>CM042688.1:409590964-411990964 GCA_023614405.1 Avena insularis | reverse complement strand
CGAAACGCAACGATGCAAATCGCCACACCCCCATCCCCGCTGACCACGTCCCTCTCCCATCCCACTCCCACCTCGCGCCCGACCCCACCCAGCGGACCCCACCACCACCCCTCGTCGCGTCCCCATCTCCCTCTCCTCATGATTCTGTCTCCTCCCGCAGAGAAGCAACAATGACCACAAGGGAGAGCCCCGCTCGATCCCCATGGTGCCACCGCCACCGCTGCTCAGGCCGACCCCGACGCCTCGCCTGCTCAGGACCTCAAGCATCGAGGGCCTCCGCTGCAGCCGCCTCGCTCCGAGAGCCACGCCAGGCTCCTCCTTGTCGACCGAAGACCGTGCGCGGCATCGGCCGACCTCTCCATCTCCTCAAGCCCTCCGCTCGAGCCTGGCGAGCCTTTGGTCCACATATCCGCCCTTGGTCCACATATCCTGCAGAGTTTGATCCACCGCTTCCGCCTCGCTGCGCGCCTCCATCTGCGAGTCCCAGCCCTCCCGACCCCACCGCCCTGCGCGCCTTCGTCATGTGCCTCTCCTCTCCGCAAGCACGCCGCCAGGCGCCACCATCACGCTCGCCTCCTCGCTGTCACCGCGTCCCGAGCCTCCCTGGGCGCCGCCGCTCGCCATGATCGCCATCTCGGCCAAGTTCCACGGTGCTCTGGTCCGACCTCGTCTCTCCGGCAAGGACTAGTACAACCATCTCCCGTCCAGGCGTGCATACGGGTCGTCGTCGACCTCTGCCTCCTTGCCCATCCGCCAGTGCTGCAAGACCGTGTGTCCCCTATGCAAGTCGACCCTGCCGCTCCTCTTACCTTTTCGGGGACATCCTCGTTGCCACGTGGTCATCTCGTTCTGCTGGTCGTTGCTGCGCAGAAGACTCATGTTGATGCTCTCGGGCTGCCCGTGCCGTGTACGTGTACCCAAGGTCGACAGAAAGATGCCAAGCTCTTCGATTCCGACACATCGACAAGCTCTCCATCCCGGATTCAAGGCCGAAACCCGAAGACCATCTGTACCAAAACAAGTATGCCACAATCGTCCGAGGTGGATCCCCGAGCTCTCCTTCATGTAATCCGGAGAAACTCCAACACGGAACGCCAAGATCTCCGGCCCGTGGACCCGAAGACCGACCCCCGTCGAACCCAAGACCATTGGTCCCGAATCCTAATGTGATCCCCATTCCGAGAAACTTATTTTATAAATACCATCTATACACTTGTTGCATATTAAATTGTTCATGACCGCATACATGTTTGACATTTGGGGGTATTTTGTCGATTCACCTCATAATTAAATATGGAGACCATATGCGGGCTATTCTTGTATTATACCGCCTCCATTTAAATTTGTGTAGCGAACCGATGTCATGTTTCGCCTTGTTAATAGAAAATTTAAATTGCGGGGTAGCTAAACAACATGAACCCCCTAATTAATTGTCGGGACCCCGGTTCCGCTTAATATTGCCTAATTGCACCGCATCTTGCCATGCCATGCATCATATCATAATCATGCCGGATCTTCTGCCGTAGTATTAAGTAGTGCATCCGGTGTTTCTTTTAGTGCTTTGCTTTTTCACGGATTAGGCCGTTGAGTGGATGCGAGTATTGACAAGTTCTCCGGTGTACCTTCGGCAATGTTTCACAGGCGAGCATTCTCCCCCATTCTACATATTTTGCATTTGTAGTCTTTACTTCCTCCTGTTGATCTATTGCTATCCATGTTGCGATGCTTTAGTTCCCGTGCACCATTTATATTCCTTGCAGCCCCTATATTGCCTTGGACACATCCTATTGCCTGTTGTTTGATAGATAGTCGGCCTTGCGAGTCGTAGTTGCTTGCTCAGGTGCTGCTTCCTGTCGTTGTCGTTCCACCGTTGATGGAAGGTTGACACGTGCTTAATGGTGGAGATGCTTAATGGCGGAGAGGATCATGATTTTAAATACAACTATTAAATTGTTGGGATAACTAATGAAAGAGGCACCGGCGGGGAATATATGCTATTTGGTTTTTCATGTCCACTTGTGTCCCGTAGGCCCCGAGTACTTGATACATGTTCCTCGATTATTCGCACTATCCACATCCGGGAGACCCTATGGATCCCTCTTAGCCAGAGCTCGATTCATTTCTTATTTCTTGGGGCCACAAACTAGTTTGGAGCTTTATTACTATCCTGTACTTATGCCATGCTTTACTGCTTTATTTACGATTGTGCGTGGAGCACCTGTACTGTTTTGGATCGTGCCACGTTTTCGCGGTATCGACAAGCCCAGTCACACTTTTGGGTTCCCAGTCGTTTACAGCCGTCGTCACAAACCCTGGGTCCGTTCCGGAGCCGGCCAACTTTGTTGCGGGTATCTTAGTGGGGTGGCCCCCTGAAACTCTTTTAAGAATCTTGTGATTGCTTTGTCGTGAAAGCCTCATTGGGTTTTGATTTGGTTTTTCCGAGGTTGACCGTGCGTGTGTTGCTATTTGTGCACCCCTGCAGGGTAAATCTTTCTGAAAGTCGTGTCCGCGGTTATGGACGACTTGGAGCACAGTATCTCGATCATAGACAAGCATAACTAAAGTAGTGCTATAAATTTGACTTAATATGTGATTAGTAATCAGCTTCACTACAAAGGAATGGATAATAAAAGTGCCAATAGCTGGTGAAACTGGGGTGTATCGTGTGATGTTATACCTACCTAGTAAGTATCGCAACTCCAATGGAATGAAATAAAAGTGCCAACAACTGCTGGGTTTGGGATGTCACATGCTATTTGTATCTGACTAGTAAGTACCGCAACTACAACTGAATGGTTAACTAAAACTGCCCACTACTTATGCTATCAGGATGACTCATGCTATCTATATCTGACTAGTAAGTGCTTCAACTATAATAGAATGAATAAAACTGCCAACTGTGTGAGTTCCTCGGTTTTACTTCCTCGTTTGGTCTCGAGGGGGAAATACCAGGATGGGTATGATTGGTGTTAGTATCAGGTTGGTCCCGACTAGGTCTCTCTTATCCTTCTCTAATAGCCGACAGTTGCATCGAGTCTCTATAGGTTGTTTAGTGCATGTTGCGATGCCGCTTCAGTCCACCATACCTATGTAGGCGAGGACCGCCGAATTCTAGCCTCGCCGTGTACTGGCCTCAGTACTGACGCTCCTATTTTTCCTTTGCCCTTGGTCAGCACCCCTTTTGTTTTAGCAGGTTTGAGATCGATGACGTTAGCAGGGTTACCCTTTCGGCTTGGCCTGGGCAGGGTTATGGACGCCATTGGTTATTCTTCAGGGCTCTTAGCTCAATTTGCTTCTTATCCGTACTCGGATGATGTATCGTTTTCAAGGTGATTTGGATCTTTGTATTGTACATCTGTATTCTTGACTCAGGGAGTTGTTGCTATATATATATCTGTTCTGTGGGTTCCATCGTAGACAATTGTGTAATGATATTACTTTGTTTTCCACCCGCACGCAAGTGCCTGGTGGGCATCTTTGAATCGTTTCTATGCGGGTTTGGCGAGAAGCGCTAAAATCTGCATAGGGCCGATTCGAGGGTGTTACAAAGTGCTATCAGAGCTCAGAAGTTGCGATACCCCACTGCTCCAGCCTGTAGGATAACCTAGCTAACGGACGTTGTAAAGTGTCAAAACTATTTTGAAAAATCGGTTGGATATATCTGATTAGGTCTGATTTTACTCCTTACCCCTATGCTATTCTCCTCTTACCTCTCCGTGTTTTGAATCTACTCTTATCTTTTCTTCGAGTCCAGTATTTCTCGCGGTTGGGTTTCCGTCATACCTTCAGAGTTTCGCTTCCATCTTCTTGTAACGGTGTTGCCATCTCTGGCCTTCATGCTATCCGAGGAAGTTTCCTCTATGTACCTTTTTAGTGGACCCAAAAATCCACTAAATTTTTCTTTGTATCTTATGGTGGTTTTCAACGCGAAGATATCTTCTACGTCAGATCTGATGAAGATCATGCATCACCCCTTTGTTCCGAACACCGCTTGTCAAGATCTTCAGTCTAAATTCGAGAGTTGGTTGCATAAATCTTCTATTCATGTACAGTGTAATGCTTTGGGTGCGCGATGGACTGATCACCATCCGACTACTCTTATCATTCGCTCTTGTACATTGAATCGGTGGATCAAGCAATTTTACTCCTTCCGCGGAAGTTAGAGGTGGCCTTATCTTTTGATACCTTTACCTTCGTCCTTTGTTTCTCTGGAGTGTTCTCTCGACGAACGTGAGCAACGACCTCTTGTGGGTGGTGTCGCCTATTTTAAGATGGGGAAAGAATCTTTGTTTGTGGTGTCGCGAGGATCTACACAAAGCGAGAAGGGTCAGGTCATCAGCCTTCTTCCCCGTACCATGAGGCGGATCTCGAGGGCGAGATCCATTGTTAGTGGTGTCGAATTGTAGCACCCCGATAAAACCACTACTAGAAAATCGCCAGTTATTTTTATTTTGTGCATCAACATGACCGCATGCTCATGTCATCATGCCACATTGCATTTGAGCATCGTCATGTCATCATACATTGTTTGCCTAAAATTAATTTCTATAAACCTATCTTTGTTTTCTAAATATCCCTCCCCGCCTTTATTTCAAATCAAAAACCCCGGACGCTTCTGGATATTTTTGTTTGTCTAAAAACCTATTTACAAATGTTTTAAATAAATATCTTCTACCAGGGGAGGCAGCCCAGCCGTTTAGGCCAGCCACCTACTACCCTGGCCCAAACCCAACCGGAACCACCCATCTATCCAAACCCTAGCGACCCTAACTCCCTAACACCCCCTAACCCCACCTATCTATCGCGCACCACACACCCCGCCTCTCACTGTCTGCCTTGTATGCCACCGTCACTCGTGCACACTGCAGATGCCAGACCCGCCTCATGCACTGCAGCCTCATGCACTGCAGACGCAACGCCCACAGACACCAACACGCTCGCATCGCAGCGATGCATATCGCCACACCCCCATCCCTGCTGACCATGTCCCTCTCCCGTCCTACTCCCACCTCGCGCCCGACCCCACCCAGCAGACCCCACCACCACCCCACGTCGCGTCCCCATCTCCCTCTCCTCGTGACTTTGTCTCCTCCCGCAGAGAAGCCAAAGCAACCACCAGGGAGAGCCCCGCTCGATCCCCATGGTGCCGCCACCATCATGCCATGGGTCGACCCCAAAGCTCCTCGCCCCGTCCGCGGACCTCGAGCACCGACGGCCTCCGTTTTCACGTCGCCTCTGCTCTGAGAGCCACGCCGTCGGCTCCCTCCTTGTCGACCGAAGACCGTGCGCGGCGTCGGCCGACCTCTCCATCTCCTCAAGCCCTCTGCTCGAGGACGGCCGTCCCCGACCCTTGGTCCACATATCCGCCAGGTCGCCTCGCCCGACCTCTCAGAGATTGATCCATCGCTGCCCACAGCCGTGTTTCGCCTCCATCTGCGAGTCCCCAGCGCCTCCCGTCGACCCCGGCCGCGCCCCTATGAGCCTTCGTCGCGCTGCCTCTCCTCTCCGGCAAGCACGTTGCTCGTGCGCTGCCGCCGCATTCCCTCGTTGTCCTCGCATTCACCGTGTCCCGAGCCTCCCTGGGCGCCGCCGCTCGCCATGATCACCATCTCGGCCAAGTTCCATGCGCTCTGGTCCGACCCCGTCTCTCCGGCAAGGACTAGTACAACCATCTCCCGTCCAGGCGTGCATACGGGTCGTCATCGACCTCTACCTCGTTGCCCTGGCCCCAGTGCTGCAAGACCGTGTGTCCCCTGCGCAAGTCGACCCTGTCGCTCCTCTAACCTTTTCGAGGACATCCTCGTTGCCGCGTGGTCATCTCGTTCTGCTGGTTGTTGCTGCGCAGAAGCCTCATGTTGATGCTCTCGTGCTTCCCGTGCCGTGTACGTGTACCCAAGGTCGACAGAAAGATGTCAAGCTCTTCGATTCCGACACATCGACAAGCTCTCCATCCCGGATTCAAGGCCGAAACCCGAAGACCATCTGTACCAAAACAAGTATGCCACAATCGTCCGAGGTGGATCCCCGAGCTCTCCTTCATGTAATCCGGAGAAACTCCAACACGGAACGCCAAGATCTCCGGCCCGCGGACCCGAAGACCGACCCCCGTCGAACCCAAGACCATCGGTGCCGAATCCTAATGTGATCCCATTTCCGAGAACCTTATTTTATAAATACCATCTATACACTTGTTGCATATTAAATTGTTCATGACCGCATACATGTTTGACATTTGGGGGTATTTTGTCGATTCACCTCATAATTAAATATGGAGACCATATGCGGGTTATTCTTGTATTATACCACCTCCATTTAAAGTTGTGTAGCGAACCGATGTCATGTTTTTCCTTGTTAATACAACATTTAAATTGCGGGGTAGCGAAACAACATGAACCCCCTAATTAATTGTCGGGACCCCGGTTCCGCTTAATATTGCCTAATTGCACCGCATCTTGCCATGCCATGCGTCATATCATAATCACGCCGGATCTTCTGCCGTAGTATTAAATAGTGCATCCGGTGTTTCTTTTAGTGCTTTGCTTCTTCACGGATTAGGCCGTTGAGTGGATGTGAGTACTGACAAGTTCTCTGGTGTACCTTCGGCAATGTTTCCGAGGCGAGCATTCTCCCCCTTTCTACCTATTTTGCATTTGTAGTCTTTACGTCCTCCTGTTGATCTATTGCTATCCGTATTGCGATGCTTTAGTTCCCGTGCACCATTTATATTCCTTGCAGCCCCTATATTGACTTGGACACATCCTATTGCATGTTGTTTGATAGATAGTCGGCCTTGTGAGTCGTAGTTGCTTGCTCAGGTGCTGCTTCGTGTCGTTGTCGTTCCACCGTTGATGGAAGGTTGACACATGCTTAATGGTGGAGATGCTTAATGGTGGAGAGGATCATGATTTTAAATACAACTATTAAATTGCTAGGATAACTAATGAAAGAGGCACCGGTGGGCAATATATGCTATTTGGTTTTTCATGTCCACTTGTGTCCCGTAGGCCCCGAGTACTTGATACATGTTCCTCGATTATTCGCCTATCCACATCCGGGAGACCCTATGGATCCCCCTTAGCTAGAGCTTCATTCATTTCTTATTTCTTGGGGCCACAAACTAGTTTGGAGCTTTCTTACTATCACGTACTTATGCTATGCTTTACTACTTTATTTACAATTGTGCGTGGAGCACCTATACTGTTTTGGATCGTGCCACGTTTTCGCGGTATCGACAAGCCGAGTCACACTTTCGGGCTCCCAGACGTTTACAGCCATCGTCACAAACCCTGGGTCCGTTCAGGAGCTAGCCAACTTTTTTGCGGGTAGCTTAGTGGGGTGGCCCCCTGAAATCTTTTATGAATCTTGTGATTGCTTTGTCGTGAAAGCCTCGTTGGGTTTTGATTTGGTTTTTCCGAGGTTGATCATACGTGTGTTGCTATTTGTGCACCCCTGCAGGGTAAATCTATCTGAAAGCCATGTCCGCGGTTAGGGACGACTTGGAGCACAGTATCTCGATCATAGACAAGCATAACTAAAGTAGTGCTATAAATTTGACTTAATATGTGATTAGTAATCAGCTTCACTACAATGGATTGGATAATAAAAGTGCCAACAGCTGGTGAAACTGGGGTGTATCGTGTCATGTTATACCTGCCTAGTAAGTATCGCAACTCCAATGGAATGAAATAAAAGTGCCAACAACTGCTGGGTTTGGGATGTCACGTGCTAATTGTATCTGACTAGTAAGTACTACAACTACAACTGAATGGTTAACTAAAACTGCCCACTAGTTATCCTATCAGGATGACTCATGCTATCTATATCTGACTAGTAAGTGCTTCAACTATAATAGAATGAATAAAACTGCCAACTGTGTGAGTTCCTCGGTTTTACTTCCTAGTTTGGTCTCGAGGGGGAAATACCAGGATGGGTATGATTGGTGTTAGTATCAGGTTGGTCCTGACTAGGTCTCTCTTATCCCTCTCTAATAGCCGACAGTTGCATCGAGTCTCTATAGGTTGTTTAGTGCATGTTGCGATGCCGCTGCAGTCCACCATACCTATGTAGGCGAGGACCGCCGAATTCTAGCCTCGCCGTGTACTGGCCTCAGTACTGACGCTCCTATTTTTCCTTTGCCCTTGGTCAGCACCCCTTTTGTTTTAGCAGGTTTGAGATCGATGACGTTAGCAGGGTTACCCTTCCGGCTTGGCCTGGGCAGGGTTATGGACGCCATTGGTTATTCTTCAGGGCTCTTAGCTCAATTTGCTTCTTATCCGTACTCGGATGCTGTATCGTTTTCAAGGTGATTTGGATCTTTGTACTGTACATCTGTCTTCTTGACTTAGGGAGTCGTTGATATATATATATATATGTTCTGCGGGTTCCATCGTAGACAATTGTGTAATGATATTACTTCGTTTTCCACCCGCACGCAAGTGCCTAGTGGGCATCTTTGAATCGTTTCTATGCGGGTTTGGCGAGAAGCGCTAAAATCTGCATAGGGCCGATTCGAGGGTGTTACAAAGTGGTATCAGAGCTCAGCAGTTGCGATACCCCACTGGTCCAGCCTGTAGGATAACCTAGCTAACAGACGTTGTAGAGTGTCAAAACTATTTTGAAAAATCGGTTGGATATATCTGATTAGGTCTGATTTTACTCCTTACCCCTATGATATTATCCTCTTACCTCTCCGTGTTTTGAATCTACTCTTATCTTTTCTTCGAGTCCAGTATTTCTCGCGGTTGGGTTTCCGTCATACCTTCAGAGTTTCGCTTCCATCTTCTTGTAACGGTGTTGCCATCTCTAGCCTTCATGCTATCCGAGGAAGTTTCCTCTGTGTACCTTTTCAGTGGACCCAAAAATCCACTAAATCTTTCTTTGCATCTTACGGTGGTTTTCAACGCGAAGATATCTTCTACGTCAGATCCGATGAAGATCATGCACCACCCCTTTGTTCCGAACACCGCTTGTCAAGATCTTCAGTCTAAATTCGAGAGTTGGTTGCATAAATCTTCTATTCATGTACAGTGTAATGCTTTGGGTGCGCGATGGACTGATCACCATCCGACTACTCTTATCATTCGCTCTTGTTCATTGAATCGGTGGATCAAGCAATTTTACTCCTTCCGTGGAAGTTAGAGGTGGCCTTATCTTTTGATACCTTTACCTTCATCCTTTGTTTCTCCGGAGTGTTCTCTCGACGAACGTGAGCAACGACCTCTTGTGGGTGGTGTCGCCTATTTTAAGATGGGGAAAGAATCTTTGTTTGTGGTGTTGCGAGGATCTACACAAAGCGAGAAGGGTCAGGTCATCAGCCTTCTTCCCCGTACCATGAGGCGGATCTCGAGGGCGAGATCCATTGTTAGTGGTGTCGAATTGTAGAACCCCGATAAAACCACTACTAGAAAATCGCCTATTATTTTAATTTTGTGCATCATCATGACCGCATGCTCATGTCATCATGCCATATTGCATTTGAGCATCGTCATGTCATCATACATTGTTTGCCTAAAATTAATTTCTATAAACCTATCTTTGTTTTCTAAATATCCCTCCCCGCCTTTATTTCAAATCAAAAACCCCGGACGCTTCCGAATATTTTTGTTTGTCTAAAAACCTATTTACAAATGTTTTAAATAAATATCTTCTACCAGGGGAGGCAGCCCAGCCGTTTAGGCCAGCCACCTACTACCCTGGCCCAAACCCAACAGGAACCACCCATCTATCCAAACCCTACCGACCCTAACCCGCTAACACCCCCTAACCCCACCTATCGCCGCACCACCCCGCCTCTCGTGCCGCATGCCACCTCGTGGTGCACCGCTCGCGCGCCCAGACCCGACCCCAGCCTCATGCACCTGCAGCACGCAACGCTCCAGCGCCGCACACCGACACGCTCGCAGCACAGCGATGCAAATCGCCACACCCCCATCCCTGCTGACCAAGTCCCTCTCCCGTCCTACTCCCACCTCGCGCCCGACCCCACCCAGCGGACCCCACCACCACCCCACGTCGCGTCCCCATCTTCCTCTCCCCGTGACTCTGTCTCCTCCCGCAGAGAAGCAACAGCGACCACTAGGGAGAGCCCCGCTCGATCCCCATGGTGCCGCTGCCACCGTGTTCGCGGGCTGCTGACCCCGATGCTCCTCGCCCCGTCCACGGACCTCGAGCACCGCTGGCCTCCATTTTCGCGTCTCCTTTGCTCCGAGAGCCACGCCGTCGGCTCGCTTCTTATCGACCGAAGACCATGCACGGCGTCAGCTGACCTCTCCATCTCCTCAAGCCCTCCGCTCGAGCCCGGCCATCCCCGACCCTTGGTCCACATATCTGCCTCCAGGGTTGCCTCGGCGCCGACCCTCTGCAGAGTTTGATCCACCGCCCCGCCCCGCGCTCATGATCGCCTCCATCTGCGAGTCCCCGGCGCCTCTCGTCGACCCCGGTCGCGCCCCTACGAGCCTTCGTCACGCTGCCTCTCCTCTCCGGCAAGCACGTCGCTCGTGCACCGCCGCCGCGTGCCCTCGTCGTCCTCGCCTTCAGCGCGTCCCGAGCCTCCCTGGGCGCCGCCGCTCGCCATGATCGCCATCTCGGCCAAGTTCCACGGCACTCTGGTCCGACCTCGTCTCTCTGGCAAGGACTAGTACAACCATCTCCCGTCCAGGCGTGCATACGGGTCATAATCGACCTCTGCCTCGTTGCCTATCCGCCGGTGCTACAAGACCGTGTGTCCCCTGCGCAAGTCGACTCTGCCTCTCCTCTAACCTTTTCAGGGACATCCTCGTTGCCGTGTGGTCATCTCGTTCTGCTGGTCGTTGATGCGCAGAAGCCTCATGTTGATGCTCTCGTGCTGCCCGTGCCGTGTACGTGTACCCAAGGTCGACAGAAAGATGTCAAGCTCTTCGATTCCGACACATCGACAAGCTCTCCATCCCGGATTCAAGGCCAAAACCTGAAGACCATCTATACCAAAACAAGTATGCCACAATCGTCCGAGGTGGATCCCCGAGCTCTCCTTCATGTAATCCGGAGAAACTCTAACACGGAACGCCAAGATCTCCGGCCCGCGGACCCGAAGACCGACCCCCGTCGAACCCAAGACCATTTGTGCCGAATCCTAATGTGATCACCTTTCCGAGAACCTTATTTTATAAATACCATCTATACACTTGTTGCATATTAAATTGTTCATGACCGCATACATGTTTGACATTTGGGGGTATTTTGTCGATTCACCTCATAATTAAATATGGAGACCATATGCGGGCTATTCTTGTATTATACCGCCTCCATTTAAATTTGTGTAGCGAACCGATGTCATGTTTTGCCTTGTTAATACAACATTTAAATTGAGGGGTAGCTAAACAACATGAACCCTCTAATTAATTGTCAGGACCCCGGTTCCGCTTAATATTGCCTAATTGCACCGCATCTTGCCATGCCATGCGTCATATCATAATCATGTCGGATCTTCTGCCGTAGTATTAAATAGTGCATCCGGTGTTTCTTTTAGTGCTTTGCTTCTTCATGGATTAGGCTGTTGAGTGGATGCGAGTATTGACAAGTTCTCCGGTGTACCTTCGGCAATGTTTCCTAGGCGAGCATTCTCCCCCTTTCTACCTATTTTGCATTTGTAGTCTTTACTTCCTCCTGTTGATCTATTGCTAGCCGTGTTGTGATGCTTTAGTTCCCGTACACCATTTATATTCCTTGCAGCCCCTATATTTCCTTGGACACATCCTATTGCCAATTGTTTGATAGATAGTCGTCCTTGCGAGTCGTAGTTGCCTGCTCAGGTGCTGCTTCGTGTTGTTGTCGTTCCAACGTTGATGGCAGGTTGACACATGCTTAATGGTGGAGATGCTTAATGGTGGAGAGGATCATGATTTTAAATACAACTATTAAATTGCTGGGATAACTAATGAAAGAGGCACCGGTGGGCAATATAGGCTATTTGGTTTTTCATGTCCACTTGTGTCCCGTAGGCCCCGAGTACTTGATACATGTTCCTCGATTATTCGCACTATCCACATCCGGGAGACCCTATGGATCCCCCTTAGCCAGAGCTTGATTTATTTCTTATTTCTTAGGGCCACAAACTAGTTTGGAGCTTTATTACTATCATGTACTTATGCCATGCTTTACTGCTTTATTTACGATTGCGTGGAGCACCTGTACTGTTTCGGATCGTGCCACATTTTCGTGGTATCGACAAGCCGAGTCACACTTTCGGGTTCCCATGTTTACAACCGTCACAAACCACAGGTCCGTTCCAGCCGCCAACTTTGTTGCGGGTAGCTTAGTGGGGTGGCCCCCTGAAATCTTTT
The DNA here is from genome assembly GCA_023614405.1 of Avena insularis. Classification (NCBI taxonomy): domain Eukaryota; kingdom Viridiplantae; phylum Streptophyta; class Magnoliopsida; order Poales; family Poaceae; genus Avena; species Avena insularis. Next base: position 411,978,644 of record CM042688.1, on the reverse strand, counting down.
ATGAATCTTGTGATTGCTTTGTCGTGAAAGCCTCATTGGGTTTTGATTTGGTTTTTCCAAGGTTGATCGTGCGTGTGTTGCTATTTGTGCACCCCCTGCAGGGTAAATCTTTCTGAAAGCCGTGTTCGCGGTTATGGACGACTTGGAGCACAGTATCTCGATCATAGACAAGCATAACTATAGTGCTATAAATTTGACTTAATATGTGATTAGTAATCAGCTTCACTACAATGGAATGGATAATAAAAGTGCCAACAGCTGGTGAAACTGGGGTGTATCGTGTCATGTTATACCTGCCTAGTAAGTATCGCAACTCCAATGGAATGAAATAAAAGTGCCAACAACTGCTGGGTTTGGGATGTCACATGCCAATTGTATCTGACTAGTAAGTACTACAACTACAACTGAATGGTTAACTAAAACTGCCCACTACTTATGCTATCAGGATGACTCATGCTATCTATATCTGACTAGTAAGTGCTTCAACTATAATAGAATGAATAAAACTACCAACTGTGTGAGTTCCTCGGTTTGACTTCCTCGTTTGGTCTCGAGGGGGAAATACCAGGATGGGTATGATTGGTGTTAGTATCAGGTTGGTCCCGACTAGGTCTCTCTTATCCCTCTCTAATAGCCGACAGTTGCATCGAGTCTCTATAGGTTGTTTAGTGCATGTTGCGCTGCCGCTTCAGTCCACCATACCTATGTAGGCGAGGACCGCCGAATTCTAGCCTCACCATGTACTGGCCTCAGTACTGATGCTCCTATTTTTCCTTTGCCCTTTGTCGGCACCCCTTTTGTTTTAGCAGGTTTGAGATCGACGATGTTAGCAGGGTTACCCTTCCGTCTTGGCCTGGGCAGGGTTATGGACGCCATTTGTTATTCTTCAGGGCTCTTAGCCCAATTTGCTTCTTATCCGTACTTGGATGATGTATCGTTTTCAAGGTGATTTGGATCTTTGTATTGTACATATGTATTCTTGACTCATGGAGTCGTTGCTATATATATATCTGTTCTGCGGGTTTCGTCGTGGACTATTGTGTAATGATATTACTTCATTTTCCACCCGCACGCAAGTGCCTAGTGGGCATCTTTGAATCGTTTCTATGCGGGTTTGGCGAGAAGCGCTAAAATCTACATAGGGTCGATTCGAGGGTGTTACAAAGTGGTATCAGAGCTCAGCAGTTGCGATACCCCACTGCTCCAGCCTGTAGGATAACCTAGCTAACGGACGTTGTAGAGTGTCAAAACTATTTTGAAAAATCGGTTCGATATATCTGATTAGGTCAGCTTTTACTCGTGACCCCTATGCTATTCTCCTCTTACCTCTCCGTATTTTGAATCTACTCTTATCTTTTCTTCGAGTCCAGTATTTCTCGCGGTTGGGTTTCCGTCGTACCTTCAGAGTTTCACTTCCATCTTCTTGTAACGGTGTTGCCATCTCTGGCCTTCATGCTATCCGAGGAAGTTTCCTCTGTGTACCTTTTCAGTGGACCCAAAAATCCACTAAATTTTTCTTTGTATCTTATGGTGGTTTTCAACACAAAGATATCTTCTACGTCAGATCCGATGAAGATCATGCATCACCCCTTTGTTCCGAACACCGCTTGTCAAGATCTTCAATCTAAATTCGAGAGTTGGTTGCATAAATCTTCTATCATGTACAGAGTAATGCTTTGGGTGCGCGATGGACTGATCACCATCCGATTACTCTTATCATTCGCTCTTGTACATTGAATCGGTGGATCAAGCAATTTTACTCCTTCCGCGGAAATTAGAGGTGGCCTTATCTTTTGATACCTTTACCTTCGTCCTTTGTTTCTCCGGAGTGCTCTCTCGACGAACGTGAGCAACAACCTCTTGTGGGTGGTGTCGCCTATTTCAAGATGGGGAAAGAATCTTTGTTAGTGGTGTCGCGAGGATCTACACAAAGCGAGAAGGGTCAGGTCATTAGCCTTCTTCCCCGTACCATGAGGTGGATCTCGAGGGCGAGATGCATTGTTAGTGGTGTCGAATTGTAGCACCCCAATAAAACCACTACTAGAAAATCGCCTGTTATTTTTATTTTGTGCATCATCATGACCGCATGCTTATGTCATCATGCCACATTGCATTTGAGCATCATCAAGTCATCATACATTGTTTGCCTAAAACTAATTTCTATAAACCTATCTTTGTTTTCTAAATATCCCTCCCCGCCTTTATTTCAAATCAAAAACCCCGGACGCTTCCGAATATTTTTGTTTGTCTAAAAACCTATTTACAAATGTTTTAAATAAATATCTTCTACCGGGGGAGGCAGCCTAGCCGTTTAGGCCAGGCCACCTACTACCCCGGCCCAAACCCAACCTGAACCACCCATCTATCCAAACCCTAGCGACCCTAACCCGCTAACACCCCCTAACCCCACCTACCGCCGCACCACACCCCGCCTCCAGTCTCACCTGTCCCTACCGTATGCCACCCGCCTCTCATGCCGCATGCCACCTCAGGTGCACTTCCACAGCCAGACCCGACCCCAGCCTCATGCACTGCAAGACAGAACGCCTCCACAGACACCGACATCGCCGCAAAGACAAATGCAAATCGCCACACCCCCATCCCTGCTGACCATGTCCCTCTCCCATCCCACTCCCACCCTGCACCCGACCTCACCCAGCAGACCCCACCAACACCCCACGTCACGTCCCCATCTCCCTCTCCCCGTGACTCTGTCTCCTCCCGCAGAGAAGCAAAAGCAACCACCAGGGAGAGCCCCGCTCGATCCCCATGGTGTCGCCGCCACCGCGTTCGTGGGCCGCTGACCCCAACGCTCCTCGCCCCGTCCGCGGACCTCGAGCACCGACGGCCTCCGTTTTCACGTCGCCTCTGCTCCGAGAGCCACGCCGCCGGCTCCCTCCTTGTCGACCGAAGACCGTGCGCGGTGTCGGCCGACCTCTCCATCTCCTCAAGCCCTCTGCTCGAGGACGACCGTCCCCGACCCTTGGTCCACATATCCGCCGCCAGGGTCGCCTTGGCCCCGACCCTCTACAGAGTTTGATCCACTGCCCTGCCCCGCGCTCGTGCTCGCCTCCATCTGCGAGTCCCCAGCGCCTCCCGTCGACCCCAGCCGCGCCCCTGCGAGCCTTCGTCGCGCTGCCTCTCCTCTCCGGCAAGCACGTTGCTCGTGCGCCGCCGCCGCGTTCCCTCGTCGTCCTCGCCTTCACCGCATCCCGAGCCTCCCTGGGCGCCGCCGCTCGCCATGATCACCATCTCGGCCAAGTTCCACGGCGCTCTGGTCCGACCCCGTCTCTCTGGCAAGGACTAGTACAACCATCTCCCGTCCAGGCGTGCATACGGGTCGTCATCGACCTCTGCCTCGTTGCCCATCCGCCAGTGCTGCAAGACCGTGTGTTCCCTGTGAAAGTCGACCCTGCCGCTCCTCTAACCTTTTCGAGGACATCCTCTTTGCCGCATGGTCATCTCGTTCTGCTGGTTGTTGCTGCGCAGAAGCCTCATGTTGATGCTCTCGTGCTGCCCGTGCCGTGTACGTGTACCCACGGTCGACAGAAAGATGTCAAGCTCTTCAATTACGACACATCGACAAGCTCTCCATCCCGGATTCAAGGCCGAAACCCGAAGACCATCTATACCAAAACAAGTATGCCACAATCGTCCGAGGTGGATCCCCGAGCTCTCCTTCATGTAATCCGGAGAAACTCCAACATGGAACGCCAAGATCTCCGGCCCGCGGACCCAAAGACCGACCCTCGTTGAACCCAAGACCATCGGTGCCGAATCCTAATGTGATCCCATTTCCGAGAACCTTATTTTATAAATACCATCTATACACTTGTTGCATATTAAATTGTTCATGACCGCATACATGTTTGACATTTGGGGGTATTTTGTCGATTCACCTCATAATTAAATATGGAGACCATATGCGGGTTATTCTTGTATTATACCACCTCCATTTAAAGTTGTGTAGCGAACCGATGTCATTTTTTGCCTTGTTAATACAACATTTAAATTGCGGGGTAGCTAAACAACATGAACCCCCTAATTAATTGTCGGGACCCCGGTTCCGCTTAATATTGCCTAATTGCACCGCATCTTGCCATGCCATGCATCATATCATAATCATGCCGGATCTTCTGCCGTAGTATTAAATAGTGCATCCGGTGTTTCTTTTAGTGCTTTGCTTCTTCACGGATTAGGCCGTTGAGTGGATGCGAGTACTGACAAGTTCTCTGGTGTACCTTCGGCAATGTTTCCCAGGCGAGCATTCTCCCCCTTTCTACCTATTTTGCATTTGTAGTCTTTACTTCCTCCTGTTGATCTATTGCTATCCGTATTGCGATGCTTTAGTTCCCGTGCACCATTTATATTCCTTGCAGCCCCTATATTGCCTTGGACACATCCTATTGCATGTTGTTTGATAGATAGTCGGCCTTGTGAGTCGTAGTTGCTTGCTCGGGTGTTGCTTCGTGTCGTTGTCGTTCCACCATTGATGGAAGGTTGACACATGCTTAATGGTGGAGATGCTTAATGGTGGAGAGGATCATGATTTTAAATACAACTATTAAATTGCTAGGATAACTAATGAAAGAGGCACCGGTGGGCAATATATGCTATTTGGTTTTTCATGTCCACTTGTGTCCCGTAGGCTCCGAGTACTTGATACATGTTCCTCGATTATTCGCCTATCCACATCCGGGAGACCCTATGGATCCCCCTTAGCCAGAGCTTGATTCATTTCTTATTTCTTGGGGCCACAAACTAGTTTGGAGCTTTCTTACTATCATGTACTTATGCATTGCTTTACTGCTTTATTTACGATTGTGCGTGGAGCACCTGTACTGTTTTGGATCGTGCCACGTTTTCGCGGTATCGACAAGCCGAGTCACACTTTCGGGCTCCCAGAGATTTACAGCCGTCGTCACAAACCCTGGGTCCGTTCCGGAGCCAGCCAACTTTGTTGCGGGTAGCTTAGTGGGGTGGCCCCCTGAAATCTTTTATGAATCTTGTGATTGCTTTGTCGTGAAAGCCTCGTTGGGTTTTGATTTGGTTTTTCCGAGGTTGATCGTGCGTGTGTTGCTATTTGTGCACCCCTGCAGGGTAAATCTTTGTGAAAGCCGTGTCCGCGGTTAGGGACGACTTGGAGCACAGTATCTCGATCATAGACAAGCATAACTAAAGTAGTGCTATAAATTTGACTTAATATGTGATTAGTAATCAGCTTCACTACAATGGATTGGATAATAAAAGTGCCAACAACTGGTGAAACTGGGGTGTATCGTGTCATGTTATACCTGCCTAGTAAGTATCGCAACTCCAATGGAATGAAATAAAAGTGCCAACAACTGCTGGGTTTGGGATGTCACGTGCTAATTGTATCTGACTAGTAAGTACTGCAACTACAACTGAATGGTTAACTAAAACTGCCCACTACTTATGCTATCAGGATGACTCATGCTATCTATATCTGACTAGTAAGTGCTTCAACTATAATAGAATGAATAAAACTGCCAACTGTGTGAGTTCCTCGGTTTTACTTCCTCGTTTGGTCTCGAGAGGGAAATACCAGGATGGGTATGATTGGTGTTAGTATCAGGTTGGTCCTGACTAGGTCTCTCTTATCCCTCTCTCATAGCCGACAGTTGCATCGAGTCTCTATAGGTTGTTTAGTGCATGTTGCGATGCCGCTTCAGTCCACCATACCTATGTAGGCGAGGACCGCCGAATTCTAGCCTCGCCGTATACTGGCCTTAGTACTGACGCTCGTATTTTTCCTTTGCCCTTTGTCGGCATCCCTTTTGTTTTAGCAGGTTTGAGATCGATGACGTTAGCAGGGTTACCCTTCCGGCTTGGCCTGGGCAGGGTTATGGACGCCATTGGTTATTCTTCAGGGCTCTTAGCTCAATTTTCTTCTTATCCGTACTCGGATGCTGTATCGTTTTCAAGGTGATTTTGATCTTTGAACTGTACATCTGTATTCTTGACTCAGGATGTCGTTGCTATATATATATATCTGTTCTACGGGTTCCATCGTGGACTGTTGTGTAATGATATTACTTCGTTTTCCACCCGCACGCAAGTGCCTGGTGGGCATCTTTGAATCGTTTCTATGCGGGTTTGGCGAGAAGCGCTAAAATCTACATAGGGCCGATTCGAGGGTGTTACATAGTACCTCCCCTTCCCCTATATATAGTGCGTGTATTTGGCCAGATAAATACACACAATAATCAATAAAGGTATTCTCACTTTTGGGAGGACCTCCAATTGATATTTTCTCTCTCTCCCTCTCTCTCTCGTGACTGTGGTCCCAAGTTAGGACTGCGCGAACGAGAGACATCTTCACCGTGGAGCGCCGTCGTGCTGCGGGATTCAGATCCAGGAGCTTTACTTCCACAACTGCTGCTGGATCAGGGAAGTGGGAGTCATCGTCAGGCACCGGACGTGTGTAACTCCCCGCGAGGTGTCGCACTTGAGGCACTCAAGTCGTTGGAGCCACGGGAAACCGTAGAGGCAATATATGTCAAGAGCGAGATTTGTCCGTCCATGTGACGGGAAGATACTCAAAGGGCCCACTCGGAGAAGTTATATTCAATAGCTGTGTAGCGTGTGATTTGATCACAGGGATATCACTTGTCGGAACGAGTCAAGTAGCATTGTTCGGTAACGAGATTGAACACGACATGGTGATGTCATTGATCAGATCTCGGGAAATGCAAGTATAGAGTGGCAAAGGGAATAAGACACAACTATCCCGGTTCAAACAACGAAAGATCTTCGTGGAACGCACAGGGGTCACATGGTCATCCAGGTCCCTCTGTTGATCATTGGTGCGGGAGTGTCCCGACCATGTCTGGAGTGTTCCCGAACCGTGGGGTATCACTCTTAAGGGCTTGATGATTCTTAGAGAGTGTTTATAGGCTCGGTGGAATCACCGAAGAATAATAGAGAGAAAACCGGAAGGGTTTCGATAAGTCCGGAGGATGTCTGGTGTGGAGGTGGAAGTGTTCCATAGATATGGAGGTTGAATAATATGTGAATGAATGTTAAATATTGATTTAATCATTTATTCATAATTATTTAATAAAGAGAAAAATCAATTTAAATGGTCAAAGGCTTAATGGGCCAATTCCCGAAGGGGAGAGGGCCCATTAGGGAAAGGAGAGAGGGAAAAGGGGCAAGGGGGTGGCCGGCTGGGCCTAGCCCCTCCCGCAAGTGAGGCCACTAGGGTGGCCGGAAGCCTCCCCTCCCCCTCCTCTCCTTTAGTCCCACCCCGGGACTTTGAGGGAGGTAGTACCTCCCCTCCCCCTATATATAGTGGGGGTATTTGGCCAAATAAAATACACCAATAATCAATAAAGGTCTTCTCACTTTTGGGAGGACCTCTAATTGATATTTTATCTCTCTCCCTCTCTCTCACGTGACCGTGGTCCCAAGTCTGGACTGCGCAAACGAGAGACATATTCACCGCGTAGTGCCGTCGCGCTGCGGGATTCGGATCCGAGAGCTATACTTCTGCAACTGCTGCTGGATCGGGGAAGCGGGAGTCATTGTCAGGCACCAGACGTGTGTAACTCCCCGCGAGGTGTCGCACTTGAGGCAGTCAACTCGTTGGAGCCAAAGGAGCGCAAGGACTTCATCACGACCTTGAGGTCGGCTTCGGCTCGTCTACATCAACCACGCTCTCTTGAGCATTGACAACGCTTTTCGGTCTTTAAGGGTAAGTTCACGAAAAGCCCCTCCCATAATGTATTACTAATAGATAGGTCCTGGCAGCATCAGGGGTTCAGGGGCGTAGGGTAAATTTTTATTGTTTTCATATGCGGAACCCCTACAGTGGTATCAGAGCTAGATCTATGCGTAGTAATGCTAGTACGGGTAGAACACACGAGATGTAGCATGTGGGCGTTGATATCTTAGTTGTTACCCTCCCACGTGTACTTGTGTATACCGCAGTAATGCTTTATGAAGCGGCCCCAACTGACTTTACGCGTTCATTCGCGAGACTGGTCCACGCTTGACATACGGCTTGTACCGTATAAAGTGGCTTAGGGGGGTGTCTGTCTCTCTCGCATTAGTTGGTATGCCATTTGCAACGGAGGGCCCCGAAAGGGGTGTAGTAGAGACAACTACTTGATCAACGTTGTGCTGAAAGTTCGTAGGTAAGAACGGTTCTTGTGCAAAAGCCCATTCAGCCACGTAAAACATGCAAAGATAAAGTAGAGGCGTCTAACTTTGTTTTGCAGGGGGGCGTTGCTTTGTGATATGGTTGTGGCAAAGGTAAAGTAATTACCTTATGTTACGCAGTAGTAGATAGTCACGGAAGTGACAGACTACCATGCCGGAAAGACACTGGTACTTGTTCACGGCGAACCCGGCGCGGAATTCGGTGACGACGGATGGAGATCACGACGTGAAGGACCATATTACATCGCATTTACATTCAATGTTATTGTTTGTATATCTTATTGTGTGCTAGTATTAGATACTCGACGGTAGCCTAATAAGATGATCCCTGTTAAAATTACCAACGATTGTGTTCCCCCTTAGTGTGCACCACCAAGAAAGTTCTTTGGTATGAGGCGATCCATGGTACAGGCATGGGTGTCAGACATATCTACGTTCGCATACAGTGGGTGTAAGCCATGTTGCACAGTGAATACACTAAGGTTGAGTTGGCGAGCCTAGCACGCCATAGAAGCGTGGCCTCAGAACTTGGATGGTCGAAAGATCGAGCACGAGTAGCATGAATGATGTGGCCGACGTTTAGCGTCCACCCTTGAACCCACATTGATGGCCGTGATGATCGGGGGAGATGTGGCTGATAGGGGTCGTGTTATCACTAGGAACCCTTATGGGGATAGGTGTTTCTGAGTGGAGATATTATAAACTCATTTAATTATAAACTTAGTGTAAATTCCTTTTGTAATTATAAATGTAGATATGGCTCACCGTGAAGCTTACTTTGTCATTGAGGAATGGGTAAAGGGTGAGAAACTTAGACTTGATGGATCCAACTTCCCTAGTTGGCTTGTGCGCCTGAATGATCTCCTCACTAGGAATCATGTGGTAGACTACATACGCCTGATGGCTCGTGGTTGATGTAGAGCTCGTTGGGAACCCCAAGAGGAAGGTATGATGAGCACAGCAGCAAGTTTTCCCTCAATTATGAAACCAAGGTTTAATCGAACCAGTAGGAGCAAGGAAACACCCCAAAGGTGTTGCTAGCTAAGCCTTGGCAGGGCGCACTACCGGTGCTAGTAGCAACGTGGATACATGCACAACACAACCATAGAACTTTGTCCCCAACTTGCGATGAGGTTGTCAATCTCACTGTGTTTTGCGGAAAACAAAGGATTAAACGTATCGAATGGAAAGAAGTAAAAGTTTGCAGAAAGTAAACACAAAGCAGTAAACAGTTTGTAGATTGTATGTAAAATAAAAGGACCGGGATCCATAGTTCACTAGAGGTGGCTCTCCTTAAGATAGATAACATGATGGGTGAACAAATTACAGCGGGGCAATTGACAAACATCGAGAAAGCAATACATGCATATACTAATCATCTTGACTCCTTTGAGACTTGATTAGGCATTACAACATTATACATAGACCGCCATCCAACTGCATCTATGACTAATAATCCACCTTCAGGTTATCATCCGAACCCCCTCCAGTATTAAGTTGCAAGCAACAGATTATTTCTTTACGAACTGCGTGTAAAGTAAACAATATGATTGTTCTATGAACAAATGATTGTTGTTTTCTCCCTAGTAGCAACAACACATCTAGTACCTTAGAGATTTCATCACTTCCCAGTTACGGAGGCATGAACCCACTATCGAGCATAAATACTAACTCTTGGAGTTGCTAGCATCTAGTTGGCCAAAATAGCTACTAACAACGGAAAGCATGCAAGATCACAAATAACAAAGACATGATAGAATCAATAATCAATCTGAAATAGCATCTCAATATCCATCGGATCCCCGCAAACACAACATGTAGGAATTACAAATAGATGATCTTGGTCATGAACGGAGCTCACAAGATCTAGACATGAAAGCACATAGGAGGAAAACCAGCCATCTAGCTACTACATGGATCCGTAGTCCAAGGATGAACTACTCACGCATCACACCGGAGGCTTGCATTGTGATGAAGAAGGCCTCCAGGGTGAATTCCCCTCTCCGGCAGGGTGCCGGGAAGAGCTTCAGATCCCTCCCGGTCTAGGGATGGAGATGACGGCGGCTACAGACTCTTTCGTGGATTTTTGATCGGGTACATAGGGTTTTCGTCCCGGGGGCATCTTATAGGCGTAAGGAGAGGCTGAGGGGGTGCCGGAGGCGGCCAGACCACCCCCTGGCGCGGGCCAGGCTGGGCCGCACGGCCAGGTGGTGTGGTGGCCCCCTGGCCCCTCTCCGTCTCGTACTCTGGCATCTGATGACTTCCTAAAATAGGCACTTTGGCTTTTGTCCTCCAATTCGAGAATATTCATTTTTGACTTTCCTAGAACCAAAACAACGAAAAATGTAGCTGGCACTGTGGCTCTTTTTAATAGGTTAGTCCAAGAAATCATATGAAAAGTACTCCAAAGTGCGGACAAAACACAAGAAAGTGGATAAAACCAAGCATGGAACATCAAAAATTATAGATACATTTGCAATGTATCAACGCCACACGATGGATTTGACTGAGCCAGACCACTATGAGATGCCACAAGAGTTGGCTGACCGCTACTATCGCCAAGAGATGTCCACCTACATTCAGATAATAATGTGTTACGGGATGGTAGATGAACTCCACCCGCTCATGGGTGATCTTGATCCATATTCAATGGTGGATCAGCTGAGAGCAGAGTTCATAAGCCATGTGCGCATGTGGAAGCACGAGCTGCTTGGAGAGTTCCTTTCCATATAGATGGAGGAGCACACATGTCTGAAGGGTCACTTGGACCGCATGCTTGATGCACACATGAGACTGGTTCACTTCATGGATTACTGGATGGATGATCCGTTTGCGATTGTGTACTGCTTCGATCATTGCCTCCCAGCTACGAAGGACATGTCCGGAGTAGCATCATGAGTGGTGATACGGAAACATTGGATTTCCGAGAGTTCATATTACATTTCAGGAACGTAAAGGTTCAACAAATTACCGGAGAGGTCATCAATGACAAAGGTATATATTTGATATACAATTTTATAAATGTTATAATCTTGCAAACACATTTGCAGTGTTAAGTGCATTTGATACTTGTTCTGTTTTGCTAAAAACAAGTCCTTAGCATGAGAGGTGCTTGTTAGAGAGGAGGTGACGTTGCGTGCTGATGGCGAGCATGATGATGATGGCCAATGACGCTCTCCCTCGACATTTATCACTTAGTTTATGTTTTTGGATAGTTATTGTAATCAAAAAATTGTGAACTTGTTTAGTGTGTCTCACACTTTGTGGGACGGTTATTCATATGAGTTTGTAACAAATAGTTGTTCCACTTTTATGAATGATTTCTATTTGTGTTCATATCTTGTTTGATTATATGTGAATTATCCTTGTTGTTTGAAACTAATTGATAATGCGTGAACATTTGTAAAATATTGAAATGCCTTGAAAAACACCCAACTTAATGATATTTCATTAATGAATGAAACCATTGTTTGAATTCAAAGTTATTTGGCAATATGTGAAAGTCATTCAATTTCTTATCTCATATAAATCATGCCTAAGTTCGGCAAAACAACTTGAAGACCGTGTATTACTTGAATACAAAGTGTTTTAATGAATTGTTAAAAGTAAATACATATTCGATCTCTTGTGTTTTAACAAAAATGGTAATTATCATTATATGATTGTTTAAATGCGTAAATAAGTTTACCAAAGGAAACATAAGTATGAAACTATTTGATATGATCAAAGTGTTTCATCAACAAAGGGTATAAATATAAAAGAGAATCTAATTACTATAATTTGATCAATAGTAATGAAATTTGACTTTATAAGAATGGCATAAAGAAATTGTGGAATGCAAAGCATTTTGAAACGTGAAAATGCAAAGCATCACAATGCGATATTAGATATCAAGATGGGTGAATAGATGGCACCAAAATAAATCGTTGTAGTGTATATGTAGAGACCATTAGTTAAGAAATAGTTAGCACTCAATTAGAACATATAGTGAAACATCTGGATTCGTGAAAACGGCTCCATATCTAGTATGGATCATCGTGAAAGTTTTGGGGTTATTCGATATAACCAAAACAACAGCGGATAAGTCCTTGTAGAATATTCATTGGAAACTTTGAATATGAAATCCATAGCTGAAACCAAAAGAGAAGCAAAACTTGTATTTCTTGGATTTTGGTGCATTATTGAGAAAGCTCACTTTTAGTGATATTTCTTGATTATGGAGCAAATGGAAGATAGTGTAAAACACGACGAGGATTCAAAACCCTACATCAGAGTGTTGAGAAGCGCAATGGAAAACGTTCTTGAACGATTCTCTTCAAAAAGGAAAGAATCAATGATAATGATCATTGTGTTTTCCCACTAGTGTTTTCACTACATGAAGTAGGATTCAAAATGTAATCCATATCTTGTATGGAGACATTTGTGAATCATTTGTCATGATTCTTGGAATATGACATACCTACGAACTACTAAGGAAATAATGGTAAACTAGAATTATGAGAAATCCTAAAAACAAAATTCACTTGAGATTAGAAAGCAATTTGTTGTTGAATCTCACAAGTAAATGGAGTTACTTGAATTTCCCAAATGACTGCAAAGCCATAGTGGAAAAGGGGGTGAATGACAAAGGCACAATTTGTCAAGTATTGGATGAGTTCAAATGAATTTGATTCATGTGTGCTTAATATCAAGTGGATTTAAAGCTAGTAAAAGTACTAGTATCTCATAGTAAAACTCCAAGTTTGATATTTGATCAAAGGATTATGAAATTGTTCAAAATAGTGAGTGGATATGCAATTTGCATGAAATTGAGTGGGAGCTATGAAAGTCTTCCTAAAACAATATGTGAATGACATATTTTTAGTGGGAGCAATATAAGTCTCAAATTCAAATATGTAGGAACATATTTTGAGTGGGAGCTTATAGGAGTGATTATTAAGTGTGTTAAGAATAAAAGCGCAATTACCAAATAAATAATGATTTATAAGGTGTAGAAGTTGATAATAAGAGTATTATGATATTATGTAGTATTCCTTAAGGGATTCTGAAAAGGGTTTTGGAATAGAAGTTAATTAAGGAACTGGTCCTTAATAACTCAGATTAGGAATAGTATTAAGTTTAACATCAATGGTTGAAAGAAAGAAAAGGATGATCATCATCCACTATGTTGAGACATAGGTTCTATCTTAGAAAACCATGATGATAACTTAACATAATATATGATCCAAGAAGGAACGTTTAAAAAGTGATTGAGTTCGAATCACGGAATGTTGAGCTAAGTTTGTCCGCAGTGTCTAGTAGAGAGCTGCAGACATGTTTTCCAAATCCATAAAGGATGACATATCTTAAAACATAAAGGGTTATGTTATAAGGGAATATGTTGGAAACTCGTGTAAATAGCGATTAAAGTCAATTAGGAAGCGAGGTGAACAAAAACATCGAAAGTTGCACCGAGTGCACTAGTGTTTCGATGAATACATTTATAATAATAGATAAGTGTACCATCTAAAGTGTTGTATAATGTTATGCCGAGGCTAGTTCGCTTTTAACATAGAATGATGTGTCCTAGGGCATAGTGCCCATGAGAAAGCCCTCGAGGTTGATCTAAAGTCACTTTAGGCTCCTGGAATCAGGCCTCGCTCACGCCGCTTATAGCGACGATGCATACACACAGATGTTATCATGTGATGATAAAGTATTAATGTCGATCAAGGTGACATTAGTAAGTTGCAAAGGATTTGGGACTGTAAAGTACAGACCCAAGACTCAACCTCTTCCATGAGCAAGCATGTTCAGGGTACCAGATATATGGTGCCAATGATTAAGAACAAATGCAGCTAGTGTGTTTGTACTCTAGTGCAAGTGGGAGACTGTTGGAAATATGCCCTAGAGACAAATAATTATAGGGACTATTATCATATTTCATATAGTTTATGATTAAGTTTTATATCATGCTATAATTGTATTGAGTGGAAACATCAATACATGTGTGATATATAAACAACCAGGGGTTCCTAGTTAAACTCTAGTCACTGGTTCATTAGTCAACACATGATCATGTTTCCTGATCATGTGGCATTTATGCTAGTTGGAAATGGAGTCAACTCATTCTGAGAATGAGAAGATGAACCAATACCCAACCTAAACATGTCACGAAGTTCAAGTTACGATGATTAGAAATGGATCCTCATAGACTATTCCTTAGACCGTGAGGCTATTGATGGGTTCGTAGCATGTAAAACAAAAAAATTCTACCGCAAGAACGAACAAAACCCAGATCTAATCTAGATAAAAGCCAAGATCTAATCTACTAGACATGAGCAACGAGATAGATCGGTACTAACCTCAGAGAACTGAAAGCGTTAACGAGATTAGATCTCGTGGATGATGTAGTCGATCACTTGTCGATCTCAAGATCGTGTGGACGATCCTTCCGGCGTTAAAGCTTCCGCAGACGGTCACACGGTGGAGTCGGCACCTTCCTCTCCCTGCTCCAAGCAAATGGAGGTAGTAGATCTTCTCCACGGAATCCCAGCAGCACGATGGCGTGGTGGTGGTGGTGGAGATGAGAAATCTGCAGGGCTTCGCCTATGCCTGTGCAGAAGAAACGTGGAGGAGAGAGGCGGCTGTGATTGGGAGTTATGAGACAAGGTGCAATAGGGGGCGCCCCCTCCCTTCTATTTAAAGGAGGGAGGCGCGCCTGGGGAGGGGGAGTCCTAGTAGGACTCCCTCCTCCTGGGTCAAGGGTTGGGGGAGGAGTCCTCCTCCCCCACGAATCCGTGTCTTACCCCACTTGGTTTCTTTGATCCCTTTCTTGGTTTTCAAGCAAACTCCAAGAAATCCTCTAGAACCTTCCAGAACATTCCGAAACCTTCTAGAATCTCCATACAAACACTCCGGAACATTTCCTAACTTAGAAAATGATCCCCAATATATGAATCTCATTCTCCGGACCATTCCGGATCTCCTCGTCATGTCCCGGACCCATTCCGAGACTCCAAACAACATTCGGTATTCAACGCAAATTCCATATCTACTTCAAACAACTTCGAACCTTAAGTGTGTCACCCTATGGTTCGTGAATATGCAGACATGATGAAGACACCTCTCCCATCAATAACCATCACGGATCCGAGATCCATAACGGCTCCCACATACTCAACGATTACTTCTTGATCGATTGAACCAATTAACATACGAAACCAATTCCCTTTGTCTCGCGACATTCTACTTATCCGAGGTTTGATCGTTGGTATCTACATACCTAGTTCTTCCTCGTTACTGATAAGTACTCTTTACTCGTTCCGTGTTATGTCATCCCTTGTGACCTAGTCACACGCTTGCAAGCTATCTAGATGACATTCCACCGAGAGGGCCTATAGTATATATATCCGTCATATGGATGGACAAATCCCAATCTTGGTCTATGCGCTTCAACACATACTTTCAGAATACCTAATGACACCTTTATAACCGCCCGAGCACGAAGCGTTTGATGTCATCAAAGTACCCATCCGGTGATGGTGATTAACATAACCTCATGGTCGAAGGATTAGGTTACTATGTATTTCAAAGCTTACAGCAATACGAACTTAATGACTTGATCTTATGCTACGCTTACTATGGGTGTGTGTCCATCATATCATTCTCCTAATGATATAACCTTGTTATTAATCACATCCAATGTCCATGATCAGGAAACCATGATCATCAATCAATCAACAAGCTAGTTCAACAAGAGGCTTACTAGGGACTCTTTTATGTTTACAAAACACACAAGTATTAGTGTTTCCTAATAATACAATTATAGCATGGGATGTAAACATTCATCATAAACACAAAGATATAATAATAACCTCTTTTATTATTGCCTCTTGGGCATATCTCCAACAGTCTCCCACTTGCACTAGAGTCAATAATCTAGATTACATGGTAATATACCGAACACCCATGGCGTTCTGGTGTTGGTCATGCTTTGCTCTAGGGAGAGGTTTAGTCAGCGGATCTGCTACATTCAGATCAGTGTGTACTTTGCAAATCTTTATGTCACCATCTTGGACATACTCGCGAATAGCATGAAAACGTAGCTTGATGTGCTTCAGCTTGCTATGTGACCTTGGCTCCTGTGCATTAGCTATGGCACCTGTGTTGTCACAGTAGATGGCCATCGGGTCTAACGCACTGGGAACCACGCCAAGTCTAGTAATGAACTCCTTCATCCATATGCCTTCTTGTGCAGCCTCCGAAACAGCTATGTATTCCGATTCAGTTGAAGATTTCGCCACAACGCTTTGCTTGGCACTCCTCCAGCTTATTGCAGCACCATTCAAAATAAATACGTATCCAGACTGTGACTTCGAGTCATCTGGATCGGTGTTCCAACTAGCATCAGTGTAACCGTTTACAACAAGCTGTTCATCACCTCCATAAGAAAGAACCATATCCTTAGTCCTATTCAGGTACTTTAGGATATTCTTGACCGTTGTCCAGTGTTCCATTCCAGGATCACTTTGATATCTGCTAGTCAAACTAACAGCATGTGCTATATCCGGTCTCGTACACAGCATGGCATACATGATAGAACCTATGGCTGATGCATAGGGAATTTTATTCATCTTTTCTCTATCTTCTGCCGTAGCTGGACTTTGAGTTTTACTCAAGGTCTTACTTGACAACATGGGCACGAACCCTTTCTTGCTCTCTTCCATTCTAAACTTCTTTAGAACTTTGTCTAAGTATGTACTTTGTGAAAGCGCTATTAGGCGTCTTGATCTATCTCTATAAATCTTGATGCCTAGAATATATGCCGCTTCGCCAAGATCCTTCATTGAAAAACTATTATTCAAATAGCTTTTGACGCTATTAAGAAGTTCTATATCATTCCCAATCAACAATATGTCATCTACATATAGTACTAGGAATACTACAGAGCTCCTACTCACTTTCTTGTAAATACAAGCTTCTCCATAAGTTTGTATAAATCCAAAGTTTTTGATTACTTTATCAAAACGTTGATTCCAACTCCGGGATGCTTGCTTCAGTCCATAAATGGAGCGCTGAAGTTTGCATACCTTGTCAGCATCTTTAGGATCGACAAAACCCTTGGGTTGCACCATATACAACTCTTCCTCAATGTCACCATTAAGGAACGCTGTTTTGACATCCATCTGCCAAATTTCATAATCGAAATATGCAGCGATTGCTAACATAATCCTCACAGACTTTAGCTTCGCTACTGGTGAGAAAGTCTCATCGTAGTCAACTCCTTGAATTTGTCGGAACCCTTTCGCGACAAGTCGAGCTTTATAGACGGTAACATTACTATCAGCATCTATTTTTCTTTTGAAAATCCATTTGTTCTCGACAGCCTTACGGCCATCCGGTAAGTCCACCAAAGTCCATACTTGGTTTTCATACATGGATCCCATTTCGGATTTCATGGCTTCTAGCCATTCGTCGGAATCTGGGCTCACCATAGCTTCTTCATACGTCGCAGGGTCATCAGTGTTGTCTACCAACATGACGTTCAAGGAAGAGTCATACCACTCAGGAGTGGTACGAACCCTCGTTGACCTGCGAGGTTCGAGTAACCGTTTGAAGTTTCATGATCATCATCATTAGCTTCCTCTCCGGTTGGTGCGGTGATGTAAACATCTTCCGTGTCGCGCTACTCTCAACTCTGAAAGAAGGTTCAACAACCTCCGAAGTTCTACTTTCCTTCCAAGTCACTTCTTTCGAGAGAAATTCTTCTCCGTAAAGGATCCATTCTTAGCAACGAAAACTTTGCCTTCGGATCTATGATAGAAGGTATACCCAATTGTTTCTTTAGGGTATCCTATGAAGACGCATTCGCTTTGGGTTCAAGCTTATCAGTCAGAACTTCTTTACATATGCTTCAACCCCAAACTTTAAGGAACGACAACTTAGGTTTCTTTCCAAACCACAATTCGTACGGTGTCGTTTCAACGGATTTAGATGGTGCCCTATTTAAAGTGAACGCGGCTGTCTCTAATGCATAGCCCCAAAATGATAACGGTAAATACGTAAGAGACATCATAGACCGAACCATATCTAAGAGAGTTCGATTACGATGTTTGGACACACCATTACGCTGTGGTGTTCCCGGCGGTGTCAACTGTGAAAGTATTCCACATTTCTTTAAATGCATGCCAAACTCATAACTCAGATATTCACCTCCGCTCGAACGCAGAAACTTAATCTTCTTGTTACGATGATTTTCCACTTCACTTTGAAATTCCTTAAACTTCTCGAAAGTTTCGGATTTATGTTTCATAAAGTAGACATACCCATATCTACTCAAGTCATCCGTGAAAGTGAGAACATAACGATATCCACCACACGATGCTACACTCATTGGACCACACACATCGGTATGTATTATTTCCAATAAGTCTGTAGCTCGCTCCATTATTCCAGAGAATGGAGTCTTAGTCATTTTTCCCATTAGACATGCTTCGCATCTTTCAAGTGATTCAAAATCAAGTGATTCAAGAAGTCCATCAGAATGGAGTTTCTTCATACGCTTCACTCCAATGTGACCAAGACGATAGTGCCACATGTATGTAGAATTATCATTCAATTTTATTCGTTTAGCATCTATGTTGTGAACATGTGTATCACTACTATCGAGATTTAATAAGAATAAACCATTCATCTCAGGTGCAAAACCATAAAAGATATTACTCATATAAATCGAACAACCTTTATTCTCAGACTTAAAAGAGTAACCGTCTCGCAATGAACAAGATCCAGATATAATGTTCATGCTTAACGCAGGCACCAAATAACAATTATTTAAATTTAAAACTAATCCCGATGGTAGATGTAGAGGGAGCATGCCGACGGTTATCACATCAACCTTGGAGCCATTTCCAACGCGCATCGTCACCTCGTCTCTTGCCAGTCTTCGTTTATTCCGCAGCTCCTGTTTCGAATTACAAATATGAGCAACCGAACCAGTATCAAATACCCAGGCACTACTACGATTACTAGTAAGATACACATCTATAAAATGTATATCAAATATACCTTTCTTCTTGATGTTGCCGTTCTTCAGATCCGCCAGGTATTTGGGGCAGTTACGCTTCCAGTGACAAGCACCCTTGCAGTAGAAGCACTCAGTTTCAGGTTTAGGACCAGCCTTGGGCTTCTTAGCAGGTGCAGCAGCTTTCTTGCCGTCCTTCTTGAAGTTTCCCTTGTTTTTAGGCTTGCCCCGTTTCTTGAAATTGGTGGTCTTATTGACCATCAACACTTGGTGTTCTTTCATGATCTCCACTTCAGCAGTTTTCAGCATGGACGATAGTTTAGGCAACGTCTTGTTCATGCAGTGCATATTGTAGTTCATCACAAAGTTCTTGTAACTTGGTGGCAGTGATTGGAGGACACGGTGAATCCCCAATTCATTAGGAATCGGTATCCCCAACTCTCGGAGTTTGTTTGCGTGCCCAGACATGGTGAGCACGTGCTCGCTAACGGAGCTACCCTCTTCAATCTTGCAGGTAAAGAACTTCTCGGAAGCTTCATAGCTTTCCATGGTCGCGTGAGTCTCAAATATGAGTTTGAGCTCCTAAATAATTTCATATGGGTCATGGTGCTCAAAACGCTTTTGAAGCTCCGATTCTAAACCGTACAGGATGGCACACTGAACTGTGGAGTAGTGATGTTTCCGAGTGGCATAAACATTCTTTACGTCATCGGTGGCATCTTCTGCAGGTGGGTCACCTAGCGGTGCTTCGAGCACATAGGTCAACTGACCAGCCCTGAGGACGATCTTCAGTCCACGAAACTAGTCCGTGAAATTGCTTTCATTGTTCTTAAGCTTTTCTTTCTCTAGGAACGCATTGAAATTGATGGAAACGTTCGCCATAATCTACAACAAATTTGCAAGTAATTTAGACTAAGTTTATGATAAATAGTGTTCAAATTTAATTCTTAAATTAACTAGGTGAACTCCCACTCAAAACAACATCCCTCGCAGTTGTTTTAGTGATTACACGAACCAAATCCACTACACCAAGTCCGATCATCACGTGAGATGATGTAGCTTCATCGGCGAACAATCTTCATGTTCATCATATCAATCATATGACTCATGCTCTACCTTTCGGTATTTCGTGTTCCGAGACCATGTCTGTACATGCTAGGCTCGTCAAGATTAACCTTAGTTTCCGCATGTGCAAATCTGGCTTGCACCCGTTGTATGCACACGTAGAGTCTATCACACCCGATCATCACGAGATGCTTCAAACGATTTAGTCTTAGCAACGGTGCCAACTAAGGATGAACACTTTATTACTTGATATTTAGTGAGAGGGATCATCTTATAATGCTACCGTCGTGATCTAAGCAATACAAGATGCATAAAGGATTAACATCACAGGCAATTCATAATTAGTGTGATATGATATGGCCCTTTCTTCTTATGCCTTCGATCTCCATCTCCAAAGCACGGACATGATTTCCATCATCACCAGCATTGCGTCAAGGTCCGTGGTGCCGCTTCATGGTTGTCCATCATCACCAGCAACTATTACAACTACTTGGGATAAAGCTATTACAAGATGAATAGACACGCAGGTCTTAACAGAATTAAAGACAGCCATTAGGCTCCTGCCGGTTGCCATATTACAACAAGGATCATTGCATACATCAAATACAATCACAATCACATGTAGGCCATATCACATCACAAAACCCCTGCAAAAACAAGTTAGACGCCTCTAATTTTCTTTGCAAGTTTTACGTGGCTTGGGGCTTTCGACTAAGAACGATCTTACCTCTAAATCGAACCACAACGTTGATACAAGTGCTATCAAGTGCAAAGTGTAGATTTGATCTATACTATGATGGGAGAGACAGACACCCGCAAAGCCACTTGTGCAATACGAGTTGCACGTCAAGCGTGGAGAAAGTCTCATGTACGATGACATGTAATATTAGCCCGGGCCGCTTCATCCCACCATACCGCAAGATGCAAAGTACACATATAGCAAAAGACGGCACGAGCACCAACTCCCACAACCTCATTGTGTTCTACTCGTGCAACAGATCTACGCATAGACAAGGCTCTGATACCACTGATGGGTTCGTAGCATGTAAAACAAAAAAATTCTACCACAAGAACGAATAAAACCCAGATCTAATCTAGATAAAAGCCAAGATCTAATCTACTAGACATGAGCAACGAGATAGATCGGTACTAACCCTCGTAGAACCGAAAGCGTTAACGAGATTAGATCTCGTGGATGATGTAGTCGATCACTTGCCGATCTCAAGATCGTGTGGACGATCCTTCCGCGCGCTGGCGTTAAGCGCTCCAGACGGTCACACGTGTGGAGTCGAAGGCACCTTCCTCTCCCTGCTCCAAATGAGCAGCGGAGGTAGTAGATCTTCTCCACGGAATCCCAGCAGCACGATGGCGTGGTGGTGGTGGTGGAGATGAGAAATCTGCAGGGCTTCGCCTATGCCTGTGCAGAAGAAACGTGGAGGAGAGAGGCGGCTGTGATTGGGAGTTATGAGACAAGGTGCAAGAGGGGGCGCCCCCTCCCTTCTATTTAAAGGAGGGAGGCGCGCCTGGGGAGGGGGAGTCCTAGTAGGACTCCCTCCTCCTTGGGTCAAGGGTTGGGGGAGGAGTCCTCCTCCCCCACGAATCCGTTTCTTACCCCACTTGGTTTCTTTGATCCCTTTCTTGGTTTTCAAGCAAACTCCAAGAAATCCTCTAGAACCTTCCAGAACATTCCGAAACCTTCTAGAATCTCCATACAAACACTCCGGAACATTTCCTAACTTAGAAAATGATCCCCAATATATGAATCTCATTCTCCGGACCATTCCGGATCTCCTCGTCATGTCCCGGACCCATTCCGAGACTCCGAACAACATTCGGTCTTCAACGCAAATTCCATATCTACTTCAAACAACTTCGAACCTTAAGTGTGTCACCCTACGGTTCGTGAATATGCAGACATGATGAAGACACCTCTCCCATCAATAACCATCAGCGGGATCTGGAGATCCATAACGGCTCCCACATACTCAACGATTACTTCGTGATCGATTGAACCAATTAACATACGAAACCAATTCCCTTTGTCTCGCGACATTCTACTTATCCGAGGTTTGATCGTCGGTATCTACATACCTAGTTCTTCCTCGTTACTGATAAGTACTCTTTACTCGTTCCGTGTTATGTCATCCCTTGTGACCTAGTCACACGCTTGCAAGCTATCTAGATGACATTCCACCGAGAGGGCCCAGAGTATATCTATCCGTCATATGGATGGACAAATCCCAATCTTGGTCTATGCGCTTCAACACATACTTTCAGAATACCTAATGACACCTTTATAACCGCCCAGTTACGAAGCGGCGTTTGATGTCATCAAAGTACCCATCCGGTGATGGTGATTAACATAACCTCATGGTCGAAGGATTAGGTTACTATGTATTTCAAAGCTTACAGCAATACGAACTTAATGACTTGATCTTATGCTACGCTTACTATGGGTGTGTGTCCATCATATCATTCTCCTAATGATATAACCTTGTTATTAATCACATCCAATGTCCATGATCAGGAAACCATGATCATCAATCAATCAACAAGCTAGTTCAACAAGAGGCTTACTAGGGACTCTTTTATGTTTACAAAACACACAAGTATTAGTGTTTCCTAATAATACAATTATAGCATGGGATGTAAACATTCATCATAAACACAAAGATATAATAATAACCTCTTTTATTATTGCCTCTTGGGCATATCTCCAACAGCTATATCAATCACGGTCTCCCGAGAGTGCTTTGATAGCATCAAGCACCACTTGGTAATACAGTGGTTATAAAGGTGTGTTCATGTACTCGGAGGAAACCGTAGAGGCAATATATGTCAAGAGCAGGATTTGTCCGTCCATGTGATAGGAAGATACTCAAGGGCCCACTTGGTGAGGTTATATCCAATAGCTGCGCAGCGTGTGATTTGATCACAGGGATATCACTTGTCGGAACGAGTCAAGTACCATTGTTCGGTAACGAGATTGAACATGACATGGTGATGTCATTGATCAGATCTCGGGCAATGCAAGTATCAAGAGACAAAGGGAATAAGACATGATTGTCCCGGTTCAAACGACAAAAGATCTTCGTGGAACGCACAGGGGTCACATGGCCATCCAGGTCCCTCTATTGATCATTGGTGCGGGAGTGTCCCGACCATGTCTGGAGTGTTCCCGAACCGTGGGGTATCACGCTTAAGGGTTTGATGATGCTTAGAGAGTGTTTATAGGATCAGTAGAATCGCCCAAGGATTGTAGAGGGAAAACCGGAAGGGTTTTGGTAAGTCCGGAGGATGTCCGAAGTGGAGGTGGAAGTGTTCCATAACCATAGAGGTTGAATAATATGTGAATGAATGTTAAATATTGATTTAATCATTTATTCATAATTATTTAATAAAGAGAAAATCAATTTAAAAGGTCAAAAGGCTTAATGGGGAATTCTGAGGAGGGCCCATTAGGGAAAACAAGAGGAGGAAGAGGCCAAGGGGTGGCCCCATGTGGGGCCCATGAGGGGGTGGCCGGCGGCGCCTCCCCGCTCCCCCTCCTCTCCTTTAGTCCCACCCCAGGACTTTGAGGGAGGTAGTACCTCCCCTCCCCCTATATATAGTGGGGGTATTTGGCCAGATAAATACACGCAATAATCAATAAAGGTCTTCTCACTTTTGGGAGGACCTCCAATTGATATTTTCTCTCTCTCCCTCTCTCTCTCTCATGACCGTGGTCCCAAGTTTGGACTGCACGAACGAGAGACATCTTCACCGCGGAGCGCCATCATGCTGCGGGATTCGGATCCAGGAGCTCTACTTCCGCAACTGTTGTTGGATCGGGGAAGCGGGAGTCATCGTCAGGCACCGGACGTGTGTAACTCCCCGCGAGGTGTTGCACTTGAGGCACTCAAGTCGTTGGAGCCACGGGAGTGCAAGGACTTCATCACGACCTTGAGGTCGGCTTCGGCTCGTCTACATCAACCATGCTCTCCTGAGCGTTGACAATGCTTTTCGGTCTTCAAGGGTAAGTTCGCGAAAATCCTCCTTCTTCAGACACTAATAGATAGGTCATGGCAGCATCAGGGGTTCAGGGGCGTAGGGTAAAATTTTATTGTTTTCATACGCGGAACCCCTACACCCCAAGGGTCTCCAGATTGACAAGACTATCAAGCCCTATGACGGCACTTCTAGGCCATCCATATGGTTGCAGGACTACATCGAAGCGATTCACACGCAGGGGGAAACCCTAATGTCGCTGTCAAGTACCTCTCACTTATGCTTACCGGCACTGCTCGACAATGGATTGACAACTTGCTGGAGAAATCAATATGCAGTTGGTTGGACATGCATGAAGCATTCACCAAGAACTTCGAGGGTACGTACAAACGTCCATGCACTGTCGAAGACCTACACCAGTGTGTATAGGAAAAGGATGAATCCTCTCATGCTTACCTTTCCCGCTGGCTGGATATGAAAAATTCATGCCTAGGGGTGCACGAACAAACCTCTATGGCTGCGATGACCCAACATACCACTGCATGTGTAGTATACTATAGTCGTTAACATGACATCCACAGAACACCATTCTGTAAATATCACATCCCTTAGAGTGGTACAACAGAAACATTGCGGATCCATATTACAAACATACACACTTCATTATTATTACAATACCAGAAGTTCAAGACTTCAAGTGATTCAAACTATGAACCATATCACTTATCTAATAAGTTCAGCGGAAGAATGAAAAACACAACGGTAATAAAGACGTGAGCTCAACAGCTTATTGTATAGGGTTCGTGTTGCTCGACTCAACCTAGATAACTACGCTTCGTCCTGACAACTACTCTGACTCGTTGTCATTAGATCCATAGTGTATCCCGTAGTCCACCCCTTCGATTCCACCAGACAGGTCTGACTCTTCATAGTAGACGTCGTTCTGAACCTCCGTAGCATACACCTGGTCATCCTTCAGGCCCTCAAAGTCTAGCAAGGGGTTCAAAGGAAAGAGTGAGTAACAGCGTTACCCAGCAAGTTCACTATATGCAAGGTGGGAAGTTTGATGCTCTAACTACCACCTCGGACTATAAGTCCTTGCAGTTTTAGTAAACATTTCTTCAAAGATTGATTTTCTTATCAAAAACTAGGCCCATCAGCCTTCACATGTTGACCAGAACTTCATGGAGTTCCTTTCCTGCCACGTTCGTAGCTCCTTCCCGAAATAGGGAGTAACAAGTTACAGTTCTTACACTCTGCAGAGGTGCGTTGCTTTACCCATAAGACACCAAATCCTTGTTGCACAACCGGGCGTACTTTCCCGTCCACAATTCCATGATGTGGGGCCTAGTAGATGATCCAAGCCAATCACTGCCCCTCTCCATGACCCCGCATGAAGACACGACCTCCCCAAGCAGATATACTGTTGATAACCCCCATATAGACAGATATAACCCTAGCAACCCCTTGGAGACTCTAGTGAGCAGATCATGTCCCTGGCAACCCCAATATAGGCAGATATACCTCTGACAGCCCCTCACGGAAAGTCTAGACACTAATATCGCGAGAAACTAGGAATCCCACCCATCTGCTGAGTCCCTGCAAGGAAGCTACAGCCTCACGATAAGGTCATCCGTCCATATGAAAGGAAGAAGATCCATCTGACTTCTCCGTCCCATTCCAGATCTCATGGTTAACGCGCAATATACAGCGCTGGAATCACTGATGTCATGGGTTATTAAGTCCTAGTTGTTTTGCAATTGGAATCTGAGATTCCCCTGCAATTCTTAGTATTTATCATCACTTAGGATGATAATAGCATTTCATTTGTTTGGGAAATACTTATTTTCTGTCTTCTTTAGAACATAGGTGATAACACACAATTTTAAAATACTTTCATAAAGACTCTTCAAAGGACATGAGCAAGTGATGAACTTGCCTTGTGATTGCAAGGTAGTGAACTCGGATACTTCCACATGACCTTGAGCTCCGGTTTCTACAGAAAACCATTATTGCTCGGTAAGGACAATATTTACAGAAGCAATATGCAATGCATAGTAATGTCATGCAATGATTTATTATCTTCCTTCTTTGCGTGTTTTTCACACCTTATAAAGGTTTTATGTTTCTTTTAATTAATAAAAGAAAAGTATTATTTAAGAAATCATTAAATTCATATTGTTTTGATATTTAGCATTATTATAATAACTAGTATTATTCTAAGAGTTTAAAAATGAACTTATTTAATTTTTAACTCTTTTAAATACTTAACTAAAATTCCTTTAAGGAAATAAGACTTTATTTTTATCACACTTGATTTACATTTCAAAAATACAAACTAGTATTTTTCTATAATAGTACTTCTCATTAGGATCTTAAAAATGAATTTTATTCAATTTTAAGTGTTTTGTAAATTTTATAAAATTCCAGAAGGAATATATATATATTCATAATAACCGTTCTAACTTTCATTACCTAAAATTCCCTCTATTATTGTTTTTGAATAGAGGATACTCTTGGGAGTTTATTGGTATTTTATTTATATTTTTAGGATTTTTTTTATTTCTTAGAACCTTTTAAGTCCTAGTGGTATTTTGGTCTTTTAATAAATCATTTGGACTTTCCTTTTAAATATCTGGACCAGGCCCATTGGGCTAGCCCAGCCCTGACTCGGCCCACCTGGGCTAGTCAAACCCGCTCCACTTAGGGGTACTGGACCACACCGGTCTAGTACGCACCCCTTACATTTCTCTCTCTCTCGTGTTCTTCCTCGCCCCGCTGTGGCATGGTGTCACCGCCGCCGTTGCTGCTTGATTACCACCTCCCTGGGCCTTCCCGGCCACCACCGTGGTGCATGGCGATGTAGTCGGCGCCACTCCGTCGACTGGTCCTATTCGATTCGCCTCTAGACCCTTCTCCCGTCCAGGTTGACTCCACCCCAAACCCTAGGGTTTGGTGGCTGTCAGTGATGTGGTGTTTCGCCGCCTCCGTGATGCGGTGTTGTGGTTCTGGTGGCCTTGTGGTGCCGCCGCTGCTGCTCGTGAGGCTGTGGCCACCGCCTCATGGCCCGGCGCAGGTTGCAGCGTCCTCGGGTGTTCCCCGTGGTGTCGTGTGCGCTCGTTGGCCCTTCTGCTTCCTCTTCTAAACTTCAGCAAGGATTGCGGTAAGTTTACCTCTCTTTCTCCCTCTAGTCCTCCCTTGCAACTCTGTGAGTGCCTATGGTGAGAAATCCCTACAAAGGATTCATCCTCTGTGTTGAGATTTGCCCCACTAGTGTTGAGATTACTGAGGCAGTGAATGTTTTAGGAATAATTGATGGTGATTAGTCTATGCTGAAGTACTATACATTAGTGGTCTTTGAAATTGCTGACAGTGGCTCTGTTAACTATATCCTTCTATAATGTTGAGTTACTGTCACTTGCAATCTTTGAATACTATGACTCTAATCTATGTTGTGAGTGGATTTGTTCCATCTGGGAACATATAGTTGGCCTTCTGTTCAAATGCTACTGATGCATTCTTGTTGATAGCTTCTTATGTAAACTTAGAATGATTCATAAATACTATGTTAGGAAAATTATTAAGTATTCTTTTGAAAGCATTGGATTATGAAATCCCTGGTAGAAACTGCTTGGTTAGGATGAATCCTTGTGAAACCTTCATTTGAATGGAACACAAGCTTGTTCCTGATATTGGTTATTTCTATTTGTACTCTAGAGTGTCTGAGAGTTGAGAAACTTTATTTGATGGATTACCCTGTGGTACTCTTTAACTTCACCAAGCCTATGATGCTGGTCTGAGGCTATGCTAGATGGTTTTTATCTAATCTTTCCCTCTCAAGTGTGCTTTGATAATCAGTTTAAGACAATGATTCCTATAGCCTTTAAGAAAATGATTTGATAACCCATGATGTGTATTATAGATCCTTAAGATGAACTAGTTGCTGAGGTGCTTCCATCCCTTGGATATGCCCAGAAACATTCATTTAAGGTTGTAGTATATGTGGATGTAAAAACATGTTTGATTCTCCAAGATCAATGATGCACAGGCTGAGATCTTGTTGTGGTTTGCAAAGGTTGATTGTTTGGCTTTATTTTATCTCTTCTGTGATGGATACACCGCACTTGGGTGTTTTTCTGAGAAGATCTTATATAAAACAACACATGGTTATCTGTGATTTAACATGTGATGGTTTCGTATAAACTCACCACACAAGTTGCTTGTTGATGATGTGGTGGTGTTGCTTGGCTTTGATGGCTTGATCTTGATGACTTGATCACCCCTGGAGTATACCCTGCACACCCCAGGTTCTGGTTCTGTTCCTCCTTGCTCCTGTGACCTTGTGCTTGGCCTTGCTATCCTCCTGCACCACCCCCTCCTTATGTCACCATTATATGGTGATCAGATGGTTGATTTGGTAAACTAGCTGGTGTATTTATTTGGGAAGTGTATAGGCTCACTATGTTCTTGTTGTGCGCTTGAGAAGATGGAGATATATTGTGAACACTAGTAGCGGTGCCACAGCTGAGTGTTTCTTTTGACTGCTTGGACTGCTGGTGTTATGTCAACAGCACACAACATGTAGTTAGATTACTAAGCTGCCTTGCTGCTTGGCTGTGTAGGGATCAGATCAAGTAATCTGACTTTCACTTCCTACCCTTTTACTGGTTACTATCCTGGTGAAACTTACCCCTCTCTACTTGGCTTCTAATGTGGCATTGGAGCTATTAGCTTAAAAGAACAGATTCTACACATTGGTGAAACTTGCCCCTTTTTTAATTACTCTATGATGTAATATGAACAGTGCACTTCACTATTCACCACTAAGAGTAAAACTAATCAACTAATCATTTGTTTCTATTTGAGTGGTTTATCTTATTTTACAAGAAAAAGATCTAAATTGCCAAGACTTAGTATAGGAGTAGATAGATAGTATAGATTCTCATTGTAATCTTATTTCTATTCTCTTTGTAAAGAATCTTGTAATAGTATCCCTTTGATTCAATAAAGATTCATTTTATTGGACTCTATTCCTTGTAATAATTTGTTTTGATGTAATTATCCCCATTTGTAATATTATTATGGAATGAAGATAAGAAATAAGAATTCATTTATTATTTGAATTTTCTTGTCTTAATTTCATATTGTATTTTAATATATATCTATAATATAATCCAATAATGTTAATACTTCATTTTGGAAATCCGCTTTATGTTTCTAACTTCTAATTTTCAAATATTTTTCAAATGATTTAAATTTCAAATTTGAATTCAAAATATTTCGCCCCAAAACACAATAATGCCTAAAGGTCATGTCAAAATTTATAGCAATCACTTCAGAGAGCTATTCCTACCTCTAGATAGTGAAAGAAACTCTTATCACTTTAGGATTTTGTTTGGCGAAAAATTTACCCGTATTTTACAGATGAATGCATGCATATGCACAAATTCCTATTTCTACCCTTCGTTGGTTCCTAAATTCTGGGGTGTTATAGACTTCCCCCCTTAAATTAAACTTCATCCCGAAGTTTGCTTATGTGTACCTGAATAGTTCTGGATATGCTTCTTTTAAATCATCCCCTTTCTCCCATGTGGCCTCTCTCTCCGGATGATGTTCCCATTGTACTTTGCAGTATTTGATTGCCCTGTTTCTCAACATTTTCCATTTCTCTTCCAGAATTTCACAGGGTTTCTCAACACAAGTCAAATCTGCTTGTAACTCAATTTCTTGATGTGTAATTGCATCATCAGGAACTTTAAGACATTTCCGTAATTGTGACACATGGAAAACATTATGAACTTGAGCCAATCTTTTTGGTAACTCAAGAGCATAAGCTATTGTTCTATTCTGACATAGTATCTTGAATGTTCTGATATATCTTGGAATTAGTTTTCCTTTGACTCCGAATATCTTAACTACCTTCATCGGACTTACTTTGAGATACACCATATCCCCCACTTCTGGATGCCATGATCTTCGACTTTGATCAGCATGACTCTTCTATCGACTTTGAGCTATCTTCAATCGATCTCTAATAATATTGATGATATCTTGCTTATCCTTGATATAATCTGGTGCAAATTCCTTGCTACTACCAGGTTTATACCAACATATTGGTGATCTACATCTTCTCCCATAAAGTACTTGGTATGGTGCTGCTTTTAGATTACTTTGATAGCAATTGTTGTAGGAAAATTCTGCCAATGGTAGATGATCTTCCCACGAACCTCCAAAATCTAATGCACAAGCTCTAAGCATGTCCTCCAAGATTTGATTGGTCCTTTCCGTTTGGCCTCCAGTTTCGGGATGATAGGTTGTGCTGAGATCCAACTTTGAACCAAGTGCTTCATGTAATTGTTTCCAGAATGCTGAAATAAACATAGATCCTCTATCTGATATGATTTTCTTGGGCACTCCATGCTTACTAACAATCTCTTTGACATAGATTTCCACTAACTTCTCGGCATTATCTTTTTGATTTGCCGGAAGAAAATGTGCACTTTTCGTGAATCTATCCACAATCACCCATATCATATCCTTCCGCTTCGGTGTCATAGGTAATCCTATGATAAAATCCATACCAATTTCTTCCCATTTCCATTCCGGAATTTCCAATGGTTTTAATGGTCCTGCTGGACTTGGATGTTCTGCTTTTACCCTTTAACAAGTATGGCATTCAGATACATATTTTGCAATGTCTCTCTTCATGTTATTCCACCCGAATAATTCCTTAAGATCCATGTACATCTTCACACTCCCTGGATGATGAATTGAATATGGTGTCTCATGTGATTCTCGGAATATCACCTCTCTGATCTCCGGTACATCTGGTACACAAAGACAGTTTTGGAACCATAAAGATCCATAATCTCCTAGGTGAAAAACTGATTTTTGTCCTTTGGAAATTCTTCTGATTTCTTCCGCAATAAATGGATCATCAAGTTGATGTTGATAGATCTCATGACGAAGATCACTGCTTTGTTCTTCTACAACCCTCATGGTAGCTAAGCCAACACGAATTTATGTCCTTAGGAATTGTATTTCTAACCTTTCCAAATCCATTTGCAACTCTTTTGGTAATTCTCTATTGATGGGTTGAGTATCCGTACTCTTCCGACTTAAAGCATATGCTACTACATTGGCCTTTCCTAGAGTATAGTTAATTGTAAGATCATAATCCTTGATCAACTCCAACCATCTTTTCTGCCTCATATTCAGCTCCTTCTGAGTGAAGAAATATTTGAGACTTTTATGATTTGTGTATAATTCACACCTCGCTCCATAAAGAAAATGTCTCCATCCTTTTTAAGCAAAGACTACTGCTGCTAACTACAAATCATGTGTTGGATAATTAACTTCATGTGGTTTGAGTTGTCTAGACCCATAAGCAATTACCTTGCAATCTTACATTAGCACACATCCTAATCCTTCTTTAGATGCGTCACAATATACTATGTAATCTTTTCCTATTTCAGGAACTGCTAAGATTGGTGTGGCTGTTAATCTGGTTTTCAATTCCTGAAAACTTGCTTCACACTTCTCATCCCATATGAATGGTGCATTCTTTCTTATCAATTTGGTCATTGGTCCAGCTATCTTGGAAAAACCTTCAATGAATCTCCGATAATAGCCTGCCATGCCTAAGAAACCTCGGATTTGTTTTACATTAGTTGGTGCATTCCATTCCAACACTGATTGAACTTTGGATGGGTTTACCGCAATTCCATCTTCACTGATCACATGACCATGAAATTCTACCTTGTCCAACCAGAATTCACACTTATTGAAATTAGCATATAACTTATGTTCTCTCAAGATTTGCAATGCTTTCCTCAAATGATCATCATGCTCTTCTTTATCCTTTGAGTATATCAAAATATCATCAATGAATACTATGACAAACTTATCCAGATAAGGCATGAAGATTGTGTTCATCAGATTCATGAATATAGCTAGTGCATTGGTCAATCCAAAAGGTACGACGAGATACTCATGATGACCATATCTTGACACAGATGTTTTTTTGGAACATCTTCATGTTTGATTTTTATCTGATGGTATCCTGATCTTAGATCAATCTTGGAAAACACTCCAGCTCCTTTGACTTGATCAAACAGATCTTGAATTCTTGGTAATGGGTATTTGTTCTTGATGGTGACATTGTTGAGATTTCTATAATCACCACACATTCTTCGTCCTCCATATCTTTTATCCACAAAAATTATCGGAGTTCCCCATGGGGATACACTTTCCTGAATAAATCCTTGTCTGGCTAACTCATCAATTTGCTCATTGAGCTCTTTTAATTCTTTTGGTCCCATCTTATATGGTGCTTGGGCTATTGGTGTTGTAGCAGGTATCAGGTCAATAGTGAATTATATTTCTCGATCAGGTGGCATTCCTGGTAACTTTGCTGGAAAAACATCTTGAAATTTCTTCACTACAAGAATATCTTCCAATTTGACCTCCTGCATTGAGTTCAATTGCAGATCTACCATGATATGACTATGTTTATCCGCCTGATAGACTATCCTTCCTCCACTTGGAGACTTGATTGAAATGGTTTTATCCTCACTATTGATCCGGGCTCCATACTCGGTCATCCAATCCATTCCCAACACTACTGTTATTCCCCTTAATGGAATCACATAAAGATACGCATAATAGGTTTGACCACGGATTGAGATGACTTGGTTTAATTTTATATTTCCAACTACCACGATGCCTCCAGCGGTAACTACGGTCATAGGTTTTTCTAGCGGTGTCCTTCTAATCCCGAACTTATCACATAATTGTTCAGATATGAATGAAGTAGTTGCACTAGTATCAAATAGAACTTTTCCAGGATTTGTGATAATATTGAGTGTGCCTATCACTCCTTAATCTGAGTTATCCACCTCCTCCAAGGTTGCGCAATTCAGCTTTCCAGTAGGTCTGCCTTTCTTGCCATTGTCGTTTTTGCCATAACTTCCACCTCTGTTAGGCTGTCCACCTTCACCTCTTGCTTGACCACCGCCTGATGTAGGCCAACCACCTAGTGGTTTCTTAGGACAATTGGGTTTCATGTGCCCCTTCTGACCACACCCATAGCATATGATGACTAGCTTTCGACATTCACTTTGAAAATGCCCGGGTAACCCACAATTTGACAGATAACATTCCTTCCAATTGGATTTGCACCTCGATTGGGGTTATTATTGTTATTGAAGTGTTGATTCCTTGGTTTGAACTCCAACATAGGTTTAGGATTACTTGCTTGGATCCTCTTGGTTTCTTTCTTTGCTCTCTTCCTTCGGTCCTCTTGGACATTCTTGTAATCATCCTCAAATGTGATGGCTGCATGAAGTAGCTATTGAAAATTCTGCTTATTGGCTAGTCTGAGTTGCATCTTCACAAATGGATTTAAACCATGCAGGAAACGTTTATTCCTCTTTTCCTCAGTGCTCACTTCATCCTCAGCATAACGAGATAGTTGACTAAACTCCCGGATGTACTTCATGACACTTGTGTATCCCTGCTGAAGTTCTTCAAACTCCCTATGCTTTGGTTCAATAACACTATTCGGAACATGATATTCACGGAATCTCTGCTTAAACTACATTGATAACTGATTCTCCCACCATGGTGCTGCAGGTACGGTTAAGAGATGTGTTGCATACCTCAACTTTTCCTCATCATTGCAACCTACAGGCTTAAGTTTCCTCTCGGTATCTGCTAGCCAATCCTCTGCATCCATTGGCTCAGGGGTTGATGCAGAAGGTAAAGGCCTTGCATTCTGGAAGTCAGAAAGACTCACACCACGTCCTTCAGGTTCCCTCTGATGTCCCACTCGATCTACTAACCCCTCCATAAACTTGTTCTGGGACTCTTGCATCATTTGCATGTACTGCATAAAGTTCTGCTCCATCAACGGTCTCATTGGCGGTGGTGGTAAATTTGCTTGCATTCTAGCGTCTTCATCCACCTTTCCCTTAGCTTCGCGCTCCGAGCGCTGCTGTTCGGTCTCATCCTCTACACCCGTTTCCATACCCCCTAGTCCTGTAACATAAAGCGAACACTCATAATTACATCATGCATATGTGTTCTGAGCTCAACTTCACGCACAGAACTAGTCACACAATGGAAAACAAGATCCAAATAAGAACCAAATACACATATTATACATTACAAACAACATAATTAGTACAACGTCATTACAATCCCATACCATTTAAGTATTACAACTCATCTGGATACTATCCCACTTATTTAGCTACATCAAGTGCTCAGACTCGAACTTCCGTATCACCACAAAATACTCCTCCTCAAGGTCATGCTCCCCAGAAGCTGCGACGTTCGTCATACATACCCGGAGTACAACCATGCTAACATGAAGTACGACGCATCGTCTGTGGAATGACTTGCCTCTTTGATGGACGATACTCAGTATCAGAAGTATCTGGACTTTACACATCATCCAGCTGAAGTGCGTCCATACCTTCCAACTCATCTTAGGTATCTTCAGAAACATCCTCATTACTGTCTTCTTCAATCGCCTCCTGCATCCCGACTCCAGAGTAATTAATAGAATATTCCGCTTCCGGTGCTCCCCAAGTACTCTGCTGGGTACGATAGTCCTCAGCTATAATTGGATAGTGCATGTTATCTGGAGTAGGATAATGTTCTGGTGACTCAAACACCCTTTCTTCAGGATCTTCCTCATCAGATTCTACATCCTCCACATGGACATCCCTTCCATCAACGAAATAAGACCTAACTCCCATGCGACTAGTTTGCCCGGTATCACCAACAGAATCTTCCACAGGAATAGGATTCCCGGCAGATCCATCCATCGATCTGTACCTCCATCCTTTGGAGTTTCTAATAGGTAGTTCTCGAGTCCTCGGTTCCCCAAGAATTCTGTGGTACTGGATGACTAGTACCCTCAACAGGATATCTAGTGGGTTCTGGCATAGGTGAATAAGGATATGGTGTAAAATATGCTGGATCTATTGGTATATCCTTAAAAGTTGGGCTAACCCTACCCACTGCTTCATTCTCTAGTTGATATGCTAACTTCTCCCTTCGTTCAGGATTAGTGAAATCCTCTAGCATATCAATCTGATCCTCCACAATAACCTGACGTGTCTTATACAAAGACCCAACTATCAGTCGATACTGATCCATAAACTCGGAAGCTAATTTTGGATGTTGCTTTACTAAAGTAAGATGATCCGGAACTGGTTCCATGTCTATAGAATCGTGAGGAATCACAGAATATGTGCTTCCAACTAACTCTTATGCTTTGTGCTCCCGAACATTGGATATCGCCTCCAAAATAGCAACATGGTATGCTGCTAGGTGACTTCTACCTTCACCCATAGGTAAATTGTGGTATAAACCAAGCTTATATGGTATTTGGATGCTAACACGATATTTGGCTAACATTCGTCCATCATGGTATGTCATGGTACTAAATGGAATAGTAGTTGTACAACCAAAAACCCTTAGAAGTTCTCGAAGCTATTCAGTTGAAGTCCCCTGATAATCATCAAGAGTTTCTTCTTTCCTTGCCAAGGCCCGTTTGGAAACTATGGTGCCATTTTAACTGTATACAAAATATTCATAATTGGTAACCATTAATTGTAATGATGCATCTTAATAAAGAATTATCGCACTAAAAATATAACGAAATATTCCCAATTGAATATTCATCATATAATCTAGAGAACTCTTTACGGTTGCCCCTAGACTCCTACAGGTAGTTCCCTTTACTAGGTTTACAACCTAAGGTCAAAGCAATTACTCTAATACCAGCTGTGGTGACCCAGCAGACCATTGCATGTGTAGTATACTATAGTCGTTGACATGACATCCATAGAACACCATTCTGTAAATATCACATCCCTCAGAGTGGTACAACAGAAACATTGCGGGTCCATATTACAAACATACACACTTCATTATTATTACAATACCAGAAGTTCAAGACTTCAAGTGATTCAAACTACAAACCATATCACTTATCTAATAAGTTCAACGGAAGAACGAAAAACACAACGGTAATAAAGACGTGAGCTCAACAGCTTATTCTATAGGGTTCGAGCTACTCGACTCAACCTAGATAACTACGCTTCGGCCTGACAACTACTCTGACTCGTTTCCATCAACTCCATAGTGTATCCCATAGTCCACCCCTTCCATTCCACTGGACAGGTCCGGCTCTTCATAGTAGACGTTGTTCTGAACCTCCGTAGCATACACCTGGCCATCCTTTTGGCCCTCAAAGTCTAGCAGGGGGTTCAAAGGAAAGAGTGAGTAATAGCGTTACCCAGCAAGTTCACTATATGCAAGGTGGGAAGTTTGATGCTCTAACTACCACCTCGGACTATAAGTCCTTGCAGTTTTAGTAAACATTTCTTCAAAGATTGATTTTATTATCAAAAACTATGCCCATCAGCCTTCACAGATTGACCAAAACTTCATGGAGTTCCTTTCCTGCCGTGTTCGTAGCTCCTTCCCGGAATAGGGAGTAACAAGTTATAGTTCTTACACTTTGCAAAGGTGCGTTGCTTTACCCGTAAGAGACCAAATCCTTGTTGCACAACCGGGCGTACTTTCCCGTCCACAATTCTGTGATTTGAGGCCCAGTAGATGATCCAAGTTAATCACTGCCCCTCTCCGCGACCCTGCATGAAGGCATGACCTCCCCAAGCAGATATACCTCTGTTAACCCCCATATAGAAAGATATAACCCTGGCAACCCCTTGGAGACTCTAGTGAGCAGATCATGTCCATGGCAACCCCCATATAGGCAGATATACCTCCGACAACCCCTCACGAAAATTCTAGACACCAATATCATGGGGAACTAGGAGTCCCACCCATTTGCTGAGTCCCCGCAAGGAAGCTACAGCCTCACGATAAGGTCATCCGTCCATATGAAAGGAAGAAGATCCAGCTGACTTCTCCGTCTCATTCCAGATCTCATGGTTAACGCGTAATATACGATGCTAGAATCACTGATGTCATGGGTTATTAAGTCCTAGTTGTTTTGCAATTGGAATCTTAGATTCCCCTGCAATTCTTAGTATTTATCATCACTTAGGATGATAATAGCATTTCATTTGTTTGGGAAAATACTTATTTTCTGTCTTCTTTAGAACATAGGTGATAACACACAATTTTCAAATACTTTTATAAAGACTCTTCAAAGGACATGAGCAAGTGATGAACTTGCCTTATGACTGCAAGGTAGTGAAGTCGGATACTTCCACTTAACCTTGAGCTCTGGTTTCTACAGAGAACCATTATTGCCCGGTAAGGACAATATTTACAGAAGCAATATGCAATGCATAGCAATGTCATGCAATGATTTATTATCTTCCTTCTTTGGGTGTTTTACCCACCTTATAAAGGTTTTATGTTTCTTTTAATTAATAAAAGAAAATTATTATTTAAGAAATCATTAAATTCATATTGTTTTGATATTTAGCATTATTATAATAACTAGTATTATTCTAAGAGTTTTAAAATGAGTTTATTTAATTTTTAACTCTTTTAAATATTTAACTAAAATTCCTTTAAGGAAATAAGACTTTATTTTTATCACACTTGATTTACATTTCAAAAATACAAACTAGTATTTTTCTATAATAGTACTTCCCTTTAGGATCTTAAAAATGAATTTTATTCAATTTTAAGTGTTTTGTATATTTTTATAAAATTCCAGAAGGAATATATATTCATAATAACAGTTCTAACTTTAATTACCTAAAATTCTCTCTATTATTATTTTTGAATAGAGGATACTCTTAGGAGTTTATTGGTATTTTATTTATATTTTTTGGATTTTTATTTTATTTCTTAGAACCTTTTAAGTCCTAGGGGTATTTTGGTCTTTTAATAAATCATTTGGACTTTCCTTTTAAATATCTGGACCAAGCCCATTGGGTTGGCCCAGCCCTGACTCGGCCCACCTGGGCTGGTCAAACCCGCTCCACTGAGGGGTACTGTACCACACCGGCCTAGTACCCCTTACCTTTCTCGCTCTCTCGTGTTCTTCCTTGCCCCGCTGTGGCATGGTGTTGCCGGTGCAGTTGCTGCTTGATTACCACCTCCCTGGGCCTTCCCGGCCGCCGCCGTGGTGCATGGCGAGGTAGTCGGTGCCGCTCTATCAACTGGTCCTGTTCGATTCGCCTCTGGACCCTTCTCCTGTCTAGGTTGACTCCACCCTGAACCCTAGGGTTTGGTGGTTGTCAGTGATGTGGTGTTCCGCCGCCTCTGTGATGCAGTGTCGTGGTTCTGGTGGCCCTGTGGTGTCGCCGCTACTGCTCATTTGGTTGTGGCCGCCACCTCATGGCCCGGCGCAGGTTACAGCTCCCTCGGGTGCTCCCCATGCCGTCGTGTGCACTCGTCGGCCCTTCTGCTTCCTCTTCTAAACTTCAGCGAGGACTGCGATAAGATTACCTCTCTCTCCCTCTGGTCCTCCCTCGCAACTCTGTGAGTGCCTATGGTGCGAAATCCCTACTTAGGGTTCTCCTTTGTGTTGAGATTTGCCCCACTAGTGTTGAGATTACTGAGGCAGTGAATGTTTTAGGAATAATTGATGGTGATTAGTCTGTGCTGAAGTACTATACATTAGTGGTCTTTGAAATTGCTGACAGTGGCTCTATTAACTGTATCCTTCTATAATGTTGAGTTACTGTCACCTGCAATCTTTGAATACTATGACTCTGATCTATGTTGTGAGTGGATTTGTTCCATCTAGGAACATATAGTTGGCCTTTTGTTCAAATACTACTAATGCATTCTTGTTGATAGCTTCTTATGTAAACTTAGAATGATTCATAAATACTATGTTAGGAAAATGATTAAGTATTCTTTTGAAAGCATTGGATTATGAAATCCCTAGTAGAAACTGCTTGGTTAGGATGAATCCTTGTGAAACCTTCATTTGAATGGTACACAAGCTTGTTCCTGATATTGGCTATTTCTATTTGTACTCTAGAGTGTCTGAGAGTTGAGAAACTTTATTTGATGGATTAGCATGTGGTACTCTTTAACTTCACCAAGCCTATGATGCTGGTCTGAGGCTATGCTAGATAAAAACTAAGGTTTTTATCTAATGTTTCCCTCTCAAGTGTGCTTTGGTAATCAGTTTAAGACAATGATTCTTATAGCCTTTAAGAAAATGATTTGATAACCCATGTTGTGTATTATAGATCCTTAAGATGAACTAGTTGTTGAGGTGCTGCCATCCCTTGGATGTGCCCAAAAACATTCATTTAAGGCTATTGTATATGTGGATGTAAAAACATGTTTGATTCTCCAAGATCAATGATGCACAAGCTGTTATCTTGGAGTAGTTTGCGAAGGTTGATTGTTTGGCTTTATTTTATCTCTTCTGTGATGGACACACCCTACTTGAGTGTTTTTATGAGAAGATCTTATATAAAACAACACATACTTATCTGTGATTTAACATGTGATGGTTTTGTGTAAACTCACCACACAAGTTGCTTGTTGATGATGTGGTGTTGTTGCTTGGCTTTGCTGGATTGATCTTGGTGACTTGATCACCCCCTGGAGTCTGCCCTGCACACCCCAGGTTCTAGTTCTATTCCTCCTTGCTCCTATGACCTTGTGCTTGGCCTTGCTATCCTCCTGCACCACCCCCTCCTTATGTCACCATTCTGTGGTGATTTGATGGTTAATTTGGTAAACTAGCTGGTGTATTTGTTTGGGAAGTGTACAGGCTCATTGTGTTCTTGATGTGTGCTTGAGAAGATGGAGATAGATTGTGAACACTAGTAGCGGTGCCACAGCTGAGTGTTTCTTTTGACTGCTTGGACTGTTGCTGCTATGTCGACAGCACACAACATGCAGTTAGATGACTAAGCTTCCTTGCTGCTTGGCTGTGCAGGGATCATATCAAGTAATCCGACTTTCACTTCCTACCCTTTTACTAGTTACTGTCCTGGTGAAACTTACCCCTCTCTACTTGGATTCTAATGTGGCATTGAAGCTATTTTCTTAAAAGAACAGATACTACACATTGGTGAAACTTACCCCTTTTTAATTACTCTATGATGTAATATGAACAGTGCACTTCACTATTCACCACTGAGAGTAAAACTAATCAACTAATCTTTTGTTTCTATTTGAGTTGTGTATCTTATTTTGCAGGAACAAGATCTGGATTGCCAAGACTTAGTATAGGAGTAGCTAGATAGTATAGATTCTCATTGTAATCTTATTTCTATTCTCTTTGTAAATAATCTTGTAATAGTATTCCTTTGATTCAATAAAGATTCATTTTATTGGACTCTATTCCTTGTAATAATCTATTTTGATGTAATTGTCCCCATTTGTAATATTATTATGGAATAAAGATAAGAAATAAGAATTCATTTCTTATTTAAATTTTCTTGTCCTAATTTCATACTATTGTTTAATATATATCTATAATATAATCCAACAATGTTAATACTTCATTTTGGAAATCCACTTTATGTTTCTAACTTCTAATTTTCAAATATTTTTTAAAAGATTTAAATTTCAAATTTGAATTCGAAATATTTCCCCCCAAAACACAATAAGGCCTAAAGGTCATGTCAAAATTTATAGCAATCACTTCAGAGAGCTATTCCTACCTCTAGATAGTGAAAGAAACTCTGATCACTTTAGGTTTTTGTTTGGCAAAAAATTTACCCGTATTTTTACCCTTCGTTGGTTCCTAAATACTGGGGTGTTATAATGGACGCCTTCATTGATGGTCTGGAGAAGGGGACTTTGCTCCGGCATATGTTGAAGCGCAAGCAAGACAACAACAACAAGCTCAACCTCAATGCAATGATCGCCATGGCTAGAGAATTCACCGGTACTGATGATGACGTGCGCGAATCGTTGCTGGCAATAGCAATCCCTACCTAGGCTAAAAAACAATAAAAACAAGCGGAAGACTCCGCCCAAAGAGAAGCAAGCAGCTGACATGGTCGCCACAACGTTGGCTGGCAGAGGTGGAGGCGGACAACATGGTCATGGCCGAGGGCTAGCCATGGTCAGCAGAGGAGTGATTCTACACCCTCGCTGCCCCGCATTCCCCAAACGTATGAAGAGTACCGCGATATGTCGTGTTTCGTCCACCTCGACGCAAATGGCAAAGCCACCCACACCAACCGCCAATGCAAGTTTGTCAACAACCTCAAGGAAGACCCTAAGTCCGGCTATAAGCGAAGTCGGAAGAACAGACCCCGCGGAAAGGGCAATGGGAAGAAGAAGGAGGAGGAGTCCAAGGATTCCAGTGATATGGATGAAGACGTGGAACCCAAGTCCGCCGACAAGGGCGAGGGAAAAGGGGAAAAACCTTCAATAAGAAATCCCCAGTCTACCACACTTTCCTCGGCACTCCTACCGTCCAGGCCTAGAAAACCTCTCTGAGGATACTGATGGCTACCATTCCTTCGGTTCCCCAGTACGTCAGGTGATCAGAGATTCCAATCACTTGGGATAGGAAGGATCATCCAGATCTTATCCCAACAAAGAACCAGTATGCCATGGTCACCAACCCTTTGGTTGACGGCACAGAATTCACCAAGTGCCTCGTGGACAGTGGAAGCAGCATCAACATCATGTACCTAGATACACTGCACAAGACGAACTTGACAGAGACCCAGTTAAGGAAAAGCAACACCGTGTTCCATGGCGTTGTCCCTAGTCGACAAGCAAATTCCTTGGGCTACATCACAATTCTGGTCGCTTTTGGCAATGTCAAAAATTATCGCCAAGAATGCATGACCTTTGAAGTGGTGCCCTTCAAGAGAGTGTACCACATCATCTTCGGATGCGACATATTCCACTCCTTCCTCGCAAGGCCATGCTTTGTCTACAACAAGCTCAAGATACCTAGACCAAACAACATCATCACCATTGACGGAAGCTTAACCAAGGCACGAGAGTGCGAGCTCACTGAAGCAGCCTTCGCCAAAGCGGTCCTCTATGGTGAGGAGTTCAAGGAGATCCAGAGCCAGGTCGATGCCTTGGAGATGCCGGCTTCGAAGAAGCAAATCACTGTTGCTGAACCTGCATTCAAGGTCGCCATCTAGACCAAGCAGGTGGAGCTTGTTGAAGGAGATTCCTCCAAGACCACCACCATTGCACGGACCTGGGTCCGAAATAGGAAAGCACACTCGTCGAGTTCCTCCATGAGAATAGGGACATCTTTGCCTGCCAACTTGCCAACATGAAAGGTGTACCTGTGGAACTTGCCGAGCATAGCTTGAATATTGATCCTAACGCCAAACCGGTGAAGCAACCTCTATGACACTTTGGTGATGAAAGACAAAGGGCTATAGGCAAAGAGATAGCTAGGTTACTTAAGGCTGGCTTTATCCGAGAAGTTATTCACACCTGATGGGTGGCAAATCATGTACTTGTCCCCAAA
Source organism: Avena insularis (assembly GCA_023614405.1). Lineage (NCBI taxonomy): Eukaryota > Viridiplantae > Streptophyta > Magnoliopsida > Poales > Poaceae > Avena > Avena insularis. The sequence goes on along the minus strand of CM042688.1, from coordinate 411,935,979 downwards.
AAGGGAACCAAAGAATTAAGAATGTGCACTGATTACACCGGCTTGAACAAAGCATGTCCGAAGGATCCGTTTGCTTTGCCTCGCATTGACCAAGTCATTGAATTGACGTCTGGCTCGGAACTTCTATGTTTTATCGATGCTTACTCAGGTTACCACCAAATCCGGATGCGAAAGTCAGACCAACTAGCCACTTTGTTCACCACACCTTATGGCACATACTCTTATGTATGATGCCCTTTGGGCTGAAAAACGTTGGTGCTAATTACTAGCGGACGATGCAGCGCTGCCTACATGACCAAATAGGTCGCAGCATACACGCTTATGTGGACGACATCGCGGTAATGTCATAGAAATCAAATGACCTTATCGCCGACTTACAGGAAACCTTTGACAATCTTCGGAAGTACAACATGATGCTTAACCCTAAGAAGTGCGTCTACGGGGTGCCATCTAGAAAATTATTGGGCTTCATCGTTTTGCATCACGGAATCGAGGTCAACCTAGAGAAAATCAAGGCCATCCTTGACATCAAACGCCCAACATGCTTGAAGGACATACAAAGGCTCATAGGCTGCGTAGTAGCAGTAAGCCGGTTCATCAGACGACTTGGGGAGAAGGCTATGCCGCTCTACAAATTGCTCAAGAAGGAGGACAAATTCTTATGGACAGACGAGGCTAATGCAGCACTTTAGGAGTTGAAGAGAATACTCTCCTCCACACCAATACTTGCAGCACAGGTATCAAGGGAGCATATGTTAGTTTACATGGTGGCAACCAACCGAGTAATCAGCATCATCATCATGGTGGAGCGTAAGGAACCAGCAAACAAATACGGAGTTCAACGACCAGTTTACTACGTAAGCGAGGTTTTGATGGAATCCAAGCAACGTTACCCGCACTACCAGAAGATAGCTTATGGAGTTTTCCTTGCTTCACGAAAGCTAAGTCATTACTTCTAGGAGCATCCTATCACAGTAGTGAGCAAAGCTCCAGTATCCAACATCATCAACAACAACAACGCTACAGGGAGAGTGGCAAAGTGGGGCATTGAACTTGCCGCATTTCAAATCACCTACAAGAGACACGACGCTATCAAATCTCAAGCATTGGCGGATTTTATTGCAGATCGGACAGAACTGCCAGAAGACACTCCTATGCCAGAGCCAGAATATTGGGTCATGCACTTTGACAGATCAAAGCTACTCAATAGCTTGGGGGCTGGGGTATTACTACAATCACCAACAGGGGAGAAGTTGCAATACATCCTGTAGATCCACTTCAACGCTACCAACAACATGGCGGAGTATGAGGCTCTCATTCACGGACTTTGGGTAGCCAAGGATATTGGCATCAAGCGCATAGTTTGATGTGGAGATTCCGACTTAGTTGCCCAGTAAGTGGCTGGCACCTAGAACGCACGAAACCCTATGATGGCGGCATATCGAGATGAAGTAGATGAAATATCCAAGTGCTTCGACGGCTACGAAGTCAAGTATGTCAAAAGGGAGGAGAATGAGGCGGCAGATCTTTTGTCAAAACTTGGATTATCTTGCCGACCTATTCCGCCAGGCATTTTCTCAGAGCATTTATGGACACCATCCGTGAAGGGAGCGGACCCCGACAACCCGGATAGAGTAGACTCATTCGTTAATTCAGTAACAGTGACCTCTCTGGCTTGGACGAAACCGTTCATGGACTATCTACAAGACAAAACTTTGCCCACCGACGAAGTCAAAAGCCGGTAAATAGTACGTAGAGCAAAAGGCTACATCATAATTGATGGTCAGCTATACAAAAGAAGTACCACATGAGTTTTCCTACGATGCATCTCCCAGTAGCAAGGTATTGACATCCTTAGAGAAATACATCTCAGAGATTATGGGCATCACGCCGCTCCCCGGTCGTTGGTGGCCAAGACCTTCTGACAAGGATTCTATTGGTTAACTGTCAAGGCGGACGCCGACAAGTTGGTGAAAACATGTCTTGGGTGTCAGTTTTATGCAAGAAAACCAAATGTCCCAGTTGAAGAATTCCGAACCATACCAATAACTTGGTCGTTTGTGGTCTGGGGGCTGGGCATGGTGGGACCTTTGCAAACAGCACCTTGTGGATTTACACACCTGCTAGTAGCAGTGGATAAGTTTACAAAGTGGATTGAATCTAAACCCATTAGAAAGCTCGATGGGGCAACAACCCTCAAATTTGTCTAGGATCTAGTGGTGAGATTTGGTCTCCCACACAGCATCACCGACAACGACAGAAACTTATCTCTCGGAGAAGTTGAGGAGTACTGTCATGAAAAAGGTATCCACCTTAACCTAGCATCTGTGGCACATTCATAGTCAAATGGACAAGTAGAAAGAGCTAATGGACTAATTCTACACAGAATCAATCCACGCTTAGAGGCACCACTACACAGAGTAGCTGGAGCCTGGGCGGAGGAATTACCATCTGTATTGTGGAGTTTAAGAATAACACCCAATAGATCCCCCAGATTGACCCCTTTCTTCATGGTTTATGGAGCAGAAGTTGTCCTACCATCCGACATCCTCCATGATGCACCAAGAGTCACTGCCTACAAACAGGATGATGCTGAAGAATCCAGATGCCTATCTATGGACCTACTCGAGGAAGAGCACGTGCTGGCATGCCAGAGATCAGCCATCTACCAGTAGAAGCTACGTGGCTACCATAGTCGCCGTGTTAGGCATCGCTCGTTTAAAGAGGGGGATCTGGTGCTTAGACTCAAGTAGGAGAAATCACACAAACTATCCCCACCTTGGGAAGGACCGTTCGTCATAAGCAAAGCATTGCTCAATGGTTCCTATTACCTCGTCGATATCCGCGAGTTGAAAGATAAGCCAAAAAATCGCAAGCGCAAGCAACATGACTCCGATGATGATTACTCGGAGACAGATCGGCAATGGAACATAGCACAACTACATCCCTTTTACACTTAGCATATTTTATATTATGTAATAAGTTTTTTATATGATTGATGAAATAAAGCATTTGGTTCACGCATATTTCCTAAGTCTTTTACCTCCTTTAGTGTTTATTTTTGGATCATATAAACCCTTTATGCGCAAGTTTGCATTTGCACTTGTGAACATTCCGCCTATGGGCGTTAGCTTAAGTTTTCTAGTCAACACGTTTTCTAAAGTTTTTATGTGGATTTCGGAGTAGTGACTTCTCAACACTCAAAGCCGGTGATTTTGCTCTTAGGTTCTTGATGGTACTATTAAGCATCATCGCCTGAGAGCATAGTTATGTGCTGCGAGTATTCCGTCTCACGAAAGGTCAAGCATACAAACCAGAATAATAGGTAAGCCAACTACTTGCTTAAAAAATACATACATGCTGGAAACAGATAAGTAGCAGGAAACTTGAGTACAAGTCTTTTTCGCCTTACAAATTCATCAGTTTTTTCCGCATACACATTGCAGAGATACATTTAATACAAACATTGTTTTATGGATCTACTGCAGGAGACTTTGTGGCTGCATCATCAATAGGAGAGCCAGGCCTATAGAGTTCATCAAATTTGGAGGGGCCAGGGCTAGACTCAGAAGATGCCAGATCCTCATCCATCTCCTCGGCGGGCATGTAGACGTCCACCTTGACCATCTTGGCAACCTTGGTGTTGTAGCCGGCAAGGGAGTTCCAAATAGCATCGCTATCGATCTCCTTTCCTTCCTCGTCAAACTTCGGCATGCCGAAGGTTACCAGATAAATATCGCCTTTGTCATAGTGCGCCTTGACCAAGGACAAGGTCATCCTTGCACCAGCCTGGACGCAAGAGGCTTTCCAGTCCTTGACTTTCTCAGGGGCTCGGCGCAGGATTTCCAAGTACTTGGCCGCTGATTCTGTCGCCTTGATGTTGATGCCCAGGGGCTATGCTATCTGCTTGGCCTGGGGGATGGCGGTGTCAATGAAGTTGCCGGCAAGAATCATGCATTATTTTGGATCCGGAGCACCTTCACCCATGTTGGATAAACCAATGGGGGTTGTGTTTTTGTTAGAGACAAAAGATCGTGAGTACAATAATACAAGTATCCATCTTATAGAAATTGACAAAGTCAGAGAAAGTTACCAAAGATGCTCGTCTCCGCTTGCTTGCAGATCTCCGCCAAGGTGTCATGCTCATGTTGGACTTTCTTGTACACCTCAAGGTTCCGATCATTCTGCTCTTTGGCAGCTTGGTTTTGACCTTTGAGGCATTCAATCTCATCCTTCAGGCACTGCATCTCAGCGTCAGTAGACTCTTGCATAGCCTTCATCGCCTCCTCATGGCCCTTGACAGCTTCAGCCAGGTCTTTCTTCAGAATTTTATTTTCATCGCCAAGCTCCTAGATATGCTTGGATTGCTCGACGATGCTCTTGGCTTTGGCAATGGCCTCTATAAGACGGAGAATGAAAAGCATTATGAGAAGCTGGAGAAAATTGAACCATGAGAAAAGTAAAGAACTGTTAAAAAGAAATAGACTCTGGCTATTTCTGATCTGTTGCTTCAGAAAGGCTGTTTTACCATGTTCAAGGTCCAGTTCCTTCTGCAAGTTAGCAAACCTCTCATCGGCGGCAATTCTTCGGGTATTGTCATTCTATAAAAAAGATAACATGCTTAGTTTCTCTAGAGCATCTAGTTGGAACTATCTGGTTTCAACTAAACGCTCGGGGTCTACAGTATCAGATTTTAATCAACAAATGTTCTCTCTTAGAGTGTCTAGTCGGAATTATCATTCTACACTAGAAACTCGAGTCCTACACTGACAAAGTTCTAAACTTAGTTCTTTGGAGCACTCATGCCAAAAGAAAATTGTTTTCTCCTAAGAGCTCGGGGGCTACAGTGGGATATATTACAAAGTAAAAGAAGTAAAGTTCAGAAACTTACAATGGCGATAACTTTCAGATTGTTGGCCAAATGAGCGTATGAGTCATGGAAGGTTCGGACATTTTTATAAATAGAATCTGCCTGTTTGGTGAGATCGTCCAGGCACAACGTCAGAGGAGTCAAAGCCATAGGAGTTGTTGAAGCTGGAGGCATGGATGATGCCCTGGCCGCCTGCTCCGTGATGATGGTAGTCGATGGCTCAGAGGCTCTTGCCTTGTCTATAGTTGCAGCTGCTTCCACCTCTGCTCCCTCCATCGCATGTTTCCCTTTCTTGATGGCATCCTTAGCTAGAGCTTTGGCCACCTTAGAGGAAGTACTCTCCTGTGTTGCCTGGCCACTAGGCACAATATCCATGCCAGTAGAACATGAGACATCCGTCGTTGGATTGATGTCAATATCCGTGACGAGGTTTTAGGGATGATGGGGGATGAAGGCCTAGTGGGCCTATAACAGGCTTGGCGGTAGGAGTAGGAGGAGCAGTGGCGGGAGAGGACTTGGCTGCCATATCCTTGGTCAGCATATCACGAATATTTTTAGACCCTCCAACATCTTTGGAGGATCGCTTCAAGCCAACACCGGATTTCTTCCTGAAACATACTGGGTATAAGTATAGGAATTGAATAGGTGCAACAAAAATTAAAGTTGGAGAATAAATGAACTCACACTACAACATATGAACTAGCTAAGGGGATGCTAGTAGACTTCTTCTTCTCTGCCTCTAAGGCGGTAGTGGATTTCTTGGAGACTCCACTCTCTGATTTCTTCTTCTTCTTGCCCTCGGCAGCTGTGTCAGAGGTGGAGCTCTTCCGCTTTCGTGTTACCGAAGCCGGAGGATCCTTGGAGGCATCATCGTCGAACACCACCTAGATATTCTTAAGCTTGGGATCATAGACCTGTGAGGCCATCTGATCTGCCACCAAGGTCGCCAGCTATAGGGCAAAGGAGTGTTAGATTGGTGATTTCAAGACAAAAAAACCTTAGAGTATATATAACGAGCAACAAAGGAAATAGAAGCTACCTCTAGGCCCTTGTTGCATTCGAACATGTGATAGGTGATCTTGAAGCCACGCTTCCTGTCTTTCACCTTAACTATGTCCTTGAGCCGGAGCTTGATGGAGTCAGTGGAGAAGTTATCCTACGAAATATGCATAGTATCCTTCCGGTTCTTGGAGTACATACACATTAGCTCGGCGGGATGTTGCGGGTTGGATCTCCCTAGTGAACCAGCACATGGCTAATTCCAAGCCAGTCGGACCTTTGTCAATGAGCCATTCGATCCACCTTATGACGCGGTTAGCTTCTTCGTCGGACGGGAGGGAGGCTTGGGACCTCCAGGTGGGGGCTTTGGCGGTGGCCCCATCGACAAAGTCGGGATATGTCTCTAGACGGTTGGGCAGAGGAATATTTGGGCTGTAAAAATATGTACGTTGCCAGTTCTTACAAGACTCGTGGCCCACAATGTCGGGGAAGCGCTGGCTAGGCCGGATCTTAAAGCTAATGGTTCCACAGATCCGCAGCCCATCCTTGGGTTCTATAGACTCTCTCTTCACAGTAAAGAAATAAACAAACAGATCTAACCTAGGCTTGATTCCTAGGTATCCTTCGCACAAAGCTATGAAGTTGCTAAGTACGAGGATGTTGTTGGGCGATAGGTTGTGGGGAAGTACCCGGAAGTAATGAATCACGTCCAGGAAGAAGTCAGAGACTAGCAGGCTTACGCCGCATACCGGCTGAGCTTTGAGGTACACCTTCTCTCTAGCTTGGGGAGAAGGAGTCACCTCGCCGGACGGTGCCGACCGCCGAACCAAACCCTCCGTCGCGAGAAGATACCCCTTGGCGATGAGTTCTTGCAGATCTTCGGCGGAGAGATCAGAGCCCCTCCACACTCCTTTGTGGGAGTCACCCTCTTCTTCTGCAGCATTTGACACCACCTATTTTGGGTCACCGCCGGTGGTTTCCACCATGGCAGAGACAGGAACAATAAACCCCTCCAGTGGGACGGTCACTCCCTACGATGGCTCCGTTGAAGCCTCGGAAGTCACCGCCATTGAGGGAGGAGAGCTGCTGGAGGCCATTGCACAAGTGGAGGAAGGTGGATAAAGGGGAAAGCTCTAGTTAGGGTTTTCCGTCGAAGAGCTCAAACGGTCGCACAGCTGGAGGAAGATGAAGACATAGGGAAGAATGCGGGTAAAAGTAAAAGCCTAAGTCGTAGTTAATATATATAGACCTGGTGTCAAGATTCGTGCAGAAAGATCTCACGAACAAAGAATTGCCGACGTGGAGATGAGCGTGCGTGGTAATTTCTCCATGTCCTTCGTCTTTGCCGCTTTATAATTTCGGATTTTGCGCACATAAAAACAACTAATGATTAATTCACTGCCTTCTATGAGTTTTGAGGTAGCATAGGCTGTAGCCTACGACATCTTCTGATCGTTGTAGTGGATAGGTCACATCTGAAGATTCCATCAAAGACGGAAGATATCCGGCTCTGGAAACAAAGACTCAAAGAATCTCCGCCTACATTATGAAGACGGAGAAGACTGCAGAGTTCTTTGGGAGATCTTCGAGATATTGCTTGACGGATTGCCAGCATCATCTAGATGGAGCATTCAAGACCAATGGGCAAGACGGCGCAAGATCTCAAAGTCCTCCGGGGGCTACTGCTAGGGATATGACAAATGGGTATCACCATAGCATGTCTCTAATCCGGCTAACCCGGGTGGCCCACAATTGGTAGCATGGCCCGTGGCCTGCTGGGCGGCCCAGTTAGACGGATCTAGAAGGGAGGCCCATGTCGGATAAAGGAAGGTTACGTAGGAGTCACCTACATACTCGGAGCCTTAGAGTAAAAGACACGAAGACTAGATAGTATTAGTGTAGGACTCTTTACCTTGTCCGGCAAGGTCTTTTCCCTGTAACCCTATATTCTAGTGCCTTTATAAGCCAGACCTATGGGAGCCTTTAGGGTACGATTCATAACACCCTCGCATAGTGAACCGATCTCTATAATTCGGCGTATTGCCATTATAGTGATTTATAGCAGGAGTAGAATTCCACCACCATTGTGGGACTTGAACCTGGGTAAACTGGGTTACCTTGTACCCGTCAACTCTCAGCCTTACCCAATGTCTCTAAACACACTTTGTGAAGACCCCTCCATGGCGTCCTCGTCGACAATACCACGACAGCAAACATGAAAGAAGTTCATGAACCAAGAAAAATCAAACTGCAAACTGTAGTAGATTCATGCTATCCGAAACCATAGAAACTATGCAGGTATATGTTACTTCTTACAACATAGTAGACTCTTATAAGATACAACCAATTAACTGAGAGACTATTATTAATTATTCATAAGTATTGCTAATCTTGACATGGTGGTCACATGATAACACTAATTCATTTTTTCCATCAGTAGTATTGGATCTGTAATGCTTAAAAAAATGTGACACGTGAGTATATAGCTTCCGAGAAATTATCTTTGCAATTCAACAAGATATATGCAAATAATATCCATGTCATGAACAATACTATCATATCTTAATTCTTCATGTAAGCCTCATAATAAGATAATGAATTCGATCAAGGGGCAACTTCATCATGACTATGAAATTTTCATCCAGGGTGTACTTATATAGTATTGCAAGAACTGGCCATGTTATGGGGATATGTGACTACGACAGTGGTAACGAGATAGTACATACCTTACTTACGTTCAGTGACCATAGTCTGCTTTGGGAATCCTGAACTTCTCAAGCATGAGACTCAGTACCACCCTCAGGGATTCTAATTGCATTCACAACACTTTGTGGCATCATGAGCATGTTGTATAACCAGTATATGAATTTAGAACTCTGCATGTACCTGCATGAATCCAAATATCAGTAATTTCAGCTAGTCACTTTATGAATGGAACTAAATTGCAATATGAAGGAGTTATGCCCTAGAGGCAAATAATAAAGTGTATTATTTGATATATCTCCTGTATGTTCATAATACGTTTCATACTGTGTTATAACTGTGTTAATACGAAACGTTAACACACGTGTGGTATGTAAACAAACCGTGTCTCTAGTTACCTCTAGTGAACTAGTTCATTGGTCATGAGGATGGTCTATGTTTCAAGATCATGGGCATTTATGCCAACTGACAATGAGGTCATGTTATTAGTTGAATAACATGATAGACAAACATCCGACCGTTATATCATAATGAGATCTAGTTACAAAGTTCACCATTGATGATAAAACACAGAGAACCTCGCAACCTAATCCTTTGACTGTGAGGTAATGCAAATCACCATTCTGAAAGAAGCTTAGATGGTTATCAAGAATCATCTCGTAACAGGGTGATCAAAAATGTGCCACTCAGGTTTTCCGAAGGAATGTGTAGAGGAGTACATATCAAGACCAGGATTTGTCTAGTCCATGTAACGGACAGATACATGTGGCCATCTCGGTGACGTTGCATTAATGAAGCTTGCAAGCATGTGACTAGGTCACGGAATGCAATGACATGAGAACGAGAAAACAAGTTCATCGGCAACGAGATCAAACTAAGGTATAGATATGCCGAAGATCAAGTCTCGGATGAATTAGGTATCATATGACAAAGGGAATGGGGAACGACTATCTCACGGTTCGAGCGATTGTATTCGTGAAACGCACGGGGGTCACATGGCCATCCAGGTCCCTCTGTTGATCATTGATATGAGAGTGGTCTCTATCATGTCCAGAGTGTTTCCGAACCGAAGGATGTCACGCTTAAGGGTAGGGACGCTTAGGGTAGATGAGGCATCGTATGAGAAATAGAGAGAGAGAGACCGGAATAGTTTCGGTAACACCCGATGGAGATCGGAAAGGGATCCAGAAGTTGTTCCGGAGAGAAGAGATAATATAATATGTATATTTGAATGTTAATTGGAGAAATAATATTAAATATATATTTTATTTTATTTTTGAAGGCACTATATTGCTAATGGGCCTCACCCGAAGGGAGGCCCAAGTGGGCAAGGCGCCTAGGGAGTGGGGGCAGCCTAGGGGCTGGTGGTGGGCCAGTGACCCACCTAGGGCCGACGGCTGCCCCAAGGTGGCCGACGGGTGTGGGGATTAGTCCCACCCCGCCTGGCCCCTGGGTGGTGCGCCCCCCTCCCACTATATAAAGGGGTCCTCCCTTCCCCTTGGAACACACCCATTCCTCTCATTCTCTCTCTCTCATCTGCTGAGGACTTCCCCGTAATATTGGGGAGGACCTCGTGGTTGAGTTCTCCACCTTCATACTACCGTCGTGTGATCGGTGATCCGGCATCTACTTCTTCCGCTGCTCGGCTGGATCGGAGCCCGGTTGACGTCCCCTACACCGGACGTGTGACGAACTTCGGAGGCACCACACTTGGGGTGCTGCTCGTCTTCATCAATATACGCCTTCCTGCGTAAGGCGTGCCTCTCTCTGCAAAGGTATGAATATTGTATTCCTTCTCCGTTACTTATGTCTACATAGTATAGATCCTAGTTTTAGTGTTCGAGTAGATAGAATTTTTTTGTTTTCTGCTACGGAACCCTTCAGTGGTATCAGAGCGGGTCTACTGGTAGACATGCCGTACGGATAGAACACATAGCAATATGTGGGCATTGATTCTCTAGTTGCTACCCTCTTTAGTGTTATTGTTCATATCATGGCACTGTTTGATGAAGCGGCCCCCAACCGACCTCATGTGGTGATTCACGAGACTGGTCCGGAAATCAAAGTGGCTTAGGGGGGTGTCTGTCTCTCTACAGTAGTTGATATGGCATTGACATTAGAGGGCCCTGAAAAGGGAAGAAGAACGGCAATCATTGAATCCATGTTGTGGCTCAACGTTCGTAGGTGGGAAGGGGTTCTACTGCGAAAGCCCTAAAGCCGCGTAAAACATGCAATAGTTAATATAGAAGCGTCTATCTTTATTATTGCATAGGGGCAAGTATTATAACATGGCAATGACAAGTTTGTGAAACTCTCATTGAAGCGGTTGATAATGATCATAGAGGTATAACCATGTCATAGCACTTCACTTTAGAAGCATTACTTATTATGCTAGTATACTTACTAGACGGTAGCATGATAAGCTAATCCCTCGTAGTATTCTAGTTATCGTATTGCCCTTGTGTGTGTACCACCAAGAAAGTTCTTCGGTATGAGGCCGGCCGTGATGATCGGGGGTCAGACATATCTACGTTCGCATACAGTGGGTGCAAGCCATGTTGCACTGCGAATACACACGAGTTAGAACTACCGAGCCTAGCACGTTAGAGAAACGTGGCCTCGGAATACAAGAGACCGAAAGGTCGAGCATGAATCACATAGTTGATGTGGTCGACATTAGGGAATGTCCACCTTTGATACTGCACTGATGGTCGTGATGATCGGGGGAGGTGCAGGGGATAGGGATCATGTGAGCACTTAACGAGTAGAGGGATGTTCGTTTAAGTGGGAGTTCCTTTATTAAAATTTGAACTCATTATTATGAACATAGTCTAAACACTTTGCAAATCCTTTGTAGATGTCTCGCCCACCCACCTTCAACCTAAGCACTTTCCTCGAGAAGGACAAGCTGAAAACTGATGGAACCAACTTCACCGCATGGTTCCGCAATCTTAGGATCCTCCTAGTCCCCTACAAGCTGACTTATGTCATCGAGGCTGAGCTTCCGGCTAAGCCTGCAGATTCCGCCTCTCAGGACGAAAATAATGTCTGGCAGTCCAAGGCGGATGATTTCTCCCTCATCCAGCGTGGAATGCTCTATGCCATGGAGCCGGAGCTTCAAAAGTGTTTTGAGAAGATGAATGCTTTTGAGATCATTGAGGATCTCAAATCCGTCTTTGCTCCATAGGCTTGTGCAGAGAGGTATGATGCTTCCGAGCTCTTCTTCTCTGCTAAAATGGAAGAGCACAGTAGTATTAGTGAGCACGTGGTCAAAATGTCTGGCTACGTCAAGCGCCTAAACACACTGGATTGCAAAATCCCGGAGGAACTCGCTATATATAGGGTACTGCACTCGCTGCCCCTAGCTATAAGAGTTTTGTGATGAACTACAACATGCAAGGGATGACTAAGACCCTTGCTGAGGTGTTCGCCATGCTCAAAACTGCTGAGGTTGAAATTAAGGAGTACACGGTGTTGATGGTCAACAAGACTACCAACTTTAAGAAACCAGGGTAAAAGGGAAAAGGCAAGGGCAAGAAGTCTAAGAGGGATGGCAGGTTTGCTCCTAGCACCTCAAAGACTGCGAAGCCTGGCCCTAAGCCCTGCACTTCGTGCTTCTACTGCAAAGGGGATGGGCACTGGAAACGCAACTGCCCTAAGTACCTTGAAGACAAGCGAGCTGGCAAGATAGCCATCTTGGACAAAGGTATATGTGATATACATGTTATTGATGTATTCCTTACAAGCGCCAGGAGTAACACCTGGGTATTTGATACCGGATCTATTGCTCACATTTGTAACTCTCAGCAGGATCTGCAGAGTAGGAGGCGCCTGAGGAAGGACGAGGTGACGATGCGCGTCGGCAATGGTTCGAGAGTCGAAGTGATGGCCGTCGGCACCCTGCATCTCCGTCTACCGTCAGGATTATTGTTGGTTTTGAATAAATGCTATTATGTACCCGCACTGAGTATGAATATTGTGAGTGGGTCTTGCTTGTTGCAAGACCATTATTCGTTTAAATCAGGAACAAATGGTTGTTCAATTTATATGAATGATATTTTGTATGTTCATGCTCCTGTATGTGATGGTTTATTCCTACTTGATCTTTATTGTGATACACACATCCACAGTGTTGATGCTAAACGTTGTAAGCACAGCGACAATAATTCCATATACATATGGCATTGTCGTCTTGGTCATATTGGCATAAAGCGCATGAAGAAGCTTCATTCAGAAGGGCTTCTTGGATCATTGGATTTCGAATCCCTTGATACATGTGAGCCATGCCTCATGGGCAAGATGACCAGGACACCATTCTCCGGAATAGTGGAGAGAGCTGTAGACCTACTTGGGATCATACATACAGATGTATGTGGACCAATGAGTGTCTCAACACGCAATGGTTATCGTTACTTTGTTACCTTACTGACGACTTGAGCAGATATGGATATATCTACTTGATGAAGCATAAGTCTGAAACCTTTGAAAAGTTCAAGGAATTTCAGAAAGAGGTAGAGAATCAACTTAACAAGAAAATCAAGCACCTTCGATTGGATCGGGGAGGCGAGTATTTGAGTTATGAGTTTAACATGCACTTGAAGGACTGTGGGATCATCCCACAGCTTCCGCCAGCCGGAACACCACGGCGTAATGGTGTGTCGGAACGCCGTAACCAGACCCTATTGGATAGTGTACGGTCCATGATGTCTTTAACTGATTTGTCTGTGTCTTTTGGGGGATACGCGTTAGAAACCGCCGCTTTTATTTTGAACCGAGCACCATCCAAATCCGTGGAGACAACCCCATATGAGATATGGTATGGGCAGAAGCCAAAGTTTTCCCTTCTGAAAGTTTGGGGATGTGAGGCGTATGTTAAGAAACTGCAACCTAACAAACTCGAACCCAAATCGGAAAAATGTATCTTTGTAGGATATCCAAGGGAAATTGTTGGATATACCTTCTACAATCAAGCCGAAGGCAAAACGCTTGTCGCAAAAACCGGCACCTTTCTCGAGAAAGAGTTTCTTGCAAAAGGGGTGACTGGAAGGAAAATTGAGTTAGATGAAATTGTTGACCCTTCTCTCTGTATTCTGAGTAGCGCAACGGAAGATGTTCCAAAACCACTCTCCAACATGGAGGAAGAGCCTACTGATACTGATCAAAACAATGACATCGAGACTCCTGAGGTTTGCAGGCCTACAAGGGTTCATGCCACTCCAGATTGGTACAGTAGCCTTGTAATGTCTATCATCTTAGATGATTAGGATGAACCTGCAAACTACAAAGAAGCTATGGATAGTGCTGACTCTGAAAAATGGCTAGAAGCCATGAAATCCGAACTAGGATCCATGCATGAAAACCAAGTTTGGACCTTGGTGGATCTTCCAGAGGGTCACAAGGCTGTGGAAAATAAATGGATCTTTAAGAAAAAGACAGATGCGAATGGTAATATAACCATTCACAAAGCTCGACTTTTCGCAAAGGGTTTTCAACAAATCCAAAGAGTTGACTATGACGAGACTTACTCTCCCGTAGTGATGCTTAAGGCTGTTAGGATTTTAATAGCAATTGCTGCACATTTCGACTATGAAATTTGGCAGATGGATGTCAAGACCGCATTCCTCAATGGTCACATTGATGAAGAGTTGTATATGATGCAACCGGAAGGTTTTGTTGATCCTAAGGATGCTGGAAAGGTATGCAAGCTCCAATGGTCCATTTATGGGTTGAAGCAAGCATCTCGGAGCTGGAACCAACGTTTTGATCAAGTGATCAAGAGTTTTGGATTTGTCCAAAACCAACAAGAGTTCTGTGTTTACAAGAAAGCGAGTGGGAGCTCGATAGTTTTCTTAGTAGTATATGTGGATGACATATTGCTCATGGGAAACGATGTGGATCTTATGAATAGCATGAAAGTGTATTTGAGCAACCAATTTTCCATGAAGGATCTAGGTGAAGCTGCATACATATTAGGAATCAAGATCTATAGAGATAGATCAAGGCACCTAATAGCATTAAGTCAGAGTACTTACATAGATAAGATTTCGAATAGGTTCAAAATGGAAAACACCAAGAGGGGTTTTACACCTATGATGAAGAATTGCAACTTGAGTGTGACTCAATGTCCTGTAACGGGCAATGATAGAGAGAAGATGTCTGACGTACCCTATGCTTCTGCAATAGGATCTATCATGTATGCAATGCTTAGTACCCAACCTGATGTGGCATTGGCTCTTAGTTTGACGAGCCGATATCAGAGTAATCCAGGACCGGATCACTGGACAGCTGTGAAAAATATCCTAAAGTATCTAAGAAGAACAAAGGATATGTTCCTAATCTATGGAGGAAATGATGAAGCTCTAAACGTAACAGGTTACGTAGATGCGAGCTTGAATTCAGATCATGATGACTCGAAGTCTCAAACAGGATTTGTTTTCTTGGTGAATGGTGGGGCGGTAAGCTAGAAAAGCAAGAAGCAGTCGGTGGTGGCACAATCTTCAATGGAGTCTGAATACATTGCTGCAGCTGATGCAGCAAATGAAGCTGTTTGGCTAAGGAATTTCGTCATCGAACTAGGAGTTTTTCCCAATGCACAAGACCCCGTGACAATCTATTGTGATAACACGGGAGCTATTGCAAATGCAAGGGAACCTAGAACTCATTCCACGGCCAAACACATCAAGCTTAGATTTCACGTCATCCGGCAGATTGTTGACGAAGGTGAAGTCAAGATTTGCAAAGTAGATACGGAACTGAATGTAGCAGATCCTTTGACTAAAGCTCTCCAACATGACAAGCACGAACAACACCGAGATTCCATTGGTGTTAGGTTCCTGCCTATTGTAAACTAGTTTTGTATACTCTAGTGCAAGTGGGAGACTGAAGGAGTTATGCCCTAGAGGCAAATAATAAAGTGTATTATTTGATATATCTCCTGTATGTTCATAATACGTTTCATACTGTGTTATAACTGTGTTAATACGAAACGTTAACACACGTGTGGTATGTAAACAAACCGTGTCTCTAGTTACCTCTAGTGAACTAGTTCATTGGTCATAAGGATGGTCTGTGTTTCAAGATCATGGGCATTTATGCCAACTGACAATGAGGTCATGTTATTAGTTGAATAACATGATAGACAAACATCCGACCGTTATATCATAATGAGATCTAGTTACAAAGTTCACCATTGATGATAAAACACAGAGAACCTCGCAACCTAATCCTTTGACTGTGAGGTAATGCAAATCACCATTCTGAAAGAAGCTTAGATGGTTATCAAGAATCATCTCGTAACAGGGTGATCAAAAATGTGCCACTCAGGTTTTCCGAAGGAATGTGTAGAGGAGTACATATCAAGACCAGGATTTGTCTAGTCCATGTAACGGATAGATACATGTGGCCATCTCGGTGACGTTGCATTAATGAAGCTTTCAAGCATGTGACTAGGTCACGGAATGCAATGACATGAGAACGAGAAAACAAGTTCATCGGCAACGAGATCGAACTAAGGTATAGAGATGCCGAAGATCAAGTCTCGGATTAATTAGGTATCATATGACAAAGGGAATGGGGAACGACTATCTCACGGTTTGAGCGATTGTATTCGTGAAACGCACGGGGGTCACATGGCCATCCAGGTCCCTCTGTTGATCATTGATATGAGAGTGGTCTCTATCATGTCCGGAGTGTTTCCGAACCGAAGGATGTCACGCTTAAGGGTAGGGACGCTTAGGGTAGATGAGGCATCGTATGAGAAATAGAGAGAGAGAGAGACCGGAATAGTTTCGGTAACACCCGATGGAGATTGGAAAGGGATCCAGAAGTTGTTCCGGAGAGAAGAGATAATATAATATGTATATTTGAATGTTAATTGAAGAATTAATATTAAATATATTTTTTATTTTATTTTTGAAGGCACTATATTGCTAATGGGCCTCACCCGAAGGGAGGCCCAAGTGGGCAAGGCGCCTAGGGAGTGGGGGCCAGCCGGCCTAGGGCTGGTGGGCCGCCCCAGTGGGGCCTACCTAGGACCGGCGGCTGCCCCAAGGTGGCCGGCGGGTGTGGGGATTAGTCCCACCCCGCCTGGCCCCTAGGTGGTGCGCCCTCCTCCTACTATATAAAGGGGTCCCCCTTCCCTTGGAACACACCCATTCCTCTCATTCTCTCTCTCTCATCTGCTGAGGACTTCCCCGTAATATTGGGGAGGACCTTGTGGTTGAGTTCTCCACCTTCACACTATCGTCGTGTGATCGATGATCCGGCATCTACTTCTTCCGCTGCTCGGCTGGATCGGAGCCCGGTTGACGCCCCTACACCGGACGTGTGACGAACTTCGGAGGCACCACACTTGGGGTGCTGCTCGTCTTCATCAATATACGCCTTCCTGCGTAAGGCGAGCCTCTCTCTGTAAAGGTATGAATACTGTATTCCTTCTCCATTACTTATGTCTACATAGTATAGATCCTGATTTTAGTGTTCGAGTAGATAGAATTTTTTTGTTTTCTGCTACGGAACTCTTCACAGTAATGGGGTTAAACAACAAAGATATCAATCAAAAGCACTAGAGCACCACTCTACTATTGACTACATGCTGACCACTCTTTGGACAAAAGTAATTATTACCTAAATCTGAAAACAGTTTGAGTATTCTAACTGAACTACTTCACGGTGCAAAGCCCTCCATAATAGATTCAGTTAAATTGGAAGCGCAATCTAAATTTAGATGTATCTAGGCACCCAGGCAATGTATTCGGTCTGAATTTTTTTGCTAAACCATGTGCTTTAGTTTTTATCACTGGACATGATATGCTTCGGTGTGAAGTTTTATACCTCCTGCATATTCTTTGATAAGCAAGAGTAGGCCTGATCTGTTACTCTACATTTGCATTTAAGTATACTGAGAGTTGAGATCTTGGATGATATGCAATTATCCCCTATGAACATAAGGGGAACCACAGGCTTCAATATCAGTTAGGAAATAATAACAGTAATACTGACTTCAATTTTCAGTTTGCCACTTCATAAAAGAGGAGTTCACCTATGCATACATATGCACTTGGAAGGACATAGGAAGCATCAGAGAAGCATAAAGTAGAGAGCCAAATGTCCCTATCATAGTTTCTCGAGTAATTGTATACCCCTGTGAGCATTTGCAACCCTGCAGTACAAAGTCTGGTTAGGAGTTCACTTCTTTAGTGTATGCATCAGTTTGCGTGCACTATGTAGCATTAGCAAAGTGAAAAATCATGGTGAACATGTCATTTTTTTCTTAAACTTCAAATCATCATTGCTCTCCCTATGCTTCAGAGAAGATAGAGACATAAATATATAGTACTATTCCAAATTTACACAAAATTCCGACATCTATTTTGAGACAGAGGGAGTAGTAAAGATAAAAATAATTGATCAATCGCAACACACCTTTCTTTGGATTAGGCGCCAAGTGAAGAACACCTTGTGCCTCGGGCTCTACCACCACTATTGTAAGCTAGCTAGGGTTTTCGGCACACCCACACATATACAAGAAATGGTAGCATCCCATCAGCGAGAAACCAGGGGAAAGGTCAAGGGAGGCTGCACCACCGGAGTGCTGGGGAGCATCGGGAGCGGAGAGTTGACCAGCAGCAGCAGCCCGTTGTTCAGCCCCGGCCTCGCCATCGCCATACGTAGGAGAACGGTAGCAGGAGGTATGCCTTCACCTTGTTGGGACGTTAGCACGTCTGGAGGAATAGCCAGTGATCGTCCTTCTCTCTCGGATGGACGGTCACTGGAGCAGGGATGGCCGATCCTCGCCAGAACAGACCACCGACGTGTAGGGGCAGTAGGAGAAGGGTCGTGACACGTAGGAGGACAGTGGGCATGGCGGAGGAGCAGGAGATAGATGGTGTGGAATTCCTAGGCCGTCGGCGACGGCAGAGCTGGACAACGGAAGAATGGCTAGGGTTTGCACGTGGAGCCGCGGAACGGCTGCTTCGGAGGAGGGATCGAATGGGAAGAGGGCACAAAAGTTGCGCCGGGGAGCGGTGGGGTGTCAGGCCTCAGCCAGATCCTACCAAAGAAGATATCAAATGGCTGTTATTAGTCCAACGACCACCTGGGGGTGTCGACATAAGTAGCTTTACACATGTCCATGTCTAGCGCTCACTGATACATTGTAAACGTATCAATAATTTTTGATGTTCCATGCTTGTTTTATATCTACTTTCTTATGTTTTGTCCACACTTTGGAGTATTTTTACACATTTTCTGGAGCTAACCTATTAACAAGATGCCACAGTGCCAGTTGCCTGTTTTCTGTTGTTTTTGGTTTCAGAAAATCTAGTAAGGAAATATTCTCGGAATTGGACCGGACAAAAGCCAAAGTCAACATTTTACCCGAAGCAACATGAAGTCCGGAGGGGAGATGAAGTGGCGCACTAGGGCGGCCACACCTGGTGGCGGCGCGGCCTGGGGGCGCGCCACCAGGGGGTGTGGGCCCCTGGTGCTCCACTGACCTTGCCCCTTCGCCTATAAAATCTTCCCGGGATGAAAACCCTAAGGACCCGATCAAAATTCTACGAAAGAGTCTGTAGCCGCCGCCATCTCCATCCCTAGATCGGGAGGGATTTGAAGCTCTTCCCGACACCCTGCAGGAGGGGAGAGATCACCCTGGAGGCCTTCTTCATCACCATGACTGCCTCCGGTGTGATGCGTGAGTAGTTCATCCCTGGACTACGGGTCCATGTAGTAGCTAGATGGTTGGTTCTTCTCCTTTGTGTTACCATGTTTAGATCTTGTGAGCTTCGTTCATGATCAAGATCATCTATCTGTAATCTTACATGTTGTGTTTGCGGGGATCCGATGGATATTGAGATGCTATTTCAGATTGATTATTGATTCTATCATGTCTATGTTATTTGTGATCTTGCATGCTTTCCGTTGTTAGTAGCTATCTTGGCCAAGTAGATGCTAGCAACTCCGAGAGGGAGTATTTATGCTCGATAGTGGGTTCATGCCTCTAGTAATATGGGGAAGTGACAGAAATCTCTAAGGTACTAGATGTGCTATTGCTACTAGGGAGAAAACATTAATCCTTTGTTTATGGGGCAATCGTATTGTTTACTTTACACACTTTGCTTAATGCAATTATCTATTGCTTGCAACTTAATACTGGAGGGGGTTCGGATGATAACCTGAAGGTGGATTATTAGTCATAGATGCAGTTGGATTACAGTCTATGTATAATGTTGTAATGCCCAATCAAATCTCATAGGAGTCAAGATGATTAGTATATGCATGTATGCTTTCTCGGTGTCTGTCAATTGCCCCGCTATAATTTGATCACCCAACATGTCATCTATCTTAAGGAGAATCACCTCTAGTGAACTATGGACCCCGGTCCATTCTTTTACCATCAATCTACAATCTATTTACTGTTTACTGTTTACTTTCTGCAAGCAATTACTATCTTCCAAACAATACATTTAATCCTTTGTTTTCAGCAAAACCGGTGAGATTGACAACGTCACTGTAAGTTGGGGCAAAGTTCTGTGGTTGTGTTGTGCAGGATTCAAGTTGGAAACAACACCTTGGAGGTGTTTCCTTGCTCCTACTGATTTGATAACCTTGATTTCATAACTGAGGGAAAACTTGCTGTTGTGCTCATCATACCTTCCTCTTGGGGTTCCCCAACGAGCTTGATACATTTTGAGCCATCACTCACATACTACCTCGCATGCCCTTGGGCCTATTTAGATCATAGACGAGCTTGTAATCATCATCTTGATTTATTCCCCTTTTGGGTTGAAACCCTAGCCACCGTTCTCCGACCGGCTCGTAGCTTGTACTTCTAAACATTCAGCCTACAGGCTCCTCTGAAATTAGCTAAGATGATGATCAAGTCCTATATTCTGGTGTGATTCTTGAATTCGTTTCCCCAATTAGTAGTTTATGCTTATCAATTGGTATCAGAGACAACAATCCTTGGAGGCAAATTGAATCCGGACAGACATGGAGTTGGGATCTCTCGTATAATCCTCCACCTACCGCTCTGGATCCCAGCGACGGAGTGAGCTTCTCCCTCTACAAGAGCTGATCGATAGTGGCTTGGAGGCGGCGGCATCGTTCAGGTACAACTCAGGTACGGGAGTTGGTTAGTGGAGAACAATTCTCCGATAGTAAAATCCCACCCTTCCTCCCTGTTCGGTGTACCTCCGGAGGCGGGCAGTGTGGCGGCGGTGTCGGCGGCGGTAGAACCGAAGAAATTCTGGGCAAAAATCATGTTTTAGGGTAAAAAAACCCCAACTTTCCTTCATCCACTTCTACTGGTGAAACATCATGGCACCAGGTAATTCTTCAGAAGACACGGCGCAAATTGAACTAGCTTCTCTGCAATTGGATGTCCGCACTCGGCAGCATGCCGAGAAGAGGACAAGAAATAATTTGCTGAATTCGCACACACAGTTCAGGAAATTTTTAATACGTTACATCAAAACTTCTCTACCATGCAGATGAATTTTGCAAAGTTCTTTTCACATGGTGAAGATGAGGTTCTGGTCACAAGTGAACGATAAAAAGAACAACAAGCGGGATTAACCCCCGGACAAGGAAGTAATGATGTTCATGAAAACAAAGGGGTGGTTTACACCACATTACCTCCTGAAATGTCCAACAGAGAACTCCAACTAGAGGATACACCAAAAATGCCCTACATGCATCCGAACTTTGCGGGGTCAAACCAGTCTGCTATCAACAAGAATGATCGAGCGGCAACTAACCAACAACAACTTGCTCAGATCATAGACGGAGATGAAGAAGCTTTTGATGGAAGATGTGCCAGATATAAGCATGGGACTCAACCTGAAGTTAGAAGGAACCTGATGGTAGTCAAACTAGCCAAATTCAATATATCAGAATTCGAAGGAAAGGACACTGATGCCTGGATAGAACAAATTGAGAAATATTTTGAAGCAAGCAGAACACCTACGGAGCAAAGAACTGAGCTAGCCGTGTCATACCTCAAAGGAAAGGCACTATAGTGGTGGAGAGGTACTGGTCATTCAGCCCCTACACTATCCTGGTTCTGATTATGTGATTTTCTAGCTGATAGATTTGTTGAGAACTCTATCTGTGACAATGTCAAGGCTTTCCATGCTCTTACCCAAACTAAAACTATCAGTGCTTATATTGAACAATTCGAACGATTGTTGAATGTGATCAGAAGGGACAATCCTAACCTTCCAAACAACTACTTTGTAAACTGTTTCATTTCTAGTCTGAATGAATACATCCAAAACCATTTGCAATGCCACAAACCAAACACCTACAAGAGGCCATGTGGTTGGCTCGACGTATTTAACTAGACCAACCTGTCAGAAGGCCTGTGTACCAAGCGACTACACCCAATGTGAGAAAACAGATATATACTGAGGTCCCCAAAACCACTTTCCAATAGAGTGGCTTGACTAGTGCCATACAACAAGCTAGGGAGAACCAGATCTGTTATAAATGTAAAGAACCATGGTTCCCTAGACATAAGCAGCTTTGTAAATTTGGTACCAAGGCACAAGTTCAGGCTTTACAACAAGAGGCGGAAGAAGAAGCTGAAATTGTATATGTCACGGAATATGATGATGATACTAATGATGACAAAACACCAGACAATCCAACACTAAAATTATCCATGCATGCAGTCAAGGGCACAAGAAAGGAAAATCACTCTTTCACACAACCATGACAGGGTCTATAACTGCTACTGTGTTGGTGGACTCAAGAAGTATTGGAACATTCATGATACCTGAGCTAGCTAAAAGAGTAAATTACACCCTCAAACCTAACAAAAGAGTCAAAGTGCAAGTAGCTAATGGAGCTGCCCTATACTCTGAATTTAAGACCGAGAAGTGCCACTACTCATTGAAAGGAAAAAAATATTGTTTAACTTCAGAATTCTACCCCTCAAGGGATATGACATCATCTTTGGCACTGATTGGATCGAATATCATAGTCCAATAGAAATGGACTATAAAAAGATGCTCATCAAACTAACTGATGTTGAAGGGAAAAAATT
Source organism: Avena insularis (assembly GCA_023614405.1). Taxonomy (NCBI): domain Eukaryota; kingdom Viridiplantae; phylum Streptophyta; class Magnoliopsida; order Poales; family Poaceae; genus Avena; species Avena insularis. The sequence continues at coordinate 411,913,360 of CM042688.1, read as the reverse complement.
GACCATATATGATGAATCACTACCTACATCTGCTGACATTGAAATAGCAGAGAAATTGGACCTCTGTAAGGACTATCCTGTCTGTGGAGCATTCATATTCTTCAACATATTACCCAATGAGGAGACAAACCTGCAAGCAACTAAACCAGTACCAACATTCATCAAGAAAATACTTGACAAGTTCCAAGACATCTTTCAAGAGACAACATCCTTGCATCTAATAAGAGCTTGTGATCACACTGTGCCTCTCATCCCTGAAGCCAAAATTGTGAATCAAAGGTCTTATAGGCTACCCCACCACCAAAAGGATGCCATGGAGCAGATTATTGGGAAAATGATCAAGCATGAAATTATAAGGAACAATTCTAGCCCTTACTCTTCCCCTGCCTTATTGGTCAAGAAGAAGGACACCACTTGGAGACTAGTCAATGATTTCAGAAAGTTAAATGCCCAAACTATCAAAAACAAAAATCCCATCCCTGTAATTGAAGACCTATTAGATGAACTACATGGAGCTCAAATTTTCTCAATAATTGATTTACCAAGTGGCTACCATCAAATCAGAATGAAGGAAGAAGATATACCAAAAACAACATTCAACACTCACATGGGCCACTTTGAATATTTAGTTATGACCTTTGGGCTAACTAATGCACCTGCCACATTTCAATCCCTCATGAATACAGTTCTGTTCAAATTTCTCAGGAAGTTTGTATTAGTATTCTTCGATGATATACTCATTTACAGCAAAACAAAGATGGAACATGCAAACCATCTACAAGATATATTGCAGGTGCTGAGGGATAGCAAGCTAGTGGCCAAGTTGGGAAAGTGTACCTTTGGCCAAAAACAAGTAGAATACCTAGGCCACATCATCACAGGCTAGGGAGGTCGAAGAGGTGCGAGGATGGGGCTGCCGACAGCATGGCTGCGAGGAAGGGGCTGCTGTGTCTCAAGAGAGAGAGATCAAGATGGAGAGGGTCAAGGCCACCGCCCACCAGTTGCCCACCCAACTGCAAAAAAAAAACAGCTGCAATTCACGCACAAATCCCGCCCTGGCCCATAGAAAGGCCACCGCATGACCAAAGAACGGCAACGTGCTCGTAGGTGCCCTCAGCGCGCGAGTTGACGACCAAGCTTAAGCTATAGAGTTATGTTCTAAAAAAACATCTTACTACCTAGTATATCCACCATACTTGGAGAGGGGAATATATTCTATTCGAATAAGTGTTTTTTTAAGATATCGTTTGGTTTTAGTCATAACAGGGAGAGAACCGGACCTGAACCAAACCATATATAAAGGGGTTTCGGTTCCATGCCCGGTTGGACTGGATTAAACCGAATGACCCAGATCTTATTCAAACGACCACTACATTCACCTGCGGCTATGGAAGCCAGTCCTTTTCCAAAGGGGTAGGTTGGCTAGCTCAAAATCATATATACCTCCCCACTATATTTCCACCATTAATGCACCCAAAAAGTTTGGAGATCTCTCATTCCCCAACCAAACTTAAATTCCTTTAGGGAAAAGCAAGAGGAGGTTCCGATCTATGATCCCATCGAGCCAAACGTGATTCCTCTCGAGTTTATCGACCTAATTGTTACTCTTGGATTTATGGGAAACCCTAGGCCACTATGGTCGCCCGACAGTTTGCTAGTGGTAGATTTTCTCTTAGAATTTTTTCGGAGGGTTTGGAGGTCAACTCAAGTCCCACCACTAGTGACTGAGGTTCTACTTCGTGGTAGAGGTTCAAAAAGAAGAAAGTAAGCCTTCGTAGCGAACACCAAGTTACTTAAATTTATGCTTCTAAGAAGCCAACTTTTTTTTTTGCTTTAACGCTCCTACTTCTTTTGTAAACTAGACCTTGATACGTGGCTTCATTTGGTCAACTAGATGTTTAGTTGCGACCGATAGACAAACTAAACCGAACCCGATTAAATCTAGTTTCGTTTCTATGATCGCCTAAATCATCTCACAAATAGATTTTCCAACCAAACCAAAAAAAAGACCAATTAGAGCATCTCCACTCGTCTCCCATATGGCGTCCGACATATCTTGTTTTGGCCCGTATGGGGGCGCCGGATAGATGAAAAAATGGGGCGGGGGAAGGGGCGGGGCGCTGGCTACCAGCCGTGCCTTCCATAGAAAAATTTAAACATTTCAAATTCGTGCAAATACAATAAATACGAAGCAATTCAAACATGTTTGTATAAAATTTAAAGAAACAATTGAAAAGTTAAACTCGTCCTCCTATCGGTCTAATTTTAACTAAAGTTTAATAAAAAACAACTACGAACCACGACGATATCCTCACCAGGACGACGTGTCGTCCTCGGTGGCGGGAGGTGCTGCTCTAGCTAGGAGGACACGGGGGTCACGTCCATGACGGCAGGAGGTGCTGCTCTCATCAGGAGGGAGCGGGGGTGGCGTCCCACGGTGGTGGGAGGTGTTTTTCTTGCGGGAGGGCGCTGCGGTGGTGGTCCTCTAGCGACATCCCAAATCTCGAACATGTAGTTGTAGATCGCTAGCTACACGTCGAACTCCTCCTTAGCTCGGGCACGACGGGGCACACACGAAGACATTGCCGCGGTATCTACGCGCCGCAAGGACGCGACATTCGTAGAGGTTGCTGATTTCTTGTAGCCGGACGTACTCTGGCCAGAAAACATGGGCAAAGACATCCCACCTATAAGGCTCGCCGTTGGTTCGGTAAGATGGCCCTCGCGGTATTGGTGTCCGCAGCTCCAACAACTCCGCGAAGCCGTCGGAGGCGATCATGACCAACTCCTCACTGTTGGCGTCTGGAATCGTCGGACGCGACCCATTCGTCATCTTCGAAGTCAGTGTGGTTTGGGCGATTTGGGTCGGATGGTGGGGAAGACAACGCCGAGGCATGACGACGTTCCTCCTGGCTAAAACAGCACCTCCGGTCGCCGTAGATATAGCTGAAAAGGGCGTGGAAGAGAGCTGTGATGAGGGCGTTGTTGATCTGTGGATGGCAATTGAGGTCGCCCTAGATATTGCAGGAAAGAGCGGGAAAGCTGGACGGGAAGAGTTGAAAAGGGCGAAACGAAAGTGCACTCTATTTTCAGCTCCATCCGACGCCCTCGCTTACCCCCGTGGATTGGGTTCGGCCTAAGGACACCTGATAACAAAACAGACCGCGCTGACGCTAAATACAATTTAAAAGACAGACGAGCGTGATTTTGGCCGCCGGTACCGCCATAGAGCCTTTAGAGCATCTCCACTAGCATTCTTAGGAGGCCATTCTCAGGACATTTTTTCATCCGGATTTACACAAAATGGCCCATTAGCGTTCTTAGGAGGCATTCCCAGGCCAAATTTAGCGTTGTTTTCGTCCGAGGTTTCTAGGCCGATCCCAGGGCGACGGTAACGCCCTTGGAACGCCGGATGATGAAACGATTGGCCACTCTCTCTCCAACACGTGTCCCCTCTCTCTCCCCTCACTCTCCCTATCTCTCTCCCCCATCTCTCTCCCCTTCCCGTCCGTCGAGGCCGCCACGCCGCCATGTCCGCGTCAAGCTCCCCGCGCTCGCCCCGGCTTCATTCTTGACAAAGGACGACACTCACCACAAATTCAAGCTTCCTGCGCTCGCCGACGTCGGATTTGGCGTCGAGAACGAGGGCGTCGGCATCGGCGTGAACACTGAGCGCGGCGTGGCGCAAAGACCGGACTGGCCCGAGCGAGTCCACGTTCTGCACGAGCGCGCCGGCTCCAGACTTGCCCGAGCGAGTCCATGCCATCGTGAGGTCTGAGAACAGCGCCGCGCACCTGTAAACCCGCCTGAGGTTTGTCGCCCCTGTCCCGAGCAGCCACCGGAGGAGCACGAACATGTCGCCGTCGCCCGCTCCAAGGCCACAGACGGAGGTCGTGCCGCGAGAAGACGCGCTGAGAACACGGCTAGAAAACCGTTGTTCCCATTAAAAAAAACTTCCATCCGGCGATAAATTTGGGCATGGAAACCTCTCCAAACGAGTGGAGGTGCACTATACAAGTCAAGGCTATTTGATAAAATACCCACTTTATTTTGGCATTTGCCCAAAAGGCACGTTTACTTTGTCATGGATAAAATAACCTACTTTACTTTGACCATTTGCTAAAATGCCCCATCTCGAGCTTAGCAGGTTTCTGCCTCTAATCTCAGCCTCTAATCTCATTGATGCTATGACTGTTTTGCCCCTACCCTATCTCTACTCTCCTCTCTCATCTCGTGGCTACGCTCGTTTCTCTTCCATCGTGAGTCTAGATGGCTTAATCTAGAAAAGTAGACTCAAAATATGAAAATAATATGACCATATTTACTGTACGTAATTAGCTGCAGCCGTAATAATAGAACGAGAATAAGAAAAGAAATCAAAGAAGTATTTAGTAGAGGGGGGAGAAGCGGACGGCAGACGTCGCAGAGTATTCGCCGTCATCGCCGTCCGTGGTCGTCGTCGAGGTCGCGAAGCACGGGGTAGCGGAGGGAGAGTGCAGACATACGGGCCATGGCGGCGAGGGGCAAAGAGGATGCGGCGGTGGAGGGAGGGAGGCGTTGGGGATTGCTCCGGCCGGTCGTCGCCGTCATCACCTGCCTTGTTCTTGTTCCTACGAGAGAGAGACATAGATGCGTACGCGAGAGACAGTTTCCGCCTAGCTTTTCGACATCCACGCATGGGCAAAAGGGTAACTACATGTTGGAGATTAAATTAGATTAACAGGATATTAGTTTCATTACCACCACAATAGGGCATTTTAGCAAAGGGCTGAAGTTAAACGGACATTTTATCCATGACAAAGTAAAGGTGCCCTTTTGGGGCAAATGCCAAAGTAAAGTGGGGCATTTTATCAAATAGCCCACAAGTCAACCGACTCGCCGACCTGGTTCATGGTCTACTGCAACACGCATCGTGGTTTTCCCCTTCCCAATCCCGAGCACCCACAGCCACAAATCCGCTGCCCCCCTGACTCGCGCTCGCATCCGTCCCAAATACACAGGCGAGGCAAGAACCCTAGATCGTGCACCCGTAAACTCTGCCATCTGATTTCTCTCTTTGCAGCCGCCTCCGCTCGAAATCCCCCCGGTTGTTCCCCACCTCCGCGTCAGAGTGCTTGGGGTGAGTGATCTGTGGTTGCTGCTAACTTGTTTGGATTCGCGTGGGTTCGTGTCTCCTGACGCTTAATACGTGAGCTCACCATTGCCTCCAATCGCAGCCAAGATGGGAGAAGCCAAGGACAACGAGGTGTACGAGGATGATCTCGTCGACTACGAGGAGGAGGTGGAGAACGTCGTCGACGACGCAGCCGCCAACACCTCGGTCGATGTCGTCAAGAAGTGTGTGCCATCGATGCTTCTAGCCGCCGCTTTTCTTCCTAGGGTACGTTCGTCGTTGGGCGATCTGATCTGACCTGATACGGTTTGTGGTGTTTGGACAGGGGGTACGTGGGAATCCATAGCTCAGGATTCAGGGACTTCCTGCTCAAGCCAGAGCTTCTTCGCGCAATCCAGGACTGCGGGTTTGAGCATCCTTCCGAAGGCAAGCTCTTGTTCTTGTTATTTCTATTACAATACAGGGCCTCAGAATGTCGTATTAGATATAGACATATAGTTCATATCAGGAGTAGTAATTGCAGTACCGGCAGCAATCTAATTGTATTACTGTGGATCCAGAGCTGGGACCAGTCTACGGGTTTACATATTACAAGGATGCTTATACAGATTCAGTCAAAACCACATTTTTTTACAGAAAGAGAGAAGGATAACATATACACATGCACTTTTCATTTGATTTTCTTGCTCTTATTTGTCATATTTGTTTGTTGTATAATCCCTATCATCGGCACATCTAGTTTTGCTACCTGAAACTCTGGGCTGAAGTGTCACTAGTTGGACCAGTAAGATCATTTTTCATCTTCCACAACAAATGAAAGACAAAGTAAGAATCACTTGTTTCATTTGTTGTACACTTCCCTGTGAGGCACTCCTGTGTTTTTCTGTTAGCTGACATGCCTGAATTCATTCCATTATTTGAAGCTAAGGTGCGGGAAAAGAATACATAAGGTTAGATATGAACGGGTCAAGTATCAGCAACACCAGCCAATCGTGTTGGTACGGTGGGTTCCCCATTATCAAACGAAATGCCATAAAATCTTAGAAGGCTGGCAAGCGGCTTGGGCAGTTGGGGAGTTCACTCCCGTAATAAGAAGGGTTGGTAATCCAGTCGGGCACTTCCGGTATCTCTTTCTTCCTTCCCTTCTGTAAACCAAGCAGTGACTAGCCTCTGGCACTCACTTTCCAAAGCACCAATTGACTTGCTTTCAGAACAACCCTGATCAGTTATACCTGAAATACCACCCGTACTACGTACGCCATTCCCAACGCGGAGCGCCTTTATTTTCGTATTGAACTCCGCTAGGAAGAAAAAGTGAGGCTGTAGCCTTGTCGAACAACCTTGTTTCTCGCTTTTGTCGACTGACTCGTGGGACTCTACTGAATTCCAGCATGGGTGTGGTAGATTACTGACGTGAGATAAAGGAGAATCCCAAGCATGGGATTCGGGTCATGTATGGTTCCAGGGTTTCATGACCCTGGATTCGGATGAGGGAAACCTCATCTTGTATAGTCCAATTCTCGTGCGAATAGAACGTCAGGTAGGATCATATACCGTATATTTTATTCATACCCTTGGCATCAAAAGCTCTTGCCATTTCTTTTATATCCATTTCTTTTCCAAGGATAGTTGACATGAAAGGGACAAAACGTGCTAGTATGAAGAAGGATAAATGCAAATAATTAAACTGCGCGATAACAATACATTTTATTAGTTGACCCAATTGTTCTAGTATATAATCAAATGCAGACACCCATCTCTGTCTGCGCGTCCCAATGTGACCATAGGTTTCCTGTTTTGCTGAAGTGCAGGTATAATTTCTTCTGACATTTTGTGTTGGGGGAGATGACATGGTAAAACTTTCCATTAACGGGTCCAGAAGGTTAAATATTTCTCACTGGGGTGCTACTCCAATTTTGTTTGGCTCCACATCAGTTCAACATGAATGCATCCCTCAAGCAATTCTTGGAATGGATGTCATCTGCCAAGCAAAATCTGGAATGGGCAAGACTGCTGTTTTTGTCCTCTCAACTCTCCAGCAGATTGATCCGGTTGCTGGTCAAGTAGCTGCACTTGTTTTATGCCATACAAGGGAATTAGCTTACCAGGTTTGCTTACATGTTTTCTCATTATTATTCTGTGAACGTCAGACATATCTGCTGATGCTAATTGTCCTTTTTTACTTGATACATTGTAGATTTGCCATGAATTCGAGAGGTTTAGCAAGTACCTGTCAGAAACAAAAGTTGCTGTCTTCTATGGTGGTGTTCACATAAAAAACCACAAGGATTTATTGAAGAATGAATGCCCTCATATTGTAGTTGGCACACCTGGAAGGATCCTGGCTCTGGCTAGAGACAAGGACCTTCCCTTGAAGAATGTGAGGCATTTCATTCTTGATGAATGTGACAAGATGCTTGATTCACTTGGTAGGCTGCTGTTTTCTGGCCATTTTTATATGTTATAGTAGTTCAACTTAGTGCCTGCTTCTTTCTTTTGCACTTTCTTGTAGGCCATAGCTATCATATTAACTTTATATTATATTCTTCAGACATGCGTAGAGATGTCCAGGAGATCTTCAAAATGACACCCCATGAGAAGCAAGTGATGATGTTTTCAGCAACACTCAGCAAGGAGATTCGCCCGGTTTGCAAGAAATTCATGCAAGATGTAATGTCACGCGGCTTATCTCATTTTAGTACTTCTTCCTATTTAAATCCCTTCGTCCTTCTGGTGGTTATGCTTGTACATAGATAGGAGAGGTGGCAGTTTGTTATCAGTAGAGAGGTGATTATATTGGGCGTTTTGGTGGATTGAGTTATTTGGCTACTTATGTCTCGGCATTAGTCTTGTCAATTGGTGTCTCTGCACATTCTGAGGGGCTGTGATGAAGTGAAGTCTTCTGTTCTTAATTTTAATTGTGAACCAACTGTGAAGAAATTGGTAACTGGGGTTTGTAGGGCACCGATGTTGTAGAGTTTTAAGGACAGTGGGGGTTTTCTCCAATTGTCTGCAGCCTGCACACTTTTGGATTCCGCTGCATCAGAGTAAACTGCTTCTTGTTCTCCTACCTTTGTCATGGTCAAGGCGGACAAAGCAGCTTTCTCCTGACCGAACTCTTATAGCAAGCACTGTTGCAAAATTTGTTGGCTGCAGTACCAATTGTGCATAAATGGAGCTCCTGGAGGAGGCTGAAAGTTCTGGCACGAGAATAACTGATATGCCATTCTTTTCGAGTGGCTAGAGTTACCTTTGCACCCAGAATTCTAATATCTTTGTCCTATCATTTCTCACCTTACAGCCAATGGAAATTTATGTTGATGACGAGGCTAAACTGACCCTTCATGGACTAGTTCAGGTATTGCGAACTATCCATTAGTCATTTGTGCTTCTTTATTCATCTCGTATCAACTATTTTTTGTTAATCCGTCTCAACATTTTTCCCTGACTCCAGCACTACATAAAATTAAGTGAGGCGGAGAAGAATCGGAAGTTGAATGATCTCTTAGATGCACTCGACTTCAACCAAATTGTGATATTTGTTAAAAGTGTTAGTAGAGCTTCAGAACTTAACAGGCTTCTCTGTGAATGCAATTTTCCTGCGATCTGCATACATTCTGGAATGACGCAGGAGGAGAGGTATGTGCTTTCTTATTTCTTTTGATATTATTTTGTCTTCTGATCGTTGTGGGCTGATTTGAAGACTGGCCTCTTAGTTTACAAAACAAGGGCTGATGTAGATCGTTGTCGATGTTAGTTGCTGAATTCTAACTCTCATCGAGGGAGAGGATGACACAAGGAGTTGGGGCAATTTTCTGGTTTCTATTTCTCACACAAACTCACACAATGCCAACCTAAGGGGTTGGGGATACATACTTATAGGCTGCTAACCAGCCAAGAATATGCTAGATGCTAGTCTAAGGGCAGCAGTCAAGGATGCTCTATCTAACAACCAGTCCTTGATGCTCTATCTCTAACTGCTAGTCCTTGACACAAGGACCATGTGTGCTGTCCCACAAGGACCATAGGACAGAGACTTATCCATCATTCTCCCCCTAAGTCTTGTGCGTCGTCTTGTGGGAAGGCTGGACCATCCCAATCCTGGAGCAGAGTCCGATGAACGCGATCCGCCCAAGAGGCTTGGTGAGCAGATTTGCAAGCTGATCCTTGGTGTTGATGTAGCTCGCCGTGATGCTCCCTTCATCCAAACAGCTTCGGATGAAGTGGTACCTCACCCGGATGTGTTTGCTCCGCTCGTGGAACACGGGGTTCCTCGCCAGGCTGTAGCGGACTTGCTGTCCACCGAGCTCCACCGCCTAGTGTCTCGACCGAGGAGATCACCAAGGCCGAGCGAGCCGAGCGCTGAGTGGAAGCGCGGAGGCCGCTATGTACTCGGCCTCAGCTAGACATGGCCACCACCGCCGCTGATCGATCGCCACTCACGAGGCACTTGCCGGAGAAGAAGAGGATCCCGCTTGTGTTTTGCTTGCGTGCCGATGTCAGCTGTCGCCAGATGAAGTGTCTTACGTGGCACCTAGGGTAGTAGAGACCGTGGTCGAGAGTCCTCGAATGTAGCGACGATCCTCTTCACGGCTTGGTGCTCTGTCGCCGGTCGTGCATGAACCGACTAACGAGCCGACGGAGAATGCCAAGTCCGCCGCAGGTGGGCGAGGTAGCGAAGGCTCCCCACAAGACGCCGCAGATCACAGAAGGCCCACCTCCTTCGTCGTCAGGTTGCCGCGCCGAAGCCAGCCTCTCCTCCATCGGAGCGAGGGCTGGGTTGCGATGTGAGCCCAAATAGCTCAACGATGCGCTTGGCGTGAAGCGGTTTGTCGGTGTGATCCGAGTCGCCCCGCGCACCTCGATTCCTGTAGAGAGAGGGCCCCAAGTCACTCATCCGGAAGGTGGCCTTCATCTCTTCCTTGAACGCCGCCACCTCCGCATCCTTGGTGCCGGTGATCACCAAGTCATCGACGTAGACGCCCACTAGCAGGGCATTTCCTCCATTGCCCCGCCGAAAGACGGCTGCCTCATGCGGGCTTTGCTCGAAGCCCATCCCCTTTAGCGTGGAATCCAACTTGGCATTCCACGCCCTCGTTCGCCAGAAGTCAGAAAGAGCCTTGCGCAGGCGGAGCACCTTGCCCTCCTTGCCGGGGATCGCAAATCCCGGCGGCTGGTGCACGTAGACCTCCTCCTTCAAGTCACCATTAAGGAACGCCGACTTGACATCCATGTGATGGACACGCCAACCTCCTGGGCCCAACAAGAGGAGTCGACGGACTCCATCCGCGTTACACGAGAGGCGCCGTCAAGTCGACCCTCCCCGCCGCACGAAACCTCGTACACCAAACGAGCCTTGTGCTTGACGATGGCGCCATTATCCTCTTCACGAACACCCACTTAAGGGTGATCGCGGTGACCATGAGGGAGGTCAACAAGCTCCCAGCGGTTCTGCTCAACCGCATCCATCTCCAACAGATCGGGCGCCATGCCGCCTCTCTCGGCCTCGCAAAGACCGAGGCTCGCCACACGCAAGGTGCAATCGCGCCTCCAGTGTCGTGTGGCACGATCCGGCAGACCGGCCGCCGCCGTCAGTATCGGTCGATCGCGCCTCGCCGCGAGGGGGGAAGCGAACTCCACCGGCCGTGTTTTGCGTGAGTCAGCGCGGAGTAGACGTGGTCTTTGCCGGAGTACGAGGCGTCGCCGGTGGCTGGAGTCGACGAAGCGACTCGCCGCAATGAAGTCGTGGTCGGAGAGCGTGGTGCCGGGGTCGATGAAGACTGGGTGAGGTAGGCATGCCGGGCGAAGAAGAGCTACCTACTCCCCGCTCCCTCGGCGGACGTGCTCGACAATGAAGTCGCCATACGCCGGAGTCGGTCGCCATCCACCACCTTGTCCCACGCCCATCTCGCCTTCGTTGAACACAACGCTCGCCAGGCGCACACGCCGGTTCGGTCGAGGATGCGTAGGCCTTCGAGCCCTCCGCGTAGCCGATCAACACTCCGGAATGCTTCTCGCTGCCGAGCTTGCCGATGTGGCCAAGCTCCTTGGCGAACGCGAGGCAGCCAAGACCCGCAGTGGAGACCGCTGCTTGCGCCCATGCCAAGCCTCGACGACGCCCCGCCGCCGAAGCGCTTTGGGCGGCGAAGCGTTGAGGATGTAGACGGCCGTCACCACCGCTTTCTCCTGAAGACACCGCATCCTCTCGCTTGAGGAGGGACCGCCATCCCCACAACCGTCTGGTTGCGCCGACGACGCCGTGCTCACGTGGATCAGACGGCGCGGAGTGGCGACGCTGAATGCCTCATCAACAGAGTACGACGCGAATTCAGCCGCCAGGAATTCGCCGCTGTTTGCTGGCGCAGACGCGCAGCTTTGCATCGACTACCGCCGCAATACCGCACGCTACCGATGGCGTCCGCAGCCTCTCCTTGTCGCCGAGGACCATCACCCACATGTAGCGGGAGAGGTCGTCGACGAAAGCAAGAAGTAGCGTCGTTCTCCCGGTGTGGCGGTGTCACCGCCACACAAGTCCTCGTGCACGAGCTCGAGCCTCTCCTTGGCTCTCTAAGCTCGCCTCCGGGGAAAAGGGTCCGCCATGCTTCGTCATCACACGTACGCCGCAGAATCGCCCACATGGTCAAGGCACGGTAGGCCTCGCACCATCTCCGTGGTACCGAGCCGCCTGAGCCTCGGGCTGAAGGTGCCCGGCGCTGCAGATCGCCACGCCTCGTCGTCGACGGGCGGCGAGACAGGGTTGTGCCACCGCACGTTGAGGACGAGAGTCGATTCGCACTCTAGTTACCTTGGCAAGAAGGCGACCATGGCGATCCTGCATCGAGGGATCCCATGCTTGATCAAGACGCCGAGCCATTCTCATCCAACCGTCCCAAGCTAATGATGGAGTTCCTCAACGCTGAATGTAGTAGACACCGGTGAGCAGCCGGTGCTTCCGGCCTTGGCGGTGAAGATGATGGAGCCGACGCCTTAATCTCCACATGAGGCATCCCCAAACTTGACGGAGCTCGCCGACGGGGTCGAGCTCGGCGAAGAACTCGTCGACCGGTCATGTGATGGGTAGCGCCAGTGTTCAGGCACCACCTGCCGGCCTTTGTCGCCACGGAGCCGTCGCCGAGGAGGGCGTGTGCCTTTGGCTCGTCAAGGTGGAGGAGAGCCGCTGCGGCCGGTGCCGCTAGAGTTAGCTCGATGCTTGCATGTGCCATGAACAGAGCCGGCTCCTCCGCCCGTGCAAAGTTGGCTCGCAGCTGTCGGTTGCCGACATCCCTGGCCCAATGGCTGTTGTCCGCAGCTGCGTAGCCGTCTCGCGTCGGCTTACGCTTCGGGCGGCGCCGCCGGGCGCTTTTGCGCGCTTTGCGAGGCTTGCCGTGCTTATGTCGCTCGTCAGGAAGAAGGCTCTTCTTCCTATCACCTGGCGAGCATCCCACTGCTCCCGAGTGAGAAGTAGCTTCCCGCCAGTGGTGATGGACCCTGACTAAGGCTGTGGCTCGTCAGAGTCGACGACCTTGAGGCGACCTATCGCCTCCTCGATCGACATCGTGGAGAGGTCCAGCAGGGACTCGATCGAGCGAGCCATCTGCCTATACTTCTCGGCAACGCAGCGAAAAAGCTTCTCGGCAGCTTTCTCCTCGTTGTAGGTGTCTCGCCGAATCGCACCATCTTCTCGCAATGAGTGTTGAGACGGAGAGCAAAGTCATCAACGCCCTCACCGCTTGAAGGCCAGGTTCTCCCACTCCTGCAAAGTACTTGCAGGTGTGACTTGCGCTGCGTGATTGCTGCCTGCGTGCGTCATTGGCGATAGCGCCCAAAGCCTGGTTGACCGCTTTGCGAAAGAGCGAGAACATCATCTCGGGATCGCGCAGCGCGGCGCCCGCCGCCGCGCGATCTGATCCTGCTGGCATCCTCATCTCCTGGACTGCCTCCACATGTGCCGGCGCCGGACCTTCATGGGCAGTAGGCTACCCAACACCGCCCGACCAACGCCCGACCACAGTCCGGTCGCGGGCTTGGTCGCTTAGCCGCCGCCAGACGCGCCCGAGCGCCACCGCCCGGCGTGTTTCCTCTCCGGGGCGCCCGCGCGCGCCTTCCGGCGCGCGGCGCGCTTCTGGCGCCTCCACCGCCGGCGTGCCTTCTCCGGAGCGCCACCGCCGCGGCGTGTTTCCTCCGCCGCCTCCAGAGCGCCACCGCTGCGGCGCTTTAGGCGTGCTCGGCTGCCCACCGCGCCGTCCGCTCGCCGGCTACGTCGTGGTTCCCGTCGACGCTGCCGTCGCCTGAAACGGAGCCGCTGATGCTGCCGCAGAGCTGGACCTCCGCCGCTGCCTCACGTGCTGCATCCTCCGCTGCTGCTGCTTCCACCTCCGCTCGCTGCTGCCAGCTCTGCTGCTGCCAGCCTCGACGCTTGCTGCCGCCAGCGGCGGTTGCTGCCGCCGCCACTCGCTCTCCTGCGCGGGCGAAGCTTCCTCCTGCCGACGCTGCGTGCTCGAGGTTACCGAGTGCTGAGAGTGGCTTGCGGACATGGCTCGCCGCTGGGGAGCTGCTGGGGACAGCACACATGGTCCTTGTGTCAAGGACTAGCAGTTAGAGATAGAGCATCAAGGACTGGTTGTTAGATAGAGCATCCTTGACTGCTGCCCTTAGACTAGCATCTAGCATATTCTTGGCTGGTTAGCAGCCTATAAGTATGTATCCCCAACCCCTCAGGTTGGCATGGCATTTGTGTGAGTTTGTGTGAGAAATAGAAACCAGAAAATTGCCCCAACTCCTTGTGTCATCCTCTCCCTCGATGAGAGTTAGAATTCAGCGACTAACAAGTGGTATCAGAGCCAGGTTAGTTTGTAGCCTGAGCATCTCCTGCTCATCTCCTTCCCCGGCTGCCTCTGCTCACTCCTCTCTCTCTGTGCAGACGAGCAGCTGCCGTCGCCTGAAACGGAGCCGCTGATGCTGCCGCGCAGAGCCTGGACCTCCGCCGCTGCCTCACGTGCTGCATCCTCCGCTGCTGCTGCTTCCACCTCCGCTCTGGCTGCTGCCAGCTCTGCTGCTGCCAGCCTCGACGCCCTTGCTGCCGCCGCGGCGGTTGCTGCCGCCACTCGCTCGCGCTCCTCTGCCGCGGCGAGCTCGGCCTCCTGCCGACGCCGCGTGCTCGAGGTTACCGAGTGCTGAGAGTGGCTTGCGGACATGGCTCGCCGCTGGGGAGCTGCTGGGTGGAGAGGGGGCTGCAACCGACGAGCTGCTGCTCGTCTGCACAGAGAGAGAGGAGTGAGCAGAGGCAGCCGGGGAAGGAGATGAGCAGGAGATGCTCAGGCTACAAACTAACCTGGCTCTGATACCACTTGTTAGTCGCTGAATTCTAACTCTCATCGAGGGAGAGGATGACACAAGGAGTTGGGGCAATTTTCTGGTTTCTATTTCTCACACAAACTCACACAAATGCCATGCCAACCTGAGGGGTTGGGGATACATACTTATAGGCTGCTAACCAGCCAAGAATATGCTAGATGCTAGTCTAAGGGCAGCAGTCAAGGATGCTCTATCTAACAACCAGTCCTTGATGCTCTATCTCTAACTGCTAGTCCTTGACACAAGGACCATGTGTGCTGTCCCACAAGGACCATAGGACAGAGACTTATCCATCAGTCGACCCCTTATTTGATACAAAACAAGCCCAGACATCATGCCGTTACTTCACATTTCTTTTCAGCCTGTACAACATTCTGATACCGGTGGCAGAAATTGCTTTGTTCACTGGTGAACAAATTAACAGTTTATCCATGTGATGGATTATGATGTTGACCATGGATTATGATGTTGATTTCTATTCATGCTTCTAGCCGTGCCCCCCCATACAAAAACTTCAAACATTTGAAATAATTGCCAAATACGAAATTAACATTGATTTTACAGATAGTTCAAACAAGTTTACACATATTTGAACAAATAAGAGAAAAAAGACGGAACTATTGGGGGCCACAGCTAGATGGGCGAGGAGGAGGTCGATTCTGGCGCCGAGCGCAAGCCTAGAGACTTTTAATCCAGACGCGGGTGGTTCCTAGCGGCGATGTAGTCGAGCACCCAGTCAAGCGTGCGCCCTGGTGTGCTCCACCATCGCCGCCGGCTGTTGAAATTGTTATTCTGCGGTGGCAGGTCGACGCCGTCGTAGGTGATGATGCGGCCCGCGCGTTGCTGTTTGAAGAAGATCGTCCACCCTTGGTGGTTGTCGGGATGCCATTGGGGGTCGTCCCTCTCCTCCGGCGTGAGGCCGGACCAGAAGTGGATGAAGATGGCCATGGATAGGGCCACGCTGACCGGCACCGGAGGTACCGGCAGACCGCCAACGCTGAGCACCCATCCCCTCGGCAACCGAGTGTCTGGAGGGCTGGGTACTGGGCGTCCCAGAGCGCTTGTGCCTCATGGACGACCCATCTTCTAGAAAATGATCCATCGGCGGCAGGGATTTGGCTAAGGTTTCGACGGTAAAGATTGCGGGCGGGTTGTGTGAAGAATGGCGGGTGTGGGCATGGTGTAGATGTAGATCTGCAATGGTGATGGCCGTCGCGCCTACATATAGCGAGAAAAGGGCGGGAAGCGGTTGAAAAGGCGGGAAGGGCATGGCGGGAGAACGCGCTGGGTGCGATTTTGAGCGCCGGCACCCCAGATAGCCCTTTAGGCGGGCTTTAGGCCCCCTGAGTGGAGATGCTCTTAGGTATAGAAAAAATTATGAAATTATGGTACCCAGGTCTTCCATGAGAATACTATAGTTGTTAGCCTGAATGTAATCTTGTCATTGTGTGACTGTAGAGCACACATATGTTGTGTGCTTGCTGTGTGTGAACAGGGCAGATGAGTCGTGTCCTGTGTGAGTAAACAGTGCACATAGGATTTGTACTGAATAGATAGGCATGCTGCAGTGTGTTTGATTTTAGAAATAATCTTGTCAATGTAGTTGGCTAGTAGGAGCTCGAGAATCCAGGGTCATGAAGTATCCATGGTATGTAGGGAGAACTCGAGAATTAGGAATGTTCTAGAGTAAGATATTTAGGAGTAGTATGAAATGTCTAGAGTTTGTAGAGTATTCTAGAAGTATGGTGTAGGGTTTATGATGAAGCTTTTTTGTTCTGATTGGTTGAATGATCTTGGGTCACTCAACTAGGCTCAACTAGGCACGGTTAATCATCTGACTAGGTACCCAGCAATATACTCCCTCCGTTTCAAAATATAAGATGTTTTAGGTTTGTGAAAAGAGTGTATCTAGATCCCTTTTAGTGTGTAGGTTCACTCCAAACCTAAATGAACCTACACACTAAAAAGGGTCTAGATACACTTTTTCATAAACCTAAAACATCTTATATTTTGAAACGGAGGGAGTAGATCTAACTAGTAACCTGCTAACCATAGACTAGAGTTGGTAGTATTATGTACATTTGCAGTTTGCTTTATTTTTCAGTTCTCAGTCATTTTTCCTACCTTGTATGTAATGATGGTGCTTGGATAGGTTGACCCGGTATAAGAACTTCAAGGAAGGACACAAGCGGATTCTTGTAGCTACAGATTTAGTTGGCAGGGGAATTGATATTGAGCGTGTCAATATTGTCATAAACTACGACATGCCTGATTCTGCTGATACATACTTGCACAGGGTAATTGTAACTTGCCCTACTGTTTGTGGTGTGTGTTATTATGTCTGGCTAACATAATCACCTTCACAGGTTGGAAGGGCTGGACGTTTTGGTACCAAGGGGCTTGCAATAACATTTGTTTCTTCTGCCTCTGACTCTGATGTTCTCAACCAGGTTTGTGTAACTGATAGGTTCACTTTTTTTCCACTTATTATCTGGTATGAACGGCAGTGCTCAACCTAACTGGAATTTCGCGTTATTTGAAGGTGCAAGAAAGGTTTGAGGTTGACATAAAGGAGCTGCCTGAGCAGATTGACACTTCGACATACAGTAAGTATTGCTATCTTGTTACCTTAAGTGGTGAATTGGCGTACTTTGATCCCTGCAGTGTTGTTGCTTGACTTTATTTCGAGAACTGATTTTGTAATATGAACTATAATCTCTAGTGCCGTCTTGAAGATTGAAGTGCGCTGCTTGAACTGGAAACTAGGAGGGTTTGCTTCTCTGATACAGAGCCCAGACATTTCTATCTGATTACCATGTAAGATATGCTACAGTTGTACTTAATCAGTGATTAGGTGCGGTGAATATTTTTTACAGTACTAGACTTATTTGTAATCAAGGGACCTATTGCTGTTCACCATGTTTGCGAGGATACGATTGTCTTAGTTTTCTAGTGCTACTTTAATTATGTTTGATTTTGGAGGACCAACTTCGGCATTCCCCTTTAAACTACTATACCTGATCCATCTTTGCTTGGAATTCGATTGCATCTGAAAATGACTTTAGCTGAATGCTTGAAGATCAAGAATATACTCCATCCGTTTAAAAATATAAGACGCTTTAGCTTTGTGAAAAATGAATGTATCTAGACGATTTTTGTGTATAGATTTGTAGTGAACCTATAATTAAAAGAACATCTAGATAAATTCGTTTCACAAACCTAAAACTTCTTATATTTCTGATGAACGGAAGGAGTAGACATTATCATGCATCTGCAGAAACTTTATGTGGCCCAGTGGAAGCTCCTAGTTGGGCTTAGATAATTTGAAAGACTATGATAGGTGTCCACGCTTGTTTTAGCGTGTGGTGTAGGGCTGGACTAACGAGCCGAGCTGCTCGGCTCGTTAAGGCTCAGTTTGTTAAGCTCGTGATTGCAATCGCACCTTAAGAAAATCTTGGCTAAGTAGTACTACCTCCGTTCTAAAAATATAAGCCTTTTTAGATATAGCTATCTAAGCCCAACATCAGACACAGTAGGCGATACTAAGTAGTCGTGTATATTTTGGTTCTTTGCTGTAGTTTCTTGCTTGAGATCAGAAGGTTGATATGGTGGTCTATTGTGATATGAATAATAAGAAAAATATATTTTCAAAAATGTTGAGATTTTTTACACAAATGTGATATGCAACATAGCAGTTGTGTTCTATTATCAAATATTTTTAAATGTGGGGAAACTTTTTTGATCCAAGGGCTAGATTCGATCCAACCCATAGCCCATAGTGAAAAACAGCGGAGCTGCCGCCATGCTAATGGTAGCCTTACCTTTTCCTAGAACTGCACTCCTGCATACACAACACATTACATTGATGGATCTAAGAGCATCATCACTCGTTGGAGGGCCCGTGCTGAAATCCGGCGTTTTTTCGCCGGATTGCGTGAACATTTGGCATGGGGGCCCGCTAACTCCTAGCTGGACACCCATGAGAGGGTGATTCACATAGTTGGGCGCACAAAACAAGTGCATAGCAAATAACAAGTTTTCAAACACTAGGAACACCTCAAACTAGGCGTTGCTTTTGAGATCCACATGTGTTCCACTAGATCATCCTGTAGTTGTTGATGCACATGCGGGTCTTGGATCTCCTGACGCATAGCAACAAAGTCAGCCCACGATGCCGACACTTAGTGATCTTGATTGGAGGCCTAGTTTCTAATAGCACTTGTAGATTGAGCAATTTTGTGCTGTTTTATTTTAAGCTATTACTAGCGTCTCTCTTGTGCATTGCAATATTTCAATTAATTAGTTGCTTTGCCATGTTTATCTCCACTTTGTGTGTTTTCTTAGGTGTTTGTCACATGATCAGCACTAGGATTTGCTTTGGTGTAGTTAGGTAACCATACCTACAACTTCACTACATACTCCTGCTTTGTCGTGTGTTCTTGTACGTATTCGCTTCATCATATGCGTGTACGTGTCGTTTATCCAAGCTGGTAAGCTTTACTAATTCATTGGACTGGTAAGATTTTCTTTTCTTGCGGTTGTGAGGGAGCCACCAAAAGATTTTTATTTAGTGCACTAACGTACTAATAATGTCTTTTAGTGATGTTGATGTGATGCAGAAAAAGGCTGATGATACTACAGTCACTTGGCGAGAATTATGAAGCATTGCACCATGATACTACAGGCACTTGTTGGTCCAAATAAAACTTGCAAGATAATCATTGAGGGTGGTAGTTGCCACAATTTAGCAAACAAGGAGTTATGTGCCAAGCTGAAAGTAAATATCTACCACACCCTCATCCATATTATATTCAGTGGTTAGGTGACAATGGTGAGATGAAGGTCAGTCACATGGTGCGTGTTTATTTTAAGATAGGGCCATACACATATTCTTTTGACTTTGATGTGGTTCTTATGATGGTGTGTCATTTGTTATCGGGTCGACCGTGGCTATTTGATCATTCCGTACAACATAATGACCGAGCCGATACATATCACTTGGAATTCAAGGGCAGAAAAATCAGTTTACAACCTATGTCACCATAAGATATTGTTAGTGAACCGCGTCAGAAAACTGAAGTTAAATTGGAGGATGCACCTGCATTAGTTGATAGGCGACAGAATGTAACAGTTGTGAGTGCTATAACAAAAAGTGAGAGAGTGCCTAATTTGATTATATTAGCCACCAAAGAAGACACGAGAGAATTTAGTGAGGATCCTACAGTCGTGCCACTTGTGCTCATGTAGAAGGGTGAGATTTTAGTTTCTAATGATATGACCCCTCTTTCTCTTGGTGTTTCTAATGTGTTAAGGAATTCAGCGACGTGTTTCCAGAAGAAGTACCTGCAGTTTGCCACCGTTGCGAGGTATTGAGCACCAAATTGACTTGATTCCAAGAGCATCGCTGCCCAACCGTGCACCCTATCGCACAAACCCCGAAGAGACGAAGTGTGACACCCCCAGGATTAGGGGTAGACAAATCCCAAACCTCTGTCTGACATAAGCCTAACCTAAATCTTGGAAGCATACCGAGAAAGAATTAGTAACATTACAGTGATCCTACGACTCAAAATTTATTACAGGAAGCTCATAACTGAGCAAAGAACCAAATTATTACAAGCAGAGGTCAATGACCACAAACGCCAAACACTGAAAGGCAAATTATGCTATTAAGTATAGCAAACTTAACAAATGGCCTAAGAGGCGTGAAGCATAACGATGACGTTCCAATCCATAGATTCTAGGCTGCCGACCGGGAACCCCAAGCTACTCGTCGGTGTCAATGTCGTACCAAACTTGTCTTGTGAGGAACACTTACTCTGCTACGAAAGTATCAACAAAGCAAGGGTGAGTACAGAGTGTACTCCGCAAGACTTATGGCTGGTGGGGTTATTTTGCATAAAGCCATCTTTGTTTATAAAACAAGGGGAAGAGAAGAAGCTCGTCTAATTAGAATATTTTAAAAGAGGATAAGAGAGCGACATCTTCGACGAATTGATTATCATCTTGATATCCACCAAAGTAATCCTCATCTCACAACTAGGATCACCCCCTCGTACCCTTGAGAAAAGCATCCTTAAGCACACTTTACTTACTTGCCAAGTTTTGCGATTAGGTTATAGTTCTCTATGATCATCACGTTCGTTCCCAAGTCGTCCATAACCGTGGACATGACTTTTCAAAAAGATTAATACCCTGCAGGGGTGTAAACTTTACCCACACGTACCAACCGACTCTTAATGCCAGTACATTAGCCCTCTTCCTTGGAAGGCCGGCAGAGGGTGGTTGGCCACGACCTTTACCTTGCTTTCGCCAAGACCATGAGTCACGCCCTAAGGAGGGTTCCGCTGTAACGGGTCAAATCCCAAAACCGGTCCCTATAGATGTGGGCGAGGTTGGTTTACCAGAGGAACCGCCTCAGCAACCCCGGCCACGCTTACCTACCTGTATGAATGCACCTCCTTCACCGCCTTAGAGAACAACCAGAATGCATATGTCGAAGGGAACGCCCAAACTAAGTGACTCATGGAATCTACTAGGCAAGTTAATCAGCGGAGGGGTTCCCAAGCCCTGTGTGGCTGTACGCTCGTCTTGGTTCAAGAGGCTAGAACTCAGGTCCTAGTGGTGGCGAGCATGTGACTACAAAAACCACATCCCACCGTGCCCTCCCATACAAGCCTTAGCATGTTTAACCTTTACCACTAATCTCATCTTATATCATTCTCTTGTCATACTAGATTCTCTGTATTGGTACATCATCTGGATGAACCAGAACTGACAGCTAAGCATGGCTAGGCAAGACACAGGTAGCATCTCTAGCAATGCACACAAACCAAACCTAGTTATGCTAGGAGCAGTGGATCAGGTAATATAAGCTCAAAGGGAATAGTGCAACTGATAAGATACTCTATCTATCGATAAAAGACCACAATAGAATCGTATGCACATGGAAAGAATGGAATACTTTGAAAGCATAGGATTATATCATGTGTGGGGCTATGCTTGCCTTTGCCTGTTGAGACCCAACTATAGATCTTCAGGGTTCATCTGATTGACATTGTTCACTGTTGATCAAGTACTTCTCTTCGATGGTGTTAATCTCGGTCTTCAATCTTGGACTCGATCTTGTTGCTCACATCAACTCCGAGGTCTACCGAGAAGAAGCAGAAACACCGGAAAGGAAAGCAACAATCAACACATGGCATCGATGCAATGCTCAAGCAAGGATGATGATATGGAAGTTAAATGTAACACCCTCGAATCGGCCCTATGCAAGTTTTAGCGCTTCCCGCCAAACCCGCATAGAAACAATTCAAGGACGCCCACCAGGCACTTTCGCGTGGGTGGAAAACGAAGTAATATCATTACACAATAGTCCATGATGGAACCCACAGAACAAATATATATACAGCAACGACTCACTGAGTCAACAATACAGATATACAGTACAAAGATCCAAATCACCTTGAAAACGATACAGCATCCGAGTACGGATAAGAAGCAAATTGAGCTAAGAGCCCTGAAGAATAACCAATGGTGTCCATAACCCTTCCCAGGCCAAGCCGGAAGGGTAACCCTGCTAACGACATCGATCTCAAACCTGCTAAAACAAAAGGGGTGCCGACAAAGGGCAAAGGAAAAAGAGGAGCGTCAGTACCGAGGCCAGTACACGGTGAGGCTAGAATTCGGCGGCTCTCGCCTACATAGGTATGGTGGGCTGAAGCGACATCGAAGCATGCACTAAAAAAATCTATAGAGACTCGATTCAATTGTCGGCTATTAGAGAAGGATAAGAAAGACCTATTCGGATCCAACCTGATAGTAACACCAAAACATACCCATCCTGGTATTTCCCCCTCGAGACCACACGAGGAAGTCAAACCGAGGAACTCACACAGTTGGCAATTTTATTTATTCCATTATAGTTGTAGAACTTACTAGTCAGATATAGATAGCATGAGTCATCCCAAACCCAGCAGTTGTTGGCACTTTTATTTCATTCCATTCCATTGGAGTTGCGATACTTACTAGGCAGGTATAACATGGCACGATACACCCCAGTTCCACCAGTTGTTGGCACTTTTATTATCCATTCCATTGTAGTGAAGCTGATTACTAGTCACATATTAAGTCAAATTTATAGCACTACTTTAGTTATGCTTGTCTATGATCGAGATACTGTTCTCCAAGTCATCCATAACCGCGGACACGGCTTTCAGAAAGATTTACTCTGCAGGGATGCACAAATAGCAACACACGCACGATCAACCTCGGAAAAACCAAATCAAAACCCAACGAGGCTTTGACGACAAAGCAATCACAGGATTCATAAAATATTTCAAGGGCCCACCCCCAATAAGCTACCCGTTACGAAGTCGGCCGGCTCCGCGACGGACCTAGGGTGTGTGGCGACGGTTGTAGACTGGGAACCCAAAAGTGTGACTGGGCTTGTCGACACAAATGGAAAGCGTGCACGGGTTCCTAACAGTATAAGCGCCCACGCAATCTTAAATAAAGCAGTAAAACATGGCATAAGTACATGATAGTAATAAAGCCCCAAACTTGTTTGTGGCCCCAATAAATAAGAAGAATCAAGCTCTGGCTAAGGGGATTCATGGTCCCACATGCGGATAGTGCAATAGTCAAGGAACAGGTATCAAGTACTCAGGGTCCTACGGGACACAAGTGAGCATAGAAAAACCAAATAACATCTATTGCCCACCGATGCCTTTGCATTAGTTATATCTATTCCCAGCATTTTAATTGACAAGTTATAATTAAAGCCATGACCCTCTCCACCATTAAGCATCTCCATCATTAAGCATGTGCCAACCTTTTATCAACGGTGGAACGACAACGACGCAAAGCAGCACCTGAGCAAGCAACTACGACTCGCAAGGCCGACTATCTATCAATCAACAGACAATAGGATGTGTCCAAGGCAATATAGAGGCTGCAAGGAATATAAATGGTGCATGGAAACTAAATCATCGTAACACGGATAGCAATAGAGCAACAAGAGGAAGTAAAGACTATAAACGCAAAATAGGTAGAAAGGGGGAGATTGCTCGCCTGGGAAGCACTGACGGAGATACATTATCCGAAGAACTTGTCGATACTCGCATCCACTCAACAGCCTAATCCGCGAAGAAGCAAAGCACTAAAAGAAACACCGGATGCACTATTTAATACTACGTCAGAAGAATCGACATGTTTATGATATGATGCATGACATGGCATAGATGCGGTGCAATTAGGCAATATTAAGCGGAACCGGGATCCCGACAATTAATTAATAGGTTCGTGTTGTTTAGATACCCTGCAATTTAAATGTTGTCTTAACAAGGCAAAACATGGCATCGGTTCGCTACATAAATTTAAATGGAGGCAATATAAGACTAGAAAAGACCGCATATGATCTCCATATTTAATTATGAGGTGAATCGACAAAGTACTCCCAACCAAATGAATATGTATGCGAGCATGACAGTTTATATGCAACAATTATGTCATTTATAAAAATAGGGCTCTCGGAAAAAAGGAACACACATGGGTTTGAAGATCTTGGGTTCCGAGGGTTTGGGATCGGTCTTCGGGGCAACAGCTTTCGTGTCCGAGAGGAAGAAATTGGCGTGCCAGGGTTCGGTCTTTGAATCTGGGAAGGAAACCTTGCAGTTCTGGCTTGACGGTCCTTGTCGTACTCAGGTTTTCAATGCCGGTAGGTCTTGGCGTCAACATATGCGCGGACAGCAGAACGCAAAGGAGCACTTCAAGGGCCTTGTCCCATACAGACATTGGCTCGAACAACTTGCGAACGGAAAACAACAGTGGGGCACCGAGCTGGTTTCTTGAGGCCTCCGAGTGTAGAGCCTGCAAGATGCACAAAATGAAAAGGCTAGCGAGGCCCAGGTCGGAGAAGAGGCCTCGTGGGCGAGCTGGGTGCCCATGGCGATGAAGGTCGGGGCTGGGTCACGCACGATCTTGCAAAGGTGGGTGCTCGGGCCTGAGAACGCGGAGACGGGGCAGAGCTTGGCGCAGGAAGCAAGGCGAGGGCGACATCTTGTCTACGGCAGATGCACGATGGTGCAAGGAGAGGCAATGACGGGAGCCCGTGGTTTGGGAGGATGCAGCGAGGCGGAGGCAGAGGATCTCAGGCGCGGCCACATGTTCGGCAGCGGTTCGGTGAGGTGAGGTGGCGGCGAAGCTCGACGGAGGCGGCGCACACTCGCGGCCGGGGTGGCTCGAGACAGCAGGCGACGTTCCTCTGCAGGAGGGGACGGGAGAGAGTAGGCACGTCGAGGAGGCAGGGTCGCGGAGACGGGCACCGTCGGGAAGATGCCTGCGAGGGCGGCAGCCTTGGATACGGAGACGAGAGCATCGGGGCGAGCTCGAGGATGCACGACGGAGCGGTAGAGGGGTGGCCATGACTGGCTGGAGGCACGACCGACATCGACGGCCAAGGCGAGAGAGGTGGTGGGTGGTTCTGAGGCGCACCTGCGATTTGTGGAGAGGCGGCGGGTCGAGCCTGCTACATGGCTGGCGGCGATGGGGATTGAGCGGCTCGCCTCGCTCCTGGCGATGGCTGTGCTCAGGCCTGGGGAGATGGTTCGCAAGCGATACGGCGTGCGCGAGGGTAGGGTCAGGAGAAGCATGGCAGGGGCGAGCGGGGTGGACTTGTCCGCGTGGTGGATGGTGGGACCAAGCGAGCGGCAGGTGGTGTGCGTGTTGCATCGCGTGCGTGAGGAGCGGTGCACCGCGTGCGCTGCGTGTGTGCTTGCGGGTGTGGTTTAGGTAGGTGGCGACAGCTGGGTAGGTTAGGGTCAGGTCTAGGGTTCGGTTGCTGGGTTGTAGGCGGACTCTGGTTGGGCCAATGTGCCTGGCCGGTTGTCTGCCTCCCTAGTTTTTTATAAAATATGTTTTATTGATTATGTTACTTTAGATAGACTTTTGTAAATAATTTTTAGACAAATAAAAGATTCGAGACAGACCGGGATTTATAGTTTGAAATAAAGAAGGGGTGTTTTAGAAACCAAAAGTGGGCTTTTAGAAAATAGTTTTTGGTAAAAGATGCATGGTGATATGACGATGCTCAAATGCAATGTGGCATATGCATGAGCATATGGTCATGATGATGCACAACATAGTAAACAATCAATCGATTTTCTAGTAGTGATTTTACCGGGGTGCTACATTAAAGGTTATTGAAATTGAAGCCCTAGACAAGATCATCACTTTTAAATGGGGTCCCTAGGGTTTAAACCCTAGTATTTGAAAAGCCCCATATGCATATGAGAGGGTTGATACGTCGTAAACGTATCTATAATTTTTGATGTTCCATGCTTGTTTTATATCTACTTTCTTATATTTTGTCCATACTTTGGAGTATTTTTATACATTTTCTGGAACTAACCTATTAACAAGATAACACAGTGCCAGTTGCCTGTTTTCTGCTGTTTTTGGTTTCAGAAAAGCTAGTAAGGAAATATTCTCGGAATTGGACCGAACAAAAGCCAAAGTCAATATTTTACCCGAAGCAACACGGAGTCCAGAGGGGAGACGAAGTGGCGCACCAGGGCGGCCACACCTGGTGGTGGTGTGGCCTGGGGGGCGCGCCACCAGGGTGTGTGGTCCCCCTGGTGCTCCACCGACCTTGCCCTTCTACCTATAAAAGCCTCCCGGGACGAAAACCCTAAGTACCCTATCAAAATTCCACGAAAGAGTCTGTAGCCGCTGCCATCTCCATCCCTAGATCGGGAGGGATCTGAAGCTCTTCCCGGCACCCTGCCGGAGGGGAGAGATCACCCTGGAGGCCTTCTTCATCACCATGCCTGCCTCCGGTGTGATGCGTGAGTAGTTCATCCCTGGACTACGGGTCCATGTAGTAGCTAGATGGTTGGTTCTCCTCCTTTGTGCTACCATGTTTAGATATTGTGAGCTCCGTTCATGATCAAGATCATCTATTTGTAATCTTACATGTTGTGTTTGCGGGGATCTGATGGATATTGAGATGCTATTTTAGATTGATTATTGATTCTATCATGTCTATGTTATTTGTGATCTTGCATGCTTTTCGTTGTTAGTAGCTATCTTGGCCAAGTAGATGCTAGCAACTCCAAGAGGGAGTATTTATGCTCGATAGTGGGTTCATGCCTCTAGTAATCTTGGGAAGTGATAGAAATCTCTAAGGTACTAGATGTGTTGTTGCTACTAGGGAGAAAACAACAATCCTTTGTCCATGGGGCAATCGTATTGTTTATTTTACACACTTTGCTTAATGCAATTATCTGTTGCTTGCAACTTAATACTAGAGGGGGTTCGGATGATAACCTGAAGGTGGATTATTAGTCATAGATACAGTTGGATTACAGTCTATGTATAATGTTGTAATGCCTAATCAAATCTCATAGGAGTCAAGATGATTAGTATATGCATGTATGCTTTCTTGGTGTCTGTCAATTGCTCCGCTGTAATTTGTTCATCCAACATGTCATCTATCTTAAGGAGAATTACCTCTAGCGAACTATGGACCCCGGTCCATTATTTTACCATCAATCTACCATCTACTATTTACTATTTACTGTTTACTTTCTGCAAGCAATTACTATCTTCCACACAATACGTTTAATCCTTTGTTTTCACCAAAACCGGTGAGATTGACAACCTCACTGTAAGTTGGGGACAAAGTTCTGTGGTTATGTTGTGCAGGATTCCAAGTTGGAAACAACACCTTGGAGGTGTTTCCTTGCTCCTACTGGTTCGATAAACTTGGTTTCATAACTGAGGGAAAACTTGCTGCTGTGCTCATCATACCTTCCTCTTGGGGTTCCCTAACGAGCTTGATATATTTTGAGCCATCAAGCCTTCTTTCTGGCGCCGTTGCCGAGGAGTCAAGGACATCTTCACAAGGGGAGTCCCTCACAACCAATCTCTTTACTTTGTTTCTTATTTTGCTTAGTTTATTTCTGCTTTCTTTGCTTGTTTCTTTTATCAAAAATACAAAAAAAGTTACTAGTTTGTTTGTTTATATTAAAAACACAAAAAATTGACTACTCTTGAAAACACTAAGTTGTGTGACTTCACTAGCACCAACAACAATGATTTCATGTGCACACCTATTGCTCCACCTGTTCATGAAGCTACTTTCTTTGAAATTAAACCTGCTTTGCTCAATTTTGTTATGAAAGAACAATTTTCTGGTGTTGGTACTGAAGATGCTGCTGCTCACCTTAATAACTTTGTTGAACTTTGTGAGATGCAAAAACATAGGGATATAGATGGAGATATTATTAAGCTTAAATTGTTTCCTTTCTTTTTGAGAGGAAAAGCTAAAGAATGGTTGCTATCCCTAACTAGAAATAGTATTGATTCTTGGACTAAATGCAAAGATGCTTTTATTGGAAAATATTATCGTCCTGCTAAGATTATATCTATGAGAAGTGAAATAATGAAATTTAAACAATCTGTAATGAACATGTTGCTCAAGCTTGGGAAAGAATGAAATCTTTGGTAAAGAATTGTCCCACTCATGGACTGACTGCTTGGATGATTATCCAAACCTTTTATGCAGGACTGAATTATTCTTCAAGAAATCTGTTGGATTCTGCTGCTAGAGGTACCTTTATGACCATTACTTTGGGTGCTGCAACAAAGCTTCTGGATAATATGATGGTTAACTATTCTGAATGGCACATTGAGAGAGCTCCACAAGGTAAGAAGGTAAATTATGTTGAAGAAACCTCCTCCTTGAGTGATAAAATTGATGTTATTATGTCTATGCTTGTTAATGGGAAAGCTCATATTGATCCAAATCATGTTCCCTTAGCCTCTTTGGTTGCTCAAGAAGAGTAAGTTGATGTAAACTTTATTAGAAATAATAATTTTAGCAGCAATGCCTACAGGAATAATTTTGGTAACAATAATTAGAGGCCATATCCTCCCAATAATGGTAATGCTTATGGAAATTCCTACAACAATAATAGAAGTGTACCCTCTGAACTTGAAGTCATGCTTAAAGATTTTATTAGTAAACAAACTGCTTTCAAAAAAATCTCGAGGAAAAACTCTCTAATGCTGAAAGAAATATAGCATCATTGTCTGAAGCACAATCTTCTTTGAATAAAATGGCTGCTAAACCTGCAACTATTGAAATTCCCTTTGCTGCTACTAATGCCATACAAGTTAGAATTGATGAAAATGTTAGACTGTTAGCTGAATTGCATGCTAAGTGGGAAAGAGAAGATGAAATTGCTAGAAATAGTAGTATTTGTACTATCACCACCACTAATGTTGAAGCTAGCAAACCCAATGAAGTCCCCATTCCTTTTGCAACAATGCCTAAAACCAATGGAACATTTTCTAATAAAAATGCTAAAATTCTTCAAAATATGGGAAACAATAACTCTAATACTTTAGATGGTAATTATGATTTTGATTTTGATGGTTGCAATATCTCTGAAGTAATTATATTCATACAAAAGCTTGCTAAAAGTCCTAATGCTAGTGCTATGAATATGGCCTTTACAAAACACATTACTGATGCTCTCATAAAAACTAAAGAAGAAAAGATGAAACATAAAGCTTCTATCCCTACGAAATTAGAAGATGGTTGGGAACCCATCATTAATACGAAAGTGAATGATTTTGATCTCAAAGCTCTATGTGATCTTGATAGTAGTTTTTCTATTATGCCTAGAAAGATTTATGAAATGCTTGATTTGCCACCATTGGAAGATTGTTATTTAAATGTCCAACTTGATGATAATGCTAAAAAAACTCATGGGGAGTATCAATGATGTTCTTATGGTTAACAATGCCTATGTCCCCATTGTTTTCTATGTTTTGGATGTTGAATGCAATGCTTCTTGTCCTATTATTTTGGGAAGACCTTTTCTTAGAACTGTTGGTGCCATTATTGATATGAAAGAAGGCACCATTAAATATCAATTCTCACTCAAGAAAGGTATATAACACTTCCCTAAGAAGAGAGAGAATATTCATTTTGACTCTCCTATTAAAACAAAATTTGCTCTTAATGCTTCTTCATTTGAGAATACTTGATTCTTGCTTCTTATGCCTAGCTCAAAGACGTTAAAGAAAAGCACTTATTGGGAGATAACCCAAATTTCTTTAGGAATCTTTTGTTGAGTCTTGTAAGTTATTGCTTCAGTAATAACCTCCCCTTATCCTTTTTCTGTGGTTTTTGTGCCAAGAATAACCTCTAATGAGAGAGAAGTAAGACCTGGGAAAGTTGCTGTCCCGAAACAGATTTTTGGGCTTCGCTGTAAAAATTTGTGAAAAATCTCTGTACGTCGGATTGAGCTATAATTTTTTGTGCGTCTTCCCCAGGTTGTTATCTAATTTCCTTTAGTTTAACACTTTTCGATTTGAGCAACAGAAGGTCTTCGAAAAAATCGGTTTTTACCTGCTGATCTGTTTTGACAGATTTCTGCCATTATTTGTATTTGCCTCTTAATCTCTTTCTCTTTGAGTTCTCTTTGATCACTTGAACTTTTTAAAGGAAGTGCTACAGTAGCTTGTGTTTTAATGGAAGTTTTACTTAGGTTGAAACTGAACCAAAAAGACTTATTATCTTGAGTACACTAATGTTGCTAATGAAGATTGTGTGAAGTTTTGTATGAAGGAAGTTTCAAAGTGTAGGGAAGAGTAATGTGATAAGATGAAGTATGGACAAAAGCTCAAGCTTGGGGATGCCACCCGTGTCACCCCAAGAAATATTCAAGAAGTACAAGCGTCAAAGCTTGGGGATGCCCAAGGCATCCCCTTCTTCATCAATAAAAATCGCAGGTTTCTTCCAAACACTTTATTTTTATTGTTTCATGCACAATTGTGTTGTTCTTGGAGCGTCTTCATTTTTGTTTTTTAGTTTTCATTTGCTTAGTTTTCTTAAATAAATTTGTTGGACCCCCACATTCATACATAGTTTCAAATAGGTTGATTTGGATTGGAAAAGAGTAGGAAAGTTCATGCTTATAAGTGGTATAAAAGGAGTCTTGTTTTTGACTGTGGCCTAGGCTTTGTCATGTCATGCTTGATATTGCTTTGACTTTAAGCTTAGTGATTATTTCTGTAGCATGACTTATTACAAATAATTGAGATTGCTTAATGTGCCTTGAAAGAATCATGCGTTGTTTTAGCATATAAAAGCACAATATTGTGGTATTCTCCTTTGATGCTTTATTTGGGTTGACTTGGCGCATGCTCACACCATGTTAAGACTATACGAAGTCACCATAGCCTCTATGATCATTTAGTTTTCGACTTGTAATATCACTCTATGCTTTAATTAATAATGTTTTATCGCTTTGCATGATTATGGCCATTATTGCTCTCTTAGTTGGTCGCTCCCAGTCTTTTGCTAGCCTCCATACCAAGTATGAGTTCTACTCATGCATCCAACTCCAAATAAAACCAAGTTATTCCAAAGAGTCCACCATACCTACCTATTAGCATTTGCTATTCCAAGTATATTCATGTTTTTATCTACCTTCCGAATTAAACTTGTTATGTGAAAATTAGTGATTAAAGCTCTCACGAACTTGATGGCACACTTTACTTTTCTTGCACTTAATAAACTTGAACCATTGTGCCCATCTATGTTGTGTATATGCTTGCGTTTTGTAAGTTGTGAATTAGCAGAACCATGCTATCATGGGGAACGCTTTCAACATTGCACTTTATTTAGTTGATATCATGTTCTTTTGCTTATGGATCTCGGCGGTGTGAAATGAAAGGGGAGCTTGTCAGGCTCATGGAGTTCGTACATGTGTTAGAGAAATGCCTGGGCGGCTGGTCTAAGCCATGCCTAATCATGGTGGAAACCTGCAGCATAACCATAGTGAGAAATCTATGAAGCATCCTCTATAAAAAACCTATGAAAGTAGGAAAGGAAAAAATAGAAAAAAAAGCCTATGCAAATGGGAAATAAAAGGATCGCTCAGATGCTCATTGTCTGCTTGACTTGTCATTTTGATATGGGGAATCTTCTGTATCACCGGGAAAGGGGTACCCCGTTGGCGGTTCTCTATGATACACATGTACTTACAATGACAAGAACTTACCTGTGACTAAAGTTGAGTAGCATGAGGAACAGTACTGGTAAGCAAGGGTCATGAGATTTTTAGCTTATAACTTGTCAAGCATATCCTCATATTTGTTCACTTTAACCTTAATCACCTAAAGATGCTTATGATACGGGCAATGAGAGCTGAAAGATAATAAGTACCATAATTTTTGGAAGCTTTTTATGAGACTTGAATCCCTGCTTTCTTCTATGAAGGGCCTTTCTTTTACTTTTATGTTGAGTCTCCATCTTCTATCTTTATGCACCTATTGAGAGAGCATGGTGGCCATTCTTAGTTTGTGCATTGTCCCAAAACTTGTTGATTGATTCATAACTTTGATATTGCTTGTTCTTAAACTATTTGTATCTAGTCACCCTTATGAACTTTGAAGGTGTCCTATGCATTTATGTTTTGCTACACTACGAGGGACAAGCTGAATACCATTTACATTATGTTTTCTATATATGAAACAAACAAACGTCTTTCAAAGCATTGTTATTCATGAATCTTTTATTTGTACCTTTTCATGTTACGACATAGTTGCTATGTCTTATTGTTAGAACTATATCTTTCATGCTATGTTAAAGTACTATGATCCCAGCTATCAATGTTTTACAAATACCTTGATCAAGATGATGATGGTGCATGTCACCTCAAAAATTATTCTTTTTTATCACTTACCTACTCGAGGATGAGCAGGAGTTAAGCTTGGGGATGTTGATATGTCGTAAACGTATCTATAATTTTTGATGTTCCATGCTTGTTTTATATCTACTTTCTTATGTTTTGTCCATACTTTGGATTATTTTTATACATTTTCTGGAACTAACCTATTGACAAGATGCCACAATGCCAGTTGCCTGTTTTCTACTGTTTTTAGTTTCAGAAAAGCTAGTAAGGAAATATTCTCGGAATTGGATCGGACAAAAGCCAAAGTCAATATTTTACCCGAAGCAACACGGAGTCCAGAGGGAGACGGCAAGACTGCGCAGGCAGCCACACTTGGTGGCGGACACTGGGAGGGCGCCACCAGGGGTGTGGGACCCCTGGTGCTCTACGGACCTTGCCCCTCCGCCTATAAAAGCCTTCCGGGACAAAAACCCTAAGTACCCGATCAAAATTCCATGAAAGAGTCTGTAGCCACGGCCATCTCCATCCATAGATCAGGAGGGATCTGAAGCTCTTCTCGGCACCCTGCCAGAAGGGAGAGATCACCCTAGAGGCCTTCTTCATCACCATGCCTGCCTCCGGTGTGATGTGTGAGTAGTTCATCCTTGGACTGCGAGTCCATGTAGTAGCTAGATGGTTGGTTCTCCTCCTTTGTGCTACCATGTTTAGATCTTGTGAGCTCCGTTCATGATCAAGATCATCTATTTGTAATCTTACATGTTGTGTTTGCGGGGATCCGATGGATATTGAGATGCTATTTCAGATTGATTATTGATTCTATCATGTGTATGTTATTTATGATCTTGCATGCTTTCCGTTGTTAGTAGCTATCTTGGCCAAGTAGATGCTAGCAACTCCAAGAGGGAGTATTTATGCTCGATAGTGGGTTCATGCCTCTAGTAATCTGGGGAAGTGATAGAAATCTCTAAGGTACTAGATGTGTTGTTGCTACTAGGGAGAAAACAACAATCCTTTGTCCATGGGGCAATCCTATTATTTACTTTACACACTTTGCTTAATGCAATTATCTGTTGCTTGCAACTTAATACTGGAGGGGGTTCGGATGATAACCTAAAGGTGGATTATTAGTCATAGATGCAGTTGGGTTACGGTATATGTATAATGTTGTAATGTCCAATCAAATCTCATAGGAGTCAAGATGATTAGTATATGCATGTATGCTTTCTCGGTGTCTGTCAATTGCCCCGATGTAATTTTTTCACCCAACATGTCATCTATCTTAAGGAGAATCACCTCTAGTGAACTATGGACCCTGGTCCATTCTTTTACCATCAATCTACCATCAACTATTTACTGTTTACTTTCTGCAAGCAATTACTATCTTCCACCCAATACGATCCTTTGTTTTTAGCAAAACCGGTGAGATTGACAACCTCACTGTAAGTTGGGGCAACGTTCTGTGGTTGTGTTGTGCAGGATTCCAAGTTGGAAACAACACCTTGGAGGTGTTTCCTTGCTCCTACCGGTTCGATAACCTTGGTTTCATAACTGAGGGAAAACTTGCTGCTGTGCTCATCATACCTTCCTCTTGGGGTTCCCCAATGAGCTCGATATATTTTGAGCCATCAAGGGTTCAAGTGTTCTCCTAATTAAACATGTGATTAAAGTTGTTGAACAATGCATGATTTATATGCTAAAGTGTAGATCTCATTTTTTTTGAATATTTTGATATACTATGCATATTTTTATGACTTATAAATAATTATATATCAATTTTATAAGATTAAAACCTTTTCTAAAATTATTAAAACAAATTATAACCTTTACTGCATCATGCTGACGTCATCAACACAGCCAGGTACTTTTGTTACCGCACCTAGTCCGACCCACACAACCTGATAGAAGGGCCTAGTCCATGGTGTGTCCACTCGATGGCCACACGGGAGCCACGCCGGATTGCAAGTGGGGCTACGCCAAAGACGCTGCAGCTTGATACTAGCACGAGCGCGACACGGCGAGCAAGAAAGTAGAAGCACCGCTAGCTTTAGGTCACTGTACTGTCGCCAACGAGCATGTACTGTGGTGGACAGCGGCGGCTTGAGACACAGGAGCGGTCTAGAGCGTGAGAGAGGGTTCAGAGGGGTGCTTGAGCACGTGGTCTCACCAGAAACATGAAGAGACGGTCGGCGAGGCAGGGTGAGGTTGAGTGCTGCTAGAATCAGTGGAGAACACGGCGACCGGAGTCAGGGAGGGAGGGGTCGATTGTGCTGCCTCGGTCCTCTCCAACTTGCACGGTTAGGGGCAATCGAACGAGGAGACAGTAGCGGTTTCGGTGGTGCTCTCAGCTGGGCAAGGGACGGCTGGAGGCAGCAGGGACAACGGTGACCTGGGAGGTTAGGGTTCAGGAGCTCTTCAGGGACAGATAGCGAGAGCACTGGGGAAGAGAGAGATCGAGGGGAAGAGGAACACGGCGCGCTGGTTCTTATCCTTGTTCCAGGCGATGGCGTTCATCTCGGCGCGGCGACGACCATCAGGCGGTGGAGGCAGCGACATCGAGCTGTTGTGCATCGTCGACGATGAATACGAAGGGAGAGAGGAGGGCCGAAGCGTTATGGCCCCCGGGTGGGCTAGCTGGGCCATGCCTGGGCTGGCTTTGGATCCGCGGGGCGGCAGGGAAGAGAAGAGGAAGTCGGCTGTGGCCTAGCTTGCTGCTGGCTGCATTTTTTTATTTGCAAAACATTTTCTAAATCTGTTTTCTCTTTCCCATTTGTAAATTCATTTGAAATCGGTTTGTATAATTCAACACTACCAGAGACTTTATAAAATAACTAAAACAATGTAAGGCCTTTGTAATAGTTTGGTCTTCACAACTTTTGTACTTTTCAAAATCCAAAACCATTTTGGAATTGATTTGAGAGAGAAGGGAAATAGGGTTTAGGGTTTTACTTCCTTTTTATTTCATGCATTTTTAAAATATGATGCTCATGAATGCACAATCAACCCTAGTTAATGATTTAGCTAAAACCGGGGTGTTACACGAAGGAAATTCAGAAACAAGTGCAAGCGCTTCTAGACAAAGGGTATATTCGTGTAAGCTTAAGCCCTTGTGATGTTCCTATTATTTTAGTTCCAAAGAAAGATGGTACATGACACATGTGTGTAGATTGTAGAGCTATAAATAACATCACTATTCGATATCATCATCCTATTCCGCGTTTGGAAGATATGTTAAATGGATTGAGTGGTCCTGCTGTTTTCTCTAAAATTGTTTTGCGTAGTGGTTATCATCGAATTAGGATGAAGGAAGGGGATGAATGGAAAACTGCCTTTAAAACTAAGTTTGGTTTATACGAGTGGTTAGTAATGTCTTTTGGTTTAACTAATGCACCTAGTAATTTCATGATATTAATGAACCATGTCTTAAGGAACTTTATTGGCAAGTTTGTGGTTGTGTATTTTGATGACATATTAATCTATAGCCGCAATGAAAATGAACATAGTGATCATATTAGACAAGTCTTGCAAGTGTTACGAGAGGCTAAGCTATATGGTAATCTTTAAAAATGTACATTTTGAAGGTCATATTTCTAGGATATGTTGTCTCTAAACATGGAGTAGAAGTAGATTCATCTAAAATTGAAACAATTCAAAATTGGCCAACTCCTATGAACATGAGTCAAGTACGAAGTTTTCATGGTCTAGCTAATTTCTATAGATGGTTTATGAAAGACTTTAGTACTATTGCTGCACCTTTGAATGAACTAAGAAAGGTGTACCTTTTGTGTGGGGCATACCAAGATCGTGCTTTTGATGAACTGAAACCATTGTTAACTTCTGCACCTTTGCTTGCACTACCAGATTTTCCTAAGCAATTTGAGATTGAATGTGATACTAGTGGCATAGGAATTGGTGGTGTGTTGATGCAAGAGGGATGTCCCATTGCATATTTTCCGAGAAATTTTCTGGTGCAAAGTTAAATTATCCTATCTATGATAAAAAATTGTATACACTTGTTAGAGTTCTTGAGGTTTGGCAACATTATTTGTGGTCAAAAGAATTTATCATACATTCTGATCATGAAGTTTTGAAATATCTGAAAGCTCAATCTAACTTTCATAGGCGTCTTGCTAAGCATGTTGAGTTCATTGAGTCTTTTCCATACATCATTAAACATAAGAAGGGAAAAGATAATGTCGTTACTGATGCTCTATCTCGGAAGAACATGTTATTAACACAATTGGATATCAAAGTTCCTGGTTTAGAGAGTTTATGTGATTTGTATGCAAATGATCATGATTTTGCTGAACCATATCGCTTGTGTGATATTGGGAAATCATGGGATAAATTTCACATCCATGATGGGTATTTGTTTAGAGCTAACATACTATGTGTTCCAGAATCGTCGGTGCATTTTCTATTGTTGTAGGAATCACATACTAGAGGATTAAAGGGTCACTTTGGGCGTGAGAAGACGCTACTCATGCTCTCTAATCATTTTATTGGCCTAAGATGAGGCGTGATGTGGACAGGTTTGTCAAGCGATGCATTACTTGCAACAAGTCAAAGTCCAAGTTAAGGCCTCACGGTTTGTATACACCATTACCTGCACCTACTACACCATGGGAAGATATAAGCATGGATTTTGTATTAGGTTTGCATAGAACTAAAAGAGACCATGATTCAATTTTTGTGGTAGTGGATAGATTCTCTATCTCTAAAATGTCACATTTTATTGCCTGCCACAAAAGCGACGATGCGTCGCATATTGCTAACCTGTTTTTCAAGGACATCATTTATTTACATGGAGTACCCAAGCCAATTGTTTCTGACAGAGATGTGAAGATCGTGAGATACTTCTGGAAGACACTTTGGGGAAAGCTGGGGGCGAAGTTGTTGTTCAACACAACTTGTCATCCCCACACTGATGGTCAAACGGAGGTGGTGAACCGAACACTTTCGACATTGCTAAGAGCTATGATCAAGAATAATCTTACTGAATAGCAAGAGTGTTTGCCGCATGTGGAGTTTGCATATAACCAGACGGTTCACTCTACCACATAGCTTTGTCCTTTTGAGGTGGTCTATGGGTTCAAAACTATTACACTACTTGATTTGCTGCCTCTTCCTATCCAAGAGAGAGTTAATATGGAAGCATCGAAGAGAGCAGATTTTGTGAGGAAGATACATGTTAAGACGAAAGAAGCTATTGAGAAGAAGAGCAAGAACAATGCTGAAAGAGCTAACAAGAAGCGCAATGAGGTGTTGTTTCAGCCTAGAGATATGGTTTGGGTACACGTTCGCAAGGACAGGTTTTCAGAGTTGCGTAAATCCAAGTTACTTCCATGTGGAGCTAGTCCTTATGAAGTGATTTCCAAGATCAATGATAATGCCTACAAGATAGATATTCCTCAAAATGTGTTTGGAGGTGTTAGTGATAGTTTCAATGTTGCTGATTTGACACCATATGATGGAGAAGACAATGGAGCGTTGAGGTCGATGCCTTTTGAGGGGAGGGAGATGATGAGGACATCCCTACTGACTTGCTATCTCCAACTCCTAATAAACTTGTCGATGTTGCTGCCAAGACCAAGTCCAATGAGATAAGGATTGGACCCATTACTTTAGCTCGTGCCAAGATACTTGAAGAACAAGTGAATTGATACATTGCAAATATATCTATAATTTTTGATGTTCCATGCTTGGTTTTATCTACTTTCTTGTGTTTTGTCCACACTTTGGAGTACTTTTCATACGATTTCTTGGACTAACCTATTAACAAGAGCCACAATGCTAGCTGCCTGTTTTCTGCTGTTTTTGGTTCCAGGAAAGTCAGAAAATGAATATTCTCGGAATTGGACGGGACAAAAGCCAAAGTCATTATTTTACCGAGGGACACACGGAGCCAGAATACGAGACGGAGAGGGGCCAGAGGGCGTCCACACCACCTGGCCACGCGGCCAGGCCTGGCCCGCGCCAGGGGGTGGTGTGGCTAGCCCAGGCACCCCCTAGGCCTCTCCTTCCGCCTATAAGTTGCCTCCGATACAGAAACCCTAAGAACCCGATCAAAATTCCACGAAAGAGTTTATAGCCGCTGTCGTCTCTGTCCCTAGATCGGGAGGGATCTGAAGCTCTTCCCAAAGACTGCCGGAGAGGGAATTCACCACAGAGGCCTTCTTCATCATCATGCAAGCCTCCGGTGTGATGCGTGAGTAGTTCATCTCTGGACTACGGGTCCATGTAGTAGCTAGATGGCTGGTTCTCCTCCTTTGTGCTATCATGTTTAGATCTTGTGAGCTCCGTTCATGATCAAGATCATCTATTTGTAATTCTGCATGTTGTGTTTGCGGGGATCCGATGGATATTGAGATGCTATTTTAGATTGATTATTGATTCTATCATGTCTTTGTTATTTGTGATCTTGCATGCTTTTCGTTGTTAGTAACTATCTTGGCCAAGTAGATGCTAGCAACTCCAAGAGTTAGTATTTATGCTCGATAGTGGGTTCATGCCTCGTAACTGGGAAGTGACAGAAATCTCTAAGGTACTAGATCTGCTGTTGCTACTAGGGAGAAAACAACAATCCTTTGTTCATAGAACAATCGTATTGTTTACTTCACACGCAATTCGTAATGCAATTATCCGTTGCTTGCAACTTAATACTGGAGGGGGTTCGGATGATAACCTGAAGGTGGATTATTAGTCATAGATGCAGTTGGATG
Organism: Avena insularis; assembly: GCA_023614405.1. Lineage (NCBI taxonomy): Eukaryota > Viridiplantae > Streptophyta > Magnoliopsida > Poales > Poaceae > Avena > Avena insularis. The sequence continues at coordinate 411,874,463 of CM042688.1, read as the reverse complement.
GCGGTCTGTGTATAATGTTGTAATACCCAATCAAGTCTCAAAGGAGTCAAGATGAGTAGTATATGCTTGTATGCTTTCTCGATATTTGTCAATTGCCCTGCTGTAATTTGTTCACCCAACATGTTATCTATCTTAAGGAGAGCCACCTCTAGTGAACTATGGACCTCGGTCCTTTCTTTTACAATCAATCTAAAAATTGTTACTGCTTTGTGTTTACTTTCTGCAAACTATTACTTTCTTCCACTCGATACATTTAATCCTTTGTTTTTAGTGAAACCCGTGAGATTGACAACCTCATCGCAAGTTGGGGGCAAAGTTCTGTGGTTGTGTTGTGCAGGTCTCCACGTTGCTACTAGCACCGGTAGTGCGCCTACCTGTGCTCAGCTAGCAACACCTTTGGGGTGTTTCCTTGCTCCTACTGGATTGATAACCTTGGTTTCGTACTGAGGGAAAACTTGCTGTTGTGCTCATCATACCTTCCTCTTGGGGTTCCCCAACGAGCTCGATATATTTTGGGCCATCAAGCATATTTTCTCGCGTCGTTGCCGGGGAGTCAAGGACATCTTCACAAGGGGAGTCCCTCATAACCAATCTCTTTACTTTGTTATTTTTGTTTTGCTTAGTTTACTTTTGCTTTGTTTGCTTGTTTCTTTATCAAAAACACAAAAAATTAGTTTTACTAGTTTACTTTCTTTATTAAAAACACAAAAAATGACTACTCTTGAAAACACTAAGTTGTGTGACTTCACTAGCACCAACAACAATGATTTCATGAGCACACCTATTGCTCCACATGTTCCTGAAGCTACTTTCTTTGAGATTAAACCTGCTTTACTCAATCTTGTTATGAGAGAACAATTTTCTGGTATTGGTAATGAAGATGATGCTGCCCATCTAAATAACTTTGTTGAACTTTGTGAGATGCAAAAGCATAAGGATATAGATGGAGATTTTATTAAGCTTAAATTGTTTCCTTTCTCTTTGAGAGGAAAAGCTAAAGAGTGGTTGAATTCCCTAACTAGGAATAATATTGATTCTTGGACTAAGTGCAAGGATGCTTTTATTGGAAAATACTATCCTCCTGCTAAGATTATATCTATGAGAAGTGAAATAATGAAGTTTAAACAATCTGATAATGAACATGTTGCTCAAGCTTGGGAAAGAATGAAATCTTTGGTAAAGAATTGTCTCACTCATGGACTGACTGCATGGATGATTATCCAAACCTTTTATGCAGGATTGAACTATTCTTCAAGAAATCTATTGGATTCTGCTGCTGGAGGTACCTTTATGACCATTACTTTGGGTGCTGCAACAAAGCTTCTGGATAATATGATGGTTAACTACTCCGAATGGAATACTGAAAGAGCTCCACAAGGTAAGAAGGTAAATTCTGTTGAGGAAACCTCCTCCTTGAGTGATAAGATTGATGTTATTATGTCTATGATTGTTAATGGGAAAGCCCATATTAAATCAAATAATGTTCCCTTAGCCTCTTTGGTTGCTCAAGAAGAGCAAGTTGATGTGAACTTCATAAAAAATAATAATTTTAGCAACAATGCCTACAGGAATAAATTTGGTAGCAATAATTATAAGCCATATCCTCCCAATAATGGTAATGCTTATGGAAATTCCTACAACAACAATAGGAGTGCACCCTCTGAACTTGAAGTTATGCTTAAAGATTTTATTAGTAAACAAACTGCTTTTAATAAAACTATTGAGGAAAAACTCTCTAATGCTGAAAGAAATATAGCATCTTTGGCTAAAGCTCAATCTTCTTTGAATAAAATGGCTGCTAAACCTGAGACTATTGATAATCCTTTTGCAGCTACTAATGCCATACAAGTAAGAATTGATGAAAATGTTAGACTATTAGCTGAATTACATGCTAAGTGGGAAAGGGAAGATGAAATTGCTAGAAACATTAGTGTTTCTACTATCACTACCACTAGTGTTGAGGCTAGTAATATCTCTACTACCTTAGATGATAATTATGATTTTGATCTTGATGATTGCATTATCTCTGAAGTTATTAAGTTCCTACAAAAGCTTGCTAAAAGTCCTAATGCTAGTGCTATGAACATGGCCTTTACAAAACACATTACTGATGCTCTCATAAAAATTAAAGAAGAAAAGATGAAACATAAAGCTTCTATTTCTATAAAACAAGAATATGGTTGGGAACCCATCATCAATATGAAAGCGACCGATTTTGATTTCAAAGCTTTATGTGATCTTGATAGTAGTGTTTCTATTATGCCCAGAAGGATTTATGATATGCTTGATTTGCCACCAATTGAAGATTATTATTTAAATGTTCCACTTGATGATAATGCTAAAAAGAAACTCATGGGGAGTCTTAATGATGTTATTATTATGGTTAACAATGCCTATGTCCCTGTTGATTTCTATGTTTTGGATGTTGAATGCAATGCTTCTTGTCCTATTACTTTGGGAAGACCTTTTCTTAGAACCGTTGGTGCCATTATTGATATGAAAGAAGGCACCATTAAATATCAACTCCCACTCAAGAAAGGTATAGAACACTTCCCTAAGAAGAGAGAGAAGATTTCTTTTGCCTCTCCTATGAAAACAAAATTTGCTCTTAATGCTTCTTCATTTGAGAACACTTGATTCTTTTTCTTGCTTCTTATGCCTAACTTAAAGGTGTTAAAGAAAAGTACTTATTGAGAGATAACCCAAAAGTTTTAGATGAGTCCTGAAAGTTATTAATTCAGTAATAACCGCTCCTTATCCTTTTTTTTGCTTTTGGTGCCAAGAGTAACCTCTAATGAGAGAGAAGTAATGATTGGGAAAGTTGCTGTCCCGAAACAGATTTCTGTGCTTCACCGTAAAACTTCGTGTAAAATCTCTGTACGTCCTTTTGAGGCGTGAATTTTTGTGCTTCTGACCTAGGTTGTTATCTAACTTTCGTTAGTTCAACACTTTTTTATTTGAGCAACAGAAGGTCTTCAAAAAAATTCGTCTTTACCCGCTGGTCTGTTTTGACAGATTTCTGCCATTTTTTTCATTTGCTTCTTGTTGGTTCCTTTTTGAGTTCTTTTGGGGAATTGAACTTTTTGAGGGAAGTTCTACAATAGCTAGTGTTTTAATGGAAGTTTTATTGGTGTTAGAACTGAACCTAAAAGACTTATTATCTTGAGTGCACTAATGTTGCTAATAAAGATTGTGTGAAGTTTTTTATGAAGGAAAAATTTCAGGTGTATGGAAGGAATGAGTAATGAGATGAAGGATGGACTAAAGCTCAAGCTTGGGGATGCCACACGTGTCACCCCAAGAAATATTCAAGAAGTACAAGCGTCAAAGCTTGGGGATACCCAAGGCATCCCCCTCTTCATCAATAAAAATCCCAGGTTTCTTCCAAACGCTTCATTTTTATTGTTTCATGCACAGTTGTGTTGTTCTTGGAGCGTCTTCTTTTTCGTTTTCGTTTTGGTTTTTTGTTTGCTTGGTTTGCTTAGTTTTCTGAATAAATTGGTTGGACCCCCTCTTTCATACATTGGTTTTCAAATAGTTTGGTTTGGATTGGAAAAGAGTAGGAAAGTTCATGCTTAAGTGGTAAAGAGAGCTTGTTTTTGACTGTGGCCTATGCTCTGTCATGCCATGCTTGATAGTGTTTTGGCTTTATGCTTAGTATTATTTGCTGTAGCATGACTTGTTATAAACAATTGAGATCTCTTAATGTGCCTTGGATGAATCATGCGTTGTTTTAGCATATTAAAGCATAGTATTGTGGTATTCTCCTTTGATGCTTTATTTGGGTTGACTTGGCACATGCTCACACCATGTTATGACTATCCCAAGTCACCATAAGTCTTTGTGATCCTTTAGTTTTCAACTTGTAGTATCACTTTATGCTTTTATCAATGATGTTTTGTCGCTCTGCATGATTATGGCCATTATTTCTCTCTTAGTTTGTCGCTCCCAGTCTTTTGCTAGCCTCCGTAACCAAGTATGAGTTCAACTCATGCATCCAACTCCTTAAACCAAGTTATTCCAAAGAGTCCACCATACCTACCTACTAGCTTATGCTATTCCAAGTATATTCATGTTTTTATCTACCTTCCGAATTAAACTTGTTATGAGAAAACTAGTGATTAAAGCTCTCACGAACTTGATGGCACACTTTATTTTTTTGCATTTAATAAATTTGAACCATTGGGTCCTTCTTTGTTGCGTATATGCTTGCGCTTTATAAGTTGAAATTAGCAAAACCATGTATCATGGGGAATGCTTTCAACATTGCACTTGTACTTTGTACCCCATTGATATCATGTTCTTTTGCTTATGGATTCCGGCGGTGTGAAATAAAAGTGGAACTTGTAAGATCATGGAGTTTGTCTGTGTGTTAGATAAATGCCTAGGCCGCTAGCCTAAGCCATGCCTAATCATGGTGGAAACTTGCAGCATCACCATAATGAGCACTCTATGAAGCATCCTCAATAAAAACCTATGCAAATAGCAAATAAAAAGATCGCTGAGATGCTCATTGTCTGCTTGCCTTGTCATTTTGATTATGGGATAGCTCCTGTATCATGTGCAAGGGGTACCCCGTTGGTGGTTCTTTATGATACATATGTACTTACAATGACAAGAGCTTACTCGTGACTAAAGTTGAGTAGCATGAGGTTCGGTCTTCGTAAGTAAGGGGCATGAGATTTCGGTTTATAACTTGTCAAGCATATCCTCTTAGTTGTGTCACTTTCACCTTAATCACCTTCAAGATGCTTATGATAGGGGCAATGAGAACTGAAAGCTAATAAGTACCATAATTTTTGGAAGCTCTTTATGAGACTTGAATCCCTACTTCCTTCTATGAAGGCCCTTCTTTTACTTTTATGTTGAGCCCCCACCTTCTACCTTTATGCACCTACTTTGAGAGCATAGTGGCCATTCTTAGTTCTATGTGCATTGTCCCAAGACTTGTTGATTGATGCATAGCTTTGATATTGCTTGTTTTAAACTATTCGTATCTAGTCACTCTTATGAAATTTGAAGGTGTCCTATGCATTTATGTTTTGCTACTCTATGAGGGACAAGATGAATGCTACTATGCTATGTTTTATTTATGTGAAACAAAGAAACGTCTTGCAAAGCATTGTTATTCATGAATCTTTTGTTTGTGCCTTTTCATGTTGCAACATAGTTTCTTTGTCTTATTGCTATAACTTTGTCTTTCATGTTATGATTGAAGTACTATGATCCCAGCTTTGAATGTTTTACAAATACTTTGATCAAGTTTATGATGGTGCATGTCACCTAAAAATTATTCTTTCTTTTTATCACTTACCTACTTGAGGACGAGCAGGAGTTAAGCTTGGGGATGTTGATACATTGCAAATGTATCTATAATTTTTGATGTTCCATGCTTGGTTTTATCTACTTTCTTGTGTTTTGTCCACACTTTGGAGTACTTTTCATATGATTTCTTGGACTAACCTATTAATAAGAGCCACAGTGCCAGCTGCCTGTTTTCTGCTGTTTTGGTTCCAGAAAGTCGAAAATGAATATTCTCGAATTGACGGACAAAAGCCAAAGTCATTATTTTTGAGGAAAACACGGGCGAATACAAGACGGAGAGGGCGGGCGGCCACACCACTGCCACGCGCCAGGCCCTGGCCCGCCAGTGGTGTGGTGTGCAGCCTAGGCACCCCTCGGCCTCCTTCCGCCTATAAGTTGCCTCCGATATGAAACCCTAAGAACCTGATCAAAATTCCGAAAAGAGTCTCAGAGCCGTCGTCTCTTTCCCTAGATCGGAGGGATCAAGCTCTTCCGGCACCTCACGGAGAGGGGAATTCACCCTGGAGGCCTTCTTCATCATCATGCAAGCCTCCGGTGTGATGCATGAGTAGTTCATCTCTGGACTACGGGTCCATGTAGTAGCTAGATGGCTAGTTCTCCTCCTTTGTGTTATCATGTTTAGATCTTGTGAGCTCCGTTCATGATCAAGATCATCTATTTGTAATTCGCATGTTGTGTTTATGGGATCCGATGGATATTGAGATGCTATTTCAGATTGATTATTGATTCTATCATGTCTTTGTTATTTGTGATCTTGCATGATCTCCGTTGTTAGTAGCTATCTTGGCCAAGTAGATGCTAGCAACTCCAAGAGTTAGTATTTATGCTCGATAGTGGGTTCATGCCTCTGGTAATCTGGGGAAGTGACAGAAATCTCTAAGGTACTAGATCTGCTGTTGCTACTAGGGAGAAAACAACAATCCTTTGTTCATAGAACAATCGTATTGTTTCCTTTACACGCAATTTGTAATGCAATTATCCGTTGCTTGCAACTTAATCTGAGGGGTTGGATGATAACCTGAAGGTGGATTATTAGTCATAGATGCAGTTGGATGGCGGTCTGTGTATAATGTTGTAATGCCCAATCAAGTCTCAAAGGAGTCAAGATGAGTAGTATATGCTTGTATGCTTTCTCGATATTTGTCAATTGCCCTGCTGTAATTTGTTCACCCAACATGTTATCTATCTTAAGGAGAGCCACCTCTAGTGAACTATGGACCTCAGTCCTTTCTTTTACAATCAATCTAAAAATTGTTACTGCTTTGTGTTTACTTTCTGCAAACTATTACTTTCTTCCACTCGATACATTTAATCCTTTGTTTTTAGTGAAACCCGTGAGATTGACAACCTCATCGCAAGTTGGGGGCAAAGTTCTGTGGTTGTGTTGTGCAGGTCTCCACGTTGCTACTAGCACCGGTAGTGCGCCCTGCCAAGGCTCAGCTAGCAACACCTTTGGGCTGTTTCCTTGCTCCTACTGGATTGATAACCTTGGTTTCGTACTGAGGGAAAACTTGTTGCTGTGCTCATCATACCTTCCTCTTGGGGATCCCCAACGAGCTCGATATATTTTGGGCCATCATGAATTCACTCCTAAATGAATTGGTGTTTTTATTGATGAGAATTTTATATTGCGTAAGTCTATGAACTTATGTATGATCAGGTTCGTTGAGGAAACAAGCACGACACGAGGAGGAGAAGGGCTTCCGCAAGCGGAGCCCGATGTGATGATCATCCAAGGATGCTTGATAGGGCAAAGGTATCCGATCTTTCGATGAGATGGTGATAGTCGATTTGGGTGGAGTTTAGGCTTGACGATCCGACTACACGTGCAAGCACGAGCACCAATGCAATCGCTAGGCCGATATCCTGGAGGTTACCGATCTTGCAGAAGCACGATCGGCCTGACCAGTGAGGGTCTTAATTCCTACCTGAAATCGAGAAAAAGTAAGAACAAATATTGCAATCAAGATATTATGGATACAAATGAAAGCTTTATTGAAAAGGTGGGATCCTGAATAGGTGAGAAGTACAGGAGGTCTCTGTGACACTCAAGCATTGGAGAAGTTACAATGATGGCTAACTTTTAGTCTAAACAAAATCCGAGTCTAAAGTGATGGCTATGGGGAGTATATAAGGAGGAAAAGGTGGGGTTTCGACCAGCCATAGGTATGGTGGCCAAATCCAACCCTAGAAGGACTTTTCCCCTCAAATACGGACTCTAAAAAGTGGATATTTAAATTCCCGCGAAAATAACATGGGCCTGGCCCAAAATAAAGGTGACGCAACACCATACTAAGTTATGGACGAATCTATGAAGTAATATTCTTGAATATTTCATCCAAGTCTTCACTAATCATTATGGTGGCTTCAAATTTCTGATCTCCACTTGTGGCGTCCTCTTAAATCCTCACATGCTTGCTGCCATCTCCATGCATGACCATGCTCCAATGCTTGTCCCTCTCGTCCATGCTAGGTCCATCATTCCTAAGAGTTACAAACACATCTGATTTAGGCAGCATCATATTCTCATGTATATGAGGAATAGTTCCAAGAAACGAAAGTACCTGATAGTTAAGTTGTTTGGCATGAGATCAAGTGATAGAACCTTGTATTTGTGTAGCTGTAGGTACAACGGTTGTATCAATAGATGGGATGTCCTCATCATGCTCCCCTTCTTGAGTCGTCCTCGACGCAATCTCATCTTCCTCACCAAAGTAAGGCTTCAAGTCTGCAATGTTAAAAGTAGTACTAACTGTACCAAAATCTATAGGTAGCTCAAGTTTATATGCATTATCATTTATTTTCTATAACACCTTAAAAGGACCAGCAACGCGTGACATTAACTTAGACTTGTGCAAACCAGGAAAACGATCTTTGCGCAAATGTAACCAAACAAGATCACCAACATCAAACACAACATGCTTTCTCCCTCTATCCCCGACAAGTTTATACTTAGAATTCATGCGTTCTATGTTGTCTTTAGTAGTCTCATGTAATTTTAATATCATTTCAGCACGTTATGTAGCATCCAAATTATTTTACACCGAAGAAGGTAATGGCAATAAATCAATAGGTGCATGAGAAACAAAACCATACACAATCTCAAATGGGCACATCTTTGTGGTAGAATGCAGCGAACGATTATAAGCAAATTCAATATGAGGTAAACACTCTTCCCACAATTTTAAGTTCTTATTTAAAACAGCCCGCAACATAGTAGGCGAACTTCTATTGATTACTTCAGTTTGTCCATCAGTTTGGGGATGACATGTAGTACTAAACAACAATTTCGTCCCCAACTTAGCCCATAAACATCTCCAAAAGTGGCTAAGAAATTTAGTATCACGATCAGAAACAATAGTATTTGGCACACCATGTAAACGGACAATTTCACGAAAGAACAAATCAACAATATGCGCAACATCATTAGTTTTGTGACCAGGAATAAAGTGTGCCATCTTAGAAAACCGATCCACAACAACAAAAATGCTATCCCTCCCCTTCTGTGTACGAGGCAATCCCAAAACAAAGTCCATAGAAATATCCTCCCAATGGACACTAGGAACAGGAAGCGGCATATATAAATTGTGTCGATTAAGGTGAGACTTAGCTTTTTGACAAGTAGTGCAGCGTGCCATGAATCTCTCAACATCTCGACGCATGCGTGGCCAAAAGAAGTGTGCAACAAGAACATTGTATGTCTTGTTTACACCAAAGTGACCCATCAATCCTCCTCCATGCGCCTCCTGTAACAACAAAAGACGAACTGAACTAGTTGGGATGCATAGTTTGTTAGCGCGGAACACAAATCCATCATTGAAGATGATTTTTTTTCCATGTTCTACCATCTCTACAATTTTGTAACACATCTTTAAATTCAGCATCATGCACATATTGCTCCTTAATAGTTTCCAATCCAAATATTTTGAAGTCTAGTTGAGATAACAAAGTATAACGGCACGGCAATATCTTTACCCTTTTTGTGTTTGATAACATAAGGAAAATACTCAATGAATTCTACCCACTTTGCATGGCGATGATTCAACTTAGCTTGACTATGAATATGCTTCAAAGATTCATGATCAGAATGTATAACAAATTCCTTAGGCCATAAATAATGTTGCCAAGTTTCTAATGTCCGAACCAACGCATCTAATTCTTTATCATAAGTAGAATAGTTCGGACTAGCCCCACTCAATTTCTCACTAAAATATGCAACAAATTTTCCCTCTTGTAATAACACATCTCCCAAACCAATTCCACTAGCATCACAGTCAAGATCAAAAGTCTTATTAAAATCAGAAGTTGGAGTAATGGAGCATGTGTTAACTTATCTTTCAATATCATGAAGGCTTGTTGTTGTGCATCGCCCCAAACAAAGGGCACATCCTTCTTTGTAAGCTCATTCAGCGGCGCAGCAATTGATCCAAAATCTTTGACAAAACACCTATATAAACCAGCGAGGCCAGGAAAACTCCTCACTTGTGTGACCATCGTGGGTTGCGGCCAATTCTCAATCGCTTCAATCTTGGCTGGATCCACTTCAATACCCTGTTATGTAACAACATAGCCAAGAAATGCAACTCGTTCGACTCAAAAGGTGCACTTCTCAAGATTACCAAACAAACGTGTATCACATAAAGCATTGAAAACAACACGCAAATGTTCTAAATGGTCCTCTAAAGATTTGTTATAAATCAAAATATCATCAAAGTAGACTACCACAAAACGTCTAATGAAAGCACGTAAAACTTCGTTCATTAATCTCATGAATATGTTGGGTGCATTAGTTAAACCAAACGGCATTACTAACCACTCATATAAACCAAACTTAGTTTTAAATGTTGTTTTCCATTCATCTTCCAATTTCATACGAATCTGGTTGTAACCACTATGCAAATCAACTTTAGATAACATGGTAGAGCCACCCAATTCATCAAGCATATCTTCTAAACATGGAATAGGATGATAGCAACGAATAGTAACATTATTGATAGCTCTAGAATCAGTACATAAGCGGGAAGAACCATCTTTCTTAGGTACCAAAATAATAGGAACAACACATGGGATAAGGGACTCACGGATGTGATCTCTATCAAGTAGTTCCTGAATTTGGCGTTGTATCTCCTTTGTATCCCCAGGATTGGTTCTATATGGTGCGTGGTTGGGCAGCGTGGCTGTAGCACCCCGGATAAAACTACTACTAGAAAATCGCTTGGTATTTTATTTTGTGCATCATCATGATAGCATGCTCATGTCATCATGCCACATTCCATTTGAGTATCATCATGACATCATGCATGGTTTGCCTAAAACTATTTTCTAAAACCTATCTTTTTTTTCTAAATATCCCCGTCTTTATTTCAAATTAAAACCTCGGTCCGCCCGGATCTTTTATTTGTCTAAACTATTTTACAAAAGAATATTTCAAACTAAATAAAAATATAAACTATTTTTACCTGGAGAAACCGCCACCGGCCAGGCCAGCCAGGCCCAAAGGCCCGGCTGGCAGTAGCTTACTATACCTAGATGAAAACCCAATCCTACCCTAATCCCCATCTACCATACCCAGCCGCGCCGCCAGCGACACGCACCACACACCACACGGCCTAGATCCCTACCTACCGCCAGCCGCCACCAACCCGCGCAGCAGTGCACACACGCGCGCGTGTCACACCTGAACCACCTTGGTACACCCGTGCTGCACGTCCCGCCCGCGGCACACTTGCATGCCTCACTGCGTCGCAACCCTACCTAGCTCCACCACCCCACCGCATCGAACTGTCCTAGTCCCGTGCTCCTGCACGTCGCACCGCAACTTCCCTGCACCAACATGCGACCCCCGCCTCCGGTAATTTAAATAAAAATAACCCAAACTCAAAACAAATTTAAATAATAAACCTATGCCAAAATAATTTCACAGAGAGTAACCCTTTTCTGCCACTCCCGCCGGCGCGGCAGATCAAGCTTTGCCCGCCATGGCGCCAAGACAGATACTACGCCCAGCCCTGCCATGGCTATGGCCGCGTTATGATGCCACGTTGGCGCCACGCCACACCGCACCTTACATACCCTGCTCCCCATCGGTGCGGCGTAGCCCATACGCCGGGCGCTGCGGCCCCATGCAGAGTTAGTGCCACGCCACTCGGGCTGGCGCTGCACTAACCTGCCAAGGCCGCGCACACAAGGCCGCTGGCACAAGCAGCAGCACTAAGCCGCACGGGGCTCGACCCGGCCCGACCCTCTTCTTCCTCTTCCTCTCTAACTCCTCACAGAGAACAAGCACTCATGGCGGCGGCTAGGATTGACCTCCCCCTCCTCTAATCCTTCTCCAATCTATCGATTTTGCACGTGGATCTTGTTGTTGAGCACCTCCTCCACGTATTTGTCCAAGAAATCCCCCTCTTTATCCAATGAATCTCACTAATTTTGATAGTTTAGGGAAACCCTAGTTCATCCCAAAATCAAGACATATAGTTGATTTCTTGATTACTTAAAGGAGGATAGATATGTGGTAGTGTGTCTAGATATATATGTGATATGTGGAAACCCTAGTTCATCCCAAATTATTAGTATGTATGTTCATATATAGTGGCCACATAGAGATGTGCTTGTCAAATATTAGTATGCTTGTCAAATATTAGTATGTATGTTCATATATAGTGGCCACATAGAGATGTGCTTGTCATATATAGTAGCCACATAGTGATATGTGGAAACCCTAGTTCATCCCAAAATATTAGTATGTATGTCAAATATATATGTTTGAAATTATATATGTGCTTGTAGCTTGAAACTATATGCTTGAAATAAATTTGTAGTATGTATGCTCATATAGATATATGGTTGTTAGAAATACCTCATCATGTGCTTGTTAGCCCACATAAAATTTGCTCACATAGATATGATCATATAGAAAGCACTCTATTCATATTAGTATGCCATTTACAAATTACTCACATTTTTAGTTGTACTTTCTTTTTTTAATTATATAGTATGTCGGAATCGGAAGAGGAAGAAACCCATGCCCCAACCTATGTAGAACCCGGGTATGTCAAAGGCACATCGCTTCTTGAGACGACGTATGATAAGCGTCATCGTGCCTTCCTGATGACCGAGCGGGTAAAAAAATAAACCCAACTATTCATGTTGTGTTGCTAAAGTTTGTTGGAGATGTTATAATCGAGCTTGTATGTGTGCAGACTCTTGTTCCCCTACGACTGAGGTATCACGGGCATTTCCAAGAGATGATGCCATACGATGATCGGTACACGGTGCACATACAAGCGCTAGGACTGCTCCCATTCATCCATATGGTCAACAGTGGTACACCACACATGAACCCTGCTGCCATCACCGCGCTTGTCGACCGGTGGAGGCCAGAGACGCATAGCTTTCACCTTCATACCGGTGAGATGACTATGACTCTCCAGGACATGTCCATGATCCGCGCACTCCCTATCCAGGGGGATCCTGTAACATCCCAAAACTTTAATCCAAGGTTATTAAGATCCAAATCATCAAAATAAGGGTTAACAAAAACTTTTCCAATTAAAATTATCAAAGCATTCATATGTTTGTGCATTTAAATAGGAGTTGTTTTGAATTGCCATGATTAAGTGATCCATTGCTTGTAAAATGATTCTTAGGTGAAATAAACATCATCTAGGTCATTTGTGCCATTTTAATCAGCATGCCTACTTTGGTTATTCCTAGTACTCAAAACCTAACAGAAACAACTATGGATCTTTGCACCCCTTGATAGTACACATAATGTTGTACCAAGGCCCACCTTGTGATCTACCAAAATCATTCAAACATTATATTTAATTGACATTGGAAAATTGAATCTATTTCATATGGAAAGATCCCACTATTTCAAAAACCACTCAAACAAACTCAATTTTCAAAACCCAAGCACCCACAGAGTCTCAAGCTTAGTACTAGCACACCCACCAAAAATCTTTTCAAAATTCAAAAAGAAAGTTCTTTCGGCCATTTTCACAAACACCTTGTAGACAGAATTCAAACAAAAACCAAATTCACTATTTGAATAGTGTTCTGGCCAAACTTGTCTCCCATTTGTCCTCAAAACACTCCCATTGTCCCTAGATGATCTAACCAGGCCATTTAAACCCATTCCCCTACCCCTAGTGGCAATGCCAAGCCATGCCGAGCACATGCTTTCACCGCCGCAGCAGACCATCTCCCCCTCTCTCACCATGTCTACTAGCTAGCCAGCACCTCACCGCCACCCTCTGTCCCCTCCCCGAGCCAGGCCAAGCCATGGACCACCCCCAGCGCGCCGCGCACTGCCTGACTGCGCCATGCCGAGCACGCGCCAGAGCGCCACGCCCGACACACGTGCCCAAGCCGCCGCTCGACCGCAGCCCGCGCCCACCGCTCCGCCATGACCCCAGGAGCACGCCAGGCACGCCCATTCGTCGTCCAACGCCTCACAACCACCGCTCTCCGTGGAAGCCGCCGTCTCTGCCGCTCAAAGTGCCAGCTCCGCCCGACCGCATACCACCGCCCCTAGTCCCGCATTGATCACGTAGAGCACCGCCAGGAGACCGGCGACCGCCCCCTACCTCGCGCCATGTCGCTAGCATGCTGTGCAGCCCTCGCCGGAGTCGCCTGCCCATCCTTCTCGGTCGCGTCGTCGTCCTATAAATAGAGGCCTTCCCCAGCCATTTGCAGCACACCACTCACCTCCCCTCACCTCACTGACCATTCCCCACCTCTAGCCGGAGCAAGGAGAGCAGCCGATCGCCGGAATTGCACCAGAGCAGGCCGCCTCTAGAGGAGAAGGGCGCCGCTGATTGCGACCACCCCTGGAGCTGCCTCGACCGTCCCTAAGCTCGCCGTCGACCACCAGTCCGTTTGCTCGCCTCGCCATTGTCGCTGGAGCCTTGGTACGCCCCATATGCACCCCCACTGAGCCGCTAGGGTTAGAGTTCACTGGCGACAGGTCCGTCGTCGATGACGATCCCCAGCCGTTGATCCCCGTTCTAATCCAACGACCCTTATCACCCCATACCACTTCACACGTTATGAGCCGCTGACCGGTGGACCCCTCCTGTCAGCTGAGCTTCGTGCCGTGGAGTGTCACTGGGTCGGCCCATTAGCGTTCCCGCGCGACCTAGTTAATTCAAATTAGGATTTTTCTATTTAGTTTGAACCTAGTTCTATCCCTTAGTTTGAAAATCAATTATGAGAGATTTACAAATCCAAATGGAGTGATTTCAATTTTGTTAGAAATCTACTGAAAAGATCTACCCAAGCCCATTGGATTTAATTCAATTAGAGTTAGAGATCTCTCCTAGTAAAAATAAAAAAATAGAAGCATTTGCAACTTGCAACATTTTTATAAAATCAACCATGTTAGCTTTTGAGTTGATTCCAACTCTCAAAAATCACATTTAACCATACCTATCTGAATATGTAATAATATTAAGGTTTACATACAATGACTTTGGACTAGTACCAAAATAATGCTATATAGGAATTTCTAGTCACTTTAAATCATTAAATAATGAACTTAAACCAACGTAATTATGAACCAACCCTTAAATTACATTCCCACATGTTAAGATATGAGGTGATGACATGTGTCCACATGATCCCATATTTTAAGTGGTGAATATTAAATCTTAGTTAATTTTCAATGAGTAGAAATTACTTTTCTTAAATAAAAAGAATGAAACTAATTAATAAAACTTGTGATGCTTGTGATGATAACAAATCATTAAATATGTGCCTTAGAGTACTAATTAGACTAGTTAAGTATTGTTTGGTGATTGTGTATACCGTATGTATTTATAGAAGATAGTACCGACCAAGCTTGCGAGGAGGAGGAGTTGTACCAAGAGGAGGAAGACAACTTCAACCACTACACCAACCAAGGCAAGCCACCATTAACAATGCAAGCTAACACTTGCAAGTATTATACTTAGCAAGCTAGGATTAAACTAGATGGTTTAGCAAAGATGCCTTAGGCATCTTTTGGTTAAAACTACTTTGACTATTTCTTTACCCCAAGTACTAATTTCAAGCTTTACTTCCTTTACCTTACACAAAGTCCTTGACTTGTTTTGAAGGTAGCATAAAGAGTATAAAACTTGACCTATTTAGAAACCTTTAGATGTCATTCTATGGCATGAGATTGATCCCACCTTCCCACCTTAGTGAACACTCTTAACTTAGTAGTTTAGAGTAGATAAAAACTTGAGTCACTTTAGATGGGAACACTTGGTGAAAATGATTTATGAAAACCTTGGAATGATGAGTCATTCTATTGAGATGTTCTGACATGTGTTGAGAAACACAAATGGTTTAGCATGATGACAATGTTGAGGCATGAGCCTTAGCCCTTTTATAAAACTGATGGTTGGATTCGGATGCGATACCATTCCAAATTTACCCTACAACCACAATACCTGAATTGGGTAAGGCTTAGCCGGAAGTTTATATGCATTAGTATTAGTTCCCTCGCGGGAGAGGTTTGAGCTGAGGCTACCTCTCAATGTTGTCCACCTATGCAGTTCCCAAGATGACAGATGGTCATGGTTGGGAGGCCATGCTCATAGGAGAGGTGCATATACTAGGGTGTGTAAAGGAAAGGTTATGTTTGATTATCTGCATACTAAGTATGATGATTCAGGGTTATACCTGACAGATGTATCGAATCTTGTGGTGAAAGTGTACCTCCTCTGCAGAGTGTCAAACTATTCGAACAGCCGCGTCCACGGTTATGGACAGTTGGAATGGCCATACTGTTTCGTTGTCAGATGTTTTCAAAACAACTTATGAAATGAATGATGAATCTTGACTTGACCACAACAGGGTTGTGTTTATGACACTAGCTTCCCACTTAAGTGATTCTAGAACTTTATTTTATCTTTCTTTGCTTCTGAACTCAGCTTAGGTTTCAAACTTAACTTTATAGTTAAACATAGAGTTAGCATTTTAACTTAGAACTATACTACCTGTTAGTGGTAGTTTGCGAGTACTTAAAGAGTACTCATGGCTTTTGTCCCTGGCTATTCTCATGGCCAGACTATGAAGGAGACTCTCAAGATGATGGCCAGCAGGACGGCTATGATAACTAGGACTATCTGCCTTCATCAAGATTACTCGTGCCTGAAGATGGACCCCACTGCTACGCTTATCTTTTATTTCCGCTGCTTGTTGTATTAAGACTGGATCATGAGATCCTTATTTGTGTAAGACCTTATGTATGGTTTGTACTTGATGATGTACTGTGATATCCAATCCGTTATGTCTCGCAAAAATGGTAATCATGGGATTGCGAGGTATGGCATAACAGGCATCTGGGATTAAAAATCAGGGTGTTGATAGATCCGCTCTGCATTAACACATCCTCTGACAACTGGCATGACCGGATGTGTTCCCTTACTGGTGGTAAGTGTCCCGGTGACACTATAAACAAACAGGGGGTAAAATTGAGGGTCACAGCCGGGGCTACTTTCAAGTGGATATCACAGAACTTCATTACATGCCCTGAGAATGCTAGTGATGATGAGGTCATGATATATGCCCGTGTTTATGTGTGGTATGTTATCATGAAGACTATATTTCCTGATGGTAAGGGCAACATGGCTCACTGGCACTGGCTGAAGGCTTTGACTAAAATGGATAAGAAATGGAGCTGGGGTTCAGCGGCATTGGCCTTCTTGTACCGACAGGTAATGAAGTGCTTACATTTTTCCCATCTTTACATGTGCTCTTTGAATGTCCCCATGATTAAACTTAGATTGCTTTGGTGCGTAGCTGGATGAGGCTTGTCGAAGGACTGGTCCTGAGGCTTACATTGGTGGTCCATTGCTACTTCTCTCGGTGTGGATGTGGGAACGCTTTCCAGTTGGACGACCCAATAAAATGCCCGCCAAGGATTATATCGATGGGGCGAACTGATTGAGGTGGCCAACTTGGGCTTACAATTGGGACGTGGTCTCCAAGCCCCCAACCGACCTACAAGCAACGTATATTAGATACACCAATGAGTTTGACAACCTTCTCCCGGAGCAAGTAAGAATTTCCAACCCATATATACCATTTAGCATTCCGTTCAACTACTTTACTTATTGAACTATATTGTGTGTGATTAAGGTTGTATGGGAGGTATATGGTCCTAGGGACAATTTTGGTTGCGAGGATTTTCGTCTTAACCCGCAGTGCGACGCCGAATGTAATCTTTGGTACATGCAGTGCCCCATGATATGCATGTGGGTTGTTGAGCATCATATACCGCAGCGGGTTATCAGACAGTTTGGTTAGTATCAGTCTACCCCTCCGGATTGGCAGGACACCGGCATCGAGCTCCACCGGTAAGAATTGCTTCTATACATGTTTCCCAATACGATGTATGATAGTTGTGTGTGCTAAACAAATTGTGATTTGTTCATACACAGGTTGGACAGGATTAAGAGTAAGAAGACGGACTGGGACAAGATTCACCAGAAGCACGTGTCTCGGTTTCTCATTTGTGTGAAAGAAGCTAAGAAATCAAAAAGAATGATCGCACAACCCCATTGTGAGGATGCTTTCAGTGAGTACCTCCGCTGGTTCTAGACAACACTCGTGTTAAGATCCTACCGGATGCCTATCCAGAAGACATTTTGGAAGAGCCGCTGCCTGGTTTTGACGACCTAAGCAACCTTGAGTACAACCAGATTGTCAGAGAAGGGCGCCAAACCTCCTTTGCTCCCATGATCAACTTTGCGGTAAGTCGGATAGTTTTTATTCGTGTTACCACCTCAACAAAATATATAATCCATGTCTTCATTTCCTTGCATGTCAGCGCACAGAGGTCCAGAAGCAAGCGGATGAATTGGAGGGTGCTTTAGAGTTTCCAAGGAACAAGGAGGGCCATAACAAGTTAAGGGAATTCGTTAAGCGGCATGCACAAAAGTTACATCACCTCGCGAATTTGCTTGGTTGCCGGGAACCCGAGGTTGCAATGTCGTCCAAGCAATGGGCCAAGTCGACATCAGAAGAGGAAGGTAGCCCCGAAGAACAACAATCTACTACGGTATGGCATAATATGACCGTTGTTATCCTTTAATGAATTGCCATGTATCACAACTCAACTGAGATCATTGTTCTCACTCTAAAGGCCGAAGATGAAGATGAGGCCGTGCCAAACGACATGCTATTGGAGAGGTACCGAGTACAAGCCTGCAATCAAACTAAGCCCAAGGTACGGTCCGCAATCAAGCTTAGGCCAAGGAACCCTCCAATTATCGAGTCCGAGGATGATGAGGAGCCACGCCAGAAGATGCCTCCGAGAAGAGG
This sequence comes from Avena insularis, assembly GCA_023614405.1. NCBI lineage: Eukaryota > Viridiplantae > Streptophyta > Magnoliopsida > Poales > Poaceae > Avena > Avena insularis. The sequence continues at coordinate 411,855,821 of CM042688.1, read as the reverse complement.
AGGCAAGAGTAAGCGTGCGACAAAGTAGTGAACTTGTTGGAAGTGGACTTGTTGGATCCTATGTTGAAAGTGGACTTGTTGGATCCTATGTTTGTGTGAACTTGTTGGAAGTTTCTTGTGGAACTTGTTGGATCCTACGTTGGAAGTGGACTTGTATGAACTTGTTGGAATCTTCAACACAAATATTGTGTTCATGTCGCAAGCGTTTATCTTCTACTTCAATGTTACATACACAATGTTTCTTTTAATGTTGCATACACAATGTTTCTTTCAATGTTGCAAACTTAAGAAAAAAATGGCCGGACAAAACAGGTTTTGTTTCAGTGAAATCCAATGGCGAACAGAAACACCACAATGCCTAGGTTTTGGGGCTAAGGGCACACTCCAGGCCTGCCTCGCATGCCGTGACAGACGCACCCTCGGGGCCTGCCCCGCGCCATGGCCAGGCAGCTTCTCCTACGCTTCTCTAGGTGCGCCGGCGAGCCTTGGCCTCGCCCAATGCCGGTCTAATTATGCGACCCTAGGCCTGCACCGCGCTGCGCCACGGTGCAGCGTACTCAGCGCCGCGCCGCGTCGGCGCCGCCGCGCACTCGAGCATACCTTACCCTACTCTGAGATGCGATGCGGCTGCGGCAGCTCCTGTGCGTGTCGCGCCGGGCGGTGTGGCGCCGCTCTTCTCCAGGCGTGCCGCGCCGTCCAGGGTGGCGCCGCAGCCGCACTTCGAAATAATTGGAGTACTGACCCCAGGCCTGCCGCGCCACGCGAGCTGGCGCTGCACGCTCCCAGGCCTGCCGCGCCGTCCAGGCTGGCGCCGCACTCGAGCCTGCCTTACCTCTGAAGGTGCTGTCGCGCCGGGGGGCAAGCGCCGCAGCCACGTGCCGTCTTGCGGCGGTGTGGCGCCGCTCTTCTCCAGGCATGCCGCGCCGTCCAAGGTGGCGCCACAACCGTACTTCGAAATAATTGAGTATCGACCCACTGCGCGCCATCGCGAGCTAGTGTTGCACGCCTCCCGTGCCTACAAGCCGTCTGGGCTGGCGCACTCTGGCCTGCCCTTACACCTATATAGAGGCGGCGGTGCGCGGGGGCGAAGCAGGTGCCACACGTGCCGCGCCGGCCAGTGTGGCGCTGCTCTTCTGTAGGCATGCCGCGCCGTCCAGGGTGGCACCACAGCCGCACTTCGAAATAATTGGAGTACTGACCCTAGGCCTGCCACGCCATGCGAGCTGGCGCTACACGCTCCCAGGCTTGCCGTGCCGTCCAGGCTGGCGCCATATTCCGAGCCTTACCCCCTACTCTGAGCAGACGGTGGCGCGCGCTGCAGCGGCGGCGCCGCAGCCACACGTACTGCACCAGCCGGTGTGGCGCCGCTCTTCTCCAGGCGTGTCACGCCGTCCAGGGTGGCGCCGCAGCCGCACTTTGAAATAATTGGAGTACTGACCCCAGTGCGCCACGCCACGAAATGGCGCGCACACGCCCTAGGCTGCCACGCCGTCGTGGTGGCACCGCATGAACCTTCTCAGCCTGCCTTACCCCCTGTATAGACGGTGGGGCTGCCACGCCGGGGGCCAGGGAGGCTCAAATTCCTTTGATAATTAAATACACATAGTTCAGAAATGGATCATATAGTTCAGAAATATCTAAGGAGGCTCAAATTCCTTTGATAATTCAATACACATAGTTCTCACATAGTTTTCCCATCCAATACACATAGTTCTCAAAATAAGTTCAGCTTAGGTTCACACATCGCACGACGAAATAGTTCATCCCGAGCCTCGCCGTCTATAAGTCTAGAACATGAGGCCATTTCCCCTTCTTCTTGCGCTTCTCGTCTTCCTCCTGGGAGCGCCATGCCGTTTGAAGCTTCCTTTCCCTCTCTGCATCCCGAGCCTCCTTAGCGATGCACTTCTCTTCCTCTTCTTGCTTGCGACGCTTGTCCTCACGTTGCTTGCACCTCGCCGCCATCTCCTCGTTATGCACAGCTTCTTGGTACCGACGTCTAACTATTGCACTATCGATCTCCTGGATAGCCTTCGTAGCTTCAGATTGCTCGAGGTCTATCCAAGTGTAGTACCTGCATACTGGAGGGGGAGACTACAAGATAATAGAGCATGTTATTAATATGATATGGAATAGAGGTTCTTTAATTAGATTGCTTTGTACACATACCGGTGGAGTCTCATACGGGTTGCGGGTATGCACGGAAGAGCGAGCGTAGTTGGCACACATGAAGAACTTTCTTCCCCAAGTATCAGAATTATAGTCGATGGACTCCTTAACAATGCAATCATCTTCGCACAAACAAATTGGAACCTCCTTTCATGGGTCGCGGATGTACGATATGCCCTTCGTGGCCTTTCCGCTTGATCGGCGCAAGGTGGCCTAGCATTGGACCTCCTCTTCCTCTCCTCATCTTCCTTCTCCTTTTTATTCTTCATCTCTTCCTCTTCCTTCTCTTTTTTCCTCTTCTTATCTTCCTTCTTCCTCTTCTTCTCCTCTGCTTCATCCTCCTTTTTTCTCAAGTCGCGAGCAAGTTGAACCACCGACTCGAATTCACGAGCAAATGTCTCCTTCCGCTTCCTCTCTTCCTCTTCCTCAACTTCCTTCCTCTTCCTCTCCTCCTCTTCCTCTTTCTCCTTCCTCTCTCTCACCACTGCCAAAGCGTCCACCCACAACTTCGAGTAGTTCACACCATCCCCATCATTGTTCTTGTTGGCCATACCTATAATAAGGGAAAAGGTGAAAGTTAGTTAAGTAAGCATGAATGTGAACAATATTGGTTTGAAAAATATAAGCATGAAAGATAGTAAAGTAAACATAAAAGTGTGATCATTTTTTTTCGCCATACCTATGCGCATACGGATTTGGTCCCGCCAAATAACCTATCATACTAGCCGGATTTGATCCATGCCCTCTTCCTCTACCTAGCCCAAGTGATCGACCTCTTCCTCTACTAAGACCAAGTGTTCGACCTCTTTGTTGCCTAGGAGTTTGTTGCCTACTAGCATGTTGGCTACTCCTCCCTTGGCTTGGCACTTGTTGGCTACTTGTCCCTTGGCTAGGAACTTGATGGCTTGTACCATTTTGTTGGCTAGGATTTTGTTGACTTGGACCGTTTTGTTGGCTACTTCTTGGTTGGCTAGGCTCATTTTGTTGGCTTGGACCGATTGTGCTTGCTTCATTTCCTTTTGCTCTCTTCCTTTGTGTACAACTCCTAACATTGTACCCTTCACCACTACATTTGCCACAACGAGATCTCTCACGAGGCTCTTGAAATTGGTCATTTCCCGATTCCCGCGCACCAGCACGGCCCCATCCATCCATGTCAGTTCTAAAACGCTTTGTCTTGCGTCTAACACATTTAACCACTTTCCATTCCGGATGGGGCCATAGTTGCAATCCATGGTACTCCGGCCATTGTGATTGGTCAAGGTATGGATGAAATCAAGGAGCCCAAGTCATCTTCGTCTTCATGATAGAGAACTCAGACTCTCTAACGGTGCGCTCGTGATTATAATCGACATGGTGCTTCCGAGACGCACATAGCAAGTGAGAAAAAGCGAGATGAAGCAACAATGGCCTTCCGCATGTGCAATCACAATTCCTTAGGGAGATTTTGAATGCTCAGCCTCCATGTTGGACACCATCCGAAGTGGTTCCTCCAGGCTCGACCACTTGGTAAACGAGCTCGTCGTTATCAAAAACCGTGGCAACTTGGGAGTCCGCCTTCCGTGACTGAAATGTCATCCAATCGTCAACCTTGGGTGGGTACTTGTACTCGTTTTTGTTCTGTCCTGCAATTTGCTTATCCGTTTCAAGTGAGTAGTTCAAACAATAACTATTCAACTTGTCGAATGTGTATCGAACTATTGCAGTGACGGGCAATGCACGGACACCCTTAAGCACCTTGTTGAAGGCCTCTGCCATGTTGCTTGTCATTTGACCATACCTATGGCCACCCTCATCATAAGCTCGTGCCCACTTGTCCCGGAGTTGAATGTGCCTACCGAGAAACTCTTGACCCTTCGAATCGAGTTTTTTGTTGTTCATCAATCTGAGATATAAGTTTGTGAAACGTCGGTCCATGAAAGCAAGACAACAATCTTGAAGATCATCAGACAACTCCTTGCTCTTACATGCCCTATAGAAGTTGGAAACAAAATGTCTCATGCACCATCAGTGATGCAAAGGAGGATAACCGGGAATGTTGATCGTCACGGCATTGAGAATTCCTTGATGGCGATCCGAGATGACACATATTTCCCTATCAAGTGGTAATACCTTGGTTCTCAAAAGACGTAGAACCACTCCCAATTAACATTGTTCTCCGTCTCAACCAAAGCAAAAGCCAAGGGAAGCAACCTATTATTTGCATCATTTCCAATTGCAATCAAAAGAGTGCCACGGAACTGCCCGGTCAAGAAGGTGCCATCAATGGAGATTACCGGCCTACAATGTATGAAGCCCCTTACACATTGCTCGAACACCCAAAAAGCACGCCCAAATAATCGAACATTTCTTCCATTACGAACCATTGTTTCGAGGCCATATGGCTCGACCACATGAACCATGCCCGGGTTAGCATTGGCCATTGCTAACAACAGCCGAGGGATTCGGCTGTATGATTCTTCCCAACCACCGTACAACATCCTGAATGCGGCTTGCTTTGCCTTCCAGGCCTTCCCATACTTCACCTCATAGTTAAATAGAGCTTCTACAATCTCCTTGACCATCTTGATGGTCATTGTAGGAAGTGATGAAATTTGGTTCGAAAGCCTATAGACAAGGAACTCGGAGGTTAGCTGGCGGTGCTCATGCTTCACATCTTTGCCATCCACCCTTTTGCCATGGCACATGTGTGTTGACACACAGCTTGAAATGCGCCAATCAGGCCCTCCCTTGTATGGTCTTGCCCGCACAATCCAAGGGCATCCATCATCCTCGCATTTAACAGTGTAACGCTTCTTCACATTCAAGTGTACCACCATGAATGGCCGATGATACCTAATAGAGAAGTCCTTGATCCATTGCTTAAGTTCCAACAATGTGGCAAACCTAAGTCCTTTTGAAATCCCGTTCTTCTCGTGGCTACCATCCCAGTACGAAGTTGGCCTTGGTCCAAGCACTACACCTTTGCCACCGTCAACCGTGGCTTCATCCGCTAGACTGAGATCGCACATCAAGGGTATCCGAGGATCCCTTCCCAATACCTTCTCGTGCACTTCGGCCTCATCCTTCATGAACCCCTCTTCATCAACCCCTTGATCAGGGCCATCCTCATCTGAGTCCGATGCATACATTCGAGAATATGGGATGTCGTGATCCATGTTCTCTTGTGTAAGATATAGGTCCAAATCTCCAAGAGTGTTGTCATTGAGCTCCACCTCGTCCTCACTGTCCTCGTACTCATCATTGTCCTCTCCCACTGCTTCATCTTGGTTGTTTGAAACAGGGCTCACACATGTCCTCACTTCATGTTGTTGGGTCAAAGGAGGCTCAATAAATTCCTCTTGGTTAATGGGTGGAGGACTCAGAGCTTCATATGGGGAGGTAACTTGTATGATACTCTTTTGCATATTATTATCAACCTTTTTTGTGGCAAATAGTTCAAGAGCTTTGTCTTGTGATTCGGCCACCACTTCCTTATATGCAACCCAACGTTGCTCAGAGCTAATACGCATTGTCTTCCAACAATTGTGCATCCCAAATCCAACATTGTGCCTACCTTCCAACTCAACAACATCATTAGGATCAACCCAAATCTACTCGAACTTGGTGCAACACCTCGGGATAGGTAGGACTATGCTCGAACACTAGGTCAATCTCATCTGGGTCTGGCTCAATATTGCCTCTCAAAAATCCATCTTTGTCCGTATGATGAACATGCACAATTCTAGCCATACCTAAAACAAGTATAACAAAACAATGGTAATAAATTCAATAAGTACCTATACCAAAAATTGCACTAACAACATGCTCACAAAACAAAAACCAAAACCTTATCTTAACCCTAACCCTTATCTTAACCCTAACCCTAAAAATCTTAGCTACCTACACAAGAAGGCTTAGTATACCAATCCTATACCAATACTAACTCTAGATATCTACCAAACATACCATTGCTCCATACAAATTTACATATTCAATGAGGTTCTAGATTTGGACGAATTTTGCAAAATATGAACAAATAACTTAAATTTGTGGGTGAAATTGAGGGAAGTAGAGGAGAATACCTTGGGGAAGCGATTGGGCAAGAAATCCTCCGAGTTTTCCTTCGAATCTTGTGTTTTTGGTGGAGATTGGACTAGGGGAGAGAGAGAGCCGCCGCCACCACCTTCTTGCTTGGGTGAAAATGGGACAAGAGGAAGAAGAGGGTCGGGCCGGGCCGAGCCTGCTGCCTTAGTCTTTGCTTGTGCCAGCGCTGCGGCGGGCGCTGGCAAAGTTAGGGCTTGGCGCCAACCCGAGTGGCGCCAAGACTAACGCCAGATGGGGCCCACGCCAAGATGGCTGCACCGACGGGAGCAGCAGGGGTATGTGCAGCGCCAGTGTGGCTGGTGCTACAGGGTCGAGCCAGCTGGCATCGCTGCGGCGCCATGGCCCATGGGGCCAGCGTGTCATTTGTGCGGCGCCGTTGGCGGTGGCGCCGCAGGCTTGATTGCAGCGCCGCGCGGGAGGGAGTGGCAAAAAAGGGTTACTCTCTGTGAAATTGTTTTGGCATAGGTTTATTATTTAAATTTGTTTGGGTTATTTTTATTTAAATTACCCCCGCCTCCCCCTCGCGTCGCACGCTCGCAGCCCATGCAACGCGGTGGCACACCTCTACGGCTCTGCCGCCCACTCCCGTGCACCGCAAACTGCCCCGGCCCCACCCCACAATCGCCACGTCGTGATGTGCTCCTCCCCGACCCGCATTTCCTTCCTCTCTCTTCTTTTCTCACCAACCCTGACCGAGCCGCCCGTCCCCGATGCCTCCTCTCCACCTCGTCTCGCATCGCCGCCGCCTCTCCTCGCAGTCACACGCATCCCTGCGAGCCCCTGCTTCAGCAGCCCCCTCTCCGGCCTACCTCATCCTCTCCTACCGGCCTGCGTCCCGCGGCCCTGTCCGCCGCCGTCGGTCGCTTCCCCTCGCCTCTTCCCTGCGACCAGCGACCACCGTCGCCCCTCGGCGCAACACCGCCTCCCCAAGCCCTCCTCACCGAGCCGCTCGGACCCCCTCTGCCGTCAGCCTAGGCATCACCCGTGAGTCCCTCGCCCGCGACCGCCTCGACCGCCCAGCGCTGCGCCATGCCTTCCCCGAGTCATCCCCAACCACTGCGCTGGTCAGCTTAGGCCGTGACCTCGTCCCTCCCGCCGGCCCGCCACCGTGGCTCTCTCTGTCCCTATGTCGGTGGCCCGACCCGGGCAAGAAGACCCCGTGCTGCCTGCGTGCCCCTTTTCTTCGGCCGCGCTGAGTCTGGCGTCTGCTTCACACCGATGGCTTCTTGCCCTTTTCTCCTGCAGCCCGACACGTGCGTGATGCCGATGTTATTCACTACAGTGACTAATGGGCATGTTGCGGGTTGGAGCACGTGTACTTTTTAGAAATTGCGGAGTGTTTTCATGGTATAGACAAGGCTAGTCACACTTTCGGGTTCCCACTCGTTTACAGTCATTGGTGTAAACCTTGGGTCTGTCTCGGAGGCCAACTTCATTGTCGGTAGTTTAATGGGGTGGCCCCCTGAAATCAATTATGAATCTTGCGAATGCTTTTTCGTGATGCCTCGTTGAGTTTTCATTTGGTTTTTCCGAGGTTGATCATGAGTGTGTTGCTATTTGTGCCCCTGCAGGGTAAATTTTTCTGAGAGCCGTGTCCGCGGTTATAGACGACTTGGAGCATAGTATCTCGATCATAGACAACTATAACTAAAGTAGTGCTATAAATTTGACTTTGACATGTGTAGTAATCAAATTCACTACAACGGAATGAGTAAATAAAAGTGACAACAACTGCTGGATTTGGGAGGTCTCATGCTATTTGTATCTGACTAGTAAGTATTGCAACTACAATGGAACGATTAACTAAAACTGCCCACTGCTTAAGATATTAGGATGACTCATGCTATTTATATCTGACAAGTGCTACAACTATAATGGAATGAATAAAACTGCCAACTATGTGAGTTCTTCTGTTTGACTTCCTCGTTTGGTCTCGAGGGGGAAACACCATGATGGATATGTTTTGGTGTTACTATCAAGTTGGATCTGAATAGGTCTTTCTTATCCCTCTTTAATATACGACAGTTGAATCGAGTCTCTATAGGTTGTTTAGTGCATGCTTTGCTGCCACTTCAGTCCACCATACCTATGTAGGCGAGAGCCGTCGAATTCTAAACTCGCCGTGTACTGGCCTCAGTACTAACCGCTCCGTTTTCCTTTGCCCCTTTGTCGGCACCCCTTTTGTTTTAGCAGGTTGAGATTGACGCCATTAGCAGGATTACCCTTCCGGCTTGGCCTGGGCACGGTTATGGACGCTATTGGTTATTCCTCAGGGGCTCTTAGCCCCATTTGCATCTTAACCGTACTTGGATGTGTATCGTCTTCAAGGTGATTTGAATCTTTGTACTGTATATTTGTATTCTTGACTCATGAAGCTGTTGTTGTATATATATATATGTTTCTATGGGTTCCATCGTGGACTATTGTGTAATGGTATTATTTTGTTTTCCACCCGCACGCAAGTGCCTAGTGGGCACCTTTGAATTATTTCTATGCGGGTTTGGCAGGAATCACTAAAATCTGCATAGGGCCGATTCGAGGGTGTTAAAGTGGCACCAGGGATGAGATCAATTTGGTACTCAATTCCTCGAATAGGAGGTAGTCCTAGTGGGATCTCAGCTAGAAAAACATCCTCATATTCTTGAAAAGGTTAGCAACAGCAAGTGGCAAAGAGGGAGGCATATCCTAAAATGAAAACAAAACCTCTTTATAGACAATTGCATAACATTGAGTATTGTTCACATCTAGTTCAACAATATCAATTTTATTTGCAAGCATACATGGACCCTTCAAATGAATTTCAGTAGCATGTTTAAAATCAGATTTAGTGGTCTTTGGTGCTACAAAATCTACAGCAACAATCTGATTCTCACTTTTGTGTTTCTCCTCAGATTTAGCTCTACTAGCTCTAGCAAGATCATCTTTTAAAATTTGTTCATGAGTCATAGGTTTGAGACCAATTTTCTTCCCATCATGCATAAGAGAATAGTGATTAGTTTTACTATTATGAACATATTCTCTATCAAATTGCCAAGGTCTACCAAGTAACAAAGAACAAGCTTGCATGTGCACAACGACACAATCAACAAAATCAGAATATGTACCAATAGTCAAATGCACGCGTACTGTTCTTGTTACATTGATCTTACGAGAACTCTCAAACCATTCGATGTAATAAGAATGTGTGTGGTGTCTTGTTGGGAGAGCAAATTTCTCTACCATGTCAACACTAGCCATATTATTACAACTCCCTCCATTAATAATGATCCGTATAGCTCTTTCCTTGACAACGCCTCGTATTTGGAACATGTTGTGGCGTTGATCATGCTCAACTTTTCTCAATTTCACATTCAACACACATTCTGCAACTAAGCTCTCATATTGATCAACAGTTTCATCTCCCATTACCTCCGTCTCTTCTTTAGAATCAGAATTATCCCCATCACGTGCAACAATAAGAGCTAATGTATCTTTATCAAAATTACTTGCTGAATCATATTCACCATCATAACATGCTGTGTTGTGCACATCTTCTCAATATGACCATATCCCCAACATTTGCAGCATTGTAATCTTTCGTCTTTCTTGTTGCAGCCATAGAAGAAGTACTACGAGCAGGGCCATTGATGATGGCGGAGGAGTAACCGAAGGCGTTCTTGATGAAGGCATGGTGGATTTGGAGGTTGTAGGTGCTGGTGGCGTACTACGCGAAGAAGGCGCTGATTGTCGGGATGTCCACGACGATGTACGACCTGCAGAATTGTTAGATCTTCTCCATAGTGGTTGATGATCCTGCACATCATGTCCAGCTTTGCAAGCAAGAGGAAACAAACGAGTAATGATGTGATATTCCTTATAGTCTAAGATGTTTTGAATCTCCTTATTTAAACCAAGAAAGAAACAAGGCATTATTTGTTCCGTATTTTCAACAATACCAGCACGAACCATCCCAGTTTGTAATTCCTGATAATATTCTTGTACAATTTTTTCGTTGTTCTAAACGAGTCATTTTCTTTAGCAAAACTCGTTGATAAGGTGGTGGTACAAAACAAACACGCATAGCAGTTTTTAAAGCAGTCCAAATATTAGGAATATTGGCCTGATTTATGCGACAATATTCAGACCACCAAAGTGAAGCAAAATCTATAAACTCACAAATAGCAACACTAACACGCATATTCTCAGGATACCTTAAACATGCAAAAGGTTGATCTACTTCCAATTCCCATATAAGATATGCATCAGGATTATACCTGCCATCAAAAGGTGGAATATTTAGTTTAAGTTTAGAAACATGGTCATTATTACATACCGGTGGTCGAGCATTGCGGTAGTAATGCCGAGGGTGGCCAGCAGGTTGTTTGAGATACTCGTTGAACTCATCCTCATCTTCATACTCGTACTCACCATCCTCTTCATATCCCACGAAAGCATTAGCCGTGGTAGCGGCGACAACTGGTGGTGCAACAGCTTGGGTTGTTGGTGTAGTAGCTTTGAGGGTTGGAGCATGAGGTGGTGCAGCGGCAGCAGGAGCCGAGGATCAGCAGTATGGTATCCCGCGAGTGGAACGCATCGTGCAAGTCCCACGTTGTCAGGTAAATGCCACTGAGGGCGTGGTGTAGCCGCAGGTGCATGTAACCTGCTGAGGATCCCTTGAAACCTGGCGTTCAGCTTGTCGTTGAAGGATTTCTCTAGCCCTTCGATCTTGTCAATGGTTTCGTTGAGCTTGACGTCAACATCCTCTAGTCTTGTATCAACACCTTGCACATGCCCTACCAAAAGCTTGGCGAAGTGAGCATGCATCTCTTCATTCGTCATGTTTGTTGGTTCAAGAGGTATATCTTCCATGGTTAGTCCTTAAAAGCACAGTTGTATATTCCTACGAGTACGGAAATATGGTGGAACACGCGTAATCCGTCAAGCAATATACAAGGCTCTTACAAGTTCTTACCGAACAAGAGGAAAAGGTGATGTGCAATCGCAAGGATCAGTGGTTCCATAGATTGAACCGAGCGATTACCTAGAGTCGACACAATGCACGTGGAGAAATCTATGGAGCTATGGGAAGGCTTAGCAAAGGAGGTTAGTGTAACACCCTCGAATCGGCCCTATGCAGATTTCAGCGATTCCTGCCTAACCCGCATAGAAACGATTCAAATATGCCCACCAGGCACTTGCGTGTGGGTGGAAAACGAAGTAATACCATTACACAATAGTTCACAATGGAACCCACAGAAACATATATATACAACAATGACTCAATGATTCCAGAATATAGATATATATAGTACAAAGATCCAAGTCACCTTGAAAACGATACAACATCCGAGTATGGATAAAATGCAAATGGGGCTAAGAGCCTAGAAGAATAACCAATGGCATCCGTAACCCTACCCAGGCCAAGCCAAAAGGGTAACCCTGCTAACAACATCAAACTTATACCTGTTAAACAAAAAGGGGTGCCAACAAAGGGCAAAAGAAAAAAGGGAGCGGTCAGTACTGAGGCTAGTACATGGCGAGTCTAGAATTCAGTGGTTCTCGCCTACATAGGTATGGTGGACTGAAGCGGCAGCGAAGCATGCACTAAACAACCTATAGAGACTCAATACAACTATCGGCTATCAGAGAGGGATAAGAAAGACCTATTCAGAACCAACCTGAAACTAACTGCAAACATACCCATCCTGGTATTTCCCCCCTCGAGGCCAAACGAGGAAGTCAAACCGAGGAACTCACATAGTTGGCAGTTTTATTCATCCCATTATAGTTGCAACACTTACTAGTTAGATATAGATAGCATGAGTCATCTTTATATCATAAGCAGTCGACATTTTTAGTTAACAATTCCATTGTAGCTGAATACTTACTAGTCAGAATACAATTGGCATGAGACATCCCAAATCCAGCAGTTGTTGGCACTTCTCTTTACTCATTCCGTTGTAGTGAAACTGATTACTAGACATGTCAAAGATGAATTTATAGCACTACTTTAGTTATGGTTATCTATGATCGAGATACTGTGATCCAAGTCATCCATAACCGCGGACACGACTTTTAGAAAGATTTACCTTGCAAGGGTGCACAAATAGAAACACACGCACGATCAACCTCAGAAAAACCAAATAAAAACCCAACGAGGCATCACGAAAAGCAATCACAAGATTCATAAAATATTTCAGGGGGCCACTCCAATAAGCCACCCGCAACAAAGTTGGCCGGCTCCGAGACGGACCCAGCATTTCCGAGAACGGCTATAAACGACTAGGAACCTGAAAGTGTGACTGGGCTTATCGATACCGTGAAATCATGTCGCGATCCTAAACAGTACAGGCGCTCCACACGCAATAGTAAATAAATAAGTAAAGCATGACATAAGTACATGATAGTAATAATGCCCCAAACTAGTTTGTGGCCCCAAGAAATAAGAAATCAATCAAGCTCTGGCTAAGGGGATTCATGGTCCCACATGCAGATAGTGCGATAGTCAAGGAGCATGAATCAATTACTCGGGGCCTACGGGACACAAGTGGGCGGTTAAAAACCAAATATTAGCTATTGCCTACCGGTTCCTCTACATTAGTTATATCTATTCCTAGCATTTTAATTGACGAGTTATTTGAAAGACATGATCATCTCCACCAGCAAGCATGTGCCAACCTCCCAACAACGATGGAACATCGATGATGTGAAGCAACACCGAAGCAAGCAACTACGACTCGCAAGGCCGATTGACTATCGAACAACAGGTAATAGGAGGTGTCCAAGGAAATGTAGGCTGCAGGGGATATAAATGGTACAGAAACTAAAGCATCGCAACATGGATAGCAATAGATTAACATGAGGAAGTAAAGACTATAAATGCTAAATAGGTAGAAGGGGAGAATGCTCGCCTGGGAAACACTTCCGGAGATACATTATCCGAAGGACTTGTCGAGACTCGCATCAACTCAATGGTCTAATCCGTGAAGAAGCAAAGCACTAAAAGAAACACCGGATGCACTATTTAATACTACGGAAGAAGATCAGGCATAATGCATGACATGGAAAAGGTGCAATGCAACTAGGCAATATTAAGCGGAATCGGGTCCCGACAATTAATTAGAAGGTTCAAGTTGTTTAGGTACCCCATAATTTAAATGTTGTATTAACAAGGCAAAACATAGCATCGGTTCACTACACAAATTTAAATAGAGCCAATATAAGACTAGAATAGCCCGCATATGGTCTCCATAATTATTAGGTGAGTCGACAAAACACCCCCAAACAAATGAATATCTATGTGAGCATGAGCAATTTAATATGCAACAAGTGATAATGTCATATTATAAAAATAGGGTCTCAAATAGGGGTCACACATCGGGGACTCGGCGATCTTGGTTCGGGGTTCGACGGGGTTTGGGTTAGGTATCCGAGATCAGGGTCTTTGGATCCGCATCCGTGAAGAAGATCTTGTTGTTCCATCTTACTCGGTTCCATGAAGGAGGCCTTGTCGTTCGGCACCCTTCGGTGATGACCTTGGGATTCCGGCATCGAACGTCAGTGTCGGCGGTTCATCAGGTCCATCTTCCTTATTGATGGCATCACGGGCTTGGTGTTGGGCAACCACACGTCACTGATTCATTACTGACTCAACAAGGGTAACCCAAAACAGCACTAGGCCGAGCTCATGCTTTGCATCTTGCGGGCGAAGTCGAGAAGCCGGTGCCACAAAGACGTGTAGGTTCTGCGTGTGGCAGCACCCTTGTGGGACGAGTGGTGTAGGATTGCTAGCATAGGAGGCCTCCCTACAGATACACGGGGGAAGGGCCTTAGTCAACGGAGAGGCCGTGCGACTAGGGGCTCAAGGGAGGCGAAGCTCTCAGGCGTCGGGCAGCCTTTGCCGGCGATGTTGTGGGAAGTGGGCCAGGCTCGAGGGCGCGAGGTAGAGGGGAAGAGGCAACACGGGCGTGGAGCTCCGGGTGGTGGGGTACTGGCTGCTAGCTCGAGCAGGGCTCGCAGAGGTGAGGGGGCATGGCCGGCGTGAGGCGGTGGCCGTGGGACGAGCACGAGGCGGCACAGCAATGGGAGCTCGAGGGCGGACTCGGCAGGCGAGGGCGCTAACGGGGCGTCGGCGAGCTTGTCGGTCATGGATGGCCGCACGGGGACGGATCACGAGAAGCTTGGCTGTGGCGGAGGTAGGGTGGGCGTTCGGTCATGACCGAAAATTTGGTCTTTGTATTTTGGTCTATTTTAGAATTGGTCTTTAAAAAATGAAGATCGAAATTTACTTATTATTTTTACTACCCGACAAATTCGGGTACCCAATAATTCGGGTTCGGGTTCAATCATGACCGAATTGTGTGGTAGATATTATCAAATATAAAATTGGATAATATTTCATAAAAAATGGTACAATTTCAGTTGTAATTTGAAAATATAATGCACTTTGTCAATTCATATCAATTGGCGGGAATTACTAGTCAACAATACCATATTTGGCTCAGTCGAGGAAGATAAATCTATAGTGATGGGAAACTTAAGCTTTGGGACTAGGGCACTCTCACGTAAATTTCGGTCAGTTCGGTCCATCCGGGTAGCATGAACTAATTACCGAATTAACCAAACTAAATTCGGCCTTTAAAATTTGCTACCCAATTTTCTGATCGGTCTTTTTGGTCTCGGTCTATTCGGTTTCGGTTTTGGTCTTTTCGGATTCGGTTTTCGGTTATCGGTTTTTCTGCCCACCCCTAGGCGGAGGGGAACCAAGTTGCGACGGCGAGAGGACGAGGTCAGGGTGCTTGGGGTCGGCGTAGGAGGCGACCGAGCTCGCAAGGAGGTTGGGCTTGAGGGCAGCGAGCAGCAGAGAGAGAGACATCAGGGATCGCGGGCAGAATCGAGCGAGAATGGGGATAAGTAGGGGAGCATCGGAGTGGACCCTGTGCTCGTGAAAGTGGAGATTCGAGGAGGGGCGGTTGCGTGCGGAGCAGGGGTCAACATCGGTGGGTGTGGTGGTGTGCGCACTGCGTGCTATGTCTGGGTGGGAGGTGGGGCGAGGTCGTGTGTCGGGGAGGCTGGGGTGTACCACAAAAGTGAGTTTGGGGTGTGTGTGCGCGCTAGGGTGGGTTAGGTGGGACTAGGGTTTGGTTTAGGTCTTGGTTTAGTTGGGCCAGGTAGAAGGTAGTCTGGCCCGGTTGGGTCTCTAGCCTGGCCGGCTAGACTGCCTCCCTGGTCAAAACATTGTTTTATAATTATTGTATTGTTTTATTTTAAAGATCTTTTGTAAATAATTTTTAGACAAAACAAAATATTCGAAAGAGTCCGGGATTTTGATTTGAAATCAAGACGGGGGATATTTAGAAAACCAAGATAGGCTTTTAGAAAATAGTTTTAGGCAAACATATGCATGCAAACATGAAGATGCTCAAATGCAATGTGACATGATGACATGAGCATGTGATCATGACGATGCACAAAACAAAAACACCAAGCGATTTTATGGTAGTCATTTTACCGAGGTGCTATAGCTAGCAATTATCAAAACAGCAATGCAAAGTTGAAAAGATGCTCAACAACGGTACCGTGCTGGTCCTAGGCTAGACCGTACTAGAGACACGAGCCTAAAGCACTAATGATGTCACGATGCGGCACAACGAGCAATGGTGTGATGATATGGTGCTTTGAAAAGCGAACCAAGATGTCCAAAATCACTATGAGGGCGAGTGTCTAGAACTGATCTATGGGGTCTAAAAACAGGATAGCCCCGAAATTTTTTGTTGAAAATTTTCTACCGTGCTCCAGAAAGCGCAGGCGCCAAAACAATGTCGCTATAACAACCTACGGAGAAAAGTGATTCCCAAAGCCGACAACTAGTATAGCCAGAAATTTTTTCGGAGGCGTTTCCGTACTTTCGAGATAGAGTGTGATGCTAGTGGTATTAGAATTGGAGGAGTCCTTATGCAAAATGGACGTCCTATTGCCTACCATAGTGATAAACTTGATGGCTCACACCTTAATTACCTAATTTATGACAAAGAGCTTTTTGCTTTAGTTCATGTCCTTCAAGTTTGGCAACACTATGTTTGGCCTAAGGAATTTATCAAACATTCTGACCATGAGTCATTGAAACATCTCAAAGGCCAAGCCAACTTGAGTAAAAGACACACTAAGTGGGTTGAGTTCATGGAGTCTTTTCCTTACATTGTCAAGTATAAGAGGGGCAAACATAATGTAGTTGTGGATGCTTTGTATCGCAAGAACACAAGCCTTCTTACTCGACTTGAGGTAAACATGTTGGGTCTTGATGACATCAAAACTTTGTATTCTTTCGACCCATTCTTTGGACCAATATTCGCAAAGTGCTCCATTGGCAAATGAGTTCATGATTTCTATTTGCATAAGGGCTTTCTCAATTTTTCTTCTATCCATCATAAATTCGAAAATCCCCAAAAAAGAGCCCCAAATTTTCCTTTAGATCGATCCTTGATTTGTAGTGTTATTTGTGGTTTTGATCTGACCAAATCTTGTCTTAGGTGTTGGTCCATCTTTACCCTGCATTTTCCCAACCTGATTTGGCCAATTTTTCACGGATTTGAGGCCCCAAGGCGTGGTTTTCTGCTCAAGAACACGAGCAAATGGAGCAGAGGCCCTAACCTTGGAGTCTCCGCCTCCCGGAGTCTTCGGCCTCAGACCCTAGAGTCTCCGGCCCTGGACGCCTGATTTTGACTTTTTGCCTCTTATTTCGCCTTGGCTAATTTTTCTCCTTATTTGTTTGTGTCCCATGTGCGTGTCAGCAACTAACAACAAGCTTCTGCATCATCATCCGCGCTCATCGACACCATGGCACCCGAACATCCTCCCGCACCACCGACCGTAAGTTCATCATCGCCAACAAAGGTATAACTTGCGTCACATTGTTAACCCCCATCTTCCTTTGTGTGTACCTATCCCACAAGAGTGGCTCATCTTGTGTTTGCTTGAGCATTGTGCATTTGTCCTTGGATAGTGAGAGTGCAAAAGCAATAGCAAGAGTTACTTGGTAGCATCAAGGGAGAGAAAAAAAGAAATAAACAAAAGAAAAATAGAAAAATATACAAAGAAAAAGAAAAATAGTCTCCCATAGCAAAAGAGAGTCTCAAGCTTGTAAGCAAGAGAGAAACAAGAGCACCCAAGGCAAGTGCACAAACCTGTTGCTCATTTTTCTCTTTGCAAACGGGCCACCATCTCTCCTTGCATTGGCACGACAACTGAGCTTAGTTTTCGTTAGGACATTTTGGTTGCTCATTTTCATAGTCGTGTCAATCCCAATAATCTCCACGTGTGTGTATAGTCATAGGTTTCTGTCACCCTTTTGAGTTGTTGACCTTTACCTTTGACTTGAGTTTGTTGGATTTTACCCACTTTTGACTATCCCTTTTCTTTTGATTGGTTCTTTGGCATTCCATAACCCTAACCTTCCAGCTTTTGAGAGTTTTAGTCCCTTCTTTATTGTGAGGTTTCTTTGCCATTTCACTTTGCAAGCTAATAGTTCTCTCTTATGGTTTCTAGTTCGGTGCAATCCCCAAGGTGACGTAACAGGCTAACCACCCACCATATATTACCTTCCATATACATTCCATTGTTGTTTTGCATGATGGATATGCACGGTGAGTCGATCCAACCTCTGCCACAAGGCGAAGACGAAGGCCCATACATGACGCGTGCAAGCCACTACATCATTCGCCATGAGTCCCATGAACGTTGCAATGCTCTCGAGTCGCGCCAAGATAAAAAATTTGAGGAAACTCAAGACGATCATCGATAACCGCTTTGATGGCCTCAATAAAAAATGCATGAAATGCAGCAACGCTTATTCAACCTTCATCAATAAATGAGGGCCATTCACATCAACATCGCCAACCAAAACAAAGCACTACAAAGGTCGATGGCCGAGCTCACGCGCAACACAATACCATGTTCACGTGCATTAAGATCCTCAAACTCGCCGCGTCATTGTTCTCCTCTTTGTTAAGACCCTCATGCAAGTGCTCCAACACGTAATAACGCCCCCGTGGTTGAAGATGGAAGTTCTTCGCACCTATGTACCTTCCCCACGACACGCCGCCATGTCAAGCTATGATGGTGATTTCTGCTCAAGGCCCCAAGCAAGACGAAAAGGACACCATCATCATGCAAGGGCACTAGTGATCCAACAACCACAACCACTAGCAGAATCGCGAGTGCAACCTCAAGTACACCGTCATCGTCCGCGAGGCATTCTTGACACAACAAGTGATGACTCCCATTTGGAGGAACAAGCTCTTCATCGACATGAAGCTCTCCAAGATCCTCATCATCATCACCGTCATGAACGTCCACGCCAACACCATGGTCACCATGATGAGCCTCCTCCACAACATCAAGACATGGAGCGTCGCATGGTACATATAGAGCGCCGCCAACCACGTCAAGAGGCTCGAGACCATGACCATCACCAAGAGGCCCATGTGACTAACCCACATCAACAACCGAGGAATGAGCCGACCCCTCAACATCAACCGCGGCAAGAAGCTCCACATCCTCAACACCCTTGTGAGGCCCAAGCGACTCAACCTCGTCCTCAACAGCACCAAGAGAAAGAGCAAGCTCCATGTCAACATCGCGAGAATGAAGTTCCACCTCCCCAAAATGAGGCTCCTCAACCGCAAGGTCACCAAGCTCGTCGCAATGATGGCATGGAAGATGAAGACCATCACCATCAAGGCAACCACCACCACAGTGACCGCAATGAGGAAGAAACCTTTGGCAAGCTCAAGTTCATGATGCCTAAGTTCACCGGTTCAAATGATCCCAAAGAATACCTCTCATGGGCACTCAAGGTCGACAAGATCTTCCATATGCACAATTATAGTGATGAGAAGATGGTCGTCATGGCTTCGCTTGAGTTCGATGATTATGCCAACCTTTGGTGGGAACAAGTTCAAGTCGCTCGTGACACAAGAGAAGAGACTCCAAACACAACTTGGCATGACATGAAGACCCATATGATATCCCAATTTGTTCCTATGCACTACACGCGTGACCTCTTAACAAGCTACAATCACTTAGTCAAGGGGCAAGACCGTGGAAGAGTACTTCAAGAAAATGGAGCTCAACATGTTCCGCACCAACATTGACAAGCATGAAGAGCAAACTATGGCACGTTTCCTCATCGGTTTGAACCATCGAATCAAGCGCATTGTCGAGTTCACAAAGTACACAAACATGGTTGAGCTTGTGCACATTGCAACAAAAGCCGATCGTCAAGTACAAGAGGACATCAAATACAACAAGCCTAGGATGTACTTCACCTACAAGCAAGCTTCAACCTATACACCAACAACCTTCAATGGAAGCTCCTCAAGTACATCCAAGTCTTCCTTCAAGCTCACACTTCCTCAAGGAAAACCGCCCCAAGTGGCAAGCATACAAAGGATGACCTGCCATTCAACAAAAATTGCTAGAAGTGTGGAGGAAAAGGACACAAGTCAGCCACTTGTAGAAACAAGAAAGTATTGTTCATCCATGACAATGGTGACAAGGAATACTTGAGTGAAGATGAATTTGATACAAGAGTTAGAGAAGAAATGACAAGGAAACATGTGGAGGATGATGAAGAACTACTAATGTGCGAGCATGATGCAAGTCCATCGCTTGTCGTCACAAGGATCTTGACTACTCAAGCCCAAGAACATGAAGATCAACGATCCAACATCTTCCAAACACGTGCCAACATAAATGGGAAATATATCAAAGTGATCATCAGTGGAGGGAGTTGTCACAACCTTTCTAGCATTGAATTGTGTGAGAAGCTCAACCGCACCCTCCATCCACACAAGCACCCCTACTATGTCCAATGGCTAAGTGACCAAGGTCCGTGAAGATCAAGCACACCATCTTAGTAACATTCTCAATTGGACCATACAAAGACACGGTGGAGTGTGATGTAGCCCCAATGACGGTTTGCCACATGTTGCTTGGTCAACCATGGAAATTCGACAAAGGTGCTCTACATGATGGTCGCACAAATGTATACACCTTCAAATGGCTTAACAAGACATGTATTTTGCAACCGATGACTCCTGGCCAAATAATTGCGGACAATGCAAAGGCTTTAGCGAGGGCGAAACCACAACAACTTCTGAGAAGAGTGGTGAGCGAGAGAACCACCATATATCGAGTGAGAGCCATAAGCCTAACTCAAGTGGAAAAACTAAGAGCATTCTTCTTGCTACCAAAAGTGAGATGAGAGATGTGAGGAATAACCCATCCATCTTGCACTATGTCCTCATTCGCAAGGGACTAGCACAAGGAACTAATGACTTGACCAATATTCCTCCCTCTTTGATGGCTATTTTGTAGGAATTCAAGGATGTGTTTCCCGAAGAGCTCCCTCATGGACTACCTCCTCTTCACGGAATTGAGCACCGGATTGACTTCATACTCGGCGCACCGCTTCCAAATGGTGCCGCCTACCGCACGCACCCAGAGGAGACGAAAGAGATAGAACGGAAAATCAACCAGCTCATCTCCAAAGGTTTGATCCAAGTAAGCACTAGTCCAAGTACGGTACCCATGATTCTCGTTCCCAAAACAGATGATACATTGCGGTTATGCATGGACTGCCGTCCAATCAATGTTATCACCGTATGTTATAGACATCCTATACCATGTCTTGATGACATGATTGGTGAGTTGTGTGGAGCCATTATTTTCTCCAAAATTGATCTTCGTAGTGGCTACCATCAAATACAAATGGCGAAAGGTGATGAGTGGAAAACCACCTTCAATACCAAACTTGGTCTCTATGAATGGTTGGTCATGCCTTTTGGCTTATCTAATGCCCCATCCACCTACATGCGCCTTATGAATCATATTTTGCATTCTCTCATTAGAAAGAGTGTTGTTGTCAGTTTTGATGATATACTTGTTTATCGCAAGTCACTTGAGGAACATGTTACACATGTCAAGGAGGTCTTGCAAATCCTTCGACATGAAAAGCTATATGCTAATATTCCCAAGTGCACTTTTGCTAAAGACAAGTTGATTTTTCTGGGTTTGGTTGTTTCTTCCAATGGCATTGAAGTCGACATTTCTAAAGTCAAAGACATTCGAGATTGGCCCATCCCCACAAAGGTGAGTGAACTTTGAAGTTTTCATGGGTTTACCGGTTTCTATCGTAGCTTTGTGAAATACTTCTCTACCATTGCTTGCCCCCTCAATGAGTTGACCAAAAAGAATGTCACCTTCATGTGGGGCAAAGCCTAACAAAAAGCTTTTGATGAGCTTAAAAAGAGGCTAACGGAAGCACCTCTTATCGCGTTACCGGATTTCACAAAAACTTTCGAGAGAGTGTGATGCTAGTGGTATTGGCATTGGAGGAGTACTTATGAAAAATGGACATCCTATTGCCTACCATAGCGAGAAACTTGATGGCGCACGCCTTAATTACCTGATTTATGACAAAGAGCTTTTTTCCTTTGTTTGTGTCCTTCAAGTTTGGTAACACTATATTTGGCCTAAGGAATTTATCATACATTCTAACCATGAGTCATTGAAATATCTCGAAGGCCAAGCCAACTTGAGTAAAAGACACGCTAAGTGGGTTGTGTTCATGGAGTCTTTTCCTTACATTGTCAAGTATAAGAAGGGCAAAGATAATATAGTTGCAAACGCTTTGTCTCGCAAGAACACAAGCCTTCTTACTCGACTTGAGGTAAACGTGTTGGGTCTTAATGAAATCAAAACTTTGTATGCTTCTGACCCATTTATTGGACCAATATTCGCAAAGTGCTCCATTGACAAAGGAGTTGAAGATTTCTATTTGCATAAGGGCTTTATCTTTAAACAAAATAAGCTTTGCATTCCGAAGTCGTCTCTCCAACTTTTGATTCTCCAAGAATCTCATGGTGGAGGCCTCATGGGTCACTTTGGACATGACAAGACGTTGGACATGCTCTCCACTCATTACTATTGGCCCAAGATGAAGCGAGACATGGAGAACTACGTTCAACGATGCACAACATGTGTTCAAGCTAAGTCTAAGTCTAACCCCTTTGGTATTTACATGCAATTGCCTATTCCTCATGCACCACGGTCGGACATTAGCATGGATTTCGTGTTAGGATTGTCTAGGTCTAAGCATGGTCATTATTCTATATTTGTGATAGTGGATCAATTTTCAAAGATGGCACACTTTATCCGTGCCACAAGATAGACGATGCTTCACATGTTGCCAATTTGTTTTTTAGGGAAATTGTCCGTCTTCACGGTGTGAAAAGAACAATCTTCTCCGACCGCGACGTCCCTCATGGCGAAGCTTGGCGTGAAACTACTCTTCTCATTCGCAGACCGATGGCCAAACCAAGGTCATCAACCAAAGCCTCGGCACTGTCCTTCGCGTGTTGATCAAGAAAAACCTTAAGGATTGGGAAGAATGCAT
The DNA here is from genome assembly GCA_023614405.1 of Avena insularis. Taxonomy (NCBI): domain Eukaryota; kingdom Viridiplantae; phylum Streptophyta; class Magnoliopsida; order Poales; family Poaceae; genus Avena; species Avena insularis. Next base: position 411,833,134 of record CM042688.1, on the reverse strand, counting down.
TCCCCATGCCGAGCTCTCCTACAATCGAGCCAAGAACTCTACAACCAAGATGGGTCCCTTCATGATCGTCTATGGCTTCGAGCCCCTCACCGCGCTCGACATCCTACCGCTTCCGCTCCTTGAGTGCACCAACATGGACATCGACAAACACGCCCAAGCTATGAAGAAGCTACATGAAGAAATAAGAGCTACTATTGAGCAACAAGTCCTTCTCCAAGCATCAAGGCTGAACAAGGACAAGAAAGAGATGGTATTTGAAGAAGGTGACCTCGTGTGGATACACTGAGCAAGAACCGCTTCCCCAAGGAGCACGATTCCAAGCTCAAACCAAGAAGAGATGGTCCCTTCAAGGCCCTCAAGCAAATCAAAAACAACGCCTGCATCATTGACATACCAACCTCGAAGTATCTCGTGAGCTCAACATTCAATGTCAAGTACCTTTGACCCTACCATGGAGATGTTCAAGATGATAACCATGAAGAGTCGAGGACGACTCTGTCCCAAGGGGGGCGAGCTGATGCACCCCGTCCTACGGACGTCCCTACATCTACACCACCAAGTCCCCCAAGTGCACCAATGACTCGCACCCGAGCCAAACTCATACAAGCCAATGTTAACTCACTCCTCTCCTCATGTGACTTTGATACATCCTTGGATGGCTTGCTACTTCATGCAACTACTCTATGCATTATCAGCTATGAAGCCCCAATGCATCGCCAAGCCCCCACGGATGAAGTACAAGGAGCTGGACGAGAAGAAGACGCTACAGAGACTGAAGCCCCAGAGTCTTCGGCCCTGAAGCCCGGAGTCTCCGACCTCCAACCCCGGAGTTTCTGGCCTGGACTCCGAACCAGTCTCTAGACCCCTGCCTGGAGTGTTTAGTACACCCCCACGAAGTCTTCACCAGAGAGCATCTTCCACCCCAAAGTCTCGGTGCACCCCGGAGTCTCCAGCCCAGCTACCCCAGAGTCTCCGGCCCCAAGACTCCGGCCAGGACTCTGGACACTACCCAAAGCTCTCTGTATGCCACCCTGGAGACCTGCACCAGGACCAAAGTCTCTAGCTACCACCGGGTCTCCGCCCCATAAACCTAGAGTCTCTGGTGTCCGCGTCAACATGCATGTTAAGGCCTTTTGGGCCTTCGGCCCATGTAACCCCAAATTCATCCAGACTTTACCCTTTTATTCCTAAAGTACTGTTGAACTAGTAGCTGACCTATAAATAGCCACCACCTCTATTGTAAATCCTGGACTGGATATTGGAATTAGAAGACACCCTTGTGGATCTCCCTAATTCTTGTCTCATCCTCCTTTGCTAAAGGAGCACCAAATATCCCCCACCTTGTTGGAATTTGCATCGTGCCTCCCTCGTTGTGCAAGGCCTTGGCATCGAAGCCCTTGGCCAAGATGTCAAGATCTCATCGAGACTCCCACTCGCCATGCTGGTTCGAGAGAGATCTTTGCTTAACGCCGATCCTAGGGATTGCGCCGGACCGGATGCCGCCGGCGTGAGCTATTGGATTGTATCATGTCTTTGCGTGTGTTTGTTCATCGAGTTCTTCGTGTGTGAGTTCGTTGTTTTCATCCCCTCCCTCTTCCCCTGCACATCCCTCTCAATTTCCATGGGGATTCATGAAAGGTCGGGCACCCCCGAGGTTAGCCCTCAACACATTAGAAACACCAAGAGAAAGAGGGGTCATATTGTTAGAAACTAAAACATCGCCCTTGTACATGAGAACAAGAGGCACGACTGTAGGATTCTAAGTGAATTCTCTCATGTCCTCTTTGGTGGCTAATATGAGTAAATTGGGCACTCTCTCACTTGTCGTTATATCACTCACAGTTGTTCAATTCTCTCGCCTATCTACTAGTAAGTGCATCTTCCAAGTTAACTTTAGTTTTCTGACGAGATTCATTCACAATATCCTATGGTGACATAGGTTGTAAATTGATTTTTGTGCCCTTGAACTCCAAGTGATATGTATTGGCTCCGCCATTATGTTGTACAGAACGATCAAACAACCACGACCAACCCAATAGCAAATGACTGACTTTCATAGGAACCACATTAAAATCAATAGAATCTTAGCATGGCCCTATCTCAAAATCAACATTCACCATATGACTGACTTTCATCTCACCATTTTCACTTAACCACTGAATATAATATAGATGAGGGTGTGGTAGATACTTTAGTTTTAGCTTGACACATAACTCCTTGTTTGCTAAGTTGTAGCAACAACCACCATCAATGATGAACTTGCAAGCTTTGTTTAGAAAAAATTGCAACACTGACTTGCAACACTAGGCTGAGGCGTCACATTGAGAGTTCGCTGTGAAACAATAATGGTTGGTGTCGACGAAGCAAATGCATCAACATAACCATCACTAGTGTAACCATCATCATCCGAAGCATCTGGATCAGCATCATTTCCTGTCTCATACTCATTATCCTCATTAATAAACAAGACCTTTCGGTTAGGACAATCCCGCTTGAAATGACCCTTGTCACCACATGTATGGCACTCCATGTCCATGCTACGTGTTGTAGACATATTTGAACTTGTACCACTAGTAGCGGCTGCATATTTCTTTGCATGAGAAATGGACGAATAAGGTCATGTCGAAGTAGTAATACGTACATCTGAACATGAACTCGGTGTAGGAGCAGTTGCAGCGGATCTGGATGAAAAACGTCCACCACTAGTAGAACGAGCCTTAAATTGAGCTTCTTCAGCAAATTGCGCTTTGGCCTCATGTGCATGGTGTAACAACTCATTCATATCGTGATAATGATGGTGCCAAACAATCCTCTTGATTTTATACTTCAGCCCATGGAGAAAACGTTGTATGGTCATCTCAATAGACTCACGTACTCTTGCTCGTTGTAGAAGCATCTCCATATCCATGTAATAAGCATCAATAGTCATAGTACCTTGCCTTAATTGCTGAAACTTATCGAAGATAGAACACAAGTAATTGTTAGGAACAAAACAAGCTTGCATCACCTCCTTCATGCTGCGCCAAGTAATAATGGGCATCTCATCATCTTCTTGCCTTGCACGAACAATTATATCCGACCATTGTAATGCATACCATCAAACTCTGAACTAGCAAGCTTGCTTTTTCTATCTTCAGTATAGTCATATAAACGCCATAACTTATGTATCTTCAGCTCCCAGGTGAGGTACTCTTCAACATCAGGGTCTCCCTCAAATCTGGGTATGGATAATTTGGGCTTACCCAAGCCATCATCTTGCGGTGCAGGTGCATCAATAGGAAAATGCTGAGCACCTATGGGGGCAAAGCCACGCCCACGACCTCCATGAGCACCACCATGCCCCCTGGACATCACCACAACCGTTTCCAAACGCAGGATCAGTGGCCACATTATCACCATTGATGTTGGCATTATCATCCTCATCATGAGGGTGTTGTTGTTGCTCTACTATCAGCCACAACCATGCATAGACTGTCAAAGCTCTGATAAAAAGATGATAAGGGGTGGTCCGATCTTCTTAGTAAGCGAGAGTGGTAGATGATGATAGTTGGTGATGTTAACTTGTATGATGTGCACGGACCTCTCGAACAATCCCTGATGCTAGTGCAATAGATCTCAACCCTATGGATATTCGCAACTTCACACAGTTGCGCACGTAGCCACCGACCTTGAAGAGGTGATGCAATCTTCTAATCCCCAATGGAACACTAGATCACACAAAACTTTCAGTAGTATAACACACCAAATCGATACGAATTATTGTGGGAGAATTCAGTGGTTTATCTTAAACACGGTCTAAACTAACCAAAGGGGCATCCTAGGGCTTATATGGGAGGCTGGGGCGGCCAACAACCGAAACAAGTCGTGGCAAACTCATACTAATACAAACTGATCGGGACAGTTCCGTCGGGGGGAGGGGGATACGGTCTAAAAGGGCAGGGTTATCCTAGGGTGCCGAATTATCCGGGGTGCAGTGCCGGATAATCTGCCATTGTCTCTGGCGCACGCGTCGAAAGTCCTTAGCATAATTTCTTGAGGGTGGACCGGATTATCCAAGGTGTGAGGGCCATATATTCCAGGAGTCTTCAACGCGCCCTTGTTGTTATTGATGATCTCCTCCTCGTCTAGTGCGCATTCCTCCCTCTACTCACTTGCGCATCCTTGAATGATCATCACGTCGTCCCCTCTTGTAGTAGCCCTCCTCCTCCGCGTGCAATGCTTGTTTTCTCAACGAATCTGATCATACATAAATGAATAAACTTAGGCAATATAAAATTCTAATCAACATGAACATTAGATTCATTTAGGAGTGAATTCACCTATTGTTCGAGTAGCTTGACACGAGCTCGAGTAATGGGTCCAATTCCGATCTCATTGGACTTGGTCTTGGTAGCAACATTGACAACTTCATTAGGAGTTGGATCTAGCAAGTCAGTGGGGATGTCCTCGTCAGTAAGTGTTTCGAAGAGTAACGAAATTGTTCGAGAAATAGGATTATTTATTTATTAATTAAATAGCTAAGTACCCATGTATTGCTACTGATCAACAATATATGAGGACATCCATAAATATTTGATATGATTTTCTAACATGGTACATACATGTGCGTTAAATACGGAAATCTCTTTCTTTATCTGTGGTGACTACTATTCTCTCCTCTAATACTTGTAGTATCCCGGGTAAAACCACTACTAGAAAATTACGTATTGTTTTTATTTTGTGCATCATCATGATTGCATGCTCATGTCATCATGTCACATTGCATTTGAGCATCATATCAATATTGCATTTGTTTGTATGGCTTGTGTGATCTTGATATCACATTAATTTCTTCCTCCTTTAAAACCTCTCTATTTTGTTTTCTACAAAGTTGAGATCCACTTGTTTATAAATGGATTTTATTCTATTTGCTAAACCCTAAACCCTAACTCTGGTATTGATGCCCAATTGGGTCTAGGGGTGGGGAATCCTCTTTCTCTCTCCTCGCTTGTTCCCTCTTGCTTTTTATTTGTCAAAAAAACTTCCGTTGAAAACCCTACAAAATTTCGAAAGAGTATGAGTTAAACACATGTTTGAATTTGAAAACAAAGAAGCAAACAAATAATAAATCAAAATATAAATAGGAAAGATTAGTACCTAGCCGCAGCCCAGCTTCTAGCCCACCCGGAGTCCGCCTCCCTCCTTCCTTCGGCCTAGCCCAAGTACCCCTGCGTGAGAGGACACCTCCGTTACTGTTCGTCCTCCACCTCCGTCCTCCTCTTTCTCTGCGAGCCAGACGGAGAGGGCAGGTAGCCGTCCCCACACCGTCTGCCCTCGTCACTACCCGTCCACCCGCACACGGTCTTATCCTCAAGCCCTAGCAACCCTATCTCCCAGCACCGCATCTTTCCCCTTCGTCTTTCTTCTTCTGCAAGCACACCGAGCGCCGCCGGCTCTACCGCTGCTCGGCGCGACCGCCTCCATCCGCCCCCGTACGAGGCGAGCACATAGAAAAGTGCGCCACAACGCCTCGACCACCTGGAAGGGTCAATTCAACCTGGGGCACAACGTATCGACGACGCGGTCGCTGTTTCCTCACTCCGGCCGCCGCGTTCTGGTGTCAATTCCGGCGACCCTGCGCCTCCTCCAACTTCCCGGCCACTCCATAGCCTCCAAGGTGAGCAGGCGGACCTCCCAGACCTCTCCACCTTCTCTGCCTCCCTCTCTACAGTGCTACTTGTGTTGACCGCCGCATCCTTCCGCAGGTGCTCGTCGCCGGCGACCTCCGGTATGCCCCTGGACTCTGCACCGCCCAATTCTGGCTCGCCGTGACACGGCGCGGCGTCCGCGAGTACTTCCCTTGACCCAGCGTTGTGCCCAGGAGCTTGATTTCTCCCTGTCAGAGCCTTGTTATCGCCTGAACCAACTGAAGAAATATTCAGTAAGCGTTGTTGTGAAGTTAGCTAACGAACTTCAGAAACGACAGTGTTCAAAATTCAGAGATTCAGGAAGGCAAATTATGAAAGTTTCAGAAAACCCCTGGTGCCTTTTGCAGAAAAGGCCCCCTCCATTTAGATAATCATAGCTCTCAAAATATACATTAAATTCAAAAACTTTGTATATGAAAGTTGTTTGGTTTTGTTTTCTGAATGCAAATATTTGATTTGTTTAATGTTTACATAACTGCAAATATTAAAACTTGGGCATTTTTACCCTTTTGCCATTTATCAAATAGTTAAATAATAACTTAAAATAAATTGATAAATCAAAAAACAATGTTTGATACTTCCTCCGATCCAAATTAATTGACTTAGATTTGTCTAGATTCAGATATATCTAGACATGTTTTAGTGCTAGATACATTCGAATCTAGACAAACTTGAGTCAATTAATTTGGATCGGAGGGAGTATATGTTTTTGAACCAGAAAAATGTGAGGAATATAAATATGCCATCTAAAAATATTTTTGAACAAATAAAATTTCGAAATTGTTTTAATGCAATAAAATGGCCTTTTCTTATTAAATTCATAACTTAAAAACCGTAAAACCGAATTCGATAAATGATAGGTCTAAATCGATCAGCGCGACGAGCCCTTTGCAACTGTTGAGAATTGGTTAGATTAGAATTCGCATCATGCATCATGGAGAACTAGTAAGATCAGAATTGTTTATGTAAGGAAAACATGGTGAATAAAATGGGAAAATAATTATTTCTTGTTGAGAATGCCTCACTAATGTTGTATCATTGATATGCAATGATCTTGCAATCTTTCCAACATATTTTGCATTATTAAATTTTCATGACATGCATCATATCATAATCATGCTGGTTCTTCCGCATTAGTTGTAATTGTTGCATCGCTTGTTTCTTTTAGTGCTTTGCTTCTTCTTGGATAGGACGATGAGGTGTTGTGAGATTCAACAAGTTCTTCAGATATTTATCTTTGACAATGTTTCCCAGGCGAGCATTCTTCCCCTTTCTATCTATTTTTGCATTTATAGTCTTTACTTCCTCCTGTTGATCTATTGCTATCTGTTTTTCGATGCTTTAGTTTCCGTACCACTTATACCCCTGTAGCCTATATTGCCTTGGACACCTCCTATTGCCTGTTGTATGGTAGACATTTGACCTTGCGAGTTGTAGTTGCTTGCTCAGGTGTTGCCGTGCATCGTCGATGTTCCACCCTTGTTGGGAGGTTGGCACATGCTTAATGGTGGAGATGATCATGGCTTTCATTACAACTTGTCAATTAAAATGTTGGAAGTAGATATAATTAATGAAGAGGCATCAATGAGTAATAGATGTTATGTGGTGTTTACCCACTCACTTGTGTCCACCTAGGACCCGAGTTCTTGACACCTGTTCCGAGACCGAGCGCGCTAACCACATGTGGAGTGTGTGGGCACCCCTATCGGCTTATTACTTGATTTCAAAGTAGTGTACTGGGGCCACAACTAGTTTGGGGTTTTAATGCCATGTTATACCATGCATGCCATGTTATGCCATGTTCATTATCTATTGCTCGATGAGCGTTTACTACTGTACTGTTTAGGATGTGGGTTGTTATGTTGAGGATTATACCTATGGCCTATGATATCTCGGCCGATCTCGCAACCCCTGGGTCCGTAATCGGACTCGGCCGACTTTGTTACATGTAGCTTAGTAGGGTGGCCCCATGTACTTGTTTTTGGTCTGGGAACATGTCGTGTCCGAAGCCCCACTGACATACCGATGGGTGTATGTTAATTGATCTGGCAAACAGGGTGGAAGTGCATGTGGATACTTTGGTGCACCCTTGTAGGGTTAAATATTTTCGAAAGCCATGTCTGCGGTTATGGACGACTGGGAGCATAGTTTCTCAATCCTTACACTAAAGCATTACTGTTATAATGTGACTTGTATCCGATATAACTAGTAAGTTGGATAACCACCATGGAATGAATGTATAAAATTGCCAACTATGTGAGTTTTCCTCAGAAGGACTTCCTTGTTTGGTCTCGAGGGGAAAAACTAGAATGGGTATTTTTGGTCGTAGTATCAGGTTGGTTTCGCATAGGTCTTTCTAACCTCTCTCTGATAGCCATCAGTTGTATCGAGTCTCTATAGGTTGTTTAATGCATGCTTTGCTACCACTTCAGTCCACCATACCTATGTAGGCAAGAGCCACCAAATTCTAGACTCGCCTTGTACTAGCCTCTATACTGACCGCTTTCTTTTTCCTTTGCCCTTTTCGGCACCCCTTTTGTTTAACAGGTATAAGTTTGATGTCGTTAGCAAGGTTACCCTTCCGGCTTGGCCTAGGAAGGGTTATGGACACCATTGTTTAATATTCAGGGCTCTTAGCTCAATTTGCTTCTTATCCGTACTCGGATGTTTTATCGTTTTCAAGGTGATTTGGATCTTTATACTGTATATCTATATTCTTGACTCATTGAGTCGTTGTTGTATATATATGTCTGTGTGTTCCATCGTAAACTATTGTGTAATGATATTACTTTGTTTTCCACCTGCACGCAAGTGCCTGGTGGGCATCCTTAAATCGTTTCTATGCGGGTTTGGCAGGAATCGCTAATACCTGCACATGGCCGATTCGAGGGTGTTACAATACCTCCTTACCATACGATGTCGGATGGTACAAAATGAAAAGATGTAGCATTTTGTCCTCCACATTTATTTGCGCTCTCGGCTCGATGCTACCTTGGGTTTGATGTTGCTATTTTAGCGTCCCGATCCACCTCAAGTCATTTTGAAAAACTCATTTTTTATTAACAGTAGGGAAGTTTATATATATATGCATTACTACATAAAATATTTTCACGAATTTGTGTGGCCAGGATGAAATCCTATTGATAGGATTTGTCCCAAATATGTGTGTCTCCACCTCTTCAGTGAACTTGAGGTACCTCTCTGCCTGACTTTATTTTTATTAGTAACCTCCTTATCAACTCCCAATATTGACTTTGTTGTTTCCATCGCCGGCTTCTCCTTCATCTCTCAAGTGATATGCTTCGTATGTTCTACCATCGTACTACATTATATATTAGCAATACCTAACATATATACCACTGAAAACTATACATGGTTATAACTATGTTAGTTTTCTAGTCCCCTATCCCTAAAGTATTTTTAACACCGAGTATTTTTTTGATAGTTTACGGTTGTTGAGGGCTAACCTTGTGGGTGGCCTGATCTTTCACGAATCCCATGAAATCGAGGCGGAGTGAGTGGGGGAAGAGGGAGATGATGAAATCTGCGAACTCACGCACGAGAACACGATGAACTCACACACACATGGAGACACGATACACACCTATAGCTCATTTCGGTGGCTACCGGTCCGGCGCAATCCCTAGGATCAGCGTCGGGTGAAGATCTCTCTTTCGAACTGGCACGACGAGTGGGGAGTCTTGGTAAGATCATGACATCTTGGCAAAGGGCTCCGATGCCAAGGCCTTGTACAACGAGGGAGGCACGATGCAAACTCCAACAAGGTGGGGGATAATTGGTGCTCCTTTATCAAGGAGCATGAGACTAGAATTAGGGAGATCCACAAGGGTGTCTTCTAATTAAAATTATCCAAGTATGAGTATTACAATGGAGGGTGGGGTCTATTTATAGGCCAACCACTAAAACATGAGTAGTTTGGGCACAAAAGGGTAAATCTGGATGAAATAAGGAATATTCTCGGGCATCATACCCATAGTTGACTGAGTACTGGGGCGTTCCGGTGATAAGTTCGGCATGACCAGAATGGGCACCGAAAATTCTGGTCAGCGCCAGTCATTTCGACCGACCACCGGAATAGCGTATAGAAGTGCGTTTCGATTGTCGCTGGTTTGCTTCGGTCAACGCCGATAATTCTGGTCCTGGTTCCGGTCTGGAGTGTGCGCCAGGAATCCCGGCATGGATTCTGGTTCGCCGGTCCTATAGCCGGTTTGGCCAGGAGCTCCTTCTTTTGTTGGCTTGGGCCCTTCTCTTGGCGATTCTTCATGGGGTTCAAAGCTGAGGATGCACAAAGTATTGTCGTGAAGTAGCAATGTAACGCCCTCGCCTGATAAGGCTGAGTTCCTATGTATAGTGCCAATTCCTAGATTGGTTCACTGGCACACATGGTGCAGTTGAATACCAAAGAATGTAACAGTGTATTATTATTACATCGAAGGATCTAGAATTTACAATTGTTACATAACGCTTAGATCAAATATTCAAGTAGCACACGGAAGCATAAATAAATAATTGGCTCCATCTTCAGTTGTGCCACAGGTGAACAATTGCTGAGTGGAGATTCGCAACCTATAAGATCACTCAAAACAATTGGAACAATAACCTGTAATATGAAAGGTTGCAACCAACGAGTGATCAATACTTTGAATGTATTGGAAGTGTAACTATGAGAACAACAAGGCTAAACACTACATGCATATCTAGCTTTTAGCGTTTCAGGCTTAGTTGCGGCAGCAAGAAAAATTTCATCCTAACATTTATAAATCATTTGGTCATCATCACACAACCCAATTAGGTTCAACCACAAGTTTTAGAAATTACAAAGTTAGAATGAACGAGAACATGTCATAGCGTCTATAATTCAACAACCCAATCGTCCGTTACCGGGACACGGCTAAGTAGTCAGTTTTACATCCTACAGAGGTTGTACACTGTACCCATATGACCTAGTCGACCCGCTCGTACCATGACATGCATTTTGAGTCATAATAGGGAGAATCCCAAGAAGATACAATTCAGGAAGTAGTCCCCCAATCCCATCCACGCACCGTACCAACCTACCACAATTTAGTACATCTCTGAATACAAAGAGCTCAGTTCACCACGACCTACTAAGTCTATCCAGCCACTCGTAACTCACTGGCATATGGCTGTACACGTAAGCTAACAAACACATACACTAACCATTTCTCTGAAACCTGGGTGGCCATCCACAAGTGAGATATTCAGGTAAACCATAGACATGGACCCGGTATTCACGAATCAAGCATTTACCAATTCCATCTAGAGAGTTTATTAATTAAGTTGTTTTCAAAATCCTAGCAAGTTTGTCTTTTCAAAACAATACTTTTTCATAGTGTATCCCACCCTCGTCTAAGTAGCACATCTAAGCAAGACTAACATACGAGGGATCACCTACCAGGAATTACTACGACAACAGTGGGATAATAGCATAGCCATAATAGTCCTAGACATGCATCTACAAAATCAGATCTACAATGCATAACAAAAATAAATGGGACATTCTGAAGCTCCACTTGCCTTTTTAGTTGTTGGAGTTGTTCAAGTACTCGAAATAGTTGTAGTGATTACACTCCTCACAATCTACACGAATCGGTGCAACAAGAAGAACAACAACACATAGAAATCAATACAAATGCATAAATGCATTATGACATGTTCATAAAGGTTTTAGTAGAGTATATAGGTTCTATGATCATTATTCTTATAAATGACATGCATGGAAAACTTTTAATGCATCAAAACCATTTATTGCATCAATTTCATCCATTTAAATAGGCTTTATTCAATTTAAATTATCTTTTGTTGTAAACAATGTGATAAATTTTTGGTGAGAATACTTCTGGATAGGTATTTGATTTTAGAGCCAGGAGCAAAAGGATTCATGTCAAAATAGTTCCCAAATGTTTTTTTATAATTAAAATACTGCAATATGCATTTTAATATGTCAAAATTATATGTACAGTAAACTCGTAATTTTATTCTAGAATCATGTTCTATACTATTTTGTGAATCCAAGGGGCATATCATTTGTATTTTTCTGATATGTAGATTATTTTCTATGAATTAATTGCTACAAAAAAGATATTAAACCAATTAAATAATCACAACAAATACTTATATTAAATGTCGAATCGAATTGCATATTAATAATCTACACAAAATTATCTTTCCAACGGCATACTATTTGCTATTGTTGGAGCTATAAATATTTTTATATGAATTTTACAATTTAATACAATTTCTGCCTATTTTCTAATTTCTGGAAATAGAGGGAATATTCCTTGAAATATACTGTGCGACATGGCGCGTTCTGGTTTGTCGGTACCTCTTCATTTAAGTGGTGTGTCTGCGTGCGTTGGATCTGGACCAGATGACGGATGGAGAACGGCTCGGCTTTGGCTCACAGCTGGACTAGAGCTTCAGCTCTAGCCCGGATCAAATCGACTTGAGTTGAACTCCACCACGTGGGTTTGACCTAATGGCCGAGAGGACCTGGACATGCTCTCACCGATAGGATGATGTGGCGGTGGTGGTGGACGGCAGAGACGGTCGGCCTTAGTGGCTTGCCGTCAGTCAGCGGGTGATGTAGAGTATACCGAGGCATGCTCGTGGGTGAGATCAGGACCTTCGGACTCCTCCTGTGGAGATGGCGTGTCGCGAACGGAGCACCTGCAGGACAATTGGGCTCCAGTGGAATCAGGAGTTCATCCTGATGTGAGAGAGGAGGGGAAAACAGCGTGAGGAGATGCGGTGGTGCAGGGGGAGCAAGACTAGGGGAAAAGGAGGCGCGAGGCGCTCGGGAAACCTCGAGCTCATGCTCGACTGTATCAGCGGTAGTGAGTAGCTCCGGTGAGAAATTCTGGCAGCCTACTAGCATTAATTCTAGGGTTTATGTGGGGGGGGGGTCAAAGAGGGGATTGATATGATTTATAGAGGGGCGGGAATCGGAGGCGGGGTGGTAAAATCCGAATGGATTCAACGATTCATATGGAGGAAGTTCGTCTCCATGACGTGTACGACCAGGTGAGGAAGACCCGATGAGGGAGATGACAAGGGGGCCCCACCTATCGGAGAAAATAAAAACAAAAGAGAAAAGAAAAGGGAAGAGAGAGTGCATGCTGCTAGGCTGCCGCTGTGCTACCGGGTGGGCCGGCTGTGGGCCACTAGCTCTCGCGCACGCACGACAGAGAGAGGAGGGGGAAAGGACGCTGGGTTGGGCCACAGGTTAGTTCGGTAGGTTAGCTTAGGCCTTTTTTCTTCTTTGATTTTTTTCTTTTTTCTTTTTTATTTCTTACTTCTTTTATATCTTTTTATTAGATAATCTAAATGATATGAAGTTTGTTTCTGAATTTTTCTAAAATTCAGCAGATCATCTTAGGATCATTTGTGCATCCTTCCTGAAAGAGCATGTGGCCCCCCATGTGTGGTTTTGGTAATTAATGACAATCTTTATGGACTAATGTTTGTATTAAGGTGTACTTGTAGAAATTGTCCATTGGCATCGCTTGGAGCATGTGTTGGCTTCAAGGTTGATGAAATGAAGAAGAAGATGCGTTGTGGAAGCTCATTATGCGCCATCCCTAGAAGATCTCATGTTTGGTGCTTGCCATCCTCGGTGTTTATGGATCGATGAAGACAAGGCCAAAGGATGCTGAAGGTAAAGGTATTCTTGATAGGTTTTCCCTTTTACCGGTCTCGTGTTGACTGGGTTTTGGATAGATAGCCGTACTATCAAGAGGGGCTCTCGAGTGAGTATCTCGATCATATCGTTCGGAGAGAGCTCAAACCTTTGTATACTTGCATCATCGTATTTGGTTGTTTATTTGTCTTATCCATGCGAGGATATAGAGCTTGTGGTAATCTTCATAACAAGCTCTTGTTCATCAAAATCGGATCCCCCTTTTATATCTTGTTGCGATTTTGATCTTGGCGGTTTTCCGGATACTCACTGAGTGAGGTATCTCACATTATTATACTTGATACTTTCTAAATTGGTGATATCCAATATTTTCATGTTTAGTTGGGTAGCTCTTGTCGTCATCTTTCCAACACAATTGGAATCGGGTCATCGGAGTTACCAATCAAAAGTTATCGTTGTTTGAATATTTGCCGGTTTGATTTGAAAAAGAAAAAAAAGGGGTTTTCTGCCTGGGCCTAGCGGTACTACCGGGTGGGCTACCGGCCGCACCTGGTTGCCCGCCTCTGCCCTCTGACCCGCGCGGTAGCGTTGCCGGCCCAGGCCGATAGAACCGGCCCATGCGGTACTATCGCCCGACCTCGGTACTACCGGGGCTGGCAGCCCACCTTCCCAGCCAAGCTCCCAGCCTAGCTCCCAGCCAGCCTCGTGCACCCATCCCCGCTCGCTTCCCGCTACGTGCCCCGATCCCCTCTCGCTCGCGTGTGCTGCCCCGCCTCGCTCGATCGCTGCTCGCTCGCTAGTCCGTACGCATTGACCCCGCCGCCCCTGCTCGTTCCCTGTTTCGCTCGCCTTGCTGATTGCCAGGTTGACAGGCGGTAGTACCGGGCATTTCCAGTACTACCGGCCCAGTCCGGGAAAATGCCCCAACGGGCAATTTTTCAGGCCCCCTATATAAGCCTTTTCCCCTCTCTTTTTTAGCAACTCTTCCTCTCTTATTTTCTCAAGCCTTGACTATTATTCTTTCTACTCTCTTGCTTGATTTCTCTCTTTTCCCCCAATGGTTCTTGCTCATATTTGAAGGGAAAATAGAGAAGATCTAGATCTACATTTTGACCAAATCAAATCACCCCTTTGTGGAGTGAATCTTTGGGATCTAGATCTTTGGGGCTTTTTGTGATCCCCTTTTGTGTTCTTCCTCTCTTATTCCCCCAAGTGCTTTAGTAGCCTTGTTGGAATTTTAGAGTGAAGTTGTGGAGCATCTTTGTGGTGTTCTTGCCTTTTGCATTTGGTGCATCGGTGTGTGTTCTCTCCGGAGGATTTGTTCGGTGATATTCATTGGAGCTTGTCCCTCTTGGGTTCTTGGAACCCTAGACGGTTGTGTGGCCTTTGTGGCGAGTGCTTGGGGTCTTCAATTAAGTTGTGAAGCTCCCCCAAGATTGAGGCCTTGGTGGCGATTATTGGGAGCCTCCAATTAAGTTGTGGAGATAGCCCCAATCTTGTACGGGTTCGGTGACCACCCTTAAGTGTCCCATAGTGGAACGGGTGCTTGCCCACGTGGTGGGTTCTCGGGAGAATAGGGTGAGGCCTTGGTAGCGTTGGTGGTCTTAGTACCGCCCACCCCTCCAAAGAGACGTACTCCCTTGTTGGGAGGAACTCGGTAAAACATCGTCGTCCCCGCGTGCCTCGGTTATCTCTATACCCGAGCTCTTTACTTATGCACTTTACATTGTGATAGCCATCGTGCTTGAAGTAATTATATTGCTATCATATTGTTTCTTGTCTTGCTTAGCATAAGTTGTTGGTGCACATAGGTGAACCTTAGTATATCTAGGTTTTGTGCTTAACAAAAGAAAACACTAGTTTTATTCCGCCTTTGTTAAGCCCATCTCGTAGAAGTTTTAATCGCCTATTCAACCCCCTCTAGGCGACATCCGTGATCTTTCAATTGGTATAAGAGCGAGGTCTCTCGCTTTTAGGCTTCACCACCTTGAGAGTAAAGATGTCGACTAGTGGTGTAGTGCACGATTCTTATTATATATTCGATGGCAGAAATTATGGTGTATGGAAATCTCGCATGCTAGATTATTTTCGGGACATTCACCCATCTATTGAGGGAATTCTATATATGGGTTCCTCTTCTCCTATGTATCCCCAAAACGAATCTTTAGAGGAGAAGATGAATTCTTATATAGATGCTCTAGCTACTAAAATGCTTTTACTTGTTGTGAGCAATGTAGTTATTTCTTCAATCATGCCTTATCGGAGTGCTCATGATATTTGGACAAAGCTTCAAGATAAATATGGTGTGTTCAACATTATTGAGGATGATTGTATTCCCTCCACCTCCGGTCATGATGAGATATCATCTTCTTCCACTTCACCAACATGTGATTTTTCACAAGGTAATGATATGGTGAGTGGTGATAGAGATTGCAATTTGGATAGTGTGCATACTATTGACAATCCTTCATCTCTATCTAGTTGTAATGATCTATCTTTGGACTCTAACACTTATAGCACTCAAAATTCCTCATATGCTAGTGTTGGTAGTCCTTGCATATCATGTAGAAATGGCTTGAATAATTCACATGATGATATGCTTGCTTTGTCTTGTTGCCATGATAAAAATTCTTCTATTTCCTCTAGTGCTTGTGTTGCTAACCATGTAGAGGAAACCGAAGATTATGTGGGTCAAGACAAGGTCTTAGATGGAGCTTCAAGTTCAATCTCATCTTCACCTTCTTCCGGTTCTCACTTATGCCTTATGGCTAAGGGAACTAAGGTAACCTCTTTAGATCCCATGGCATCTCATAGTTATTATTATTATTATTATTATGATGATGATGATGTTGTGGATGATGATAGTGAGGAAGAAGAGGATGAGATTGCCTCTTTAGATGAAAAGGGTGAGGTTGTTTATCGTGCTCTAGTTAAGAATAATATTGCTTGCTCTAAATTTGTTTAAATCTTAACTTTTGCTATGGAGAGCAAGAAAATTATTAAGCAATTGCAAGCTCAAGATGAAGAGCAAGAGAACACCATTGAAAAACTTCAAAGCCTCTCTAATGATCTAAGAAAAGCTTATTTGGAAGAACAATCCACCAAGGAGTCTCTTGAGGAGACCTTTGCTCTTGAATTATCTAGAGTAAAGGAAAACCATGATAGAGAACTCATGGTGGTAAGTTCTCTTAAAACTAAAAATGATGAACTTGTAGTTGCCCATGCTAAACTCGTTGAGGATTTTAAGCACCTCAAAAAAGGCTCTCGGGTCATTAAGAGTGAGCTTACCAAACTCACCGAGTCGCATGAGCAACTTAAAGCTTCATATTCAAAAGAGCTTGCAAAGACCTCACCTCTTGCTATTAATAATGATGCTTGTGCTACTAACTCTATTTCTTGTGAAGCATCGATGTTGAAGGAGAATGTTGAGCTAAAGGCTCAACTTGCTTTGCTAACTAGCAAATATGGGATATTGGAAGAAAGTCATGTTAAGATCTCAAGCTCACATGAGGATCTTCTAGTCTCCCATGATAAGCTAAAGTTAGCTCATGAGGCCATTTTGTCGAAGGTAACATTAGTGGGCCTCATGTGGACATTAGCACTACTACTACTCCTAATGTGATATTGCCATGTGCTAGTCCTTGTAATTCATCCTCGCATAACCATGCTATATCTTGTGATGAATTGCTTTCCGTGCCTTGTTGCTCTAACAATGTTACATATAGTTCCTCTAATATTGTTGTTAATACTAACCTCGTAGAGGAAATCAAAGAGCTCAAGGCTCAAGTCACTTGTTTGAAGAATGACTTGAAAAAGGGTCATAAAGGGAAGGCCACACTCAACCACATCTTGAGTGTGCAAAAATCCCCCAATGACAAGAGCAGACTTAGATTCAACTCCAATATCAAGAACAAGTCCACTATCAAGTTGAAGCACAAGGGTAACAAGAAGAATGGCCAAGATCAAGCAAAGTATCTGGCCAACATTATTTGCTTCAAGTGCAAGGAAGAAGGGCATCATGTTAGATCTTGCCCATTTAAGAAGAAGCCTCTTGGTGTGAAGCAACAATGGAAGTGGCCTCAAGGTCTACCTCAAGTGGTAGATGGACCTCTTCCTAAGAGGACTACTCGAGCTCTTCCTCAAGTTGTGGAATCACCTAAGAAGAAAGCTAGCAAGACAAGAACTTGCTACATTTGCCATGAGAAGGGGCACATTTCTTCCTCATGCACTAGTGGTATCTCCTCATCCAACCCTATCTTGATTTATGATGATTATTCTCTTGGTAAGGATGAGTTTGGCAATGTGTTTGCCAAATATGTTGGTACCCAAAGTGGTCTCAAGAAAAGAACCATTTGGGTTGCCAAGCCTATTGTGACTAACTTCTTAGGACCCAACTTGGTTGGGGACCAACAAGCCAAAACTTGATCAATAGGTGTTTTAGGGAGGACAATGGAGACTTGGTTTTATTATGAAGAATTGAGGGATCTTCATCTATTATATTGTCAAGCCAAGTCATGTGGATTTTATTGCCTCTATTATTTGTCCAATGTTCTTTCTTGCGGTAACATATGCTTAACTCATTACATTGAAAGTTACTCGCCCCCTTGTGCATGTGTTGGTTTTGTACCTTGCATGTTTGTTGTAGATGTTGTGCTTACCATTTTCTTATCTTGAGTTATCAAGTATATTTGTGTTTGTTGGTTTGCACATCATGTATGAGTGGTTCTTGTGTTGGAGCTATTGTTGAATTTTATTTGGTATCTTATTTAGCTCTTGTGAGAGATTAATGGACTATCCCATTTTGGGGGAGTGTTATGCTTGGGCATTCCACAATCCTAAAAATGTGTTTTCATGAGGAATACCACTTAGTAGTGTTTTTGCAATTTTATCTAGTCTCTACGTGGTATATGTCTCATGAGAAATTCATGTTCTATATTGTCCATTAATTATCTCCTTTGCCTCGTGTTGAGATTTATTTTGTATCACATTATGGGGGAGTCATATGCTTAGTGCATATTACAAACCTAGAAAATGTGAAAATTCGAGGTTGTGTCACTTAGAATTGATATTGAATTATCTAGCTCCTATGTGACACATTTGCTCAAACAAGCTCAATTTTTATTGAATGCCTTTGTTTCTCATCTTTTGCATCTTGTTTGTGTGAGTGTTTCTTGGTATGTGTTTCTTCATATTCGGATCTTTGTATCCTCACGGAAACCATTAGCTTAAATTCACTTCAATCACTAGCGATTGTGTTACTATTGGAAGCTACCAAGAATCTCTTTTGAAGCATCAAATTTAATTCTTATACTTTGATATATGCTTGTTTGTGTGAATATGATCTTGGATATCCGTGTGAACTACCTCGGGAAGATTATTCCCATTACTTCTTGTCCTTGGAGAATTGGTAATCTATATATGGTAGAATCCTTTTGATCATATTCACTTTGGCCTTAGCTTATTTTTGTCCTATCTTTGGCCAAGAAAATATTTTGTCTTTCTCCCAAGCCTTCCTTGCATCTTATGGATCTTCTTATGTTTTTGGTATCCTCTTGTGTTTTATATATTATAAGTAGTAGTGATGATCTCATTTGTGTGCATTTTGCATTCAAAAGAAAAAATCCTAAATAATGTACTACTTATGGGTGAGCACTCCTATATTATTTAGAACACTCCTATTTATGCTTCTTGCTTTGATCCATATCATGTTTTATGTTCTTGGAAGTTCGATCTTTTTGTTTTGGTATTTTGTGCCATAATGAAAAGTGTGAGAGTTTGGTTTATGTGTTGGAACCTTGCTCTTTTGGTAGTTGGTTTTTGTCTCATTCTTTGTTTCATGTTTTGACCTTTTAGAATGAGATAAATCCTCGAGCATGTGTGTTTTTATCTATGTTTTGCTCTTTGGATTTTGTCTAGTTCATTCGTTGAACTTGTGATCATTCATGTGTTGAATTGGTTATTTGATACAATTTGGACACCTTTTATCGTGTCACACTCTTGTGTGTGCCATCTCAGTGTACTTGGTGTTTTTGTTCAAATTGCATCTCCTTGTTGGTTCTTGAAAGCCTTGTGCATGCATATACCCTACTTGTTTATTTCATGGCATGCTTGCTTTCTTAGATCCATTATATAGGGGAAACTCAAATAAATCCTAATTGGCTAAGATGTGCATGAAATTCAATTTCATATCAATATGCACATATTTATGTGGAGTCTCTCCTATGTATTGTAGTTTCACTAACTACTTTGGACCCAATTAGTTTGGGGACCATTTTGTACTTAAATGTGTTTTAGGTACATATTAAGATATATTGGATGCTTGTCTCTCCAAGTTTGAAGAAGTGGTGCGTCCATGGGAATTGGAGGCAAGCTTTAGGATGATCAACGAATTCATATCCTCTACATCCTACCAATTATATCTCGGTAACAAGTATCTATTTATCATGATCATATATCTTGCTTCTAACCATTTGTGGGTTGCCTTCTAGCATGAATTATTGTATTTATATTTGTTGTGGTTCTAGCTTTGGTCTTAAGAGAACCTCCTATTGCAAATGGGTGTAAGTTGAGATGAGTGCATATAATTGGGTCTATACAAAATCATGCATTTGATTCATACATCCCAAATATGTCAATCTAGCAATTTTATTGCCTATCATTTCCTCAACTTCTCTCATGTGCAATAGTGAGTTTTTGTTAGTTGATCTTTCTTTGTGATACTTGTTGCCTTTCTCCATATATTCCAACAATCTCCTTTTCCCTTGGTGATTGTTGTAATAAATGTAGCGTGTTGGTGTTTTAAGTTCATCCATGAACCATAAGATAAAATTATGCCTTTTTCCTTGCTTATAAGCAAAAATCTTATTGGTATATATTATGACTTCATTTCGGTTTTCATGTGCTTTCTTGAGTATCTTGTTTATGTGTGCATGTTTCTTTTTGGACATATGTCTTTGTGATGCATTCCATTTAGAAATTTATACACATATGAGAAGATAATTTTAGTTGAGATTTTTATTCCTTGGATATCACCCTTTATTCCTTTTTGATTCTACGGTGGCTTCCAAATTTATTTGCCTATGAGTGCTTGTTCGTATTGTTTGTATCTTCGGGCACTCATTTATTCTCTCATGCCTTGTATTGTTAAATGAATATGGATGAGTGAGGATTCCATGATCATGCACCTTGTTCCCCAACATATTTATTATAATTGGTGCATTATCTTTAGGGAGATCCTCTAATTCATTCAATAATGCTCATTTGTCTTCTTTCCCGTTTGTTGTGTTTTAAATGCTTATGGGGGAGCAAGGATTCCATATTTGTGCATGATGTATTCAAATGCAACTATTCTATTTATGCACAAATCTTGGGGAGCTTCTCCATTTTCATTTAAAACACTCTTTTGATCTTATCATAATATCTTGTTTTGTTCATTTGGACTCATTTGTTGTTTTAATTTGGTTCTTTTGGATCTTATGGTTGCTTGTGTCATTTGTTGATGCTTATCTTTTATGTCCTTATCAATCTTTGGGTCCTCGATATAGTTTTACTTCCTCCCAAGTATTCATCATTAGATTTGTGCGAATGCACACCTTTGGACGAACTATCACTATATTGGTCTTCTAGAACTTGTCACCCATTTCGGCAATCGATGCCAACAGGGGAGAAGTTTTAGAGGGTTTAAGGGAAGTCGGTTTATGCTTTGAGGTGGTTCTTAAGCATTTGCCTTTCATGCTCTTGCATCTTTGTGTTGCTTAGCATGTGATATATAGAGGAAACTCCACCAAGGATAATGATTGGCAATATATGCAATGGAATTCAAGTTCATCACACATGCATAGATTGTGGGGGAGTTTGCTCTATATATTGTGGTGGTACCAATATCACATACTTGTGTAGTATTTGATATTGGGGCTACCATTTTATTTGTTTAATTCCTTATATAAACCCTCTCAAAGAGATTGTCATCAATTACCAAAATGGGGGAGATTGAAAGAGCATGTGGGCCCCCATGTGTGCTTTTGACAATTAATGACAATCTTTATGGAATAATGTGTGTATTAAGGTGTACTTGTAGGAATTGTCCATTGGCATCGCTTGGAGCATTTGTTGGCTTCAAGGTCGATGAAATGAAGAAGAAGATGCGTTGTGGAAGCTCATTATGCGCCATCCCTAGAAGATCTCATGTTTGGTGCTTGCCATCCTCGGTGTTTATGGATCGATGAAGACAATGCCAAAGGATTCTCAAGGTAAAGATATTCTTGATAGGTTTTCCCTTTTACCGGTCTCGTGTTTACTGGGTTTAGGATAAATAGCCGTACTATCAAGAGGGGCTCTCGAGTGAGTATCTCGATCATATCGTTCGGAGAGAGCTCAAACCTTTGCATACTTGCATCATCGTATTTGGTTGTTTATTTGTCTTATCCATGCGAGGATATAAAGCTTGTGGTAATGTTCATAACAAGCTCTTGTTCATCAAAATTGGATCCCCCTTTTATATCTTGTTGCGATTTTGATCTTGGCGGTTTTCCGGATACTCACCGAGTGAGGTATCTCACATTATTATACTTGATACTTTCTCACTTGGTGATATACAATAATTCCACGTTTAGTTGGGTAGCTCTTGTCGTCCTCTTTCCAACGCAATTGGAATCGGGTCAATCGGAGTTGCCAATCAAAAGTTATCGCTGTTTGAATATTTGCCGGTTTGATTTGAAAAAGAAAAAAGGGGTTTTTTGTCTGGGCCTAGTGGTACTACCGGGTGGGCTACCGGCCACACCTGGCAGCCCGCCTCTGCCCTCTGTCCCACGCGGTAGCGTTGCCAGCCCATGCGGTACTACCGCCCGACCACGGTACTACCGGGCCTGGCAGCCCACCTTCCCAGCCCAGCTCCTAGCCAGCCTCGCGCGCCCATCCCCGCTCGCTTCCTGCTGCGCGCCCCGATCCCCTCTCGCCCGCGTGTGCTGCCCCACATCGCTCAATCGCTGTTCGCTCGCAAGTGCGTACGCATTGACCCTGCTGCCCCTGCTTGTTGCCTGTTTCTTCGCCATTGATTGCTGTGTCCACGAGCGATAGTACCGGCCTTCCAGATTATCGTCCACCAGGAAAACGCCCCAACGGGCAGTTTTCCAGCCCCCCTATATAAGCCTTTTCCCCTCTCTTTTTTAGCATCTCTTCCTCTCTTATTTTCTCAAGCCTTGACTATTATTCTTTCTACTCTCTTGCTTGATTTCTCTCTTTTCCCCCAATGGTTCTTGCTCATATTTGAAGGGAAAATAGAGGAGATCTAGATCTACATTTTGACCAAATCAAATCACCCCTTTGTGGAGTGAATCTTTGGGATCTAGATCTTTGGGGCTTTTTGTGATCCCCTTTTGTGTTCTTCCTCTCTTATTCCCCGAAGTGCTTTAGTAGCCTTGTTGGAATTTTAGAGTGAAGTTGTGGAGCATCTTTGTGGTGTTCTTGCCTTTTGCATTTGGTGCATCGGTGTGTGTTCTCTCCGGAGGATTTGTTCGGTGATATTCATTGGAGCTTGTCCCTCTTGGGTTCTTGGAACCCTAGACGGTTGTGTGGCCTTTGTGGCGTGTGCTTGGGGTCTTCAATTAAGTTGTGAAGCTCCCCCAAGATTGAGGCCTTGGTGGCGATTATTGGGAGCCTCCAATTAAGTTGTGGAGATAGCCCCAATCTTGTACGGGTTTGGTGACCACCCTTAAGTGTCCCATAGTGGAACGGGTGCTTGCCCGCGTGGTGGGTGCTCGGGAGAATAGGGTGAGGCCTTGGTGGCATTGGTGGTCTTAGTACCGCCCACCCTTCCCCAATGAGACGTACTCCCTTGTTGGGAGGAACTCGGTAAAACATCGTCGTCCCCGCGTGCCTCAGTTATCTCTATGCCCGAGCTCTTTACTTATGCACTTTAAATTGTGATAGCCATCGTGCTTGAAGTAATTATATTGCTATCATATTGTTTCTTGTCTTGCTTAGCATAAGTTGTTGGTGCACATAGGTGAACCTTAGTATATCTAGGTTTTGTGCTTAACAAAAGAAAACGCTAGTTTTATTCCGCCTTTGTTAAGCCCATCTCGTAGAAGTTTTAATCGCCTATTCACCCCCCCTCTAGGCGACATCCGTGATCTTTCACTTCCACTAGTTTGCAAATATTGTATTTATAAATCCTTATAGTTTCCTTATAGGAAACTTTTGACAAATCAAAATTTGGTTTTCAAAATAGGGTTTTGGATATTTTTTTGCATGAATGCCATGATGCAATGCCATGCACATGAATCCTATTTAATTCCCAATTTCTAAAATCTTGGGATGTGACAAGCAAGCCATCCAAGGGTGTATCAGAATCACATGAGATGAGGAGAGAATTCACCTTTGCTTGAAGGAGCTTGGCTTGAGCACAAGTCATTGGTCCACTTGGGGGATTTGGTGGTGTAGATGTAGGGAGTCCATGGGACGGGCTGCATCAGCTCCCCCTTGGGAAATAGTCATCCTCGACTCTTCATGCATATCATCTTGAACATCTCCATGGAAAGGTGAAAGGTCCTTGATGTTGAATGTATTGCTCACAAGGTACTTGGAGGTCGGGATGTCGAGGATGTAGGCATTGATTTTGATTCTCTTGAGGACCTTGAAGGGGCCATCTCCTCTTTGCTTGACCTTGGAACGTTCCTTGGGGAATGGTCCTTGCTCAAGTGTATCCACACAAGGTCACCTTCATCAAATATCATGTCCTTCTTGTCCTTGTTTAACCTTGAAGCTTGGCGAAGGACTTGTTGCTCGATAGTAGCTCTTGTTTCTTCGTGAAGCTTCTTCATAGCTTGCTTCTTCACTAGCTCATGGAGAGGTAGTGGTAGGATGTCGAGCATGGTGAGGGGTTCGAAGCCATAGACGATCATGAATGGGCTCATCTTTGTTGTAGAGTGGTTGGCTCGATTTTAGGAGAACTCGGCGTGAAGAATGCATTCCTCCCAATCCTTGAGGTTTTTCTTGATTAACACACGAAGGAGAGTGTCAAGGCTTTGGTTGACGACCTCGATTTGGCCATCGATTTGCGGGTGCGAGGCGGACGAGAAGAGTAGCTTGACTCCGAGCTTGGCCATGAGTGTCTTACATAAGTATATCATGAATTTCACGTCGCGGCTGGAGATGATTGTCTTTGGCACTCCGTGAAGACGGATGATTTCCCTGAAAAACAAATTTGCAACATGTGACTCATCATCGGTCTTATGGCACAAAATGAAGTGTGCCATTTTTGGAAAAGCGATCCACTACGACAAATATAGAATCATGACCATGCTTAAACCTAGGCAATCCTAACACAAAGTCCATGATGATGTCCGACCAAGGTGCATGAGGAATAGGTAATGGCATATAAATACCAAATGGGTTAGACTTAGACTTAGCTTGAACGCATGTAGTGCATCGTTGGACGTAGCTCCACACGGTACCCCATAGAGGGGTACCGTTTTTAACATTGTTAGAAATCAAAATGGTCTCACATGACCTATCAACTACCACTCTTAACTCACTCGGTGTATCACTCATGTCCTCCAAATGGAAGCACTCAATATCACGTATGGTGGAGTCACTCATCTCACTCTTGATTTCACTCAAGTGGGCTAAGTGGCTCTCATACTCACATGGGATTGGTACCACATCATCACTCAAGCATATCGGGATAGGTTCGGTTCTCTCAACTCCATGTGCCTCCTTTGGTGAAGGGAAAGTCCCATGCTCACCATTTTGACCTTGTTGCCATCTTGTACTTTGGGTGCCATTGTGCTTCTCCATTGCATCCAATTGTTGGCAAAACAACTTGTTTTATTCTATCTTTGGGGGGGGCATATTTTTTACAGCCTCGTCCAACTTGGCGAACTAGAGGTACATCTCTTGATTGAATGACATTCTTGGAGTGCTTGGATAATAAGTTGCATTGAAGATCATGTAGTTGGATGCTTCATCTTGAACTTGAAATTTTGGCATTGAAGCTTGATGGCGTGTGAAATGGATCGTATGGGCACCTAGAGGAGGGTGGTGAATAGGTGCTACTTCAAATGTTAATGCTTTTTCAATTTTAGGCTTGACACAAAAGGTAAATTCTCTAGATATACTACTATGTACAATTTCCATATATGCAAACCTAACTACTAGCGAGTAAAGCCGAGTAAAGTGAGGAACGAGGAAACTGTGATGAAGCACGTGGAGACACAGGATTTGTTTTACCATAGTTCCTTCCTTGTTAAAGGAAGTACATCTGCATTGGAGGGGTGGGAGGTGCTAAGACCACCACACCATGATAGGCCTCACCCTGTTCTCCGATGGATCCCGCCACCAAAGGCCTGATCCACCTTTCCACTATAGGAACCCTTCGAGGCAGGAATCGGCGCCTTTACACAACTAGCGGGGCACAACTCCACAACCGAATTGGAGGCTCCCATAATGACAACAAGCTGCCACAAGAACAATTGTTATCAATAATAAAGCACAAGATCTAGATATCAACGAGAATACTAGATCAGGGATTCTCCAAGTGAACGGAGATGAGTTGAAGCGCTTGATTCATGATGATGATGAATGATGTCTCCTCCTTCGATTCCCCCAAAGATCGAAGCCTTCGGGTGGTTGAAGTGGGAGATCTAGGGGAGAGAGCTTTTGCACCAGGTCTGATCTTTTTCGAATGAACCAAGAGATCTGACAGGAGGGGAAGATGTGGCTTTTATACCCCCTGTCCAAATGGAGCCGTTGGAGCTTTTTGGGGCCGGATTATCCGGCCTAAGTGAGGGCCGGATTATCCGGCCCGGGTAAAACTCCGCCCCAGCCTCGGACTATCCGGGGGATAATCTGCCCCCAGACTGAGTGATGCGCCGAGCCAGCCTTTGCTTGTCTCCTGGGGGCCAGATTATCCGGCCCAAGGTGAGGTCCGGATTATCCGGTCGAGGAAGAAAGTCCGCCCCACTTCGGATTGTCCCGGGAAAATCCGCCCCCAGTCAGAGCGTCGCGCCATGCCAGCCCTTGCTCGTCTCCAGGGGGCCGGATTATCCGAACCAAGGTGAGGGACGGATTATCTGGTCAGGGGAAGAAAATCTGCCCCACTTTGGATTGGCCGGCGGAAAAATCCTCCCCTAGTATGAGACTCGCGCCATGCTAGCCTTTGCCAAGAGGGTTAGGCCGGATTATCTGGCCCTTGATGGGGGCAGATAATCCGGCCCCCAAACACAACAAACACTTCCCTGCACACTTAGCACACATGAGGAAACTCCACAGTATTGTTATCTAACACGCAAAACACAGGGAACCATGAAATGTCTTTTCAATCTCCCCCTTTTTGGTGTTAGATGACAATACTAGGATTTGCAAGATAGCTCTCATAACAACAATATTTAACAAATGAAAAATACCCCCCCTCAATGTGTGCATGCTAAAATTTGCATTTGATTACAAATACACACAAGAAGGTACAAGTCTATTTCATTGGAACATAGGCAAAATATTCATACCACCAAGAGAGAGATAAAGGTGTCCTCAATATATTATAAGAATATCCAATGATAGCCATAATGAGTGCCTTCCTCGATATAGAAATCTAATATAGCCAATATGATAGATGAATACATAAGGATAATCCACAAGATAAATCTAGAGCCACACATAGACATAGTCTCATAGAGAGCAAATCACAAATAGAAGTTCAACACTAAATGGGCACAAGCGATAAAAAGACCGAAAATATAAAGTGCAAATGCTTGCGCCCGACCCATGCAAATCCACGAAGACCTAATAGAACTACTTCTCCCCCTTTGGCATCGAAACGCCAAAAAGGAAGAATAGCAATGCTAACACCCCAAGGGATCACTCGTAGTCATCATCGTCGTCCTCGTCCCCGTCCTCGTCCTCATCCTCAAGCTCCTCGGTGTCATCCTCCTCATAATCAGCAGTGGTCGCGGAAGGAAAAGGTGACGCTCAATCTCTCCATAGTTGAGCCTAGAAGAAGAATTCCACCGAGCATATGGTGTGGGAGTAGTAGGAGTAGGGGGATCGCCTGATGCTCCGGACACATGGTGGAGAATGAGCTGCTGAGTGTGAGCCATCTCATGCGTTGCTTGTATGCCTCATACTGTCCCTTACGAGTGTCCACCCCATGCACTAGGGGCCTACGAGCACTGGCACGCGCATCCCTCATGAGACCCTTAGGAGCAGAAGAAGGGTGTGAGGTCTTTGTAAGCTTGTTGTAGATCTTCTTCACCTTGTGTTCCACATCGATGTTAAACTCTTCAGTGGGAAGCAGGTTCTTGATCAGCATCATAATGTATGGTGCATATGGGATGGATAGCCTATTGAACATGGCATCAGTCAACTCATGGTAAATAAAGTCCATCACATCCATCTTGTAGTCAATGGAGTCATCCTCACTAGACGCAACCTCATGAGAGAAGGCAAGAAGCTGAACTAGGTGACCATGAATACTGTCATTGTTCCCTCCACTCGGGCTGATAGAATCACAGAAGAGTCCCACCAAGCTAGCATACAAAGGAGAAAGACCAGCAAAGGTGCCCACAATACCATTGTCAACTATGCACGGAGAGAGGACTACATCTTTATTGGGCTTGAGTTGGGTGATGATACGGTGTCCACTAGCACGATCCCTATTGCAGAAGGAATATCCAAGCACCCCAGCAAAAACATGAAAATCAGCTTGCATAGGCCTGTCACAAGTCATCCACTTCATGGTGCGGTGCTCATCACTACAAATAACCAAGGTGGAGAAGAACTGCTTCACAATCTTATAATCATAGGAGCATTGAAGGGCCATGAGATGGTGCAGCCCCATCCTCTCAGTCACATACATGGCATCGACAATTTGAGGCTTTTCTGTGGCCTCAGCAATAATCAGAGGATGCATAGGCCGAATATTCTGCCGAACATAAACATCTTCATAGATACCATTTTGTTCAGCACACCAAAAACGAGAGTCACCCAGCTCAGTATCGTGCGCTAATTCATCAAGCAGATCATGATGATGAATGGAAGAGTAAGTAATAGGATCCATCTTCTTATAGTCAATCTTGGGCTCTTTTCCCCTCCTCTTGGACACACCCTTCCTGGTCCTATCCCTCTTTGCCTGTTCATCCGTGCGTGCAGCCTCGTTCTTCCTTCTCCTCAGCTCAACCTCGTCCACTAAGTTACCCTCACTATCGTCCCAAAAGTATTTAGCACGAGGACGACACTTGTAGGTCTTGGGAGCACCCAAACCACCTGTGAAACGAACAAGATGGATAACATGGGGATAAGCACACACACAAGTCCGAGGGGGAACATGGAAATTGTAGGCAAGCAGTCCATAGTCCAAACATACAGCATGCACAAGATCCATAGAAATCTGAAGCAGTTTCGACTCTGTCAGGCCGGATTATCCAGCCTGGCCAGGGGCAGAAAATCCGACCCTGGCAGAAAATTTCAGATTCACCTAGATTGGATGCAAAAACGTAGATCGGGCCTAGGTACTTCAAGACTACAATATCTACTCGAAACAACAACCTTCTAGACCATGTTCCACCCAACAAGTGACACATCAAGCCAAAGATGGGGAGAGAGGGAGTTACCCTCACTCATGGAGGAAGAACGTGGAGGAGAAGGTACCCGGAGGCGCGGAGAAGAAGATCCGGGGGAGGCCCGGAGAATCCGGTGGCCGAGACGGCTCCGAGAAGGGTGGGGGAAGCAGGCGGCAGCTGGGGAGAGAGAGCAGGGTCGGGGGAGAACTGCTCGTTATGGGCCCTTTCCCCCGACGCCAGCCTTAATAGACTGCAGCCTCCAGGGTCGGATTATCCGGCCTATAATTGGGCCGGATTATCTGGCCATCCAAATTTTTGTTACACACAGATTCAGGCCCGTGCGTCCCCAAACAAAACCCTCACAAGTGTGACCAAAGGACTTGTGTGCAAGAATAGATGGTTTAGGGGTAGAGAGAGGCTTGGGATGAGAGACCAAACTGAGATGGTACTACCCACTCAAGATTGCAAGAATCAAATCAACTAAAAACCAAAATTGAGTGTGGTTCCCATAAGAACATGAGATGAGCAAAAACAACCAAAAGATCCACATAAATCCAACTCTTCTCATGGAAGAGGGCGGTGGCCGAGGCCACCTTGTTGGAATGCATGGTATGACACCGCGAAGATATATCTTCGGTTCATGACCAATACTCATCAATAAGCTCACATATCACATAATGATATTAAGAGAGATGATTTAACTTGCTTTCGGCATTATGGGGGGAGAGTTAGCCCAATTAATTAGGACCACACTCCCCCTATATCCATGCCCACACCTAGACCAAATAAGAATGAGATGTAAGAGTGAGTGCATGGGTAGTCAAGACAAGCTCCTTGAATCAACGATATTTAGCTCATTTCTCAAGTAACAAAACCTT
The DNA here is from genome assembly GCA_023614405.1 of Avena insularis. NCBI lineage: Eukaryota > Viridiplantae > Streptophyta > Magnoliopsida > Poales > Poaceae > Avena > Avena insularis. The sequence goes on along the minus strand of CM042688.1, from coordinate 411,803,334 downwards.
GCTTCATCAAGTGGCTTCGTGAAAATATCAGCATGTTGGTTCTTCGTGTTCAGAAAAGATAGATCAATATCGCCTCGAGCTACATGGTCCTAAATAAAATGATTCCGAATCTCAACATGCTTCGTCCTTGTGTGCTGTACCGAATTGTACGCAATTTTGATTGCACTTTCATTATCGCATAAAAGAGGAACATTGTCACAATTGACACCGTATTCCTTTAAAATTTTCCTCATCCATAATAATTGAGTACATGCACTAGCAGCAGCCACATATTCAGCTTCGGCGGTGGAGAGAGATATACAATTCTGCTTTTTAGAAGACCAAAATACTAGAGACCTTCCCAAGAATTGACAAGCTCCAGAAGTTTATTTCCGATCATCCTCATCACCAGCCCAATCTGAATCAGTATAGCCACATAGAGAGAAATTGGAGCCCTTGGGATACCATAGACCAAAATTAGGGGAATGAACCAAATATCGGAAGATCCTCTTGACGACCACTAAGTGGCTTTCTTTAGGAGCTGCTTGATACCTTGCACACACACCTACACTCAACACAATATCGGGTCTAGATGCACAGAGGTAAAGAAGAGAGCCGATCATGGACCGGTATACCTTTTGGTCCACATCTTTACCATGGGGATTAAGTTCAAGGTGACATTTTGTTTGCATCGGAGTGGCGACGCCATTAAGATCCATCATCTTAAATCTCTTGAGCATGTCTTGGATGTATTTTGCTTGATTTACGAAGGTTCCTTCTCTAAGTTGTTTGATCTCAAATCCAAGAAATAACCATAACTCCCCCATAATAGACATCTCAAACCTGTCAGTCATAAGCTTTGAAAATTCATCATTAAAAGCTTTATTAGTAGAGCCAAAGATAATGTCGTCTACATATAGTTGGCATACGAAGAGCTCCCCCTTAACCTTCTTAGTAAAAAGAGTGGGATTGATTTTCCCAACTTCGAAGCCACGGTCTAGCAAAAGCTCTTTAAGGTGCTCATACCACACACGTGGGGCTTGTTTAAGGCCATAGAGTGCCTTATCGAGTTTGTAGACATGGTTCGGAAAGTTAGGATCCTCAAATCTTGGGGGTTGCTTTACATATACCAACTCATGTAGAGGACCATTAACAAAAGCACTCTTAACGTCCATTTGCTGTAATTTAAAATTGTTATGAGCAGCATACACAAGGAGGATACAGATTGACTCAAGACGAGCCACTGGAGTATAAGTATCGCCGAAGTTGATGCCCTCAACTTGGGAATATCCTTGTGCCACGAGTCTTGCCATGTTCCTTACAACAATGCCATTTTCATCTTGCTTATTCTTAAAGATCCACTTTGTGCCGATAACATTGTGACAATACCTGGGCTTCTCTACTAATTTCTAGACCTTGTTGCGCTCAAAGTTATTCAAATCTTCATGCATAGCAACAACCTAGTCCAGATCTTCAAGAGCTTCAAACACTTTCTTGGGTTCCACCATGGATATGTGAGCTTGGTGCTCACCAAAACTTGCTAGCTCCCTTCTTTTTGATACCCTTCGTCGGAGATCACCGACAACTTTGTCAAGAGTGTGACCCCTTAATTCAAGGTTCCTATCTGAACGAGCTTTGCGGCGAAGTTCAGTTAGTTTGTTGTCTCTTGGGGGAATAACTTCATCATTTGAGTCTTTGTTGGAATCATTGGCTTGGCCTTAATCTTCAGCTTGATTAACAGGAATAGGAGATGATGAATCTTGTTCTTGGTGTTGATCAACAGCCGTAATAGGAGGCTGCTGTTCTTCAGGATTTTCAGGGACGGATAATCCGGTCATGGGTAGGGCTGGATAATCCGGCCTGGGAGGACTCGATGCATCATCACAGACTTGAGTGGTCTTGGGACGAACTAGAGAGAGGCCGGATAATCCGGGATCAGCCGGAAAATCCAGCCTAGGGATTCTAGTAGCATCTTCACCATTTTGATAACTTCTGCCAGTTGGGGAGGGTTTCCCGGATAATCCGGTGTCCACCGGATAATCCAGCCTGGAGCTTTCAGGAGCATTTTGATCTTTAGCATTTTGTGGGGTTGGTGTAGAAGTTTCTCCAATGGTTGGAGCATGTTGAGCTTGTGTCGATGAGGGTTCTACTTGAGTAGAGCATTTTCCTTCCCGATCCGCCACAAGGGGTTCCTCAATGGGGCGGAAAAATCCCACGCCCATTCTTATTATGGCATCTTGGGGTATTTCAACATCTGCATCACAAACATCAACTTGCCCTGCACGAGAGCCATCATTTTCCTCGAACACCACACTACAAGATTCTACAACAGTTCCGGAGAGCTTATTGTAGACTCTATAAGTGTGGGATTTGGCACCATAACCAACAAAAATGCCTTCTAAAGCCTTAGACTCAAATTTAGATAAACTAACTCCTTTAATGAGAAAGAAACACTTACAACCAAATACCCGGAAGTAGGAGATGTTTGGCTTGTTACCAGTAAGTATTTCATATGGAGTCTTGTCCAAGATTTTGCGGAGGTAGAGCCTGTTGGATGAATGGCAAGCGGTAGAGATTGCTTCAGCCCAGAAGTTATAAGGAGATTTAAATTCAGCTAGCATAGATCTGGCCATATCCATTAAGGTCTGATTCTTCCTCTCGGCAACACCATTTTGTTGAGGGGTGTACGCAGCGGAATATTGATGTCTTATCCCCTCTTCACTTAGAAATTCATTTAAGGTGTAGTTCTTGAACTTGGAGCCGTTATCACTTCTAATTGCCAATATAGGGACATTGTGTTGACGTTGAACCTCGTTGGCAAAATCGATGACCGTTTGTTGAGTATCACTCTTCAGCTTGCAGAAATAGACCCAAGTGTATCTTGAGTAATCATCAACAATCACGAGGCAATATTTCTTCCCACCGAGACTTGCATGAGATGGAGGACCAAAGAGATCCACATGGAGGAGCTCCAAAATCCTCTTTGATGAAATAATGGTCTTCCTTCGATGGGGAGAGTCATGCATTTTCCCTTCAACACAAGCCCTGCAAACACGATTTTTGGCAAAGGAAACATTTTCTTTTAGTCTAAGGATGTGGCCACCCTTGTGGATACTCTGCAAAGTTCTCATATTGATGTGGGCTAGTCGGCGATGCCATAACCTACATGCGTCGGCCTTTCCGAAAAGACACATTGGGCCTGTAGTGGTTTTCCCCGAGAAGTCCACCACATACATGTCATTTTCGACATATCCCACGAAAGCGACCTTTGTAGACTTGCTCCACAAGAGTACCACCAAATCAGCATCAATGAAAACTGCAAAGCCCATCTTACCAAGGGCACGAACTGAAAGTAAATTGTAACCTACGGTCTCTACAAGCATGACGTCCACGAGAGAGATATCGTGAATAACCATAACTTTGCCAAGACCCAATACCTCAGATTTTGACTTGTCACCATAGGAGACGGTTATGTGATCATGGTTGGACCGCATCTCCGAGATGATCTCCTTGCTTCCGGTCATATGACTAGTGCACCCGCTATCGAGTACCCATTTATACCCACCGGAAGCATATGCCTACAAGAAAGTTACTTCTTGGTTTTAGGTACCCATTTTTCAATGGGTCCTCTCATGTTAGTGACAAGGGTTTTGGGAACCCAAATAGACCAAGATATGTAACTATCAAAAGGACCTACATAGCTAGCATAGACATCACCATAATAACCACAAAATAATTCATAGTTAGGATTATTAGCCCCTGCTAAACCATCATAGTTAGTCTTATCATTAGTGGTGGTGCTTGTATTTGGTTGAGCAGTTTTGCTCTTCTTCTTCTTGTTGTTGTTGTTCTTCTTCTTTGTCTTGGGGACATAACAAAGACCTTATTTCCCATTGTTTTTTCCTTTGATTGCTAAGCACCTCATCTAGGACTTTTTTACCTTTATGTTGAGATCCCTTTACAAGTTCTTCTTTTAGCCTTGCATTTTCTTCAACAATGTCTTCATGTCCACAAGATGGAGTGGAGGTGCTGGGCATATCATACTTATACATTGAGTTTGGAGCTGATCACGAGACTCATTTAGAGTAGAATGTTCACTCTCTAATGCCTTGTGAGCAATGTCAAGTTTCTCAAACTTCTCTGAGAGTCTTGCATGAGCAGCCCCAAATTCAACCTTTTCCTTCTTTAGTTTCTTTACCTTAGCAAGAGCATTGTCACGTTCTTTCATGAGCTAGGCAACAACCTCTTCATGGGATTCCTCAATTGACTCGAGTTTCTCCTCCAAGGATACTCAAGCTTCCTCTTCTTCCTCTAAGGCATTCTTCAAGGAGGATATCTCCAAGGCGTCTTCTCTTTCAATTCTACCCTTTTATTCAAGAAGTTCTTCGAAATGAGCAAGTTGACTCATAAGAGCATCAAAGTGAAGTTTGTGCTCACCTTGCAAGTTAGTGAAAAAATTATCCAAAGCAATAAGTTCTTATTTTATCTTAAGACTAGTATGATCATCCATATCCATATTTATATTAGTCTTAGGAAATGAAGAAATCAAAGATGATACCTCGGACCCTCTTGCCATGAGGCAAGTGACGTTGTTGTTGATGACATTTTCGTTTGGAGAGTCAAAGAGTGATGACGGGGTGGATGTGGTGGCTATAGCAGCCACCTCTCAAGAACTATCTTCATCCTCTTCGTCTTCACTAGCGGAGGAGTATTCTTCTTATGCTACCAAGACAATCTTGGGTTGCTTCTTGTAAGGACCATTCTTTTTGATAAATGGCTTCTTTCAAGGTGCCTTGGACTTTTCTTTAAGGATGAGCCTGCCACTATTGTAGCATGTTCTCAGTTTTGGGCCATTCTCTCTTCTTTCACTTGACCCATTCTTGCATTCAAGTTAAGACTTGGCCTTGGCTAGATCCTTCCAAAAATTCCTTCCATAAAAAGCCATGTACTCACCATGAGCACGCTTGACTTCCTCGGGGTAGCCCATGGAGACAACATTGTATCCTCTTTCTGTTGGGGATATACTTTCTGGGTATCCTCACTGTGCCTCACTGACCATGGTGGCCCACTTCGGGTTAGAGCTTTGCTTCACGAGCGGCCCATTCAGGGAGAAGAGACGGAGTCAAGTCCGGCTACGGGAAGGCCCAGAAGACTTACCGACATAGGCCCATAGTGTTACTTGTAGTTCAAGATGTACTTTGTAACCGACTCTTAGTCGTAGCCGGATAGGTATCTCCTGTAAACCCTAGGCCGGATATCTATATAAGCCATCCTAGGAAAATCCTTTAGGGCACCCTCACAATATTCTACAATCTCAACTCGCATAGGCAAAACCCTTGTAACCCATATTCCGCTCGCCAGACATCGATTGCTAGCAGAGTAGGATCCGTCAAAGCATGGATTCAACCTGGGTAAACTTGTGTGCTCACTGTCCCGGAATACCGTACGTCTCACACCCCTCTCTTCCACATGCCTTGAGGACCCCCTCATGGCGTACTTGTCATCAATCCAACGACAGTTGGCGCCCACCGTGGGGCAAGTGAGCTTCGGATCTGGGTTCCGAGCAGAATCTGCAAGAATCGGAATCGGCAAGACTATCGCCATTGGTCGCATCCTCTACGCTAGTGACGTCCCTCTCATCGTTCTTGACGAGACCTGGATTCCGGCTAGGGAGGCCGTGGCTGCCTACACCATCATGTCTTTCGGTGAGATCGATGTGTACATTGGATTCATTAAACCTGCCCCACCCACCCCAGTGATGATGATAGAGGCAGAAGAAATTTCTAGGTCCCCTTTGTCCGTGGATGCGGCAGAGTTCTGGATCCCAGAAAACCCTAATCCCACCCAACCTGCACCTGTTGCGGAGATAGTGGAGAAAGCCGAACCTGAAGAAGATCTTACGGTTCAAGTCGAATCTAGAGTGGATCTCCCTAGCGAGGCCGAATCCCAGATTGATCCACCCGCCGAGGTCGAAGTCTAGGAGGGGCACAACAACAACCTTGGTTCCGGCTCTGCCAACACTGGAATAGACCAACCTTTCCTGAGGCATACGTTGAGGCGCATGATGCTGCAAGGAGCAAACGTGGATGAGGTTCTCGAAACCATAAAGATCTTCAAGGAAGCCCACGAGGAAAGCCACAACTACCTCAGGACCCACACATCGCACTTCATCGGATACATTGATCCGGATCCAGCTCTGTCGATGCCGGAGACAACAAAGACTCGATGCTAGAGGCGATCGGAACAAACACCGACTTACCCGCATCCTCGGATGACTCGATAACATCGGCGGATTTCCAAAAGTTCTCCGCAGAATATGAAGAGGAGTACAACTCCAAAGCTGCAGAAGAAGGAGAAGCCATGGATGAAGAATCTGGAGAAAACTCTCCCAAAGCGCAGGATGACATGGATCTTGGAGATAATCCCGAGGTCCAGATGTCCAAAAGTACCGATCAGAGCTTGACTCTAGGAAACAGACCCAAAGCCGTCTTTGCTACCGGCGCTGCCAAGAAGGCAAAGAAGACGAACAATAAGAACAAGATCCCGACAAAAGAACTTCCAGCAGAGGAGGTGATTGCCGAGGAATACGAGGAAGACTCGGATGGAGCACTTTTCCCAGACGAGCCCAAAGAAGAGTTGGTGGATGGACACGTGGTCACCGCAGGTGCCCGTAAACTCATCGATGCTACATTAACCACACCTATCCCTACTGCGGCAGAACTCACTGCTGCAGAATTGGACGAAAGGGCCCAAGCCCTAGAAGCGCGTCGCCAAGTACTCCTGGATGAAGCCAAAAACATCGAGGAAGAGAAGAAGCGTATGGCCAAGGCGGAGAAGCTCATCTCTCTGCAACATCAGAAGAACCGAAAAGGCCACGTACAGGCTAAAAAATTTCCGAAAGTACGAAAGGTTCTCTTTGAGGGAGATCCGGGGATACCTTGGCTTGACAATAACGGAGACCTGGTGTACCCAACACCAGTACAAAACACCGCCGCAGCTCGAGATATCCTGGCAAATAATCCAGGCCCAGAAGAGGTTCGATTGGGCATTAAGCTACTCACCAAGGGTCTGGAGCAGCAGAAGGTCGCGAAATCCGGAAGCGGAAAACTAGTCTCTCAATCAGACCAATGTCACACGGATCCGGCCTGGAACGACATTTGACCCCAACGGGTTCCGGAACAGCATCACCGTTCTGACCGTCGGGAAGACAATCACTCAAGAACCGGATCTTCAGGACAGCACCACAGAACTGCACGTGACTGGCGCAACGTTGCTCTAGCCGCCGAGCAAGAGGCGATTGCTGCACTGTATCCGAGAAATTCTCCTCGGTAAGAGTCAAACAATCGCAGGGAAGAAGACAAAGAGAAACGCCGGGAGGAAGACCGACAAAGAATGCCACCTTCTAGACATACAAGCCGTCCGGCTGAGCCCCACCGTGCTAGGAGTGATGGACGAAGGAACGACAGACACCATGCCGAGTCAAGCCGGCAGGGGGCTCATCGTAATGAAGATCCTCCCCGGAACCGAAATAATGACGCTCCGAACGGAGACATGCAATCAGCCGGAAACAATCCAACCGCTCCACCCTCTCCACCAAGTAGCCATCACAACGGCTCTCAAGGAGGGCGTCATGGCGGAGGAGGTGGTAGCAGAAGCCGAACTCCGGATCCAAGGCACCGCAGCCACAACCGTCAATCAGGACGCTGATCTCTGTCCCCAAGTGACACGAGACACCGGATTAATTCCAACATAGAGGCGCGGCGCTACGAAAATGATGATATATACGTGGGCCCAAAATGCTTCGGACCTCGTATAAGAGCGACAAGATACCCGGAAGGATTTGCTATCTCAAGACACATCCAGCCCTACGATGGTGTAGCTCGGCCTGATACTTGGCTCCAGGATTTTTTTCCAAGCTTGCTGCATCGCCAAAGGCGGAAACAGCCTGGTCGCGACCCGATATATCCCACTTATGTTGCGGAAGACAGCACGATCATGGCTCAATGAACTTCCGGAGAACACCATCCACAACTGGTATGACATGCACAACGCATTATTTTGGAATTTCGAAGGCACATGTCGGAGGCCCTGTACGGTAGGAGACCTACAGCGTTGCACCCAGAAAGCCAGAGAAACTTGCCAAGATTATCTCGGACAATGGATCGACACTAAGAACTCTTGTGAAGGAGTAAATGACCAAACTGTGATTGAAGCTTTCATTGCAGGACTCCCAATTGGTTTACTATGTCATCGCTTGAAGTGTGACAAGGTCACTGATTTGGGAGAGATGATAGAAACAGTGAGCAAGTATGTAGATGCTGACGACGACGCAGAAGGATTACTGAACGCCCTAGCTGTGCCATAGTCGGCAAAACAACCAAAGCAACAAGCTCAGAAGCGCAAGAATACCTCGGAAGAAAAACCCAACGCGGAAACGATAGTGGTCACTGCTACTTTTGGGTCTAGAGGACAAGGAGGACGCGGAGGTGGCCGCGGATGTGGTCGTGGGACATCAAGAGTCCAGGGTAGAGGAGACCAGTAACCTAGCAAAACCTACTCCTAGGCCGACATTGCCAATAACCCATGTGTGCATCACTTAGATGCCAATGGGGGCTCGTCTCACACAAATGCCGAGTGTCATTTTAACGACGACATCAAGAAAGACGATACTGCTGGCTATAGGGCTAAGCAGAAGAAGGGAAAGAAGAATCCTGAAAAAGATAAAGAGACCAAGGAAGATTCCGACATGGAGGAAGCTGATCCTTCAAATCCCAAGCCGGAAGGGAAGAAAAACTTCCCAACAAAGAAAGACACTTACGTCACCTTCCTCGGATCTCAACCAGCTAAGGTCAAGAAAGCAGTTCTACATGAGCTCAATGCAACAGTTCCGGCTGTCCCCCAATTCCTGGACTGGTCGGAAGTGGCAATCACCTTTGACCGTGCTGATCATCCGCCTAAGTTGCACAAGCGAGGAAAATACGCCTTAGTCGTCAATCCACTTATTGACAGCTATGGTTTCTCCAAGACTCTCATGGATGGTGGCAGCAGCATTAACATCTTGTATGTCGAAACACTACGCCAGATGCGAATCTTGGAGACCCAGCTGAATTACAACTCTATGATCTTTCACGGAGTTGTCCTAGGAAGACAAGCAAATTTCCTAGGAGAAATCACTTTGGATGTTACCTTTGGAACTCCAAAGAACTATCAGACGGAAGCACTTTCCTTCGAAGTGGTCCCGTTCAAGAGCGCGTACCACGCTATATTCGGACGTCTGGCTTACTAGGATTTTATGGCTCATCCGTGTTACACTTACAATATGATGAAAATTCCAGGTCCCAAAGGCGTGATCACCATCAGGGGATACCCGAAGAAGGCGCGAGAGTGCGAGGACGGAAATGCCGCCTTTGTTGAAGTCATGTTGCACACCCAAGAGTACCAGGAGATCAAGAAGACCATTGATCCGTCCGAGATGCCCGCAACGAAGAAGGAGGTGACAAAGACGAATCCAGAGTTCAAGGCATCGGAAGAGACGAAGAAGACGCCATTGAAGGATGATGACCCCTCCAAGGTGACCCAGATAGGCGTAGGCCTAGATAGCGCATAGGAAAGCGCGCTCGTCAAGTTCCTCCAAGCAAATCAAGATATCTTCGCATGACAGCCATCTGACATGACCGGAGTACCTAGGGAACTTGCCGAGCACTCTCTAAATGTACACCCGAATGCTAAACCCGTCAAACAGTCCCTACAATGTTTTGGCGATGAAAAGCGTAAGGCAATAGCTAAGGAACTAGCCCAGCTCGAGTTAACCAGATTCATAGAAGAGGCCATCCACACTGAGTGGTCGGCTAATCCTGTAATGGTCCCTAAAGGACACCACTGATTTAAGGATGTGTGTTGATTATACTGCCTTGAACAAGGCTTGTCCCAAAGATCTGTTCGCTCTGCCTAGGATTGATCAAGTTATCGATTCTACGGCAGGCTCGGAACTCCTATGTTTTCTCGACGCATATTCCGGTTATCACCAAATTCAGATGAAGGAATCTGACAAAGTCAAAACTTCATTCATAACCCCCTTCGGAACCTTCTGTTTCGTTACGAAGCTCTTTGGGCTCAAGAACACAGGAGCTACGTACCAGCGCACTATGCAGCGTTGCCTCCATGACCAAATCGGATGCAATGTACATGCATATGTGGACGACATTGCGGTGATGTCCAAAAAGAAGGAAACATTAATTTCCAACTTGGAGGAAATGTTTGCCAATCTACGAAAATACAACATAATGCTTAACCCGAAGAAATGCTTCTTTGGAATACCAGCCGGAAAATTGTTAGGTTTTATCGTGTCTCAAAGAGGCATAGAAGTAAACCGGGACAAGATTAAGGCTATACTCAATATTTCCAGGCCAACTCGCCTGAAGGACGTTCAAAGACTAACTGGTTGCATTGCCACAGTCAGTCAGTTTGTAAGCCGGCTCAGTGAAAGAGCCGCACCACTATACAAGCTCCTGAAAAAGACTAAAAAGTTTGTTTGGATCGACGAAGTTGAAGCTGCACTACAAGACCTGAAAGCAGTACTCTCATCTGCTCCCATCCTTGCAGCACCAGAACCACAGGAACCGATGTTGCTCTATCTCACTGTGACAAACAGGGTCGTCAGCATCGTCATGGTGGTGGACATACCAGAGGAAAATCAGGAACACCTGGTGCAGCGTCCAACTTACTATCTCAGCAAGGTCTTAACTAAATCAAAGCAGCGGTATCCGCACTATCAAAAGTTGGCTCATGGTGTGTTCTTGGCATCCCGTAAGTTACGGCATTATTTTCAGGAACATCTAATTATCGTGGTGAGCACAGCTCCCATGAGAGCTATAATCAACAACAGTGATGGCACAGGGCACGTCGCAAAATGGGGCATAGAGCTTTTAGCTTTCAACATTGAGTACAAACCTTGTACAGCAATTAAATCCCAAATCCTCACTGACTTTGTCGCTGATTGGACAGAGACAACGGAGAATATGACCCTACCAGAGTCAGAGTACTGGACCTTGCATTTTGACGGTTCTAAGGCGCTCGGGGGCTTGGGGGCTGGCGTGGTGCTCAAATCACCCTAGGGAGATAAACTTTTCTATGTATTGCAGATCCACTTCATGACGACGAATAACATTGCCAAGTATGAAGCACTGCTGCATGGAATCCAGATTGCTAAGGATATCGGCATCTGACGTTTAATGTGTTATGGATATTTGGATCTTGTTGCCTAACAAGTGTCGGATATCTGTAATGCGAATAAGCACATGGCATCATATAGAGCTGTCGTGGATGAACTATCTAAATCGTTTTAAGGGTTTGAAGTTCAACACATCCCTCGAATAGAAAATGAGGAAGCAGATGCACTATCTCGAATAGGCTCTACATGGAAAAAGGTTCCGGATGGCGCTTTTTTGGAGCACGTCAAAGTTCCCTCTATAAAGGGAGTAGACGAGGAATATCCGACCAAATCTGACTCACCTTTAGTAGCAGTTCTGGCTGTGATTCCTAGCTGGACTCAACCCTACCTTAATTACTTGGTAGACGGAAAATTACCCGAAGACAAAGTTCTGAGCCGGCAGATCGTCCGACGAGCAAAAGCCTACACTATAATTAGTGGTGAGCTCTATAAGCGGAGTGCATCGGTGGTCTTTCAGTGCTATGTATCTCCGGAAGAAGGAGTGGAAATCTTACGAGAAATCCACGAAGGCGAGTGTGGTCACCATGCTACAACCAAATCTCTAGTGGCAAAAGCTTTCCGACATGGGTTTTTCTGGCTTACAGCCAAGGCAGATGCCGAACGACTGGTCAAGATGTGCAAAGGCTGCCAAAAATATGCCAAACAAGCTCACGTTCCGGCTGATCAGCTGCGAACATTACCTATAACATGGCCTTTTGCGGTCTAGGGGCTTGGCATGGTAGGACTGTTTAAATGGGCTCCAAGTGGATTTACCCATCTCTTAGTGATGGTGGATAAATTCACAAAATGGATTGAGGCTAAACCCGTCACTAGTTGTGATGGAGCAATAGCCAGAAGATTTGTCGAGGATGTCATAATCCGATACGGTTATCCGCATAGCATTATCACGGACAACGAGAGTAATTTCTCTATGGGAGAGCTTGCCGAAATCTGCAATGAACAAAATATCCGGCTTGACATTGCGTTAGTTGCACATCCACTCGTGCCTGAAATGCTTTGAACAAGAAGCTAGTCAGAAAAAGGGGCACGCAGCTACGCGATTCTAACTGCTCTTGGTTTTCTACGTGGAAGCTAATGGACAAGTCAAAAGAGCGAATGGTTTAATCCTACAAGTCCTAAAACCAAGACTCGAAGCACCACTACGACGTGCTGCAGGGGCTTGGGCAGAGGAATTACCTTCTGTAATATGGAGCTTACGAACAACTCCGAATAGGTCAACCGGATACACACCTTTCTTCTTGGTCTATGGCACAGAAGTAGTTCTTCCTAGTGATTTAATTCACACTTCTCCTAGATTTGCCGTGTATATTAAAGAGGATGCCGAAATTTCTTGACAAAATGATCTCGACTTAGTCAAAGAAGTTCGTGTCATTGCTGAGATAAGATCAACAGCCTATCAACAGAAGTTACGCAAGTATCATAGCTAGAGACTCAGAAACCAGTCTTTCAATAAGGGTGATTTGGTTCTCCGGCTTGTGCAGAAAAGAAAGCACAAACTTTCCCTAGTATGGGAAGGGCCCTTTTTAGTTAGTAGAGTATTGCACAATGGTTCTTACTATCTAACTGATATGCGGCCAGTCAAAGAAAGACCTGCTACTAAGAAAAGAAAGAGAGATGGAGGCAGTACATACCCGGAAGAATTAGATAGACCATGGAATATTGCTCAGCTACGTCACTTTTATTCTTAGTTTATCTCTCTTTGTAATCATATATGTGTACATGTTCAAATGAGAAATAAAGATTGGTTGGCTCAAAAAAAATTCTGAGAGGTTTTTTACCATCTTATTTCCGAATGATCATGTCACAGTCGAAAATCCTAGAATACTTGAAAGTACTTTATGCTCATGTTTGTTCTAGTTTAGATTTCCGATTCTAAAATTGCTACCTTCGGGTATAAATATAAATTTTATAGTCTATACTTTGGTTATTTGTCTGATTGCTAGATGCGGGCATTTTTCGAGTAGTGAATTGTTGGTACTGGAAGCCGGCTTTGTTTCCGAGTTTAAACTGGTTTAGCAATTGAGCTCCGTTGCTCAACAAAGTTTCCGTGCTAAAGGTTGGCCGGCTCATGAAAGAGACGAGTCGAAAAGCCAGATAAACGATAAGTATAGACAAAAAAAGCATAAGTGCTTATGTAAACATTTCAAGCATGAAAATTATAAAGCCAAAAGTGCTGAATAGATAAAATAAAACTTAGCACTAGCAAAAGTATCATACTACTGATTTACAACCCGAATTTTTTTCAGAATAATACATTGTTTGTTCTGATGCTCTACGATGCAGGGGAAGAAGAAGGAGCTGCCGGCTCACTGGAGACATCAGCTTCGCCTCGATATCTTTGCGAGATGTTCAAATCTGAGATGGTTTGCTCGTCGTCGGAAGCTTCACCAGTTTCTTCGGCGGGCAGAGGTGGCGTCTCTACGCGAGTGAAGAAGGGGGTATCATAGCTGGTCAAGTCAGCTACGTGGCACCCATAACCGGCACAGGAGTCCATGATGGCTTTGATGTCCTGCTCCTGATCGTCTTCATCCACTTTACAGTACCCTCTGGTTACTTGCCTGATTTCCATGTTTCCATGGTGACTCATAACCATGGTGAGAGCATTCTGCGCTGCGATACGCGCATAGGACAAGTTCCAGTCCTGGATAAGCTGGGGCATCTCCTTGGCTTTGTCTCACACTTCAAAGCCGGACATGCTATGCATGTCCGGAACCTTGAGAACTTCGCCAATATCCTCAATGGATTGGCGGAAGTCATGAAGCAAATCACCGACTTGTGTAAGCCGGCTAGTGCGAGACTCGGCAGAGGCTGAGTCCAGTAAGTTCAGAGGACCTGCGCATGTAATGCAAAAGGGTTAATAAAATGAATCTGGACTACAAAGATTTGGAAGATGCAGAAAATTCAGAAAGAAGGAAACATACTGAAGATGACATCGTCGACTTTGGTCTTCTCCTCCCGAAGACTCTGGAGTTCAGCCTGGAGTGCCTCAGTAATATCTTTCTCTCTGAACAAATTCATTGCTGAGATCCGAGATTTTCTTATCTTGGAGCACAATATTACGATCACGCTCCTCGGTGGCCATGGAGGAGGATTCGAGAACTTGAGCAATGCTCTTCTCATGATCCGCCTTAAGCTTATTCAGCTCTTGGCGGAGGTCCTTGTTTTCCACCTCCAGGGTTTTTAGATTCTCGGCCTCCTAAATCATAGCACATGATTGCTTTACTAGTGTTGTAGACAAAAGAACAATAGTTGAACAAAAATCCGACTATGAAATAAAATGCAAGGTTTGAGTACTGAAATATTTACCTTCAGCCTCATCCCTAGATACTTTCAGTTGAGCATTTTCAAGCCGGAGAGCTCTAATTTCTCTCTGCTTGTTACAAATATTCTTCAATAATTCCTGGTTATATGAATTAACTTTTTATAAGTCATAATACCTAGAGTCAGAAGTCTACTAAAGACTCGAGCTAATATTTTTACTAATATCATCACGAGCCTTGGGGGCTACACTTGTTCATTCTTTGGCATCCTAAGGAAGCATAAATCTAGATTGTCTATCCAACTTCATACTTGGGGGCTAGAGGATATGATATGGAATAAAGTAAAAGTTGGAATTCCGACTTACATGTTGTTCATGAGTGATTTTGCTCAAACTCATGTTCACTTTGGTGGTAACCTTCTCGGCAAGGGTGAGCGGGATCACTGGTGGTGCTGGAAGCTCGCCAGTTCTCATCCTCTCATCGTGAAGACGAACTTGTTCAAGAAGTTCAGAGTACTTGACATCCTCTGCTTCTTGTGCTTCTTCTTCGGTAGTGATAGTTTGACTTTCTAGACATTGTCGGGCAAGCCGTTAGATCTCTTCTGTAGATTTCCGGGAAAGGCCAAGTTTGGCAATTCCCGGATTGCTGAGATTGTCAATGAAGACCTTTGCCGAGGGTTCATTACCCGAGGAGGGTTCACCCTTATCAAAACCTGAGTCACCCATGGTAACGTCAGTCTGCAATCCGAGGATCACTGGCTCTGCTGATTGAGCCGGATCTTCTGTGACAATCGAAGATGGAGTAATCTCCGGCGCTGCGGAAGGTTGAGGGGCAAGCGTCGGAGGTGCTGTGGCAGGAGAAGTCAAATTTAACTTTGACTGGCGCAGGGGCTTCGACAAAGCTCCCTTCCCCTTGCCCTTGGTGAGATGTTTAGCTCTTCAAAGGTAATAGAACAAAGAACATCACATCCCAGAAAGAATTAAGACATATAGTACAAAGACCTTGTGAGGAAAGATTACCTCTTCACAACGGGCACCTCCTTTGTGCCGATAGCCACTGTTGGAGCTTTACGCTTCTGAGGAATTATGTCTGGCAGTGGAACCAGTTCTCCATCATCCTGAGAAATCCCAGGAGGATATCCCTCGACAGGAGCAAGCTCCGACTCGGGAAGGTCAGCAAGCTGAAAAGAGACGACACATTTCAGTATTGCGAAAATGATGAAAAGATTAACACATAAATCGAGTTACTACTAGAAACTTACCGGCACCACAAGATCTTCTTCCATATGCATGTCCAAGGACAGCTCCGGGATTTTCCTCTCAATCCGCTCCCTTATCAGCCTTTTGATTTGACATACGTAGTCTTTATTCGAGTAGGGCTTGGAGCAGATCCGTAGGGAATCTTTCTTGGATGCTGTGATGGAATGCATAAGCCGGTCTCCATGATGTTGTAGAGGCTAGATCCGGCATGCCACTCAGCAGTGAACTAAGTCGCAACCTTTCAGGCCCTTATGCTTCATCAAATATTCGATCCGCCTCTTGGCAAGAAGCAGATCGTCACTAAGAGCCGACGCATCTACGTCCCAGGACTCTTGGGGCATGGCGGCACCATCGAAGAAACCCGGCAAAGCAGTAGCTTTTCCAAGAGCAGGAATATCCTTATGATAAAAGAAGGTGGATATCCATTGCTTGACCGACTCACTGGACATAATTCGAGGATACACACACTCTCTTGTAATAGAAAAACTAATAGTACTGGCAATATATGGATTACCAGCAGTGATGGAATTTCTCCGGACATGGAAATAAAACCAGAAAAGAGTAAGGCTCGACCTAATACCGAGATACCCCTCACACAAAGAAGCATATGCACTCATCTCTAAGAGAGAGTTCGGGGGAAGATGGTGGAGATGAACTCCAGAATGACCGATAACCTTAGAAAAGAAGTCTGAGGGAGGGAAACTCAAACCTTTGTCGAGGTGGGTGCCGAAGTGTACCCGCTCGCCGTCGTGGGGGTTGGGGATGGTTTCACCAAAGCCGCTCTGCCAGTCGCCAGCGCGGAGGAGTCCTTCTTCCTCCATGACGTGGAGCTTGGCATCGTGAAGGACACATGGGATCTAGACCCTGCGGTTGCTCTCCTTCTCTGTTGCCGCTGCCGTCGCCGCCGTGCCGGAAGATGATGCTGAAGCCATTCTTCCCGTATGCCGGTGACCTAGGATGGGCGGAGCTGGAGGTTTATGGGGAGCAGAGGAGCTCTGTGTTCGTGGGAGACGTTGGGGAGAAGGAAATGATGCAAGTGTTGGTGAATAAGATGGGGAAAAGAGTCCTCACCACTTATATCCCCCAGCCGCGTCAAGATTCGTGTAAATGCAACAGTGAACATGCCACGCGTCGTGGAAAGAACTGGTAACCCCCGCGTGATGATTATGCTGCCTCGATCTCCACGCACGCATTAAAACAGTGCCTCGGTTCCACGAAAGGTGGACCCACCAACGGTCGTGCTGATAGGATTGTCTGTTAGTGACGTGACTTGACCATGACTAGTGTCAGGTTACGTCAGAGACCAAGTTCTGGCTTAGTTTGAATTTCAAGCTGGAAACCTGAATAATGTATTCATAGATCAGGCTCATTTGAGACTCGGATCCTATCCTTTATTTTTTGAAGTTCCAGGAACCCTTCAAGATTCTACAAGCCGAAGATCAAGCTAGACGATGATGAAATCCAACTCTGGATCTTGGAGGTTTTCGGGGGATCCTGTTGGGGATATACTTTCCGGGTATCCTCACTGTGCCTCACTGACCAGGGTGGCCCACTTCGGGTTAGAGCTTTTCTTCACGGGCGGCCCAGTCAGGGAGAAGAGATGGAGTCCAGTCCGGCTACGGGAAGGCCTAGAAGACTTACCGACATAGGCCCATAGTGTTACTTGTAGTTCAAGATGTACTCTGTAACCGACTCTTAGTCGTAGCCGGATAGGTCTCTCCTGTAAACCCTAGGTCGGATATCTATATAAGCCGCCCTAGGGAAAGCCTTTAGGGCACCCTCACAATAGTCTACAATATCAACTCGCACAGGCAAAACCCTTGTAACCCATATTCCGGCTCTACCGTATTACTGGATTGCTAGCAGGAGTAGGATCCATCCAAAGCCGGCGGATTCGAACCTGGGTAAACTTGTGTGCTCACCGTCCCGGAACACCGTACGTCTCACACCCCTCTCTTCCACACGCCCTGAGGACCCCCTCATGGCGAACTTGTCATCAATCTGACGACACTTTCATCCTCATCTTGCTCAACAACATTTTCTTTTAAAGACACATTCACTCATTTTTGCATTCCAGTAGCCCGAGCACGGGCATCTTCGGTGTTCTTGGTGGCAACTTTGAAGGCTGCCATTTCTTGCATGACTTCATTGGAAGTCATTTGGTGGTAGTTGTGTCTACCTTGTAAACTTTTCAAGTTCGTTGGCTCAAATGGCATGAGGGAACTCACATATTTCCTTTTGATCCAGGCATCATCAATGTGAGTGGCTCCATGCTTTCTAAATGTTGTTGAATGCTCTTGAGCCTTCTATAAATGTCTTCATGGTCCTCACCATCCAACATGTAGAAACCTTTAGCTTCATTACTAAGAGCATCGTACCTATTCCTTCTCATGCTTTCATTTCCAACGAATAGGTCGGTGAGAGCATCCCAAGCTTCTTTGGTGGTGTTGAAGTGCTCGATGTGGGGCATGTCCTTGGGGCCCACTCCGAGCTGAATCATGTGAAGAGCCGTTGCATTCAGTTGGCTATCCACAACTTCTCTTCTAGTCAAGTTGGTGGGGTCTCCAATATGAAGACCATCTTCGATAATCCTCCAAAGCTCAATTGACGAAGTTCATACATGAGATTTCATCAAGAATTGCCATTGATTAAAAGTAGATGCAGTAAGCTTGCGTGGATCACCCCTATTGTTTATATGAGGATGAGGGATAGGTGGGTCAGGATAATATAGATCAGGAACCTCACTATAGTCCTCTTTACCACTTCCCTTCTTGGAGGTGGAACCATTATGTTTTTCACCCACCACTTCATCTTCCTTAGATCCGGCGTGAGCCTTATCCTTAGAAAGAGAGTGGTGGCCTCCGAGGAAGATGGAGATGGGGCTATAGATGATGTGAGGCGAGCAATCATTTGCTGCATCTCTTCCATCTTGGTCTCAAAGGATTTCAACAAGGTTGTTTCCAACATCTTGAGGTCATCCATTGTGACCTTGTCTACAGCCTTATTCCCATTCTCCTTAGTACCCATACTTCTTTTAGGCGGTTAAGCCCGAATAAAGAGTCGGGGCTCTGATACCAATTGAAATGGATCGTATGGGCACCTAGAGGGGGGGGGGGGGGTGAATAGGTGCTACTTCAAATTTTAATGCTTTTTCCCTATACTACTATGTAGAATTTCCCTATATGCAAACCTAACTACTAGCGAGTAAAGGCGAGTAAAAGAGGAACAAGGAAACCATGATGAAGCACGCGGAGACACATGATTTGTTTTACCACAGTTCCTTCCTTGTTAAGGTAAGTACATTTGCGTTGGAGGGGTGGGCGGTACTAAGACCACCACGCCACGATAGGCCTCACCCTGTTCTCCGATGGATCCCGCCACCAAAGGCCTGATCCACCTTTCCACTATAGGAACCCTTCGAGGCGGGAACCATCTCCTTTACACAACTAGCATGGCACAACTCCACAACCAAATTGGAGGCTCCCGTAATGACAACAAGCTGCCACAAGAACAATTGTTATCAATAATAAAGCACAAGATCTAGATATCAACGAGAATACAAGATCGGGGATTCTCCAAGTGAATGGAGAGGAGTTGAAGTGCTTGATTCATGATGATGATGAATGACGTCTCCTCCTTCAATTCCCCCAAAGATCGAAGCCTTCGGGTGGTTGAAGTGGGAGATCTAGGGAGAGAGCTTTTGCACTAGGTCTGATCTTTTTCGAATGAACCAAGAGATCTGACAGGAGGGGAAGACATGGCTTTTATACCCCCTGTCCAGATGGAGCCATTGGAGATTTTTGGGGCCAGATTATCCGGCCTAAGTGAGGGCCAGATTATCCGGCCCGGGGAAAACTCTGCCCCAACCTCGGACTATCCGGGGGATAATCCACCCCTAGACTGAGTGACATGCCGAGCTAGCCTTTTCTTGTCTCCTGGGGGCCGGATTATCCGGCCCAAGGTGAGGGCCGGATTATCCGGTTGGGGGAAGCAAGTCCGCCCCACTTCGGATTGTTCGGGGAAAATCCGCCCCCAGTCAGAGCACCGCGACATGCCAGCCCTTGCTCGTCTCCTGGGGGATGGATTATCTATCACAAGGTAAGGGCCGGATTATCCGGTCAGGGGAAGAAAATCTGCCCCACTTCGGATTGTTCGGGGGAAAATCCGCCCCACTTCAGATTGTCCGGGGGAAAATCCGACCCTAGTCTGAGACTCACGCCATGCTAGCCTTTGCCAAGAGGGTCAGGCCGGATTATCCGGACCTTGATGGGGGCGGATAATCCGCCCCCAAACACAACAAACACTTTGAAAGAACATTTCATGGTTCCCTGTGTTTTGAGTGTTAGATAACAATACCGTGGAGCTTCCTCATGTGTGCTAAGTGTGTAGGGAATGATATTGTGTTTGGGGGGGCCAGATTATCCGCCCCCATCAAGGGCCGGATAATCCGATCTAACCCTTTTGGCAAGGCAGGCATGGCGCGTCGCTCAGTCTGGGGATGGATTTTCTCCCGGAAAATCCGAACAGGGGCGGATTCTCTTCCCCTGACCAGATAATCCGGCCCTCTCCTTGGGCCAGATAATCTGGCCCCCAGAATATGATCAAAGGCAGGCAAGTCGCGACGCTCTGACTGGGGGCGGATTTTCTCCCGGAAATACCGAACAGGGGCAGATTTTCTTCCCCTGACCAAATAATCTGGCCCTCACCTTGGGCCAGATAATCCAGCCCTAGGATTCGATCAAGGGTAGGCTCGGCACGTCGCTCTGACTGGGGGCGGATTTTGTGCCGGATAATCCGAGTCTAGGGCGGAGTTTTCCCCAGGCCGTATAATCCAGCCCTCACATGGGCCGGATAATCCGGCCCCCAAAGGCTCCAACGGCTCAGTTAGGGCAGGGGGTATAAAAGCCCCTTCATCCCCTCCATTCAGAACTCTTGATTCATTCGAAAAAGGCCAGACCTGTTGCAAGTGCTCTCTCTCTAGATCTCCCACGTTAACCAACCGAAGACCTTGATCTTTGGCTAATTGAAGGATGAGACAACCTACATCGTCATCACGAATCAAGCGCATCAAATCCTCTCTATTCACTTGGATAAATCCCCGATCTAGTATTCTCGTTAATATCTAGATCTTGTGTTTTGTTATTGATAACTTGTTCTTGTGGCAGCTTGTTGTCATTATGGGAGCCTCCAATTTGGTTGTGGAGTTGTGGCCCGCTAGTTGTGTAAAGGCGCCGGTTCCCGCCTCGAAGGGTTCCTATATTGGAAAGGTGGATCAGGCCTTTGGTGGTGGGATCCATTAGAGAACAGGGTGAGACCTATTGTGGAGTGGTGGTATTAGTACCACCCACCCCTCCAACGCAGATGTACTTCCCTTAACAAGGAAGAAACTACGGTAAAACAAATCCTGTGTCTCCGCGTGCTTCACTACGGTTCACTCGTTCCTCTATCTCACTCGCATTCACTCGCTAGTAGTTAGGTTTGCATATAGGGAAATTCCTCATAATAGCTTATCTAGAGAATTTACCTTTTGTGTCAAGCCTAAAAAAAGCATTAAAATTTGAAGTAGCACCTATTCACCCCCCTCTAGGTGCCCATACGATCCATTTCAATTGGTATCAGAGCCCCGACTCTTTATTCGGGATTAACCGCCTAAGATAAGTATGGGTACCAAGGAGAATGGGAATGAGGCTATGGACAAGGTAACAATGGATGACCTCAAGATGTTGGAAACAACCTTGTTGAAATCCTTTGAGACCAAGATGGAGGAGATGCAACAAATGATTGCTCACCTCACATCATTCGCATCCCCATCTCCATCCTCCTCTGAGGGTACCACTCCTTCATCCAAGGATAAGGCTAACACCTTATCTAAGGAAGATGAAGTGCTAGGTGAAAAACATAATTGTTCCGCCTCCAAGAAGGGAAGTGGTAAGGAGGACTATAGTGAGGTTCATCACCTATATTCTCCCGACCCACCTATTCCTCATCCTCATATAAACAATAGGGGTGATCCACCCAAGCTTATCGTGATCTTCATTTAATCAATGGCAATTCTTAATGAAGTCTCATGTATGCAGTTCGTCAATTGAACTTTGGAGGATTATCGAAGAGGGTCTTCATATTGGAGATCACACCAACCTAACAAGAAGAGAAGTGGTGGATAGTTAGTTGAATGCAACGACTCTCCACATGATATAGCTCGGAGTGGGTCCCAAGGACATGCCCCACATTGAGTATTTCAACACCGCTAAAGAAGCTTCGGATGCTCTCACCGATCTCTTTATTGGAAATGAAAGCATGAGGAGGAATAGGTATGATGCCCTTAGCAATGAAGCTGAAGGATTCTACATGTTGGATGGTGAATACCATGAAGATATGTATAGAAGACTCAAGGGCATTGCAACAACATTTAGAAAGCATGGAGCCACTCACATTGATGATGCTTGGATAAAAAGGAAATATGTGAGTGCTCTAATGCCTTTTGAGCCAACAGACTTGAAGAGCTTGCAAGGTAGACACAACTACCATCAAATGACTTCCAATGAAGTCATGCAAGAAATGGCATCATTCAAGGTTGCAGCTAAGAACACGGAAGATGCCCGTGCCCGAGCCATTGGAATGCAAAAAGGGGTCAATGTTGCTCTAAAGGAAAATGTTGTTGAGCAAGATGAGGATGAAAGAGGATTCGAGGTTGTCTCCATGGGCTGCCCCGAGGAAGTCATGTGTGCTCATGGTGAGTACATGGCCTTCTATGCAAGGAACTTTTGGAAGGATCCATCCAAGGCCAAGTCAGAACTCGAGCGCAAGAATGGGTCAAGTGGAAGAAGAGAGAATGGCCCAAAACTAAGAACATGCTACAATTGTGGAGATAGGCTACACTTTGTGGCAGAGTGTCCATATAAAAATAGAGAAGACAATGGTGGCAGGCTCATCCTTAAAGAAAAATTCAAGACACCTCGAAAGAAGCCATTTATCAAAAATAATGGCTCTTATAAGAAGCAACCCAAGATTGTCTTGGTGGCACAAGAAGAATATTCCTCTACAAGTGAAGATGAAGAGGATGAAGATAGTACTCGTGATGTGGCTGCTATAGTCACCACATCTACTCCATCATCACTCTTCGACTCTCTAAACGAAAACGCCATCAACAACAACGTCACCTGCCTTATGGCGAGAGGGTCCGAGGTATCATCTTCTATTTCTTCATTTTCTAAGACTAACATAAATATGTATATGGATGATCATACTAGTCTTAAGATAAAAGAAGAAGTTATTTCTTTGGACAACTTTTTCACTAACTTGCAAGGTGAGCACAAACTTCATTTTGATGCTATTATGAGTCAACTTGCCCAATCCGAAGATCTCCTCGAAGAAAAGGGCAGAATCGAAAGAGAAGATACCTTGGAAATAGCCTCCTTGAAGAATGCCTTGGAAGAAGAAGAGGAAGCTCGAGTATCCTTGGAAGAGAGACTCGATTCAATTGAGGAGTCCCATGAAGAGGTTGTTGCTCAGCTCATCAAAGAACGTGACAACGCTCTTGCTAAGGTAAAGAAACTAAAGAAGGAAAATATTGAATTTGGGGCTGCTCATGCTAGACTCTTGGAGAAGTTTGAGAAACTTGACATTGCTCACAAGGCATTGGAGAGTGAACATTCTACTCTAAATGAGTCTCGTGACCAGCTCCAAACTCAAACATTCTACTCTAAATGAGAAGTATGATATGCCCAGCACCTCCACTCCATCTTGTGGACCAGAAGAACTTGTAAAGGGATCTCAATACAAAGGTAAAGAAGTTCTAGATGAGATGCTTAGCAAGCAAAGGACAAACAATGGAAAAGAGGATCTTGGTTATATTCCTAAGACAAAGAACAAGAAGAACAACAACAAGAAGAAGAGCAAAACTGCTCAACCAAAGACTAGCACCACCACTAATGAAAAGTCTAATTATGATGGTTTTGCAGGGGCTAATAATCCTAACTATGAGTTATATTGTGATTATTATGGTGATGTTTATGCTAGTTATGTAGGTCCTTATGATAGTTACATTCCTTGGTCTATTTGGCTTCCCAAGACCCTTGTCACTAACATGAGAGGACCCATTGAAAAATGGGTACCTAAAACCAAGAAGTAATTTTCTTGCAGGGTTATGCTTCCGGTGGGTCTAAATGGGTACTCGATAGCGGGTGCATAAGTCACGTGACCGGAAGCAAGGAGATCATCACGGAGATGCGGCCAAATCATGATCACATAACCGTCTCCTATGGTGACAAGTCAAAATCTAAGGTATTGGGTCTCGGCAAAGTTGTGGTTCCTCACGATATCTCTCTCGTGAACATCATGCTTGTTGAGACCCTCGGTTACAATTTACTTTCAGTTCGCGCCCTTGGTAAGATGGGCTTTGCAGTTTTCATTGATGCTGCTTTGGTGGTACTCTTGTGGAGCAAGTCTCTAAAAGTCGCTTTCGTGGGATATGTCGAAAATGACCTATACGTGGTGAACTTCTCGGGGAAAACCACTACAGGTCCGATGTGTCTTTTCGGAAAGGCTAACGCAGGTTGGTTATGGCATCACCGACTAGCCCACGTCAATATGAGAACTTTTCAAAGTCTCCACAAGGGTGGCCACATCCTTGGACTAAAAGAAAATGTTTCCTTTGCCAAAGATCGTGTTTGTAGGGCTTGTGTTGAAGGGAAAATGCATGACTCTCCTCATCGAAGGAAGACCATTATTTTGTCAAAGAGGATTTTGGAGCTCCTTCATGTAGATCTCTTTGGACCTCCATCACATGCAAGCCTCGGTGGGAGGAAGTACTGCCTCGTGATTGTTGATGATTACTCAAGATACACCTGGGTCTATTTCTTCAAGTTGAAGAGCGAGACTCAACAAACGGTCATCGACTTCGCCAACGAGGTTCAACATCAACACAATGTACCTATTTTGGCAATAAGAAGTGATAATGGCTCTGAGTTCAAGAACTACACCTTAAATGAATTCCTAAGTGAAGAGGGGATAAGACATCAATATTCTGATGCGTACACCCCTCAACAAAATGGTGTTGCCGAGAGGAAGAACCAGACCCTAATGGATATGGGAATGTCTATGCTAGCTGAATTCAAGTCTCCATATAACTTCTGGGCTGAAGCAATCTCTACCGCTTGCCATTCATCCAACCGGCTATACCTCCGTAAAATCTTGGACAAGACTCCGTATGAAATACTTACCGGTAACAAGCCTAACATCTCATACTTCCGGGTATTTGGTTGTAAGTGTTTCTTTCTCATCAAAGGAGTTCGTTTATCTAAATTTGAGTCTAAGGCTTTAGAAGGTATTTTGTTGGTTATGGTGCCGAATCCCACACTTATAGTGTCTACAATAAGCTCTCTGGAACTGTTGTAGAATCTTGTAGTGTGGTGTTCGAGGAAAATGATGGCTCCCGTGCAGGGCAAGTTGATGTTTGTGATGCATATGTTGAAATACCCCAAGATTCCATAAGAAGAATGGGCGTGGGATTTTTCCGCCCCATTGAGGAACCCCTTGTGGCAGATCGGGAAGGACAATGCTCTACTCATGTAGAGCCCTCATCGACACATGCTCAACATGCTCCAACCATTGGAGAAACCTCTACACCAACTCCACCAAATTCTGAAGGTCAACATGCTCATGAATGCTCTAGGACGTATTATTCGGTCGACACCGGATTATCCGGCCATCCCTCCTCTGCCGACCAAAATGATCAACATATCGAAGAAACAGATGCAAGTCCCATGCCGGATTTTCTGGCTGCCCTAGATTATCTGGCCACTCTCCAATTCGAGCAAGATCCAGTCAAGTTAGCGAAGATGCTTCAGGTTCTCCCAGGACGGATTATCCGGCCTCACCCTCGGCCGGATTATCCGGCCCTGAAACTCCTGAAGAACAACAGGCTCCTGTTACGGCTGTTGATCCACATCAAGGGCAAGGTTCATCATCTCCCACTCCTGCTAATCAAGCTACTGATCAAGGCCAAGCCAATGATTCCATCAAAGACTCAAATGATGAAGCTATTCCACCAAGAGACAATAATGTTATTGCACTTCGTCACAAAGCTCGTGTCGATAGGAACCTTGAGTTAAGGGGTCATACTCTTGACAAAGTTGTAGGTGATCTTCGACGAAGGGTTTACACAAGAAGGGAGTTGGCAAGTTTTGGTGAGCATCAAGCCCACATCTCAATGGTGGAACCCAAGAAAGAGTTGAATAACTTTGAATGCAACAAAGTTTGGAAACTAGTGGAGAAGCCCAAGGATTGCCGCAATGTTATCGGCATGAAATGGATATTTAAAAACAAGCAGGATGAGAATGACATTGTTGTGAGGAACAAAACGAGACTCGTGGCACAAGGCTACTCCCAAGTTGAGGGAATTGACTTTGGCGAGACATATGCTCCTATGGCTCGTCTTGAGTCCATCAGTATCCTTCTTTCTTATGCTGCTCATAATAATTTTAAATTACAACAAATGGACATTAAGAGTGCTTTTCATAATGGACCTCTACATGATTTGGTATATGTAAAGCAACCCGCGGGATTTGAGGATCCTAACTTCCCGAACCATGTCTACAAACTCGATAAGGCACTCTATGGCCTTAAACAAGCCCCACGTGCGTGGTATGAGCACCTTAAAGATCTTTTGTTAGATCATGGCTTCGAAGTTGGGCAAATCGATCCCACTCTTTTTACTAAGAAGGTTAAGGGGGAGCTCTTCTTATGCCAACTATATGTAGACGACATTATCTTTGGCTCTACTAATAAAACTTTTAATGATGAATTTTCAAAGCTTATGACTGTCAGGTTTGAGATGTCTATGATGGGGGAGTTACGGTTCTTTCTTGGATTTGTGTAGCATCCCAATTGTCTAACAATTGCATTGCTACTAGCCTAGTCTATATAATGCTACTTCCTACATATAATTTGTTGCATCATAATTATATCATGCTCATGTCATCATGCCACCTTGCATTTGAGCATCATATAAAAACCCTTTTCATTTGGTTCTTATTTCATATGCATTTATCAATTATAATTGGTTCTTAATAAATTGTATTTGGTTCTTGATAATGCTTGGTCCCAAGTTGAGTTGGGGGCATATCTTTTGTTTAACTCCACCACCTTTCTTTGTCACCACCCCATAACTCCACCATCCAACTATATGTGAGCTTTGCATTTTATTTGGGTTTACCTCTAGCTCATGTGGGTTGGGATGGATCCACTTCTAATTCCACATGCTTCCATTCCTGCCTCATGTTGTTTTCACATTGTTGATATGTGGAGAGCCACATGGCCACCTTTGCATGCATGTGGTTAATTTCACTTGTTCTATCTTCCATATGGTTTGTTTGGGAATAATTGAGCATTGTTTAATTATAATTGTGGCCAAATGATCTTCTAGTGGAACATACACACTAACATGGCCTATTATATTCAATGATGCTTAAATCTACCCTTACCATATTTTATCAAGCTTATGGTGTGGCCTTTAATCAAGTATGGTTGTGCATGGATGTAATAGGTGCCCATAGGTATATGTAGTTGTTTTCACAACTAATGAATGTGGCATTTATTTAATTATGCATGGGCCATGCAAGGTCCTCTTCTTTCCTTCCTTTGGGCTTATTTTGGTCTTGGAGGGAAGTTTGTTTGTGGAAATTCAAGCAATGAGTTTTCAAAATTCAAATCAAACCCTAATTGACCACCCTCTCCTTTTTTTTCTTCTTTGATGGCCATTATTGCATGTGCATGCAATATAACCATCTCCTTCTTTCTCCATCTTTTCAATATTCTAGTGTTGCCCACCTATGTTTTCTTTTGGGTTTTGTTTGAGCAAATCTTTTACAAACCTAACAACCTAATATCTATATCTACCACCTCATCTCTCTTTTATCTCTCACCATGACCATGTATATGCATGTGGGCATATACATCCACACCTACATCTACTCCTACACCTACACATACATGTGTGCCCACACGTGAGTCTCTCTCCCATCTTTTCTTTTTCTTGGCAAGAACTCAACATCGCCCCCCTCCTTTTTTGTTAGTCTATTTTTTTGCTTGGCACTTGGAGTACCTCTCTCTTTTCTTCTAGCTCAAATCTGCCATCTCTCTCTCTCTACACCTAGCAAAAACCCTAGCTTCTCTCACCTTCCCTTTTCCCTTCTAGTCTAGACCGAGCCACCCCCTACCCCTACCGGGTCACCCCTTTTCTCTCTGGCTTGACCAAACCCAGTGGACAACGAGCCAGTGCACTGTTTTTCTCCCCCAGCCCTCTCACGTGCTCGAGCGCCTCCCCACGCAGAGCCCGTGCTCCCTCTCCTCGTGCATAAAGTAGCCAGCAGCAGAGCTTTGTCCTCTCGTTCCCATCCTCATCCTCCCACCTACCCCATCTCGAGATCCCCTACATCTTCTTCCTCTCCATGACACCACCGTGGCCTTGACCACCTAAAACCCTAGCCACCATCTACCCTGGCCGTCGTCGTCCTACGGCCGCCGTCGCCGGGCCATCGCGTCCGATAGCAGCGCGAGGATCTGTACATCACTAGGAGCAAGGAGGAGGAGGCCACGTATCTCGCCGTCCCAGCGCACCCCGACGCCGTCGTTGTTCCGCACGGTCACCACCATCGTGGCTCTCTGCTTGCCTTCGCTCCTCGTTCGGCCTGGCTAGGCCACCCACGCACGCAAGGTGAGCCTCGCCTCCCCTCGATCTTCCCTGCTCCCCTTTGTCCTCTTCGTGCACCACCAAAGCGCTCCCGCCAGCCATACGTTGCCGCCAAGACAGCGTCTTGCTGCACCGCCGTTTCGCCAGACGCCGCTCGCTTCTTTGCTCAAGAACAGCAGCGCATGCAGAACGATGCACCGGCTGGCCGACCTGCTCAGCGCGTCGGTGTCGTCGTTGTGTTGCTCGTCTTTGAACGATGCGAGAACGAAAGATCTAGCCCTTGTTCCCCCCTTCAAAACGAGCTAGAGCACGATCAAAAGAATCCAGTACATCACCCAGAATCTTCGTCGCAAGTCTGCCCGATCTTCGGCAAAATATGTGTTCGTCCGTCAGTCCGAAGCCAGCGTTTTCTTCCTCTGTTCGATGATGTTTTCCGGCCCCTACAGCCATCCTCCGGCGAATCTTCCTAAGCAAGAGTTGTAGACCTACCTCCAATCTTCGTTTTTTGATTTTACGGAATTTCCAAATTCGCCACAGTTTAGTCGCAATCCTCTTCGCAAGATCGGCCCGAGCTAGCTGTTCGCGAGCGTTTTCAGTTTCGTCAGTCTTCAGAGAGAGCAGCAGCCTGCCACGCTTTTGCAAGAAACCCCCTCCACTTTTCGTCACAAGACGCTAGCCCTCCGCAGCTCTTTAGGCTACACCACCCACATGCAGTTTTGCAAAAAGGCACCCGGGCTTTGAGGTTTTCCAACCCGCGCTCCCTCGGATTCCCCATGTGGCAGGCCCCCGCTGGCGCGCCCGCGTGTGGGACCGCACGACCGCGGGTCCCACTTGGCATCCTCATGGTGGCTGATTCATGGTGACAAAACCTCACAGCCTGCGCCCTTCTTGAAGTCAGGTGGCCCACCTGTCTGTGACTCGGGCTAGCTTTCTCGGTGTACAAAAAGCCTCTGTTCTTTTCTGTTTTATTCAAACCTTTTCTAGAATTGTTTAAATGATTTTAAATCCAGAAATTAATAACTTTTTATTAATAAATCTAAATAATACAAATGATATATGTTTTTGAATCAGAAAAATGTGAGGATTTCAAATCTGCCATCCAATTTAATGTTTGGCTAATTTAAATTTTCGAAATTGTTTAATTGCAATAAAAATGCCTTTTCTTAATTAATTAATAACTTTAATTCTATAACTCCAATTTTGACAAATGAGATGTCTAAATCGATCAGCGCGATGAGCTCGTTCTGTTTATGCATTCCATGTTCTGAATTGCAGCATGCATCATGTTATTATTAAAAATCAGAACTGTTTATGGCAATAAAACTTGACTAAAACTTAATAAAATGCTTTATTCTTGTACCCCACACCTCACCCATGCCATGCTACATTATTGCCATATAAATTGTGCATCATTCATCATGGCATTCTTGTTTGCTTGTCGCATTTTATTCATATGCTTGTGCACTTTATTTATGTTGGCCCTTGTTTGTTTGGTTCTTCTTTCGAATAGACGCTGAGTAGGGGAAATATCAGGAATCCCAGGAGTACTACCCAGATCCATCTCTCGTTTCAAATGAGCTGCCAGGCAAGCACTACCACATGCTTGCATACATATAGTACCTATTGCCTCTATCTTATTCTTGCATCACTGAGTCACGATTGCATTAAATTGAATCCCAAGTACTGCATAGCCTTTACTTTTAAACCCCACCGAAGCTTGTTCCTCCATCCTATGAGCCATTACTACAGGAGTTGTTTGAGCCATGCGAGTCATAGAACAGCATGTGTAGGGTATGTCAGTGTCTGATGGATAACGAGGTACCTAAACAACTTAACTTTAGTAGTAATGGGATAACTAATGAAAGAGGCACCGGTGGGAAATATCTGTTATTTGGTTTTTCCTACCCACTTGTGTCCCGTAGGACCCCGAGTACTTGATTCCTGTTCCTTGACTATTCGCACTATCCACATCCGGGAGGCCTTATGGACCCCCCTGAGCCAGAGCTTGATTTATTTCTATTTCTTGGGGCCACAAACTAGTTTGGGGTTTTATTTACTATCCTGTACTTATGCCATGCTACTGTTTATTTAAGATTGTGCATGGAGCACCTGTACTGTTTTGGATGTGGAGTGTTTTCGCGGTATCGACAAGCCCAGTCACATCTTCGGGTTCCCAGTCGTTTACAGCCATTGACGCAAACCTTGGGTCCGTCTCGGAGTCGGCCAACTTCGTTGCGGGTAGCTTAATAGGGTGGCCCCCTGAAATATTTTATGAATCCTGTGATCGCTTTGTCGTGAATGCCTCGTTGGGTTTTGAGTTGGTTTTTCCGAGGTTGATCGAGTGTGTGTTGCTATTTGTGCACCCCTGCAGGGTAAATCTTTCTGAAAGCCGTGTCCGCGGTTATGGACGACTTGGATCACAGTTTCTCGATCATAGACAAGTATAACTAAAGTACCGTCTTTAATTTGACTAAATATCTGACTAGTAAATAGTGCAATACTCATGGAATGGTTAATAAAACTGCCAACAGTTGGGTTGTTCGTCAGCTTTCTCGTTGGTAAGCGAGAAGGAGGATGGATTTGTTACTTTATATTGTTATAACTGTTGTTACCAATTAACGGACATCCGTCTATCATTGGTTAGGCGGATGGTTAGCGAGTATCTATAGACTTGTTAGTATTATCTTTTGCTGCAATTGCGTCACCCCAGGTTATGTCCCCTTTAGAGGCATAAAGACTTGTTGAGTACCCCTAGGGTCTCACACGATAAATTGTTTGATTCAGATGAACAGGTGTATTCGCAAGAAGGGTACTGGGTGGAGGAGACAGATGATGTTGGCAACGATCACTCGGTGTAGAGATTCCAGGGATGGGGATCCGCGAGATCTGTGGGCAGGATGTGCTTACTTATGTGGCATCTTATGCCGATTTGCTTCTTATCCATACTCAGATCATTTCCCGCTTCCGCTTGATACTCTAATGTTTGATATATGAGGAGCTATCCTACACTATTATCTCTATCTAGGATATTTGGATCTTGCCGTATGGCATTGCAATATTTCTATTTCTTTTAGATGGTATGGCTCCGAGAACTGTTGTAAGGTAGCTTGCATACATACTCACTTGTGTATGTATTTGATCTCTTCGCCTGTTTCCTACGCCGCTCGCTCTTGTCCTGATGTCTTGGAAGTGGTTAGGACGGCCGATGGGTCTACACGTGGGTGGCCCCTGGGCCCCGCTGTACTATTTTAACCACTTTCGGTTCATCCAGGCTTGAACTTAGAGCGTAGGGTCCGAGGTTGTTACAATTTGAGATGAAGCAACTTAGAGAAGGAACCTTCATCAATCAAGCCAAATACATCCAAGACATGCTCAAGAGATTCAAGATGACAGATCTTAATTGTGTCGCCACTCCGATGCAAACAAAATGTCATCTTGAACTTAATCCCCACGGTAAAGATGTGGACCAAAAGGTATACCATTCCATGATCGGCTCTCTTCTTTACCTCTGCGCATCTAGACCCGATATTGTGTTGGGTGTAGGGGTGTGTGCAAGGTATCAAGTAGCTCCTAAAGAAAGCCACTTAGTGGCGGTCAAGAGGATCTTCTGATATTTGATTCATTCCCCTAATTTTGGTCTGTGGTATCCCAAGGGCTCCAATTTCTCTCTATGTGGTTATACTGATTCAGATTGGGCTGGTGATAAGGATGATAGGAAATCAACTTCCGGAGCTTGTCAGTTCTTGGGAAGGTCTCTAGTCTGTTGGTCTTCTAAAAAGCAGAATTATATATCTCTCTCCACCGCCGAAGCTGAATATGTTGCTGCTGCTAGTGCCTGCACTCGATTATTATGGATGAGGCAAACTTTAAAGGAATACAGTGTCAATTGTGACAAAGTGGCTCTTTTATGCGATAATGAAAGTGCAATCAAAATTGCGTACAATCCGGTATAGCACACAAGGATGAAGCATATTGAGATTCAGAATCATTTTATTTGGGACCATGTTGCTCGAGGCGATATTGATCTATCTTTTGTGAGCACGAAGAACCAACTTGCTGATATTTTCATGAAGCCACTTGATGAAGCAAGGTTTTGTTACTTGAGGAATGAGCTAAATATCGTTGATTCAAGGAGCTTGTCTTGATTACCCATGCACTCACTCTTGCATCTCAAGCTTATTTGTTCTAGGTGTGGGCATGGATATAGGGGGAGTGTGGTCCTAATTGATTGGGCTAACCCTCCCCCCATAATGCCGAAAGCAAGTCAAATCATTTCTCTTAATATCATTTTGTGATATGTGAGCTTATTGATGAGTATTGGTCATGAACCCAAGATATATCTTCATGGTGTCATAACATACACTCCAACAAGGTGGCTTCGGCCACCGCCCTCTTCCATGAGAAGAGTTGGATTTATGTGGATCTTTTTGGATTTTTGCTCATCTCATGTTCTTATGGGAATCACGCTCAATTTTGGCTTTTAGTTAATTTGATTCTTGCAATCTTGGGTGTGTAGTACCATCTCAGTTTGGCTCTCTCAACCCAAGCCTCTCCCTACCTCTAAGCCATCTTTTCTTGCAAACAAGTCCCTTGTACACCTTGTGGGGGTTTTATCTGGGGACGTGCGGGCCTAAATCTGTGTACAACAGAATTCAGAATTTAAGCCGGATAATCTGGCCCTGGCGGATGCAGTCTTTAAGGGCTAGGTGAAGGGCTCATAACGAGCATCACTTCTCCCCTGAAAAACCGGCACCTTTATGGGGGCGCCTTTATGAGGAGGATGACACCGAGGGTCTTGAGGATGAGGACGAGGACGATGATGAGGATGAGGACTACGAGTGATCCCTTAGGGCGTTAGCATTGCTCTTCTTCCTTTTTGGCGTCTCTATGCCAAAGGGGGAGAAGTAGTTCTATTAGGTCTCCGAGGATTTGCATGGGTCGGGCACAAGTATTTGCACTTTAGTTTTTCGTGTTTTTTCCTTGCTTGTGCCCATTTAGCGTCGAACTTTTATGTGTGTTTTGTGCTATATGATACTATGTTTGTGTGGTTCTGGATTTATCTTGTGGACTATCCATATGGAGTCATCTATCATTCTGGCTATATTGGATATCTATATCGAGGGAGGCGCTCACTATGGCTATCATTGGATATTCTTATAATGTTTTGAGGACGCATCTATCTCCCTACCGGTGGTATGAGCTTTTAGCATATGTTTCAATGAAATAGACTTATACCCTCTTGTGTGTATTTGTAATCAAATGCAATTTTTAGGATGTACGCATTGAGGGGGAGTCTTATTCATTCATTAAATATTGTTGTCTTGAGAACTATCTTCCAAATCCTAGTATTGTCATCTAACACCAAAAAGGGGGAGATTGAAAGAACATTTCATGGTTCCCTGTGTTTTGAGTGTTAGATAACAATACCGTGGAGCTTCCTCATGTGTGCTAAGTGTGCAGGGAATGATATTGTGTTTGGGGGACCGGATTATCCGCCCCCATCAAGGGACGGATAATCCGTCCTAACCCTTTTGGCAAGGCAGGCATGGTGTGTCGCTCAGTCTGGGGATGGATTTTCTCCCGGAAAATCTGAACAGGGGCGGATTTTCTTCCCCTGACCGAATAATCCGGCCGTCGCCTTGGGCCGGATAATCCGCCCCCCAGAAGATGATAAAAGGCAGGCAAGGCACGACACTCTGACTAGGGGCGGATTTTCTTCCCCTGACCGGATAATCCGGCCCTCACCTTGGGCTGGATAATCCGCCCCCAGGAGCCGATCAAGGGTAGGCTCGACGCGTCGCTCTGACTGGGGGCGGATTTTGTGCCAGATAATTCGTGTCTAGGGCGGAGTTTTCCCCAGGTCGGATAATCCGGCCCTCACTTGGGACGGATAATCTGGCCCCCAAAGGCTCCAACGTCTCAGTTGGGGCAGGGGGTATAAAAGCCCCTTCATCCCCTCCATTCAGAACTCTTGATTCATTCAAAAAAGGCCAGACCTGTTGCAAGTGCTCTCTCTCTAGATCTCCCACTTCAACCACCCAAAGGCTTCAATCTTTGGGGTAATTGAAGGAGGAGACAACCTACATCGTCATCACGAATCAAGCGCATCAACTCCTCTCCATTCACTTGGAGAAATCCCCGATCTATTATTATCGTTAATATCTAGATCTTGTGTTTTGTTATCGATAACTTGTTCTTGTGGCAGCTTGTTGTCATTACGGGAGCCTCCAATTTGGTTGTGGAGTTGTGCCCCGCTATGTAAAGGTGCCGGTTCCCGCCTCGAAGGGTTCCTATAGTGGAAAGGTGGATCAGGCCTTTGGTGGCGGTTCCATCGGAGAACAGGGTGAGGCCTATTGTGGCGTGGTGGTCTTAGTACAGCCCACCCCTCCAACGCAGATGTACTTCCCTTAACAAGGAAGGAACTGCGGTAAAACAAATCATGTGTCTCCGTGCTTTACCACGTTCACTGCTCTCTATCTCACTCACCTTCACTCGCTAGTAGTTTGGTTTGCATATAGGGAAATTCCTCGTAATAGCTTATCTAGAGAATTTACCTTTTGTGTCAAGCCTAAAATTGAAAAAGCATTAAAATTTGAAGTAGCACCTATTCACCCCCCCTCTAGGTGCCCGTACGATCCATTTCACACTTCCCTGCACACTTAGCACACATGAGAAAACTCCACGGTATTGTTATCTAACACGCAAAACACATGGAACCATGAAATGTCATTTCAGTGTGGGAGAAGGCTTGCTCTTGGTGCCATTTTGGTGGTGGCACTAGTAGTAGAAGGTGCCTTATGGTGATGGTGTCGACGGAGCTCATTGGCATGCCTTGCCGAAGGTTTATGTTGGTGCAGCACTTGGTCATCCACATGACACTCGTGACGATGATCCTATAAGGAATATCGCACCATTACTCGTTTGCCTTGCCTTGGTTCGCCAAAAGAGCAAGAGCAAGCTCCTCAACAATATTGCGAGAACCGAGTTCCACCTCCCCAAAATGAGGCTCCTCAACTGCAAGCACATCAACAAGCTCACCAAGCTTGTCGCAATGATTGCATGGATGATGAAGACCATCACCATCATGGAAACCACCGCCACCGTGACCGCAATGAGGAAGAAACCTTTGGCAAGCTCAAGTTCATGATGCCCAAGTTCACTGGTTCAAATGATCCTGAAGAATACCTCTCATGGGCACTCAAGGTCGACAAGATCTTCTAGATGCATAACTATAGTGATGAGAAGATGGTCGCCATGGCTTCACTTGAGTTCGATGATTACGCCAACCTTTGGTGGGAACAAGTTCAAGTCGCTCATGACGCAAGAGAAGATCCTCCAATCACAACTTGGCATGACGTGAAGGCTCATATGATATCCCACTTTGTTCCTACGCACTACACGTGTGGCCTCTTCGACAAGCTACAATCGCTTAGTCAAGGAACAAAGAACGTGGAAGAGTACTTCAAGCAAATGGAGCTCAACATGATCCGTGCCAACATTGATGAGCGCGAGGAGAAAACAATGGCACGTTTCCTCATCGGCTTGAACCATCCAATCAAGCGCATTGTCGAGTTTCAAAAATACAATGACAGGGTTGAGCTCGTGCACATCGCAAAAAAGGCTGAGCGTCAAGTACAAGAGGACATCAAATACAACAAGCTACTTCACCTATAAGAAAGCTTCAAGCGCTACACCAGAAACCTTCAGTGGAAGCTCCTCAAGTACCTCCAAGCCTTCCTTCAAGCCCACACTTCCTCAAGGAAAACCTCCCCCAAGTGGCAAGCATAAAAAGGATGCCTCGCCATTAAACGGCGAATGCTACAAGTGTGGAGGAAAAGGACACAAGTCAGCCGATTGTGGAAATAAGAAATTTTTGTTCATCCATGACAATGGCGACGAAGAATACTTGAGTGAGGAAGAATTTGATGCTAGAGTCAAAGTGTCAATGACAAAGCAACATGTGGAAGATGACCAAGAACTCCTCATGTGCGAACATGACGCAAGTCCATCGCTTATCATCACAAGGATCTTGACTACTCAAGCACAAGAGCATGAAGATCAATGATCCAACATCTTCCAAACACGTGCCGACATTAATGGGAAATCTATCAAAGTGAGCATCGATGGAGGGAGTTGTCACTACCTTGCTAGCACCAAGTTGTGTGAGAAGCTCAACCTCACCCTCCATCCTCACAAGCACCCTACCATGTCCAATGTCTAAGTGACAAGGGGTCCATGAAGATCAAGTACACCGTCTCGGTAACATTCTCTATTGGCCCATACAAAGACACGGTGGATTGTGATGTAGTCCCAATGACGGTTTTCCACATGTTGCTTGGTCAACCATGGAAATTCGACAAAGGTGATCTACATGATGGTCAAACAAATGTATACACCTTCAAGTGGCTTAATAAGATATGTGTTTTGAAACCGATGACTCCTAGCCAAATAATTGCAGACAATGCAAAGGCTTTAGCGAGAGCGCAAAACACAACACCTTCTTGTGAGAAAAGTGGTGAGCAAGAGAACCACCATATAGCAAGTGAGAGCCACAAGCCTAACTCGAGTGGAAAAACTAAGAGTGTTATTCTTGCCACCAAAAGTGAGATGAGAGATGTGAGGAATAACCCATCCATCTTGCACTACGTCCTCATCTGCAAGGGACTAGGATAAGGAACTAATGACTTGACAAATGTTTCTCCCTCTTTGATGACTATTTTACAGGAATTCAAGGATGTGTTTCCTGAAGAGCTCCCTCATGGACTTCCTGCTCTTCTCTAAATTGAGCATCACATTAACCTCATACCCGACACACCTCTTCCAAAGCACGCCACCTACTGCACGAACCCAGAGGAGACGAAAGAGATTGAGTGTCAAATCAACCAACTCGTCTTCAACGGTTTGATCCAAGTAAGCACTAGTGCAAGTGCGGTACACGTGATTCTTGTTCCAAAAACGGATGATACGTTGCGGTTATGCATGGACTGACATCCAATCAATGTTATCACCGTACTTTATCGACATCCCATACCATGTCTCGATGACATGCTTGATGAGTTGTGTGGAGCCACTATTTTCTTAAAAATTGATCTTCGTAGTGGTTACCATCAAATATGTATGGCGGAAGGTGATGACTGGAAAACCGCCTTCAAGACCAAACTTGGTCACTATGAATGGTTGGTCATGCCTTTTGGCTTATCTAATGACCCATCCACCTTCATGCGCCTTATGAATCGTATTTTGCGTTCTCTCATTGGAAAAAGTGTTGTTATCTATTTCGATGGTATACTTAGCAAGTCACTTGAGGAACATGTTACACATGTCAAGGAGGTCCTGCAAATCCTTCAACATGAAAAGCTATATGCTAATCTTCCCAAGTGCACTTTTGCTAAAGGCAAGTTTATTTCCTTGGTTTTGTTGTTTCTTCCAATGGCATTGAAGTCAATGTTTCTAAAGTCAAAGACATTCGAGATTGGCCCATTCCCACAAATGTGAGTGAACATCGAAGTTTTCATGGGTTGGCTGGTTTTTATCGTTGCTCTGTGGAAGACTTCCTTACCATTGCTTGCCCTCTCAACGAGTTGACAAAAAAGAATGTCACCTTCGTGTGGGGTAAAGCACAACAATTTTTTTTACGATCTTAAAAAGAGGCTTACCAAAGCACCTCTTCCCGCGTTATAGGATTTCACAAAAACTTTCGAGATAGAGTGTGATGCTAGTGGTATTGGTATTGGAGGAGGCCTTATGCAAAACAGACGTCCTATTGCCTACCATAGCGAGAAACTTGATGGCGCACGCCTCAATTATAAAATTTATGACAAATAGCTTTTTGCCTTAGTCCGTGTCCTTCAAGTTTGGCAACACTACCTTTGTCCTAAAGAATTTATCATACATTCCGACCATGAGTCATTGAAATATCTCAAAGGCCAAGCCAACTTGAGTAATAGACACGCTAAGTGGGTTGAGTTCATGGAGTCGTTTCCTTACATTGTCAAGTATAAGAAGGGCAAAAATAATGTAGTTGCGGATGCTTTGTCTCGCAAGAACACAAGCATTCTTACGAGACTCGAAGTACACGTATTGGATCTTGATGAAATAAAAATTTTGTATGCTTCTAACCCGTTCTTTCGACCAATTTTCGCAAAGTGCTCCATTGAAAATGGAGTTGATGATTTATATTTGCATAAGGTATTTCTCTTTGAGCAAAATAATCTTTGCATTTCGAAGTCGTCTCTCCAACTTTTGCTTCTCCAAGAATCACATGGTGGAGGCCTCATGGGTCACTTTGGCAGTGACGAGACACTGGACATGCTTTCCACTCATTACTATTGGCCGAAGATGAAGCGAGACGTGGATCACTATTTTGAATGATGCACTACATGCGTTCAAGCTAAGTCTAAGTCTAAGTCTAACCCATTTGGTCTTTATATGCCATTGCCTATACCTCATGCACCTTGGTCCGACATTAGCATGGATTTTGTTTTAGGATTTCCTAGGTCTAAGCATGGTCATGATTCTATATTTGTTGTCGTGGATTACTTTTCCAAAATGGCACACTTTATATCGTGCAATAAGACCGACAATGCTTCACATGTTGCCAATTTGTTTTTTAGGGAAATTTTCCATCCTCACGGTGTGCCAAGAATAATCGTTTCCGACCGCGACGTCCAATTCATGAGCTACTTGTGGAAGACCCTCATGGCCAAGCTCCTCTTCTCATCCGCGTCGCATCCGCAAACCGATGGCCAAACCATAGTCATCAACCGAGGCCTCGACACTCTCCTTCATGTGTTGATCAATAAAAACCTCAAGGATTGGGAGGAATGCATTCGCCATGCCGAGTTTGCCTACAATCGTGATAAGAACTCTAAAACGAAGATGATCCCGTTCATGATTGTCTATGGCTTCGAGCCCCTCACCGTGCTCGACATCCTACCACTACCTCTCCATGAGCGCACCAACATGGACATTGACAAGCGTGCCCAAGCTATGAGGACGCTTCATGAAGAATTAGGAGCTACTATCGAGCAACAAGTCCTTCATCAAGCATCAAGGCTGGACAAGGACAAGAAAGATATGGTATTCGAAGAAGTTGATCTTGTGTGGATACACTTGAGCAAGGACCATTTCCCCTAGGAACGTGATTCCAAGCTCAAACCAAGAGGATATGGTCCCTTCAAGGTCCTCAAGCGAATCAACAACAATGCCTACATCATTGACATACCAATCTCGAAGTATCTCGTGAGCTCAACATTCAATGTCATGGCCTTTCACCCTACCATGGAGATGTTCAAGATGAAAAGCATGAATAGTTGAGGATGACTCTTTCCCAAGGGGGGGCTGGTTCAACCTGTCCTACGGGCATGCCTACATCCACACCACCAAGTCCCCCAAGTGGACCAATGACTCGCGCCCGAGCTAAACTCCTACAAGCTAAGGTTAACTCGCTCCTCTCCTCATGTGACTTTTATACATCCTTGGATGGATTTCTACTTCATGCAACTACTATATGCATCATCAGCTATGAAGCCCCAATGCACCGCCAAGCCCCCACGGATGAATTACAAGGAGCTGGATGAGAAGAAGAAGCTGCTGAGGATGGAACACCGAAATCTCCAGCCCCAAAGACCGGAGTGTCCAGACTATCACCCCAAAATCTCTGGCTAGACTCCAAAACAACCTCCGGACCGAGGCCTAGGATAGTCTAAACCCCACTCTAGAGATGACACTGGAGATAGACTAGAGTCTCTAGACCACACCGAAGTCTCCCCCCCCATGACATCAGAATCTCCGGTGTCCACAACACCAGGCATGTTAAGGCCTTTGGGCCTTGGGCCCATGTAACCCCAAATTTGTCTAGACTTTACCCTTTATTGCCTAAATTACCCCTGAACTAGTGGCTGGCCTATAAATATCCCTTACCTCTATTTTAAACCCTAGACTAGATATTGGAATTAGAAGACACCCTTTGAGGATCTCCCTAATTCTTTTCTCATGCTCCTTGGCTAAAGGAGCACCAAATATCTCCCACCTCGTTGGAGTTTGCATCGTGCCTCCCTCGTTGTACAAGGCCTTGGCATCAGAGTCCCTTTGCCAAGACGTCAAGATCTCACCAAGAATCCCCACTCCCCATTTCGGTTCGAGAGAGAGATATCTTTGACCGACGCTGATCCTAGGGATTGCGCCGGACCAGTAGCCACCGGCATGAGCTATTGGCTTGTATCGTGTCTTCGTGTGTGTGTGAGTTCATCATGTTCTTCGTGCGAGAGTTCATGTATTTCATCGTCTCCCTCATCCCCCACTCACCCCTCCTTGATTTCAAGGGATTCGTGAAAGATCGAGCTACCCACGAGGTTTGCCCTCAATAGAAGAGATGCATGCTCATTTCACCAAGATGTTGGTAGGACGTGCGCAAGATGTTGATTCAAGACTGGAGGATGTTGACCTCAATCTCAAATAAACCATTGACAAGATAGAAGGGCTACAGAAATCCTTCAACGACAAGCTCGACCCCAAGTTTCAGGAGGTACTCAGCAGGTTACCTACACCTACTGTTGCACCATGTCCTCAGCGGCATCTACCCGACCATGTGGGACTTGCGCGATTAGTTCCACTCATGGACCATCATACTTCTGGTTCGTCTGCTCCTGCTGCAGCTGCACTACCTCCTACTGCACCTGGCCACCTCCTGCTACCACCACTGCAGCAGCTGCACCATAGGCTACCACGACTGACGCTTTTGATTAATATGAAGAGGATATTGAGTACGAGTATGAAGATGAGGATAAGTTCAAGGAGTATGTCGAACAACCTGCTGGCCGCCCTCGGCATTACTACCGCAACGCTTGACCATCGGTACGTAATGATGATCATGTTGCAAAGCTTAAGCTAAATATTGCACCTTTTGAGGGTAGATATAATCCTGATGCATATCTTACATGGGAATTGTAAGTAGATAAATGTTTTGCATGTTTAAGATATCCTGAGAATATGTGTGTTAGTGCTGCAACTTGTGAGTTTAAAGATTTTGCTTCACTTTGGTGGTCTAAATATTGTCGCGTCAATCATGCTAATGTTCCTAATACTTGGACTATTTTAAAAACGGCTATGCATGTTCGTTTTGTACCACCAACATATCAATGAGATTTGCAAAAGAAATCAACTCGTTTAGAATAAGGAATTTTTTCTAGAAGAATATTATCAGGAATTGCAAACTGGGATGGT
Organism: Avena insularis; assembly: GCA_023614405.1. NCBI lineage: Eukaryota > Viridiplantae > Streptophyta > Magnoliopsida > Poales > Poaceae > Avena > Avena insularis. Next base: position 411,761,691 of record CM042688.1, on the reverse strand, counting down.
TCGTGCTGGTATTGTTGAAAATACGGAACAAATGATGGCTCGTTTCTTTCTTGGTTTAAATAAGGAGATTCAAAACATCTTAGACTATAAGGAATATCGCACCATTACTTGTTTGTTCCATCTTGCTTGCAAAGATGAACGTGAAGTGCAGGATCATCAACCACCATGGAGAATGTCTAACAATTCTGTAGGTTGTACATCATCGTGGACGTCCCGACAATCAGCGCCTTCTTTGCATCCAAAGACACGATGCCTTCATCACGAACGCCTTCGACTACTCCTCCGCCATCATCTAATGGCCTTGCTCATACTTCTTATTCCGTGGCCTCCACAAACAATACATGGGATATACAATGCCGCAAGTGCTAGGGATATGGTCATATTGAGAAGATGTGCACAACACAGCGTGTTATGATGGCGCGTGATGATGGTGAATATGATTTAGCAAGTGATTTTGATGAAACTTTAGCTCTTATTACTACACGTGATGGGGATAATTCTGATTCTGAAGAATAGACGGAGGAAATGGGAGATGAAACTTCTGATCAATACAAGAGCTTAGTTTCACAACGTGTGTTGAGTGTGCAATTGAGCAAAGCTGAGCATGATCAACGCCACAACCTGTTCTAAACACGAGGCGTTGTCAAGGAAAAATCTATACAAATCATTATTGATAGAGGGAGTTGTAATAATCTGGCTAGTGTTGACATGGTAGAGAAGCTTGCTCTCCGAACAAGACAACACACACATTCTTATTACATCCAATGGTCTGAAAGTTCTCGTAAGATCAAGGTAACAAGAATGATATGCGTGCATTTTACTATTGGTACATATTCTGATTTTGTTGATTGTGATGTTGTGCCAATGCAAGCTTGTTCTTTGTTACCTGGTAGACCTTGGCAATTTGATAGAGAATCTGTTCATAATGGTGTAACTAATCACTATTCTCTTATGCATGATGGGAAGAAAATTGGTCTCAAACCTATGACTCCTAAACAAATTTTAAAAGATGATCTTACTAGAGCTAGTAGAGCTAAAACTAAGGAGAAACATAAAAGTGAGAATCAGATTGATGTTGTAGATTTTGTACCACCAAAGACCACTAAATCTAATTCAAAACATGCTACTAAAATTTGTTTGAAGGGTCCATGTATGCTTGCAAATAAAATTGATATTACTGAACTAGATGTGAATAATACTCAATGTTATGCGATTGCCTGCAAAGAGGTTTTGTTTTCGTTTGAGGATATGCCTCCCTCTTTGCCACCTTTAGTTGCTAACCTTTTGCAGGAATATGAGGATGTTTTTCCACCTGAGATGCCACCAGGACTACCTCCTATTAGAGGAATTGAGCACCAAATTGGTCTAATTCCTGGTGCCACGCTGCCCAACCACGCGCCATATAGAACCAATCCAGAGGAGACAAAGGAGATACAACGCAAAATTCAGGAACTACTCGAAAAAGATCACATTCGTGAGTCTCTTAGCCCATGTGTTGTTCCTATTATTTTGGTACCTAAGAAAGATGGTTCTTCGAGCATGTGTACTAATTGTAGAGCTATCAATAATATTAATATTCGTTACCATCATCTTATACCATGTTTAGATGACATGCTTGATGAGTTGAGTGGCTCTACCATGTTTTCTAAATTTGATTTGCATAGTGGTTACCACCAGATTCGTATGAAATTGGGATATGAATGGAAAACAACATTTATAACTAAGTTTGGTTTATATGAGTGGTTAGTAATGCCTTTTGGTTTAACTAATGCACCCAGCACATTCATGAGATTAATGAATGAAGTTTTATGTGCTTTCACTGGACATTTTGTGATAGTCTACCTTGATGATATTCTGATTTATAGCAAATCTTTAGAGGATCATTTGGAACATTTGCGTGTTGTTATCAATGCTTTACACGATGCATGTTTGTTTGGCAATCTTGAGAAGTGCACCTTTTGCCCCGATCGAGTTGCGTTTCTTGGCTATGTTGTTACATCACAGGGTATTGAAGTGTATCCAGCCAAGATTGAAGCGATTGAGAATTGGCCGCAACCCAAGATGGTCACACAAGTGAGGAGTTTTCTTGGCCTCACTGGTTTTTATATGCGTTTTGTCAAAGATTTTGGATCAATTGCTGTGCCGCTGAATGAACTTACAAAGAAGGATATGCCCTTTTTTGGGGCGATGGATAACAACAAGCCTTCATTATATTGAAATATAAGTTAACACATGCTCCATTGCTCAAACTTCCTAATTTTAATAAGACTTTTGAGCTTGAATGTGATGCTAGTGTAATTGGTTTGGGAGGTATGTTATTACAAGAGGGCAAACCTATTGCATATTTTAGTGAAAAATTGAGTGGGGCTAGTCTGAACTATTCTACTTATGATAAAGAATTATATGCACTGGTTCAGACATTAGAAACTTGGCAACACTATTTATGGCCTAAAGAATTTGTTATACATTCTAATCATGAATCTTTGAAACATATTCGTTGTCAAGCTAACCTGAATCGTCGCCATGCAAACTGGGTTGAATTCATTGAGTCTTTTCATTATGTTATCAAACACAAAAAGGGAAAATATAATGTTATTGCTGATGCTTTGTCACGCCGTTATACTTTGTTATCTCAACTTGACTTCAGAATATTTGGATTGTAACTATTAAGGAACAATATGTGCATGATGCTGAATTTAAAGATGTGTTGCAGAATTGTAGATATGGTAGAACATGGAACAAATTCGTCTTTAATGGTGGATTTGTGTTTCGTGCTAACTAACTATGCATCCTAGATAGTTTCATTCGTTTTTTGTTGTTACAGGAGGTGCATGGAGGATGATTGATGGGTCACTTTGGTGTTAAGAAGATGGAGGATGTTCTTACTGCACACTTCTTTAGCCCACGCATGCGTCGAGATGTGGAGAGATTCGTGGCACGTTGCACTACTTGTCAAAAAGCTAAGTCTCACCTTAATCCACATGTTTATATATGCCTCTTCCTATTCCTAGTGTCCCTTGGGAGGATATTTCTATGGACTTTGTTTTGGGATTACCTCGTACACAGAAGGGGAGGGATAACATTTTTGTTGTTGTGGATCGGTTTTCGAAGATGTCACACTTTATTCCTTGTCACAAAACTGATGCTGTTGCGCATATTGCTGATTTCTTCTTTCGTGAAATTGTTCGTTTACATGGTGTGCCAAACACTATTGTTTTTGATCATGATACTAAATTTCTTAGCCACTTTTGGAGATGTTTATGGGCTAAGTTGGGGACTAAATTGCTGTTTAGTACTACATGTCATCCTCAAACTGATGGATAAACTGAAGTAGTCAATAGAACTTTGTCTACTATGTTTCGGGCTGTTTTAAAAAAGAACTTCAAATTGTGGGAAAAATGTTTACCTCATATTGAATTTGCTTATAATCGTTTGCTGCATTCTACCACAAAGATGTGCCCATTTGAGATTGTGTATGGTTTTGTTCCTCGTGCACCTATTGATTTATTTCCATTACCATCTTCGGTGTAACATAATTTGGATGCACTACAAGAAATCTGGTGACTAGTGACCTTTTCTTAACGACCATGTTTTTTTTGTCATTGATCTATGACCATTCCGAACCAATTGGTCATAGGGAATCTGGTAGGGTCTAAACCTTGAAGAATAACGACCAATTTAGTCAAGAAGATCATAATTTGCTAACATGGAATGGTCATAGATGAACAACCTGACATAGAGAATAAGAGATGCGAGGATAACCGTTGGATTTAAGAATAATCGACGGAATAGATTATGATCCGGGACTCGGTTGACTCGGATCGATGACGTGGAGTCCTGGCTCTCCACTCCCCCAAGCACAATAGCCCCGTGGCCGCCACGATGGATAGGCAAATCCTCGCTCGAGTCGTCCAAACCATAATCCCTAGTCTCCCTTTCTCCCTCGTAGACATAGATGCACACGATCCACTCTAGTACTCTGCCCATTGCATTCCCGTGCCGCCCTAACCCTAATCTGCTCAACCCTTTCCCTCGTCCTCCCCATCGAATCCCCGTGCCACCGCTCATGGAAGGGTGGCATCCCCATGCCTATGCTCATGGAAGGGGCCAGACTCCCACGCCACATCAAGGAGGAGATGCGGAGGAGAATCCCTGGATCGCGTCCTCCACCGCCAGATCCTATGCCGCAATGTCGATCTTCGGATCTTCTCCATACCACCGACCTCGCAGACCGAGCTCCCCAACCATGCCTCTGAGCCCCATCTACCATGACTCTTCAGTGGAGAAGACCTTGTCAAGGCGGGAGTACAAGGTCAAGGACCTTTTCCAGGCCACTTTGACTGCCTCAAGATGGAGCTTGCTAACGTTGAGTTCGGACCCATGCAGCCCTTCAAGGGCACCTGGATCTCGGGCCTCCTCCGTGATGGCCAGTACAAGGAACTAGTACTTTTAAGGAGGTGACCGTGTCCCTGGACAACCACATCGGCTAACTCACCCATCGTGCAACCCTCCTACCTCCTCAACAGGTCGCCTCCCTCGCCATCATAGGGAACCACATGCTCTCTAAGAATGAATTGATCGGTCGTGCAGACACTCCTGCCGCAAATTCGGTCCTGTTGCTCACCAATCTGACGAGGTGGTATGTCTCCCATCTTCTCCAGTTGTTTATTTTGCCTGATCCAGGATTAGTTGCCATAGATGAAGCGTATGTTATTTAGTTTTCCTCTCTCCTAGACTTGTCCTACACCGCATGCAGTGTGTTCTATCTAATGTCGTAGTGCAGTCGTACATGTAGCCACAAAAGGCAACTCATCAGAATCCCTGGATATATAAACTTAGTCTTCTATTTACATCTGAGATTCCTCGATTCATATTTTGGCATGATATTCGGAGGCTAATAGTTACTCAAAATACCTGCTTTTGTTGTACTTCTTTTGTTTATATTTATTTGATGTCCCAATTCTATAATATGTGCAAATTTCGAATTGGACTTTCAAAACCATGATGAAAGCAATTTACAATACCACAAACAAAGGAAATTACCTTCTGTTTATCAATGCAAAATGTTCTAGGTTTGCCGACCTAGGGATCCATTTGGGAGCTCAGTTTTTTTGAAGTATTTTGAGAATACTCTAGAAAAACTGAAGTATTGAATACTTCAATGCATTTGGGTGTAACAAATATTGTGTTTCTTGAAACTGAAGTAATAGCAAAAATGCAGTATTTTTGTCGTATTAGAAATTTCAGTTGGGACCTCTTTTTTCCTAAACGGATAAACACCTAGCACCTCAACAGCGGCCCCCAAATTCAACTCTATTCTTGCCCAACTCTATGGCATGATCTTTTTCCTAATTTGATTGCACCATTGCTACCATCTAGGGCATGAAAATCTTGCCCAGATCCCCTCTGATTCCCACACAGTTTGGGTCACATGCATGTTTTTCCAAGGTTGGCTTTCACCTCCCGTGAAGCATTAGATTGTATTCCTTGCCGAGCTCTCCACCGCTGGCTGACCCGAACGCTGAAGGCTGTCCCTCCGACACCTGGTATTCAACGCCAATCCTCCAGCACCTAGAACGTCAACAACGGCGCCCAAAAGATCCATGCAAGTATGCAACTACTGCCACAGTACACTTCACGAGCATGAGCCGTATCCTACCAGCAAAACATGCACCCATCGTTCCTAGTTTCATTATTCATCTATGCCGCATAATATCTAGTCGATTATCCGGCATATACGTATATTCTCAAGTAGCATGATTCATAGGTGTCTTAATTAGTTGAAGATAAAGCATTTAGTGTGAGCATTCACTCAATAACCATGCATGCATCTATCTGTCAATAGAGATCATATATGGAGCGTAACAACCATCAAAGGGTAGTAAAATAGCACTTCCCAAACGCCTTGTAGTTTGTCAAAACTGGAAAATACCACGGTATTAAGAAACTGCAGTATTCATTGCCCATGCACTGATATACTTCAATTTTGGAATACTACGATTTTGAAAAAGTGGAGCTTCCAAACGGAGCCCTAATCCCTTTATGTACACATACCATAATTTAAAAATCTAATTATTGAGTCATGCATTAAGGCTTTGAGAAGTGTGTCAACGCATATATGATGCATCAACAGGGCAGTGAGCGCTAGCGTGATGGTGGTGCAACCTAATTTGAATATGTTGTATGAACAGGGTGAGCACCGGCGTGACTGTGCTGCATCTGCTGTAAGGTCTCTCTATATCCCCCTCTTTTTTGATTTCTTCTGTGCTACGGATTATGCCAAAATTAAATTTACTTGTTGTGGCTGATAACTACTATCAATGCTATGTAATATTTGAATCAACTCTGTACATGTATGGCCCTACTAGCTTGTGTCGAACAAAATACTACTAGCTTCCTATGATAATAGAATGTATGTATATATTAAGTACCTCTACGTCTAACTATTTCCGCAATAAACAAATATATACTCTCATGATCTTCTCATTGGATAGAGATTGAAACACCATGACACCATACATACAAGCAATACCCTATCTTCCTTCGTCATAGCTACTATCTACATACAATTGAGTTTTCCCACACGCAATGTTTATAAGGTGATAATTATTGACTGCTTCTATTCCCCATTGTTGATGTTAGGATTTGCTCTTAGTGTTTTTTGGAATCCTGGGACAATCTAGTGGACCTAGGTCATTTTTTGTGTACTGGAACTTTATATGTTAGTTCATCTATGTACATGGTTACTTTGATTTATTCCTGACACCCTCTTGCATATTGTACAGTGATGGCAGAAGTCATACCATTTCATCTGTCAAGAGGGCCTTGTTCAAGGAACAATCACCTAATCTTGGGTTGGGAAGTGTGTTAGAATTGGATTCTCACGTCCAGTCTTCAGAGGTGGTTTCGTGCATATCAGCTGATGTTTTTATATTCTGAATCGTGGCTCCTGCATAGTTGTATCTTTCTATATGCTATATATGTTCTCTTTGTTGGAACATATTTGCTTCCTTTTAGAGTTGATGAATTGCTGATTATTGCATTTCATGTTTGGTCCCTAACCATAAATAGGTTGTAACTTAAGATCGTGTATTCCGTGGGTTCTTATTGAAATGTTATGTATGGTTCTTTGGTTTATTTGTTCTACATTTGGTATATAGCGTGTTCAGTGTTTATCATCGCAGCTATATTATCTGAAATAATCTTGCTAATTCATCTCTAGACGTTCTTCATTGTGCTGAATATGTATGCATTCCACCTTACTATTTTCAGAGATCTTTGATCTTGCGTGTCTATGATCCTGCTGGTGGTGAAACAATCTTTGGTGTACTAGGTCTATGCGATACATTTTTGTGGACTATGCATGCATGTAGTTTCCAATGCAATTTTCATTAGTTTTGACACATGTTTGGTTCCTGCTTTTCCTCTTAAATTGAACTGCTATGTATTATTCATCATAAGTGACAGCAAAATAACCAGGGGTCTTCAAAGTAACCGTCATAATATTTCGAATTGCTATGCTATTCTTCGTTTAGGAATATAGCTTACATGCTTCATTAGAGTGTATATCCATGAAAAGGGGCTAAATTGGCACATGCTAAGTAAAAATTGTTTATACGCATGATAAATTGTCAGGTTAATAGATAATGTCTGTTTCTAGTATGAAAGTTGACCCGACTTGTAGTAGTATTTGTTTGCATAGCCAAGAAATAACCATTTATGAATAGGCTTGATGGCAAATACACTTGATTCTAAGTACTTGTTTGCACTAACGCATGCTAGTTCCCTTTTTCCTTGCATTCTAGTGCTTTTCTCTTTTCATGTGATGGCTGCATATCAAGGGATGTTGTGCTGGTTCATATGCATGATGCCTCATTGCATGGTCAAATTGCTTTTAATTGTTGCTATATGCATTAGAACCATTCAGATCATACAAAAAAGCAATCAACCTTTCGTCTATTCTATTTTTGTGCCATAACACGCCACGAAAATTCATTTATTTGCCTCTAACTGATATCTAGTATAGTCCTTCACTTAACTTACTTTGTTAACACCATCGTACTCCGAGAGGTATCTATTAATATTTGTGATTATACTGGCTTTTCTTATATGACGTTCTGATTGAATCATGTTGATGCCACTGTAGGCAAGTGCCCCACACTTGTTAGTCACTTGGTGGATCCTGAAGCAGATCACCCCTTCATTGTCTTTGAGTGCCCCAGAGTATGTAATCTTGCAGTTCTCTTCTAGACTGCCTCTTAGAATTGTTTGTTTTGTTCCTAGATAGATTTGAACAGTTCTTTTAGGTCTGTTTGTCTCTCTTTGTTTTGCTGTATGTATGATTTGAAGGTTGGTATAGGAACAAGTTAAGCTATTTTCCTAAAGATTGTGGCGAGTTAGGTTCTTGTCATTTAAGTAACTTTCTTTTCTTAATTTCATTAATCTGTGTCAAGAAATTGTTGAGGGTGTGAATGCTTTGGAGACTGCTGCTGTGACAAAAAATGGGAAGATGATGCACCGTAATTTTTAGTTGATATTCCCAGGCATATTTTCATTCCTGTGTGTATTCTTGATTTGTGATGTGAACTAGTAGTTGTAACTTGAATGTTTGCTGTAACTACCATTCTAAATTGTTGGAATGAATCATTTCTGGAATTAATTTGATTGATTTATGGCATCGAGAAAAGATGAATGAAAAATGTAAAAAAGGAACCATTGATAGGATCTGTCGTTAATAAAAAAGAAAAACTGAAACTATTGAGCCAAAATGGCCACGACCCCAAAACAAAAAAAACTCTAATGTTGGGCTTGGCACATGTTGCTGACCAAAATTGACTAGGAAAAAATATATAAATAGGCTGAATTGTTGGGCTTGATCCATATAAAACACCTAACTAGATTGGGCAATGACCTTTAGAATTGGCCACTGATTTGCCACATAGGATCGACCACGTAGGATCTGACATGGACAGGGAAGATAGTCTCTGACCAAACCATTTAGTCATAAAATCTATGACCATCTATATTGGTCATAGACGTCTATGACCAATTCAGGAAAAAGGTCATGGTGTTTAACTAGTGACGCTCATCTTTTGACCAACTGTATTTGGTCACAGAAATGTCATAGCTTATAAACTATGACCTTTTAGTGACCAATATGGAGGGTCGTGTATCGCCAGATTTCTTGTAATGATGCTACACAGCGTGCTAAAATGATATTAAAATTACATGAAACTACTAAAGACAATATAGAACACATGAATGCTAAGTATAAACTTGTTGAGATAGAGGAAGAAAGCATGTTGTGTTTGATGTTGGTGATCTTGTTTGGTTACATTTCCGCAAAAATTATTTTCCTGATTTGCGCAAGTCTAAGTTAATGTCATGCACTGCTGGTCCTTTTGAGGTGTTAGAGAAAATAAATGATAATGCATATAAACTTGAGTTAATGTCATGCACTGCTGGTCCTTTTGAGGTGTTAGAGAAAATAAATGATAATGCATATAAACTTGAGCTGCCTGCAGATTTTGCTATAGTTAGTCCTACATTTAACATTACAGATTCAAAGCCTTACTTTGGTGAAAATGATGAGATCGCGTTGAGGATGACTTCAATTGAAGAAAGGGAGCATGATGAGGACATCCAATCTATTGATACAACCGTTGTACCTATAGCTACACAAATATAAGGACCTATCACTCGAGCTCGTGCCAAACAACTTAACTATCATGTACTTTCATTTCTTGGAACTATTCCTCACATACATGAGAATATGATGCTGCCTAAATCAGATGTGTTTCTTACTCTTAAGAATGATGGACCTAGCATGGATGAGAGGGACAAGCATTGGAGCATGATCATGCATGGAGATGGCAGCAAGCATGTGAGGATTGAAGAGGACGCCACAAGTGGAGATTTCAGAACTTTAAAGCCACCATAATGAAGATTGAAGACTTGGATGAAATATTGAAGAATATTACTTCATAGATTCGTCCATAGCTTAATATGGTGTTGCGTCACTTTATTTTGGGCCATGTCCATGTTATTTTTGCAGGAATTAAAATAGGCACTTTTTAGAGTCCGTATTTGAGGGGAAAAGGCCTTCTAGGGTTCGGTTCGCCACCATACCTATTGGTGGCCAAAATCTCACCTTTTCCTCCTTAAATACCCTCGTAGCAGTCACTTTTAGATTCAGATTTTATTTAAACTAAAAGTTAGCCATCATTACAACTTCGCCAAGGCTTGAGTGTCACAGATATCTCCTGTACTTTGCCACTATTCAGGATCCCACCTTTTCAATAAATCTTTCATCTTTATCCGCAATATCTTGATTGCAATATTAGTTCTTACTTGTTCTTGGTTTCAGGTAGGAATTAAGACCCTCGCTGGTCAGGCTGATCGTGCTTCTGCAAGATCGATAACCTTCAGGAGATTGGCCTGACGATTGCATCGGCGCTCGTGCTCACACGTGTAGTCAGATCGTCAAGCCCGAACTCCACCCAAATCAACTATCACCATCTCATCGAAAGACCGGACACCTTTGCCCTATCAGGGATGAATTTGATGATGTCGTAGAAGCACTCATGTATTTAGGAGGTTATTTCACATTGATGGACTTGACAAATGAGACAAGTCTTGACGTTGTGAAAGAACCAAATAAGAGTGAGGACTTTTCTGCCATACCTGACCATTTCTTACATGGTAGTGACTGGATGATGACGAAACAATACAAAGTAGATAAGTAGAGCCTACCACAGGGAAATAGAATTATTTAGCTTGCTATAACGGGTATTGTGATGACTGGGCTCTTAAGCCAAATAAATGAGATAATACTCATTTTTAATCATAGATATATAAAATATAATATTGTAGAACTATGTACAAAGGACTATTTGGATTTTCCATTTGGGTCTTGATTTCTGTGTGACTAGCTCTACGCATTGAAAACGAACAACCCTCTACGCATTTGCATGATGTAACATGGTGTTCCGACGTAAATGCCACAGGACTAGGGGATATGCCCAATGGACAAGGGGTAGAAACTGAATTCGAACATATAGCTAGGTAAACCCAACAAAAAAGAATAGGCCGGTGTTGCAAATAGAGAAGGCACCTCAACCCAAATGACCCAAATCTTAGAACAATGTTTCATGCAATATGTGCGGTTGGTGGAACTGGCAAGCAAAACAGAAACACTAGATCCAAAATAAGTTTATGCATGATTTGTTGGCACAAACTGGACAAAGACGAGAAAATGGTGGAGACGGAGTAAGCCTAGCTGAACTACAGAATGTGAGACCACTTCCATTTGCATTAGCAGTAGAACCTATGGATGCAGAAGACTGATTAAGAGATACAAAGATAAAATTAAACACTATAGGATGCAATAATAAAGAAAAACTACGTTGTACCACTTACCTATTATCGAGGGCAGCAACAACATGGTGGGAGAACATCCTAAACATACAAACTCCAAATACCATCATCACTTTGGATGAATTTCAACAATGGTTTAGGGAGACTCATATTCCTGATAGTATTAAAATGACACTCTAGTACTAAAATATGTAAGGGAGTTTAGTGTTTTATCTTGTTATGTGGAAAACAAGGTGGATATTGAAGAGAAAAGAAAAAAGAGATTCATGAAGGGATTACAACCATACTTGAATATGTTGATATGATTAACGAGACCAAAGGAATTTCAAGAATTAGTTAATGCAACTATAACCCTAGAGGATAACTATAAATCCATTCAGGAAGAAAGAAGAAAGAAAGCACGAATGAACCCGAGGAAATTTCCTGCATGAGAAATAGAACCTACCCTAACCTTTATACCAAGATATAGATCAGAGACAAATAATCCCAAGAGGGGAAACACAAATCCTAAAAGCCAAATTGTTTGCCGCAACTGTGGATTCAAAGAACATTACACTGCAGTATACATGCAACCAAAGGTTATCTATTACGGTTGTGGACAAACGGGACATGTGAGGAACAACTATCCGAATAAACCAAACCAACAAACCAGAGGAAATAAACCACCAAACTGAGGCCAATCTTCAAAAGGAAGGAACTTTGGAGGAAGAAATGATGGCGGAAAAGGAAAACCATATGGAAAGTTGAAATGTATGAACGTGGAACAAGGTGTAGAGTCTGATAGTGCAGCACTAGGTACACTTAGTATTCTTACCCATCATGGCATGGTATTGTATGATATAGGTGCCACAATATCTTTCTTATCCCAAGAATTTGTCAAAATGTATGGAATGAGATGTAGTATTTTACAACATCCTATTACGAGATATTATCCGTAGGAGGAAATATCCTCGTCACCATAGAAAAGAAAAGGAAGTCCTTAGGATTTGTAACTGTGAGTAGCACACAGACTTACTCATAATACCGATGAGTGATATCATGGTAATTCTGGGGATGGATTGGCTAGCAAGCCATGGAGCTCAGATTGGCCATGAAGAAAACACGGTAGAAATTAGGAACCCAAATGGAGGACGAATAGGTTACCAAGGAGACAAAACACGAGACTAGAAACAGAATTGCAATTAAACCCACTACGAGAAATAAAGTTAGAATACGTTGGAACCAGGAGTAATAGTAAGGAAATATCCCAGTAACCAACTTGACAAGATCGTCCAAAGAAAGTAAATGGAAGCTGTTAGAAAGGTTGTGGTTGTGACATCCATTAAAGGAAACACGCTCAATATACCTATGAAGACACAATTGATAACCAAAGCTGATAATATCTTTATCTAGTATAAAGCCAAACTATTATTGACACTTGTAAATGAGTGAAGGTATTAGGAAACATAGTGCCTACCCGGAAAAAGGAGAAATAAACCAAGGCTACATAGCAGTAAATAAGAGACAATCTCAAAAAGTCAAAAAAACCATGTGAATAGATAGGAGGACGGACCGGCATGAACAAAAACGTTATTAAGTAGGGATAACCTTGAACATTCCTAGAGGAGATATCGCAACTTCAGGACGAAATTGTTTATAAGGGTGAGTGGATGTAACATCCCAAAGAATTAGGACGGGTAAAACGAAAACGCTAGAAAAAGTGCGCCTTGAGTGACTCGATCTCGCAGAAGGTAGCGCTGGTTGCCAAGACGTGTCACATGCTAAGTATGCAGTCTTTTTCTTCCTCGCTTATGCAATATGTGGCGCAGACCGAGTTGGAAATGTGCCGGCGGTGTGTCTGGTCTTTCTACTTCCCTCGCCTATGCAACATGTGGCGAGACCTGAGTGAATGCGAGTGCCCCATGATTTCCAGTTTCCTTGACGTATCCTTCAATGCCACTAGGAGCCGAACAATAGAGCATCCAGGACAGGACAGGACTCTCACGTGCCCATGGTCCTCTCTAAGTTTTTCCTTTTCTCTTTCCGATTTGATTACCAAAGATGTAATATATTCTGAACCAGACATTTAAATTAAAATCTGTTTGCACCGTTAAGCTAGTTTTGTCAAGATCTACAAAACTAGATCTCATGTTGATAGGTTTTGACGAACTTTTTTGCACTGCCTATGACCCCTATGTTGTACTGCCTTATGTTCTGTAGTGCACGACGCAATGTTATGGTAGTGCACAGCCCATGCACTACTTTTTATATTGTATTGCACTGCCTTCGATCGCAGTGTACGACGCGTATTGGAGTCAAACACACACTGGAATACAAACGCCCAAATATAGGGCGTTTGAACACTGGCGCTCTAAAATTTCAAGATCTATATGAATGCTTGATGCGCTGAAGGCGCACCACCGCGTAAGAGCACACACACCACACACCAAATATAAGACGCCCAAAATACAAGGCGCCCGAAATACACGCTCAAGATCTATATGAATGCTTGATGCGTCGAGGTGCTACAGTGATGCGGGCTACGCATACACTCAGAAATACAAGGCCCAAAATACAAGGCGCTTCGAAGGCATCCAAATACACGCGACTCAAGATCTCATGACAAGCAAGGTTTGTTGTATATCATGCACCGCTTCGACGAAGCAGCACCGCTGCGTGGTTCGCATCGCCTTGAGCGCGGCGGGCCGCGTTCTCCGTAGTGTTTGTACTGTGTTGCATTGCCTTATTTAATCGCAAAGTGTGTCCGTGTGGCACCTCGCGTGTTCCGGTCTGCGTCCAGCCTTTTGTGTTATGTTTTATGTCGTAGCGGCGCATGTTATGGTGGTGTCTCCAAATACGATCGCATCGCTCAGTGCTCGCAAGAAAGGGGTTACCTTTCATGCATAAATAAACCGGTCACACGGCGCCGGCAGTGTGATCGCTTTTGTGGCGATGCTACCCGCGATCACAGTGCACGACACAGTATCCTAATAGTGCACTGAGAATATACTGCGTCGTTGACTGTGCACTATGATTTTATTTTTATCTTTTTGCATGATTTTACTTTTGTACATGCAAAAGTGTAGAGCGAATCACATATCCAATGCATGCATGAATCCCGCACTCACGCTAGCTGGTTCCTGCGCGTGGTATGTGGCGCTCGCTTGGCTATCCAGCCAAGGCTAAGATTGTGGCTCATCAATCATGTGCTCTGGCATCCACGCAGGCGACCATGCAGAAGCTCAGATTGGCGCCTCGCTGCCGCTTCGGCCTGTATGCACGTCTACTAGTCGTTCCCCGGATAAAAGGATCGATACAGAATTTGTGCATTTGCATTCCACGCATCTTAAAATCTTAGGGGGGTATAACTTTTGTTATTTGAAGTGTTTTGAGTGAAATTTGAATCTATTGCTAAATTGACCTAAGTCAACACTAGGATTTGAAATTCAAACTTTGACTTATGTGACTTGAAAGCACCTACAAAATGAGTATCTATAAACTAGATCATCTAAACCACACCACTTATAAACAAAGAAACGATACTAAAAGCCAATCTGATCTTTGAATTCAAAAGTTGAGGTTTGGATTATTCATACTTGAGTTCATGAGATCATACAGAACAAAGAATAAGAATTCAAATACCTAAAAGTGATCTTCATTCATACTTAAATGGATACAATCTTTGAAGTTACAACATAATAGTTACAAAAAATGACTGATACCTTCAATCCGGATTCACGGATGCAGTATAATATTCTTTTTCCCTAGTAGACCTACATTTAATCGAACCTTGGGAATAAACACTAAAAGGAATTAAAGAGGACATGTCTACAAGACTTTGTTTTTTTGTTTTACCTTCGTTTACTGGACCAATCTAGTTTAATTTTATCACAGGATGATTCAATGGATGGAGATAGGCCAGGATTGAAGATCCACCTACAGCTGCATATCATATGGGATAAAAGATAATAATAAGCACAGTCATGTGTAATGTTTTAATAGAGATAATATTTTGTGGGAAACACATCCTAATATACTATTGCCCCTGCAAGTAGCCGACTTAGCAATAGTATTTTGATCCAACCGAGTGCACCACGAAGCACTGGGCTACAAATGATTATTCAGTGTAAAACACAGGTCAAAGCCTTAAGAGGTGATCTTACTATGATCTCGAATAGGTCGTTAAGCGAAGACTGTACAACCCTTTCTATCACTGGGTTTTCTATGAGATCGCCACTAGCCAAGTATCTCGCCTCAAGCCTTTATCGATCTTGGGGATCTTGGGTACCTACAAGTCCAAAGATCGAGGAAAAAGACAAATAAACAAAAGATACAAATCCCTCTTTCAAACAATACATAATACTCCCATAGATTAGATGCACATAATTGCTACGAGGTTTCTCCCCAACCCTCAACCCGTGAGGACTACTCACTCATAACAATAAGATCAAGGATAGAAAACATTGTGCAAAATACTTAGATTGAAATCAAATATTCTTACAATGGTCGCCGAATCACAAGGAGATCTCAAGTACAAAGTAATGGCCATGGCTAATAGAGGGGATGGAAGATGGAAGGGATGAACTATCGTGTGGATCTCCTTTGGTGGTGTTGTGATGCAATCTGAGAATGGCAGCCTTCTATGCAGCAACTGAGGCCTCAAAATATATATAGCTCTTAGAAAATTCTAGGGTTTTTCGACGAAAAAGTCGCCGTACACATGGTATCGACGGACGTGCAGACCTTGCCCAGCACTTTGCCCGTAGTCAAGTCTACTGGAGCATGCACCGACAATTTCTAATTACTTGTCATGGCGACCTTCTATGTCATGATCGAGGCCCCTCAAAATATATAGGCATGAAAAAGTTCTAGGGTTTGCGTTGGTTGAAGCCACCCGCACATACATGAGAGGCGAGATGATGCAAAGAGCCGGAATACTACATAGTGATGGGTAATTGACAATTTCGCCTTTTCGAATTTCTCGATTTCGACTTTATGGACTTCCTCAAAATGTTCATTATGACTCCTGATTTCGCATTAAAAAGCGTGATTTCTTGCACAACACAAATCAAAGAAATGGTTTGCATATCTTTGCAATTATTATTCATTAAAGGAAACACTAGAGAGTTTCTTGTCAATTGCTTGACTAAAAAATGTTTAAACACGGGAAAAGATGGCTGTTTTTAGAGCTATCAACCTCCCCAAAGCTCAAACCTTGATCACCCTTGAGTAAGAAGAAACAAAAGAACTATAAGGAATTCAATGTTTAAACTTGAAACAATGAGAATATGAATTCACTTATGTTTTGCAATAAATCTGGAACTAGATCACAATCCAAATCCAAAATGCTATAGTCCAACTACTGTCCACTCTAAACTGATCCATTCCATGTCTAGTGCACAGTTAGCTTTGTAGTGTCCAACTCCATCCAATTCATTGCACTGTTTGATGAGGACATTCCATCTATTGATACAACCGATGTACCTACAGCTACACAAATACAAGTTCCTATCACTCGAGCTCGTGCCAAACAACTTAACTATCAGGTACTTTCATTTCTTGGAACTATTCCTCATATACATGAGAATATGATGCTGTCTAAATCAGATATGTTTGTTACTCTTAGGAATGATGGACCTAGCATGGACGAGAGGGACAAGCATTGGATCCTGGTCATGCATGAAGATTGCAGCAAGCATGTGAGGATTGAAGAGGACGACACAAGTTGATATTTTAGAACTTTGAAGACACCATAATGATGATTGAAGACTTAGATAAAATATTCAATAATATTACTTCATAGATTCATCCATAACTTAATATGGTGTTGCGCCACCTCTATTTTGGGCCAGGCCCATGTTATTTTCATAGGAATTTAAATAGCCACTTTTAGAGTCCGTATTTGAGGGGAAAAGGCCTTCTAGGGTTGGATTCGGCCACCATACCTATGGCTGGCCGAAGCCCCACCTTTTCCTCCTTAAATACCCCCATAGCATTCACTTTAGACTCAGATTTTGTTTAAACTAAAAGTTAGCCATCATTGCAACTTCGCCAAGGATTGAGTGTCATAGAGACCTCCTGTACTTCCCACCTATTCAGGATCCCACCTTATTCAATAAAGCTTTCATCTATATCCGCAATATCTTGATTGCAATATTAGTTCTTACTTGTTCTCGATTTCAGGTAGGAATTAAGACCCCCGATGGTCAGGCGGATCGTGCTTTTGCAAGATCAGTAACCTACAGGAGATTGGCCTAGCGATTGCATTGGTTCTTGTGCTTGCACATGTAGTCAGATCGTCAAGCCCGAAATCCACCCAAATCAACTATCACCATCTCATCGAAAGACCGGACACCTTTTCCCTATCAAGTGGTATCAGATTTCAGGTTGTTCGGTGAGATTTACAGTTTTTCCTAGTGTAGATCTGTTTTACCTATAAGCCACGAAAAATCCAAAAATACAATTAGAGTTAGTTCTATCCCATCACCAATCTTCTCCTTGCATTATCTTTTCAGTTTTTTGCATCGTTGAATTCGTGTCTGCATCGTTGCGTAATGTTACTAGTCTTAGTGTCTCGTCCCTTAGAGTTTCGAGTTCTGGTCACATTAGTCACCGCCGCCACGTTTGCAGATCACCACCATTGCCATACATCTACCACCATATTCCGTGGCCATATAACCCTGCCACCATAAACCCTAGATTCCGCCACCGCCTTCCTACCGCGACACTTTTCCGATCACTTTTCCTACCGTGGCACGAGTCTGAGTAGAGTTGTTTTTTCCTTGGTACTTTTTCTTTCCTTCAATATTGTATTCCGTGTTGTAATCTAATTCCGCCGAGTTAAAGTTCCGGCCACAAGTCAAGAAGGAGAGCAAAAAAAAGTCTGGAAACGCCTCTGAATTTTTTTCTGGCTATACTAGTTTTCGGCCTTGGGGATCACTTTCTCCATCCGCCATTACAACAACATTGTTTTGGCGCCTATGCACTTTTCGGAGCCCGAAAGAAAATTTTCGACAAAAAATTTCGGGGCTATCCTATTTTTAGACCCCATAGATCAGTTTTAGACACTCGCCATCATAGTGGATTTGGATATCTCGGTTCACTTTTCAAAGAACCATATCATCACACCATTGCTCGTTGTGCCGCGTTGTGACATCGTTAGTGCTCTAGGATCGCGTCTCTAGAACGGTCTAGCCTAGGACCAACACGGTACCGTCGTTGAGCACCTTTTCAACTTTGCATTGCTATTTTGATAATTTCTAACCTCCTTTGCTAAGCCTTCCCAGAGATCCACAAATTTCTCCACGTGTGTTGTGTCGACTCCTGGTAATCGCTCGGTTCAATCTCTAGAACCACTTATCCTTGCGGTTACACATCACCTTTTCCTCCTGTTTGGTAAGAACTTGTAAGATCTTTGTATATTACTTGACGGATTACGCGTGTTTCCACCATATTTCTGTACTTGTAGGCATATACACCTGTGCTTTTAAGGACTAACCATGGCAGATATACCTCTTGAACCGGCAAACATGACGAATGAAGAGATGCATGCACACTTCACCAAGATTTTGGTAGGACGTCCGCAAGATGTTGATTCAAGACCGGAGGATGTTGACGTCAAGCTCAATGAAACCATTGAAAAGATCGAAGGCTAGAGAAATCTTTCAACGACAAGCTCGGCGCTAGGTTTCAGGAGATCCTCAGAAGGTTACCTGCACCTGCTGCTGCACCACATCCTCAACGGCGTTTACCCGACAACGTGGGACTTGCACAACACGTTCCACTCACGAGACACCATACGACTGGTTTGTCTGCTCCTGCTGCAGCTGCACCACCTCATGCTCCAACCCCCTAAGCTACTACACCATACACCGAAGCTGCTGCACCACCAGCTGCCGCCGCTACCACGGCTGACGCTTTCATGGGATATGAAGAGGATGGTGAGTAGGAGTATCAAGATGAGGATGAGTTTGACGAGTATGTCGAACAACCTGCTGGCCGTCCTCGGCATTACTACCACAACGCTTGACCACCGATACATAATGATGATCATGTTTCTAAGATTAAGCTAAATACTCCACCTTTTGAGGGTAAATATAATCCTGATGCATATCTTACATGGGATTTGGAAGTAGATCAACGTTTTGCATGTTTAAGATATCCTAAGAATATATGTGTTAGTGATGCTACTTGCGAGTTTATAGATTTTGCTTCACTTTGGTGGTCTGAATATTGTCGCGTCAATCATGCTAACGTTCCTAATACTTGGACTGCTTTAAAAGCTGCTATGCGTGTTTGTTTTGTACCTGATACATTGCAAATGTATCTATAATTTTTGATGTTCCATGCTTGGTTTCATCCACTTTCTTGTGTTTTGTTGCAACTTTGGAGTACTTTTCATATGATTTCTTGGACTAACCTATTAACAAGAGCCACAGTGCTGTTGCTTTTCTGCTGTTTTTGGTTCTAGGAAAGTCAGAAAATGAATATTCTCGGAATTGGACGGGACAAAAGCCAAAGTGCCTATTTTTTCGGAAGGATCAAGTGCCAGAATACGAGACGGAGAAGGGCCAGGGGCCAGCCACACCACCTGGCCGCGTGGCCAGGCTGGGCCCGCGCCAGGGGGTGGTGTGGTGGCTCTGGCACCCCCTCGGCCTCTCCTTCCGCCTATATATTGCCCTCGGGACAAAAACCCTAAGGGCCCAATCAAAAATCCACGAAAGAGTCTGTAGCCGCCATCGTCTCCATCCCTAGATCAGGAGGGATCTGAAGCTCTTCCCGATACCCTGCCGAAGAGCGGAATTCACCCTGGAGGCCTTCTTCATCACTATGCAAGCCTCCGGTGTGAAGCGTGAGTAGTTCATCCTTAGCTAGATGGCTGGTTCTCCTCCTTTGTGCTTTCATGTTTAGATCTTGTGAGCTCCGTTCATGATCAAGATCATCTATTTGTAATCATACATGTTGTGTTTGCGGGGATCCGATGGATATTGAGATGCTATTTCAGATTGATTATTGATTCTATCATGTCTTTGTTATTTGTGATCTTGCATGCTTTCCATTGTTAGTAGCTATCTTGGCCAAGTAGATGCTAGTAACTCCAAGAGTTAGTATTTATGCTCGATAGTGTGTTCATGCCTCTGGTAATCTGGGGAAGTGACAGAAATCTCTAAGGTACTAGATGTGCTGTTGCTACTAGGGAGAAAACAACAATCCTTTGTTCATAGAACAATCGTATTGTTTACTTTACACGTAGTTCGTAAAGCAATAATCTGTTGTTTGCAACTTAATACTGGAGGGGGTTCGGATGATAACCTGAAGGTGGATTATTAGTCATAGATGTAGTTGGATGGCGGTCTATGTATTATGTTGTAATGTCCAATCAAGTCTCAAAGGAGTCAAGATGATTAGTATATGCATGTATTGCTTTCTCGGTGTTTGTCAATTGACCCGCTGTAATTTGTTCACCTAGCATGTTATCTATCTTAAGGAGAGCCACCTCTAGTGAACTATGGATCCCGGTCCTTGTCTTTTACATACAATCTACAATCTTTTACTGCCTTGTGTTTACTTTCTGCAAACTTTTACTTCTTTCCATTCGATATGTTTAATCCTTTGTTTTCCGCAAAACACGGTGAGATTGACAACCTCATCGCAAGTTGGGGACAAAGTTCTGTGGTTGTGTTGTGCAGGTCTCCATGTTGCTACTAGCACCGGTAGTGCGCCCTGCCAAAGCTTAGCTAGTAACACCTTTGGGGTGTTTCCTTGCTCGTACTGGTTCGATTAAACCTTGGTTTCATAACCGAGGGAAAACTTGCTGCTGTGCTCATCATACCTTCCTCTTGGGGTTCCCAAAGAGCTCTACATCGAACGACGAGCACATCAAGATTTTCTGGCGCCGTTGCCGGGGACTGAAGAAGAAGAAGAAGCTCCCACGTCAACCACACGCCAACAAAGATTTTCTGGTGCCGTTGCCGGGGAGTCAAGGACATCTTCACAAGGCGAGTCCCTCATAACTAATCTCTTTACTTTGTTGTTTTTGTTTTGCTTAATTTCTTTTGTTTTGTTTGCTTGTTTTGTTCTTCAAAAACACAAAAAAAATAGTTTTACAAGTTTGCTTTCTTATTTGAAAAACACAAAAAAATTAGTTCCTATCTTAAGTTGCCTTCATGTCTAGCCTTGCTCCAATCACTATGTCACCCGAGGAAATGATTTTCACTTTTAAACAAGGAATCGGGGAAAGTTTTAAGGAAGCTTGGTCTAGAATCTCTGATCTACATGCTGTTGTGGGAGGAGATTTCCTCCAATGTAATGAGGATGATGCTATTAATGCTATAAAGAAATTGATCCTCACTTACAACATGCCTAGCCAAACTGATATTTCTTTCGCAAAAATATTTGCTAGGTTGAACACTCTTGAGACTAGAACTACTAGCTTAAAAGATTGCTATAATACGCTTAGGGAGCATCACAATTATGTTCCAATAAATTCTGAACCATCAAAGTGGCTCCCTACAGTAAAGATTGAGATAAACACTGAAACTTTTCAAGCCCGCTGCGATATCATGTCTGAATTTTGTCTTATGCCCAAAGATATTTATGAATCTTAATCTTTGGGGACTTACTAAAGGAGGAAGAGAAATATCTCTTTCTAATAATGCTACCATATTACTTATTGGAATAGCTGAAGGAGTGTTTACAAAGATCCTTGGGAAAATGATTTCTACTGATTATCTTGTTATTGAATGTGCAGGAAAAGGACAAATTACACTTGGAAGGTCCCTATTAGAACTCCTTGGAGCAATAATAGATGTGGGAAAAGGGACCATGCACCTTTCCTCTCCACCAAACAATCACATTTTCCCAAAGATTAAGAATAAAAGTAAGAGAGGTAAGGGCAAGAAAGTTGGTTTTAATGCTTCTTCATTTGAGAACACTTGATTCTTTCTTTGCTTCTTATGCCTAACTTAAAGGCGTTAAAGAAAAGTACTTATTGGGAGATAACCCAAAAGTTTTAGATGAGTCTTGAAAGTTATTACCTCTGTAATAACCTCTCTTTATCCTTTTTATTTGCTTTTTGTGCCAAGAGTAACCTCTAATGAGAGTGAAGTAATGATTAGAAAAGTTGCTGTCCCGAAACAGATTTTTGTGCTTCACCGTAAAAATTCGTGGGAGAGCTCTGTTTGTCGGATTGAGTTGTAATTTTTTATGCTTCTTCCCCAGGTTGTTATATAACTTTCGTTAGTTGAACACTTTTTGATTTGAGCAATAGAAGGTCTTCGAAAAAATGTTTCTTTACCTGCTGGTCTGTTTTGACAGATTTCTGCATTTGCTTCTTGTGGGTTCCTTTTTGAGTTCTTTTGGGGAATTGAGCTTTTTGAAGGAAGTGCTACAGTAGCTAGTGTTCTAATGGAAATTTATTTGGTGTTATAACTGAACCTTAAGACTTATTTATCTTAAGTGCACTAATGTTGCTAATGAGATTGTGTGAAGTTTTGTATTAAGGAAAATTTTCAGGTGTATGGAAGGAATGAGTAATGAGATGAAGGATGGACTAAAGCTCAAGCTTGGGGATTCCACGCATGTCACCCCAAGAAATATCCAAGAAGTACAAGCGTCAAAGCTTGGGGATGCCCAAGGCATCCCCTTCTTCATCAATAAAAATTCCAGGTTTCTTCCAAACGCTTCATTTTTATTGTTTCATGTACAGTTGTGTTGTTCTTGGAGCGTCTTCTTTTTCGTTTATGTTTTGGTTTTTAGTTTGATTGGTTTGCTTAGTTTTCTGAATAAATTGGTTGGACCCCCTCTTTCATACTTTGGTTTGCAAATAGTTTGGTTTGGTTTGGAAAAGAGTAGGAAAGTTCATACTTATGTGGTAAAAAGAGCTCGTTTTTGACTGTGACCTATGCTTTATCATGTCATGCTTGATATTGTTTTGACTTTATGCTTAGTATTCTTTGCTGTAGCATGACTTGTTATAAACAACTGAGATTGCTTAATGTGCCTTGGATGAATCATGCGTTGTTTTAGCATATTAAAGCATAGTATAGTGGTATTCTCCTTTGATGCTTTATTTGGGTTGACTTGGCACATGCTCACACCATGTTATGTCTATCTAAAGTCACCATAGCCTTTATGATCCTTTAGTTTTCAACTTGTAGTATCACTTTATGCTTTGATCAATGATGTTTTGTCGCTCTGCATGATTATGGCCATTATTGCTCTCTTAGTTTGTTGCTCCCAGTCTTTTGCTAGCCCCCACAACAAAGTATGAGTTCCACTCGTGCATCCAACTCCCTAAACCAAGTTATCCCAAAGAGTCCACCATACCTACCTACTAGCTTATGCTATTCCAAGTATATTCATGCTTTTGTTTACCTTCCACTTGTTATGAGAAAACTAGTGATTAAAGCTCTCACGAACTTGATGGCACACTTTACTTTTTTTGCCTCTAATAAACTTGAACCATTGGGTCCTTCTTTGTTGCATATATGCTTGCGCTTTATAAGTTGAAATTAGCAGAACCATGTACCATGGGGAACACTTTCAACATTGCACTTGTACTTTGTACCCCGTTGATATCATGTTCTTTTGCTTACGGATCCTGGTGGTGTGAAATAAAAGTGGAACTTGTAAGATCATGGAGTTTGTATGTGTGTTAGAGAAACGCCTGGGCCGCTAGCCTAAGCCATGCCTAATCATGGTGGAAACTTGCAACATCACCATAATGAGCACTCTATGAAGCATCCTCAATAAAAATCTATGCAAATAGCAAATAAAAAGATCGCTGAGATGCTCATTATCTGCTTTCCTTGTCATTTTGATTATGGGAAAGCTCCCGTATCATGTGCAAGGGGTACCCCGTTGGCGGTTCTTAATGATACACATATACTTACAGTGACAAGAGCTTACTCGTGACTGAAGTTGAGTAGCATGAGGATCGGTCTTCGTAAGTAAGGGGCATGAGATTTCGGTTTATAACTTGTCAAGCATATCCTCTTAGTTGTGTCACTTTAACCTTAATCACCTTCAAGATGCTTAGGATAGGGGCAATGAGAGCTGAAAACTACAAGTACCATAATTTTTGGAAGCTCTTTATGAGACTTGAATCCCTACTTCCTTTTACAAAAGGCCTTTCTTACACCATTATATTGAGTCTCCACCTTCTATCTTTATGCACCTACTTTGAGAACATAGTGGCCATTCTTAGTTCTATGTGCATTGTCCCAAGACTAGTTGATTGATGCATAACTTGTTATTGCTTGTTTTAAACTATTGTATCTAGTCACTCTTATGAACTTGGAAGGTGTCCTATGCATTTATATTTGCTACTCTATTGAGGGACAAGCTGAATACTATTATGCTATGTTCTTTCTGTGAAACAAACAAACGTCTTGCAAAGCATTGTTATTCATGAATCTTTTGTTTGTGCCTTTTCATGTTGCATCATAGTTTCTTTGCTTATTGCTAGAACTTTGTCTTTCATGTTATGATTGAAGTACTATGATCCCATCTTTTAATGTTTTGCAAATACTTTGATCAAGTCTTTGATGGTGCATGTCACCTCCAAAATTATTCTTTCTTTTTATCACTTACCTACTCGAGGACGAGCAGGAGTTAAGCTTGGGGATGTTGATACATTGCAAATGTATCTACAATTTTTGATGTTCCATGCTTGGTTTCATCCACTTTCTTGTGTTTTGTTCCAACTTTGGAGTACTTTTCATATGATTTCTTGGACTAACCTATTAACAAGAGGCACAGTGCCAGCTGCCTGTTTTCTGCTGTTTTTGGTTCCAGGAAAGTCAGAAAATGAATATTCTCGGAATTGGACGGGACAAAAGCCAAAATGCCAGAATACGATATGGAGAAGGGCCAGGGGACGGCCACACCACCTAGCCACATGGCTAGGCTAGGCCCGCGCCAGGGGGTGGTGTGGTGGCTTCCGGCACCCCCTCGGCCTCTCCTTCCGCCTATATATTGCCCTCGGGACGAAAACCCTAAGGGCCCGATCAAAAATCCACGAAGAGTCTCAGAGTCACGTCATCTCCATCCCTAGATCGGAGGGATCAAGCTCTTCCGGCACTGCCTGAGAGGGAATTCACCCTGGAGGCCTTCTTCATCACCATGCAAGCCTTCGGTGTGATGCGTGAGTAGTTCATCCTTGGACTAGGGATCCATGTAGTAGCTAGATGGCTGGTTCTCCTCCTTTGTGCTTTCATGTTTAGATCTTGTGAGCTCCGTTCATGATCAAGATCATCTATTTGTAATCATACATGTTGTGTTTGCGGGGATCCGATGGATATTGAGATGCTATTTCAGATTGATTATTGATTCTATCATGTCTTTGTTATTTGTGATCTTGCATGCTTTCCGTTGTTAGTAGCTATCTTGACCAAGTAGATGCTAGAAACTTCAAGAGTTAGTATTTATGCTCGATAGTGGGTTCATGCCTCTGGTAATCTGGGAAAGTGACAGAAATATCTAAGGTACTAGATGTGATGTTGGTACTAGGGAGAAAACAACAATCCTTTGTTCATAGAACAATCGTATTGTTTACTTTACACGCAGTTCGTAAAGCAATAATCTGTTGCTTGCAACTTAATATTGGAGGGGGTTCGGATGATAACCTGAAGGTGGATTATTAGTCATAGATGCAGTTGGATGGCGGTCTATGTATTATGTTGTAATGCCCAATCAAGTCTCAAAGGAGTCAAGATGATTAGTATATGCATGTATTGCTTTCTCGGTGTTTGTCAATTGCCCCGCTGTAATTTGTTCACCCAACATGTTATCTATCTTAAGGAGAGCCACCTCTAGTGAACTATGGATCCCGGTCCTTGTCTTTTACATACAATCTACAATCTTTTACTGCCTTTTGTTTACTTTCTGCAAACTTTTACTTCTTTCCATTAGATATGTTTAATCCTTTGTTTTCCGCAAAACACAGTGAGATTGACAACCTCATCGCAAGTTGGGGACAAAGTTCTATGGTTGTGTTGTGTAGGTCTCCACGTTGCTACTAGCACCGGTAGTGCGCCCTACCAAAGCTCAGCTAGTAACACCTTTGAGGTGTTTCCTTGCTCCTACTGGTTCGATTAAACCTTGGTTTCATAACCGAGGGAAAACTTGCTGCTGTGCTCATCATACCTTCCTCTTGGGGTTCCCAATGAGCTCTACGTCGAACGACGAGCACATCAGTACCACCAACTTATCAATGAGATTTGCTAAAGAAAATGCCTCGTTTAGAACAAGGAAAAAATTCTGTAGAAGAATATTATCAGGAATTACAAACTGGGATGGTTTGTGCTGGTATTGTTGAAAATAGGGAACAAATGATGGCTCATTTCTTTCTTGGTTTAAATAAGGAGATTCGAAACATCTTATACTATAAGGAATATCGCACCATTACTCGTTTGTTTCATCTTTCTTGCAAATATAAACGTGAAGTGTAGGATCATCAACCACCATGGAGAAGATCTAACAATTTTGTAGGTCATACATCGTCGTGGACGTCTTGACAAACAACACCTTCTTCGCATGGTACGCCACCAGCACCTACCACGTCCAAAGCCACCACGCCTCCATCAATAACGCCTTTGGCTGCTCCTCCACCATCATCCAATGGCCCTGCTCGTTCTTCTTCTTCTATGGCCTCAACAGGAAAGACGCAGGATATACAATGCTGCAAATGCTGGGAATATGGTCATATTGAGAAGATGTGCACAACACAACATGTTATGATGGTGCTTGATGATGGTGAATATGATTCAGCAAGTGATTTTGATGAAGATACATTAGCTCTTATTGCTGCACATGATGGGGATAGTTCTGATTCTAAAGAAGAGATGGAGGTAATGGGAGCTGAAACTACTGATCAATACAAGAGCTTAGTTGCAAAACGTGTGTTGAGTGTGCAATTGAGCAAAGCTGAGCATGATCAATGCCACAACCTATTCCAAACACAAGGCATTGTCAAGGAAAGAGCTATACAGATCATTATTGATGGAGGGAGTTGTAATAATCTGGCTAGTGTTGACATGGTAGAGAAGCTTGCTCTCCCAACAAGACAACTCACGCATTCATATTACATCCAATGGTTTGATATTTTTCATAAGATAAAGGTAACAAGAACGGTACGCGTGTATTTTACTATTGGTACATATTCTAATTTTGTTGATTGTGATGTTGTGCCCATGCAAGCTTGTTGTTTTTTACTTGGTAGACCTTGGCAATTTGATAGAGAATCTGTTCATAATGGTAAAACTAATCACTATTATCTTATACATGATGGGAATAAAATTGGTCTCAAACCTATGACTCTTGAACAAATTTTAAAAAATGATCTTGCTAGAGCTAGTAGAGCAAAAACTAAGGAGAAACACAAAAGTGAGAATCAGATTGTTGCTGCAGATTTTGTACAACCAAAGACCTCTAAATCTGATTCTAAACATGCTACTAATATTCATTTGACGGGTCCATGTATGCTTGTAAATAAAATTGATATTGCTAAACTAGATGTGAAAAATACTCAATGTTTTGCAATTTTTTGCAAAGAGGTTGTGTTTTCATTTGAGGATATGCCTCCCTCTTTGCAGGAATATGAGGATGCTTTTCCAGCTGAGATGCCACCAGGACTACCTCCTATTAGAAGAATTGAGCACCAAATTGATCTCATTCCTGGTGCCACGCTACCCAACTGTGCACCATATAGAACCAATCCTAAGAGATAAAGGAGATACAACGCCAAATTCAAGAACTACTTGACAGAGATCACATTCGTGAGTCCCTTATCCCATGTGTTGTTCCTATTATTTTGGTGTCGGGGGGATGACTTCCGGATACCCCAACCGGACAAGAACTACGGCAGTCAGTTCGCATCTGGCTGGCTGACCGCAGCCGGACACGAGCGAGTCATACCAGCTACTTTACGGTAGCCGCAACCAAGAGGAGCAACAAGACACAGGACTGGCTACATCAGCGTAGCCGGACGCAATCAGGAGGACAGGGCGACATGCTGCACAGTCCGTGGTACTCCCTGGTACGACAACAAGACCCACAACTACATGGCCATATCGAAGACTTTGCTGGGTGACATGGGCATAGTGGCGGAATCTTGACGACATGCTCAAGATGCTTCACGACGACCCTACCGCATGTACCTCGATGGGATGTAACCGTACCGGATACTATAGATGACCAGCCGACTGAGACCCGCCTGTGGGGCCCACCAGCCGGACTGGCCAGTGAGACTATTGCCCCTCTGCCTATATAAGGAGGGGCAAGGCTCTCGTAGCAGGGGTTGGTCTCAGTGCATTTAAGAAGGTAGATAGAAGATACAACTCGAGGAGTGATTATAGCACGTATACCACTCATAGTTAGATCGGCATGAGTAAGAGCTTTACCTCACCACGAGGGCTCCGAACCTGGGGACTGCTACCCTGCGGTAATCAAAGTTCCCGGGCGAGTGCACTGCGGTACCTAACTTGCCTGAAATTGCCGCGTTTTGAAATGTTGGGCCGCCAACTACCGAGAGGGGCCATTTCGATGCAAACTCATCTCACCCCTACCAAATCCAAACATTCTGTGAAACTGCCCCGTGAAGTAGACGGTCGGGACCCTCATGTCAGTAATATTTCCGTGACACGAGCACCAACGCGACAACCATGTAGGCAAAACGAGAGACTAAAGGAGCATGGTGCATTGACCAAATTCACAAATCCACTCCATCCCTCCTTTCGCATGAACCCTAGCACCGGCGGTGTCGAAATCCCCTCTCTAACCAGAATGTTCTCTTCGGGTATTTGACTTCCGGCGCCAAGTTGCTGCGCCTACTCGCTGCTACCGAGCTCTAATGTCGAATGCCATGCCATGCCAGCCGCTACGATTCGGCCACGCCTCTTGAGCAGCGTGAAGGATGGCAGATCCATTTGCCGAGGAAGAAGTACTTCTGGCTAATTGCGGGTGAGCTACTCTTCTCTTTGCTATTCGCACTACCTATAACTGCTAGCTGGCTATTAGCATTACAGAGATATATTGAACATAGAATTGTTTGCTAGCACGACGCTGAAAACAATTCTTATCTTTTGTCTCCAATTTTTTGTCAAGTAGGATCTCCGCTGAACCCAAATACATGGTTCGGGTCACCATCTGCGGCTACCACATTAAATTAGCAGATGGGAAGAGCACGTGGAAACAAGCTCACAATCTGAAGATGGAAGTAGCGCATGTGCAGTTATGCACTATCCCTGGTTTGGTTGCTGCTGTGCGTGAACTTGCTGAAATGAGGCCAGAGCAGACTACACGGTTCATCATCCTTGATGAATGAGGCTTCAAGGTTCCTATAGCGTGTGATAGTCAGCTAATTGGGTTGATGAAATAGCATGCTGGGCTTCGCGTGGTTATGCTGATTTGTAACATACTGGATGAGGAAGCTCCTGCTACTGGGAGTCGCCCAGCTATTATTGGACAGGGAGGTCTAACTCGAACCCCTACTGTTGTTGAGGAAAATGTGGTTTCTCGTCCGCCACATGCTTCTTTCACGCAACCTCCTCGTAGGAGCCCCCGTATTGTTGTTGTGGAAAACTCTGCTCTGGAATCTGCTGGTACTGGTCGTCCCCGTGGTGTTGTTGCTCTGGCTGCTGCTGACCCAATCCATGCCGTTGTTGAGCAAATTAAGGTTTTTGAAGGCTGCCCCGCTGTTGTTGCCAAGACCACCACCTTGTGTGCTCCTCCTCCTTGAAACCGTCCTCAAATTGTGCGAACCCATGCTCTGGAATCTGCTGGTACTGGTCGTCCTCGTGTTGTTGTTGATCTAGCCGCTGTTGACCCAATCCGTATGGTTGTTGAGCAAACTAAGGCTTCCGGAGGCTGCCCCACTGTTGTTCAAAGATTGATGCCTTGTGTCCTCCTCGAACCCGTGCTCAGGTTCAGCGAGCTGCTGGTATGGAGCTAGTTCATGGTCTGGACTCTGCTAGCACTCGAAACACTGCTATTGTGGGAACTGCTCCTGATCGTCGATGTGGCATGGCAGCAGCTGATCCTATTGTGGCTGCCATTAGAAGGGGCCCTGCCTATCCACCATGTAATGTAGCTCCCGCTGCTAAGGGCCCTCGCCTTGCTCCTGGTCCTGGTACTTCCATCGAGGTTGATCCAGCTAACGATGATGCTGGTGATGGCGATGGTGGCATTGGGGCTGGGTCTGATGGTGCCGCTCCACCTCTCGAACCTCTCGGAGGTTTCTATCCTGAAGAACATGATGATGGCAAAGTAATCATTTGTATCGGTGTCACGGATTATACTGCAAAATTAGATGATGGCACAGAAAAATTCTATGACGAGTTTGATGTAATCCTTGGCAGATACGATCCTAAAGTGGTAGCGTTATCTAACCTGATGGCATCATTACGTGTGAAGGTGCTATGGGGGTCCTCCCAAGAAGCACGTTTGTTATATTTTGGTTACAGGAGCAAAAAGGCTATCGAAGTGAAAGATACCAGGGATTTAGTCGTACCATTTACAAGGAAACATTATAGGGGTGAAGTGTACTTCCACTTGATAGTGCAAATGGTTGGAGAGGAATTGGAACTCGACAATAGAGATGATGGACTTTTAGAAGGCATGCGTGATCCATGGCATCACTGGGGCTGGTGCGACTGAGGGTAGCTTCGAATAGAGGAGAGTCTTACAGAGGAGCGTCATAAAGAGGAGCAGGAAGAGCATCCCCAGAAAGGGCACCCCAAAGAAGAACATCACCAAGGATACCATGCCAGAGAAGAGGACGCCCAAGAGTCGCACGAAAAAAGGCACCACACCGCAGAGTACACCCCTGAGATCCAGTCAACATGCCACACCGAACGCTAGCAGCAAAAATGCTAAGAGGGATAGCACGGTGGTGAACACTCCTAGGAGTGGTAGCAAAGAGGCGAAGATGGCCAGCACGGAGGCTACCACACCCAGTGGGAGCAGAAAAAAATACTAATTTGGAGTGGAACACGCTGCTATCAGGGAATAATGCCAGCACGAAGGAGAACACGCCCAATAGTAGCAGCAAAAGGGCTAATTTGGAGCGGAACATGCCGCTGAGGTCAGGCAATAATGCCAGCACGAAGGAGAACATGCCCAATAGTAGCAGCAGAAAGGGCTAATTCGAAGAAGAACACGCCGCAGAGGTCAGGCAATAATGCCAGCACCCTAGAGCCAACACCTGTGAGGGGAAGCAGTAAGGAGATCACACCCAAGAGTGGCAGCAAAAATCCTAGTTCGATGGGGAATACAACGCAGATTTCAAGCCCTACTGATACCATGAGGAAAGATTACATCAGGAAGGAGGATGTACACAGGAAGAGCAAGAGGGTTCTGTACAGTCAATATGAAATTGATTATGACTGTTGTTTGTCCACTGAAGTACCTGGGATGCGTGCAAACGTAAGACCACCCCATGTGGTTGCAGCAGAACCAACCGAGTGTCTTGGAGAAAACAGAGTTGCCGGTGAGGTGGATTGGGGCAATGTTCCGGTCCATCCGGGTGGAGACGATGGTGTAGCCCCACCCATGGGAGTCAATATGATGTGTGCAGTACTAGGCATTAGAGACGATGGCGAGGATTCTGAATCAGATGAAGAAGAATGCACTATAGAGGATCAAGAATCTGGTGATGATGAAATAGACGAGGAACTTAACAATGAGGCTGGTATTCCAGTCGATGATTTGGGTGTTGAAGTAGAAGAAATGAAACATGACCATGAGTATCCTATAATTTCGGTCGGCACCGAGTTCAGGAGCATGCATGAGTTTAGGATGTCATTCCAGCATTTTTGTATCAAGGGGGAGTTCGACGTTTATCGACTGAAGAACACTGCCCAGAGGTATGAGTCCGTTTGCAAGTTAACATGGATGAATGGACGGGCCGAGGTACATTGTCCATGGAGGATCATAGCAAGAGCCTTACCTGCGTCGAAGGCAATTAGGGTACTGGGGCAATAAATGCAGCAAACCATTAGAACTTTCTCTCTTTTCACTCTATAACTACAATTGATGTGCGATATCTTTCTGGCAACTAGTCGACTCCGCTTATCTTTTAAATGAATCTGTGTTGCAGGTGAACAAAATGGGCCCTCCACACATGTGTCTGACAGGCAGCAAACTGAAATCCTCAATGGCTGATACGGAGTGGGTGGCTATGCAATCTATGTCCATACTAAAGGATAACCCCAAGGAGACCGCGAAGAATATTCAGACTAGCCTCGGTTCTAAATACAACATTGTCTTACCGTATTACATGGTTTGGAAAGGTAAAGAGAAAGCTCTGGGGGTCTTGCACAGGGATTGGACCAATAGCTTTAGGATGCTGTACAACTTCAAGGCGGAGGTACAAGCTAGGTGTCCGGGGAGTGTTGTGGAGATTGACACTGAATCAGTACGTGGTAAAATATATTTCAAAAGATTTTTCATGGCGCTTAAACCTTGCATCCAGGGATTCAAGGACGGATGTAGGCCGTATCTGAGTGTAGACAGCACTGTCCTAACTGGCAAATGGAAAGGCTGTCTGCCATCTGCCACAACACTTGATGGTCACAACTGGATGTTCCTAGTGGCATTCGAGCTGTTTAAAACAGAAACGGAGGAAAACTAGGTCTGGTTTATGAGGTAGCTCAGGAGATCAATAGGCCACATGGATCCATTGGCTATATCCACGGATGCATGCAAAGGGCTGATGAATGCAGTGAAGGAGGTGTTCCCGCGAGCTGAAGGTAGAGAATGCCATGCCCATATGATGCTCAACTTGTACTCACACTACGCGGGACACGTATTTCGTTACATGTTTCCTGCTGCTAGAGTTTACAAACCTAGTAGCAGCGAATATTTCATGAGCAAGATTTTTGCGGAAGCCCCTAAACTTCCAGAGTACTTAGCCATCCATCATTCGCAGCTATGGAAGAGGAGTCAATTCAACCCTGACATCAAAGTTGATTACATAAACAACAATCTTGCAGAATGCCTGAATAACTAGGTCAAGGACATAAAAGTGTGTCCTGTTCATACCTTGATGGACAACATACATGGTTTGATCATGAAGCTGTTAAATATAAGGAGAGAGATCGGTAGGAGACTTAGAGGACATATGCTACCGCCAGTTGTATAGCAACTTCACAAGAGAAGCCGAGGACTTACTCATCTTAAGGTTCTCCCGTCAACCAGCAGCAGTTGTGAGGTGGTCGATATGTCCAAGAGTGGCAAAAGGGATGTTGTGAACATCCAGCTGCGAGAATGCACCTGCTTAGAGTGGCAGCATACCGGGAAACCTTGCGACCACGCCTTGGCCTTCTTGGTGAAGAGAAGAACTCTACCACATTTGGATCAGTATTTGTCACACTACTACTCTATGGAAAAGTTCAGAGCTATGTACGCTGGATCCGTCGAGCCATGTACAGACCCATCTCAGTGGCCTCAAGTCCAACTGTTTTTCGAGCTTTGCCAGTCAGTTACAAAAAGGGGCAGAGGAAGACCTCGGGTGAATAGGTTTAAGAATTTTCTCAAAAAGAAGGGTTCGGCTTTCTATGCTACCAAGAAGGGCAAAAACAGATGCAGGACCTGCCATCTTATAGGCCATAGAGCAGCGAGTTGTCCCCTTAATGCTCCCAAACCTAGGTATGAGATGGTACATTCACACAAAAAAATTGTTTATAGTCTGCAGATATAAGGTAGTAATCCATGTACTGTTTTTTTATAGGAAGCGCAAGGTAAGAAACAAGACAGCCGACTCAGTGATTTTGCTGCGAGAAGAGAACCAAAACGAGTGGAGTGATGATGTTGGATAAGATTCTGGTGCTGATTGGCCTGACTTCCCTCGACCCGGAGATGCAGGGTACGTGAAGGTAAGAAAATTGGCACCGTGAAGAGGAAGAAGGGAGATGAAGAAGCCGTGGACGTGAAGGCAAGAAAGAAAGTTGGCACCCAAGCGAGAAAGAAGGCTAGCGATGTAGAAGCCTAATGATGTATTGAACTTGAACCTATATATGTAGTTCGGTTAAACTCGAGTCTGTGCGTGGAACTTGTCGGGCGAAACAATCGCCTCCCGCATTTGAGTAAAATGTATTGCGACTTTAGGATTGGATATGGCGAGGCCACTAGTTGAATCAAAATTGTGGTATGCCACTACTATCTGAACAATCGCGATAGCTGAGCGGTTAAGGGGTCTCCAAAATCGATGGGTGTTAGTGGCACATACATGAATTATTTATAGGCGCTTAATAAATCCCTGCTATTGGCATTACACTTATGATAAGTTTCTGGGCCAAAAACAATTTCTAAGCTGGCTGCTACACTCCACGAAGCAGCAACTTATTTCAGCTGCTAGACAACCACATGGCAACATAAACTGCAAATGCACCAGATAATGCCCAGATAATGAGGAAATTGTTGCCACTATCTGGCCTAATCTTGAGCCCGTCTGTCTCACCACCTCCCTGCCCCTGCCTCCCCTGCACCTGGCGAAGCTCCCGGATCTCTCGCTCCATCGCACGAATCTCCTCTTTCTTGTCCCACACAGCATCACGCAGATCCTGAACAAGCTCTTTGTGAAAACCTATCAGTGGATTTTTGATCCACACAAACTTATCACAGCCAGTCCCCCTCCCTTCCTGCGAAGTAGATCGAAGGAAACAAAAAATAATAATTACATTACGCTTTCCGTATCCGGGTTACCATTGTACCTATAGTACGAACTTATCGCTCTGATGCTGCAGTTGCTGAATTTTCCTGCAGTATTTTCGTCGGTCCATGAAATCCATCTCGGCATCTTCTCACCGCACAAACACAGCATATTGAGGTAGTAATCGTAGGGTGCCCTCCGGTACCTGATGGGGGCACCCACCTGACGGCGTTGAACCGACCCTGATTCCGCCCGAGACGAACTACATGAGCTGCGAGCCATGAGCGAGGGGAGCGAGGGCAGAGGAAAGAGGAACCTTTGGATGTCAGGGTAGTGGTGAAGCGTGATTTATCCC
Source organism: Avena insularis (assembly GCA_023614405.1). NCBI lineage: Eukaryota > Viridiplantae > Streptophyta > Magnoliopsida > Poales > Poaceae > Avena > Avena insularis. The sequence continues at coordinate 411,726,331 of CM042688.1, read as the reverse complement.
CACTTAATAACTCGGACAGAATCCTATAGTCCACATTCGGCTGACAGGTGGGGGACCTAGCGTGTGGACTTGTCAACCAAACCTCGTGCCTTCGTGGTTCAAAAGCCCTCTCGTGCGCATTGGACGAAATTTTTTGGCACCTTGCCCATGTACATATCACTAGGAGGCCTTGCTCAGGAACCAGACACGCCTAGCCCACAATCTTACTCCCTCCTAGGAACTTGTCATGGCTCGTGCCGGCAGATCCATCCGCTCCACCACTTCTGGTAGGGCTCTCCATGGCGGATCCACCCCAAGATCCTACCGTCGTAGTATCAAATGGCCATGGTTTCTTGAGAGGAGTGACGACGCTACGTATCTGACCTCGACCCCTCCTACCTGTAGAAGGACTGATGCGGCGTCGAGCTCAAGCAGGAGCCGCCAGGCGCGACGGTGCTCGGTCCACGCCAACCCTGCCACCTTCGTCATTGTCGATTCCGATGTGGAGGACGACGGGGACGAAGCTGTGCAGAACTCCATTGTTGCCTCCTTGGCGAAGGGTAAGCCATGGGCGGGAGTGGATGTCGCTGGGAAGGGCACGGCGGTGTCACCAATCGAGGTAGACTCCAACGACAGTGGTGTGATGTGGGTTTAGATGTTGTTCAGGATGGTTGCCATTTCGGTTGTTTTTAGTGCGAGTACAATTATTGTAATGGGTTTGTCGAGCTATATTGAGAAATATGTGCAATAGTAGCGTGTGAGTGCTTCCACTTTAGAAATTGTGTCTATGCCATTTGCATGTTGCATTATCAACGTAGATTACATGTAAACAATCCAATGAAAATCGGATTACAACCATCAAACGGGAGTGGCAGGATGGAAGAGAAGTTGGGATAGTGGCTTCGAGAGGAAGGAAGAGAAGGGGACGTGACACTGGCAGGTGGGCCCTCGGAACACGTGACACTGACATGTGGGGGCAGGAGCACACGGTATTGGCAGTCTGTCCAGAGCAAGTGGACTTTGCAACGTGACAACAGCAAGCTGATTGGACCAATAACTCGTCGAATTATTAAGGAGTACTAAAAACTACAACTGGGGTACATTCACACAACACGTATGCTCTACGCACCTAAGAAGCATCACTTAAGTCTAACACTAACGACAACATAAGTACTATATTTCCCTGTCGGTCTTCTCGATACAAATGTAGAAATGCATCTGCCTGTTCGGTCCAGCACCGACAAGGTACTGAGATGGCACACGTAGGATCGACCTTAGGTCCGCATACTCCACCTCTCGCGGCATCGGGCAGCTCGGCGCCTCGGCTAGCACAAGAATGCTATTGGACGATGGCGGCTGGGCGTTCACCCACATGCGCACCATGTATACGGGCCAGGCACACGAGACCGACCTAACGCATACGGCACACATGACGGTGGGCCCGACTCTGGTTCCTGGAACACCGACGGTGATGGTTAGGACGAAAGCAGAGTCGTCCCCCCCTAGAAAATTAGCCGGCGGCATGCGGAGTCAATGAACAGCACCTACACTTGGAGAAGTTGGGCTTGCTCGTATGAGATGCTAATCACTTTGATCAAGTGCTCCTCTGCAAGGTGGACAACGAGCTCTGCCGGCGGGCCGGTGTAGTTGCAGCTCGGCTCCATGCAGGAGCACGCGCCGTGCGGGCACGCGAGCTCGTGGAGCAGGAGCTTGTGGTAGGAGTAACGACGAAAGCATCCTGGGTGGGAGCACACGAGCGGGAACGTCTCTGTGAAGTTGCGCGCAAGGATCTCTAGATTCTTGGGCTGCAGCATCTGCCACATCTGAAGTTCGTCGAGAAATCAGAAAAAAGATCAGCAGTTAGATTGGCGAATAGCAGGAATATGTAGGATAAGTTCAAAAGCTTGTAAAATGATTTCTTAGCATGAAGGAAGCAACCCGACAATTGGCGGATGTCGTCCAGGCACGGCGCACAAAAGCCGGTGGCATCATCCAGGCACAGTGACGTGTGGTGGATGAGGGGAGAGGGGGATGCGGAGTAGACGTGCTCACTTACGAGCTCTATGATATTACTAGTAGGCTATAGGGGAGTGGAAATAATAGTAATATAAATGAAAATGTAAGTGTGGCCAATCATGTCGTGGAACAACCTACTCGCGGATCGCTCTTATGAAGAACCATCTTATTCGTCTAGGCGCCCCAATCGAGCAGTCTGCGACAATCGAATCGAACAACTACTTCAAGAGGGGGGGATTCTAGAAGACGCGATGTTATGTGGTTTGTAGAAAGAAAACACATGCAATGACATTGGTTGATCCATGTGTGGTTTGTGAAAAGAACACACATGCAATGAACACTGGTGGATCCATATGTGGTTCATGACAGGAACACACATGCAATGACATTAGTTGATCCATATGTGGTTAGTGACAATAACACACATGCAACGCCATTGGTTAATCCATGTGTGGTTTGTGGAAAGAACACACATGCAATGACTCAAGTGGGTCCATAGTTGGTTTGTGAAAAGAACACACATGCAATGACTCTGGTGGATCCATATGTGGTTTGTAAAAAGAACAAACATGCAATGACTCAAGTGGGTCCATGTGTGGTTTATGGAAAGAACACACATGCAATGACTCTGGTTGATCCATGTGTGGTTTGTGGAAAGAACACACATGCAATGACATTGGTGGATCCATGTGTGGTTTGTGGAAAAGAACACACATGCAATGACTCTGGTGGATCTATATGTGGTTTGTGACAGGAACACACATGCAATGACACTGGTGGATCCATATGTGGGTTGTTAAAAGAACACACATTTAATGACTCTAGTGCTGGTTTTAGTATAAGAACACACATGCAATGACTCTAGTGGGTCCATGTGTGATTTGTGAAAAGAACACACATGCAATGACTCTAGTGGATCCATATGTGGTTTGTGGAAATAACACACATGCAATGACCACTGGTTCATCTATATGTGGTTTGTGTAAAGAACACACATGCAATGACATTGTTTGGTCCGTATGTGGTTTGTCGAAAGAACACACACGCAGTGAACACTAGTGGATCCATGTGTGGTTTGTGAAAAGAACACACATGCAATGACTCTAGTGTTGGTTTTAGTATAAGAACACACATGCAATGACTCTAGTGCTGGTTCTAGTATAAGAACACACATGCAATGACTCTAGTGGGTCCATATGTGGTTTGTGAAAAGAACACACATGGAATGACTCTAGTGGATCCATATGTCGTTTGTGGAAAGAACACACATGCAATAACCACTAGATGATCCATATGTGGTTTGTGGAAAGAACACACATGCAATGACACTGGTTGATCCATATGTGGTTTGTGGAAAGAACACACATGCAATGACTCTGGTGGATCCATGTGTGGTTTGTGAAAAGAACACACATGCAATGCCATTGGTTGATCCATGTGTGGTTTGTGAAAAGAATACACATGCAATGCCATTGGTTGATCCATGTGTGGTTTGTGGAAAGAACACACATGCAATGCCATTGGTTGATGCATGTGGTTTGTGGAAAAGAACACACAGGCAATGACTCAGGGGGATCCATAAGCGGTTTGTGGAAAGAACACACATGCAGTGAACACTGGTGGATCCATATGTGGTTTGTGAAAAGAACACACATGCAATGCCATTGGTTGATCCATATGTGGTTTGTGAAAAGAACACACATGCAATGACTCTAGTGGATCCATATGTGGTTTGTGGAAAGAACACACATGCAATGACCACTGGTTGATCCATGTGTGGTTCATGATAGGAACACACATGCAATGACATTGGTTGATCCATATGTGGTTTGTGATAATAACACACATGCAATGCCATTGGTTAATCCATGTGTTGTTTGTGGAAAGAACACACATGAAATGACTCAAGTGGGTCCATATGTGGTTTGTGAAAAGAACACACATGCAATGACTCTGGTGGATCCATATGTGGTTTGTAGAAAGAACACACATGTAATGACTAAAGTGGGTCCATGTGTGGTTTGTGAAAATAACACACATGCAATGACTCTGGTTGATCCATGTGTGGTTCGTGGAAAGAACACACATGCAATGTCATTGGTGGATCCATGTGTGGTTTGTGGAAAAGAACACACATGCAATGACTCTGGTTGATCCATATATAGTTTGTGACAGGAACACACATGAAATGACATTGGTGGATCCATATGTGGGTTGTTAAAAGAACACACATTTAATGACTCTAGAGCTTATTTTAGTAAAAGAACACACATGCAATGACTCTAGTGGGTCCATATGTGGTCTGTGAAAAAGAACACACATGCAATGACTCTAGTGGATCCATATGTGGTTTCTGGAAAGAACACACATGCAATGACCACTAGTTGATCCATATGTGGTTTGTGGAAAGAACACACATGCAATGACACTGGTTGATCCATATGTGGTTTGTGCAAAGAACACACATGCAGTGAACACTGGTGGATCCATGTGTGGTTTGTGAAAAGAACACACATGCAATGACTCTAGTGCTGGTTTTAGTATAAGAACACACATGCAATGACTCTACTGCTGGTTTTAGTATAAGAACACACATGCAATGACTAGTGGGTCCATATGAGGTTTGTGAAAAGATCACACATGCAATGACTCTAGTGGATCCATATGTGGTTTGTGGAAAGAAAACACATGCAATAACCACTGGTTGATCCATATGTGGTTTGTGGAAAGAACACACATGCAATGACACTGGTTGATCCATATGTGGTTTGTTGAAAGAACACACATGCAATGACTCTAGTGGATCCATGTGTGGTTTGTGAAAAGAAAACACATGCAATGTCATTGGTTGATCCATGTGTGGTTTGTGGAAAGAACACACATGCAATGACATTGGTTGATCCATGTGTGGTTTGTGGAAAAGAACACACATGCAATGACTCTGGTGGATCCATGTGTGGTTTGTGAAAAGAACACATGCAATTCCATTGGTTTATCCATGTGTGGTTTGTGGAAAGAACACACATGACATGACATTGGTTGATCCATGTGTGGTTTGTGGAAAAGAACACACATGCAATTACTCTGGTGGATCCATGTTTGGTTTGTGGAAAGAACACACATGCAATGACTCTGGTGGATCCATATGTGGTTTGTGAAAAGAACACACATGCAATGCCATTGGTTAATCCATGTGTTATTTGTGAAAAGAACACACATGCAATGCCATTGTTTGATCCATGTGTGGTTTGTGGAAAGAACACACATGCAATGCCATTGGTTGATGCATGTGTGATTTGTGGAAAAGAACACACATGCAATGAACACTGGTGGATCCATAAGTGGTTTGTCGAAAGAACACACGTAGCGAACACTGGTGGATCCATATGTGGTTTGTGAAAAGAACACACATGCAATGACTCTAGTGCTGATTTTAGTATAAGAACACACATGCAATGACTCTAGTGGGTCCATATGTGGTTTGTGAAAAGAACACACATGCAATGACTCTAGTGGATCCATATGTGGTTTGTGTAAAGAACACACATGCAATAACCGTTGGTTGATCCATATGTGGTTTGTGGAAAGAACACACATGCAATGACACTGGTTGATCCATATGTGGTTTGTGGAAAGAACACACATGCAATGACTCTGGTGGATCCATGTGTGGTTTATGAAAAGAACACACATGCAATGCCATTGGTTGATCCATGTGTGGTTTGTGAAAATAATACACATGCAATGCCATTGGTTGATCCATGTGTGGTTTGTGGAAATAACACACATGCAATGCCATTGGTTGATGCATGTGGTTTGTGGAAAAGAACACACATGCAATGAACACTAGTGGATTTATAAGTGGCTTGTGAAAAGAACACACATGCAATGACTCTAGTGGATCCATATGTGGTTTGTAGAAAGAACACACATGCAATGACTCAAGTGGGTCCATGTGTGGTTTGTGAAAAGAACACACATGCAATGACTCTGGTTCATCCATGTGTGGTTTGTGGAAAGAACACACATGCAATGACATTGGTGGATCCATGTGTGGTTTGTGGAAAAGAACACACATGCAATGACTCTAGTGGATCCATATATGGTTTGTGATAGGAACACACATGCAATGACACTGGTGGATCCATATGTGGGTTGTTAAAAGAACACACATTTAATGACTCTAGTGTTGGTTTTAGTATAAGAACACACATGCAATGACTCTAGTGGGTCCATATGTGGTTTGTGAAAAGAACACACATGCAATGACTCTAGTGGATACATATGTAGTTTGTGGAAAGAACACACATGCAATAACCACTGGTTGATCCATATGTGGTTTGTGGAAAGAACACGCATGCAATGACACTGGTTGATCCCTATGTGGTTTATGGAAAGAACACACATGCAATGACTCTGGTGGATCCATGTGTGGTTTGTGAAAAGAACACACATGCAATGCCATTGGTTGATCCATGTGTGGTTTGTGAAAATAACACACATGCAATGCCATTGGTTGATCCATGTGTGGTTTGTGGAAAGAACACACATGCAATGACATTGGTTGATCCATGTGTGGTTTGTGGCAAAGAACGGCATGCAATGACTCTGGTGGATCCATGTGTGGTTTGTGAAAAGAACACACATGCAATGCCATTGGTTGATCCATGTGTGGTTTGTGGAAAGAACACACATGCAATGACATTGGTTGATCCATGTGTGGTTTGTGGAAAAGAACACACATGCAATTACTCTGGTGGATCCATGTGTGGTTTGTGGAAAGAACACACATGCAATGACTCTGGTGGATCCATGTGTGGTTTGTGAAAAGAACACACATGCAATGCCATTGGTTGATCCATGTGTGGTTTGTGAAAATAACACACATGCAATGCCATTGTTTGATCTATGTGTGGTTTGTGGAAAGAACACACATGCAATGCCATTGGTTGATGCATGTGTGGTTTGTGGAAAAGAACACACATGCAATGAACACTGGTGGATCCATAAGTGGTTTGTGGAAATAACACACACGTAGTGAACACTGGTGGATCCATACGTGGTTTGTGAAAAGAACACACATGCAATGACTCTAGTGCTGGTTTTAGTATAAGTACACACATGCAATTACTCTAGTGGCTCCATATGTGGTTTGTGAAAATACCACACATGCAATTACTCTAGTGGATCCATATGTGGTTTGTGGAAAGAACACATATGAATTAACCGTTGGTTGATCCATATGTGGTTTGTGGAAAGGACACACAGGCAATGACACTGGTTGATCGATATGTGGTTTGTGGAAAGAACACACATGCAATGACTCTGGTGGATCCATGTGTGGTTTGTGAAAAGAACACACATGCAATGCCATTGGTTGATCCATGTGTGGCTTGTGAAAAAATTCACATGCAATACCATTGGTTGATCCATATGTGGTTTGTGGAAATAACACCCATGGAATGTCATTGGTTGATGCATGTGGTTTGTGGAAAAGAACACACATGCAATGAACACTAGTGGATCCATAAGTGGTTTGTGAAAAGAACACACATGCAATAACTTTGGTGGATCCATATGTGGTTTGTAGAAATAACACACATGCAATGACTCAAGTGGGTCCATGTGTGGTTTGTGAAAAGAACACACATGCAATGACTCTGGTTGATCCATGTGTGGTTTGTGGAAAGAACACACATGCAATGACATTGGTGAATCCATGTGTGGTTTGTGGAAAAGAACACACATGCAATGACTCTAGTGGATCCATATGTTGTTTGTGGAAAGAACACACATGGAATGACCACTGGTTGATTCATGTGTGGTTCATGACAGGAACACACATGCAATGACATTGGTTCATCCATATGTGGTTTGTGACAATAACACACCTGCAATGCCATTGGTTAATCCATGTGTGGTTTGTGGAAAGAACACACAAGCAATGCCATTGGTTGATGCATGTGTGGTTTGTGGAAAAGAACACACATGCAATGAACACTGGTGGATCCATAAGTGGTTTGTGAAAAGAACACACATGCAATGACTCTAGTGCTGGTTTTAGTTTAAGAACACACATGCAATGACTCTAGTGGGTCCATATGTGGTTTCTGAAAAGAACACACATGCAATGACTCTAGTGGATCCATATGTGGTTTGTGGAAAGAACACACATGCAATAACCGTTGGTTGATCCATATGTGGTTTGTGGAAAGAACACACTTGCAATGACACTGGTTAATTTATATGTGGTTTGTGGAAAGAACACACATGCAATGACTCTGGTGGATCCATGTGTGGTTTGTGAAAAGAACACACATGCAATGCCATTGGTTGATCCATGTGTGGTTTGTGAAAAGAATACACATGCAATGACATTGGTTGATCCATGTGTGGTTTGTGGAAAAGAACACACATGCAATGACTCTGGTGGATCCATGTGTGGTTTGTGAAAAGAACACACATGCAATGCCATTGGTTGATCCATGTGTGGTTTGTGGAAAGAACACACATGCAATGACATTGGTTGATCCATGTGTGGTTTGTGGAAAAGAACACACATGCAATTACTCTAGTGGATCCATGTGTGGTTTGTGGAAAGAACACACATGCAATGACTCTGGTGGATCCATGTGTGGTTTCTGAAAAGAACACACATGCAATGCCATTGGTTAATACATGTGTTATTTGTGAAAAGAACACACATGCAATGCCATTGTTTGATCCATGTGTGGTTTGTGGAAAGAACACACATGCAATGCCATTGGTTGATGCATGTGTGATTTGTGGAAAAGAACACACATGCAATGAACACTGGTGGATCCATAAGTGGTTTGTCGAAAGAACACACGTAGTGAACACTGGTGGATCCATATGTGGTTTGTGAAAAGAACACACATGCAATGACTCTAGTGCTGGTTTTAGTATAAGAACACACATGCAATGACTCTAGTGGGTCCATATGTGGTTTGTGAAAAGAACACACATGCAATGACTCTAGTGGATCCATATGTGGTTTGTGTAAAGAACACACATGCAATAACCGTTGGTTGATCCATATGTGGTTTGTGGAAAGAACACACATGCAATGACACTGGTTGATCCATATGTGGTTTGTGGAAAGAACACACATGCAATGAATCTGGTGGATCCATGTGTGGTTTGTGAAAAGAACACACATGCAATGCCATTGGTTGATCCATGTGTGGTTTGTGAAAATAATACACATGCAATGCCATTGGTCAATCCATGTGTGGTTTGTGGAAATAACACACATGCAATGCCATTGGTTGATGCATGTGGTTTGTGGAAAAGAACACACATGCAATGAACACTGGTGGATCCATAAGTGGCTTGTGAAAAGAACACAGATGCAATGACTCTAGTGGATCCATATGTGGTTTGTAGAAAGAACACACATGCAATGACTCAAGTGGGTCCATGTGTGGTTTGTGAAAAGAACACACATGCAATGACTCTAGTTGATCCATGTGTGGTTTGTGGAAAGAACACACATGCAATGACATTGGTGGATCCATGTGTGGTTTGTGGAAAAGAACACACATGCAATGACTCTAGTGGATCCATATACGGTTTGTGATAGGAACACACATGCAATGACACTGGTGGATCCATATGTGGGTTGTTAAAAGAACACACATTTAATGACTCTAGTGTTGGTTTTAGTATAAGAACACACATGCAATGACTCTAGTGGGTCCATATGTGGTTTGTGAAAAGAACACACATGCAATGACTCTAGTGGATACATATGTAGTTTGTGGAAAAAACACATATGCAATAACCACTGGTTGATCCATATGTGGTTTGTGGAAAGAACACGCATGCAATGACACTGGTTGATCCATATGTGGTTTGTGGAAAGAACACACATGCAATGACTCTGGTGGATCCATGTGTGGTTTGTGAAAAGAAAACACATGCAATGTCATTGATTGATCCATGTGTGGTTTGTGGAAAGAACACACAAGCAATGCCATTGGTTGATGCATGTGTGGTTTGTGGAAAAGAACACACATGCAATGAACACTGGTGGATCCATAAGTGGTTTGTGGAAAGAACACACACACAGTGAACACTGCTGGATCCATACGTGGTTTGTGAAAAGAACACACATGCAATGACTCTAGTGCTGGTTTTAGTATAAGAACACACATGCAATGACTCTAGTGGGTCCATATGTGGTTTCTAAAAAGAACACACATGCAATGACTCTAGTGGATCCATATGTGGTTTGTGGAAAGAACACACATGCAATAACCGTTGGTTGATCCATATGTGGTTTGTGGAAAGAACACACATGCAATGACTCTGGTAGATCCATGTGTGGTTTGTGAAAAGAACACACATGCAATGCCATTGGTTGATCCATGTGTGGTTTGTGAAAAGAATACACATGCAATGCCATTGATTGATCCATGTGTGGTTTATGGAAATAACACACATGCAATGCCATTGGTTGATGCATGTGGTTTGTGGAAAAGAACACACATGAAATGAACACTGGTGGATCCATAAGTGGTTTGTGGAAAGAACACACATGCAGTGAACACTGGTGGATCCATATGTTGTTTGTTAAAAGAACACACATTCAATGCCATTGGTTGATCCATATGTGGTTTGTGAAAAGAACACACATGCAATGACTCTAGTGGATCCATATGTGGTTTCTAGAAAGAACACACATGCAATGACCACTGGTTGATCCATATGTGGTTTGTGGAAAGAACACACATGCAATGACACTGGTTGATCCATATGTGGTTTGTGCAAAGAACACACATGCAGTGAACACTGGTGGATCCATGTGTGGTTTGTGAAAAGAACACACATGCAATGACTCTAGTGCCGGTTTTAGTATAAGAACACACATGCAATGACTCTAGTGATGGATTTAGTATAAGAACACACATGCAATGACTCTAGTGGGTCCATATGTGGTTTGTGAAAAGAACACACATGCAATGACTCTAGTGGATCCATATGTGGTTTGTGGAAAGAAAACACATGCATTAACCACTGGTTGATCCATATGTGTTTTGTGGAAAGAACACACATGCAATGACACTGGTTGAATCATATTTGGTTTGTTGAAAGAACACACATGCAATGACTCTAGTGGATCCATGTGTGGTTTGTGAAAAGAAAACACATGCAATGTCATTGATTGATCCATGTGTGGTTTGTGGAAAGAAAACACAAGCAATGCCATTGGTTGATGCATGTGTGGTTTGTGGAAAAGAACACACATGCAATGAACACTAGTGGATCCATAACTGGTTTGTGGAAAGAACACACACAGTGAACACTGCTGGATCCATACGTGGTTTGTGAAAAGAACACACATGCAATGACTCTAGTGCTGGTTTTAGTATAAGAACACACATGCAATGACTCTAGTGGGTCCATATGTGGTTTCTAAAAAGAACACACATGCAATGACTCTAGTGGATCCATATGTGGTTTGTGGAAAGAACACACATGCAATAACCGTTGGTTGATCCATATGTGGTTTGTGGAAAGAACACACTTGCAATGACACTGGTTGATCCATATGTGGTTTGTGGAAAGAACACACATGCAATGACTCTGGTAGATCCATGTGTGGTTTGTGAAAAGAACACACATACAATGCCATTGGTTGATCCATGTGTGGTTTGTGAAAAGAATACACATGCAATGACATTGATTGATCCATGTGTGGTTTATGGAAATAACACACATGCAATGCCATTGGTTGATGCATGTGGTTTGTGGAAAAGAACACACATGCAATGAACACTGGTGGATCCATAAGTGGTTTGTGGAAAGAACACACATGCAGTGAACACTGGTGGATCCATATGTTGTTTGTTAAAAGAACACACATTCAATGCCATTGGTTGATCCATATGTGGTTTGTGAAAAGAACACACATGCAATGACTCTAGTGGATCCATATGTGGTTTCTAGAAAGAACACACATGCAATGACCACTGGTTGATCCATATGTGGTTTGTGGAAAGAACACACATGCAATGACACTGGTTGATCCATATGTGGTTTGTGCAAAGAACACACATGCAGTGAACACTGGTGGATCCATGTGTGGTTTGTGAAAAGAACACACATGCAATGACTCTAGTGCCAGTTTTAGTATAAGAACACACATGCAATGACTCTAGTGATGGTTTTAGTATAAGAACACACATGCAATGACTCTAGTGGGTCCATATGTGGTTTGTGAAAAGAACACACATGCAATGACTCTAGTGGATCCATATGTGGTTTGTGGAAAGAAAACACATGCATTAACCACTGGTTGATCCATATGTGGTTTGTGGAAAGAACACACATGCAATGACACTGGTTGAATCATATGTGGTTTGTTGAAAGGACACACATGCAATGACTCTTGTGGATCCATGTGTGGTTTGTGAAAAGAACACACATGCAATGCCATTGGTTGATCCATGTGTGGTTTGTGAAAATAATACACATGCAATGCCATTGGTCGATCCATGTGTGGTTTGTGGAAATAACACACATGCAATGCCATTGGTTGATGCATGTGGTTTGTGGAAAAGAACACACATGCAATGAACACTGGTGGATCCATAAGTGGCTTGTGAAAAGAACACAGATGCAATGACTCTAGTGGATCCATATGTGGTTTGTAGAAAGAACACACATGCAATGACTCAAGTGGGTCCATGTGTGGTTTGTGAAAAGAACACACATGCAATGACTCTAGTTGATCCATGTGTGGTTTGTGGAAAGAACACACATGCAATGACATTGGTGGATCCATGTGTGGTTTGTGGAAAAGAACACACATGCAATGACTCTAGTGGATCCATATACGGTTTGTGATAGGAACACACATGCAATGACACTGGTGGATCCATATGTGGGTTGTTAAAAGAACACACATTTAATGACTCTAGTGTTGGTTTTAGTATAAGAACACACATGCAATGACTCTAGTGGGTCCATATGTGGTTTGTGAAAAGAACACACATGCAATGACTCTAGTGGATACATATGTAGTTTGTGGAAAAAAACATATGCAATAACCACTGGTTGATCCATATGTGGTTTGTGGAAAGAACACGCATGCAATGACACTGGTTGATCCATATGTGGTTTGTGGAAAGAACACACATGCAATTACTCTGGTGGATCCATGTGTGGTTTGTGAATAGAAAACACATGCAATGTCATTGATTGATCCATGTGTGGTTTGTGGAAAGAACACACAAGCAATGCCATTGGTTGATGCATGTGTGGTTTGTGGAAAAGAACACACATGCAATGAACACTGGTGGATCCATAAGTGGTTTGTGGAAAGAACACACACACAGTGAACACTGCTGGATCCATACGTGGTTTGTGAAAAGAACACACATGCAATGACTCTAGTGCTGGTTTTAGTATAAGAACACACATGCAATGACTCTAGTGGGTCCATATGTGGTTTCTAAAAAGAACACACATGCAATGACTCTAGTGGATCCATATGTGGTTTGTGGAAAGAACACACATGCAATAACCGTTGGTTGATCCATATGTGGTTTGTGGAAAGAACACACTTGCAATGAAACTGGTTGATCCATATGTGGTTTGTGGAAAGAACACACATGCAATGACTCTGGTAGATCCATGTGTGGTTTGTGAAAAGAACACACATGTAATGCCATTGGTTGATCCATGTGTGGTTTGTGAAAAGAATACACATGCAATGCCATTGATTGATCCATGTGTGGTTTATGGAAATAACACACATGCAATGTCATTGGTTGATGCATGTGGTTTGTGGAAAAGAACACACATGAAATGAACACTTGTGGATCCATAAGTGGTTTGTGGAAAGAACACACATGCAGTGAACACTGGTGGATCCATATGTTGTTTGTTAAAAGAACACACATTCAATGCCATTGGTTGATCCATATGTGGTTTGTGAAAAGAACACACATGCAATGACTCTAGTGGATCCATATGTGGTTTCTAGAAAGGACACACATGCAATGACCACTGGTTGATCCATATGTGGTTTGTGGAAAGAACACACATGCAATGACACTGGTTGATCCATATGTGGTTTGTGCAAAGAACACACATGCAGTGAACACTGGTGGATCCATGTGTGGTTTGTGAAAAGAACACACATGCAATGACTCTAGTGCCGGTTTTAGTATAAGAACACACATGCAATGACTCTAGTGATGGATTTAGTATAAGAACACACATGCAATGACTCTAGTGGGTCCATATGTGGTTTGTGAAAAGAACACACATGCAATGACTCTAGTGGATCCATATGTGGTTTGTGGAAAGAAAACACATGCATTAACCACTGGTTGATCCATATGTGTTTTGTGGAAAGAACACACATGCAATGACACTGGTTGAATCATATTTGGTTTGTTGAAAGAACACACATGCAATGACTCTAGTGGATCCATGTGGTTTGTGAAAATAATACAAATGCAATGTCATTGATTGATCCATGTGTGGTTTGTGGAAAGAAAACACAAGCAATGCCATTGGTTGATGCATGTGTGGTTTGTGGAAAAGAACACACATGCAATGAACACTAGTGGATCCATAACTGGTTTGTGGAAAGAACACACACAGTGAACACTGCTGGATCCATACGTGGTTTGTGAAAAGAACACACATGCAATGACTCTAGTGCTGGTTTTAGTATAAGAACACACATGCAATGACTCTAGTGGGTCCATATGTGGTTTCTAAAAAGAACACACATGCAATGACTCTAGTGGATCCATATGTGGTTTGTGGAAAGAACACACATGCAATAACAAGTGGTTGATCCATATGTGGTTTGTGGAAAGAACACACTTGCAATGACACTGGTTGATCCATATGTGGTTTGTGGAAAGAACACACATGCAATGACTCTGGTAGATCCATGTGTGGTTTGTGAAAAGAACACACATGCAATGCCATTGGTTGATCCATGTGTGGTTTGTGAAAAGAATACACATGCAATGCCATTGATTGATCCATGTGTGGTTTATGGAAATAACACACATGCAATGCCATTGGTTGATGCATGTGGTTTGTGGAAAAGAACACACATGCAATGAACACTGGTGGATCCATAAGTGGTTTGTGGAAAGAACACACATGCAGTGAACACTGGTGGATCCATATGTTGTTTGTTAAAAGAACACACATTCAATGCCATTGGTTGATCCATATGTGGTTTGTGAAAAGAACACACATGCAATGACTCTAGTGGATCCATATGTGGTTTCTAGAAAGAACACACATGCAATGACCACTGGTTGATCCATATGTGGTTTGTGGAAAGAACACACATGCAATGACACTGGTTGATCCATATGTGGTTTGTGCAAAGAACACACATGCAGTGAACACTGGTGGATCCATGTGTGGTTTGTGAAAAGAACACACATGCAATGACTCTAGTGCCAGTTTTAGTATAAGAACACACATGCAATGACTCTAGTGATGGTTTTAGTATAAGAACACACATGCAATGACTCTAGTGGGTCCATATGTGGTTTGTGAAAAGAACACACATGCAATGACTCTAGTGGATCCATATGTGGTTTGTGGAAAGAAAACACATGCATTAACCACTGGTTGATCCATATGTGGTTTGTGGAAAGAACACACATGCAATGACACTGGTTGAATCATATGTGGTTTGTTGACAAAACACACATGCAATGACTCTAGTGGATCCATGTGTGGTTTGTGAAAAGAACACACATGCAATAACCGTTGGTTGATCCATATGTGGTTTGTGGAAAGAACACACTTGCAATGACACTGGTTGATCCATATGTGGTTTGTGGAAAGAACACACATGCAATGACTCTGGTAGATCCATGTGTGGTTTGTGAAAAGAACACACATGCAATGCCATTGGTTGATCCATGTGTGGTTTGTGAAAAGAATACACATGCAATGCCATTGATTGATCCATGTGTGGTTTATGGAAATAACACACATGCAATGCCATTGGTTGATGCATGTGGTTTGTGGAAAAGAACACACATGCAATGAACACTGGTGGATCCATAAGTGGTTTGTGGAAAGAACACACATGCAGTGAACACTGGTGGATCCATATGTTGTTTGTTAAAAGAACACACATTCAATGCCATTGGTTGATCCATATGTGGTTTGTGAAAAGAACACACATGCAATGACTCTAGTGGCTCCATATGTGGTTTCTAGAAAGAACACACATGCAATGACCACTGGTTGATCCATATGTGGTTTGTGGAAAGAACACACATGCAATGACACTGGTTGATCCATATGTGGTTTGTGCAAAGAACACACATGCAGTGAACACTGGTGGATCCATGTGTGGTTTGTGAAAAGAACACACATGCAATGACTCTAGTGCCAGTTTTAGTATAAGAACACACATGCAATGACTCTAGTGATGGTTTTAGTATAAGAACACACATGCAATGACTCTAGTGGGTCCATATGTGGTTTGTGAAAAGAACACACATGCAATGACTCTAGTGGATCCATATGTGGTTTGTGGAAAGAAAACACATGCATTAACCACTGGTTGATCCATATGTGGTTTGTGGAAAGAACACACATGCAATGACACTGGTTGAATCATATGTGGTTTGTTGAAAGAACACACATGCAATGACTCTAGTGGATCCATGTGTGGTTTGTGAAAAGAAAACACATGCAATGTCATTGATTGATCCATGTGTGGTTTGTGGAAAGAACACACATGCAATGAAATTGGTTGATCCATGTGTGGTTTGTGGAAAAGAACACACATGCAATGACTCTGGTGGATCCATGTGTGGTTAGTGAAAAGAACACACATGCAATGCCATTGGTTGATCCATGTGTGGTTTGTGGAAAGAACACACATGCAATGACATTGGTTGATCCATGTGTGGTTTGTGGAAAAGAACACACATGCAATTACTCTAGTGGATCCATGTGTGGTTTGTGAAAAGAAAACACATGCAATGTCATTGATTGATCCATGTGTGGTTTGTGGAAAGAACACACAAGCAATGCCATTGGTTGATGCATGTGTGGTTTGTGGAAAAGAACACACATGCAATGAACACTGGTGGATCCATAAGTGGTTTGTGGAAAGAACACACACACAGTGAACACTGCTGGATCCATACGTGGTTTGTGAAAAGAACACACATGCAATGACTCTAGTGCTGGTTTTAGTATAAGAACACACATGCAATGACTCTAGTGGGTCCATATGTGGTTTCTAAAAAGAACACACATGCAATGACTCTAGTGGATCCATATGTTGTTTGTGGAAAGAACACACATGCAATAACCGTTGGTTGATCCATATGTGGTTTGTGGAAAGAACACACTTGCAATGACACTGGTTGATCCATATGTGGTTTGTGGAAAGAACACACATGCAATGACTCTGGTAGATCCATGTGTGGTTTTTGAAAAGAACACACATGCAATGCCATTGGTTGATCCATGTGTGGTTTGTGAAAAGAATACACATGCAATGCCATTGATTGATCCATGTGTGGTTTATGGAAATAACACACATGCAATGCCATTGGTTGATGCATGTGGTTTGTGGAAAAGAACACACATGAAATGAACACTGGTGGATCCATAAGTGGTTTGTGGAAAGAACACACATGCAGTGAACACTGGTGGATCCATATGTTGTTTGTTAAAAGAACACACATTCAATGCCATTGGTTGATCCATATGTGGTTTGTGAAAAGAACACACATGCAATGACTCTAGTGGATCCATATGTGGTTTCTAGAAAGAACACACATGCAATGACCACTTGTTGATCCATATGTGGTTTGTGGAAAGAACACACATGCAATGACACTGGTTGATCCATATGTGGTTTGTGCAAAGAACACACATGCAGTGAACACTGGTGGATCCATGTGGTTGGTGAAAAGAACACACATGCAATGACTCTAGTGCCGGTTTTAGTATAAGAACACACATGCAATGACTCTAGTGATGGTTTTAGTATAAGAACACACATGCAATGACTCTAGTGGGTCCATATGTGGTTTGTGAAAAGAACACACATGCAATGACTCTAGTGGATCCATATGTGGTTTGTGGAAAGAAAACACATGCATTAACCACTGGTTGATCCATATGTGGTTTGTGGAAAGAACACACATGCAATGACACTGGTTGAATCATATTTGGTTTGTTGAAAGAACACACATGCAATGACTCTAGTGGATCCATGTGTGGTTTGTGAAAAGAAAACACATGCAATGTCATTGATTGATCCATGTGTGGTTTGTGGAAAGAACACACAAGCAATGCCATTGGTTGATGCATGTGTGGTTTGTGGAAAAGAACACAAATGCAATGAACACTGGTGGATCCATAAGTGGTTTGTGGAAAGAACACACACAGTGAACACTGCTGGATCCATACGTGGTTTGTGAAAAGAACACACATGCAATGACTCTAGTGCTGGTTTTAGTATAAGAACACACATGCAATGACTCTAGTGGGTCCATATGTGGTTTCTAAAAAGGACACACATGCAATGACTCTAGTGGATCCATATGTGGTTTGTGGAAAGAACACACATGCAATAACCGTTGGTTGATCCATATGTGGTTTGTGGAAAGAACACACTTGCAATGACACTGGTTGATCCATATGTGGTTTGTGGAAAGAACACACATGCAATGACTCTGGTAGATCCATGTGTGGTTTGTGAAAAGAACACACATGCAATGCCATTGGTTGATCCATGTGTGGTTTGTGAAAAGAATACACATGCAATGCCATTGATTGATCCATGTGTGGTTTATGGAAATAACACACATGCCATTGGTTGATGCATGTGGTTTGTGGAAAAGAACACACATGCAATGAACACTGGTGGATCCATAAGTGGTTTGTGGAAAGAACACACATGCAGTGAACACTGGTGGATCCATATGTTGTTTGTTAAAAGAACACACATTCAATGCCATTGGTTGATCCATATGTGGTTTGTGAAAAGAACACACATGCAATGACTCTAGTGGATCCATATGTGGTTTCTAGAAAGAACACACATGCAATGACCACTGGTTGATCCATATGTGGTTTGTGGAAAGAACACACATGCAATGACACTGGTTGATCCATATGTGGTTTGTGCAAAGAACACACATGCAGTGAACACTGGTGGATCCATGTGTGGTTTGTGAAAAGAACACACATGCAATGACTCTAGTGCCAGTTTTAGTATAAGAACACACATGCAATGACTCTAGTGATGGTTTTAGTATAAGAACACACATGCAATGACTCTAGTGGGTCCATATGTGGTTTGTGAAAAGAACACACATGCAATGACTCTAGTGGATCCATATGTGGTTTGTGGAAAGAAAACACATGCATTAACCACTGGTTGATCCATATGTGGTTTGTGGAAAGAACACACATGCAATGACACTGGTTGAATCATATGTGGTTTGTTGAAATAACACACATGCAATGACTCTAGTGGATCCATGTGTGGTTTGTGAAAAGAAAACACATGCAATGTCATTGATTGATCCATGTGTGGTTTGTGGAAAGAACACACATGCAATGACATTGGTTGATCCATGTGTGGTTTGTGGAAAAGAACACACATGCAATGACTCTGGTGGATCCATGTGTGGTTTGTGAAAAGAACACACATGCAATGCCATTGGTTGATCCATGTGTGGTTTGTGGAAAGAACACACATGCAATGACATTGGTTGATCCATGTGTGGTTTGTGGAAAAGAACACACATGCAATTACTCTGGTGGATCCATGTGTGGTTTGTGGAAAGAACACACATGCAATGACTCTGGTGGATCCATGTGTGGTTTCTGAAAAGAACACACATGCAATTCCATTGGTTAATCCATGTGTGGTTTGTGAAAAGAACACACATGCAATGCCATTGTTTGATCCATGTGTGGTTTGTGGAAAGAACACACATGCAATGCCATTGGTTGATGCATGTGTGATTTGTGGAAAAGAACACACATGCAATAAACACTAGTGGATCCATAAGTGGTTTGTCGAAAGAACACACGTAGTGAACACTGGTGGATCCATATGTGGTTTGTGAAAAGAACACACATGCAATGACTCTAGTGCTGGTTTTAGTATAAGAACACACATGCAATGACTCTAGTGGGTCCATATGTGGTTTCTAAAAAGAACAAACATGCAATGACTCTAGTGGATCCATGTGTGGTTTGTGAAAAGAACACACATGCAATGACTCTAGTGCCGGTTTTAGTATAAGAACACACATGCAATGACTCTAGTGATGGATTTAGTATAAGAACACACATGCAATGACTCTAGTGGGTCCATATGTGGTTTGTGAAAAGAACACACATGCAATGACTCTAGTGGATCCATATGTGGTTTGTGGAAAGAACACACATGCAATAACCGTTGGTTGATCCATATGTGGTTTGTGGAAAGAACACACATGCAATGACACTGGTTGATCCATATGAGGTTTGTGGAAAGAACACACATGCAATGACTCTGGTGGATCCATGTGTGGTTTGTGAAAAGAACACACATGCAATGCCATTGGTTGATCCATGTGTGGTTTGTGAAAATAATACACATGCAATGCCATTGATTGATCCATGTGTGGTTTATGGAAATAACACACATGCAATGCCATTGGTTGATGCATGTGGTTTGTGGAAAAGAACACACATGCAATGAACACTGGTGGATCCATAAGTGGTTTGTGGAAAGAACACACATGCAGTGAACACTGGTGGATCCATATGTTGTTTGTTAAAAGAACACGCATTCAATGCCATTGGTTGATCCATATGTGGTTTGTGAAAAGAACACACATGCAATGACTCTAGTGGATCCATATGTGGATTCTAGAAAGAACACACATGCAATGACCACTGGTTGATCCATATGTGGTTTGTGGAAAGAACACACATGCAATGACACTGGTTGATCCATATATGGTTTGTGCAAAGAACACACATGCAGTGAACACTGGTGGATCCATGTGTGGTTTGTGAAAAGAACACACATGCAATGACTCTAGTGCCGGTTTTAGTATAAGAACACACATGCAATGACTCTAGTGATGGTTTTAGTATAAGAACACACATGCAATGACTCTAGTGGGTCCATATGTGGTTTGTGAAAAGAACACACATGCAATGACTCTAGTGGATCCATATGTGGTTTGTGGAAAGAAAACACATGCATTAACCACTGGTTGATCCATATGTGGTTTGTGGAAAGAACACACATGCAATGACACTGGTTGAATCATATTTGGTTTGTTGAAAGAACACACATGCAATGACTCTAGTGGATCCATGTGTGGTTTGTGAAAAGAAAACACATGCAATGTCATTGATTGATCCATGTGTGGTTTGTGGAAAGAACACACAAGCAATGCCA
Source organism: Avena insularis (assembly GCA_023614405.1). NCBI lineage: Eukaryota > Viridiplantae > Streptophyta > Magnoliopsida > Poales > Poaceae > Avena > Avena insularis. The sequence goes on along the minus strand of CM042688.1, from coordinate 411,704,880 downwards.
TTGGTTGATGCATGTGTGGTTTGTGGAAAAGAACACACATGCAATGAACACTGGTGGATCCATAAGTGGTTTGTGGAAAGAACACACACACAGTGAACACTGCTGGATCCATACGTGGTTTGTGAAAAGAACACACATGCAATGACTCTAGTGCTGGTTTTAGTATAAGAACACACATGCAATGACTCTAGTGGGTCCATATGTGGTTTCTAAAAAGGACACACATGCAATGACTCTAGTGGATCCATATGTGGTTTGTGGAAAGAACACACATGCAATAACCGTTGGTTGATCCATATGTGGTTTGTGGAAAGAACACACTTGCAATGACACTGGTTGATCCATATGTGGTTTGTGGAAAGAACACACATGCAATGACTCTGGTAGATCCATGTGTGGTTTGTGAAAAGAACACACATGCAATGCCATTGGTTGATCCATGTATGGTTTGTGAAAAGAATACACATGCAATGCCATTGATTGATCCATGTGTGGTTTATGGAAATAACACACATGCAATGCCATTGGTTGATGCATGTGGTTTGTGGAAAAGAACACACATGCAATGAACACTGGTGGATCCATAAGTGGTTTGTGGAAAGAACACACATGCAGTGAACACTGGTGGATCCATATGTTGTTTGTTAAAAGAACACACATTCAATGCCATTGGTTGATCCATATGTGGTTTGTGAAAAGAACACACATGCAATGACTCTAGTACATCCATATGTGGTTTCTAGAAAGAACACACATGCAATGACCACTGGTTGATCCATATGTGGTTTGTGGAAAGAACACACATGCAATGACACTGGTTGATCCATATGTGGTTTGTGCAAAGAACACACATGCAGTGAACACTGGTGGATCCATGTGTGGTTTGTGAAAAGAACACACATGCAATGACTCTAGTGCTAGTTTTAGTATAAGAACACACATGCAATGACTCTAGTGATGGTTTTAGTATAAGAACACACATGCAATGACTCTAGTGGGTCCATATGTGGTTTGTGAAAAGAACACACATGCAATGACTCTAGTGGATCCATATGTGGTTTGTGGAAAGAAAACACATGCATTAACCACTGGTTGATCCATATGTGGTTTGTGGAAAGAACACACATGCAATGACACTGGTTGAATCATATGTGGTTTGTTGAAAGAACACACATGCAATGACTTTAGTGGATCCATGTGTGGTTTGTGAAAAGAACACACATGCAATGACTCTAGTGCTGGTTTTAGTATAAGAACACACATGCAATGACTCTAGTGGGTCCATATGTGGTTTGTGAAAAGAACACACATGCAATGACTCTAGTGGATCCATATGTGGTTTGTGGAAAGAACACACATGCAATAACCGTTGGTTGATCCATATGTGGTTTGTGGAAAGAACACACATGCAATGACACTGGTTGATCCATATGAGGTTTGTGGAAAGAACACACATGCAATGACTCTGGTGGATCCATGTGTGGTTTGTGAAAAGAACACACATGCAATGCCATTGGTTGATCCATGTGTGGTTTGTGAAAATAATACACATGCAATGCCATTGGTTGATCCATGTGTGGTTTGTGGAAATAACACACATGCAATGCCATTGGTTGATGCATGTGGTTTGTGGAAAAGAACACACATGCAATGAACACTGGTGGATCCATAAGTGGCTTGTGAAAAGAACACACATGCAATGACTCTAGTGGATCCATATGTGGTTTGTAGAAAGAACACACATGCAATGACTCAAGTGGGTCCATGTGTGGTTTGTGAAAAGAACACACATGCAATGACTCTGGTTGATCCATGTGTGGTTTGTGGAAAGAACACACATGCAATGACATTGGTGGATCCATGTGTGGTTTGTGGAAAAGAACACACATGCAATGACTCTAGTGGATCCATATACGGTTTGTGAGAGGAACACACATGCAATGACACTGGTGGATCCATATGTGGGTTGTTAAAAGAACACACATTTAATGACTCTAGTGCTGGTTTTAGTATAAGAACACACATGCAATGACTCTAGTGGGTCCATATGTGGTTTGTGAAAAGAACACACATGCAATGACTCTAGTGGAGTCATATGTAGTTTGTGGAAAGAACACACATGCAATAACCACTGGTTGATCCATATGTGGTTTGTGGAAAGAACACGCATGTAATGGCACTGGTTGATCCATATGTGGTTTGTGGAAAGAACACACATGCAATGACTCTGGTGGATCCATGTGTGGTTTGTGAAAAGAAAACACATGCAATGCCATTGGTTGATCCATGTGTGGTTTGTGAAAATAACACACATGCAATGCCATTGGTTGATCCATGTGTGGTTTGTGGAAAGAACACACATGCAATGACATTGGTTGATCCATGTGTGGTTTGTGGCAAAGAACAGCATGAAATGACTCTGGTGGATCCATGTGTGGTTTGTGAAAAGAACACACATGCAATGACATTGGTTGATCCATGTGTGGTTCGTGGAAATAACACACATGCAATGACATTGGTTGATCCATGTGTGGTTTGTGGAAAAGAACACACATGCAATTACTCTGGTGGATCCATGTGTGGTTTGTGGAAAGACCACACATGCAATGACTCTGGTGGATCCATGTGTGGTTTGTGAAAAGAACACACATGCAATGCCATTGGTTGATCCATGTGTGGTTTGTGAAAAGAACACACATGCAATGCCATTGTTTGATCTATGTGTGGTTTGTGGAAAGAACACACATGCAATGCCATTGGTTGATGCATGTGTGGTTTGTGGAAAAGAACACACATGCAATGAACACTGGTGGATCCATAAGTGGTTTGTGGAAAGAACACACACGTAGTGAACTCTGGTGGATCCATACGTGGTTTGTGAAAAGAACACACATGCAATGACTCTAGTGCTGGTTTTAGTATAAGAACACACATGCAATTACTCTAGTGGCTCCATATGTGGTTTGTGAAAATACCACACATGCAATTACTCTAGTGGATCCATATGTGGTTTGTCGAAAGAACACATATGAATTAGCCGCTGGTTGATCCATATGTGGTTTGTGGAAAGGACACACATGCAATGACACTGGTTGATCGATATGTGGTTTGTGGAAAGAACACACATGCAATGACCCTCGTGGATCCATGTGTGGTTTGTGAAAAGAACACACATGCAATGCCATTGGTTGATCCATGTGTGGCTTGTGAAAAGAATTCACATGCAATACCATTGGTTGATCCATGTTTGGTTGGTGGAAATAACACACACACAATGCCATTGGTTGATGCATGTGGTTTGTGGAAAAGAACACACATGCAATGAACACTAGTGGATCCATAAGTGGTTTGTGAAAAGAACACACATGCAATAACTTTGGTGGATCCATTTGTGGTTTGTACGTAGGACACACATGCAATGACTCAAGTGGGTCCATGTGTGGTTTGTGAAAAGAACACACATGCAATGACTCTGGTTGATCCATGTGTGGTTTGTGGAAAGAACACACATGCAATGACATTGGTGAATCCATGTGTGGTTTGTGGACAAGAACACACATGTAATGACTCTAGTGGATCCATATGTGGTTTGTGGAAAGAACACACATGCAATGACCACTGGTTGATTCATGTGTGGTTCATGACAGGAACACACATGCAATGACATTGGTTGATCCATATGTGGTTTGTGACAATAACACACCTCCAATGCCATTGGTTAATCCATGTGTGGTTTGTGGAAAGAACACACATGCAATGCCATTGGTTGATGCATGTCTGGTTTGTGGAAAAGGACACACATGCAATGAACACTGGTGGATCCATAAGTGGTTTGTGGAAAGAACACACACATAGTGAACACTGCTGGATCCATACGTAGTTTGTGAAAAGAACACACATGCAATGACTCTAGTGCTGGTTTTAGTATAAGAACACACATGCAATGACTCTAGTGGGTCCATATGTGGTTTCTGAAAAGAACACACATGCAATGACACTAGTGGAACCATATGTGGTTTGTGGAAAGAACACACATGCAATAACCGCTGGTTGATCCATATGTGGTTTGTGGAAAGAACACACTTGCAATGACACTGGTTGATTCATATGTGGTTTGTGGAAAGAACACACATGCAATGACTCTGGTGGATCCATGTGTGGTTTGTGAAAAGAACACACATGCAATGCCATTGGTTGATCCATGTGTGGTTTGTGGAAAAGAACACACATGCAATTACTCTGGTGGATCCATGTGTGGTTTGTGGAAAGAACACACATGCAATGACTCTGGTGGATCCATGTGTGGTTTGTGAAAAGAACACACATGCAATGCCATTGGTTAATCCATGTGTGGTTTGTGAAAAGAACACACATGCAATGCCATTGTTTGATCCGTGTGTGGTTTGTGGAAACAACACACATGAAATGCCATTGGTTGATGCATGTGTGGTTTATGGAAAAGAACACACATCCAATGAACACTGGTGGATCCATAAGTGGTTTGTCGAAAGAACACACACGTAGTGAACACTGGTGGATCCATATGTGGTTTGTGAAAAGAACACACATGCAATGACTCTAGTGCTGGTTTTAGTATAAGAACACACATGCAATGACTCTAGTGGGTCCATATGTGGTTTGTGAAAAGAACACACATGCAATGACTCTAGTGGATCCATATGTGGTTTGTGGAAAGAACACACATGCAATAACCGTTGGTTGATCCATATGTGGTTTGTGGAAAAGAACACACATGCAATGACTCTAGTGGATCCATATGTGGTTTGTAGAAAGAACACACATGCAATGACTCAAGTGGGTCCATGTGTGGTTTGTGAAAAGAACACACATGCAATGACTCTGGTTGATCCATGTGTGGTTTGTGGAAAGAACACACATGGAATGACATTGGTGGATCCATGTGTGGTTTATGGAAAAGAACACACATGCAATGACTCTAGTGGATCCATATATGGTTTGTGACAGGAACACACATGCAATGACACTTGTGGATCCATATGTGGGTTGTTAAAAGAACACACATTTAATGACTCTAGTGTTGGTTTTAGTATAAGAACACACATGCAATGACTCTAGTGGGTCCGTATGTGGTTTGTGAAAAGAACACACATGCAATGACTCTAGTGGATACATATGTAGTTTGTGGAAAGAACACACATGCAATAACCACTGGTTGATCCATATGTGGTTTGTGGAAAGAACACGCATGCAATGACACTAGTTGATCCATATGTGGTTTGTGGAAAGAACACACATGTAATGACTCTGGTGGATCCATGTGTGGTTTGTGAAAAGAAAACACATGCAATGCCATTGGTTGATACATGTGTGGTTTGTGAAAATAACACACATGCAATGCCATTGGTTGATCCATGTGTGGTTTGTGGAAAGAACACACATGCAATGACATTGGTTGATCCATGTGTGGTTTGTGGCAAAGAACGGCATGCAATGACTCTGGTGGATCCATGTGTGGTTTGTGAAAAGAACACACATGCAATGACATTGGTTGATCCATGTGTGGTTTGTGGAAAGAACACACATGCAATGACATTGGTTGATCCATGTGTGGTTTGTGGAAAAGAACACACATGCAATTACTCTGGTGGATCCATGTGTGGTTTGTGGAAAGAACACACATGCAATGACTCTGGTGGATCCATGTGTGGTTTGTGAAATGAACACACATGCAATGCCATTGGTTGATCCATGTGTGGTTTTGTGAAAAGAACACACATGCAATGCCATTGTTTGATCTATGTGTGGTTTGGGGAAAGAACACACATGCAATGCCATTGGTTGATGCATGTGTGGTTTGTGGAAAAGAACACACATGCAATGAACACTGGTGGATCCATAAGTGGTTTGTGGAAATAACACACACGTAGTGAACACTGTTGGATCCATACGTGGTTTGTGAAAAGAACACACATGCAATGACTCTAGTGCTGTTTTTAGTATAAGAACACACATGCAATTACTCTAGTGGCTCCATATGTGGTTTGTGAAAATACCACACATGTAATTACTCTAGTGGATCCATATGTGGTTTGTGGAAAGAACACATATGAATTAACCGTTGGTTGATCCATATGTGGTTTGTGGAAAGGACACACAGGCAATGACACTGGTTGATCGATATGTGGTTTGTGGAAAGAACACACATGCAATGACTCTGGTGGATCCATGTGTGGTTTGTGAAAAGAACACACATGCAATGAACACTGGTGGATCCATAAGTGGCTTGTGAAAAGAACACACATGCAATGACTCTAGTGGATCCATATGTGGTTTGTAGAAAGAACACACATGCAATGACTCAAGTGGGTCCATGTGTGGTTTGTGAAAAGAACACACATGCAATGACTCTGGTTGATCCATGTGTGGTTTGTGGAAAGAACACACATGCAATGACATTGGTGGATCCATGTGTGGTTTGTGGAAAAGAACACACATGCAATGACTCTAGTGGATCCATATACGGTTTGTGAGAGGAACACACATGCAATGACACTGGTGGATCCATATGTGGGTTGTTAAAAGAACACACATTTAATGACTCTAGTGCTGGTTTTAGTATAAGAACACACATGCAATGACTCTAGTGGGTCCATATGTGGTTTGTGAAAAGAACACACATGCAATGACTCTAGTGGATACATATGTAGTTTGTGGAAAGAACACACATGCAATAACCACTGGTTGATCCATATGTGGTTTGTGGAAAGAACACGCATGTAATGACACTGGTTGATCCATATGTGGTTTGTGGAAAGAACACACATGCAATGACTCTGGTGGATCCATGTGTGGTTTGTGAAAAGAAAACACATGCAATGCCATTGGTTGATCCATGTGTGGTTTGTGAAAATAACACACATGCAATGCCATTGGTTGATCCATGTGTGGTTTGTGGAAAGAACACACATGCAATGACATTGGTTGATCCATGTGTGGTTTGTGGCAAAGAACAGCATGCAATGACTCTGGTGGATCCATGTGTGGTTTGTGAAAAGAACACACATGCAATGACATTGGTTGATCCATGTGTGGTTTGTGGAAAGAACACACATGCAATGACATTGGTTGATCCATGTGTGGTTTGTGGAAAAGAACACACATGCAATTACTCTGGTGGATCCATGTGTGGTTTGTGGAAAGACCACACATGCAATGACTCTGGTGGATCCATGTGTGGTTTGTGAAAAGAACACACATGCAATGCCATTGGTTGATCCATGTGTGGTTTGTGAAAAGAACACACATGCAATGCCATTGTTTGATCTATGTGTGGTTTGTGGAAAGAACACACATGCAATGCCATTGGTTGATGCATGTGCGGTTTGTGGAAAAGAACACACATGCAATGAACACTGGTGGATCCATAAGTGGTTTGTGGAAAGAACACACACGTAGTGAACTCTGGTGGATCCATACGTGGTTTGTGAAAAGAACACACATGGAATGACTCTAGTGCTGGTTTTAGTATAAGAACACACATGCAATTACTCTAGTGGCTCCATATGTGGTTTGTGAAAATACCACACATGCAATTACTCTAGTGGATCCACATGTGGTTTGTCGAAAGAACACATATGAATTAACCGCTGGTTGATCCATATGTGGTTTGTGGAAAGGACACACATGCAATGACACTGGTTGATCGATATGTGGTTTGTGGAAAGAACACACATGCAATGACCCTCGTGGATCCATGTGTGGTTTGTGAAAAGAACACACATGCAATGCCATTGGTTGATCCATGTGTGGCTTGTGAAAAGAATTCACATGCAATACCATTGGTTGATCCATGTTTGGTTGGTGGAAATAACACACACACAATGCCATTGGTTGATGCATGTGGTTTGTGGAAAAGAACACACATGCAATGAACACTAGTGGATCCATAAGTGGTTTGTGAAAAGAACACACATGCAATAACTTTGGTGGATCCATTTGTGGTTTGTATGTAGGACACACATGCAATGACTCAAGTGGGTCCATGTGTGGTTTGTGAAAAGAACACACATGCAATGACTCTGGTTGATCCATGTGTGGTTTGTGGAAAGAAAACACATGCATTAACCACTGGTTGATCCATATGTGGTTTGTGGAAAGAACACACATGCAATGACACTGGTTGAATCATATGTGGTTTGTGGAAAGAACACACATGCAATGACCACTGGTTGATTCATGTGTGGTTCATGACAGGAACACACATGCAATGACATTGGTTGATCCATATGTGGTTTGTGACAATAACACACCTCCAATGCCATTGGTTAATCCATGTGTGGTTTGTGGAAAGAACACACATGCAATGCCATTGGTTGATGCATGTGTGGTTTGTGGAAAAGGACACACATGCAATGAACACTGGTGGATCCATCAGTGGTTTGTGGAAAGAACACACACATAGTGAACACTGCTGGATCCATACGTGGTTTGTGAAAAGAACACACATGCAATGACTCTAGTGCTGGTTTTAGTATAAGAACACACATGCAATGACTCTAGTGGGTCCATATGTGGTTTCTGAAAAGAACACACATGCAATGACACTAGTGGAACCATATGTGGTTTGTGGAAAGAACACACATGCAATAACCGCTGGTTGATCCATATGTGGTTTGTGGAAAGAACACACTTGCAATGACACTGGTTGATCCATATGTGGTTTGTGGAAAGAACACACATGCAATGACTCTGGTGGATCCATGTGTGGTTTGTGAAAAGAACACACATGCAATGCCATTGGTTAATCCATGTGTGGTTTGTGGAAAAGAACACACATGCAATTACTCTGGTGGATCCATGTGTGGTTTGTGGAAAGAACACACATGCAATGACTCTGGTGGATCCATGTGTGGTTTGTGAAAAGAACACACATGCAATGCCATTGGTTAATCCATGTGTGGTTTGTGAAAAGAACACACATGCAATGCCATTGTTTGATCCATGTGTGGTTTGTGGAAACAACACACATGAAATGCCATTGGTTGATGCATGTGTGGTTTATGGAAAAGAACACACATGCAATGAACACTGGTGGATCCATAAGTGGTTTGTCGAAAGAACACACACGTAGTGAACACTGGTGGATCCATATGTGGTTTGTGAAAAGAACACACATGCAATGACTCTAGTGCTGGTTTTAGTATAAGAACACACATGCAATGAATCTAGTGGGTCCATATGTGGTTTGTGAAAAGAACACACATGCAATGACTCTAGTGGATCCATATGTGGTTTGTGGAAAGAACACACATGCAATAACCGTTGGTTGATCCATATGTGGTTTGTGGAAAAGAACACACATGCAATGACTCTAGTGGATCCATATGTGGTTTGTAGAAAGAACACACATGCAATGACTCTAGTGGGTCCATGTGTGGTTTGTGAAAAGAACACACATGCAATGACTCTGGTTGATCCATGTGTGGTTTGTGGAAAGAAAACACATGGAATGACATTGGTGGATCCATGTGTGGTTTATGGAAAAGAACACACATGCAATGACTCTAGTGGATCCATATATGGTTTGTGACAGGAACACACATGCAATGACACTGGTGGATCCATATGTGGGTTGTTAAAATAACACACATTTAATGACTCTAGTGTTGGTTTTAGTATAAGAACACACATGCAATGACTCTAGTGGGTCCGTATGTGGTTTGTGAAAAGAACACACATGCAATGACTCTAGTGGATACATATGTAGTTTGTGGAAAGAACACACATGCAATAACCGCTGGTTGATCCATATGTGGTTTGTGGAAAGAACATGCATGCAATGACACTAGTTGATCCATATGTGGTTTGTGGAAAGAACACACATGTAATGACTCTGGTGGATCCATGTGTGGTTTGTGAAAAGAAAACACATGCAATGCCATTGGTTGATCCATGTGTGGTTTGTGAAAATAACACACATGCAATGCCATTGGTTGATCCATGTGTGGTTTGTGGAAAGAACACACATGCAATGACATTGGTTGATCCATGTGTGGTTTGTGGCAAAGAACGGCATGCAATGACTCTGGTGGATCCATGTGTGGTTTGTGAAAAGAACACACATGCAATGACATTGGTTGATCCATGTGTGGTTTGTGGAAAGAACACACATGCAATGACATTGGTTGATCCATGTGTGGTTTGTGGAAAAGAACACACATGCAATTACTCTGGTTGATCCATGTGTGGTTTGTGGAAAGAACACACATGCAATGACTCTAGTGGATCCATGTGTGGTTTGTGAAATGAACACACATGCAATGCCATTGGTTGATCCATGTGTGGTTTGTGAAAAGAACACACATGCAATGCCATTGTTTGATCTATGTGTGGTTTGTGGAAAGAACACACATGCAATGCCATTGGTTGATGCATGTGTGGTTTGTGGAAAAGAACACACATGCAATGAACACTGGTGGATCCATAAGTGGTTTGTGGAAATAACACACACGTAGTGAACACTGGTGGATCCATACGTGGTTTGTGAAAAGAACACACATGCAATGACTCTAGTGCTGGTTTTAGTATAAGAACACACATGCAATTACTCTAGTGGCTCCATATGTGGTTTGTGAAAATACCACACATGTAATTACTCTAGTGGATCCATATGTGGTTTGTGGAAAGAACACATATGAATTAACCGTTGGTTGATCCATATGTGGTTTGTGGAAAGGACACACATGTAATGACACGGGTTGATCGATATGTGGTTTGTGGAAAGAACACGCATGCAATGACACTGGTTGATCCATATGTGGTTTGTGGAAAGAACACACATGCAATGACTCTGGTGGATCCATGTGTGGTTTGTGAAAAGAAAACACATGCAATGCCATTGGTTAATCCATGTGTGGTTTGTTAAAATAACACACATGCAATGCCATTGGTTCATCCATGTGTGGTTTGTGGAAAGAACACACATGCAATGACATTGGTTGATCCATGTGTGGTTTGTGGCAAAGAACGGCATGCAATGACTCTGGTGGATCCATGTGTGGTTTGTGAAAAGAACACACATGCAATGACATTGGTTGATCCATGTGTGGTTTGTGGAAAGAACACACATGCAATGACATTGGTTGATCCGTGTGTGGTTTGTGGAAAAGAACACACATGCAATTACTCTAGTGGATCCATGTGTGGTTTGTGGAAAGAACACACATGCAATGACTCTGGTGGATCCATGTGTGGTTTGTGAAATGGACACACATGCAATGACACTGGTTGATCCATATGTGGTTTGTGGAAAGAATACGCATGCAATGACACTAGTTGATCCATATGTGGTTTGTGGAAAGAACACACATGCAATGACTCTGGTGGATCCATGTGTGGTTTGTGAAAAGAAAACACTTGCAATGCCATTGGTTGATCCATGTGTGGTTTGTGAAAATAACACACATGCAATGCCATTGGTTGATCCATGTGTGGTTTGTGGAAAGAACACACATGCAATGACTCTGGTGGATCCATGTGTGGTTTGTGAAAAGAACACACATGCAATGACATTGGTTGATTCATGTGTGGTTTGTGGAAAGAACACACATGCAATGACATTGGTTGATCCATGTGTGGTTTGTGGAAAAGAACACACATGCAATTACTCTGGTGGATCCATGTGTGGTTTGTGGAAAGAACACACATGCAATGCCATTGGTTGATCCATGTGTGGTTTGTGAAAAGAACACACATGCAATGCCATTGTTTGATCTATGTGTGGTTTGTGGAAAGGACACACATGCAATGCCATTGGTTGATGCATGTGTGGTTTGTGGAAAAGAACGCACATGTAATAAACACTGGTGGATCCATAAGTGGTTTGTGGAAATAACACACACGTAGTGAACACTGGTGGATCCATACATGGTTTGTGAAAAGAACACACATGCAATGACTCTAGTGCTGGTTTTAGTATAAGAACACACATGCAATTACTCTAGTGGCTCCATATGTGGTTTGTGAAAATACCACACATGTAATTACTCTAGTGGATCCATATGTGGTTTGTGGAAAGAACACATATGAATTAACCATTGGTTGATCCATATGTGGTTTGTGGAAAGGACACACATGCAATGACACTGGTTGATCGATATGTGGTTTGTGGAAAGAACACACATGCAATGACTCTGGTGGATCCATGTGTGGTTTGTGAAAAGAACACACATGCATTGCCATTGGTTGATCCATGTGTGGCTTGTGGAAATAACACCCATGCAATGTCATTGGTTGATGCATGTGGTTTGTGGAAAAGAACACACATTCAATGAACACTAGTGGATCCATAAGTGGTTTGTGAAAAGAACACACATGCAATAACTTTGGTGGATCCATATGTGGTTTGTAGAAAGAACACACATGCAATGACTCAAGTGGGTCCATGTGTGGTTTGTGAAATGAACACACATGCAATGAATCTGGTTGATCCATGTGTGGTTTGTGGAAAGAACACACATGCAATGACATTGGTGAATCCATGTGTGGTTTGTGGAAAAGAACACACATGCAATGACTCTAGTGGATCCATATGTGGTTTGTGGAAAGAGCACCCATGCAATGACCACAGGTTGATTCATATGTGGTTCATGACAGGAACACACATGCAATGACATTGGTTGATCCATATGTGGTTTGTGACAATAACACACCTGCAATGCCATTGGTTAATCCATGTGTGGTTTGTGGAAAGAACACACAAGCAATGCCACTGGTTGATGCATGTGTGGTTTGTGGAAAAGAACACACATGCAATGAACACTGGTGGATCCATAAGTGTTTTGTGGAAAGAACACACACACAGTGAACACTGCTGGATCCATACGTGGTTTGTGAAAAGAACACACATGCAATGACTCTAGTGCTGGTTTTAGTATAAGAACACACATGCAATGACTCTAGTGTTGGTTTTAGTATAAGAACACACATGCAATGACTCTAGTGGGTCCATATGTGGTTTATGAAAAGAACACACATGCAATGACTCTAGTGGATCCATATGTGGTTTGTGGAAAGAACACACACTCAATAACCGTTGGTTGATCCATATGTGGTTTGTGGAAAGAACACACTTGCAATGACACTGGTTGTTCCATATGTGGTTTGTGGAAAGAACACACATGCAATGACTCTGGTGGATGCATGTGTGGTTTGTGAAAAGAACACACATGCAATGCTATTGGTTGATCCATGTGTGGTTTGTGAAAAGAATACACATGCAATGCCATTGATTGATCCATGTGTGGTTTATGGAAATAACACACATGCAATGCCATTGGTTGATGCATGTGGTTTGTGGAAAAGAACACACATGCAATGAACACTGGTGGATCCATAAGTGGTTTGTGGAAAGAACACACATGCAGTGAACACTGGTGGATCCATATGTGGTTTGTGAAAAGAACACACATTCAATGCCATTGGTTGATCCATATGTGGTTTGTGAAAAGAACACACATGCAATGACTCTAGTGGATCCATATGTGGTTTCTGGAAAGAACACACATGCAATGACCACTGGTTGATCCATATGTGGTTTGTGGAAAGAACACACATGCAATGACACTGGTTGATCCATATGTGGTTTGTGCAAAGAACACACATGCAGTGAACACTGGTGGATCCATGTGTGGTTTGTGAAAAGAACACACATGCAATGACTCTAGTGCTGGTTTTAGTATAAGAACACACATGCAATGACTCTAGTGATGGTTTTAGTATAAGAACACACATGCAATGACTCTAGTGGGTCCATATGTGGTTTGTGAAAAGAACACACATGCAATGACTCTAGTGGATCCATATGTGGTTTGTGGAAAGAAAACACATGCAATAACCACTGGTTGATCCATATGTGGTTTGTGGAAAGAACACACATGCAATGACACTGGTTGAATCATATGTGGTTTGTTGAAAGAACACACATGCAATGACTCTAGTGGATCCATGTGTGGTTTGTGGAAAGAAAACACATGCAATGTCATTGGTTGATCCATGTGTGGTTTGTGGAAAGAACACACATGCAATGACATTGGTTGATCCATGTGTGGTTTGTGGAAAAGAACACACATGCAATGACTCTGGTGGATCCATGTGTGGTTTGTGAAAAGAACACACATGCAATGCAATTGGTTGATCCAGGTGTGGTTTGTGGAAATAACACACATGCAATGACATTGGTTGATCCATGTGTGGTTTGTGGAAAAGAACACACATGCAATTACTCTGGTGGATCCATGTGTGGTTTGTGGAAAGAACACACATGCAATGACTCTGGTGGTTCCATGTGTGGTTTGTGAAAAGAACACACATGCAATGCCATTGGTTAATCCATGTGTGGTTTGGGAAAAGAACACACATGCAATGCCATTGTTTGATCCATGTGTGGTTTGTGGAAAGAACACACATGCAATGCCATTGGTTGATGCATGTGTGGTTTGTGGAAAAGAACACACATGCAATGAACATTGGTGGATACATAAGTGCTTTGTCGAAAGAACACACACGTAGTGAACACTGGTGGATCCATATGTGGTTTGTGAAAAGAACACACATGCAATGGCTCTAGTGCTGGTTTTAGTATAAGAACACACATGCAATGACTCTAGTGGGTCCATATGTTGTTTGTGAAAAGAACACACATGCAATGACTCTAGTGGATCCATATGTGGTTTGTGGAAAGAACACACATGCAATAACCGTTGGTTGATCCATATGTGGTTTGTGGAAAGAACACACATGCAATGACACTAGTTGATCCATATGTGGTTTGTGGAAAGAACACACATGCAATGACTCTGGTGGATCCATGTGTGGTTTGTGAAAAGAACACACATGCAATGCCATTGGTTGATCCATGTGTGGTTTGTGAAAATAATACACATGCAATGCCATTGGTTGATCCATGTGTGGTTTGTGGCAATAACACACATGCAATGCCATTGGTTGATGCATGTGGTTTGTGGAAAAGAACACACATGCAATGAACACTGGTGGATCCATAAGTGGCTTGTGAAAAGAACACACATGCAATGACTCTAGTGGATCCATATGTGGTTTGTAGAAAGAACACACATGCAATGACTCAAGTGGGTCCATGTGTGGTTTGTGAAAAGAACACACATGCAATGACTCTGGTTGATCCATGTGTGGTTTGTGGAAAGAACACACATGCAATGACATTGGTGGATCCATGTGTGGTTTGTGGAAAAGAACACACATGCAATGACTCTAGTGGATCCATATGCGGTTTGTGATAGGAACACACATGCAATGACACTGGTGGATCCATATGTGGGTTGTTAAAAGAACACACATTTAATGACTCTAGTGTTGGTTTTAGTACAAGAACACACATGCAATGACTCTAGTGGGTCCATATATGGTTTGTGAAAAGAACACACATGCAATGACTCTAGTGGATACATATGTAGTTTGTGGAAAGAACACACATGCAATAACCACTGGTTGATCCATATGTGGTTTGTGGAAAGAACACGCATGTAATGACACTGGTGGATCCATATGTGGTTTATGGAAAGAACACACATGCAATGACTCTGGTGGATCCATGTGTGGTTTGTGAAAAGAAAACACATGCAATGCCATTGGTTGATCCATGTGTGGTTTGTGAAAATAACACACATGCAATGCCATTGGTTGATCCATGTGTGGTTTGTGGAAAGAACACACATGCAATGACATTGGTTGATCCATGTGTGGTTTGTGGCAAATAACAGCATGCAATGACTCTGGTGGATCCATGTGTGGTTTGTGAAAAGAACACACATGCAATGACATTGGTTGATCCATGTGTGGTTTGTGGAAAGAACACACATGCAATCACATTGGTTGATCCATGTGTGGTTTGTGGAAAAGAACACACATGCAATTACTCTGGTGGATCCATATGTGGTTTGTGGAAAGAACACACATGCAATGACTCTGGTGGATCCATGTGTGGTTTGTGAAAAGAACACACATGCAATGCCATTGGTTGATCCATGTGTGGTTTGTGAAAAGAACACACATGCAATGCCATTGTTTGATCTATGTGTGGTTTGTGGAAAGAACACACATGCAATGCCATTGGTTGATGCATGTGTGGTTTGTGGAAAAGAACACACATGCAATGAACACTGGTGGATCCATAAGTGGTTTGTGGAAAGAACACACACGTAGTGAACACTGGTGGATCCATTCGTGGTTTGTGAAAAGAACACACATGCAATGACTCTAGTGCTGGTTTTAGTATAAGAACGCACATGCAATTACTCTAGTGGCTCCATATGTGGTTTGTGAAAATACCACACATGCAATTAGTCTAGTGGATCCATATGTGGTTTGTGGAAAGAACACATATGAATTAACCGCTGGTTGATCCATATGTGGTTTGTGGAAAGGACACACATGCAATGACACTGGTTGATCGATATGTGGTTTGTTGAAAGAACACACATGCAATGACTCTGGTGGATCCATGTGTGGTTTGTGAAAAGAACACACATGCAATGCCATTGGTTGATCCATGTGTGGTTTGTGAAAAGAATTCACATGCAATACCATTGGTTGATCCATGTGTGGTTGGTGGAAATAACACACACGCAATGCCATTTGTTGATGCATGTGGTTTGTGGAAAAGAACACACATGCAATGAACACTAGTGGATCCATAAGTGGTTTGTGAAAAGAACACACATGCAATAACTTTGGTGGATCCATATGTGGTTTGTAGATAGGACACACATGCAATGACTCAAGTGGGTCCATGTGTGGTTTGTGAAAAGAACACACATGCAATGACTCTGGTTGATCCATGTGTGGTTTGTGGAAAGAACACACATGCAATGACATTGGTGAATCCATGTGTGGTTTGTGGACAAGAACACACATTCAATGACTAGTGGATCCATATGTGGTTTGTGGAAAGAACACACATGCAATGACCACTAGTTGATTCATGTGTGGTTCATGACAGGAACACACATGCAATGACATTGGTTGATCCATATGTGGTTTGTGACAATAACACACCTCCAATGCCATTGGTTAATCCATGTGTGGTTTGTGGAAAGAACACACATGCAATGCCATTGGTTGATGCATGTGTGGTTTGTGGAAAAGAACACACATGCAATGAACACTGGTGGATCCATATGTGGTTTGTGGAAAGAACACACATGCAATGACACTGGTTGATCCATATGTGGTTTGTGCAAAGAACACACATGCAGTGAACACTGGTGGATCCATGTGTGGTTTGTGAAAAGAACACACATGCAATGACTCTAGTGCTGGTTTTAGTATAAGAACACACATGCAATGACTCTAGTGATGGTTTTAGTATAAGAACACACATGCAATGACTCTAGTGGGTCCATATGTGGTTTGTGAAAAGAACACACATGCAATGACTCTAGTGGATCCATATGTGGTTTGTGGAAAGAAAACACATGCAATAACCACTGGTTGATCCATATGTGGTTTGTGGAAAGAACACACATGCAATGACACTGGTTGAATCATATGTGGTTTGTTGAAAGAACACACATGCAATGACTCTAGTGGATCCATGTGTGGTTTCTGGAAAGAAAACACATGCAATGTCATTGGTTGATCCATGTGTGGTTTGTGGAAAGAACACACATGCAATGACATTGGTTGATCCATGCGTGGTTTGTGGAAAAGAACACACATGCAATGACTCTGGTGGATCCATGTGTGGTTTGTGAAAAGAACACACATGCAATGCAATTGATTGATCCAGGTGTGGTTTGTGGAAATAACACACATGCAATGACATTGGTTGATCCATGTGTGGTTTGTGGAAAAGAACACACATGCAATTACTCTGGTGGATCCATGTGTGGTTTGTGGAAAGAACACACATGCAATGACTCTGGTGGATCCATGTGTGGTTTGTGAAAAGAACACACATGCAATGCCATTGGTTAATCCATGTGTGGTTTGGGAAAAGAACACACATGCAATGCCATTGTTTGATCCATGTGTGGTTTGTGGAAAGAACACACATGCAATGCCATTGGTTGATGCATGTGTGGTTTGTGGAAAAGAACACACATGCAAAGAACATTGGTGGATACATAAGTGCTTTGTCGAAAGAACACACACGTAGTGAACACTGGTGGATCCATATGTGGTTTGTGAAAAGAACACACATGCAATGGCTCTAGTGGGTCCATATGCTGGTTTGTGAAAAGAACACACATGCAATGACTCTTGTGGATCCATTTTTGGTTTTTGGAAAGAACACACATGCAATGCCTTTGGTTGATCCATATGTGGTTTGTGGAAAGAACACACATGCAATGACACTAGTTGATCCATATGTGGTTTGTGGAAAGAACACACATGCAATGACTCTGGTGGATCCATGTGTGGTTTGTGAAAAGAACACACATGCAATGCCATTGGTTGATCCATGTGTGGTTTGTGAAAATAATACACATGCAATGCCATTGGTTGATCCATGTGTGGTTTGTGGCAATAACACACATGCAATGCCATTGGTTGATGCATGTGGTTTGTGGAAAAGAACACACATGCAATGAACACTGGTGGATCCATAAGTGGCTTGTGAAAAGAACACACATGCAATGACTCTAGTGGATCCATATGTGGTTTGTAGAAAGAACACACATGCAATGACTCAAGTGGGTCCATGTGTGGTTTGTGAAAAGAACACACATGCAATGACTCTGGTTGATCCATGTGTGGTTTGTGGAAAGAACACACATGCAATGACATTGGTGGATCCATGTGTGGTTTGTGGAAAAGAACACACATGCAATGACTCTAGTGGATCCATATGCGGTTTGTGATAGGAACACACATGCAATGACACTGGTGGATCCATATGTGGGTTGTTAAAAGAACACACATTTAATGACTCTAGTGTTGGTTTTAGTATAAGAACACACATGCAGTGGGTCCATATATGGTTTGTGAAAAGAACACACATGCAATGACTCTAGTGGATCCATATGTGGTTTGTGGAAAGAACACACATGCAATAACCGTTGGTTGATCCATATGTGGTTTGTGGAAAAGAACACACATGCAATGACTCTAGTGGATCCATATGTGGTTTGTAGAAAGAACACACATGCAATGACTCAAGTGGGTCCATGTGTGGTTTGTGAAAAGAACACACATGCAATGACTCTAGTTGATCCATGTGTGGTTTCTGGAAAGAACACACATGCAATGACATTGGTGGATCCATGTGTGGTTTGTGGAAAAGAACACACATGCAATGACTCTAGTGGATCCATATGCGGTTTGTGATAGGAACACACATGCAATGACACTGGTGGATCCATATGTGGGTTGTTAAAAGAACACACATTTAATGACTCTAGTGTGTATAAGAACACACATGCAATGACTCTAGTGGGTCCATATATGGTTTGTGAAAAGAACACACATGCAATGACTCTAGTGGATACATATGTAGTTTGTGGAAAGAACACACATGCAATAACCACTGGTTGAATCATATGTGGTTTGTGGAAAGAACACGCATGTAATGACACTGGTTGATCCATATGTGGTTTGTGGAAAGAACACACATGCAATGACTCTGGTGGATCCATGTGTGGTTTGTGAAAAGAAAACACATGCAATGCCATTGGTTGATCCATGTGTGGTTTGTGAAAATAACACACATGCAATGCCATTGGTTGATCCATGTGTGGTTTGTGGAAAGAACACACATGCAATGACATTGGTTGATCCATGTGTGGTTTGTGGCAAAGAACAGCATGCAATGACTCTGGTGGATCCATGTGTGGTTTGTGAAAAGAACACACATGCAATGACATTGGTTGATCCATGTGTGGTTTGTGGAAAGAACACACATGCAATGACATTGGTTGATCCATGTGTGGTTTGTGGAAAAGAACACACATGCAATTACTCTGGTGGATCCATGTGTGGTTTGTGGAAAGAACACACATGCAATGACTCTGGTGGATCCATGTGTGGTTTGTGAAAAGAACACACATGCAATGCCATTGGTTGATCCATGTGTGGTTTGTGAAAAGAACACACATGCAATGCCATTGTTTGATCTATGTGTGGTTTGTGGAAACAACACACATGCAATGCCATTGGTTGATGCATGTGTGGTTTGTGGAAAAGAACACACATGCAATGAACACTGGTGGATCCATAAGTGGTTTGTGGAAAGAACACACACGTAGTGAACACTGGTGGATCCATACGTGGTTTGTGAAAAGAACACACATGCAATGACTCTAGTGCTGGTTTTAGTATAAGAACGCACATGCAATTACTCTAGTGGCTCCATATGTGGTTTGTGAAAATACCACACATGCAATTAGTCTAGTGGATCCATATGTGGTTTGTGGAAAGAACACATATGAATTAACCGCTGGTTGATCCATATGTGGTTTGTGGAAAGGACACACATGCAATGACACTGGTTGATCGATATGTGGTTTGTTGAAAGAACACACATGCAATGACTCTGGTGGATCCATGTGTGGTTTGTGAAAAGAACACACATGCAATGCCATTGGTTGATCCATGTGTGGCTTGTGAAAAGAATTCACATGCAATACCATTGGTTAATCCATGTGTGGTTGGTGGAAATAACACACACGCAATGCCATTGGTTGATGCATGTGGTTTGTGGAAAAGAACACACATGCAATGAACACTAGTGGATCCATAAGTGGTTTGTGAAAAGAACACACATGCAATAACTTTGGTGGATCCATATGTGGTTTGTAGATAGGACACACATGCAATGACTCAAGTGGGTCCATGTGTGGTCTGTGAAAAGAACACACATGCAATGACTCTGGTTGATCCATGTGTGGTTTGTGGAAAGAACACACATGCAATGACATTGGTGAATCCATGTGTGGTTTGTGGACAAGAACACACATGCAATGACTCTAGTGGATCCATATGTGGTTTGTGGAAAGAACACACATGCAATGACCACTAGTTGATTCATGTGTGGTTCATGACAGGAACACACATGCAATGACATTGGGTGATCCATATGTGGTTTGTGACAATAACACACCTCCAATGCCATTGGTTAATCAATGTGTGGTTTGTGGAAAGAACACACATGCAATGAACACTGGTGGATCCATAAGTGGTTTGTGGAAAGAACACACACATAGTGAACACTGCTGGATCCATATGTGGTTTGTGAAAAGAACACACATGCAATGACTCTAGTGCTGGTTTTAGTATAAGAACGCACATGCAATGACTCTAGTGGGTCCATATGTGGTTTCTGAAAAGAACACACATGCAATGACTCTAGTGGAACCATATGTGGTTTGTGGAAAGAACACACATGCAATAACCGCTGGTTGATCCATATGTGGTTTGTGGAAAGAACACACTTGCAATGACACTGGTTGATCCATATGTGGTTTGTGGAAAGAACATACATGCAATGACTCTGGTGGATCCATGTGTGGTTTGTGAAAAGAACACACATGCAATGCCATTGGTTGATCCATGTGTGGTTTGTGGAAAGAACACACATGCAATGACATTGGTTGATCCATGTGTGGTTTGTGGAAAAGAACACACATGCAATTACTCTGGTGGATCCATGTGTGTTTTGTGGAAAGAACACACATGCAATGACTCTGGTGGATCCATGTGTGGTTTGTGAAAAGAACACACATGCAATGCCATTGGTTAATCCATGTGTGGTTTGTGAAAAGAACACACATGCAATGCCATTGTTTGATCCATGTGTGGTTTGTGGAAAGAACACACATGCAATGCCATTGGTTGATGCATGTGTGGTTTATGGAAAAGAACACACATGCAATGACTCTTGTGGATCCATGTGTGGTTTGTGAAAAGAACACACATGCAATGCCATTGGTTAATCCATGTGTGTTTTGTGAAAAGAACACACATGCAATGCCATTGGTTAATCCATGTGTGGTTTGTGAAAAGAAAACACATGCAATGCCATTGGTTGATCCATGTGTGGTTTGTGAAAATAACACACATGCAATGTCATTGGTTGATCCCTGTGTGGTTTGTGGAAAGAACACACATGCAATGACATTGGTTGATCCATGTGTGGTTTGTGGCAAAGAACAGCATGCAATGACTCTGGTGGATCCATGTGTGGTTCGTGAAAAGAACACACATGCAATGCCATTGGTTGATCCATGTGTGGTTTGTGGAAAGAACACACATGCAATGACATTGGTTGATCCATGTGTGGTTTGTGGAAAAGAACACACATGCAATTACTCTGGTGGATCCATGTGTGGTTTGTGGAAAGAGCACACATGCAATGACTCTGGTGGATCCATGTGTGGTTTGTGAAAAGAACACACATGCAATGCCATTGGTTGATCCATGTGTGGTTTGTGAAAAGAACACACATGCAATGCCATTGTTTGATCTATGTATGGTTTGTGGAAAGAACACACATGCAATGCCATTGGTTGATGCATGTGTGGTTTGTGGAAAAGAGCACACATGCAATGAACACTGGTGGATCCATAAGTGGTTTGTGGAAAGAACACACACGTAGTGAACTCTGGTGGATCCATACATGGTTTGTGAAAAGAACACACATGCAATGACTCTAGTGCTGGTTTTAGTATAAGAACACACATGCAATTACTCTAGTGGCTCCATATGTGGTTTGTGAAAATACCACACATGCAATTACTCTAGTGGATCCATATGTGGTTTGTCGAAAGAACACATATGAATTAACCGCTGGTTGATCCATATGTGGTTTGTGGAAAGGACACACATGCAATGACACTGGTTGATCGATATGTGGTTTGTGGAAAGAACACACATGCAATGACCCTCGTGGATCCATGTGTGGTTTGTGAAAAGAACACACATGCAATGCCATTGGTTGATCCATGTGTGGCTTGTGAAAAGAATTCACATGCAATACCATTGGTTGATCCATGTGTGGTTGGTGGAAATAACACACACGCAATGCCATTGGTTGATGCATGTGGTTTGTGGAAAAGAACACACATGCAATGAACACTAGTGGATCCATAAGTGGTTTGTGAAAAGAACACACATGCAATAACTTTGGTGGATCCATATGTGGTTTTTAGATAGGACACACATGCAATGACTCAAGTGGGTCCATGTGTGGTTTGTGAAAAGAACACACATGCAATGACTCTGGTTGATCCATGTGTGGTTTGTGGAAAGAACACACATGCAATGCCATTGTTTGATCTATGTGTGGTTTGTGGAAAGAACACACATGCAATGCCATTGGTTGATGCATGTGTGGTTTGTGGAAAAGAACACACATGCAATGAACACTGGTGGATCCATAAGTGGTTTGTGGAAATAACACACACGTAGTGAACACTGGTGGATCCATACGTGGTTTGTGAAAAGAACACACATGCAATGACTCTAGTGCTGGTTTTAGTATAAGAACACACATGCAATTACTCTAGTGGATCCATATGTGGTTTGTCGAAAGAACACATATGAATTAACCGCTGGTTGATCCATATGTGGTTTGTGGAAAGGACACACATGCAATGACACTGGTTGATCGATATGTGGTTTGTGGAAAGAACACACATGCAATGACCCTCGTGGATCCATGTGTGGTTTGTGAAAAGAACACACATGCAATGACATTGGTGAATCCATGTGTGGTTTGTGGAAAAGAACACACATGCAATGACTCTAGTGGATCCATATGTGGTTTGTGGAAAGAGCACACATGCAATGACCACTAGTTGATTCATATGCGGTTCATGACAGGAACACACATGCAATGACATTGGTTGATCCATATGTGGTTTGTGACAATAACACACCTGCAATGCCATTGGTTAATCCATGTGTGGTTTGTGGAAAGAACACACAAGCAATGCCATTGGTTGATGCATGTGTGGTTTGTGGAAAAGAACACACATGCAATGACCACTGGTGGATCCATCAGTGGTTTGTGGAAAGAACACACACAGTGAACACTGCTGGATCCATACGTGGTTTGTGCAAAGAACACACATGCAATGACTCTAGTGCTGATTTTAGTATAAGAACACACATGCAATGACTCTAGTGGGTCCATATGTGGTTTCTGAAAAGAACACACATGCAATGACTCTAGTGGATCCATATGTGGTTTGTGGAAAGAACACACACGCAATAACCATTGGTTGATCCATATGTGGTTTGTGGAAAGAACACACTTGCAATGACACTGGTTGTTCCATATGTGGTTTGTGGAAAGAACACACATGCAATGACTCTGGTGGATGCATGTGTGGTTTGTGAAAAGAACACACATGCAATGCCATTGGTTGATCCATGTGTGGTTTGTGAAAAGAATACACATGCAATGCCATTGATTGATCCATGTGTGGGTTATGGAAATAACACACATGCAATGCCATTGGTTGATGCATGTGGTTTGTGGAAAGAACACACATGCAATGAACACTGGTGGATCCATATGTGGTTTGTGAAAAGAACACACATTCAATGCCATTGGTTGATCCATATGTGGTTTGTGAAAAGAACACACATGCAATGACTCTAGTGGATCCATATGTGGTTTCTGGAAAGAACACACATGCAATGACCACTGGTTGATCCATATGTGGTTTGTGGAAAGAACACACATGCAATGACACTGGTTGATCCATATGTGGTTTGTGCAAAGAACACACATGCAGTGAACACTGGTGGATCCATGTGTGGTTTGTGAAAAGAACACACATGCAATGACTATAGTGCTGGTTTTAGTATAAGAACACACATGCAATGACTCTAGTGATGGTTTTAGTATAAGAACACACATGCAATGACTCTAGTGGGTCCATATGTAGTTTGTGAAAAGAACACATATGCAATGACTCTAGTGGATCCATATGTGGTTTGTGGAAAGAAAACACATGCAATAACCACTGGTTGATCCATATGTGGTTTGTGGAAAGAACACACATGCAATGACACTGGTTGAATCATATGTGGTTTGTGGAAAGAGCACACATGCAATGACTCTGGTGGATCCATGTGTGGTTTGTGAAAAGAACACACATGCAATGCCATTGGTTGATCCATGTGTAGTTTGTGAAAAGAACACACATGCAATGCCATTGTTTGATCTATGTGTGGTTTGTGGAAAGAACACACATGCAATGCCATTGGTTGATGCATGTGTGTTTTGTGGAAAAGAACACACATGCAATGAACACTGGTGGATCCATAAGTGGTTTGTGGAAACAACACACACGTAGTGAACACTGGTGGATCCATACGTGGTTTGTGAAAAGAACACACATGCAATGACTCTAGTGCTGGTTATAGTATAAGAACGCACATGCAATTACTCTAGTGGCTCCATATGTGGTTTGTGAAAATACCACACATGCAATTACTCTAGTGGATCCATATGTGGTTTGTGGAAAGAACACATATGAATTAACCGCTGGTTGATCCATATGTGGTTTGTGGAAAGGACACACATGCAATGACACTGGTTGATCGATATGTGGTTTGTGGAAAGAACACACATGCAATGACTCTGGTGGATCCATGTGTGGTTTGTGAAAAGAACACACATGCAATGCCATTGGTTGATCCATGTGTGGCTTGTGAAAAGAATTCACATGCAATACCATTGGTTGATCCATGTGTGGTTGGTGGAAATAACACACACGCAATGCCATTGGTTGATGCATGTGGTTTGTGGAAAAGAACACACATGCAATGAACAATAGTGGATCCATAAGTGGTTTGTGAAAAGAACACACATGCAATAACTTTGGTGGATCCATATGTGGTTTGTAGATAGGACACACATGCAATGACTCAAGTGGGTCCATGTGTGGTTTGTGAAAAGAACACACATGCAATGACTCTGGTTGATCCATGTGTAGTTTGTGGAAAGAACACACATGCAATGACATTGGTGAATCCATGTGTGGTTTGTGGACAAGAACACACATGCAATAACTCTAGTGGATCCATATGTGGTTTGTGGAAAGAACACACATGCAATGACCACTGGTTGATTCATGTGTGGTTCATGATAGGAACACACATGCAATGACATTGGTTGATCCATATGTGGTTTGTGACAATAACACACCTCCAATGCCATTGGTTAATCCATGTGTGGTTTGTGGAAAGAACACACATGCAATGCCATTGGTTGATGCATGTGTGGTTTGCGGAAAAGAACACACATGCAATGAACAATGGTGGATCCATAAGTGGTTTGTGGAAAGAACACACACATAGTGAACATTGCTAGATCCATATGTGGTTTGTGAAAAGAACACGCATGCAATGACTCTAGTGCTGGTTTTAGTATAAGAACACACATGCAATGACTCTAGTGGGTCCATATGTGGTTTCTGAAAAGAACACACATGCAATGACTCTAGTGGAACCATATGTGGTTTGTGGAAAGAACACACATGCAATAACCGCTGGTTGATCCATATGTGGTTTGTGGAAAGAACACACTTGCAATGACACTAGTTGATCCATATGTGGTTTGTGGAAAGAACATACATGCAATGACTCTGGTGGATCCATGTGTGGTTTGTGAAAATAACACACATGCAATGCCATTGGTTGATCCATGTGTGGTTTGTGGAAAGAACACACATGCAATGACATTGGTTTATCCATGTGTGGTTTGTGGAAAAGAACACACATGCAATTACTCCGGTGGATCCATGTGTGGTTTGTGGAAAGAACACACATGCAATGACTCTGGTGGATCCATGTGTGGTTTGTGAAAAGAACACACATGCAATGCCATTGGTTAATCCATGTGTGGTTTGTGAAAAGAACACACATGCAATGCCATGGTTTGATCCACGTGTGGTTTGTGGAAAGAACACACATGCAATGCCATTGGTTGATGCATGTGTGGTTTATGGAAAAGAACACACATGCAATGACTCTAGTGGATCCATGTGTGGTTTGTGAAAAGAACACACATGCAATGCCATTGGTTAATCCATGTGTGGTTTGTGAAAAGAACACACATGCAATGCCATTGGTTAATCCATGTGTGGTTTGTGAAAAGAAAACACATGCAATGCCATTGGTTGATCCATGTGTGGTTTGTGAAAATAACACACATGCAATGTCATTGGTTGATCCCTGTGTGGTTTGTGGAAAGAACACACATGCAATGACATTGGTTGATCCATGTGTGGTTTGTGGCAAAGAACAGCATGCAATGACTCTGGTGGATCCATGTGTGGTTTGTGAAAAGAACACACATGCAATGCCATTGGTTGATCCATGTGTGGTTTGTGGAAAGAACACACATGCAATGACATTGGTTGATCCATGTGTGGTTTGTGGAAAAGAACACACATGCAATTACTCTGGTGGATCCATGTGTGGTTTGTGGAAAGAACACACATGCAATGACTCTGGTGGATCCATGTGTGGTTTGTGAAAAGAACACATGCAATGCCATTGGTTGATCCATGTGTGGTTTGTGGAAAGAACACACATGCAATGACATTGGTTGATCCATGTGTGGTTTGTGGAAAAGAACACACATGCAATTACTCTGGTGGATCCATGTGTGGTTTGTGGAAAGAACACACATGCAATGACTCTGGTGGATCCATGTGTGGTTTGTGAAAAGATTACACATGCAATGCCATTGGTTAATCCATGTGTGGTTTGTGAAAAGAACACACATGCAATGCCATTGTTTGATCCATGTGTGGTTTGTGGAAAGAACACACATGCAATGCCATTGGTTGATGCATGTGTGGTTTACGAAAAAGAACACACATGCAATGACTCTGGTGGATCCATGTGTGGTTTGTGAAAAGAACACACATGCAATGCCATTGGTTAATCCATGTGTGGTTTGTGAAAAGAACACACATGCAATGCCATTGGTTAATACATGTGTGGTTTGTGAAAAGAACACACATGCAATGACTCTAGTGCTGGTTTTAGTATAAGAACACACATGCAATGACTCTAGTGGGTCCATATGTGGTTTGTGAAAAGAACACACATGCAATGACTCTAGTGGATCCATATGTGGTTTGTGGAAAGAACACACATGCAATAACCGTTGGTCGATCCATATGTGGTTTGTGGAAAGAACACACATGCAATGAAACTGGTTGATCCATATGTGGTTTGTGGAAAGAACACACATGCAATGACTCTGGTGGATCCATGTGTGGTTTGTGAAAAGAACACACATGCAATGCCATTGGTTGATCCATGTGTGGTTTGTGAAAATAATACACATGCAATGCCATTGGTTGATCCATGTGTGGTTTGTGGAAATAACACACATGCAATGCCATTGGTTGATGCATGTGGTTTGTGGAAAAGAACACACATCCAATAAACACTAGTGGATCCATAAGTGGCTTGTGAAAAGAACACACATGCAATGACTCTAGTGGATCCATATGTGGTTTGTAGAAAGAACACACATGCAATGACTCAAGTGGGTCCATGTGTGGTTTGTGAAAAGAACACACATGCAATGACTCTGGTTGATCCATGTGTGGTTTGTGGAAAGAACACACATGGAATGACATTGGTGGATCCATGTGTGGTTTGTGGAAAAGAACACACATGCAATGACTCTAGTGGATCCATATATGGTTTGTGACAGGAACACACATGCAATGACACTGGTGAATCCATATGTGGGTTGTTAAAAGAACACACATTTAATGACTCTATTGTTGGTTTTAGTATAAGAACACACATGCAATGACTCTAGTGGGTCCGTATGTGGTTTGTAAAAAGAACACACATGCAATAACTCTAGTGGATACATATGTAGTTTGTGGAAAGAACACACATGCAATAACCACTGGTTGATCCATATGTGGTTTGTGGAAAGAACACGCATGCAATGACACTAGTTGATCCATATGTGGTTTGTGGAAAGAACACACATGCAATGACTCTGGTGGATCCATGTGTGGTTTGTGAAAAGAAAACACATGCAATGCCATTGATTGATCCATGTGTTGTTTGTGAAAATAACACACATACAATGTCATTGGTTGATCCATGTGTGGTTTGTGGAAAGAACACACATGCAATGACATTGGTTGATCCATGTGTGGTTTGTGGCAAAGAACAACATGCAATGACTCTGGTGGATCCATGTGTGGTTTGTGAAAAGAACACACATGCAATGCCATTGGTTGATCCATGTGTGGTTTGTGGAAAGAACACACATGCAATGACATTGGTTGATCCATGTGTGGTTTGTGGAAAAGAACACACA
Source organism: Avena insularis (assembly GCA_023614405.1). Taxonomy (NCBI): domain Eukaryota; kingdom Viridiplantae; phylum Streptophyta; class Magnoliopsida; order Poales; family Poaceae; genus Avena; species Avena insularis. The sequence goes on along the minus strand of CM042688.1, from coordinate 411,675,548 downwards.
TGCAATTACTGTGGTGGATCCATCTGTGGTTTGTGGAAAGAACACACATGCAATGACTCTGGTGGATCCTTGTGTGGTTTGTGAAAAGAACACACATGCAATGTCATTGGTTGATCCATGTGTGGTTTGTGGAAAGAACACACATGCAATGCCATTGTTTGATCTATGTGTGGTTTGTGGAAAGAACACACATGCAATGCCATTGGTTGATGCATGTGTGGTTTGTGGAAAAGAACACACATGCAATGAATACTGGTGAATCCATAAGGGGTTTGTGGAAAGAACATACACGTAGTGAACACTGGTGGATCCATACGTGGTTTGTGAAAAGAACACACATGCAATGACTCTAGTGCTGGTATTAGTATAAGAACACACATGCAATTACTCTAGTGGCTCCATATGTGGTTTGTGAAAATACCACACATGCAATTACTCTAGTGGATCCATATGTGGTTTGTGGAAAGAACACATATGAATTAACCGCTGGTTGATCCATATGTGGTTTGTGGAAAGGACACACATGCAATGACACTGGTTGATCGATATGTGGTTTGTGGAAAGAACACACATGCAATGACTCTGGTGGATCCATGTGTGGTTTGTGAAAAGAACACATATGCAATGCCATTGGTTGATCCATGTGTGGCTTGTGAAAAGAATTCACATGCAATACCATTGGTTGATCCATGTGTGGTTTGTGGAAATAACACACATGCAATGTCATTGGTTGATGCATGTGGTTTGTGGAAAAGAACACACATGCAATGAACACTAGTGGATCCATAAGTGGTTTGTGAAAAGAACACACATGCAATAACTTTGGTGGATCCATATGTGGTTTGTAGAAAGAACACACATGCAATGACTCAAGTGGGTCATGTGTGGTTTGTGAAAAGAACACACATAAAATGACTCTGGTTGATCCATGTGTGGTTTGTGGAAAGAACACACATGCAATGACATTGGTTAATCCATGTGTGGTTTGTGGAAAAGAACACACATGCAATGACTCTAGTGGATCCATATGTGGTTTGTGGAAAGAACACACATGCAATGACCACTGGTTGATTCATGTGTGGTTCATGACAAGAACACACATGCAATGACATTGGTTGATCCATATGTGGTTTGTGACAATAACACACCTGCAATGCCATTGGTTAATCCATGTGTGGTTTGTGGAAAGAACACACATGCTATGCCATTGGTTGATGCATGTGTGGTTTTTGGAAAAGAACACACATGCAATGAACACTGGTGGATCCATAAGTGGTTTGTGGAAAGAACACACACAAAGTGAACACTGTTGGATCCATACGTGGTTTGTGAAAAGAACACACATGCAATGACTCTAGTGCTGGTTTTAGTATAAGAACACACATGCAATGACTCTAGTGGGTCCATATGTGGTTTCTCAAAAGAACACACATGCAATGACTCTAGTGGATCCATATGTGGTTTGTGGAAAGAACACACATGCAATAACCGCTGGTTGATCCATATGTGGTTTGTGGAAATAACATACTTGCAATGACACTGGTTGATCCATATGTGGCTTGTGGAAAGAACACACATGCAATGACTCTGGTGGATCCATGTGTGGTTTGTGAAAAGCACACACATGCAATGCCATTGGTTGATCCATGTGTGGTTTGTGAAAATAATACACATGCAATGCCATTGGTTGATCCATGTGTGGTTTATGGAAATAACACACATGCAATGCCTTTGGTTGATGCATGTGGTTTGTGGAAAAGAACACACATGCAATGAGCACTGGTGGATCCATAAGTGGTTTCTGGAAAGAACACACATGCTGTGAACACTGGTGGATCCATATGTGGTTTGTGAAAAGAACACACATTCAATGCCATTGGTTGATCCATATGTGGTTTGTGAAAAGAACACACATGCAATGACTCTAGTGGATCCATATGTGGTTTCTAGAAAGAACACACATGCAATGACCACTGGTTGATCCAAGTATGGTTCATGACAGGAACACACATGCAATGACATTGGTTGATCCATATGTGGTTTGCGAAAAGAACACACATGCAATGACTCAGGGGGATCAATGTGTGGTTTGTGAAAAGAACACACATGCAATGACTCTAGTGTATCCATATGTGGTTTGTGGAAAGTACACACATGCAATAACCACTGGTTGATCCATATGTGGTTTCTGGAAAGAACACACATGCAACGACACTGGTTGATCCATATGTGGTTTGTGGAAAGAACACACATGTAATGACTCTGGTGGATCCATGTATGGTTTGTGGAAAAAACACACATGCAATGACTGGTGGATCCATGTGTTGTTTGTGAAAAGAACACACATGCTATGCCATTGGTTGATCCATGTGTGGTTTGTGAAAAGAACACACATGCAATGCCATTGTTTGATCCATGTGTGGTTTGTGAAAAGAACACACATGCAATGCCATTGGTTGATCCATGTTTGGTTTGTGAAAAGAATACACATGCAATGCCATTGGTTGATCCATGTGTGGTTTGTGGAAAGAAAACACATGAAATGCCATTGGTTGATGCATGTGGTTTGTGGAAAAGAACACACATGCAATGAACACTGATGGATCAATAAGTGGTTTGTGGAAAGAACATACATGCAGTGAACACTAGTGGATCCATATGTGGTTTGTGTCGTGGAAATGGCCACGGCAGTCGCTGCCACTGGCAGCGATTGAGTGTTTCGTGAGGAAGAGTTGGCGGCCATCTGCGGTGCGAGATGGGGGCGGATGCACATGGGTTTACCCAGGTTCGTCCCCTAGAGGTAAAGACCTACTTCTGCTAGATTAGATTATTGGAGAGTGAGTTACAGGGGTGGCGAGCTCGGCGGCTAGGCAACGAGTTGCTTGAGGGGGTGTATGATGGAACGTAAGTCTCTAGGATACCCTAGGGAGGTTTATATATGAGGCACCTCGCTAGGGTTTACAAGTTATCACCGAACAAGATAAGGATCCAGAGGTTTTGACGTAATCCAACTGGGCTTCTGTTACGCTTCTAGGCCTCCATTCGCCAGTCGCTGGGCCTTTCCTTCCTTCGTAGTCCAGTCGCCGTCTTTTGGACGCACTCGCAGGCCCTTCGGCCCATTCGAAATGTCCTACTAGGCATACCCCCTTCGGCATATCCCCATCAGTAGTCCCCGAGGCCATCGTTGATGCAGGCACAGGCGTCCTTTTGGTGTTCGGAGTAGGCAAGCCCAATTCGGGCGTCCAGTCGAGTCGGCGATGGACTCCATTAGAGCCAAGGAGAATTTCCTCATGTTTCCTTTCGCCGTCTCAATGAATGTTATTGCCGCCAAGTCGTCGTCTTGGCGAATGGAAAAGACTGGCGGGTAGCGGGTGAAATAAAGGAGTTGGACCATCAAATTTGGTCAAACTATCCATTGGGATTTCCAACGGTAACTTCAGCGCAATTACCATGAGTAACGGCTATCCCGATATTGGCGGGTGGCATTTCCCATATAAGGGGAGTGATGGTTCAGCTCTGCAAACCTTCTTCGCATCCTTCATTCTTCCTCATTTGTTCTTCCTGCCTCCAATCTCCCTGCCTGTGTCCTTCCGACTTGTCCTCTCTGCATCGTGCGATTCCACATCCTACCCGATGGCGCCTCCCAAAGGCTCATGGGGAAAATCCAAGTGTACCACGGCCCAGCTTAAATCTTTCGAGGATGCCGGAGTGCTCCGCAAGGGGAACTGGTGGGTTCCCCCCTCCTCCGAGACCGAGCCGAAGCCGCGACCCGGCGAGTTCATCTGCTTCCCCAGTCATCTTGAGAGGGGTCTGGGATTCCCCACCTCACTCTTTTTTCGCCGCTTCTGTGCATATTACACGATCAAGCCATCGTATCTTGGTTCGCATAGCATCAAGCAGCTGGCGATCTTCGTCGCCTTCTGCGAATGCTACCTCGGTTGCAGGCCGTATTTCCCGCTATGGCTGGAGCTCTTCCACGGCCACATCGGGCGCGAGGCGTCTAGCGGCTTGATGCTAGCCGTAGGTGGAGTCACATTTCAACTGAAGTTGAAGGCCAATTTCGTCAAGCTCCTCCTGCTGAAGAAGGCCGCCAGCGAGTGGAAGAAGAGCTGGTTCTACGTCAAGGAAGCCACTCCCTCCGGCGAGGTGGATCTTCCCGAGTTCATCGCCGAGAGGAGCCAGCCCTGTCGGTTGGCACCGAAGAAGCTTCCCAAAGATCAGCGGATGGCCGTCACGGAGATGATGGATCAGATCCAGAAGCTGAAGGTCCAAGGGTTGATTCCGATCAACCTCTACAACTGCTGGCTCGGATGGCGCCTGGTTCCGCTGGCGGCTCGGCCGCACTGGATGTATGAATACAGCGGGAAGCATGACCCATCCCGAACCAGCAAGGAATCATGGGAGGCCGAGGACTACAAGGCTGCCTTGAAGAAGATCACCGACGCGGAGTTCACCAGTGTGGCCGTCGAGGTCGCCCCGTACACTCCTGTGAAGAATGAAGCCCCCACAGTAAGTTCTCTTCCCAATCGCTACGTCCGTGTTTCAGTTTTCAGTCTCCTCATTTGGTGTTTTACTCGTAGTGGTTCTCAGCTTTTTCAAGTGTTGGAGGGCTGGCTTCCTCCGCTTGATGAAGAGGTTCCCCAGGAACTAGAGGAAGACTCTGAGGGGGACCCTTCCGACAGTGACGGGGAGGAGGAAGAGGTTCCTCCCCCAGCGCCTGTGGCTCGCAAGACCCGCATGTAGAAACAACATGAAGTCGAGGCAAGCCGCAGCCTGGACGAGCACGACAGAGGCGACGAGGTCGCACAGAGCACGCGATCGGCGTCTTCACACGCCGCGCTGGCCGCCGCCCGCAGCCAAATGGAAAAGGCCCATGTCACCGTCCAAGTCGGCGGTGGTGTTCGAGTCGGATGACGATTCTGATGATGAAGGTTCTCCCGAAGTCTCGCACAAGGCCCCAAAGGATGCAGTCCCGACGAAGGGGTTGGAGGGCGAGGACACTGAGCTAGTGGTAGAGGTTCCCCTGGTGGCGATTGCGCCGACGGCCTCAGGGGTTCCAAGCCAAGAAGCGGCTGAGGCGATGCCGTCCAAGTCGCCACAGCCGTCAAGGGCGGCCGCGTCGGAGCCGGAGATCCCGGTGACTACAGCTTCATCGTCGAGGAAGCCCGTGGTTTCGTGGGCTTCAGACGTCTTCAAGAGGGGGCTCACCCGCAAATTGGGTCCCGAATTGGACAAGCCTGCCCACATCGACCGGGCCGCGTCCTCGATCGCTAAGTAAATCTGCTCCCTCGTCGATTCACCTTGCTCTTTTGTATTGTCGTTATATTGATTGTGGGGACTCGTGTAGGTCGGGGCCAAGAAGATTGGTCGTCGCCGGTGGCTAAGATTCCACTGCCATCCCCGGGAGAGGGCGATCTCCCCAAAAAGAGAAAGGCCACCGGAGATGTGGCGACCGTCGAAGTCATGAAGAAGCGAAGGAGTCCGGCGCCGTGCGGCAAGGCGACAGCGCGGAGCGGATGCTGCGCCAGTCATCAAAGAGGTGGTGGCGACACGATCGGAACCAGTCTTGGCTATGTCCGTGCCGGAAGCGCCGGTCCCGACAACCAGTGCCCCCGCCAGAGCATCGGTAACGTTCCCGCGTTTCATGGCGAGGGGGTTTCCAGGTGTGGCGGACACGCAGTCTCCGCAGAGTCCAGAGATCGTGGATGCGGACATTGGGTCCCGTCACGGGTGCACTTCCTTCATGATCCCGTCGACTGACGCCGGAGAACTTCACAGGATGCTCGGCGCTGCTATTCAGGTATGTCCAGTCCCTGAGTTCCTGGTCGCTGAATTTCAGCGGCTGGGACCTGAACCTCTTGCTCCTCTCCAGTCCCCGAATTCCTAGTCGCTAAATTTCGGCGGCTAGGAATTTAGTTTCTTTTCTCCTTCTCCAGTCCCCGAGTTCCTGGTCACTGAATTTCAGCGGCTGGGAACTGGGTTTTGTTTTGTCAAATGCTGAGGCGAGTTGTTTGTTTGCAGGGATTGCAAAGGGAGTCGACGAATCGGCAGGCCGCGAGAGAGCGCTTGGAGCGTGACTTGCACGAAGCACAAGAGGCGAACCAGCGGCTTCAGGAAACTATTGGTGAGTATCTGTTTGTCTTTATTCTCCTCTTTCGGGTGTGAGCTAGTCGTGTACAGTACGCTGATGGCTTCTCTTGCAGATGGTTTCCCGGCTGAGATCTCCAAGGCCCGTGAGGGGTATGTTCCAGTCGCCGAGCTGGACGCAGCGAATGGACGAATAGCCTCCCTGGTCAAGGACTTGGAGGAGGCGAAAGCGGCCTCAATTTCTTCGGAGGAGCGAGCGAAGGCTGCCGTCGTTGCGGCTGAGGAAGAACGCAAAGCCACGGATTCCATCATTGTGGGGCTGCACAACGAGCAAACCGCCTTGGAGAAGCACGTCAAGGAGAACTATCGCAAACTCCTTGGTGAGTCTCTGTCTTCGCCTGAACCGTTTGTCGAGTCCCTGATTTGGGGGTTCCATAGTTTCACTGACGCCTGACTTTGCAGTTGTGGTAGGCCAAAGCGGCCCGGTGGTGCAAACTTACAATGCCTCGCAGTGCGTGACTGCCGTGGTGAACGCGGCTACAGCCTCGGCGTTGTGCGTCCAAGCGGCTCTTCAGGGCATGTCCCCCACCGAAGTTATTCCTGGGGGGCTTACGGAGGTGTGGTGCTATCTGGAGGAGGTGCCTGCCGTTGTGGAGTGGATGACGCGCTCAGCGTTCAGGCGCGTGGCCACCACAGCGTTGAGCTTGGGTCTTGCCCACTTCCCCGACGACTTCGACCTTGACGATGTGACGAGTGGCTATCCATTGGCGACCGGCACAGTAGAGATGTCAGAGGTGTTGAAGCTTACCGCGAAGGCCGCCCCTTACGCCGATCGGGTCTTGGCGATGGGGGATCTGCTGCCCTACCAGGAGACGGTGTTGGCGCCTGGCGACCCTGAGCTAGAGCATCACGACATGAAGTCGGAGCAGCCCTTCCGGTCGTTGTTGTTGAAGTCGCTGACGACGTACCCGACGAACCCATGGCAGCCTTTTGTTCACGTCAAGGGGGTGGCGCTGCTTCTTCATCAGGGCTTGTGGAGTAAACAATGTAATTATCCAAGTTCTGATGTATGCCAAGTGGCGAATGCTGTAATATATATTTGCAATATGTGCCAAGGGGAGTCAATCGACTCGTATTGCGACTAGGAGTGTGTGGTGTGTTTTGTTTATGCATTGTTTTGATTGAGCGAGTCCCCGAGCACGTATGCCCTTTAATGGGGTATAACTCGATTGTATATTTTTGTGTATTGTTTTGTTTATGCATTGTTTTTATCCCTCGCGTCTTCTGAGTGGCGAGTCCCCGGGCGTGAGTAGGACTGACTTATAAGCGAGTCCCCGAGCATGGTGCCCAACCATATTGGTCATGCTCCTGTTGCAGGTTGTGAGTTTGCTGTTTGTAACGCGTCTCCTCCCCTGGCCCGGAGAGCCAGTCGCTTGGCAAGTCCTAGGCAGCTCTCTTACTTGGTGTGTTCCCGAGCCGCGTGGTGGCTCCCGTTTTGCGGAGTCCCCGTGCGTGGTACTTAACCGTTCGAGTCGCTTTGCACGAGGGTGGGAGGGACAGGTCGCTGTGAGAAGCATGTATCGGTTGTCTTGGCCCAGTGGGCCAGTCGGGCTAGGCGACTCCAATGGCGGGTCCGGGTTGGTGTTTTTCGTGGACGACCCAAGGCCCGAATTTTTCCGGTGCCCTTGTGCCGCACTACTTAGTCGTGTCGGTCGCTCGACCAGAGGTTGACTTTCGTAAGTAGCGTATTGCTAGTATGTACGAGTGCGAGTGGCACAAGAATATGGCGAGTGGACACAATTTGTGCGATCCGGATGAATTTCATTATATATTCCGACGGAGTACAATGTGAGGTTCTAAGTATAGAACTTTCTGAGGAGGTTTACATTCCATGGCCTCCCGACCTCCAGTTGGCCGTCACCCCGTATGTCAATGAAGTAGTAGGCATCATTACCGAGGACTCGGCCTATGGCGAACGACCCCTCCCATGGGGGGAGAGTTTGTGCATGCCCTTCTTGTCTTGGGCCAGTCGCAGGACCAGGTCCCCTTCCTAGAAGGTGCGAGTTTGCACTCGGCGGCTATGGTAGCGGCGGAGTCCTTGCTGGTATATGGTGGTGCGGGAGCGAGCCAGGTCGCGTGCCTCGTCAAGTTGATCGATGATGTCTTGGCGGGCAACCTCGTTGGCCGCCTCGACGTAGTTGGCGACTCGAGGTGAGTCATGCTCCAGGTCTGTTGGCATTACGGCCTCGGCGCCATACACCATGAAGAAGGGCGTGAACCCGGTTGAGCGGTTGATAGAGGTGCGAATCCCCCATATCACATAGGGGAGCTCGTCGACCCAGCATCCTGGGGTGCGCTCGAGGGGCACCTGGAGTCGCCGATTGAGCCCATGGAGGACGCTCTGGTTGGCGCATTCTGCTTGGCCATTTGACTCCGGGTGAGCGACTGATGCGAGGTCGAGTCGGATGCCATGTTCTTCACAGAATTCCGCCATGGCCCCCTTGGCAAAGTTGGTGCCGTTGTTTGTTATAATGTTGTGCGGGTAGCCGTACCGGTAGATGAGTTCGCATAGGAACTTGGTGGCCGTCTTGCCGTCGCACTTTTTTATCGGCTTGGCCTCAACCCATTTGGTGAACTTGTCGACTGCGACCAGGAGGTGAGTGAAGCCAGACGGGGCCTTCTTGAACGGGCCTACCATGTCCATGCCCCATACGGCGAATGGCCACGTGATGGGGATGGTCTTGAGTGCCAAGCCAGGGAGGTGCGTCTGGTTGGCGTACTTCTGGCACCCGACGCATCGTTGGACGATGTTGGTGGCGTCGGCGTGTGCGGTGAGACAGTAGAAACCGTGCCGCATGGCCTTGGCGACTAGCGACTTGGCGCCGTTGTGATGGCCGCAGTTGCCGGCGTGAATGTACTCGAGGATCTTGCGGCCTTCTTCTGGCTGTACGCAGCGCTGGAACACGCTGTTCACGCTGCGCTTGTGGAGCTTGCCGTTGATGATGACGAAGGATTTGCAGCGGCGCACGATCATTCGCCCTATGTCCCATTGCTCGGTAGGAGTTTGTGTTCCAGGAAGGCGACATATGGTGCTATCCAGTCGCTAGGTTCCGCAACCATGTCGACTAAGGCCGGTTCTGGTTGTAGTGGGATCCCGACGTCGATCTCTTTTGGTGGACTGGCTGATGGTTTGTGGTTGATGTCGAGGAAGACGCCTACTGGTGGCGCTTGTCGGGTCGATCTGATGCGGGAGAGGGCGTTTGCCTCCTTGTTTTTGCGCCTATCGATCCATTCGACGGAGTAGCCGTCGAAGTGTCCCCCCAACTGGTCGACAGCTTGGCGGTATGCGATCATTGTTGGGGAGACGGTGTCGCACGTCCCGGTGACTTGGCCGGCGACTAGGTCGGAGTCGGCATAGCATCGTAGGCGGTTGACGTTCATCTCCTTAGCGGCTCTCATGCCGTGGAGGAGGGCCTCATATTCTGCCATGTTGTTGGTGCAGGGCTTGAAGTTGAGGTGGAGCACGTAGCGGAGCTTGTCTCCTTTGGGGGAGGTCAGGATGACCCCAGCCCCTGCGCCGTCGGCATTCTTGGAGCCGTCAAAATGGAGCGACCAGTAGTGGAGGTACGGGAGCTTCTCTGGCTGCTGTGCTTCTTCCCAGTCTGCAAGGAAATCAACCAGGGCTTGTGACTTGATCGCTTTGCGGGGCTCGTATTTGATGTTGTGGACGCCGATTTTGACAGCCCACTTGGCGACTCGCCCGGTCGCCTCGCGATTGCGTATGATGTCCTGCAGGGGCACGGAGGAGACCACCGTGATTGGGTGCTCCAGGAAGTAGTGTGGGAGTCGCCGTTGTCCTCGGAATACCGCATACACCAGTTTTTGGTATTGCGGGTAGCGCTGTCGTGAGTCCGTTAGGACTTCGCTGATGTAGTAGACGGGGTGCTGTATGGGGTGCTCCTTGCCCTCTTCCGGTCGTTCGACGACCATCACGGCGCTGACGACTCGAGTAGAGGCCGCGACCTAAACGAGCATTGGCTCTTTGTCAAGTGGCGCGGCGAGTAGTGGTGCCGCGAGTAGCACTTCTTTGAGCGCTTTGAGTGCATCGTCGGCCTTCGCGTCCCATTGGAACGTGGGGTTCTTGCGCATCAGGCGGTAGAGGGGCATTGCCTTCTCGCCTAGTCGGGGGATAAAGCGACTGAGGGCCGCGACTCGCCCTGCCAACTTTTGGACGTCGCGCGGGCACTCAGGTTTCCTGAGTCGCGCGATGGTGTCGATCTTTGTGGGGTTGGCTTTGATGCCTCGCTTGGAGACTACATAACCCAGGAGTTGTCCGGTAGGGACGCCGAAGGTGCATTTTCCGGGGTTTAGCTTGATGTTGTACCTCCACAAGTTTGCGAAGGTTTCGGCTAGGTCGGCGAGCAGGTCGTCCTGGCGGGTGGATTTTACCACCACGTCATCGATGTAGACGTGAATGTTGCGGCCAATTTGGCTCGCTAGACACTCCTGCATGCACCTCTGGTATGTGGCGCCTGCGTTCTTGAGGCCGAACGTCATGGCCGTGTAGCAGAATGCGCTGAATGGAGTAATGAACGCCGTCTTATCCTCATCTTTGACCGCCATCTTGATCTGGTTATAACCAGAGTAAGCATCGAGAAAGCACAGCAACTCCGATCCCGCGGTCGAGTCGATGATCTGATCGATGCGCGGTAGGACGAACTCCTCCTTCGGGCAGGCGCTGTTGAGGTTGGTGTAGTCGATGCACATTTTCTCCATGTGTTGTTCTTTTTAAAACCAGGAATGGGTTTGCCAGCCACTTGGCGTACTTGATTGGACGGATGAAGCCTATGGCTAGCAGGCGCTGAACTTCTTCGGCGATTGCTCGACGACGCTCTTCATTGAAGGGCCGTAGCGACTGCTTTACTGGTCGCACTTTGGGGTCGGCGTTGAGTTTGTGCTCAGCGAGTTCCCTCGGGACACCTGGCATGTCAGATGGCTTCCATGCGAAGATGTCACGGTTCTCACGAAGGAACCCGATGAGCGTGCTTTCCTATGCGGGGCTCATGTGCGCCCCAATGGTGACCGTTTGGCTGGAATCGCCTGGGACGAGCTCGATGGTGCGGGTGTGTGTGGTTGCCTCGAACGTGGAGTTCGCGACAGTTGGTTTCTTCAGGATGGTGGGGTCGTCCTTGTTGATGTTGCCCGCGTATTTCGCGAGCTCCTCCGCGTGGTCGGTCTCCGCGGCGATGACGGCGTCGGCGAGCTCGGCGCCTTTGTCCTCTCATTCCACGGCCATGTCGGGGTCGCCGTGGACGGTGATGATGCCGCTTGGCCCGGGGAGCTTCATCATGTTGTAGGCATAGTGTGGGGTCGCCATGTACCTTGCGAATGCCTGGTGGCCCAGGACGCAGTGGTAGGGGCTGCGGAAGTTCACCAGCTCGAACACGATTCTTTCCGTGCGGTAGTTTGCTAGAGTGCCGAAGGTGACTGGCAGCGTCACTTTCCCGATCGGGTACACCTTCCGACCGGGGACGATGCCATGGAAGGTCGTCAGTGTTGGCTCAATGGCTGCTTCTGGGAGCTGGAGCCTTTTGAACGTGTCGAGGTACAAGATGTTGATGGAGCTCCCACCGTCCATTAGTGTCTTGGGCAGCCAATAGTCGACCACCTTGGGCCTGACTACCAGGGCGACTCACCCTGGGTATTCGATCCTTGGCGCATGGTCCTGGCGACTCCAGGTGATGCTCTGCTCGGACCAGTTTAGGAAGCGAGGGATGTCGACCTGTGTCATAGCATTGACGGCGACCGCACGGGTGAGTACCTTCTTCTCGCGCTTGGTGCCGAGTCTGGTGAAGGTGTGTAGCGAGCCGACGGCGGTGCCGAAGCCGCCGCCGTTCCTGTTGTCCTGAGGTGGGTTGTTGTTTGGGTCCTCCCTTGCTCATCTCGCCTTCTCAATCTCTTTGAGAGAGTGGCAATCGGCGGTGGTGTGGGTGGCGGGTTTTCCCTCCCTGCTATGGTAGATGCAGGGCTGATTGAGCAGGGCGGCGGGGTCGAATTTCGGCCTCGTCGCGTTGTTGGCGTGGTAGTTCCCGCTGTCGCGGTAGTTTCCTCCGTCGCGGTGGTAGTTCTTGGGGTCGCACTGGCCGTAGCCGGCATTGGCGACAAAGTCGACTCGCCCGTCCGTGCGGTGCTTGTCGGTGATGCGGGTGTTGCTGTAGCGCATGTCGCGTAGGCGCCCGCTGTCGTGGATGCTAGTACGGCGTCTTCCTCCGGACTCGTCGTCGGAGTCTTGGTTGGGGTCCTCCTCTGCATAGCGCTTGGCGATCTCGAGAAGGTCGGGGATGTTGTCGAGCGTCCGGTAGACCCTCTTGATCTTGGAGACCAGGGGTTCGTACCGGCACGCGTTCTTGAAGCAGTGTATCGCCGTGTCTAGGTGGATGCCGGAGGCATTTATCCATAGCTCTTGCCATCTATGGATCCAGTGGAGAGTCGACTAGCGTTGTCCCTGGATGCATCGCTCTAGGTCCTCTATGGTGGTGGCACGGGTGTAGGAGCCCTCGAAGTGCCTGACGAAGGCGTCCCGCATTTCTTCCTAGGAATCGATGCTGTCGGGGGGGAGCGTGTTGATCCACTGTCGGGTCGCACCTTCCATCATCAGGGGGAGGTAGCAGCGGCGAGCAGGTCGGTGTGGCCTGCGATTCCCATTGCCATGAGGTATGTGTCCAGCCAGACAGCCGGGTCGTACGTCGGGTCGTACTTCTCGATCTCCTTGGGGGCCTTGAAGTTAGCGGGGTATTTTTCCCCGCGAATCATTGGTCCGAAGCATTGCGGCCCAACTCAACTGAGCGAGCCTCTTGGTTCCGGGTCGCTGCGGTTGGTGAGGGTGTGCCGCAGGTCGTTGGGCTGGCGCGACCGCCACGCCTAGTTGTTGATGATGTTCGTTCGGGCATCGAGGGGTTGCCCATTGGCGGCGACCGTGTTGTTCGCCGGTTGTGGCTCGTTGGTTGACAGTGCGGGATTGGCGACCCGTGGTTGGTTCACCAGGGGCTGGGTGGTGGGAAAACTAATGCGTTGGCCACGGTGGGGTGGCCGCTTGATTCCGCTGCTGGCGATGGCGGAGTACATCCGCCCCCGCGGGTCGACTCCCGCGGCTTGTTGCTCGACGGCCCTGACGAGTAGGGCCTTGGCGTACTAGATCTGTAGCGCGCCGTCGCCTTGGACGTCGAGGTTGGCCATCGCGGCGTCGACCGCGGTGAGGTTGTCCATCGGGGTGGAGTATAATGGTAGCCCGTTGGCGTCACGGGCTTGAGGCGAGATGATGATCCGCGGTTGGTCCGGCGGGGGCATGCGGCCCATGGGTGGTGGAGGGGCCCCGGTTGCCGGTGCGCCAGGTGGTGGTCTCGCGGGGTTGCTTCCGCCTGGTGGCATGTTCTCGCAGTATTCGCGCTCGGCGGCACGCGCGGGGTCGCTTTCGTCGTTGAAGTTCAGGACGCGGCCCTGGACGTTGGAGTTCAGGCGGGTCCTGATGCGGCGCTGGTGATAGAGCGACAGCTCCCGCACCGTCTCTCGTTCGAGGCGGTATTTCTCGCGCTCAGTGAGTTCGTTGTGTTGTGCCTCCGCGAGCCACTGACGGGCTTGCTCCACCTCCGTGGCCGTCGCAGCCGGCGGGATCGGCGTGGTGAACGGATCTGGCGGGGCGGCCGTGCTGCCCGCCATGTAGATCGCGTTGAAGCGATTGGATCTGGCGCAAAAATCCTCGGGGGACTCCGAGCCGGAATCGGAGTCGAAGATCCCTAGGATGGAGGGGTCCTCGAAGTCCTCGGGGTTGGAGACTCGCGTGATGGAGTCCTCCCATGATGCGGCGGTGATGGATCCGTCGACCGATGCAGGGGTCGCGGAGTCGGCGTCGTCGTTGGTGGTGACGAGGCTCCTAATGGAGCGGACCTGCTCCTCCGAAAGCAGATCGCGGTGTGGCGGCGATCCGCCGACGATCACCGTTGCAGCTGGGTCGATCGCGCCGGTGAAGCCGACGAAGAGGTGGATGGAGCCGACCGGCATCACCGCGTCGTGAGTGACCGGACGTGACGCCGGGATGTAGCTGCTGGGCAGGATCTATAAGATCCCGCTGATGGCGATCATGCGACCGGTGGTGAGCGGCCGATCGATCGGCAAGTAGGGTCTCGCCGCAGAACTCAGGCCAGTCCCGCTATGCCCCACGGTGGGCGCCACTGTCGTGGAAATGGCCACGGCAGTCGCTGCCACTGGCAGCGATTGAGTGTTTCGTGAGGAAGAGTTGGCAGCCATCTGCGGTGCGAGATGGGGGCGGATGCACATGGGTTTACCCAAGTTCGGCCCCCGGAGGGTAAAGACCTACTCCTGCTAGATTAGATTATTGGAGAGCGAGTTACAGGGGAGGCGAGCTCGGCGGCTAGGCAGCGAGTCGCTTGAGGGGGTGTATGATGGAACGTAAGTCTCTAGGATGCCCTAGGGAGGTTTATATATGAGGCACCTCGCTAGGGTTTACAAGTTATCACCGAACAAGATAAGGATCTGAAGGTTTTGACCTAATCCGACAGGGCTTCTGTTATGCTTCTGGGCCTCCAGTCACCAGTCGCTGGGCCTTTCCTTCCTTCGTAGTCTAGTCACCGTCTTTCGGACGCACTCGCAAGCCCTTCGGCCCATTCGGAACGTCCTGCTAGGAATACCCCCTTCGGCATATCCTCATCAGTTTGTGAAAAGAACACACATGCAATGCCATTGGTTGATCCATATGTGGTTTGTGAAAAGAACACACATGCAATGACTCTAGTGGATCCATATGTGGTTTGTGGAAAGAAAACACATGCAATGACCACTGGTTGATCCATGTGTGGTTCATGTCAGGAACACACATGCAATGACATTGGTTGATCCATATGTGGTTTGTGACAATAACACACCTGCAATTCCATTGGTTAATCCATGTGTGGTTTGTGGAAAGAACACACATGCAATGACTCAAGTGGGTCCATATGTGGTTTAGAAAAGAACACACATGCAATGACTCAGGGGGATCCATGTGTGGTTTGTGGAAAGAACACGGTGCAATGAACACTGGTGGATCCATGTGTGGTTCATGACAGGAACACACATGCAATGACACTGGTGGATCCATATGTGGTTTGTGGAAAGAACACACATGCAATGACACTGGTGGATCCATGTGTGGTTCATGATAGGAACACACATGCAATGACATTAGTTGATCCATATGTGGTTTGTGACAATAACACACATGCAGTGTCATTGGTTGATCCATGTGTGGTTGTGGAAAGAACACACATGCAATGACTCAAGTGGGTCCATGTGTGGTTTGTGAAAAGATCACACATGCAATGACTCTGGTTGATCCATGTGTGGTTTGTGGAAAGAACACACATGCAACATTACCATTCGCATTTGTCTTCTTCTTAAAGATCCATTTATTTTCCACGGCCTTGCGGCCTTCTGGCAGATCCACCAAGGTCCAAACTTGGTTTTCATGCATGCATCCTATTTCGGATTTCATGGCTTCTAGCCATTTCTTGGAGTCAGCACTATCATAGATTCTTTGTAGTTTGTAGGTTCTTCCTGTTCATCCAGGATGACAGACATTACAAGGCTACTGTACCAATCAGGAGTGGCACGAACCCTTGTAGACATGCGAACCTTAGGAGTCTCGATGCCATTGTTTAGATCATCATCAATGGGCTCTTCCTCCATGTTGGAGAGCGGTTTCGGAACAAGTTTCGTTGCGCTACTCAGAATTTGGAGAGAAGGGTCAACAATTTCATCTAACTCAAGTTTCCTTCCACTCACTCCTGTTGCAAGAAACTCTTTCTCGAGAAAGGTGCCGGTTCTTGCGACAAACATTTTGCCTTCGGCTTGGTTGTAGAAAGTATACCGAGCGGTTTCCCTTGGATATCCTACAAAGATACATTTTTCCGATTTGGATTCGAGTTTGTCAGGCTGCAGTTTCTTAACGTAAGCCTCACAACCCCAAACTTTCAGAAATGACAACTTTGGCTTCTTCCCATACCATATCTCATATGGGGTTGTCTCCACGGATTTGGATGGTGCTCGGTTTAAAATAAAAGCGGCGGTTTCTAACGCGTATCCCCAAAAAGACACAGACAAATCAGTTAAAGACATCATGGACCGCACACTATCCAATAGGGTTCGGTTATGACGTTCCGACACACCATTACGCTGTGGTGTTTCGGCTGGCGTAAGCTGTGGGATAATCCCACAGTCCTTCAAGCGCATGTTAAACCCATAAATCAAATACTCGCCTCCTCGATCTGATCGAAGGTGCTTGATTTTCTTGTTAAGTTGATTCTCTACCTCTTTCTGAAATTCCTTGAACTTTTCAAAGGTTTCAGACTTGTGCTTCATTAAGTAGATATATCCATATCTGCTTAAGTCGTTAGTAAAGGTAACAAAGTAGCGATAACCATTGCGTGTTGAGACACTCATTGGTCCACATACATCCGTATGTATGACCCCAAGTAGGTCTACAGCTCTCTCCACTATTCCTAAGAATGGTGTCCTAGTCATCTTGCCCATGAGGCATGGCTCACATGTATTAAGGGATTCAAAATCCAATGATCCAAGAAGCCCTTCTGAATGAAGCTTCTTCATGCGTTTTACGCCAATGTGACCAAGACGGCAATGCCACAGGAACATGGAATTATCGTCACTGTGCTTACAATGTTTAGCATCAACACTATGGATGTGTGTATCACAATCAAGATCAAGTAAGAATAAACCATCAGACACAGGAGCATGAACATAGAAAACATCATTCATATAAATTGAACAACCATTTGTTCTTGATTTAAACGAATAATGGTCTTGCAACAAGCAAGACCCACTCACAATATTCATACTCAATGCGGGTACATAGTAGAATTTATTCAAAACCAATAATAATCCTGACGGTAGACAGAGATGCAGGGTGCCGACGACCATCATTTCGACTCTCGAACCATTGCCGACGCGCATCGTCACCTCGTCCTTCCTCAGGCGCCTCCTACTCTGCAGATCCTGCTGAGAGTTACAAATGTGAGCAACAGATCCCGTATCAAATATCCAGGTGTTACTCCTGGCGCTCATAAGGAATACATCAATAACATGTATATCATATATACCTTTGTTCGGGGTGGATATCTTGCCAGCTCGCTTGTCTTCAAGGTACTTGGGGCAGTTGTGTTTCCAGTGCCCATCCCCTTTGCAGTAGAAGCACGAAGTGCCGGGCTTGGGGCCAGGCTTGGTAGTCTTTGAGGTGATGGGAACAAACCTGCCATCCCTCTTAGACTTCTTACCCTTGCCTTTCCCCTTTTACCCCGGTTTCTTAAAGTTGGTGGTCTCGTTGACCATCAGCACCGTGTGCTCCTTCTTGATTTCAACCTCAGAACTTTTGAGCATGGCGAACACCTCAGCAAGGGTCTTAGTCATCCCTTGCATGTTGTAGTTCATCACAAAGCTCTTATAGCTAGGGGCAGCGAGTGCAGCACCCTATCAATTGCGAGCTCCTCCGGGATTTTGCAATCCAGGGCGTTTAAGTGCTTAACGTAGCCAGACATTTTGACCACGTGCTCACTAATAATGTCGTGCTCTTCCATTTTAGTAGAGAAGAAGAGCTCGGAAGCATCATACCTCTCTGCACGAGCCTGTGGAGCAAAGAAGGACTTGAGATCCTCAATTATGTCAAAGGCATTCATCTTCTCAGAACGTTTTTGAAGCTCCGGCTCCATGGCATAGAGCATTCCACTCTGGATGAGGGAGAAATCGTCCGCCTTGGACTACCAGACATTCTTTTCGTCCTGGGAAGCGGAATCTGAAAGCTTAGCCGGAAGCTCAGCCTCGATGACATAAGTCAACTTGTAGGGGACTAGGTGTTGGGCCACGCAGAGATAAACAAAACTTTTTCCCTAACGTGGTACACCCAAGATCCAGCTCAGGTAATAGGCCACGAGATTACCGCTAGACGCGCAGATGCGGAAGTTGATGTAGCGCGTCGAAGCAGTGCCAAACGATCCCCAGACAGCTACACCGGATCCCATGAACTCCTTCGCTAGACCCCCACGAGCTTCCCCGTCTCCAGCGCCGCACGTGCAACGCCTCTACCGGTATCCATACATACAAGAAGGAGCTTCAGACAGAGGATTGCTAGATCATGTCTAGCCCGAAATGAAGTGGAGAAAGTGACGGCTAGGTCAGGGACTATCCCTTGTCACTCCACTTATATACACTCCTAGTTGGGCTCAACGCTTGAGGCCCATCTAGGTTGTACTCCAATCTCCACATGGATCTAATCCACATGGGCTCCTTACCCTTAAGTGTGTGACCCTGTAGGTTCACGTACACCTGGACATGACATGAGCTACTCCTCCAAGTATCCCGTCATGGCTTTGAGTCCAACTCACTCCCATGAACACTCGATCTCAAGTCGATAGATGGTAGCAGCCTCTAGCAAGACGTGCCAACTCCCAAGTGCCGTAAAGTTAGAAGACGAACCTTCAATATGACTTTCTTCCAAGTCCCTTTGCCTCACAATATATCTGTTAAGCTATAGGCGAGTAGTTGCCATCCCTTAAATAGCTTAACTCTCTTCTCGTACCATGATATGTGATTCACTGGACTAACTCTTAGTCCGACTCCTCACTTAACACTTAACTGAGTAGCGCATGGCCATGCTTCCGAATCATATCACACGAGAGGGCCCAAAGAATATCTCTCCATTACGGAGGGGCAAATCCCATCTTGGTAATCCACGTCACGCATCTTGCTTCACAACCAACCCAAACTCTATCTTTATAACTGCCCATTTACGGAACATCGTTTGATAGAACCTAAGTTGGCGATCCACAACTCGGATCATGCAATCACCTTAGGTCGAAGGATTCCATTGCTTGAGACTGCAAATGACAACATGCTCGTTGCATCTCAACTATGGGTCAGTCTGACTCGCTAAACTCTTTAGCCGAATCAGTGTAAGTCTGAATAGCATCACCATGCCCATGACAAGTGGAACCGTGTCATCAGCCGACTTGCACATTGGTCTAAGTTGTGTGTCTAGTACAACCTCAATGACCAAGGACAATCTAATATGAACAATCATGAATACATAGTTCCACAATTGAATCATGCATTCAATGATATATATCTGATGTTCATATAGGGACAACTTTACTTTATGAATACTTTGGGAAATATCATCAACCATGATTGCCTCCAGGGCATATTCCTAACAGTCTCCCACTTGCACTAGAGTCAATCATCCCGACATCACATGTCCAGGCATCTAATGCCCGTGGATCTTACGTGCGCCTCGTGCTTAGGCTGTGGAAGTGGCTTTGTCAACAGATCTACAAGGTTTGCATTCGTGTGTACCTTGCATAACTTGATATCAAAATGATCCACGAACTGGCGAATCAAGTGGTATCGCATGAGTATATGCTTGTTCTTATGGTGTTGTCTAGGTTCCTTGGCTTGTGCAATAGCACCATTGTTGTCACAATACACGTATAACGGATTGGACGAGCCCTGAACCACACCAAGATCAGTCAGGAAGTTCCTGATCCAAACAGCTTCCTTTGCTGCCTCCGAGGCAGCAATATACTCAGCCTTTTTTGTAGATGCAGACACAGTCTCTTGCTTGGAACTCTTCCAGCTCACAGCCCCTCTAATGAGGGTTTAACTCATCAATGCCCATTGTTATGGACTTGAGTTTTGGAGAAGAAGGGAGCGTTGGAAGCATCAATCGGCTAGCAAACAAGCACACAGGGGACTCGAAGATTTACCCAGGTTCAGGCCTCGTAGAGGTCCCTACTCCTGCTTGTTTGCTCGTGGAATTAACAGAGGAATCGAAGATTACAATGGTGCGCAGATGCAATCTGGCGAGGGTTGTGGAAACTAGGGTTGCGTGTGGCTTCCTAGCCGCCCCATCCTAGCCTTTATATAGATAGGCTAGGTCTCGGGTAGTAGGTCGAGTCGGTTACAGGTTAGGGTTTCCCTTTAAACTTTCTATCTTTAGCTTTTTCTTGTTCCGCAAGCAATCGAGAGTCCGTAGGTTACTTGAGTTCTCCATTTGGGCTCTGGCAACACTATGGGCTTCCGCTGTATTCAGACCGTATATACCAAGCTCGAGTACCTGTAGGGTATACCCATGTCAGTATCCCCCGAGTGTCCAGTGGAATCGCAGATTTGACTGGGGACTTTATGAAGCCTTTCGAGTGCATGAATGAGTATATTTTCGACTGCTCTGTTTGTGTCATAGGGATTGTTGATGTGCGTGCCTGATTTAACCGATGTATCGGTATCAGTTAACTACCTTAGGGTAAAACAACGCAATCTACTCGAACTCGAGTCCCCGGACTCGAGTCCAGAAAAGTCCTGGTGTAATTCGACTCAAGCTGCGGAGGTCTTACTGGAGTCGAATTCCAGTATATGGGTGTGAGCATTCAACGCGTCCGTCAAGGCATGTTCATCGTACCTATAGGCACAGATATATTTCTGGTAGTGCGCAGCGAATGTGTTGCCAGGCCTTATTCAGGTCTTACCTTCACGATGCAAGCGCGGCATCTGAATTTTTTCATCGCGGAGATGATTCGGGTGACCCAGGAGACGCAGTCTCTTTGTAGGGAAAAATCATGAGGCGGTGTCGCCATAAACTTCGAGTGTGGATGTTATCAACACACATCATGATGTACAAATAATCATAGGGTGCACGACCAGTGCCCCCTATGGGAGTAGCCCCCGAGTGCCTGGTTGAGTCAAAGACTCAGGCAGGGATTAAAGAACTTTTGCGACTGTTGTCGTCTTTTGTTTGCTTGTTTTAGTCGAATTTATTTCCGGCGCTCCCTATGGGAGTAACCCATGTCCATAGTCGAATCGTGGATTCGAGTGGCTGGGTATGCTTTGAATGTCTATATTTCTGCAAAAAAAGAAAAAGAAAAATCGTAGGGTGCACGACCAGCGCTCCCTATGGGAGTAGCCCCCGAGTGCTTGGTGGAGTCGAAGCCTCGAGCAAGGACTAAAGTAGTTGAAGTCTTCTGCTGCTCAATTTTGGATGAGATCAGTGATGACGATGTGATGATCTCAGTTGCCCGCGTGAGCGGGTTTGACGGGATGTGACGAGCGGTGGGTCCCATTTTCTGACTCTGACTTGACCGAGCATGCGTAATATTTGTTTTAACTGTGCCTCCTTGATTTCCACGCGTAGTGGATGACGGTTCACGCTTTGAGTCCTCCACGTGTCGATCATGATGGACGCCACACGTCTAATAGGGTTTTTGTTGGCCGTTGGATTATATCTTCCAGGGGGTTAAGTAGCAGTGCTGCGACGGTAATTTTTTCCATCTTCTCGTTTCTCTGCCTTTTCCTCTGTCGCCATTGATGCTGCTCCTCTACTTCCTAGAGTTCATCTTTCTCGCGGCACTGGACCAGCTCCGCGTATTCCCTAGTTACTTCCTCCAGTCGCATCGCCACCGCAAGATGGGGAAGAAGAAGGGAGGTGTCACGGCTAAATCCGTTGCCTCCACTGTTGCTGCCAAGAAGAAGGGCGGCTCCACCGCTGTGGGCACCAGCACCGCCGTCGCCAGAAAGAAGAAGGGTGCGGGCACTCGCGTCACCAATGACGGGTGGCGCGCGTCCGTGTTCAAGTCATCTGAGCTCTGTCTCCTACGCCAAGACGGAGTTCTGTCCTCCGCGGTCACTGACTCGCGAGTCCTAGGTGGTGAGGTAACTCCTTGTCCTCCTGCCGGTTTTCGGGTGATGTTCCTAGCGTTCATCATCCGTGGTCTCTCGCTGCCCCTGCATCCTTTATTTAGGGGCCTTCTCTGTTTCTATGGGCTCCAGCTGCATCAGTTGTCCCCCAACTCCATCCTACATGTAGCTTGCTACATTACACTTTGCGAGTGCTGGCTCAGAATCGAGCCACACTTTGGTATTTTCAAACGTCTCTTCAAGCTGAAGCTCCAGTCGGCATCTGGCTCCATAGTCTACGATGTAGGAGGCTGCGGTATCCACGTCGACTCCTCCGTCACGTACTTCGACATCAAACTCATGGCTTCAGTCCAAGGGTGGAGGGACAAGTGGTTCTACATCCACGACCAGAAGGCCGACGGAGACCACTTCGGACTCGCGCCCTTCGATCAAGCGACGCCGTGCAATAGGAGGCGCTCCTGGAAGAACGTAGTGATGCCCGGCGAGTCCGCGGAGACAGATGTGTTGTACGAGCGCGTGGCATGGGTAAAGAAGAGGGAGGCTACGCCCTCATTCGCACATGGTTGTGCTGCCGCGTCCAGCCCCTGCAGGCCAGAGTCCACCCTATGTTCGAGTGGGCTGGCACGGACAATGTCACTCGCGTATCTGTCGATGGTATTTCCGCAAGTGAAGTAGATAAGAGGGTGCGACTGCTCACCAAGTACACCGCCAAGGATGTGCTCCCCAATGAACCAGTCGTACCTCCATTCGATGCTACTAATCCTCCTCCAGATGTACAGTTATGCTATGAAGTAGCTTTGTTTGTCGAATGCTTAGTTTTTTCTTGACTTGTGCTAACTTGTTTCCCATATGCAGGATTGGAGGGTGTCACCCTGTATGCCCCCTCTTCTTGAGGGGGTTATTCCTCGTGAAGCCATGGAAGAGGACAAGTCAGAGTCGACCGTCCCATCCGATGTGGAGGAGGAAGTCCTCGAGTCGAGTAGTCCGGACACTCGCAAGCATTCGCGTAGCGAGGATTCTGATGCATCATCTCCTTCGACTCCGGAAGGTGCAGCTATTGGTGCAGAGTTGCCGATACCTGCCGTTCCTGTGAGTGCTATGGCGTCGTCTTCCGGCAAGAAGATGCAGTTGCCGAAGGAGTCGCCGTCGGAGTCGAGGGATCAAACCTTCAATTTTGACAAGTTTGATTGGTAAGTATACAAGTCTTCCATTTGGTTCTTCTTTAGAGTTGCATTCTCTTGATGTTGGTTTTGTTCTGCAGTCAGCCGGCGTCGTCATCTTCTGGCGACGTCCAATTTTTTAAGGAATATGGAGTCGCGACCTCCAAGGCTAAGAAAGTGGTTGAGCGCACTCCTTCTCCTCCATTGGCGGTCCACTCCAGGCATAATTCATCAAGTTCTCCACAAGATGTGGAGCACCAGATGGTTATCCGCACGACTGCGCGTGAATCGACTTCGGAGTCATTGGAGGATCATGTATGTGTAGTGTTGCTTATTCTGATTTTTGCAGTCAAATTTTTTTATCCATACCATCTGCTGATCCTTTACTATTTCTCTTGTTGCAGCTCATTGTGAAGGAAGCCGCTCGCCTGGCGGAGCAGGTGCTTGTGATGGGTCGCCAGCATGCAATGCTGGACAATCGCCATCGCGTGGTTGAAAGTGAGTATTTTTTGCTTCTTCTTCATCCTTGTGATATATTCGACTGACAGTCTATCTTTGTTTGTTTCACAACTGAGCATAATGCACTCCTTCGCGATGCCGCTTCCCTCGAAAAAGCGCTCGACGTGGCGGTGAAGAGTCGCAATGAGGCAATCGTAGCACATGACGAGTCGCGGAAACGCGAAGAGGATCTGTGTGCTTCCATCGCAGCTCGGGATAAGTTGTTCGAAGAACAACTTCTCTCGATTGCTAAGGCTCTCTCAGGTATTCCTTTGTCTAGATTTTCGTCGTGTCCCTTCTTTCGAATTTGTTGTTGTGCTGACTTTTGTGCCAATGCTTGATTCTTGTGTAGATGCCAGCAGTCTGAGCTTCGATGCCCAGGCACTCCATCGTGACGATGCTTTGGCGGGCGCCATCTCGGCATTCGAAGATCACAGTGCTGCCGTTCAGGAGACGCTCACCAAGGCCAAGGGAGTGCTTAGTCGCCTCCATGAGGAGCTGGCGCCCAAGGCTGAGTTAATCGAAAATATGGATGATCTGGTGGAGTCCCTTGCTAGAGGCATTCCTGTAGGCTCCAAGAACTCACTCTGTGCGGCTAGCGCTTCGATGTCACTCGCGATGGTGCAAGCCCATGGAGTCGAGGTTGATCCTGTTGCGGTCTCCAAGGCGATGCCTGTCGGCGCCGATGGCCAATAGGTAATCTTTGCTCCTTTCGCAGTTGCCTGTGGCAGAAATGCAGGCCGCACTGATCAATATCTGATTCTGCAGTACTCTGAGGAACTGCAGTGAGCCAAGAAGGCGGCGAAGGCTGTGGCGTTAGGGCCGGCGGGAAGTCTATGGCGTCTGATACCGCCACAGACTCGATGAGGCCCCAAAACCGAAGTCCAAGTCGAAGAAGCCAGTTGATCCTCAATAGTCATGTCTGTAATAGTTAAATAGCCTATCTCTTTTGTCTGGAACATGCCTTTGGCAAGTGTATCTGTTGATACTTTATTATGCTTGAATGCAATCGAGTATTTTGTCTATGCATCTCCTTAGTCTTCTTATTGTCTCTTGCTTGGCTTGTGATAGGGCGCATCGAGTGGTCCCTCGAGTGAACCTCAGAATATGCCATCCGCTGATGATACTTTAGCGTAGTCGCGTTCAAGGGTGGATGAGTTGTCTCTGCTCTCGCGACTCCGTGACCGCGTGAAGCAGTTGGAGCGCGAACTGCCTGTGCTCCGTGGTAACGCGGATGTATGGAAGTTGAGGGCGGAGAAGGCTGTCGCCCGAGAGCAATATCTGCTAGGGGAGGTGACGCAGTTGGGCGACCAATTCAAGTGTTAGCTTTCTTCTTCCTTATCTTTTTCTTGTAGTCACTCGCAGTAGTTCATTGTCTTCATACTTCTGCCTTTGCTTGGTATAATTGTCAGTGCACGCCATCCGCAGGATGAGAAGGACAGGATTGCCATTCGCATGAATGATCTGACCCAAGAGCAGCTTCAGGCGAGTGGGTACTTCTGGGTGGATCATGATTGTGCAATCGCACTTGCGACCCTGCGGGATCATGCTTCGCGAGTGCTTCACTTTCTGAAGAAGTCGCGGTCATTCTTGAGAAATAGTTATCAGACGATGTTCCCACTGGACGTTGTTCCATCGAGCCTGCTGGCCCTTCTTGCCAAATTTCAAGACTTGAGTGCAGTCCGCGAGTGTGTACGGCAACAGTTAGTGGCTGGTGCCAAGGCTGCTCTATCGCTGGTGCGACTGCACATGCCTGATGCGGATGTTGCAGCAGTTGCTGCCGGACCGCCAGCGCCGCCAGCAGGTTCAACTTGGAATATGGTTCCTCACTATCAAGCAGTTGATCGCCCAGCGGAGGAAATCGTCGACTTCTTCGAGGAGCAGATAAACGTTCCTTTGTTGCAACAGTAGTTTAGTTTGTATCTTGCACATAGTTGCACCAGTGTTGTAAAGTTCATATATATATATGTACTGTGTATAATTGATTGACATTGATGTATATACAGAGCTTGTTAGCGTGTATGTTTTGCGAGTGCGTTGCACTATGTGATTCCTTTTCGTTAGCCTGACTTGTGTTTATTTCAGCACCTTGCCAACCTATCAGATGCGTTGCAACTGGGTTGGTGTTTGTCAAGGGTTCGGTTAGTACGTCAGCTACTCAGGATATATCGTGTTGGTTCATAGAATAGATGTGTATAGGGTGGCGCAGCCCCCGAGTGGATAATTTGCAAAAAATACAAGGAACACAGAGTTTTGGGGCACTTAGTTTATTTATTCGCAGGATAGTACGGGGTACAATGTGTGGCTAAGTAGCCTTATTTATAATGTAAAAATAAAAGACGACTAAGGGTAGAAGCGTCGTAGCTGCGCGACGTTCCAGGGGTTGGAGTACGCGACTCCTGTCTCGAAATATTTGAGGCAATAGGCGCCACCTGGGATCACTTCTGTAATCACGTATGGTCCCTCCCAGGGGGACTCGAGCTTGAGATGCCCTTGTGTTTCAGTCGCAGGACCAGGTCTCCTTCGACGAAGGACCTAGGGCGTAGCCTTCTGCTGTGGTAATTGCACAAGTTCTACTGGTAGATCGTTGATCTTTCCGCGGCGATTTCCCGTGCCTCGTCAAGGAGGTCGACGGAGTCTTCGAGTGCAAGAGTTGACTCTGCTTTCATGGCGACCACTCGCGATGCTTTGTATCGTACCTCTGCGGGTAGCACCGCTTCAGCACCATGCACCATGAAGAACGGGGTATAGCCCGTGGCATTGTTGGGAGTTGTGCGCAGGCTCCAGAGTACCAATTGCAGCTCGTCTGGCCAGCAGCCTGCGGCTTGTTCGAGTGGCCTGAGGAGTCGCTTCTTGATGCCGCCGCAGACGAGCCCATTGGATTTTTCGACCTGACCGTTGGTTTGTGGATGTGCTACGGAGGCATAGCTTACGTTGATTCCCAGATTCTCACAGAATTCTTGGAACTCCTTGGATGTGAAGTTTGTCCCATTGTCCGTGATGATGCTGTGTGGTACTCTGGAGCGATAGACGATGGACTCGAAGAACTTGACTGCACTGTATCCTGACTGGTTAGTCACTGGCATGGACTCTATCCACTTGGTGAATTTGTCGATTGCGACCAGTAGGTAGATGTAGCCTACTCGTGAAGACTTTGGGAGCTTGCCGACCATGTCGAGTCCCCATTGCACGAAGGGCCAGGCCAATGGAATTGGCTGGAGCTCCACGCCAGGTGCGTGTGGCTTATCCGCGAATCGCTGGCAAGCGTTGCATTTTTGGACGATGTCCTTGGCATCACGCATGGCCGTAGGCCAGTAGAATGCAGCTCGTAGAGCTTTGGTGATGAGGGCTCGACTGCCAGTGTGGTGCCCGCAAGTCCCCTCATGGATGTCGAGTAGAACAGCTCTTCCATCTGTGTTGGAGACGCGTCGTTGAAATACTCCTGTGATGCTGCGCTTGTACAGTTCACCGTTGATAACAGCGAATGCTTTGGATCGCCATGGAATGTGTCGTGCGTCAGTCGGGTCGTCCAGTAGCCTTTTGCTGAGAAGGTACGTGATGTACGGTTGAGTCCAAGATGGCTCGATCATCATGACGCTCATTGGTCCTTCGAGTCCTGTGTCAAGCTCCAGGCCGTCGAGTGCTATTGGCTCATTGGGTGGCGCAGCCCCCGAGTCCGTTGTTGTGCTTGTTTTCTTCTCTACGGCCTTTGGCTTGATGGAGCGTTCGTAGATGCGCTCAAGAAATACCCCAGGTGGTATGGGGGCGCAAGTAGAGCCAATGTTGGCGAGTGCGTCTGCCTCTTCATTGCTTTCGCGGCCTATGTGCCGCAGCTTGCAACCATCAAAGTCCCCTTCGAGTGTGTCGTAGAGGTCGTGGTAGGCGATCATATTGTCGTTCAGTGCGTCGCACTCATGCATTGTCTGGTTGACGACCATCTTGGAGTCGCCGTATATTATGAGTCTCTTGGCGCTGCAGGCTTTTGCCATCCTCATCCCATGTAGCAGGGCCTCGTATTCAGCTTCATTGTTGGAGGCGGTGAATTGCATTCGCAGGATATATTTCAGCTTGTCTCCCTGGGGCGATGTCAGTATGACACCTGCGCCAGCTCCATCCTTTCGCTTGGATCCGTCGAAGTGCATTGTCCAGAGGTAGGACATATTTGGTTTTTCAGGGAGCTGGTTCTCCATCCAGTGCACGAGGAAGTCAGGGAGGACTTGCGACTTGATTGCATCGCGTTTTTCATATGTAATGTCTCGTGGAGACAGTTCGATCCCCCAAAGCGCGACTCGTCCCATGGCGTCGGGATTGTTGAGGATATGCCCAAGCAGGGCGTCGTTGACTACCACGATTGGGTGTTCCTGGAAGTAGTGGCGCCGTCACCGGGCTGTCATGAAGATGCCGTATGCCAGCTTCTGGTAGTGCGGTACCGCTGCTTTTTTGGCGTGAGTACCTCGCTGAGGTAGTAGACTGGGTGTTGTACCCCGTGGACCTTGTTTTCCTCGCCTCGTTCTACCACGAGCACCGTGCTGACCACCTGGTTGGTGGCGGAGATGTATAGCAACAGTGGTTCCCTTTTGCGTGGGGTCACCAGTACAGGCGAGGTGGACAGTAGGCGCTTGAGTTCTTCGAATGCTTCTTGTGCCTCGTTGGTCCACTCGAACCTATCAGCTTTGCGGAGGAGTTAGTAGAAGGGCAGTGCCTTTTCGCCCATTCGACTGATGAATCGACTGAGCACCGCGATTCGCCCAGCCAGCTTCTGGACACCTCTTATGTTCTTTGGCTTCTCCATGGCCAGTATGGCTTTTATTTTCTTCGGGTTTGCCTTGATCCCTCTCGCGGAGATAAGATACCCGAGTAATTGCCCAGATGGTACGCCGAAGGCGCACTTGTCTGGATTGAGCTTGATCCGGTAGCGGTCGAGGTTGGTGAAGGTTTCCCGCAAATTGTCGATTAGTGAAGCTTCCTCTTTGGTATTGATTACGATGTCGTCAACATAGACTTGGATGTTGCGACCAAGTTGGTTCTTGAGGCAAGCCTGCATGCACCGCTGGTAGGTGGCTCCTGCGTTTTTTAGCCCGAATGGCATTGTGTTATAGCAGAACACACCAAAAGGCATTGTAAACGTCGTTTTCTCTTGATCCTCCTTCATTCGAATATGATTGTAGCCTGAGTAGGCGTCGAGGAAGCGGAGGCGCTCACATCCCATGGTGGAGTCGATGATCTGGTCGATTC
Source organism: Avena insularis (assembly GCA_023614405.1). Classification (NCBI taxonomy): domain Eukaryota; kingdom Viridiplantae; phylum Streptophyta; class Magnoliopsida; order Poales; family Poaceae; genus Avena; species Avena insularis. Next base: position 411,646,821 of record CM042688.1, on the reverse strand, counting down.
GTGGAAGCGGAAAGTGGTCCTTCGGGCAGTGCTTATTCAGAGAGGTGAAGTCCACGCACATCCGCAGGATATCCAAGTCCTTTTTGGTACTAGCACCATGTTGGCGAGCCAAGTGCTTTCCTTGATCTCGCGTATGAATTTGGCATCGAGCAGTCTGTTGATCTCCATTCCCGACTGCCTTTGCTCTTGGTTCAGACAGTCGCCGAATTGTTTGTTTGACTGGTCTTGCATCTGGGTTGACATTGAGTGCGTGCTCGGCGAATTCCCTAGGAACTCCTGGCATGTCCTCTGGACACCAGGCGAAGATTTCCCAGTGCTCACGGAGGAATTCGACGAGCGTGAGTTCCTATGCGGGACTCAAGTTGTTGGCGATGAGGGCTGTCTTGGCAGGATCCGATGGGTGGACCTGAACTTTCTTCGTGTGCACCGATGAGTTGAAGGATAGGTCGGGTGAACTTGGCCGGCTCAGGGGAGGCAAAATGTTGTCTGTCGACTCCTTCAGCCTCGCGAGTTCTTCCTGCATGCCGAAGGACTGGGAAATTCTATTGAACTCCCTGTCGCAACTGTCGGACCTCTCGAGGCTCCTGTTGATTGTGATGACGCCATTAGGGCCTGGAATTTTCATCTGCAGATAGGCATAGTGTGGCACTGCCATGAACCTAGCGAATGCGACACGTCCGAGGATGAAGTGGTACTATGAGGGCCAGTCGACGACTTCAAAGTCGATGCGCTCGTGTCGAAAGTTTTTCGGCGTGCCAAAGATAACGTCGAGGTTGATTTTGCCAAGGGGATATACGCCCTTGCCTGGGACGATGCCGTGGAATGTTGTTTCCGAGGCCTCTAGGCAGGTCAGAGGGATCCTCATTGCTCGAAAGGTACTCGTGAACATAAGGTTGATGCCGCTTCCGCCGTCCATGAAGACACGGCTCATGTCGAAGCCTCCAATTTGTGCCTCTAGTACGAGGGGACAGTGGCCTGGACGAGGTACTTGGCACGGATGGTCGCGTTTGTCGAAGGTGATGCAGGAGTCGCTTCCACTGAGGTACTCAGTGGTGGATGGTGGTGAGTTTGTCGCCAAATTGACTTGCCGAGTGATGGCCTGTTGCACCCGGTTGGAGGGGCGGCCCTTTTGGATCATCATGGTACCCATGGCCCGTGGGTACGGCTCGCCTCCGTGGTGCTGGTCCGGCGCAGCTGCGTTTGGCGGTGGTCCGGGTGCTGGTGGAGGAGCTCCATGTGCCACAGCGCCTGGGGCGACTCCGTAGCCCCTATTGAGTACGTCGCGATTCATCCGAGCCAGACCCTCATGAAGTTTGAGGAACTCGCGGTAGTCCTTGAGGAGGTGGCTGGATTTCTTTTTGCCGTCATGCTTGTTGATGTAGAAGTGCACCGTGCACGGCCCGAACAGCTTATCCTCAATGGATGTTGCGGGTGTTTCGTCGCGAGTGCGGTGCTGCCATACTTGCGTGGTTTTCCCGGAGTCGTGATGTCCACCGCTGCAGTAGCCCCTGTTGCGGTTGTCGTCGCGTCTGTCGGCATAGCCGGCTGCGACCATGTTGACATCGTCGCGATCATCGTAGATGCACATTCGACGTTTTCTTTGGCGATCGCGTCTGTGTTCGAGTTCTGCTTCATCGTTAGAGTGAACGCGATTCTTCACCCAATCTTCTCCATCTGCCCATCGATTCGCAATTTCCATCAGGTGATCAATGGTTTTGGGCTTCGAGCGGCCCAGCTCCTCCCTGGGCTCTATGCGGCGAACACCACCGTTGAATGCGTCCATTGCGTGATCCTCCGAGATATTTTCTGCGGATTTCTTGATGATGGACCACCTCTGGATGTACGAGCATAGCGATTCGCCCGACCTTTGTTGGTAGCACCTCAGCTCTTCGATTGACGCGGGCCTTTTGTAGGTGCCCTTGAAGTTGCGCACAAAGCTGTAGACCAGCTCTTCCCAACTGCGAATGGATCCGTGTGGGAGGTTATCGAGCCATGCTCGAGCGGCGCCCTATAGCTGTAGCTGCAGGCATTGCATAGTCGTTCTTCGACTCCCGCCGTGGAGCCTGACAGAGCAGATATGGTCCTCCAACCAGATTTTCGGGTCCTGCAGACCGTCAAACTTTGGGTTCTCTGATGGGAGCTAAAACCCCTTGGGCATTCGCTTTTGCCTGATGGCCCTGCTGAAGCATCTGGCGCCACAGAGCTCCACGTCTTCTTCTTCTGGGTCAGTTGATCGGGCATGTCGCGCCCTTGACTTGTTGATCTTGCGCTGCGTGATGCATCATGTGCGTCGTAGTCGTGGTCGTGTCGCCGGGAGCGGCGGCATCGAGATAGATCGTGACTGTCATCGCTGGATGAGGGCGAGGAATAGCATTTTGCCAGAGCCTTGCCTTTCTTCGGCTCCGGTGTTGTCTTCTTGTCGAGAGCGGCCTCGATTAACCCCAAGCCTGCGATCGTAGATTGGTGCATGGCAGCTCGAGGATCTCCAGCTGGCGGCTGGTTGTTGAGGAGGTACATGGTGGCCGCCATTACCGCAGCTTGCGGTGTTTTTGGAAGCACGTTGCCACGCGTATCCACTATCATGGAGCCGAAGTCGAGGACCTTTGCGGCTTCTACACGTTCTTATTCAGTGAGGTGGGCCAGTCGAGATCGCCTCTTGTTAGCGATGTACTCGTTGCACTTGAAGGAGGATCCTCCATGGGAGGAGAGCCTAGCTCATCGAAGGCTCGACTCGTCTACCGCCTTTTTACGCGCCTCGAGTTGCGCGATTGTTTGCAGTTGGCGTTTGTATTCCTCTTTTAGGAGCCAATGGTAGCCCATCAATAGTTCTTGCGGGGAGCCGAAGGGCAGAGGGTGGCCTCGTATAGCTTCTTGGCAGCGGGCCCACTCGAGATCGTTGAGCCTGATCACGACGTGTTCGCCAGTTTGCTCGTTCACCATGGTGGGGAGTTCGGTTGCCCCTCCGTTGTTGACGGGGGCGCCGTTGGTGGGGCCGCCATTGGGTGGTCCGCCATTAGGTATGCCGCCGTTTGGCGGGTTGGTTCCATTGCCACCGTTGCCCGTGTTGTCGCGATTGGCAGAGGAATCGCCCGTGTTGATGACGGCACACATGAAGTGGTTGGGGAAGCTGTTGCTCCTGCAACTTTCAGATCCGGAGCCATAGACTCCATCTTCAGTTGCTAGATCGCCTAGATCGAATACGCGACTGTTGTTGCTGTCCGTATTCTCGACGGTTGTCGAGGCACTGAGCTTGCTGAGGGTGTCGATCGACGGAGGGAACCATGATGCTGGAGCAATCGATGGTGTTGTCGGCTGGTCAGGCATGCGAAGCGTGCCCATCTGACCAACTTGGAAGTGGAAGCTCCCGATCGCCAGGCTAATTCCGTCGCCCATGGACTCGAAAGCCGGGCAAGTGGCTGGCATATGGATGGTGAAGTCGAACGCGCCGAAGAGCTGGCGAATCTCCGCTGTTGCGGAGTTGTAGATCGCAGTTGATGGGGCCGAAGAAGCCGCAACATCAGCACTCCCAATTCCCACAGACGGCGGCAATTGATGAGGGTTTAACTCATCATTGCCCATTGTTATGGACTTGGGTTTTGGAGAAGAAGGGAGCGCTGGAAGCATCAATCGGCTAGCAAACAAGCACACAAGGGACTCGAAGATTTACCCAGGTTCAGGCCTCGTAGAGGTCCCTACTCCTTCTTGTCTGCTCGTGGGATTAACAGAGGAATCGAAGATTACAATGGTGCATAGATGCAATCTGGCGAGGGTTGTGGAAACTAGGGTTGCGTGTGGCTTCCTCGCCGCCCCCTCCTAGCCTTTATATAGATAGGCTAGGTCTCGGGTAGCAGGTCGAGTCGGTTACAGGTTAGGGTTCCCTTTAAACTTTCTATCTTTAGCTTTTTCTTGTTTCGCAAGCAATTGAGAGTCTGTAGGTTACTCGAGTTCTCCATTTGGGCTTTGGCGACACCGTGGGCTTCCGCTGTATTCAGGCCATATATACCAAGCTCGAGTACCTGTAGGGTATACCCATGTCACCTCCGTTCAAAACGAACACGTACCCAGATTGCGAACGAGAATCATTTGAGTCACTAAGGTAACTCGCATCCGTGTAACCCCTTATACTGAGTTCAACCTCACCTCCATAAACTAGGAACACATCCTTAGTCCTTCTTAAGTACTTAAGAATGTTCTTAACTGCTGCCCAGTGGATTTCTCCAGGGTCAGCCTAGTATCTGCTCACAACACTTAGAGCATAGGAAACATCCGGCCTAGTACAAATCATGGCATACATGATGGACCCGACTGCCGAAGCATATGGAATCACACTCATCCTACTTCATCGCCATCACGTCAAGGACCGGACAAAGTCTTGCTAAGTCTTATGCCATGGGACATCGGTAAGAACCCCTTCTTAGATGATTCCATGTTGAACTTCTTCAACACTTTGTCCAAATATGTATTTTGGCTCAATCCAATGAGCCGCCTGGATCTATCTCTATAGATCCTGATTCCTAGTATATAAGTTGCCTCGCCCCAAGTCTTTCATTGAGAAACTCCTTTCCAATGACTTCTTGGTTTCTTGCAACATCTGGACATCATTTCCAATCAATAATATGTCATCCACATATAAGATCAGAAAGTTTACGTTGCACCCACTAAACTTCTTGTATAAACAAGAATCATGGTCACTCTTGATGAAGCCAAACGATTTGACTACCTCATCAAAGTGAATATTCCAACTCCGAGATGCTTGCTTCAATCCATAAATGGATTTCTGAAGTTTGCATACCTTGTCAGCATTAGCCGGATTGACAAAACCCTCGGGCTGTATCATATACACGTCCTTGGTTAATTTTCCATTAAGGAAAGCCGTTTTGACATCCATCTGCCATATTTCATAGTCGAAATAGGCTGCTATAACTAACATGATCTGAACTGATTTCAGCATCGCTACGGGTGATAAAGTCTCATCGTAGTCAACTCCTTGAACTTGTCGGAACCCCTTCGCGACAAGCCGTGCTTTATAGATAGAAACTTTTCCATCCATATCAGTTTTCTTCTTAAAGACCCATTTGCACTCAACGGGTCTTGCACCGTCTGGCAGATCAACCAAGTTCCAAACCTGATTATCATCCATGGACTTTAACTTGGATCTCATGGCTCCAAGCCATGACTCAGAGTCAGAACCCACCATCGCTTTCGAATAAGTTGTCGGCTCATCACTATCTAACAGTAATACATCACGAACACTTCGCAATCTTGCTGATCTTCGCAGTGTAGGTGCGGCTCACCTACGGTCGCTCAACCTCCAAGGCTTTCACCAAATCGCTCTTGACCGGTTCCTCTCGAACTTCTCGAGCCACACAGCCCCACTAACTTCACGGTGAGAAACTCTTTCTCAAGGAAGACAAATTCCAGAAGCGAACACTTTGCCCTCTTCTCAATTGTAGAAGTAGTAACCCAAGGTTTCCTTGGATACCCATAAAATGCACTTATCTCGACTTGGTCAAGCTTGTCCATTGAAAGTCGCTTGACAAATGCTTCACAACCCCAAATCTTAAGAAAAGACAAACTCAGCTTCTTGCCTGTCCACATCTCATGTGGTGGCTTCTCTACCGATTTTGATGGTACTCTGTTTAGTGTGAACGTCGCCGTTTCTAGTCAATAACCCCAAAATGATAAAGGTAGATTTGTCTGACTCATCATTGATCGTACCATGTCCAACAAGGTCCGATTCCTCCGCTCCGACACACCGTTCCTTTGCGGTGTACCCGACGGAGTGAGCTGAGGAACTATTCCACAACTCTTCAGATGGTCATCAAACTCATGGCTCATGTACTCGCCTCCTCGGTCTGACTGAAGAAACTTTATTTTCTTGTCGAGTTGATTCTGTACTTCATTCTGGAATTCTTTGAACTTTTCAAAGGCTTCCGACTTATGTTTCATTAAGTAGACATATCCATATCTACTCAAATCATCAGTGAAGGTAATGAAGTACTCATAACCACTCATGGCTGTCGCGCTCATTGGACCACATACATCACTATGTACTAGTCCCAACAAGTCAAACGCCCTTTCGCAACTCCTTGCAAAAGGTGTCTTGGTCATCTTGCCTAGAAGGCAGGATTCGCATGTCTCGAACGACTCCAAGTCGAACGAAGTTAGGAGTCCATCATCATGGAGCTTCTTCATGCGTTTCCAACTTATATGACCAAGTCGACAGTGCCAAAAGTAAGTCATATTCAGATCATTTGGTTTCAACCTTTTCACATTTACATTATAGACCGACCCACCATCAAGATTCAAAATAAATAACCCGTTCTGAACGGGTGCAAAGCCATGAAACATATCATTCAAATATAAAGAACAACCATTGTTCTTAATATTAGACTCATAGCCTTGTCTCATCAAACATGAGGCAGAAATGATGTTTCGACTAAGCACTGGAACATAATAACAATTATTTAGTTCCATTAAGAATCCTGAAGGTAAATGAAGTTGCATCGTGCCGACTTCCAACGCAACAACTCTTGCTTTGTTGCCAACCCGAATGTCAACCTCGCCTCTTGCTACACCCCTAGTTCTTACCAGTCCCTGCAACGAGTTGCCGATATGAATGACTGATCCGGTATCATATACCCAAGAACTACCGGGTGCATCAACAAGATAAAGGTCTATAACATTGCAAACAAGTGTACCTGAGTTGGAAGTCACACCTCCACTCTTGGCTTTATCTGCCAAATACTTGTTGCAATTCCTCTTCTAATGGCCATCCGCTTTGCAATAGAAGCAAGCGGAACCGGCTGAAGGAGATGACTTAGTCCCTGAGGAAACGCTTGGGATCTCATCCTGAGCATTACCTCCTGACTTAGCCTTCTTCTTCTTAGTCCAAGAACTCTTCTTAAACTTAGCCTTATTCTGTACCACCAACACTTGGCTAGTACCTTTCTTGAGATCAACCTCTGCCTACTTAAGCATCCCATGTAATTCAGTGAGCTTCTTATCTATACCATGCATGTGGTAGTTCGATATGAACTAACCATACACACTAGGAAGAGAGTTCAGAATTATATCCGTAGCGAACTCTTCGCTAATGGGGTAGCCAAGCCTTTCCAGAGACTGCACGTAACCAACCATCTTGATCACATGCGAACTTAGTGGATCACCATCCTTAAGCTTACAACTCAGCAAGGCTTCAGAGACTTGATATCTCTTGGTCTTTGCCTGAGCCTGGAACATACTTTGAGGCTTTCAATCATATCGTAGGCTTCAACATTCTCAAACTGCTGCTGCAAGTCCGGTTCCATGTGAGCAAGCATAAGGCAGCTAATTTCTGTAGACTCATCACATGTTCTATGATAGGCATTGGTTGCTGCGACACTCGCATTCTCATCCGGCACATCTGGAAGTGGGTTGTCTAGAACATGGTCCCTCTTTTCTTGTTTGAGAACAATTCTCATATTACGATACCAGTTGGTGAAGTTTGTTCCATTAAGTTTATCTTTCTCTAGGATGGTCCTCAAAGCAAAGCCCGGACAAGCGAGGAGCTACTAGGTGCCATTATCTACAACAGAAATATGCAAAACACTTAAGACAAGTATTCATAAAAGAGCAGGCGTATTAAACATTTTAATACTTATGCTCCCACTAGAACCAACATCCCTCCGATGGTTACTTAGTTATTTAGGATCCTAAATAAGCAAGCTGACTAGTGAGCTTTAGCATCACCGCTAGCCGTCAAGTGAACTAGGTAGGCACCTCCTTGCCAATCGCATCTCATGCGACTCCTGTTGTTCGGGTGGCATCTCATGCCCCGGCTCCCGACCTCCCTCTCCTCGAGCCCCACAACTGTTGTGATAGACCCATCTAGCTTACCAAGTGCTTCCGCTGTAAGAGTCCGACTCGAACCCATCTAGTCGAAAAGAATTGGCAGCACCTCAATTTTATGAGCCCACTACCAAGAATGTCCGACTTGTGATGGTGCAGCACTGGCGGGGAGACCGACTAGACCTTCTTTGAGGGATTAAAGTTTAACCACTATCTCATAGAGGTAAAACTAGAGACATAACAATCACACAAAATAATCCAATTATAATGTGAAATGGTATGGCTCCCTTCATGGCTATCTCCATCTCCATGAACATGTTCATCATGCATTTGGCTGTAGTGTCCTTCAAGTCCTCCAAACATGCTACACTAGCACTAAGGAATATACAAGAAGATGGCATCCCATGCCGACACGCAGGTCGTTATACAATAATAGTGACAGCACTTTGGCTCCAGCCGGCTAACAAACCCGTGATACACAGATCACATATGGATTACACACATCACATGCATATAAGCCATACCATTCACAACTTCCTGCAAAAACAAGTTATGCATAGATATGATATCTACCGGCGTTGTGAACCTCGCAACGACATCTAATGCGCTATGACAGGGCGAAGCCGGCGGTCCCGTGGATTCCTTCATTGGATAAAACACTTTTACCCAAATTTGATCCCTGTACAGATCTGACCAATCTTATTGATCATCCGCACCTGATCTTCCTTGCACCCCCAAGTGCGATTGATCCAATCAATCATGCACAAAACCGATCTATCTCATAGATCGACCACCGAAACCCTAAGTGGATCTCATCCACCACCTCGTGCATATCAAATATGCACAGATCTAGAGCCTAAAACCAGAAGCTTTCGCTCTGATACCACTGTTGGGCCATGCAGAGATAAACAAAACTTTTTCCCTAACGAGGTGCACCCAAGATCTAGCTCAGGTAATAGGTCACGAGATTACCGCTAGACGCGCAGATGCGGAAGTTGATGTAGCGCGTCGAAGCAGTGTTGAACGATCCTCGGACAGCTACACCGGATCCCACGAACTCCTTCGCTAGACCCCCACGAGCTTCCTCGTCTCCAGCGCCGCACGTGCAACGCCTCTACCGGTATCCATACATACAAGAAGGAGCTTCAGACAGAGGATTGCTAGATCATGTCTAGCCCGAAATGAAGTGGAGAAAGTGACGGCTAGGTCAGGGACTATCCCTTGTCACTCCACTTATATACACTCCTAGTTGGGCTCAACGCTTGAGGCCCATCTAGGTTGTACTCCAATCTCCACATGGATCTAATCCACATGGGCTCCTTACCCTTAAGTGTGTGACCCTGTAGGTTCACGTACACCTGGACATGACATGAGCTACTCCTCCAAGTATCCCGTCATGGCTTTGAGTCCAACTCACTCCCATGAACACTCGATCTCAAGTCGATAGATGGTAGCAGCCTCTAGCAAGACGTGCCAACTCCCAAGTGCCGTAAAGTTAGAAGACGAACCTTCAATATGACTTTCTTCCAAGTCCCTTTGCCTCACGATATATCTGTTAAGCTATAGGCGAGTAGTTGCCATCCCTTAAATAGCTTAACTCTCTTCTCGTACCATGATATGTGATTCACTGGACTAACTCTTAGTCCGACTCCTCACTTAACACTTAACTGAGTAGCGCATGGCCATGCTTCCGAATCATATCACACAAGAGGGTCTAGAGAATATCTCTCCATTACAGAGGGGCAAATCCCATCTTGGTAATCCACGTCACGCAGCTTGCTTCACAACCAACCCAAACTCTATCTTTATAACTGCCCATTTACGGAACATCGTTTGATAGAACCTAAGTTGGCGATCCACAACTCGGATCATGCAATCACCTTAGGTCGAAGGATTACATTGCTTGAGACTGCAAATGACAACATGCTCGTTGCATCTCAACTGTGGGTCAGTCCGACTCGCTAAACTCTTTAGCCGAATCAGTGTAAGTCGGAATAGCATCACCATGCCTATGACATGTGGAACCGTGTCATCAGCCGACTTGCACATTGGTCTAAGTTGTGTGTCCAGCACAACCTCAACGACCAAGGATAATCTAATATGAACAATCATGAATACATAGTTCCACAATTGAATCACGCATTCAATGATATATATCTGATGTTCATATAGGGACAACTTTACTTTATGAATACTTTGGGAAATATCATCAACCATGATTGCCTCTAATGCATATTCCCAACACTGGGAGGATCCTAAGATTGCGGAACCATGCGGTGAAGTTGGTTTCATCAGTTTTCAGCTTGTCCTTCTCGAGGAAAGAGCTAAGGTTGAAGGTGGGTGGGCGAGACATCTACAAAGGATTTGCAAAGTGTTTAGACTATGTTCATAATAATGAGTTCAAGTATTATTAAAGGAACTCCCACTTAAACGAACATCCCTCTACTCGTTTAGTGATCACATGATCCCAATCCCCTGCACCTCCCCCGGTTAAACACAGCCATCAGTGCAGTATCAAGGGTGGACATTCCCTAATGTCGATCACATCAACTATGTGATTCATGCTCGACCTTCCGGTCTCTTGTATTTCGAGGCCATGTCTCTATAACGTGCTAGGCTCGCCAGTTCTAACTCGTGTGTATTCGCAGTGCAACATGGCTTACACCCACTGTATGCGAACGTAGATATGTCTGACCCCTACTCACCGCAGGGCACCTCGTACCGAAGAACTTTCTTGGTGGTGCACACACAAGGGGAATACGATAACTGGAATACTATGAGGGATTATTTTATTATGCTACCCTCTAGTAAGTATACTAGCATAATAAGTAATACTTCAAAAGTAAAGTGTTATGACATGGTTATAGCTTTATGATCATCATCAATAGCCTCAATGAGAGTTTCGCAAACTTGTCATTGCCATGTTATAATACTTGCCCTTATGCAATAATGAAGATAGACGCTTCTATATTAACTATTGCATGTTTTACGCGGCTTTAGGGCTTTCGCAGTAGAACCCCTTCCCACCTACGAACTTTGAGCCACAACATGGATTCAATGATTGTCGTTCTTCTTCCCTTTTCAAGGTCGTCCAATGTCAATGCCATATCAACTACTGTAGAGAGACAAACACCCCCCTAAGCCACTTTGATTTGTGGACCAGTCTCGTGAATCACCACATGAGGTTGGTTGGGGGCAACTTCATCAAACAGTGTCGCGATATGAACAACAACATTAAAGAGGGTAGCAACTAGAGAATCAATGCCCACATATCGCTATGTGTTCTATTCGTACGACATGTCTACCCATAGACCCGCTCTAATACCACTGTTGGGTTCCGTAGCAGAAAACAAAAAAATTCTATCTACTCGAACACTAATACCAGGATCTATACTATGTAGACATAAGTAACGGAGAAGGGATACGGTATTCATACCTTTGAAGACCGAGGCACGCCTTACGCAAGAAGGCGTATATTGATGAAAACAAGCAGCACCCCAAGTGTGGTGCCTCCGAAGTTCGTCACACGTCCGATGTAGGAGACGTCAACCGGACTCCGATCCAGCCGAGCAGCGGAAGAAGTAGATGCCGGATCGTAGATCACACGACGGTAGTGTGAAGGTGGAGAAATCACCCATGAGGTCCTCCCCAATATTACGGAGAAGTCCTCAGTGGATGAGAGAGAGAATGAGAGGGAATGGGGTGATTCCAAAGGGGGAGGGGAGACCCCTATATATAGTGGGAGGGGGGTGCACCACCCAGGGGCCAGGCGGTGTGGGACTAAACCCCACACCCGTCGGCCACCTAGGGGCAGCCGCCGGCCCTAGGTGGGCCCCATTGGGGCGGCCCACCAAGCCAAGGCCGGCTAGCCCCCACTCCCTAGGCGCCTTGCCCTATTGGGCCTCCCTTCGGGTGAGGTCCAATAGCATTAAGGAGCCTTTAATAATAAAATAAAATATATATTTAATATTAATTCTCCAATTAACATTCAAATACACATATTATATTATTTCTTCACTCTGGAACACCTTCCGGACCCCTTCCGATCTCCATCGGATGTTAGCCGGAACTATTCCGGTTTCTCTCTCTCTATTTCTCTTACGGTACCTCATCTACCCTAAGCGTCCCTACCCTTAAGCGTGACATCCTTCGGTTCAGAAACACTCCGGACATGATTAAGACCACTCTCACATCAATGATCAACAGAGGGACCTGGATGGCCATGTGACCCCCGTGCGTTTCACGAATACAATCGCTCGAACCGTGAGATAGTCGTTCCCCGTTCCCTTTGTCATTCGATACCTAATTCATCCGAGACTTGATCTTCGGTATCTCCATACCTTAGTTCGATCTTGTTACCAATGAACTTGTTTTCTCGTTCTCATGTCGTTGCATTTCGTGATCTAGTCACATGCTTGCATGCCTTATCAATGCAACGTCACCGAGATGGCCACATGTATATGTCCGTTACATGGACTAGACAAATCCTGGTCTTGATATGTACTCCTCTACGCATCCCTTCATAAAACCTGAGTGGCACCTTTTTGATCACCCTGTTACGAGATGATTCTTGATAACCATCTAAGCTTCTTCCGGAATGGTGATTTGCATTACCTCACAGTCAAAGGATCAGATTGCGAGGTTCTCTGTGTTTTATCAACAATGGTGAACTTTGTAACAAGATCTCATTAAGATATAACGGTCGGATGTTTGTCTAACATGTTATTCAACTAATAACATGACCTCATTGTCAGTTGGCATAAATGCCCATGATCTTAAAACACAGACCATCCTCATGACCAATGAACTAGTTCACTAGAGGTAACTAGAGACGCGGTTTGTTTACATACCACACGTGTATTAACGTTTCGTATTAACACAGTTATAGCACAGAAACGTATTATGAACATATAGAAGATATATCAAATAATACGCTTTATTATTTATCTCTAGGGCATAACTCCTTCAGAACTGCATCAGTTGGATCGTCTTTTAGTCGTAGGGCCTAGATTCAAAGATACTGCTTCGGTTAGTTAGAGTCGCTGACTAGTGGACCGCCTTCCAAAACAAACTCTATGCTGCTTGATTAGGCTAGCCATTTAGTTTTCACAGGAATTCATTCAAGGATTTTCCAATTTAGTTAAAACCACATTCTGTCAGTAGATTCAAAAATCAATTCAAAGAGATTCACTAAACCAAATTGCATGATTTCAATTTTGTTAGAAAGGTATTTAAATTATCTATCCAAGCTCGTTGGATTCAAATAATTTGAAGTTAGAGATCACCTATACCAAAAATAATAAGACAAATACTTTTTCAACTTCAAACATTTTTCAAAAATCAACCATAAATGGTTTTGAGTTGATTCCAACTCTCAAAAATCATATTTAACAAGATCTATCTGAATATGTAAAAATATTTAGGTTTTCATGCAGTGACATTGGACTAGTACCAAAATAATGCTATATAGGCATTACTAGTCACTCTAATTCTATTAAATAATAATCTTAAACTTTATAAAATATGATCAACACTTTAAATCACATTCCAAAGTATTAGAATATGTGGTGATTACATGTGTCAACATGATCTCATATTTTGATTGGAGAATATTAAATCTTAATTATTTTCAATGAGTAGAAATTTACTTTTCTAAAATAAGATAAATAAAACTAAGTCTTTATTCCATGTGATGATTGTGATGATGCTAGATCATCAAGTGTGAACCTTAGTGTGCTAAATAGAATTAGTTAAGTATTGTTTGGTGATTGTGTACCTCGTATTCATTTATAGATGATAGTTCCGACCCAGGATACGAGGAGGAGGAGTACTACCAAGAAGAAGAAGAAGAAGAAGAAGAAGAAGAAGAAGAAGAAGAAGAAAACTTCAACCACTGCTCTACTCAAGGCAAGCTAACACTTGCAAGTCTTATACCTATGCAAGCCATCACTAATTGCAATATAACCTAAGCAAGATGCATTAGGCATGATTGGATATACCTTTGATTTATACCAATCCCAAGTTTTACTTCCAAGCTTTATTCTTTTTACTTTACCAAAGTTCTTTACTTTTAGTTAGTGTTTTGTGAGTATTGGAAAAATAGGATAGATAGCATAAAGAGTATAAAACTAGCCCTAACTAGTTATACTTAGATGTCATTCCATGGCATGAGATTAGAGTTGGATAGTTACCCTTGATTAGCACCCCTCATTAGTGAAAACCCTCCAGTTTAGTGGCTAGTGCTAAGCATAAAAGTTGATCACTTTAGATGGGAATACTTGGTGAAAATGATTATGACAACCTTGGAATGAGGGTTCATTCTATTGAAATGTTTTGACATGTGTTATGGACACAAAAGGATTTGATGATGAAAATGTTGAGGCATGAGCCTTAGCCCTTTTAAAAAAACTGATGGTTGGGTTCGGATGCGATACCATTCTAATTTTATCGTATAACCACAATACCCGAATTGGGTAGGGCTTAGCTGGAAGTTTATATGCCTTAGTATGGGTTCCCTCGCGGAAGAGGCTGAGGCTACCTCGTGAGTGTGAATGTCCACCTACGCAATGCCCAGGATGGCAGATGGCCATGGCTGGGAGGCCAAGCTCATAGGGGAGGTGCCTATACTAGAGTGTGTAATTGAAAGGTTATGATTGATTATCCGCATACTAAGTATGATGATTCAGGGTTATCCCTGACGGATGTATCGAATTTTGTGGTGAAAGTGTACCACCTTTGCAGAGTGTCAAACTATTGAATAGCGCGTCCATGATCATGGATGATTGGAGTGGCCATCTTTGTTAAAATCTTCAGATGTTTTCAAAATGACTTGTGAAGTGAACTATGATTTTGACTTGACCACAACAGGGTTGTGAATATGAAAGCTAGGTTCCCACTTAAGTGATTTAGAACATTAACTTGGTTTTATTTACTTCTAAACTTAGTTTTAGATAAACCTGTCTTTTTGCAAATAAACCTAGAGCTTAAGATTCCTACTAGAACTACCTTACTTGTTAGTGATAGTTTGTGAGTACTTAAAGACTACTCATGGCTTTGTCCCTGGCTATTTTCCCGTGGCTAGACTATGAGGAGGACTATCAGGATGATGGACATCATGATGTCTACGACAACTAGGATCATCTCCCATCATCAGCATTGCCTGTGACTCTGAAGATGGAGCCCCTACTACGTTTCTTTTTCGCTGCTTGATTTGTATTAAGACTAGATCATGAGATCCTTTATTTATAAGACCTTATTATGGTTTGTAATGGATGATGTACTGTGATATCAAATCTGTTATGTCATAACAGGCATCTGGGATTAAAAATATACAGTTTTAATAGAACCATCTGTTATTTTACCGCTGCGAGAAAACATCATGAATATCATGGTTCAGTTTTACGGCTCAGAAGTCTGAACTCGTATCGCCATATATATTGCCAATTTAAATATACAGAACACGCCACTATATATTTTCCGAGATCTAACATGCAGTTTTCTTGTTAACTCAACCAAATGCATCTATACTAGATGTCATGAGTACGACTCAGAACCTGGTTCTATTGGCACGCTAAGCTGAAGCGAATGCATATGTCTCCGTAAAACAAGACATTTATCCACCATTAACCATGGTTACAATAAGTCTGATGGTTTAATGTGATGACCTTGAGTATATATACTCCTTGGATAATTACACAAGAATGTGACACACACTTTCAGCAAATTCTAGTTAAGCTATAGATTACCAATAGTGATTCTATATGCATTGCCTTAGTTACTGAAACTTTCAGTACAACAGTAAGAGAGAGGTGGGAACCAAATAATTACTTGTCATATTGTTACAGTAGTATATCAATACAAGAGGAACCCCAGGGATAAGCAAATGATTTCTCAACCTTAGGGAGTATTGCTCACTAACTTGTTGTCATGTTCAGCTACAGAAACAATTCCGTCTACACTTAAAATTGATTTGCAAATCACACAAACCATGTACTGAATGGATGGAGGAGAAAAACATAATAGCAAGAAAAGATACTAATTTTAGCAAGAATAAATGGAGGAGGAATAGAGGGGGCTCACCAGTTAGCAGCAGCTTGTCGAGGAAGTGCAAGAACCAAGAGGAGACGAGGAGGGCTTGAGGTCGTCGGAGCAGCGCAAGAGGGTGTTGTTGCCGGCGTCCACGTGCTAGAGCTCCGGATCCTCGGGATTCACGCAGGGGCTGTGGATAAGGGCAGGCGGGGGCGTGAACTGCCAGTGGCGGGTGGCCGGCAAGGCTGGCCTTAGGTAGCCAGCAGGGACACTTGCCTCATTGCGGGCTGCTCCACTCGGGCTGATCCAGGATAAGGAAAGCTGGGGCGCTGCTGGTCCTGGAAGTTAAAGGCAGAGGATGGGGTTCATGTGTACAATCAAAATGATAGATTGAAGGATAAACAGCTATATTTTCCATGTGTCTTCCTGAGAAAAACTGCTACTCCAGATAAATAGGCAATAACTGAGTCAGATAAGGATTCAGATGATGTATCTCCACAATTTTACATTGCATACAAGCAAGTAATAATTCGATAAAAATTACAACCATGCTGCATTTCTCATGGAGACAGAGCAATAACTTCAAATATCAATAAAATAGCAAGTTCCTGATACCAATCAAGTAATTGACACATGAAGCAGCTGGGCGGCCATCAAGTTCAAATAGAATATAAACGGTTGCTATAGTGCTCTCGAGAAAAAACTGGTTAACATACTGGAATACTAGGTAGTAACAACTACAAGCACAAGTAATGTTTCGGGCATGGAAGTGCGAGACTACAATATAAGAAGCTACATGGAAGTGTAAGACGATAGCTCTCATTTGTCCATGTAAAATCTAAGGGGTATATGCACTTGAAAAAGAAATACTATTGCTACTAGCAGAACAGAAGATGTGGGAGAGAATACAATACGCAATATGTACTTAAACACTTTCAGAAATCATAAGTCAGACCGACTTCCGTCTTAGTCTGCCAACATGTGGCAAAGAATACATTACACAACATAATCCTTGTCAACATATGCCCATTGATGCATAAAATAGGCACGCTCTATGGCTTATCAGACCTCTGGACTGTTCGATCTGCTTTGGCTATTTGGCAGTCCAATGAGCTACCGTGTCTGAATCTCCTAACTGGCCTGTCAATTAAGTAAGTTGCGATGTTGACAGAGTTTGGTTGCGTTGGAGCGACACAATACATGCTAAGTGTGAGATCATCTATGTTCAGTGTCCTTTCCAACGCAACATGGGTACATTGCATAGCTATTCATTAAAATGGTCACGGCCTGCAGTTCTGCTCAGCAGTTTTCTGCAGCATCACCATTTGTCACATTGAGGCATCAATTTTACTCTCTTCTTATTTGTATTGTGGCCAGCATGCACAACAACGAAGAGCACAACAGAAACAGCGGCACTCAAACGGCCGGTAGAATCAGAATGGTAGAAATGATAAGCAGCAGAAAAATGCGGGCGACATGAAGAAAAGTAATAAGTGGGCCATAAGTTTGTGTCAATCAAATTTAACTCTGTAAGCCAGCAAAGCGTATTAGCGTATTTCTGATAATACAATAAGCAGCAAGTGTTCCCAATCCCAAGTCCCATACCATACGCCTAAGAACAACTACATGCTACGGGTTGTACTATCTCCGATCCAAATTAGTTGACTTGGTTTTGTCTAGATTTGGATGTATCTAACACTAAAACAAGTCCAAATACATTCGAATCTAGTCAAATCTGAGTCAAGTATTTGGATCGGAGGGAGTATCCGAAAATTAGAGCCCGTGAGCATAATATTCATATATAATCGCAGAATGGTTCCAGCACTACCTGATCTACTAACCCCCAAAAATGCTCCAACCTGAAGATTAGGGGAGAACACACAATGGCTTCTCTGTAATCTTGCATTGTTAGGTCTAAATGAGGAAAGGAGGGCAGATTCGGGTCTTACCTTGGCGTGTTGAGCTCGACGCGGGCAGATCAAAGCAATGGAGGATGTCCAATGCCGGCTCCAGCTTCAGCCTTGGCCCCTACCAGTGCTGCTTGGGCGCCGTCTCCATCTCATCATGGCCGCCATGTGATGCGGCCATCAGTCAATCCTGGCGGGAGATGCCAGGAGAAGCCGCCCGACGCCGGGGCTGTATCACTGGCCGGAAGATCTATCGTTAGGGTTTGCTTGCGGCGGCGTGATTGGGCGATTGGGTGCTCGAGATGGCGACATACGTGGGGAATTCAAGGAATGAGAGGGCATTGGGCTTGCGCTGGCTAGGGGAAGGGCCTTGAGTAGGCGGCCGGTGACGGGATACATGGGGATGCGGCGGCGATGGCGGAGGAACCGTTGTCCGAACGCCTCGACCAGCTTCAGGCTCGGAGCCGCGGTGGAGCGCGACCACCAAAGCGCTCAGCGCGATACCATCGATCACGCACGCCGCCACCGTTCGCGCGCTGCTACTTCCCACATCCATGGGTAAGGTGGTCAGAGAAAGGCTCCTCGGTTCCTATGTGCACAGAGTGCGGTGGGATCTCGCCTAGCATGAGGGATCCGGGTGTGCGGCTGGAGGGCCCGTTGCCATGGGAGATGGTGCGAGGCAGAGCTACGGAGGTGCGCGGTGAGCTAGCAGGCGAAGCAGAGAGAGATTTGGTGCTGGCGGCTGGAAAGAGGATGAAGTAGCCGAGGAGATTAGGGTTTCGAGGGGTGGCGGCGGTGGCTATTTCGTTTGGGTGAGTGGACAGCTTGGATGCAGGGGCGGGCCAACTTGAAGTCAAAGGTATTCAGATGCATACCCAAAAATTTTCACTAAAAACTACATATATATATAGTACTACCTCCGCTTCCAAGGCTTAAGGCGTATAATTTTTTGCAAATGGCAAACCAATTTAAGTTTGACCAAGTTTTTAGAGAAAAATATTAATATTTACACTACGTAATCCATACCCTTTCATATATCATGAAACATATTTTCACATGATATCTATATAATATAATACTTCTTGATACTTTTTCTAAAAGTTTGGTCAAACTTTACATGGCTTGACTTTTCAAAAAAATTATATGCCTTAAGTCTTGGGATGGAGGGAGTACATAGGAGGTATACGTATGACAAAAACTAAAAATAAAAGATATGCCAGACTATTCACGTGATCCGAAGTCAATCTCTCTATGAGCCCCAACTAACTATGGCCTAATTGGCTCTATACACAACACATACAGAGCATATAGGCACGAGTCCTTCGTGTAACTAACTCTCCTCCCAATCGCCGCCTGATTCACCGGTCAACAACGTTGATCGATCGACCCAAATCCTAGACGAGAGTTTGTGACGACGACGAAGGAATTCTCAAGACAGTGCGGTACCCGTCCCTCCCTCCGGCCTCCGCGTCTCCACGCCTCCTCGTCCCCAAGCCTAAGCGCGCGATCGCCGCAGCCCGGCTATCTTGCCCCAGCACGCCTGCGTGTGTGTCAGAAATCGAAATCTGCCTGCCCTCCGGCCTCCACAGGAGCCTAGGATCTTGTTCACCTCCGCATTCAGCAATCAACAGCTCACCACAGCCAGGTACATAATCCAGACCCACACAGACTGCTCCATTCTTCTCTGTTTTTTTGTTCAATCGTTGAGATACACTAAAAATTCAGAGTACCTCCAGTTCTAAAATCTGATTAAAATAGCCCAAAATTCAGTACATATTATTGTTGTTTTTGTTTTGAATTTTGTATAGGTTGCATTTTTCTGAAAGATGAAGAGGAAGTCAGGTCCTGTGGTTGATTTGAAGGTGAAGTTTTTGGAAAAAAGGTAGCAAAAGAAACACACTGAAAATCAAACTGAAAGTCAAACTGAAAATCAATGCAATCAATTGGTGATATTCCAAGGACAAGATGGCAGTGGGAGTGGAACAAGTATGCCACAGGAACCGGAGAGAGCTACGAGCACAGAGGCAGAGAATGAGGAAATATCAGAAGGTGATGAATCAAGTGATGGTGATGATTATGATGATGGTGGTGTTTATGACATTGAGCATGATCCTGGATTGAGGACTCCAATATCAAAGTACGATGTCAAAGGCCAAGATTCAGTTAGAAGGGCATACATCGCATTGGGGCCTTGTCGACCCAAGGTGAAGAAGGAGGATTTCCCCCAACATATGTGTGGAGGTATGCGCCGCTTCCAACCAAAGTGGTTTGATGAGTTCAAGTGGCTTGAATATAGTGTAGATAGAGATGCTGCATATTGTTTTGTTTGCTATTTATTCAAAGATGCCACTAAATTTGTCGGTGGAGATAGTTTCATCAATGGAGGGTTTAGGAATTGGAACATGAAAGCTAGATTTCGTAGGCATGCAGGTGAAATCAATAGTGCTCATTCTGAAGCCGAAGAGAAATATAATATGTTCATAACACCTAAATCATCAATCTGTGAGTCCATTGCCTCATACAACACACAGTTCAAGGCTCAATATCTAGCTCGCTTGACATGGTCACTTAAGTGCATACGATATATCTTGCGACAGGGGTTGGCTTTTCGTGGTCATGATGAGTCGAGAGATTCGAAAAACAAAGGGAATTTCAAGGAACTTTTGCAATGGCTGGCAGGTAACTTTGAAGAAGTAAATAAGGTGGTTCTAGAAAATGCTCCACATAATTGTCAAATGATAGACCACAAAATTCAGAAACAACTCATTACTTGTTGTGCTACTGAAACAACTAAATTTATCATCAAGGAACTTGGTGATGAGTGTTTTGCAATTCTTGCTGATGAATCTAGTGATGCATATCAACAAGAACAATTGGCTCTTTGCTTGCGTTTTGTCAATAAATTAGGAGAGCCAGTTGAGAGGTTTCTTGGTCTTGTCCAAGTTGAAGATACTACATCATTGACTCTTAAAGAAGCAATTCAGTCTTTACTTCTTAGACATCAGTTGCCCTTATCCAAGGTTCGTGGGCAGGGGTATGATGGAGCTAGCAACATGAAGGGTCATGTGAATGGTTTGAAAAAACTAATTATGGCAGATTCACCTTCAGCTTATTATGTTCATTGCTTTGCCCATCAGCTTCAACTAACCCTTGTTGTTGTTGCCAAGGAGAATATTGATGCCAATGGTTCTTTGGACAACTAGCGTATTTGTTGAATGTCCTCGGGATGTCCTGTAAAAAGATCTGCATGCTTCGCATCGCTCAAGCCGAGTATATGATTCAAGCATTGAAATTGGGTGAAATTGAAAGTGGCCAAGGTTTGAATCAAGAGATGGGCTTATCAAGGCCAGGTGATACACGGTGGGGATCTCACCATAGAACCGTAATGCATGTTATGCATTTGTATCCTGCTATCAAGAAAGTTCTTTTCAGAGTTGGGAAAGAAAGTAAAGGGGCTGAAGCTTTAGGAGCTCAAACTATGTTGAAAGTATTTGAGTCATTTGAATTTGTTTTCTTGTTGCACTTGATGAACGAAATATTTGGATACACAAATGGATTTTGCAATGCTTTGCAAAGGAGGGATCAAGATATTGTAAATGCAATGGACCTTCTTGCTGACACAAAGGTAGAATTGGATGTTTTGAGAGATGATGCTGGATGGAAAGAATTTCTTGATACAGTCACTTCTTTTTGTGTGAAGCACCATCTCAAAGTTGTTGACATGGATGGGAAGTACAAACCTATACAAAGAGCAAAGAGATTCTATAAAGATGCCATTAATTACCACCAGTTTCATGCTAATATGTTTTTGGGTGTCATTGATAGGCAACTTCAGGAGCTTAATAGCAGATTTGATGAGGTAAACACGGAGCTACTTAGATGCATGGCATCATTCAGTCCAGCCAAATCATTATCTGCTTTCAGTGTTGATAACTTGGTTAAGCTTGCTGAATTCTATCCTCGTGATTTTGAATTTGAAGAACTCATCCAACTTCCTTTTCAACTGAACTGCTATATTAATGATGTGAGTAAGGATGATAATTTCGCAGATCTGAGTACTCTAGCAGAGCTTTCTATGATGCTTGTTAAAACAGATCGGGTCCTTCGGTATGACATAGTTTACAAACTTCTGAAATTGGTGCTAGTTTTGCCTGTTGCAACTGTTGGTGTTGAGAGAGTCTTTTCTTCGATGAACTTTATAAAAAACAAGCTAAGAAGCAGGATGGGCCAAAGGTTTTTGAATGGTTGCTTGGTAACATTCATTGAGAGGGAATTCTTCTTACAAGTTAAGGACGAGGACATTATCACTAGTTTTCAAGCCTTAAAGGATCGGAAAGTTACCCTGTAACTTGTAAGGTTTCTATTCATTTTAATATTTTCTGTCCTCTATATATTTCAGATCTTTTCTCTGTTATATGTTGAATAGTTGGAACTTATATAAGTTGATCAGTTTTATGTTATGTACTGCCCATTTGACTGCCTGGAAATACAAAATTGCATTAGAAATTGTTGATCTTATGTTCATTCAAGAATGTTATGGGACAGATTTTAAGAGAATGAACAAAATGATAAATATGTATATACATTTAGATGGGAACAGAATGATTTAGGCCAAGATTTAGGTTACACGAAGTTACAAAGTAATTTTTGAGTAGCCGTGGATGCTGTATCCTTTATTTTCACTTGGTTTTTCTCACATTGATTGATGTCTGAGGCTAAGATTTAGGTAGAAGGGAATATTGCTAGCTACTATAGCAGGGGCACATATAACTTTCTTAGACTGCTATCGGGGGACTAGTCTAAATCTCGAGGCGTTAATACAGTTGAACACAGTTCTTCGTATAGGTTGTACAGAGGTCCATGGGGCCAGCTTCAAATCTTTAATTTGTAGTGATCTATTCGACTATTCTAAAAATCTGTGATATTGGTCACAAATTGCTTAATATATTCTTTGTATTATACAGTTTTTTTTACGAATATGTATTCGTACAATTAGGACTGTATGATTCTATAATCACAGTATACATGCCAAAAACTAGGCTTTAGACTGTTTAAAAAAATTGTGCCCTTTTAAACTTTGAATACACACTGTAGGAATCCTAGGCCCGCCGCTGCTTGGATGCCATGTCATCGATCTGCGTTCGACTAGCCCGGATTGCAATCGCTTCTGCCCATTCAGCTCTGATCCAACGGCTCTCCTCGTATCTCTCGTTCCCTAAACCAACGTTGTGCATCCATGGCCTTTTTTATTAGAAAATTACGACCTTCTTGACAAAATTGGTCATAATTCTTCAAAGTTTGGACCCTCCTAGATGACCTACGACCATTTGGTTTAGAATTGTCATAGATCTATGACCAAAAAACTCATGGTCGTTAAGAAATGGTCATTAGTGAGCACATTTCTTGTAGTGTAGGTATGTTTTCTGTTAACTCAGTACTTGCAAGAGTGTTGTTTGATTCTAAAGCATCGCACTCATTTGTTATAGAAGAATTTGCATACACTAGTAAGATTCAACCAACAAAATTGAAGCATGTTATGATAGTTCAAATACCTGGTTCAACCACCAAAGCTAAAAAAAATTGCAAGGTTATACCTATCAGAATCCATGGAATAGATTTTATTGCTAACCTAATAGTACTTGGAACCAAAGGTTTGGAAGTAGTACTAGGAATGGATTGGATGTCGAAACATAAAGGATTAATCGACTGTGCCAAGAAAACCATAACCATGACTAGTAGCTCTGGAATATCAGTAGAGCATGTATCTGAGACCTTGCCCTGTCAATTCAAATGCAACAAGAGTCTAGCCCAACCAACCATAGACCAAGTCAGAATAGTCTATGAATACCTCGACGTATTCCCAGATGATTTGCCCGGTATGCCCCCAGATCGGGATATCGAGTTCATCATTGAACTAATTCCTGGAACTAGATCCATAGCTTAGAGACCTTATAGTATGAACCCATCTGAATTAGTGGAACTGAAGAAGCAACTTGATGCTATGCTGGAGAAAGATCTGATTCAACCAAGCGCATCGCCATGGAGATCGCCTGTTTTGTTTGTGGATAAGAAAGATGGAGGTAACCGTTTGTGCACAGATTACCAGAAGTTGAATGATGTCACCATCAAGAACAAGTACCCACTGCCGAAGATAGAGGATATGTTTGACCAGTTGACTGGCGCCAGAGTGTTTTCTAAGATTGATCTTAGAACTGGTTATCACCAACTCAAGATTCGTGCAACGGATATTCTAAAGACCACCTTTACCACTAGATATGGATTGTATGAGTATACGGTCATGTCTTTTGGATTAACCAATGCCCCTGCTTATTTCATGAATCTCATGAATAAGATTTTTATGAACTTCCTGGATAAGTTTGTCGTTGTGTTTATCGATGGTATTCTGATCTATTCCAAGATAGAAGAAGACCATGAGCTACACCTGAGAACCATCCTTGAAACCCTTAGAGAACATCAGTTGTATGCTAAGTTTAGCAAATGTGAGTTCTGGTTGAAGGAAGTAGGATTCCTAGGACATATTGTATCGGCAGGAGGAGTCGCTGTCGATTCCGCCAAGATCAAAGATGTTGAAGAATGGAAAGCCCCAACCACTCAAACCCAAGTCCGTGCATTTCTCGGATTAGCGGGATACTACCGCAAGTTTGTTGAAGGATTTTCGAGCATCGCAAGACCAATGACCCAATTGTTGAAGAAAGATAAGAAGTTCGAATGGACGAACAAATGTGAAGCAAGTTTTCAAGAGCTTAAGAAGAGACTGATTTCAACTCCAATTCTGATTATGCCAGATATCAAGAAGCCTTTTGATGTGTATTGTGATGCATCCAAGAGTGGTCTCGGAGATGTGTTGATGCAGGAAGGCAAAGTCATAGCATATCTGTCTCGATAACTGAAGCAACATGAGCAAAACTACCCTACCCATGACCTTGACATTCACTATCACCATGACAAAGCCAATGTGGTAGTGGATGCTCTTAGCAGATTACCGTGTAGATTAAACACCATGATAAAAGAAGCCCAGCCAAGTTTGCATTAAGAGTTGGAGCAGTTTAGAACGGAGCTAGTTAGCAAAGGATTTTTAGCTAGCATTAAACTTCAACCCACATTGATCAGTCAGATCAAGGAGGCGCAGAAAGGAAATGCGAGTATCGATGGAATCAAACGTCGTATCGGTACAGGGAAGGTACCCGGATTCACCGAGGATGAAGAAGGAGTTTTGTGGTACAAAGGACGTATCGTGTGCGATGAATTCGAGCTGAAGCAAGTTATCATGCAGGAAGCTCATGATACTCTTTATTCTATCCACCCCGGAGGAACGAAGATGTATCAGGATTTGAAGGAGCAATTTTGGTGGCACAAGATGAAGAGAGAAATCGGAAGCTACATAGCTAAGTGTGATATCTGTCAGCGGGTCAAAACGGAACATCAGAGACCCGCGGGACTTTTGCAACCATTGCAGATTCCGGAATGGAAATGGGATTCTGTCGGAATGGATTTTATCACCGATTTACCTACATCTAGTAGGGGAAATGACTCTATTTGGGTCATAGTTGATAGACTGTCCAAGGTAGCCCATTTTATACTTGTAAAGACTACCTACCAGAATTCGAAGTTAGCAGAGTTGTATATTGCTAGAATCATCAGTTTGCATGGAACCCCTAAGACCATAGTGTCGGATCGAGGAATCCAATTTACCTCAAGATTTTGGCAGAAAGTCTAAGAAGGATTAGAAACCAAGCTGAACTTCAGCACAACTTATCACCCGCAAACTGATGGACAGACTGAAAGAGTCAACCAAATCTTAGAAGATATGTTGAGAGCTTGTGTGCTAGAGTATGGATTAAAATGGGAAGATTGTCTGCCTTTCGCAGAATTCTCATACAACAACAGTTATCAAGGCAGTTTGCACCCCATTTGAATTTCTGTATGGAAGAAAGTGTCGTACCCCCTTGAATTGGTCGCAAGTAGGAGAGAGTCAGATTTTCGGACCCGGCATCCTACGAGAATCCAAAGAGAAGGTTCACAAAGTCCGTGAGCACCTCAAGACCGCCCAATCTAGACAAAAGAGTTATGCTGACAAGAGACGTCGAGACCTGACCTTCAATGTTGGAGATTTTGTGTATCTCAAAGTGTCGCCTTTGAAGGGAAAGCAACATTTTCAATTGAAAGGGAAGTTAGCCTCCAAATATATTGGACCCTTCAAGATTTTGAATCGCCGAGGAGAAATATCTTATCAACTGGAACTGCCAGAGATGTCAGCCATCCACGATGTGTTCCATATCTCGTTACTTTGCAAATGCTTAGAAGTTCCGGAGAAGATCGAAGTGTTCAAGAACATCGATCACCGAGCCATTGATATCAACAAGGATCTGACGTATCGGGAAGTACCCATTCATATTTTGGAAGAAGCCTTCAGAACCACCAGGACCCGGAGTATCAAGTTTCTCAAGATCCAGTGGAGCAACCATACCGAAGAAGAAGCTACCTGGGAGCAAGAAGATTACATTAGGACTGATTTTCCAAATTTCTTTAGTTCCTAGTTTTTCTTAAATCTCGGGATGAGATTTTGTTTAAGGAGGGAAGGTTTGTAACACCCCAAGAACATTAATCAAGATTATCAAGTTCTAATCACCCAAGTTTAGGGTTAACAAAAACTTTTATTCCAAAAATCTATATGAATGCATGTGTGTTTTGCATTAGTGTAGACTTTAGTGAATTTGCCATGTTTGATTGCGACAAATGATGAGAAATGGTTTAGAGGTGAATGTTACATCATCTAGGCCAATTACAAACCAAACCAAAAGAAAAAGGAATCAAATATGAATTAAATAAGCTAATGGTCATTTTTGACCAAAGTTAACCACTAGGCCACTTTGAGTGTTCCTAGAAGAGAAATTCTAACAGAAACAATTCAATTTCTTTTCACCACTTGCTAGACCAAGTAAAACTGAACCCAAGCCCACTTTACAAACCCACAGAAACTATTTTCAAATCTATTTAAAGGACATTTGAAAATTGAATCAAGTTCATATGGTAAGATCACCATTTTGCAAAAACCACTCAAACCAATTCCTCTTGACTTCTCCAAGCAACCATAGACACTCAATCATAAGATTCAAACACTCACCAAATTTCATTCAAAAATTTCAAACTAAATCTCATGCGGCCATTAAGACAAACACCTTGTAGACACTAATCTAATTCTGCCTAACTTCACTGTTTGAGGCATTGATCACTAGACCAAATGCCCCTATTACACTCCCCCTGTCTCCCCCAGTGTCTAGCAGCACCAGACACTCTCCCTCTTAGCCTTTTCGCACCAGTGCACCGCCGCCTGAAGCCACACTCGTCGGTCGACAGTGGACAGAGCGTTAGAGACCACGCCACCCTCTCCCACGACACGCACCAGACACGCCACCGTCCACCGCCACCCTCTATCCAAGCCTCGACCACAGCCTAGCCCTAGACCACCCCAGCAGCACCGCGCCCGGTCTCTGTGTGTTGTGCCGAGAGCGCGCCAGAGCGCCACACCCGACCAGCTCGCTTAGACCGCGCCTCGCTCTCTTCGCGCACGCGCACACTCACCATGATCACAGCCACCTCCCAGACACCCCCGTTCACCGCCGTGCGCGACCCGTAGCACCCGTGCGCCGTCTCAAACACCGCCGCTCCCGCGCAGAGCATCGCACGCGCCCGATGAACCAAGACCGCCCGTGCCACGCCATTAAGCCAGCGATGACCGCCAGGGAGCACCACACCGCCCCTACCCTCAGCCGCGCCTCTAGCCGCCTGTATCACCATCACCGACGAGCCCGAGCCCATCCCACTCAGTCCCCTCGCCGTTGTATAAATAGAGCCCCCCTCCGCCTCCATTCTCCATACCAACACACTCCCCACTCCTCACTGAGCCTCCCACACCCTTCCCTGGAGCAAGGCGAGCGATGCTTTGCCGGAATTTGGCCGGAGCCCGCTGATGTAGAAGGAGAAGGGCGCCATCGATTGAAGTCGCCCCAGGAGCTGCCGCGACCACTGTTCGAACCGCCGTCGTCGACAATGTTGTTTGCCCCCATCGTCGACCCTAGATGGAGCCCAGGTGAGCCCCACACGACCCCGCCACTGCGTTAGGGTTTAGACCTTGCTGGAGCTGTTCGTCGTCGACGATGAACTGCAGCTGTTGGATCGTCTTTTAATCATAGGGCCTAGATTCAAAGATACCGCTTCGATTAGTTAGAGTCACTGACTAGTGGACCCCCCTGTCAGCAGCTCTCTATGCCATGTTGTGCAGATTGGGCTGGCCCGTTTAGTTTCCCGCGCAGGCCTGGGAATTCAAATAAGGATTTTCCAATTTAGTTAAAACCATATTTTGTCAGTACATTCAAAAATCAATTCAAAGAGATTCACTGAACCAAATTACATGATTCCAATTTTGTTAGAAAGGTATTTAAATTATATATCCAAGCCCGTTGGATGCAAATCATTTGGAGTTAGAGATCACCTATACCAAAAATAATAATACAGAGACTTTTTCAACTTCAAACATTTTTCAAAAATCAACCATAAATGGTTTTGAGTTGATTCCAACTCTCAAAAATCACATTTAACAAGATATATCTGAATATGTAAAAATATTTAGGTTTGCATGCAGTGACATTGGACTAGTACCAAAATAATGCTATATAGGCATTTCTAGTCACTCTAATTCTATTAAATAATAATCTTAAACTTTATAAAATATGATCAACACTTTAAATCACATTCCCAAGTATTAGAATATGTGGTGATGACATGTGTCAACATGATCCCATATTTTGATTGGAGAATATTAAATCTTAATTATTTTCAATGAGTAGAAATTTACTTTTCTAAAATAAGATAAATAAAACTAAGTCTTTATTCCATGTGATGATTGTGATGATGCTAGGTAATCAAGTGTGAGCCTTAGTGTGCTAAATAGAATTAGTTAAGTATTGTTTGGTGATTGTGAAGGAAATATGTCCTGAGAGGCAATAATAAAGTTGTTATTATGTATTCCTTGTATATGGTAGATGTTTATTTTGCATGCTATAATTGTATTGATAGGAAACGTCAATACATGTGTGTTTAATAAACAAATAAAAGGTTCCTAGTTATGCCTCTATTATAGACTAGCTCTTTGATTAACCAGATGATCAAAGTTTCCTGACCATGGACATTGGATGTTGTTAATAACGAGGTCACAACATTTGTGAAATGATGTGATGAACATTCATCCGAAGTACATTACGATCAAAGTCATTATGTTTATATTGCTATAACATCAAACGAAGTAATCTTTATCCTTAGTCCATGAGATCATGTTATTTGCTGACATCCGAAGAGTAACTTGATAACATCAAACGTCACACCGTAAAAGGGTGACTATAAAGGTGGGTTCAGATACTCCGAAGATGTCATGTTGAGGCTCATGGATCAAGAGTGGAATTTGTCAATCCCGATGACGGATAGATATATTCTGGGCCCTCTCGGTGATATCACATTAAGATAGCTTGTAAGCAAGTGATGTGATCACTAGAATGTTATATCACGGGACGAGAAAAGAGTACATGTCAGTAACGAGATCAAACTATGTATGGAGATACCGATGATCAAATCTCGGACATGTAATATATCGTGAGATAAAGGGATTTAGTTACTAATGTTAAAGGTTCTCACGATCATAGAAGTCATCGTAGAATGTGTAGGAGTCAGTATGGATCTCCAGGTCCTGCTTCTGATTATTGATTTGAGAGGGGTCTCGATCATGTCTGCATTATTCACGAACCATAGGGTGACACACTTAAGGGACACCAACACCATTTGGAGCAAATGTGTTTTAGACGAATGAATTGCAAAGCGCTGGAATTATTTCAATAGACACCGAAACTATTTCGGGTGAAATTGCAGAAATTGGTTATGCATGTTATATTGAAATGTTGTAGGGGGTTTTATGTGAATGTTTGTTAATTAAAGTAATTAACAAAAAATTCTGAATAAATTTAATAAAAGAGTTTTATTAAATGAGAGAGCATTAAATTTGGAGAAATTTAATGCATTTAAAGTGGAGACTTTAAAAGAGAATGTGAAGGGGCATTTTAATGTGGAGGGAGTTACCACCACATGAATGGGGGAGGTGAGGGGTCACCTCCATGGGGCGCCGGCCATGGAGGGGGTACCCCCCTCCTCCTATAAAAGGCCACCCCTCTCACCCTTCTTCCTCACACCTCCTAGTGAAGGATCTCTCTCCCCCTCTAGAATTATTCCCCCATGGTCTCGGATTAGCGAGATACATGTTCCCGGTGGCATTTCGTCTGGAAGGAGTCGATGCTTCTGCTGCATCGTTGGAGCAAGAAGGCGGAGGTTGTTCGGTGGCCTGAACGTGTGTATGAGTGCGCATGCGCTGCTGGTTTGCGGCGCTAGGACTTCCACACGATCTTGAGATCGGCAAGCATACGACTACATCATCTACGAGTTCCTACTCGTTAACAAAACTTTGTTGTCTTCAAGGGTAAGTTATCCATTGATGTATATTCACCCGTTGCTTGTATCTAGTAGATAGATCTTGGCGTATAGTTCTCATTGTAGGAAATTTTTTTCTATTCTACGAACCCAACAGTGGTATCAGAGCCAGGTCTATGCGTAGGTGCTTTGCACGGGTAATACACATATGTTTATATGTGGGCGATGATGATCATGCTATTGCATCTTTCATGTATTTTGGATATTGGTGGCATAGTGGGATGAAGCGGCCCGGACCAACCTTACATGTCATCGCACATGAGACGGGTTCCATGACTGACATGCAACTAGTTTTGCATAAGTGGCTAGTGGGTGTCTGTCTCTCCTACTATAGTCAATATCTAATTTACAACGAGTTGCTAATAACTTGGTTATCCTCGTTGTGGTTCCATGTTCGTAGGTAAGACCGGTTCTATCTCCGAAAGCCCTAAGCCACGTAAAACTTGCAATTGATAAATTAGAGGCGTCTAGTTTAGATCGTTGCTGGGCTAGTGTCTTGATATGCTAATGTTGTAAGTATATGTATGGTAGATACTCTTACAACACACTTAACATGTAAGTTCCATAGACCTTAGCCTTACACACAAAGGAATGATAAAGATTATACCACGATGCATATGATAGAGATCAAATGCATGG
Source organism: Avena insularis (assembly GCA_023614405.1). Classification (NCBI taxonomy): domain Eukaryota; kingdom Viridiplantae; phylum Streptophyta; class Magnoliopsida; order Poales; family Poaceae; genus Avena; species Avena insularis. The sequence continues at coordinate 411,615,865 of CM042688.1, read as the reverse complement.
ACCATATCATCCCACTTTACACATTAGATGTTCGCATCTTATATTGCTAGTTTGGCGTTTTTAGTAGCATTGTAAGATGATCCCTCATTTAAATATCAAGATAAAATGTGTTCTTCCTTAAGTATGCACCATTCTATGGATCGTGTTTCGAGACATCACGTGATGATCGGTGTACTCGACTCTACGCTTTTATACAACAGGTGTAAGACAATTTTACACACGTAAATACTTTCTTACTTGGCGAGCCTAGCATGTACAGACATGGCCTCGGAACACGGACTGAAAGGTTAAGCATGAGTCATATAGTTGATATGATGCCCATATAGATGCTCGCCTTTGAAGCTACACCGACTCACATGATGATCGGACTTGGTGTAGTGGATTTGGTTCATGTAATCACCAAAAGGACACGAGGGATGTCGTTTTTGAGTGGGAGTTCATTAGTAATTTGGATTAGTTGAACTCAATCTATCATAAACTTAGCCTAAATAAACTTTACAAATTCTGTTGTAGATGGCACCACCTGCTTTTAATTTCAATGTGTTCATGGAGAAATAGAGACTTGCTGCGAATGGTAGCAACTTCACCAACTGGGCTATGAATTTCAGCATTCTCCTCACTGCTGCACAAAAGCAATATGTGCTAGAGGCGCCGCTAGGCCCCCCACCAGCTCCTGATGCCCCTGACGAGGAAAAGAATATCTATATAACTCGTCAGGAGGACCACAACTTAGTTCATTGCGTTTCGAAAATGGCAATGCTTTTGATACCATGGGAGAATTGAAAATGATTTTCGATACCCATGTTGCCGTAGAGAGTTATAATGCTTCTGAAAAGTTCTGTAGCTGCATGATGGAGGAGAACAGCTCCGTTAGTGAGCATGTACTCAAAATGTCTGGGTACACCGATAAGCTTGTGTCCTTAGGAATAACGATTCCCATTGACCTAGGCATACATCATGTTCTCCAATCTCTGCCACCTAGCTACAAGAGCTTCGTGATGAACTATAACATGCAGGGCATGAAGAAGTCTCTTCCCGAGCTTCTATCAATGCTTAAGACTGCAGAAGTGGAGATTAGGAGAGAACATCAAGTGTTGATGATCAATAAGACCACCGGTTTCGAGAAAGACAAGAAAGGCAAGCAGAAGGGAAAGAAGGGCGGCAAATCTGTTGCCACACCTGAGAAGAAATCCTGAGTTGGCCCTAAGTCTGATACCGAGTGCTACTATTGCAAGGGGATTGGCCATTGGAAGCGCAACTGCCCCAAGTATTTGGCGGACAAGAAGGCCGAAAAGGCAAACAAAGGTATATGTGATATACATGTTATTGATGTGTACTTGACTAGTACTCGCAGTAGCACCTGGGTATTTGATACGAGATCGGTTGCTAATATATGTAACTCGATTCAGGGGCTGCGGAACAAGCGACAACTACCAATGGATGAGGTCACGATGCGGGTCGGCAATGGATCAAAAGTTGATGTGATCGTCGTCGGAACGCTGCCTCTCCATATGCCGTCGGGATTAGTGATAAATCTAAATAATTGTCATTTGGTGCCTGCACTGAGCATGAACATTGTATCCAGATCGTGTTTGATGCGAAGTGGTTATTCCTTTAAATCTGAAAACAATGGCTGTTCGATTTATATGAATGATATCTTTTATGGTCATGCACCTGTGATGAATGGTTTATTTCTGTTGGATCTCGATAGTAGTATTACGCATATTCATAATATTGATGCTAAAAGGATTAAACTTGATAATGATATATCTGCATATATGTGGCATTGCCGTCTAGGTCATATTGATGTTAAACACATGAAGAAACTCCATTCTGATGGACTTTTGGAACCACTTGATACATGTGATCCATGCCTTATGGGCAAGATGACTAGAACATCGTTTTTTCGGTTCAATGGAACGGGCGACAGATTTATTGGAAATCATACATACTGATGTATGCGGTCCAATGAGTGTGTCGACACGAGGTGGATATCGTTATTTTGTTACTTTCACGGATGATTTGAGTAGATATGGGTATATCTATTTGATGAAACACAAATCTGAAACCTTTGAAAAGTTCAAAGAATTTCAGAAAGAGGTGGAAAATCATCGTAATAGAAAGATCAAATTTCTGCGGTCTGATCGTGGAGGTGAGTATCTAAGTTAGCACACACATGAAAGAGTGTGGAATAGTTTCACAACTCACGCCTGCCGGAACACCACAACATAATGGTGTGTCGGAACATCATAATCATACTCTATTGGATATGGTTCGATCTATGATGTCTCTGACTGACTTGCCAATGTCATTTTGGAGTTATGCACTAGAAACCGCTGCATTCACTTTAAATCGGGCACCGTATAAATCCGTTGAAACGACACCGTATGAATTATGGTTTGGAAACAAACCTAAGTTGTCATTTCTTAAAGTTTGGGGATGCGATGTTTATGTGTAGAAACTTCAGCCGGATAAACTCGAACCCAAAGCGGAAAAATGCGTCTTCATAGGATACCCTAAAGAAACAATTTGGTATACCTTCTATCACAGATCCGAGGGCAAGGTTTTTGTTGCCAAGAATGGATCCTTTCTTGAGAAGGAGTTTCTCGTGAAAGGTGTGAGTAGTCGGAAGGTAGAACTCGAAGAGGTTATTGAACCTTCTCTTCATGAAATGGCGAGTAGCACAGCACCGGAAATTGTTTCGGAGTTAACTTCACCTGATGAAGAGAGAGCTAATGATAATGATCATGAAACTCTGAAAGAGGACACTATCGAACCTCGCAGGTCAAGCAGGACACATGCAGCTCTTGAACTGTACGGCAATCCTGTTATGAATTTTATGATTGATGAAATAGATGACCCTGCGACGTATGAAGAAGCGATGATGAGCCCGTATTCCAACAAATGGCTAGAAGCCATGAAATCCGAGATGGAATCCATGTACGAAAACCAGGTTTGGACCTTGATGGACTTACCTCACGATCGAAAGGCCGTTGAGTATAAATGGATTTTCAAAAGAAAAAATGATGCTGATGGTAATGTGACCATCTATAAAGCTTGACTTGTCACAAAGGGGTTTCGACAAATTCAAGGAGTTGACTACGATGAGACATTCTCTCTCATGGCGATGCTAAAGTCGGTTAGGATTATGTTAGCAATTGCTGCATATTTTGATTATGAAATATGGCAGATGGATGTCAAAACCGTGTTCCTCAATGGTAATATTGAAGAAGACTTGTATATGATACAACCTAAGGGTTTTGTCGATCCTAAGGATGCTGATAAGGTATGCAAGCTTCAGTGATCCATCTATGGACTGAAACAAGCATCCTAGAGTTGGAATCTCCGCTTTGATGAGGTGATCAAAGAGTTTGGATTTGTCCAAACTTATGGAGAGGCTTGTATTTACAAGAAAGTGAGTGGGAGCAATGTGGCATTTCTGATATTATATGTGGATGACATATTATTGATTGGAAATGATATAGATCTTTTAAACAGTGTTAAAAGTTATCTAAACAGCAAAATTTCTATGAAAGATCTTGGTGAAGTGTCATATATATTAGGCATAAAGATCTATAGAGATAGATCGAGACGCCTAATAGGGCTATCGCAAAGTACATACCTTGATAAGATTTTAAAGAAGTTTAAAATGGATGAAAGTAAGAAGGGGTTCTTACCTATGTTGCAAGGCAAGACATTGAGTAAGACTCAAAGTCCGGCTACAGCGGAAGAAAGAGAGATAATGGATAAGATCCCCTATGCCTCAGCCATAGGCTCTATAATGTATGCCATGCTATGTACAAGACCGGATGTGGCACATGCTATTAGTTTGACTAGTAGGTACCAATCTGATCTAGGTTCGGAACACTAGATAGCGGTCAAGAATATCCTTAAGTACTTAAGAAGAACTAAGGATATGTTTCTTGTATACGGAGGTGAAGAAGAGCTAGTCGCTAAGTGTTATGTTGATGCTAGCTTTGACACTGATCCGGATGACTCTAAGTCTCAATCCGGATATGTATTGCTCTTGAACAGAGAAGTAGTTAGTTGGAGGAGTTCCAAGCAACCTATGGTGGCTAGATCAACGACGGAGGCGGAATATGTTGCTGCTTCAGAAGCGGCGCAGGAAGCGGTTTGGATGAAGGAGTTCATAACGGAACTAGGTGTGGTTCGTAGTGCATTGGACCCAATGGTGATCTATTGTGACAACAATGGAGCCATAGCCAACACCAAGGAACCAAGGTCTCACAATAATTCCAAGCATATTAAGCGCCGATTTCACTCCATCCACGAGCATGTCAAGGATGGAGATATAAAGATTTGTAAAGTACACATAGACCTAAATGTAGCAGATCCGTTGACTAAAGTTCTCCCTAGGGCAAAACATGATCAACACCAAAACTCCATGGGTGTTAGATTTATCACTATGTGAACTAGATTATTGTCTCTAGTGCAAGTGGGAGACTGAAGGAAATATGCCCTGAGAGGCAATAATAAAGTTGTTATTATGTATTCCTTGTATATGATAGATGTTTATTTTGCATGCTATAATTGTATTGATAGGAAACGTCAATACATGTGTGTTTAATAAACAAATAAAAGATTCCTAGTTATGCCTCTCTTATAGACTAGCTCGTTGATTAACAAGATGATCAAAGTTTCCTGATCATGGACATTGGATGTTGTTAATAACGAGGTCACAACATTTGTGAAATGATGTGATGAACATTCATCCGAAGTATAGCATTACGATCAAATTCATTATGTTTATATTGCTATAACATCATATGAAGTAATATTTATCCTTAGACCATGAGATCATGTTAATTGCTGACATCCGAAGAGTAACTTGATAACATCAAACGTCACACCGTCAAAGGGTGACTATAAAGGTGGGTTCAGATACTCCGAAGATGTCATGTTGAGGCTCATGGATCAAGAGTGGAATTTGTCAATCCCGATGACGAATAGATATACTCTGGGCCCTCTCGGTGATATCACATCCCGATCACTAGAATGTTATATCACGGGAACAAAAAAGAGTACATGTCGGTAACAAGATCAAACTAGGTATGGAGATACCAATGATCGAATCTCGGACATGTAATATATCGCAAGACAAAGGGATTTAGTTACTAATGTTAAAGGTTCTCATGATCACACAAGTCATCGTAGAATGTGTAGGAGTCAGTATGGATCTCCAGGTCCCGCTTCTGATTATTGATCTGAGAGGGGTCTCGATCATGTCTGCATTATTCATGAACCGTAGGGTGACACACTTAAGGGACACCAACACCATTTGGAGCAAATGTGTTTCATACGAATGAATTGCAAAGCGCTGGAATTATTTCAATAGACACCGAAACTATTTCGGGTGAAATTGCAGAAATTGGTTATGCATGTTATATTGAAATGCTGTAGGGGGTTTTATGTGAATGTTTGTTAATTAAAGTAATTAACAAAAAATTCTGAATAAATTTAATAAAAGAGTTTTATTAAATGAGAGAGCATTAAATTTGGAGAAATTTAATGCATTTAAAGTGGAGACTTTAAAAGAGAATGTGAAGGGGTATTTTAATGTGGAGGGAGTTACCACCACATGAATGGGGGAGGTGAGGGGTCACCTCCATGGGGCGCCGGCCATGGAGGGGGTACCTGATGTCTATGCACTTCTATTCTTGTAGACAATTGATGGGCCTCCAAGTGCAGAGGTTTGTAGAACAGCAGCAAGTTTTCCCTTAAGTGGATCACCCAAGGTTTATCGAACTCAGGGAGGAAGTGGTCAAAGGTATTTCCTCTCAAACAACCCTGCAATCAAGATACAAGAAGTCACTTGTGTCCCCAACACACCCAGTACACTTGTTAGGTGTATAGTTGCACTAGTTCGGCGAAGAGATAGTGAAATACAAGTGGTAACGGTGATAGAAAATAGCTTGATGGCATGGAAGAGACTAAAGGCAAACTGAAATAAAGATGAAAGCAAGCAAACATGTAATAGATCTAATAGCAAACGGTGTACCAATGCTTAGAAACAAGGCCTAGGGATCATACTTTCACTAGTGAACACTCTCATATAAATATCTTCTCTTCATGATACTACTCTTAACTACTCTCCGGTTGGACACTCTAATCCATGGTAGGGCTATAACATCACACCTAAAAGTAAGCCTTTCCCATCTAGATAACCCTACACTGTCACCTTGAGTACTAGATGAGTCCAACAAACACCACAATTTCATAAAGACATCCAACTCCAAATATAACTCATAACAAGTATTTGTAATCTCTAGCCTAAGTGCCACCATGGTGTGCACACTGTCAACTTCACACACATGGGGAGAGAAGAGATCTATTAAAGCACTTGAGTAGCAAGGTAGATCTATAGATTACAAGCTCATGATCTCAATAAGATCATGCATAGAGAGAGAGATGAACACATAGCTACCGGTAGAACCCTTAGCCTCGAGAGAGAACTACTCCCTCCTCATCATGGGAATCAGAAATGGTGATGGAGATGGTGGTGGAGATTGATGGAGATGGCTCCGGGGGCACTTCCCTGTCCCGGAAGGGTGTCGGAACAGAGACTTTCTGTCCCCCGAATCTCCCCTTTGGTGGCGGCGGCGCTGCATAAGTTTTCGTGGATTTCTGATTGATGATTTAGGGTTTATGCATCGGGAGGCATCTTATAGGCGAAGAGGCAAGCTCGGTGGGAGGCCAGGGGTCCCACACCACCTGGTGGCGCGGCCAGGGCTAGCTGATGGCTCTGTGTATGGCGCCTAGAAAAGTCCTGGTGCGGTGTTGATGTAGAGCTCGTTGGGAACCCCAAGAGGAAGGTATGATGAGCACAGCAGCAAGTTTCCCTTAGTTATGAAACCAAGGTTTAATCGAACCAGTAGGAGCAAGGAAACATCCCAAAGGTGTTGCTAGCTGAGCCTTGGCAGGGCGCATTACCGATGCTAGTAGCAACATGGAGACCTGCACAACACAACCGCAGAACTCTGTCCCCAACTTGCGATGAGGTTGTCAATCTCACCGGTTTTGTTGAAAACAAAAGATTAAACATATCAAATGGAAGGAAGTAATAGTTTGCAGAAAGTAATCACAAAGCAGTAAACAGTTTGTAGATCCCTCCCGATGAATGGAAGGAAGTAATAACTTACGATGAGGTTGTCAATCTCATCGTTCCAAGGATGAACTACTCACGCATCACACTGGAGGCTTGCATGGTGATGAAGAAGGCCTCCAGGGTGAATTCCCTCTTCGGCAGGGTGCCGGGAAGAGCTTCAGATCCCTCCCGATCTAGGGATGGAGATGACGGCTCTGAACTCTTTCATGGATTTTGATCGTACTTAGGGTTTTCGTCCCAGGGCATCTTATAGGCGTAAGGGAGGCCGAGGGGGTGTCGGGCGGCCACACCATCCCTCGGCACGGGCAGCCTGGCCAGCTGGCCAGTGGTGGTGGCCCCCTGGCCCCTCTCCGTCTCGTATTCTGGCACTTGATGACTTCCGGAAAAATAGGCACTTTGGCTTTTGTCTCGTCCAATTCCGAGAATATTCATTTTTTGACTTTTCTGGAACCAAAAATAGCAGAAAACAGGCAGCTAGCACTGTGGCTCTTGTTAATAGGTTAGTCCAAGAAATCATATGAAAAGTACTCCAAAGTGTGGACAAAACACAAGAAAGTGGATAAAACCAAGCATGGAACATCAAAAATTATAGATACATTTGCAATGTATCAACATCCCCAAGCTTAACTTCTGCTCGTCCTCGAGTAGGTAAGTGATAAAAAGAAAGAATAATTTTTGAGGTGACATGCACCATCAAAGACTTGATCAAAGTATTTGTAAAACATTCAAAGCTGGGATCATAGTACTTCAATCATAACATGAAAGACAAAGTTCTAGCAATAAGCAAAGAAACTATGATGCAACATGAAAAGGCACAAACAAAAGATTCATGAATAACAATGCTTTGCAAGACGTTTGTTTGTTTCACATAAAGAAAACATAGCATAATAGTATTCAGCTTGTCCCTCAATAGAGTAGCAAATATAAATGCATAGGTCACCTTCAAAGTTCATAAGAGTGACTAGATACAATAGTTTAAAACAAGCAATATCAAAGTATGCATCAATCAATTAGTCTTGGGACAATGCACATAGAACTAAGAATGGCCAGTATGCTCTCAAAGTAAGTGCATAAAGATAGAAGGTGGAGACTCAATATAATGGTGGAAGAAAGTCCTTTGTAAAAGTAAGTAGGGATTCAAGTCTCATAAAGAGCTTCCAAAAATTGTGGTACCTATAGCTTTCAGCTCTCATTGCCCCTATAATAAGCATCTTGAAGTGATTAAGGTTAAAGTGACACAACTAAGAGGATATGCTTGACAAGTTATAAACCGAAATCTCATGCCCCTTACTTACGAAGACCGATCCTCATGCTACTCAACTTCAGTCACGAGTAAGCTCTTGTCATTGTAAGTATATGTGTATCATTAAGAACCGCCAACGGGGTACCCCTTGCACATGATACGGGAGCTTTCCCATAAACAAAATGACAAGGCAAGCAGACAATGAGCATCTCAGCGATCTTTTTATTTGCTATTTGCATAGGTTTTTATTGAGGATGCTTCATAGAGTGCTCATTATGGTGATGCTACAAGTTTCCACCATGATTAGGCATGGCTTAGGCTAGCGGCCCAGGCGTTTCTCTAACACACATACAAACTCCATGATCTTACAAGTTCCACTTTTATTTCACACTGCCGGGATCCGTAAGCAAAAGAACATGATATCAATGGGGTACAAAGTACAAGTGCAATGTTGAAAGCGTTCCCCATGAAACATGGTTCTGCTAATTTCAACTTATAAAGCGCAAGAATATACGCAACAAAGAAGGACCCAATGGTTCAAGTTCATTAAGGGCAAGTAAAGTAAAGTGTGCCATCAAGCTCGTGAGAGCTTTAATCACTAGTTTTCTCATAACAAGTTTAATTTGGAAGGTAAAAAAGAATGAATATACTTGGAATAGCATAAGCTAGTAGGTAGGTATGGTGGACTCTTTGGAATAACTTGGTTTAGGGAGTTAGATGCATGAGTGGAACTCATACTTGGTTGTGGAGGCTAGCAAAAGACTGGGAGCGACAAACTAAGAGAGCAATAATGGCCATAATCATGCAGAGCGACAAAACATCATTGATCAAAGCATAAATTGATACTACAAGTTGAAAACTAAAAGATCATAAAGGCTATGGTGACTTGAGATAGTCGTAACATGGTGTGAGCATGCGCAAGTCAACCCAAATAAAGCATCAAAGGAGAATACCACTATACTATGCTTTAATATGCTAAAACAACGCATGATTCATCCAAGGCACATTAAGCAATCTCAATTGTTTATAACAAGTCATGCTACAACAAAGAATACTAAGCATAAAGCCAAAACAATATCAAGCATGGCATGACAAAGCATAGGCCACAGTAAAAAACAAGCTCCCTTTACCACATAAGTATGAACTTTCCTACTCTTTTCCAAACCAAACCAAACTATTTGCAAACCAATGTATGAAATAGGGGGTGAAGGGAATATGCCCGAGAGGCAATAATAAAGTGGTTATTATCTTATTCCATATTTATGATAAATGTTTATTTTGCATGCTATAATTGTATTGATCGGAAACATCAATACATGTGTGTTTAATAAACAAAAAGGGTTCCTAGTCATGCCTCTCTTATAGACTAGCTTGTTGATTAACAAGATGATCAAGGTTTCCTGATCATGGACATTGGATGTTGTTAATAACAAGGTCACACCATTGGTGGAATGATGTGATGAACATTCATCCGAAGTATAGCATTACGATCAGAGTCATTATGTTTATATTGCTATAACATCATACGAAGTAATCTTAGTCCTTAGACCATGAGATCATGTTAATTGCTAACACCGGAAGAGTATCTTGATAACATCAAACGTCACACCGTAACAGGGTGACTATAAAGGTGGGTTCAGTGCTACGAAGGTGTTATGTTGAGGCTCATGGATCAAGAGTGGGATTTGTCCATCCTGATGACGGATAGATATACTCTGGGCCCTCTCGGTGATATCACATTGAAATAGCTTGCAAGCAAGTGATGTGATCACTAGAATGTTATATCACGGGAATGAGAAAAGAGTGCATGTCAGTAACAAGATCAAACTAGGTATGGAGATACCGATGATCGAATCTCGGACATGTAATATATCGCGGGACAAAGGGATTTAGTTACTAGCATTAAAGGTTCTCACGGTCATAGAAGTCATCGTTGAATGTGTAGGAGTCAGTATGGATCTCGGTCCGCTTCGATTATTGATCGAGAGGGTCTCGATCATGTCTGCATTATTCGCGAACCGTAGGGTGACACACTTAAGGGATACCGACACCATTTGGAGCAAATATGTTTCATATAAAGATTTAAGAAAGCGCTGGAATTATTTCAATAGACACCGAAACTGTTTCGGGTGAAATTGCTGAAATTGGTTCTGCATGTAATATTGAAATGTTGCAAGGGGTTTTATGTGAATGTATGTTAATTAAAGTAATTAACAAAATTCTGAATAAAAATAATAAAAGAGTTTTATTAAATGAGAGAGCATTAAATTTGGAGAAATTTAATGCATTTAAAGTGGAGACTTTAAAAGAGAATGTGAAGGGGCAAATTTATGTGGAGGAGTTACCACCACATGAATGAGAAGGTGAGGTCACCCCTGGGGTGCGGCCATGGGAGGTACCTCCCTCCTCCTATAAAGTCCCTCACACCTTCATACTCACACCTCCTTGTGAAGGATCTCTCTCCCCCTCTAGTATTATTCCCCCATGGTCTCGGATTAGCGAGATACATGTTCCCGGTGGTTTTATCTGGAAAGGAGTTTCTGCTTCCGCTGCTTTGCTGGAGCGAGGTATGGAGGTTGTCGGGGTACCGGACGTGTGTGCGATCACGGATGCACCGCTGCTTTGCGGTGCTGGACTTGGTGGTGCTGGAGCTGGATCTGATGGACGTCTTGGGCGGACCTGCTGGACTTCATCACGATCTTGAGATCGGCAAGTGTAAATACATCAACCACGAGTTCCTACTCGTTAACAAAGCTCGTTGTCTCTGAGGTAAGTTCTCGTTGGATGTATGTCCATCCGCTGCTTTGTACCTAGTAGATAGATCTTGGCGTGTAGTTCACACCGTAGGAAATTTTTGTTTTCTATGTCTGCGGACCCAACGGTGGTATCGAGCCTGATCTATGCGTAGGTGCTTAGCAGGTAGTACATATGTTTATATGTGATGATGATCATGTTATTGCTTCTTTCATGTATTTTGGATATTGGTGGCATAGTGGGATGAAGCGGCCCGGACCAACCTTACATGTCATCGTACATGAGACCGGTTCCACGACTGACATGCAACTTGTTTTGCATAAGTGGCTAGCGGGTGTCTGTCTCTCCTACTATAGTCAATATCGGATTTACAACGAGTTGCTAATAACTTAGTTATCCTCGTTGTGGTTCATGTTCGTAGGTAAGAACGGTTCTATCTCCGAAAGCCCTAAGCCACGTAAAACTTGCAATTGATAAATTAGAGGCGTCTAGTTTAGATCGTTGTTGGGCTAGTGTCTTGATATGGTATTGTTGTAAGTAGATGTATGATAGATACTCTTACAACACACTCAACGTGCAAGTTCCATAGACCTTGGCCTTACACACAAAGGAATGATAGAGATCATACCACGATGCAAGTGATAGAGATCAAATGAATGGACCATATCATCTCACTTTACACATTAGATGTTAGCATCTTATCTTTGCTAGTTTGGCGCTTTACGTAGCATTGTAAGATGATCCCTCATTTAAATATCAAGATAAAATGTGTTCTTCCTTAAGTATGCACCATTCTATGGATCGTGTTTCGAGACATCACGTGATGATCGGGTGTTCTCAACTCTACGCTTTCATGCAACGGGTGTAAGACAGTTTTACACATGTGAATACTAAGGTTCTTACTTGGCGAGCCTAGCATGTACAGACATGGCCTTGGAACATGGACCGAAAGGTTAAGCATGAGTCATATAATTGATGTGATGACCATATTGATGCTCGCCTTTGAAGCTACACCGACTCACGTGATGATCGGACTTGGTGTAGTGGATTTGGTTCATGTAATCACCAAAAAGGCACGAGGGATGTCGTTTTTGAGTGGGAGTTCATTTCTAATTTGGATTAGTCGAACTCAATTTGTCATAAACTAAATCGAAGTGAATTTTCATAATTTGTTGTAGTCATTGGCATCTGTTCACTACCTTATGCTTAGTTTTAATTGAGATAATAGAACTATAGAATTCTGGATATTTACTTTACGAACTAGTATCGTATTGTTTTGAATGTCAATTTAAAGTTTATAAGTCCTATTGCAAACTTTCAGCAAACTCTATTTACTCCATGAAGTTTAATAAGTAGTATTAAATCAAGAGTAAGAATTCCAATGTTAGTATCTAAAGTATCATGTTTGCCTCCATGATTATTGATATTCAAAAGGTTGTTTTAATATCAAGATTATATTGGAGCTGAAAATTGTTTCAGAAACCATCATGTGTGAAAGATATTGTGATATCTGAAACAATGTTTTTGGTTGCATTATGATAGAGTATAATTTAGCAAAATACATGTTCTCATATTGTATGAGAATTTGTGAAGGATGGAGATGCTAGGCATCCGAATCTACCAAAAAGGTTTTGGGAACTGATATTATAGTCGTGATTCTTCCTTATAAGCTATAGTAGCTTGATCATGAAAGTTGTCATGATAAGGATGAATAGAAGCTATAAGTAAAATGTTTACTACACTAATAGATTACTAAAGAATGGATTTTTGAAAGAACACCAAACATTTGATGATGGTGATCCACTTCAAAGTGCAAGTCCAAAGGTATTAGTATTTGACTATATACGCTTTGTACCATGTGTCATGTTGATGACACCACAATTGATGTTGATAGATTCTTTTAAAAGAAAAGGAATTGCTGAAAGAGAATCTATATAAATATTTGGCAGAAAATAAAAGGTTGGAGATGTCTAACTTAGGTATATAGAAGATATACATGTTATGGCTATATTCCTTGCTTGTTAAACAATGTGGTTCTTAGGTATTGGATACCGGTATTGGATACCGAATTGGTTGGTATGAAGTGTCATATAGGACAACGCAATTCATGAACTACAATGGCCTAAGTAACCGGCAAGAGAATGAGTGATGATGTTCATCGAAAACAAATAAAGTGTTATTGTGTTTTTCGTTGTCATCAAACCAAGCCTTCAAGATTTGTTTAAATAATCATTATTTTGTTCTGGTATTATGAGAACAATGGCTGTTTAAATAATTACCGTATTCCATAAAGGATGGATGAGCTTTTACAAGTCTAGTTGGAGAAATCACATCCATAAACACTATTGCTAAAATGTAGCAAGACAAATGATTGAAAGATCACTTATGAAGTGGCATCACTGTTTGAATTATATTTGAAAGAAAACATGAAGAAACTCCATGTTGATGGAATTTTGGAGTCCTTGATTTTGATCAATTGACGCATGTGAGACTTTCCTCGAGATAATTGAAACTCCGTTCATAGGCCAAAGAGGAACAGATGACTAGCTTATTGGAAATTGTGCATGCTGATATGCATAAGTCCATTATGTGTAGCCATATGTGATGGATCTTTTTGCTTCATATGCTTTCTTCAAGAATTTGAGTGAATATATCTGTATATTTACTTAATAAGGAATAAGTATGAAACATTTGAAAATTGTTCAAAGACTTTCAAGATGAAGTGGAAAATCATTGTAACAAGAAAATAAAGAGTTTATGATTCGATCATAAAGGAAGATGTTTGAGTTACATGTTTAGCAAAAACACCTAAGACTTGAGGAATTGTTCCATGATTTGTGTTTCCCGATAAACCATAGGAGTATGGCATATTCGAGAGATAAAATCAAACCATGTTTGACATGGTAAGATCAAAGGTGTCATTTATAAAACTGCCATTATGTTTTAAAGATTGAAGCTTTAGAGACTACCGCTTTTACACTGAAAAGAGCACCATCGTGATCCGTTGAAATGACACCATATGAGTTATGGTTTGGGATAAAACCCAAATTGTCTTTTCTTAAATTTTGGTATGCTATGCATAAGTAAAATGTTTACAATCAAAGTCGGATAAGCACGTCTTTGTAGGTTATCCCAAAGAATTTGTTGGGAATTTCTCCATAACACCGAGGATAAAATAGTTTGTCGCTTGGAACGTCAAGTTTCTTGAGAAGGAACTTTTCGTGAAAAGTTAAGTGGGAGAACAATAGAACTTTGATAAGGTTGTTGAACCTTAGCTATATGTGCTAAATGGCATGGCGCGGAAAGTGTCCCGGTGGCGGCCACAATGCTCATGGCCCTCGTGATTACAAAAGGTGTGATCTCGGAGATTAGAGTTCCTATAGAACTGTGTGGGTCGGTAAGAATCAAATAGTAAGATTTGATAAGCAAGTCGTTATTGTTTTGACAATGATGAACCGACTACATGCAAATAAGCGATGATGGGCCCTGACTCCATAAAATGACTAGAAGTCATAGAATCCGTGATAGCATCCATACACGAGAAATCAAGTTTCTGAACTTGGATGACCCTCCGGAAAGGCGTGAAGCCTATCGGTCATGTTTGGATCTATAAAGAAATAGACATGGATGTTTGACATCTATGAAATAGTCGACATGTCGGAAAGAAGTTTACGGCAATGTTCAAGGAGTTGACTATGACAAGATATAATCTTTCATAACGATATATATTCTTGACGGATTAATCTAGCAACCACTACATATAATTTGGTATATGGTAGTTGAATAAACAAAACAAGGTTGTTCTAATAGAACGGTAACCTAGGACATGTACATGACATGGTCCGAAGGGTTTTGTTAATTCAAAGGGTGCTAAAAGGGCATGTAAACTTCAATAGTTGAAGTAAACATAGTGGAGTTGGAATCTTCACCATGATGAAACTGTTAAAAGAGTTTAAATTCATTGGAGATGATGAAGATGCTTGCATTTGCAAGAAATTAAGTGGGAGCGCTGAGACATATTTCTAATACATTATGTAGAGGACATATTGTTGATTGTAAATGATGTATCTTGAATTGGCACAAGTTAAGGATTTCATTAAAATAAGATTTCGATGAAAGACTTGGTCAAACCCAGAATATTAGGCATGAATATCTATATGGATAGATTAAGGCGCTAATATGGTTGTGCCAAACATACATATATAAGATATTGAAAGGGTTCAATATGGAAACAACAAGAAAGGTTCTTGCTGCATGGAAAGGATTGTATCAAGATTCAAGTGTTTCAACACTTGGTGAGTAAAATCACATGAAATTTTTGATCGATTATACCATGATATGTATATATCCAGAATGTTCTATGCTCTAAATGTTATGAGCATATACCAGAATGATTCATAAGATGATCATTGGACAATAGTAAAGATATTCTTATGAGCTTTGGAAGAACTAAGAATATATCATGTATAAGTGACAAATAGTTAAAGGTAGTTCATTGTAAAGTGTTACATTGATACTAGTTTTGTCACAAGATACAAATTAAATTTATCTCAATTTAGACTATGGGTGGCACAATATAATGGAAAGGATGTTCCATGATGGATTTGGATGAGTTCCAAAGTTGAGATATTGTGACGGATACTACAACAAAAGGCTAAGTATATGACTGCTATAGTAGCAGCATAGGAGGGCATTTGTGTTAAGTAGTTTGTTATCAAACTAGGTGTGGTTCAAAGTGGGCTAATACTATGAAGATATATTGTGTGACAATAATATAAACATATTTTAACCCGAACGAACTAAAGGTCTCACCAGAGGACCAAATTTATACCATGCCATCTCATTTGAGAATGAGTGATGCGTAGAGACGCAAAGACATGCAAATACATACGGACCTAAAACTGTCAGATCCGGAGATTATGTTAACCACTAGCAATTGCGTATATGCAACACCAGAAAGCCATAGGTGTTCAGTATGCAAAGTTTTTCAAACTAGATTATTGACTCTAGTGCAAGTGGGAGACTGAAGGGAATATGCCCGAGAGGCAATAATAAAGTGGTTATTATCTTATTCCATGTTTATGATAAATGTTTATTTTGCATGCTATAATTGTATTGATCGGAAACATCAATACATGTGTGTTTAATAAACAAAAAGGGTTCCTAGTCATGCCTCTCTTATAGACTAGCTTGTTGATTAACAAGATGATCAAGGTTTCCTGATCATGGACATTGGATGTTGTTAATAACAAGGTCACACCATTGGTGGAATGATGTGATGAACATTCATCCGAAGTATAGCATTACGATCAGAGTCATTATGTTTATATTGCTATAACATCATACGAAGTAATCTTAGTCCTTAGACCATGAGATCATGTTAATTGCTAACACCGGAAGAGTATCTTGATAACATCAAACGTCACACCATAACAGGGTGACTATAAAGGTGGGTTCGATTACGAAGGTGTTATGTTGAGGCTCATGGATCAAGAGTGGGATTTGTCCATCCCGATGACGGATAGATATACTATGGGCCCTCTCGGTGATATCACATTGAAATAGCTTGCAAGCAAGTGATGTGATCACTAGAATGTTATATCACGGGAATAAGAAAAGAGTGCATGTCGGTAACAAGATCAAACTAGGTATGGAGATACCGATGATCGAATCTCGGACATGTAATATATCGCGGGACAAAGGGATTTAGTTACTAGCATTAAAGGTTCTCACGATCACAGAAGTCATCGTTGAATGTGTAGGAGTCAGTATGGATCTCCAGGTCCCGCTTCTGATTATTGATCTGAGAGGGGTCTCGATCATGTCTGCATTATTCGCGAACCATTGGGTGACACATTTAAGGGATACCGACACCATTTGGAGCAAATATGTTTCAGATAAAGATTTAAGAAAGTGCTGGAATTATTTCAATAGACACCGAAACTCTTTCGGGTGAAATTGCTGAAATTGGTTCTACATGTAATATTGAAATGTTGCAAGGGGTTTTATGTGAATGTATGTTAATTAAAGTAATTAACAAAATTCTGAATAAAAATAATAAAAGAGTTTTATTAAATGAGAGAGCATTAAATTTGGAGAAATTTAATGCATTTAAAGTGGAGACTTTAAAAGAGAATGTGAAGGGGCAAATTTATGTGGAGGGAGTTACCACCACATGAATGAGAAGGTGAGGGGTCACCCCTTGGGGCGCCGGCCATGGGGAGGGGTACCCTCCCCTCCTCCTATAAAAGTCCCCCCTCACACCTTCATACTCACACCTCCTTGTGAAGGATCTCTCTCCCCCTCTAGTATTATTCCCCCATGGTCTCGGATTAGCGAGATACATGTTCCCGGTGGTTTTATCTGGAAAGGAGTTTCTGCTTCCGCTGCTTTGCTGGAGCGAGGTATGGAGGTTGTCGGGGTACCGGACGTGTGTGCGATCACGGATGCACCGCTGCTTTGCGGTGCTGGACTTGGTGGTGCTGGAGCTGGATCGATGGGCGTCTTTGGGCGGACCTGCTGGACTTCATCACGATCTTGAGATCGGCAAGTGTAAGAATACATCAACCACGAGTTCCTACTCGTTAACAAAGCTCGTTGTCTACAAGGGTAAGTTCTCGTTGGATGTATGTCCACCCGTTGCTTTGTACCTAGTAGATAGATCTTGGCGTGTAGTTCACACCGTAGGAAATTTTTTGTTTTCTATGCTGCGGACCCAACAGGGGGTCCAACCAATTTATTCAGAAAACTAAGAAAACAAAAGCAAACGAAAATGAAAAAGAAGACGCTCCAAGAACAACACAACTGTGCATGAAACAATAAAAATGAAGCGTTTGGAAGAAACCTGGAATTTTTATTGATGAAGAAGGGGGATGCCTTGGGCATCCCCAAGCTTTGACGCTTATACTTCTTGGATATTTCTTGGGGTGACACGCGTGTCATCCCCAAGCTTGAGCTTTAGTCCATCCTTCATCTCATTACTCATTCCTTCCATACACCTGAAATTTTTCCTTTATACAAAACTTCACTCAATCTTTATTAGCAACATTAGTGCAATCAAGATAAATAAGTCTTAAGGTTCAGTTCTAACACCAAATAAACTTAAATTAGAACACTAGCTACTGTAGAAATTCCCTCAAAAAGCTTAATTCCCCAAAAGAACTCAAAAATGAACCAACAAGAAGCAAATGCAGAAAATGGCAAAAATCTGTCAAAACAGACCAGCAGGTAAAGACGAATTTTTTCGAAGACCTTATGTTGCACAAATCAAAAAGTGTTGAACTAACTAAAGTTAGATAACAACCTGGGGCAGAAGCACAAAAATTCATGCCTCAAAAAGACGTTCAGAGATTTTACACGAATTTTTACGGTGAAGCACAAAATCTGGTTCGGGACAGCAACTTTCCCAATCATTACTTCTTTCTCATTAGAGGTTACTCTTGGCACAAAAAGCAAATAAAAAGGATAAGGAGCGGTTATTACTGAAGTAATAACTTCCAAGACTCATCTAAAACTTTTGGGTTATCTTCCAATAAGTACTTTTCTTTAACGCCTTTAAGTTAGGCATAAGAAGCAAGAAAAATGATCAAGTATTCTCAAATGAAGAAGCATTAAGATCAAATTTTGTTTTCATAGGAGAAGCAAAAGAAATCTTTTCTCTCTTTTTAGGGAAGTGTTCTATACCTTTCTTGAGTGGGAGTTGATATTTAATGGTGCCTTCTTTCATATCAATGATGGTACCAACAGTTATAAGAAAAGGTCTTCCCAAAGTAATAGGACAAGAAGCATTGTATTCAACATCCAAAACATAGAAATCAACGAGAACATAGGCATTGTTAACCATAATAAGAACATCATTAAGACTCCCCATGAGTTTCTTTTTAGCATTATCATCAAATGGTACATTCAGATAACAATCTTCAAGTGGAGGCAAATCAAGCATATCATAAATCCTTCTAGGCATAATAGAAACACTACTATTAAGATCACATAAAGCTTTGAAATCAAAGTCATTCACTTTCATATTAATGATGGGTTCCCAACCATCTTCTTGTTTTATAGGAATAGAAGCTTTATGTTTCATCTTTTCTTCTTTAATCTTTATGAGAGCATAAGTAATGTGTTTTGTAAAGGCCATGTTCATAGCACTAGCATTAGGACTTTTAGCAAGCTTTTGTAGGAACTTAATAACTTCAGAGATGTTGCAACCATCAATATAAAAATCAAATTTATCATCTAAAGTAGTAGAACTATTACTAGCCTCAACACTAGTGGTGGTAATAGTAGAAACACTAATGTTTCTAGCAATTTTATCTTCTCTTTCCCACTTAGCATGTAATTCAGCTAATAGTCTAACATTTTCATCAATTCTTACTTGTATAGCATTAGTAGCTGCAAAGGGATTATCATTAGTTTCAGGTTTAGCAGCCATTTTATTCAAAGAAGATTGAGCTTTAGTCAAACATGCTATATTTCTTTCAACATTAGAGAGTTTTTCCTCAATAGTTTTATTGAAAATAGTTTGTTTACTAATAAACTCTTTAAGCATAACTTCAAGTTCAGAGGGAGCACTCCTATTATTGTTGTAAGAATTTCCATAAGCATTACCATTATTGGGAGGATATGGCTTATAATTGTTGTTACCAAAATTACTCCTATAAGCATTATTGCCAAGGTTATTGTTTCTTATGAAGTTCACATCAACTTGCTCTTCTTGAGCAACCAACAAAGCCAAAGGAACATTATTTGGATCAATATGTGCTTTCCCATTAACAAGCATAGACATAATAATATCAATCTTATCATTCAAGGTGGAGGTTTCCTCAATAGAATTTACCTTCCTACCTTGTGGAGCTCTCTCAGTATGTCATTCAGAATAATTAACCATCATATTGTCCAGAAGTTTTGTTGCAGCACCCAAAGTGATGGTCATAAAGGTACCTCCATCAGCAGAATCCAATAGGTTCCTTGAAGAATAGTTCAATCCTGCATAAAAAGTTTGGATGATCATCCAAGCAGTCAGTCCATGAGTGGGACAATTCTTAACCAAAGATTTCATTCTTTCCCAAGCTTTAGCAACATGTTCATTATCAGATTGTTTAAACTTCATTATTTCACTTCTCATAGATATAATCTTAGCAGGGGGATAGTATTTTCCAATGAAAGCATCTTTGCACTTAGTCCAAGAATCAATACTATTCCTAGTTAAGGAATTCAACCATTCTTTAGCTTTTCCTCTCAAAGAGAAAGGAAACAATTTCAGTTTAATATCACCATCCATATCTCTATGCTTTTGCATCTAACAAAGTTCAACAAAGTTATTTAGATGGGCAGCAGCATCTTCATTACCAATACCAGAAAATTGTTCTCTCATAACAAGATTGAGCAAAGCAGGTTTTATCTCAAAGAAAGTATCTTCAGGCACAGGTGGAGCAATAGGTGTGCTCATAAAATCATTGTTGTTGGTGCTAGTGAAGTCACACAACTTAGTGTTTTCAAGAGTAGTCATTTTTTTGGGTTTTCAAATAAGAAAGCAAACTAGTAAAACTATTTTTTTTGTGTTTTTGAAAATAAAACAAGCAAACAAAACAAAAAGAAACTAAGCAAAACAAAAATAACAAAGTAA
Source organism: Avena insularis (assembly GCA_023614405.1). Classification (NCBI taxonomy): domain Eukaryota; kingdom Viridiplantae; phylum Streptophyta; class Magnoliopsida; order Poales; family Poaceae; genus Avena; species Avena insularis. The sequence continues at coordinate 411,595,117 of CM042688.1, read as the reverse complement.
AGAGATTGGTTATGAGGGACTCCCCTTGTGAAGATGTCCTTAACTCCCCGGCAACGGCGCAAGAAAAATGCTTGATGGCTCTGTGTATGGTGCCCAGAAAAGTGCTGGTGCGGTGTTGATATAGAGCTCGTTGGGAGCCCCAACAGGAAGGTATGATGAGCACATCAACAAGTTTCCCTCAGTTATGAAACCAAGGTTTAATCGAACCAGTAGGAGCAAGGAAACACCCCAAAGGTGTTGCTAGCTGAGCCTTGGCAGGGCGCACTACTGGTGCTAGTAGCAACGTGGAGACCTGCACAACACAACCGCAGAACTCTGTCCCCAACTTGCGATGAGGTTGTCAATCTCACCAGTTTTGCTAAAAACAAAATATTAAACGTATTGAATGGACGGAAGTAATAGTTTGTAGAAAGTAAACACAAAGCAATAAACAGTTTGTAGATTGTATGTAAAGAAAGGACCGGGATCCATAGTTCACTAGAGGTGGCTCTCCTTAGATAGATAACATGCTGGGTGAACAAATTACAGCGGGGCAATTGACAAACATTGGGAAAGCAATACATGCATATACTAATCATCTTGACTCCTTTGAGATTCAATTGGGCATTACAACATTATACATAGACCGCCATCCAACTGCATCTATTACCAATAATCCACCTTCAGGTTATCATCCGAACCCCCTCCAGTATTAAGTTGCAAGCAACAGATTATTGCTTTACGAACTGTGTGTAAAGTAAACAATACGATTGTTCTATGAACAAAGGATTGTTGTTTTCTCCCTAGTAGCAACAACACATCTAGTACCTTAGAGATTTCTGTCACTTCCCTAGATTACCTGAGGCATGAATCCACTATCGAGCATAAATACTAACTCTTGGAGTTGCTAGAATCTACTTGGCCAAGATAGCTACTAACAACGGAAAGCATGCAAGATCACAAATAACAAAGACATGATAGAATCAATAATCAATCTGAAATAGCATCTCAATATCCCTCGGATCCCCGCAAACACAACATACAGAATTACAAATAGATGATCTTGATCATGAACGGAGCTCACAAGATCTAAACATGAAAGCACAAAGGAGGAGAACCAGCCATCTAGCTACTACATGGATTCGTAGTCCAAGGATGAACTACTCGTGCATCACACCGGAGGCTTGCATGGTGATGAAGAAGGCCTCCAGGGTGAATTCCCTCTCCGACAGGGTGCCGGGAAGAGCTTCAGATCCCTCCCGATCTAGGGATGGAGATGACGGCCTCTGAGACTCTTCGTGGATTTTGATCGGTACTTAGGGTTTTCATCCCGAGGGCATCTTATATAGGCGGGAGGCCGAGGGGTGTCGAGGCGGCCACCACACCTGGCGTGGGCAGGCCTGACCGCCTGGCCAGTGTGGTGGCCCCTCTCCGTCTCGTATTCGGCACTTGATGACTTTCGGAAAAATAGGCACTTTGGCTTTTGTCCGTCAATTCGAGAATATTCATTTTTGACTTTCACGGAACCAAAACAGCAGAAAACAGGCAGCTGGCACTGTGGCTCTTGTTAATAGGTTAGTCCAAGAAATCATATGAAAAGTACTCCAAAGTGTGGACAAAACACAAGAAAGTGGATAAAACCAAGCATGGAACATAAAAAATTATAGATACATTTGCAATGTATCACTAGCCCGCGCCACCACATGGTGTGACCGCCCTGTGGCCCCTCTCCGTCTCGTCTTCTGGCTCCATGAGTCTTCTGGTAAAATATCAACTTTGGCTTTTGTCCCGTCCAATTCCAAGAATATTCATTTTCTGACTTTCCTGGAACCAAAAACAACAGAAAACAGGCAGCTGGCACTATGGCATCTTGTTAATAGGTTAGTCCAAGAAAGTGTATAGAAAGTACTTCAAAGTGTGGACAAAACACAAGAAAGTAGATAAAACCAAGCATGGAACACCAAAAATTATAGATACATTTGCAATGTATCAGTACCCCCTCCTCCTATAAAAGGCCACCCCTCTCACCCTTCTTCCTCACACCTCCTCGTGAAGGATCTCTCTCCCCCTCTAGAATTATTCCCCCATGGTCTTGGATTAGCGAGATACATGTTCCTGGTGGCATTTCGTCTGGAAGGAGTCGCTGCTTCCGCTGCATCACTGGAGCGAGGAGGCGGAGGTTGTTCGGAGCGTGTGTGTGCGAAAGTGCGGATGCACCGCTGGTTTCTTGGCTAGGAATTCCACACGATCTTGAGATCAGCAAGCGTACGACTACATCATCCACGAGTTCCTACTCGTTAACAAAACTTTGTTGTCTTCAAGGGTAAGTTCTCCATGGATGTTTATCCACCCGTTGCTTGTATCTAGTAGATAGATCTTGGCGTATAGTTCTCATCATAGGAATTTTTTGTTTTCTATGCTGCGAACCCAATAGATTGTGTACCCCGTATTCATTTATAGACGATAGTACCAAACCGGGATACGAGGAGGAGGAGTACTACCAAGAAGAAGAAGAAAACTTCAACCACTGCTCTAATCAAGGCAAGCTAACACTTGCAAGTCTTATACCTATGCAAGCCATCACTAATTGCAAGATAACATAAGCAAGATGCATTAGGCATGCTTGGTTATATACCTTTGATTTATACCAATCCCAAGTTTTACTTGCAAGCTTTATTCTTTTTACTTTACCAAAGTTCTTTAATTTTAGTTAGTGCTTTGTGAGTATTGGAAAAATAGGATAGATAGCATAAAGAGTATAAAACTAGGCCTAACTAGTTATACGTAGATGTCATTCCATGGCATGAGATTAGAGTTGGATAGTTACCCTTGATTAGCACCCCTCATTAGTGAATACCCTCCACTTTAGTGGGTAGTGCTAAGCATAAAAGTTGATCACTTTATATTTGAATACTTGGTGAAAATTATTATGAAAACCTTGGAATGAGGATTCATTCTATTGAAATGTTTGGACATGTGTTATGGACACAAAAGGATTTGATGATGAAAATGTTGAGGCATGAGCCTTAGCCCTTTTATAAAAACTGATGGTTGGGTTTGGATGCGATACCATTCCAATTTTACCGTACAACCACAATACCCGAATTGGGTTGGGCTTAGCAGGAAGTTTATATGCCTTAGTATGGGTTCCCTCGTGGAAGAGGTTGAGCTGAGGCTACCTCATGAGTGTGAATGTCCACCTATGCAGATGGCCATGGCTGGGAGGCCAAGCTCATAGGGGAGGTGCCTATACTAGAGTGTGTAATTGAAAGGTTATGATTGATTATCCGCATACTAAGTATGATGATTTAGGGTTATCCCTGACAGATGTATCGAATTTTGTGGTGAAAGTGTACCAACTCTCTAGAGTGTCAAACTATTCGAATAGTCACGTCTGAGGTCATGGACAGTTGGAGTGGCCATACTGTTCCGTCGTCAGATGTTTTCAAAATGACTTGTGAAGTGAACTATGATTTTGACTTGACCACAATAGGGTTGTGAATATGAAAGCTAGGTTCCCACTTAAGTGATTTAGAACATTAACTTAGTTTTCTTAACTTCTAAACTCAGTTTTAGATAAACCTGCCTTTTTGCAAATAAACCTAGAACTTAAGATTCCTACTAGAACTACCTTACTTGTTAGTTATAGTTTACGAGTACTTAAAGAGTACTCATGGCTTTGTCCCTGGCTATTCCCGTGGCCAGACTATGAGGAGGACTATCAGGATGATGGACAGCAGGACGTCTACGACAACTAGGATCATCTCCCATCGTCAGCATTGTCTGTGACTCTGAAGATGGAGCCCCTACTACATTTCTTTTCTGCTGCTTGATTTGTATTAAGACTGGATCATGAGATCCTTTATTTATAAGACCTTATTATGGTTTGTAATGGATGATGTACTGTGATATCAAATCTAATATGTCTCGCAAAAATGGTAATCCCGGGATTGCGAGGTATGGCATAACAGGCATCTGGGATTAAAAATCCGGGTGTTGACAGTCTTGTAGTCTCCTTGTGTTTCCTGGTAGTTGCTTCTGTTCATCTCGTTATTACTGTCTTCACCTGGTTTTAGGTCTTATTTGTTTGAAGTCCGTAGGTTTGAAGTTTGGATGAGAGATGGAAGAAACAAATTTCGAAATACTTTAAATTAGAGGGAGATAAGAAATAGAACTTTTCAAAAAGCTTTGAGAAAATAGTTTTTCGAAAGCCAATGTTTCCAAAATAATTTTACTATCTAACGACCATGCTAACTAAGGTTCTCCTACAATCAGGATGGCTCTGATACCAAGTCTGTGGGCCCCTTGGATTAATCCTCCGAGAATCCCTGTTATGCATATCACCATGATCCTATGATTAGTTTGTCTTGGCACATAACCGACAAGTGTCAAAGTAAACATCCAATACTTAAGAGGATACAAGTCATAAAAGGTTGATTCGGTAAGGAGGGCTATTTTGAAGAGGTTGGAGTTTTTGAATAAGGAAAGGGTCATTAGTACTTCTACTAGGAATAGAATTTAAAAGCTTTATAAAATATAGGGAGATTATAACATATAAATCTCCATAGTTTTGTCAATAGAAGCTACTAAAATTGTTAGGATTGCAAAGGCATCTTGGCTTAGGTTTTTGAAATGCTAGAACATTTGAGAATATGTGAAACAAGCCAAGATAGTTTGGTTAAGTAGCTTTTGTAAACTGGGTAAGGTAGAGGAGTATATCTTCTACTACACATTCAGTTGCATAAACACAAGCAACAAGCAAGCAATCATTGCATCACTATACAAGAAAAAGTTTTTGTTCCCTAGATTTTTGCATTCTGGATAACTAATCAGAGTTGCTAAAAGTGGGATGTTACAATAGATATTAAAAAATGGTAATTATACAGGATGTACCAGCAAGTTTTTTCTAAGGACCATTCAGATCTACTTGGTAGTATACAAGATATACAAGGTTGTAGCTTCACAAGAAAAAAATCTATCAAAGATAGCACTAGCAATAGAGATATTCCCTATGTTTCAAATCAATTGACTCACTTTTATCTAAATACACATGTATCTAGACACTAAAAGTCTGGATAGATACACGCGTATCTAGATAAGATTATCAATGTGTTGCGTGCTTCCACACGATTTCCGAGGCATATTGAGGCTGTGAGGTGACTCGAGACCTCGCCTCCGGTCTTCGCTGGCTCCACTCCGGCGTTGGTGCCCACCCCTCTGTGTTCCTCCATGGCTCCTCATATTGGTAGTTGGAAGGTTTCATACACAGGGGCTAGTTCTGGTGGTAAGTTTCTCAAAGGCTCTTTGGTTATTTATCCCGATGATTGGCTGGTTCTTCTCAATGCCAAGGGTTCACTGTTGGATGGAAAGAATCTTGAAAATGGGGAAACGATCTTGGTTGGATCTGTTGTGAGGTTCCCCTCTCACCTAGCCAGAGCTAATGAGATCTTGGTTTCTTCGAATGGGTTTTTTGATAGATCTCCTTCTCTTAATGGATTTGATGATGATTTTCCCCTAAAATGGCATGCTAGTTGTTTTTCCTCTCAAGACAAGCAATTTCCAAGTTTCTTGTTACTTAATTCTTGTGCCAAAAGATTGGTTCTCCTTAATCAGAAGGAAATGATCATTGATGCTAGTTATCTTCTCCAAGATGAGAATATTATTACTAGAACTTCTTTAGAACTCCCAGTGTTGAAGGTTACGGTTGGCAAGCAAATTTTGCTTAAGGTTGAAAAAGATGTTCCTGAGGTTAAGATGATTGTGGCATCTGGTAAAAAGATTACCAAGCTCGTGGAGTTGAAAAAAGAAGGCATTCCATTGGCCCAACCTAGTGTTATCTCTTTGGATTTCAACATTGGTAACAAGTTTGCCATGGATATTAGAAGCAAATTTGGCCTCTCTATTAATTTCCACCCTGGTTTTCGCAGAAGAGCTTTTTCATGGTTTTCTCTTTTGGTAGAGCTAAGTTCAAATTGGATGTCCATATTGTGAGAATTGCTCTTAAATATTGTTTTGGAGGTTCATCATACCTCTTTCAAGTTAGGCATTTACAAGACATATCTTTCAAGTTCTCAGTTGCCTCTAGGGCAGTGGGTTTTGAAATCTACAACACCTCTAGATTTTCTAATGAGCATTTTGTTTTGATCATCAATCTTCGGGGTGAAGGTGGACCTAATTGGCAAGATGAGGAAAACAAATATTATTGTGAGCAAGATCTTGACTAGAAAGTTGTTTCATACAAGAATGTCTCCCAAAAAATTTGGGTCTGTTCCAATAATCCCCAAAAAACTAGTCGTTTGGGCATTGATTTGGTTTTTGACCAATTACCATTTCCTGAGCCAGTTGTGGAACCATTTCCTTGCATGGGCAGATAGATTGATTCGATGTTATATGAAGATTATGGAGTCTCTAATGCCCATTCTTATGCGGAGGCAGTTATTAAAGGGAAATCAAGCCAGGTGCCTATAACACCTCCTATTTTTTGTGCAAAGAATCTGGGACATTTAAGCACCATGGCTTCTTATGTTTATGCGCTTCCCTACTTTCCCTAAGCGGGAGTGGCACAACAATTCCTACCTAAATTGGTTCAAGGCCCAGCGGCCCGCTCAATGTTCGTAGCCCCGGGTCTTTTCATGTCTTAAAGATTTTGCCATTTCTAGTGAAAAGGAAAAAATAGAGCACCGCTTCTCCTCAACTCCCCCGCCTGTGCAAACCCCAACTTCCTATTCTCCTGGTTCATCCTGTCGATGGTGGTTCCTAAAGAAATGGCCAATATCCCCATCGACCCTGTACCATTCCTGCCCCATGGCTTTGAGATTATGTGGTTGGAAGGGCGCGTTGGCGTTAGAAGGGTGGTGGTTCTTCATCAGCAACGCCTCCATGAACAGTATGATATTGCCACCATTGAACCCATGCCTACTGGTCATGTTCCTTTTCAGAATGTTCATGATATTCTTCTTGATTTCCTCCATAATGAGGCTAGAGTTGGGTTCAGAGATATTGGCACAATGATTCCTACTTTCCCTAAACGGGAGTGGCACAACGATTCCTACCTAAATTGGTTCAAGACCTAGTGGCCCGCTCAATGTTCGTAGCCCCGGGTCTTTTCATGTCTTAAAGATTTTGCCATTTCTAGTGAAAAGGAAAAAATAGAGCACCGCTTCTCCTCAACTCCCTTGCCTGTGCAAACCCCAACTTCCTATTCTCCTGGTCCATCCCGTCGACGGTGGTTCCTAAAGAAATGGCCAACATCCCCATCGACCCTGTACCATTCCTGCCCCATGGCTTTGAGATTATGCGGTTGGAAGGGCGCGTTGGCGTCAGAAGGGTGGTGGTTCCTCATCAGCAACGCCTCCATGAATAGTATGATATTGCCACCATTGAACCCATGCCTACTGGTCATGTTCCTTTTCAGAATGTTCATGATATTCTTCTTGATTTCCTCCATAATGAGGCTAGAGTTGGGTTCAGAGATATTCAGGACTACCCATTTGGTGCAGCGTATGTGCAGTTTACTAATGTCAGCGACAAGGAGAGGTTAATTAGGTATAGTCCTATTGCTTTCCAGAATGTGCATGTCTCTTTTACTAAACATAATGAGGGGGTTAACTAGCGTCGAGTTCAATTCAATAATGAATGTTGGGTTATGCTTGTTGGGCCGCCACTAGATCACTGGAATGCTGAAGATCTCAATGCTATTTTTGATGGAACTAGGAAGATGCTGATGTGGGAGAGGGACCCTAATCGCAAAGGAAGAATTATTGCCAAGGCCAGATTCACTGATTTGGATGATATCCCCAAAAGTGTCAGGCTCACACTTGGGGATAGTGAGGAGTCTGAATCCTAGACATTTTCTGTAGAACTTCTTTTTATTAACTTGCTTGGTAGGGGCCCACCAGATGAGGACCCTGCACCTGAGGATAGTGTTGATCCTCACCCTACTCCTGAGAATGTGGAAGCTCCTTTTGTCCCTCCACCACCCCCTCCCCCCTCCATAGGGCAATGCTGATAATGTTGGAGGGTGGGATCACTGTCTTGTTGAAAATGTTGCTCAAAATACTCCTGCTGCTCCAATCCAAGAAGATGGTGAAGAACTCCAAACTGATGATTAGCATTCCCCTCCACATGCTACTCACAGTGGAGTTACTTCTTCTATTTCACAGCATGCCCCTATGCTACTTCCTGATGTTGAGCTTGCTAGACAGATTAATGACACAATGGAACAAGAAGTCAATTAGCATGTGGTTGCACATCTGCATGATGTTGGGATTGGTGAGGGCCTGCTGAGCATCTGTCAGGCATATCCAAGTGATGATGAGGAGGATCTAAGCACTGCTATGGACAGAGATGCTGACAATTCTGGTGACCACTTAATGGAAGATATTAACATGCTTGATCCTAATGAAGCTCACCTGCAAATAGGAATGGCTCTTACTATGGAGCCTCCCAGATTAATCCTCTGAGAATCCATGTTATGCATACACCACGATCCCATGATCAGTTGTCGTGGCACATAACCGACAATTATCAAAGTAAACATCCATTACTTAAGCAGATACATGTCATACCTTATTTGCCTTTATGGATGCATCAATAAACAACAGCGAAACTTCATCAAGCGTAGAGCCCGAGCCATGCCTCAACCTACATACGACTGACTAGGAAAACTTCCTAGCTCGCGTAATCGTCAACATCACCTTCGTCCTCCTTACTTCTCAAATCTGACCAAGTTAATAGCCAGTGACAATGCTAGTGAGTACTTTGAATGTACTCGCAAACCACCTTAAGAGAATAGTAAAATAAGAGGATATGCATTATGGCTGTGGTACTAGGAGGGCTCAAAGAGAGGTTCTTTTCTAAAATAGCTTCTCTTGTAGATATAACATCTACATATCTTTGTTGAAAACTTTTGTAAAACATTTTGGAAACCTTTTTTGAAAAGTTTTCGAAAACACTAGGATTGGGTCACCCATTTGTATCTTCCTTCTGGTCATCTCATGACCAGACTCCCTTCCTTCCGTTCCGACCATTTCATGGTCAAAACATTTCCAAAGCCTTTGCTTTTTTCAAAATCCTTTTTGAAAACAAAACCAACACTAATCTACAGGAACCTTCCCAACCATCCATGACCGTGGACACGGGTATTCGAATAGATTTACACTCTTCAGAGGTCGTACACTTTACTAACACCATCTGGGTACCCTGCCTTGATCCCATACGGATCATGGGTCGAATAACTGGTCAAGATCTTTGGAATGCCCACTATAGTACAAGAGCCTACCCTATGAGTCGTTCCCCTCAACACCGATACGTCGGGTACAGAGGACCAACCAGAGTGCATTTGTACGCTTTCAAAGAGAGGCTCATAGTAACGTATGGAGGCCCACAGACCGTTTGTCCATTCTCCTAGGTGTTGAGTTACATTACAAGGACCTGGAGAAGGCCCACCATCTAGGGATCGAAACCCCCTGTAGTAGTTGTGAGACAACTTATACCAGAGAAAACAAATTTCCAGCCCAACCCTGTCCCATACTAGAGTAATGTGGTTGCACAAGTTAATTGTTCTAGCAAACTGCAAAGAAATGGATACATTTTCGAAAAAAATCCTATGCCTTCTTTTGAACAAAACCCTTTTTATTTTCTCAAACTTCTCTCGGTATGTCAAACCTCACCAAGTTTTTACTAGAAAACATTTTGTAAAACTTTTTCGGTGGTCTTCCCATCCTATAGTTTTGCTTTGGCTAAAACGGGGTCTCCAAAGGGGTATGGTGTTGCACACTATCTACCATACTAGGGACAAGTAGGTGACATCAATAGGGTTGTACTTAGTAGTACAAAAGTGTAATGGTTTGGAGGAGCCAAGCCACTACCTGATATAGATCATCATATAGTAAAACAATGCAGTTTTCATATGCAGTAGGTAAAACATGCATATGTAAAATAGTAGGGCATGGCTTATGAGCAAGAAGGTGGCTTGCTTGTGATCAGCAAACTAGCCATATATGTCCCTGGACTTCTTCTTAGAATACCTTAATATCGAATAATGACCATCTGTTTTTGATCCCCGAGATAATCGCAACTATCGTCGTCAAGGATAACACATGCAAGTAAACAAAGGACGCAATCAATACAAGTCATACAAGCACCAATACAATACAGAAAACAAACATACAATACATTATTCACTCCAGTAGGTTTTGAGGGATTGAGTTCATAACATTTGGAATTGCTTTAATTGTATTTAGGGAATTTGTTTTATGAGTTACTTGTCAAATAACACCTAAAGAAGGGGTTTTGAACTAAGGCTTGAGTCTATATAATATCAATGTAGAAAAATGATATCATCAGATAGGTACTAAAATAACAAGGCAAACAAAAGTGGTTTCATGATTTTATCAATTTCCTTTAACTAGTTATGATTATTTTAGTGGAATAACCCCTAGTTTAGGTGAATAATTCACCAGAAAAGATATGTATCTCAATTAAATTTGTGCTTAGAGGGTATTGCATATATTTGAGATTGTGATTTTTCAGAGTTGGAATCAACTCAACCTAATTACGAGAATGCCCTCGGGAAAATGCCAAAGTCAATTCTGTAAGCAATTTGTCTTTTTCACTATATTTATTCTACAAAAGATTTTAATATGAAAGCAAAGGAATCAGGTAGGAACTTCAAATATCTTTCTATAGAAATTGGATTCACCAAATTTGGAGTCATAAAGCATCTGGAATTATTTAGCTAGTGATAGGACCACACATGGAAGAGATTAAATCCGTAAAATTTCTTAGAAGCTCAATTAATCTTGATCTCCTAGGTTTTGGTAGGCCTTGATGTACCACATCACTAAAAGTTGTAATCAATCCAAATCATCTTGCAAAATTACTTAGGGAATTTTGTAAATGCATAAAAGAATTTATTTTTGCATTTTTGCTATAGTCAAACCATAGATCTAATTGACATGATACAAGGGCAAGGTGATAAATTATTCGAATATGTAATAGATGGAGTTGGGGACACACCATTTGGAGATGTGGAACTCCTTGGAGAATTTATTGAATGAAAACTGTACATTCTAGTGGAGTAAATACTAGAAAATAAGTAGAATTATTTTTGGCAAGGGGATTATCCTCCTTGTTAGAGAATACTTAGGTCTATAAATAGAAAATTGGATCTGGTCAAAACTATTTACTTTCCATTTTCAAAATAATTTAAAACTAACTTCTATATTAATAGATCTAGTGAAAAAAAGGGATTTAAAAGAAAAATAGGTGGCACGCCGGGTTTTTAAGGGAATTGGCCTTCCAGATCAGAATCGGCCCATCTGGGTTACTCCGCACGCGGGACACAGCAGTTTGAACAGCTCGCGGTGGAGTCCGGTGGTCAGGGAGACATGGGGGCCGAAGGGGTAAGGAGGGCTAATAACCCTTGGATTTAAGAAAGATTGACGGTCTCCCTTTATCTCCTTCATCTGGCCACCGGGGAAGAGATCCGAACCCTAGCACGGTTTTGGAGGCATGGGAAGCTCACCTTGCGCCTCGATGGTGATGGGGAGATGGCGGGGCAGGCACATAGCACGATGAGGCCCCGGAGATTGTAAACACGGGCATACGTTGGGGAGCTCTCCGAGCGGCTACATGTTGACGTAGAGGACAACTAGGAAAACTCGGAGGCTCTAGAAGATGCGGAGTGGGCTTGGAGAGGTGGGTGGCATTCGGGAGTGTCAACTCCATCGGTGGAGCTTCACTCCGGCCAACCTTCATAGTAGTAGATCTGGCGTCCCTGGAAGCAAAATAAGGAAAGGAGGGAGATCAGACAAAGGAGATCTAGGATATGCATAAAATAAGGGAAAGGGTGGTCGAGATCCATGGTCACCTTTGAAACAAAATTCCTCACGCCTAGGAGAAAGTTCCATCTCCTCGGCTTCATGAGAGGAGAGGGAGCTGGGGCGTGTGGGGGAGGGGGAGTGGTGATGCAGAGGAAGGAAATGAGGGGTAGAGGGGAGGCTTGCTGGCCTCTGACCCTTTTTAAAGCGAGAGGAGAGGTTCATGGATGAAATGTCCAATTTGGACATGGAGTAGAGGTGTTAGCCAGGGAGTGGGCAGCTTGGGCGGTGTAGTGGGTCAAGATGCTGAGCTCTTGTCGTGTAGGGGGACAAAGGGACTAGGGTTGCTATTGTGAGAGAGTTAAAGTAAGGAGGAAAAGATCTAGCCTATGTCTCCTTTATATAGAAGCATAAGAGACAAAGGTGGGGTAGTGCTACAGTACTATGCTATAGTGTAGCACGACCATAGGTGATGTCCTGGTGCTGTGGTGATCAATGGTGGTGGGTTGGTGAAACTTTGATGGAGTATTAGCCCAATGTTGTTAATTATCCAAGTTTTTCCATTCTCGATGCTTATGAAACAACTCTTGAGTTTTGATCTTGGCAAGGTAGGGCAATGATACATGTAGATGGATAGGGTCAAGGTACACCTCTATGAATTATTTGGGATTTATTGGATGAATTTTAGTCCACTTTATATCAAGTATTCAATTATTGTTGAATCTATTTTATGGATTTTATTTGAATAATTTCAATTGTACAAAGATGGTTTTTGGTATTAGATGGTTCCAAATATTAATTCATACTTTTGAGAATTTTCCCAAGTTTTATTGAAGAAATAAAGTATTTAAAACATTTATTTTCTTGTTTCTGCTATTTATGAAAATAGGGAAAAATAATTATTAAAAGTCTTCAGAAATATTTATTTTTGAAGTGGAAAGATAGGGTATGATATATAGGCCTCAAATGTTCTTAAAGTTGTACATTTTTTTGGGGAAAAGCATACTTTCTTTTATAGGGAAAGTTTTTAAGTTTTAGTAAAAGAAAGGAATTTAATTCTTTTTGGGGTCAAATAATTATGGATAATCTTTGATAAATTTTTATATCCAAAGTAGATGATGTCCACATGTTGTATAAATAATTTTCAACCTTTGGTTTTGAAATTCAATCTTGATTTTGAAGGAGAACATGGGATAATGGATCTTAGGCATAATTATTTTTATACCTTCAAAACCTTGTTAGATCTTGGAGCTCAAAGCTCCCCTTGGGACATGGGCTATATGGATATATATAACAAGTTATATATATGACCATGGTATAGAGTTTTGAGGTTTATCATGATTGAGCTCTCCAAGGATTGATGCCAAACTTTGAATAAAACAAGGGTGCCAGAACAGATTATCAAATAGCCTTCAAAACCATGTGGGTTTTGGGAGGCACAAAGATCCAATTGAAACAAGTGAGGTAGGTATTGATGGACCTTCATGAGTAGAACACAATAATACAAGGATTTGGGCAAAAGAGGATAGTATGGAGATGTGAGCTTCTACCAAAGTAGGATAGTTGATAAGTGATACCTTTGATCTGGATTACAAATGTAGTATAGCTCTTTTTCCCTAGTTGACCTAGGTTATCGAATCCATGGGAAGAGAATGCGTAGTGAAGTTACTTTAACGGACCTTTGGGAGTTTTAGAATTCCTTTTGTATTTTTACCAGACCAGTAGCTTGCGTCTTTTTGTTGTTGTCAATGATGGAGAGAGGGGGCCTAGGGCGTTCGGTTTCACCTGTAGCTATGCAAAAACATTTGATTGAAATAAAAGATAGAAATAAAGTATGTGTGTACTTGTTAGAGCAAGCTAAATTATATGTGGTATGTGCATCCATAATTTCTATTGCCTCTGCAACCGCTTATAGCAATAACCTACTAGTCTCATCCATAGAAGAAAGAGAACTAATGATATGCATAGTGATGTCACCGTTAATCCCAAGCAAATCCCTCACATACAGCCATACTACCCCTTCTATCACTAGGGTTCCCAACCTACAGATCAATCATCACTCATACTCCCTATACCTAGCTCAACCCTCGGGGTCATGGGTACCTAACAAGTCCTTGGATTGAGGCAAGAGAGGATACAATAATCATCATGTCATACAAACTAATACATGATCCCATCTATGATAAATAACATGCAGAACTGCTACATGGCTAGGCCGAAGCCCTTAGCCCAAGGAGAATTGCTCACACATAGATATGATATCAATAATCACAAACATTGTAATGAAAATCATAAGATTGATAGCAATAGTCTTACAATGTCACCAATCGGAGAAGAGATCTACTATTACAAGTGGTGGAATATGGCTATGGAGATGGAGAAGGGTTTGGAGATCTGGAGGCGGCTAGAGATCTGTGGCAGAGGCTTTTTGACGAGGTCTAGCTTCTTCGGGGCACTGTTTCTCGTTGCCTGAGGCTTATTTATATAGGGGTCCCTTCACGAAAGTTGTTCTGTATGACCTAACGATGGCGGCGTCAACTATACGACCGGAGCTATACGGTCGGAATTTTTGCTCCGACCATATAGTTGGTCGTTACGACGTCTACCTCTGTTCGTTCGGCTCCTGGTTTCTTTTGGTTGATGGAAATCTCGTATCTTTGAATTTAATGTAGTGATTCCCTCCTTTAAACGACATTATCTGCGCACGAAAAATACAAGAAGAAAGGATTGCATACCTCTCTAAATATTAGCATTAGTGGCAGGGTTTAGAGAGATATTTCATCAAAAATATGATTAATATCCAGTTTAGATGTGGATGTAGATGGCTATATTTCAGAGCCATCAACCTCCCCAAGCTTAAACTTGATCGTCCCAAGCAAGAAAACCAAAATAAAAAAAGGAACTCATCATTTAAACTGAAATAACGAGATGGTGATCTTATTCATGATTAATAGTCTCATGTTTCCTCCACTTCATAAATCTGAAAAACTTTAGCATAGATAGAGTAATGGCAAGCATATCATATGGGATTCATGCATCCTTATAGCGCAGCAAAATTATTGTAAACATGGATGATCCAAATGAGTAAACTTTATTCCATGTCAAGTAATCAACTCATAAGCTTGCCTTTGAACAGTAAAGTATAATCATGTAAATTAAGAGTGTGAGAGTTGTCATGAAAAGCATATATACTAGAGTATCTCAATTCTCCCACATCAATGAATCAATACTTTTCAAGCACTACTTTTCTATTCGTTGTCCTTCAAGAATTTCAGTTTTTAAGTAATTGAGAGCATGCCAAAGATTTTTATTAGTTTATCGGGCTATGATTGACACTCGTGGCATCACTAAGGTTTTTGTTCCTGTTGCATAATGATTACTCATAAGAGCCAGAGGAGTGATTCCATCATCATTACAGCTACCCAAGAGTGCCAAGAATCTTACCCACTATAGCATTGCTGCTACAAGTGTTTAATCAACTCATAGCCGAAATCTAGGAGTTTCCTCCATGAAGATCATTCGTAGGCCAGCGGAGTTGTTGGCATCCCATGAAGTTTGACACGCGTAAAGCTATATCATTCTTATGATTAACAAGTCAAACTTTGGCATGCTCACAAAAACCGCTAAACATTAATTCAATCGAACAAATCCTTTCAAAGAGAGCTATCAAGTCAATCAACATTTTTAGTGGCGTTGAGTGTCTCTAGAAATAAACCTTCAAGACTAAGCACTACAACACCCAAGCCTTCAATTGTGAGACTTTTTCTTATTATAATTGTTTAGCAATTTTTAGGCAGGACTGGGTTAATTACGAGAGCTGGAACAAAATGAGCCCAATTAAATACCCATGCAACCGACAATCTTAAATTGATACAAAGACTCACTCCACCAATATAATATCTCAACATTTAGTACTAACTAGCATGGGTTGCTCAAACTTCAAAAGTGGGGAGTCATAAGGCATACCTCTTATGTTTGGTTCCACTTCTCTCTTTCTTTTTTTATTTGTTTCTTGGAAACTCGAAGTCGATCACTCTCCCGCAAATATATGAAGACCTCGAGGTGGAAAGAAAAGAAAGAGGGAAAACAAGGAAAAATGAGAAATCCTTTTGTGATTTTCAAGAGAGGGAATTTAAATAATAGAAAATTGGTAGCAAAGCTTGGCTAGAAAATTTCAAAAGCAAAATAGAAAGAACTAAAGATAAAGTGTTGGAGAAACCAACACGAGTGCTTATAAACTCAAATAAAAACGCAACCTCAAAATAAATAAAAGTAAATGAATGCCAAATAAAGATACATGAGGAAACTTCCCCAAGCTTAGGCTTTTGCAAGCCCTTCAAATCATTGTGGTGGCGGGAAAAAGTCGTTACTCTAGTTCGCAAATTGAGTTGAGAGGTTACTTGTTGATTCTCGGAGGTTCAAAGAGAGGTTGTGCATCCTCTCCACAGTCCCTCCAAGTCCTTGGAAATCTTGTTATGTGGCAAACTGGGTTTGTGGCTGCTCCTCTTGATAAGGAACTTCTTGCTCCTCCTCTTGGTCCTCATCCTCTTCAGGAATCTCTTCCTTGGGTTGGTGTTTCTCAACCTGTTAATCATATAGCAAACATCCTTCCTCGATAGAGAAAAGACCATTAGGCATAGGAGCAGGGTAGATACGCCCAGCTCCAGCAATATGCTGGTAATAAACACCACCTCTCCTAGTGAGCATTCCACATACCCTCAAGGTGGATAAACCAACACGTGTCTCACCTAGTACGGGTTGCAACTCACCTAGATCGATGTCTAGGGCAGTGTCAAGCATGGTGATGATGCCTCCTCCTATGATTGGCCCTTGGCTTTGGGAGGCTTGGTTCTCCAGGTAGCGTGCAAGGATGGCGCCCAAGTTGAGTGACAGGTTGCAGTTGATGTAAGCAGCCTTTGCAAGGAATATGATGTCCTCCTTGTTGAGTCTCATGAACTCATTATGTGCCTACAAGGTGTTAGCAATAACATAGAACAAATAGGAAATTGTAGGATGTTGAATATTCTTCCCCTTGTTCACTCTACTAGTGAAGCTCATTCCATTATAGTATTGATCAGGGGAAGGAATTAAGCTAGTAAAGGATGCACATAAAGCATGAACATCATTATTTGGCAAATTAAAGCATGCACACCATTCATCTAATGTTAAAGTGTAGTTGTTGTTCATCAGACGGAAAGAAATAGTATGCTCTCCTTGCCACAGTTTAACGGTGCTTTGCAACGAACTTAGAAATTCAATCGTTAAGTGGCAATAAGTAGGTACATCATTGTACACAAAGTTTTGCAGGCCAGCTCTATTGCGAAGTAAATTAAAGTCATCAAAAATATCGAGTTGGTTCAATATAATGGGGAAAACCCACTTGGTGGCCTTCACTTCGCAGTTCTTGATCTTGTTGAAGCGTTCACGATGGGCCTCGTCCCTGAACCGTATCCCCATGCGTTCCTGAGCGGCTGCCCGAGAAGCGCTATCAGTGGCACGAGCACGAGTTTGGATCCTTGTGTTCATCATCTAAAACATTGAAGAAAGGCAAAAATAAAACTTTTTGATCCAACAACAGTAAGTATAATATATTCCTCATCTAAGGACACTAAAGAATCTCCTCAAGACAATAATCTAGAAAATAAAATCATAGCAATTGGTTCATAGTAGGTCTCACCCTAGATTGACAATGACAATAGATTGAAGATGAATTTGCAAAAAGTAATTGGAGGATCGGAGGAGAAACATATCATAGATCACGTGTGTGCGAGGAAATCGAACGAAATTGAGTAGAGATGAAGATCCCTTGAGGTTTTGAGAGAGTTTGGAGGTAGAAGAAAGAAAAAGGATTGAAGTTTTGGAGTTGGGAGTACCTTCCCGTGCGATTTTGTGGTCGGACGCAACTATACGGGCGCAGCTATACATGCATAACATGTGTTCCGACCGTATAGTTGTCGTTTTGTCAAAATATTGGGGTTTCCTCCTGGCGGCGCAGCTATACGGATGCAACTATACGGGCGGAACAAAATGTTCTGGCCATATAGTTGGTCGTTAAACTGTCTGTCCCTGCGAAAGAAAGTTTGCAAAGGCATAGATATCTATACGACCGGAATTTTTATTCCCGCTGTATAGTTGGTCGTTAAACTCTCAGTATATATGAGAAGAAATTGTATGGAGGCATTGATATCTATACGACCGGAACTACACGGCCGGAATTTTTGTTCCCGCCGTATAGTTGGTCGTTAAACTCTCAGTATATATTGCAGAAAATTTTTTGACGGTAAAGATAACTATACGACCAAAACTATATGGCTGGAATTTTGATTCCCGCCGTATAGTTGGCCGTTAAACTCTCTGTGTACATCAAAAAATTTCTGTATCTTCGTAAACTATTTATTTTCGTGTAACTTAGCGATATACCTTATTTTTGACAGAAAATTGACAGTAAATATTGTCGACCAATAATAGCATGAATAATGAAGAATTTCAAGTACTACAGAATTTCTTCTCCTCAAATGGAGTTTTCTAGCGCTCTTTATTAAACAAAAACTTAAGCTAAAACTAAAAACTTAACTCAAACCTTAATTTAACATGGGTTGCCTCCCATAGAGCGCTCTTTTATGGTCAATAGCTTGACCTTGATGATACTCACTTGGGCCAGGTGAGTGGAACACCCACTCCAAAGTAATTGGCCTTCAAAGTGATGGCCTCCTTCTCGTCATGTTTGGCTTTCTTCTTCCTAGGGAAGTGGATAACAAAAGGATCCCGTGAAGGCAATTGCAACTTCATGTTCCCTTCATGAAGGTTAATTAAAGACTCTATAGTTCTCAAGAAATGACGGCCTAGTATTATAGGAGAAACATTATCTTCAGGCATGTCAACAATAACAAAGTCAATTAGAGCAGGACATCCTTTGATGTAAACTAAAGTGTTCTCCTTAATCCCTACAGCTTGTTTGTAGGTAGAATCTGCTAGATGCAATTTTAATTCAGTAATTTCAAAGGAGCCAATATTTAACTTGTTAAAAAGACTCTTTGGATTTGTTAGGACGCTTGCATCTAGATCACAAAGTGCAGGTATCTCATTGGTTCCAATTTTTATCTTAATAATAGGCTCAAATATGTCATCTAGTTTAGCAGGTAACTTTTCAGCGATTTTCTTGTATTCTTCTTCAAGCTTGCATACCTTAATTGCTACTTGATCAACAAAGTGTTAATACATGGCTTCATCATTACCTTCACTTACCGGAATTTTGACGTTGATCCTCTTTACGAGATCTTCGATGGTGTAGCTTGGTGAAGGGGCATTACTATAATCAAGTTCTGCAGGCTCCTCCCTTTGGATCCTCATCATTTTGAGTCTTCAACGGGGTTGGGCTCAACTTTACCTGCAAACTTAGCTAGAATGAGAGTTTGACTCTCGGTTATCTTACCTAGCTGTGCCTCAACGATCCTTGTTATTTCTTGAAGGGCCTGCAAATCATTTCTCAAACTAACAGCTTGGTTAGATAATTTACCAAGCATAGCATCATGGTTCTCCATAATTTTGACTAAAATATTATTTTTTTAATTTTGTGAGTCTGTGAAATACTTAAGCGTTTCTTGGAGACTACCATTACTAGTTACCATATTATTATTAGAGTTACTTGTAGGACTAGCATAATGTTTCTAAAAGTTAGGATTGTAACTCTTCTTCCAAGCAGGGTTGTAATCATTATGAGCTAAGAAGTCTATTTCTTCTATGTTTGTTTAAGGGGTGGCTCTTACCTGAGTTTCCATACCTTTTACGGCTAGTATGAGCTCATCCAACTTAGCATTTAGATCTTTGTTCTCTTGTGGTGAGACAGAGTTCACCTTCTTCATGTTTGATCTATCCACATGCCATTGGGCATGGTTGTCTTGCATATTGTCTAGCATCTGCTTTGCTTCGGTAATATGTTTACCCATAGATGTTGCTCCAGCTTCAGTATCGAGCATAAACTTAGACACAGGATTAAGAGAATTATAAAATAAATGGAGGATTAACCAATCTTCCATCCCATGACTAGGATAGTTTCTTAGGCATTCTTTCATCCTCTCCCATGCAAGCACTAGTGGCTCACGCTCTTCCTATCTAAAGCCAGTAATATTAGATCGAAGTTGCATAGTCTTTGCAGGTGGGAAAAATTTAGTCATAAATAAAGAAGTACATCCCACCCATGATGTAATAGTATTTTTAGGCAAAGATAGCAACCATTCTTTAGCTCTCCCTCTTAAAGAGAAAGGAAATAGAATAATTTGACCGCATCAGGGTCAACGTATTTTATACGCATCATATCACATATTTTAGTGAAAGTATTTAAGTGCATACCCGCGTCTTCAACAGCAGAACCTCCAAATTGATTCTATTGAACCACACTTAAGTAATGGGGCTTAATTTCATAGTCATCAGCAGCGATTGCTGACCGAGTAATAGGAGTGCGCAAATAATCATTATTGGGAGTAGAGAACTCCCCAAGCTTCTTTTCAGCCATACATCCTATGTTTTTGGGTTTTCTTAGATTAAAAATTATCACAGTAAAAACAAGAATTTAAAGACTAACTATTTTTTTTGGTTTATCAAATAAAGACTGAAAGCAAACTAACAAAATTAAAAACAAGAATTAAAACTAGCAAGGTTCCTAATAACCTCACCAGGGTAGCTATTGCTTCCCCGACAACGGCGCCAGAAAAAGGGTTGATACCTTTGATCCAGATTATGGATGTAGTATAGCTCGTTTTCCCTACTAGACCTAGGTTATCGAATCCACGGGAAGTGAATGCACAGTGAAGTTACTTTAACGGACCTTCGGGAGTTTTATAATTCTTTTGTGTTTTTATCGGACTAGTAGCTCGCGTATTTTTGTTGTTGTTGACGATGGAGAGAGAGGGCATAGGGCATTCGGTTTCACCTGTAGCTGTGCAAAAACATCTGATGGAAATAAAGTATGCATGTACTTGTTAGAGCAAGATAAATTATATGTGCGCAGTGCATCCATAATTGCTATTGCCTCCGCAACCTCTTATAGCAATAACCTACTAGTCTCATCCATAGAAGAAAGAGAACTAATGATATGCATAGTGATGTCACCGTTATTCCCAAGCAAATCCCTCACATACAGCCGTACTACCCCTTCTGTCATTGGGGTTCCCAACCTGCAGATTAGTCATCAGTCATAGTCCCTATACCTGGCTCAACCCTCGGGGTCTTGGGTACCTGATAAGTCCTTGGATTGATGCAAGATAGGATACAATAATCATCATGTCATACAAACTAATACACGATCCCATCTATGATAAATAACATGCACAATTGCTACATGGCTAGGCCGAAGCCCTTAGCCCAAGGAGAATCACTCACACATGGAGATGAGATGAACAATCATGAACATTGTAATGAAAATCATAAGATTGATAGCAATAGTCTTACAATGTCGCCAATCGGAGAAGAGATCTACTATTACAAGTGGTGGAATATGGCTATGGAGATGGAGAAGGGTTTGGAGATCTGGAGGCGGCTAAAGATCTGTGGTAGAGGCTTTTTGACGAGGTCTGGCTTCTTCGAGGCACTGTTTCTCGTTGCCCGAGGCTTCTTTATATAGGGGTCCCTTCATGAAAGTTGTTATGTTTGACCTAACGGTGGTGGCGCCAACTATACGACTGGAGCTATACGGTCGGAATTTTTGCTCCGGCCGTATAGTTGGTCGTTATAGCGTCTGCCTCCGTTGTTTGGCACTTGGGTTCTTTTGGTTATTGGAAATCTCGTATCTTTGACTTTAATATAGTGATTCCCTCCTTTAAACGACATTATCTATGCAGGAAAAATACAAGAACAAAGGATTGCATACCCCTCTGAATATTAGCATTAGTGGTAGGGTTTAGAGAGATACTGCATCCAAAATATGATTAATATCCAATTTAAATGTGGACGTAGATGGCTATATTTTAGAGCCATCAATAAGATTTTTAGAAAAGATTATTCTCTTATCTGCAAATCATAAAAAATAAGTGTGTTGGAGGATGATCTAGCCAAGGGCAAGAGTGGGCCTTGGTATTCCTTATGATGGTCTACAAGATGGTTCAAGTGCATTGTGAAAACTTCACAAGGGTTGGAAATGAGGGGGACTCAAAGATGTGATATCGATAACCTTTTTCTAGACTTTGCCAAATTTGGCAGATTTGGGGATTTTCACTAGAATACAAGATTTAATGTTTTTGGTTGGCTGCAAGGTTCCAAATCATCATCAAATGGATGATGTTGAAGTGTATATTGAGTGGGAAGGATCCTTGCTTAATATTGGTCCTCATTGACTTGGAAACTATGAGAAAAGACTAACTCTGGATTGATCTGGTTAAGGGGATTAGAGGGTCACTTTAGTGACTAGAGATTAGATCAATATTGAGTAACTTTCTTAGGGTTAGTAATCTTAATTTATCTTGATAATAGAGGATGAGATCCTAGGGTAGCTCATACTACTTCCTAAGCAAACAACATAGATAATAGATAAAGACAATTCATCAGACAACTGATCAAGGCAATCCACATTTGCAAGTCACTCAACTACTACTAGGGTTATCATCAAGACTAGCTTGAGATAAGTATGGTTATTTTTAAGAGGTTAGAGTTGTTTAATAAGATAAGGTCCTTGGTACTTCTACCAAGAGTAGAGTTTAAGAGCTTTATAAAATATTTTGGAAAATTTAGGGGTAAGAGTAGTTGAAGGTTCTGTCTTAAAAACATAAGGAGATTATATCTTATAAACTCCATAATTTTGTCAATAGAAGCTATTAAAATAGTTAGAGTTACAAAGGCATCTTGGCTCAGGTTTTTGAAATGCCAAAATATTTGAGAGAATGTAAAATGAGCCAAGACACTTTTTTTAAATAGCTTTTTGTCAATTGAGGGTGAGGTAAGGAGTATATCATCTTCTACACATTTAGATACATAAGAAGAAATGAACAACAAGCAAACACTGCATCACTAAACAAGAAAAAGTTATTGTTCCCCTGATTTTTTGCATTCTGGACAGCTAATCAGGGTTGCTGATTTTGGGACGTTGTAGACCTTTCCCCCTTAAAAGAATCTCGTACGGAGATTTGGGAGAGTAGGGTTAGGGGATTTTATAGCAGCTATTACTATGTGTTTCAAACTTACTAACTAAAGGGCTTTGTCTTTAAATGTGGTTACTACTATGGTAGAGCTAAACTTCAATCTTCTTAGATGCAGGGAGAACTAAGCTGGTTCCAGTCCTGGTTGCGATGGATGATCTTCATTTCTCTTTGGACTTGATACCTTGAGCAGCTTAGGCTGGGCGAACTACCTCCAGTTGAAACTTCATGAAGTGCTCTTCTAGGGATATAATCTACAGGTTGAGGTCTTCTCTATAAAGATCCACTGTGTTTTCCTTAGGGATTTATCATATCCTATTCAACGACTTAGGGTTGTAACTCTTGAGGTTTCTTTTGACGGAGAGTTTGTCTATTTTGTGGGAAAGATGCAGCCTTTCCCCCTTAGGGTCAAACTAGGGTAGCTCGAAGATATGCCGGTCCTTCCTTCTTGGAGTCGTCGGATGATGCTTGAAGACTATCGCCAACCTATCGTCTGGAATTGAAATCTTCATAAGACATCCACAAACTAGGTCCTACAGGCTTATATACTACTGTTATTCGTACTTAGCCTATCGGGACAGTTGAATTAGCAGATCGTCCGAATAGGGTAGAACTGATGGAGTGAGTAAATTTTGGCGGTCTTCCAGGTGGGTCTTCAGGTAAAGTAGCAGGGGCTTCATAAATCTTTAGCTAGTGTCTAATCTGATGACTCGTGAGTGGATGCTTGGCAAAAGTTGTCGTATCTGGAAATCTTTATAAAGTATCTTCTGGTAGACAGTCTTTGAGATTTGAGTTGGAAAGACATAGTCTTTCCACCTTAGAGCTTCACTAAGGTCCTTCGATATTGGTGCAGATCTTCCATGTTGTAGTGTCGGCATGCTGCTAAAGAAGGTTGTATCTCCCTAGGGTCTTGAGTTGAGTTCTTCGGGTGTCGTTCTATTGTGTGAACCTTGTCAGGGTGGTTTCCTATCGAAGCCTTTAGGAGTTAGCTTAGGGCAAGTTAGCGGTTAACGGCTCTTCTTGTTAGTACTCAGTTAGTTCAGAGGCATCCAGCTTCAGATAAGTTGTCTGAACTTTTGACGTTGCTTCTGCTCGATGGTGGAGTAGACTCGTTGTCTTTAGGCAGTCCTATCTTCAGGATTTTGGAGTATTCTAGCATTTTAGTGAGGAACTTCTCGTCGTTTGGGCAGAGGGGGTGGAATAGATTGGTTAGTCTCTTTTGGGTTGGCGACGACTCTAGTATACCGAGGGTTAGTGTAGTCAGGTCTTCACTTCTGGTCTTGGTTAGTAAATCTTGTCATTTCGTGTGGATAGTGGGGAGCCTTCGGTGATAGACTTCCGGCTTCAACGACATTCTAGCTATTGTCAATAGGTGAATGATGACATGCAATGTTGCTGACGAGTCTTGAGAGTCGGATTTAATGAAGTATGTCATCCTGCTAAGGTGAAGCCTTGGAGTTGCTCTATCTTGACGATGTCCTACTCCTAGTTTTGGTGATGTTTTTCCTCTCATCACTCCTGAGGTTAGTATGGGTTCTCGTTAGCGACAACTAAAAGGGGGTGCCTGAGTTCTTAGGTGGTGTATTGGTCCTCAAAACACACTTTAATTGGGTCAATCAAGCTAGAACATACATACAATGTGAACTGAGTGAGGGGGTCGCAATGTCCTTCGCAAGCAGCACACATCAAGCAACACATGATGCACATAGGCAAACAAACACGGCCAACTGAAGTGGCCAAGGAGTTAGTACTCGTGATATAGGGGAATCCTATCTTAGGACTAGATATCATGTTATGGCGGTCTGTGTCACCATCTTGCAATGGAAACCTTTGCCCTATCGTTGGACGCTTCTCGGTCATGTAGCACTCGGTTCTTCTAGTCATGAGGATTCTGCTGGTAGGGCAATCTTGTAGTTTACTTGTGTTTGCTGGTAGTTGCTTCTCTTTATCTCGTTATCACTGTCTTCACTTGGTTCTAGGTCCTACTAGTTTTAAATCCGCATGTTTGGAATTCGGATGAGAGGTAGAGGAAACCATTTTCAAAATCATTTCAAGTAGAAGGAGATAGGAAGTAGGACCTTTTAAAACAGCTTTGAAAAAATAGTTTTCGAAAATTGGTGTTTCCAAAATAGTTCTCATTTCTATTGACCATGCTAACTAAGGATCTCCTAAAGTCGAGATGGCTTTGATACCAAGTCTGTGGGGCCCCCGAATTAATCCTCCGAGAATCCCTATTATGCATACACCATGATCCCATGATCAATTGTCGTGGCACATAACCGACAAGTATGAAAGTTAAGATCCATTACTTAAGAGGGTGCATGTCATACCTTATTTGCCTTTATGGCTGCATCAATCTACAACAATGGAACTTCATCAAGCATAGAGCCCGAGCCATGCCTTAACCTACAAGCAACTGACTGGGAGAATGTCCTAGCTTGCATAATCGTCAACATCACCTTCATCTTCCTTACTTCTCAAATCTGACCAAGTTAATAGCCAGGGACAATGCCAGTAAGTACTTTGAATGTACTCGCAAACCACGTTAAGAGAATAGTAAAATAAGAGGATATGCATTATGGCTATGGTAGTAGGAGGGCTCAGATAGAGGTTTTTTATAAAATAGTTTCTCTTGTAGATATAGCATCTACATATCTTTGTTGAAAACTTTTGTAAAACATTATGGAAACCTTTTTTGAAAAGTTTTGGAAAACACTAGGATTGGGTCACCCATTTGTTTCTTCCTTTCAATCATCTCATGACCAAACTCCCTTCCTTCCTTTCCGACCATCTCATGGTCAAAAAATTTCCAAAGCCTTTGATTTTTCCAAAATCCTTTTTGAAAACAAAACCAACACCGCTCTACAACAACCTTCCCAACTGTCCATCACCATGGACATGGCTATTCAAATAGATTTACACTCTTCAGA
Organism: Avena insularis; assembly: GCA_023614405.1. Classification (NCBI taxonomy): domain Eukaryota; kingdom Viridiplantae; phylum Streptophyta; class Magnoliopsida; order Poales; family Poaceae; genus Avena; species Avena insularis. The sequence goes on along the minus strand of CM042688.1, from coordinate 411,569,260 downwards.
GGTTCTACACTTTACCCATGCCATCTGGGTACCCTACCATGATCCCATACAAATCATGGGTCGAGTAACCGGTCAAGACCTTCGGAATGCCCACTCTAGTGCAAGAGCCTACCATATGAGTCATTCCCCTCAACACCAGGACATCGGGTACCGAGGACCAACCAGAGCGCCTTTTTACGCTTTCAATGAGAGGCTCATAGTAACATATGGAGGCCCACAGACCCTTTGGCCCTTCTCCTAGGTGCTGAGTTACATTACAGGGACCCGGAGAAGGTCCACCCTCTAGGGATCGAAACCCTCTGTAGTAGTTGTGAGACAACTCATACGAGAGCAGACAAACTTCCAGCCCAACTCTGTCCCATACCAGAGTAATGTGGTTGCACGGTTTAATTGTTCTAGCAAACTGCAAAGAAATGGGTGTGTTTTTGAAAACCTTTTCCTCCGCCTTCTTTTGTAAAATAAAACCCTTTTTGTTTTCTCAAACTTCTCTTGGTAGGTCAAACCACACCAAAGTTTTACCATAAAACATTTTGTAAAACTTTTCCGGGGGTCTTCCCATCCTATAGTTTTGCTTTGGCTAAAATGGGGTCTCCAAAGGGGTATGGTGTTGCACACCATCTACCATACTAGGGACAAGTAGGTGAGATCAAGAGGGTTGTACTAAGTAGTACAAAAGTGTAATGGTTTGGAGGAGCCAAGCCACTACCAGATATAGATCACCATAGAGTAAAACAGTGCAGTTTTCATAAGCAGTAGGTAAAACATGCATAAGTAAAATAGTAGGACAAGGCTTATGAGAAAGAAGGTGGCTTGCCTATGATTAGCAAACTAGCCATATATGCCCCTGGACTTCTTCTTAGAATACCATAATATCCAATAATGACCATTTGTTTCCGATCCTCGAGATAATCGCAACTATCATCGTTAGGGATAGCACATTCAAGCAAACAAAGGACACAATCAATACAAGGCATACAAGCACTAGTAAATTACAGAAAACAAACATACAATACATTATTCACATCAGTAGGTTTGATGGATTGAGTTTCTAGCATTTGGAATTGTTTTAATGGTATTTAGGGAATTTGTTTTATGAGTTACTTGTAAAATACCACGTAAAGAAGGGGTTTTGATCTAAGGCTTGAGTCTATATGATATCAAAGTACAAAATGATATCATCATATAGGTACTGAAATAACAAGGCCAACAAAAGTGATTTCATGATTTTATTTTAGTGGAATAACCCCTAGTTTAGGTGAAAATTCAATAGAAAAGATCTGTAGCTCAATTAAATTTGTGCTTAGAGGTTATTGCATACATTTGAGTTTGTGATTTTTGAGATTTGGAATTACCTCAAAATAATTAAGATAATGCCCTCGGGAAAATCCCAAAGTCAATTATGTAAGCAATTTGTCTTTTTCACTATATTTATTCTATAGAAGATTTTAATATGAAAGGAAAGGAAATAAGTAGGAACTTCAAATATCTTTCTATAGAAATTGGATTCAAAACATTTGGAGTCATAAAGCATCTGGAATTATTTATCTAGTGATAGGACCACATGTGGAAGAGATTAAATCCTTAAAATTTCTCAGAAGCTCAATTAGTCTTGAACTCCTAGGTTTTGGTAGGCCTTGATGTACTACATCACTGACAGTTGGAATCAATCCAAATTATCTTGTAGAATCATGTAGGGAATTTTGTAAAGGTAGAAACAAATTTATTTTGGCATTTTTGCTACGGTTAAACCATAGATCCAATTGACATGATCCAAGGGTGAGGTGATAGGTGTTTCGAATATCTAACAAATGGAGTTTGGAACACACCATTTGGAGATGTGGAACTCCTTGGAGAATTTATTGAATTAAAAAGGTACATTCTAGTGGAGTAAATACTAGAAAATAAGTGGAATTATTTTTGGCAAGGGGATTATCCTGCATGTTAGAGAATACTCAGATGTGTAAATAAAAAATTGGATCTGGTCAAAACTAATTACTTTCCATTTTCAAAAGGATTTAAAACTAAGTGCTATATTAATAGATCTAGTGAAAAGAAAAGGGATTTAAAAGAAAAATAAGCGGTGGGCCGGGTTTTTAAAGGGAATGGGCCTTCCAGATTGGAATCGGCCCATCTAGGTTACTCTGCACACGGGAGGCAATAGTTTGAACTGCTCGCGGTGGAGTCCGGTGGTTAGAGAGACATGGGGGCCGAAGGGGTAAGGAGGGTGACAACCCTTGGATTTAAGGAAGATAGACGGTCTCCATATATCTCCTTCCTCTGGCCGCCGTGAAGAGATCCAAACCCTAGTGCAGTTTAGGAAGCGGAGGAAGCTCACCTTGCGCCTCGCCGGTGATGGAGAGATGGCGGGGCAGATGCGGAGCATGACGAGGGCCCCTAAGATGGTAAACAAATGCATACTTGGTGCTGGTGTGGACTCGCACATGCTCGCAGGTGGTACGGGATCGGGTAGTTGCTAGGGAGCTCTCCCGGCGGCTACATGTTGACGTAGAGGACAGCCAGGCGAACTCGGAGGCTCTTGAAGATGCAGGGTGGACTTGGAGAGGTGGGTGGCATTCAGGAGTGTCGACTCTGTCGGCGGAGCTTCACTCCGACCAACTCTCACAGCGGTAGATCCACCGGTAGAAGGAAAGGGGATGGGAGATCATACGAAGGAGATCTAGGATATGTAGAAAATGAGGTAAAGGGTGGTAGATATCCATGGTCACCTTTGAAACAAAACTCCTCATGCCTAGGATAGAGTTTCGTCTCCTCGGCTGCATGAGAGGAGAGGGAGCTGGGGCATGTGGGGGAGGGGGAGTGTTGATGAATAGGAAGGAAATGAGTGGCAGAGGGGAGGCTTGTTGGCCTATGGCCCTATTTAAAGCGAGGGGAGAGGTTCATGGATGAAATGTCCATTTTGGACATGGAATAGAGGTGTTGGCTGGGGAGTGGGTAGCTTGGGCGGTGGAGTGGGTTAAGATGCTGAGCTCTGGTCATGTAGGAGGACATAGGGACTAGGGTTGCTGTTGTGAGAGATTTAAAGAGAGGAGGAAAATACCTAGCCTAGGTCTCCTTCATAGACAAGCAAAAGAGACAAAGGTGGGGCAGTGCTACAATACTATGCTACAGTGTATCACGACCATAGGTGATGTCCTGGTGTTGTGGTGATCAATGGTGGTGGGTTGGTGAAAGTTTGATGGAGTATTAACCCAATGTTGTTAATTGTCCAAGTTTTGCCATTTTCAATGCTTATTTTGATCTTGGCAAGGTAGGGAAATGATACAGGTAGATGGATAGGGTCAAGGTATACCTCTATGAATTATTTGGGATTTATTGGATGAATTTTAGTGCACTTTATATCAAGTATTCAATTATTGCTGAATCTTTTTATGGATTTTATTTGAATAATTTCAATTGGACAAAGATGGTTTTTGGTATGAGATGGTCCCAAATATGAATTCATACTTTGGAGAATTTTCCCAAGATTTATTGAAGAAATAAAGTATTTAAAACATTTATTTTCTTGTTTCTGCTATTTAGGAAAATAGGCAAAAAATAATTATTAAAAGTCTTCAGAAATATTTAATTTTGAAGTGGGAATATAGGGTATAGGACTCAAATTTTCTTAAAGTTGGACAAGTGTTTTGGGTAAACGCATACTTTCTTTTATAGGGAGAGTGTTTATGTTTTAGTAAAAGAAAGGAATTTAATTCTTTTTGGGGTCAAGGAATTATGGATAATCTTTGATAAATTTTTATATCCAATGTAGATGATGTCCACATGCTGTATCAATCATTTTCAACCTTTGGTTTTGAAATTAAAGCTTGATTTTGAAGGAGAGCATGGGATAATGGATCTTAGGCATAATTATTTTTATACCTTCAAAACCTTGTGGGATCTTGGAGCTCAGAGCTCCCCTTGGGACATGGGCTATATGGATAGATATAACAAGTTATGTAGATCACCATCGTACAGAGGTTTGAGGTTGATAATGATTGAGCTCTCCAAGGATTGATGCCAAACTTTGAATAAAATAAGGGTGCTAGAATAGATTATCAAATAGCCTTCAAAACCATGTGGGTTTTGGGAGGCACAAATATCCAATTGAAACAAGTGAGGTAGGTATTGATAGACCTTCATGAGTACAACACAATCATGCAAGGAGTTGGTCCAAACAATATAGTATAGAGATGTGAGCTTCTTCCAAAGTAGGATAGTTGATAAGATTTGCAGAAAAGATTATTTTCTTGTCTACAAAATCATCAATAATAAGTGTGTTGTAGGATGATCTAGCCAAAGCAAGTGTGGGCCTTGGTAGTCCTTATTGTGGTCTACAATATGGTTCAAGTGCATTGCCAAAAATACACAAAGGTTAAAAACGAGGGGGACTCAAAGATGTGATATTAGGGGATTTAGACTAAAATACAAGAGTTAATGTTTTTGATTGGTTGCAGGGTTCCAAATCATCATCAAATGTATGATGTTGAATTGTAGATTGAGTGGGAGGGATCCTTTCTTAATATTGGTTTTCATTGACTTGAAAACTATGATAAAAGATTAACACTGGATTGATCTGGTTAAGGGGATTAGAGGGTCACTTTAGTGACTAGAGATTAGATCAACATTGAGTAACTTGCCTAGGGTTAGTAATCTTAATTTATATTAATCCTAGAGGATGAGCTCCTAGGGTATCTCGTACTACTTCCTAAGCAAACAACATAGCCAGCAGATCAAGGCAAATCTTCAGACAACTAATCAAGGCAATCCACCTTTGAAAGTCACTCAACTACTACTAGGGTTATCATCAAGACTAGCTTGAAATAAGGATGGTTATTTTGAAGAGGTTGGAGTTGTTGAATAAGATAAGGTCCTTGGTACTTCTACCAAGAGTAGAGTTTAAGAGCTTTATAAAAGATTTTGGAAAATCTAGGGGTAAGAATAGTTGAAGGTTCTGTCTTGAAAACATAAGGAGATTATATCTTATACATCTCCATAATTTTGTCAATAGAGAAGCTATTAAAATAGTTAGAGTTATAAAGGCATCTTGGCTCAGGTTTTTGAAATGCCAGAATATTTGAGAGAATGTAAATGAGCCAAGAGAGTTTTGTTAAATAGCTTTTGGCAACTGAGGGTGAGGTAAGGAGTATATCATCTGCTACACATTCAGATACATAAGAACAAATGAACAACAAGCAAACACTGCATCACTAAACAAGAAAAGGTTTTTGTTCCCCCTGATTTTTGCATTCTGTACAGCTAACCAGGAATGCTGATTTTGGGATGTTACACTTACTCATTTCATTGCCACTCTAGATTTGATTGCTACTAAGCATAGGTTCTCTAAGCAGGGGCTAGAAATTTGGGATAGATTTTTTGCACCTCATATCATGGATCGGAATTCATCCAAGGTCTAGCAAAATTTGAGATACCTGTAAGTTGGATTAACTTCATTACACTTATGCTTGTCACTTCTGAAAAGTTTGACTCGGCAAAGAATTTCCTATCCACTTATTTATGGGATATTATCAAAGAACCAATTGCAGATGAATCAACAATTTCTTTTGTTATTCCTAATGAATGTGTCACTCAAATTACTCCAAAATGTATTCAGGCTCCAAATGATGATGGATATGTTGGCTCAACCCCATCTGCTGCCTCAAAGAAAAGCTGCCTCAAAGAAAAGAAGAGGTGTGGGCCCTATTGTTGAAACTAAGGTGAGGAGGAGCCCAAGAATAGTAGAACTAAATGGTGGTTTCAAAAATCACACTAATTGCTCTGATAATAAATGTTTATCTTGTAATGTTGCACCTCCAAGTCTCAATATAAAGGTGATTAAAAATCTTGTTGTTACTTTCTGCAAGGTGTCTTAGGAAAACATTGAGAAAAAGCTACAGAAAAAACAAGATTGTTGAAAAAGCTATAAAGCCACATGGTGTTGCCAAAAAGCCTTATGGAATTCTTCAAGCAATAATATGGGGGACAAGAAGAAGAAGGAGGCTGTTGGGCCTTGTGGACAGCAAGCCAAGAAGAAGTAGAATAAATAAGTTTCCAAATGTGTGTTATATTATATTATTTTGTGGTTGCCTCTTGACCTATTATTCACTAGAAATGTAGTTTGTGGTGTCTAAACTTGTGGTACTGGGATGTTAAATGGAGAGTTCCTTCCTCTATTGTCTGTCTTTTCTATCTGCTGGTTTGCTTAGTGCTATGCCTATTCTGTTCTATGGAATGTATATCAACTTTTGATATACCCAAACTCATTTATTTACCATATAGTATCCCTGGATAGAAAAAGAACTATGATAATTTTGAATTGGAACCTAAGGGGGATCAATTCTTAGAAAATATGGGTAGCTCTGTCATAGAAGATTGAGAACTCAGGATGTGACATAATTTGTCTTGAAGAAACCAAAAGGGAACTCTTTGACATAGAGTACATTAAAAAGTTCTGCCCTCTAGAACTAAATAAATTTGAATTCCTACCCTTAGTGGGTGCCTCTAGGGGTGCTATCATTATTTAGAATGGAAGCCTTTTCAATGGGGAGATGGTCTTTCAAACTGAGTTATCCATCTCTGTTAAGCTCACATCAAAATTATCTAATGAAACTTTGTTTTTGACAAATGTCTATGGACCATGTCAACCTGAAAAAAGGCTCTGTTTCTGGACTGATTTTCAAATATTAACATGCTTGATGACTTGCACTGGTTGATCATGGGAGATTTCAACTTTATCAGCAAGCCATCTTATAGAAATAAAGAGGGGGAGATGTGAATAACATGCTTTTATTCAATGAAGCTATTAGTAACCTTGGCTTGGTGGAGCTTACTTTAAAAGGAAGAAAATTCTCCTCGAGCAATATGCAGAAGTATCCTCTCCTGGAAAAGCTAGATTGGTTTTTATCTTCTACCTCATGGACAATCTCTTATACCTCCTCTTTTGTATACCATCCATCCAAACCCACCTCTGATCACACACCTTTTGACATTTCAATAGGTACAAAGATTCCTAGGGCCCAAGTTTTTAGATTTGAAAATTATTGGCTTCAACATAGTGACTTCAAACAGACTGTTCAAAATGCCTAGAATATTCCTGTGGGCCACACTAACAGTGCAAAGGCAATCAATTCTATACTCAAAAATGTAAGGAGATGATTGAAACTTTGGGCTAGAAACTTACCCTGTCTCAAAAATTGGATTCTCAAGGTTAATGAAACCATTGATCTTCTTGATTTAATTGAGAAACTGAGAACACTTAGCATTTTTGAATGGAATTTAAGAGATATCTTGAAGATCCATGTGATTACTACCTTGATGTCGGAAGGCTTACTAGAAGCAAAGGGGAAAGATTAAATGGGTTAAACTTGGTGAAGAAAATAGAAAAAAAGTAATGCTAAGGCTACTATCAACTATAGAAATAACTACATTTCCATGCTGAAAGATGAGAACCTTACTGAAATCCATGATCATGAAGGCAAAGCACATATTCATCGAGAGGCTTTTAAATATAGAATGGGCACTTCAGATAAACCTACTATGCACATCAACCTTTCAGAATTCTACTGTAATGGCATGGATTCTGAATCTTCTGCAACTTGGATAAAGAAATTGAGGATGTCATAAATGAACTCCCAAATGAGAAATCTCCTAGACCTGATGGTTTTAATAATGAGTTCATCAAATCTTGTTGGTCAATTATTGGAAAGGATGTTAAACAACTGATTCAAGACTTCTACCATGAGAAAATTTCACTTGAGAGCATCAAATCTTCATACATCAACTTAATACCCAAGGTGGATTTTCCTGCCACTCCTACTGACTTCAGGCCCATTTCTTTACTCAATAGTGTCCTTAAAATCATCACTAATCTACTGGCTAATAGACTTCAGAAGATAATCCTTAAGCTTGTGCACAAGAATCAATATGGTTTCCTCAAAAAAGATCCATTCAGGATTGCCTTGGTTGGGCATTTGAATACCTGTTATAGTGTCACAAATCAAAGGAGGAAATTGTGATCCTTAAACTTGATTTTTAAAGGCTTTTGACAAAATTAAACACTCAACTATACTAAGCATTCTGAAGGAAACATGATTTGGAGATAAATGGATTAAATGGATCACAATGATTCTTCAATCAGGAACCTTAGCTATTCTACTGAATGGAGTCCCTTTTTGTGTTGGCGGCTGATTTCCATGATCATGAAAAAAATCTACTACAAGAGAGGGGTCAGACATGGGGATCCACTTTCCCCACTGCTTTTTGTGTTGGCGACTGATTTTCTTTAGTCTTTTCTCAATGAAGCTATGCACAAGGGTCTTATTGAACCTCCCATCAATTGCTCAGCCTGCCCTGATTTCCCTGTAATCCAATATGTTGATGATTCCCTGGTGGTTATGAAAGTAGATTCCAAGCAACTAATATGTCTCAAAACTATTCTGAATGCCTTTGCTTTATCCACTGGTCTCAAAGTAAACTATCACAAATCCAACATGATTCCCATCAACATGGACTCTAGAAGACTATTATATTTCTCAAGTACCTTTGGTTACAAGATGGGCGGCCTTCCCTTCACTTATCTTGGATTTCCTCTCAGTCTGACAAAACCTTCTTTGGAATACTTTTTACCAATGGTGTAGAGAGTTCAAAATAGACTTGGAGAAAATAGACTTGGAGGAATTGCTGACTTTCTTAATTATTGTGGTAAACGCCAACTGGTCAAATCAGTTTTATCATCCTTACCACTATTCTTCATGAGTTTCCTTGAGGTCCCCATCTCGATAAAATAACTAGTGATCAAATATATGAGACATTGCCTATGGAGGAAAAAAACTACTGATATGCAAACTAAAGGCTCTGCTCTTGTGGCCTGGACAAAAGTGTGTAGACCAAAAAATCAAGGAGGCCTAGGATTCCTCAATTTAAACATCCAAAATAATTCTATACTACTCAAGAACTTGGATAAATTATACAATCATCATGACATCCCCTGGGTACATCTTATTTGGGATTCATATTATTCAGATGGTCATTTGTCAGGATATCAATTAGGGGGGTCCTTTTGGTGGAGAGCTCACCTGAAACTTACTGATGCTTACAAGGCCATGACAAGGTGTCAGTTTGGGAATGGGAATTCTTATCTTTGGACAGATCTTTGGATGAATGAATTCCTTCAATTCAAGATGCCTCGCCCGCTGTCCTATGCAAAAAAACACTAAAATCATAGTTGATGAAGCAATTCATACTGAATACCTTGAGGATCTTTTCAATCTTCGTCTGTCTCAGTAGGCTTTCTCTAAATTTGAAAACCTTGAAGATATTTGTCAACAAACCTTGATCAAAAGTCAACTGGGGCACTCAGAAAGTTGGAGCTACATCTTGGGATCTGAACAGTTTACTATAAAAAAAACCTACATGGTGTTGGCTGGTACTCAGCCTACTCCACCACACTTCACTTGGACCTGGAATTCTTCCTGTCAAGCTAAACAAATTTTTTTCTTCTGGTTACTACTCTTGGACAGGCTAAACACAAGGAATCTTCTGAGAAGAAAGACATGCCCACTTCCTGATTACAATTGTGCAACACTAAACTGTAATAGTGAAGAAACTCTAATTCATCATTTATGGAATTGTCCATTTGCCTCTGACTACTAGGACTATATCTTCCCACAGAGAACCAGATGACTGTCTTTATTAGAGGCGTTTCAAGACATTAAAACGAAACTGAATTTACCATTTGCCATTTAAATCTTGATACTTACTACATGGAGAATCTGGATCTGCAGAAACCAAAAGATTTTTGAAGACACAAGACCAGACTTTGCAACTTGCAAAGCTATCTTTCTCTAGGAAATGAGATGGGTTAGTTATAGAATGAAAAATAGTTCCCTCAACAGTTTGATGATTGTCTTCAGAGACATGTACATTAGAGGGTTTCAACTTTTAACCTTTTTTATCTTGTAACTTCTAATTTATTCTATATTAATAAAGATAAAAATTGCAGTGGGGTTCTTTCCCTCACTATTTTACCCTAGAAAAGATAAACTTGGTGTAGATACATGTGTATCTAGACAAAGTTAAGTCAATTAATTTGAAATTGGAGTATAAAAAATGGTACTACTTGTACATGATCTACCAAGGTGGACATGTACTTGGTACACAAAGTACCAGGTCCTACCCTCTTCTACGGGTCATACCTTTTTCCAATATTGAAAATACGATTTTTCTGCACCTTAAAAATATGTAGCTTCTTCTAAGGGTCCCACCTCATGTGGCCTCGGTGGAAGCTGCTGGTTGGCTAGGGGACAAAGTAGCTAATGTCTCCTCTTGAATTGCATTTTTGTGTCTAGTACTCCTTCTATCTACAAATAACTGACTTAGTTTTGTCTAGATACATATGTATCTCGTACATGTTAAGAGGATTCCATGTGCAAGTTTTTCATTGTTTTCACATTCTCGCAGGCCACACTAGATGTTGTCGGTATACACATATCGCTTGGTAGACCGTGTTGTTGACAGGTGTATGAAAGCCAACGCATGAGCACACGCATACGCCCAACAAAATAATAGTGACATGTCCATATCTGCCCATGTATTTGTAGTCAATGTACTATTCACAAAAACAAACTATGGAAAGGACAAAATTCCCAGAAGGCAGTTCTAGAAGCGCGAGTTCCATTGTCTCGGAGACGATGATACATTTCCCACACGTCGGTTGCGGGGACTTGGTCATCTATGACAATGAGTTCCACCGCTAGATCGGGTGCGCACATGCCTCTTGCGCCTGCACAGGGCCCGGATGTGCCTTCTCCTTTTCGCAGGTAGGGCTCATGTGCCACCGTATAGATGCCCACTTATTCCCAATGAAAAGTTATTTGTACAGCGTGACCACCTTGTTCTATCTGCTGGTGCTTGTACCTGACTCGCGGAGGCTGCCTCGCATCATGTACTTAGAGGACGACAGTGTCTTCATCCTCACCATCGGCGCAATCGGCGCGGCCACTGTCGTGTCCTTCGAATCTATCATGTCGGCAACATGGTTGTGGCTGCAGTACACGGTGATGATGTGGGCTAAAGGCCTGATGGCATCAGCGGGATCATGTATGGTGGACTACTCGAGGGACATCGTGAAGACGGTATTCGAGGCGAAGAGCAACATGTTGCCAGCATAGTCGCATTGGAAGAGCTTATTTCCATCTTCCCAATGCCGCCACAGTTTCTTTTTGGAGATGGACCATACAAGCGGTTGTGTTTTAGGTTTTCAATGGATAAGAAAAACATATATTAATCTTCTAGTAATGTCCCAATTTCCATATTATATGTAATATGATGAAGGATGGATTTTATCTGCTAAGTATTTTACACAACATTATATTTTTGTCCATGAGTTTTAGGGAATGTTTGATTCAAAGGGTTTGCATAGGAAATTTGTAGGATTAAATCCCAAAGAAAATTTCCTACGATTGTTGTTTGATTTCTAGGATTGATTCCTATAGAAATTCTTCCTAGGGAATCCTTTACACTAAATTAAATAGGAAATCTAACGTCCACTCAAAGCTAATTCTTAGAATCCTTTGTGTTTCTTGTGATAAAATCAAACAAACTTTGTTGCTTGTGGATTCCTATAGGATTGAAGTGGACATAACATTGCAATCCTATGTTTTTCCTACTCCTTTGTTTTCCTATCATGCGAATCAAACATGCTCTCGGATTATTTCGTGATCTTTAAATATTTTCATGCTTTAGATGAATTTCTGCATACTCATATGGATTGATTTGAATTTTAACTAAGATGATTTTGTAGATGTACAAGTCTCTCACTCTCCTGCATTTCCTTTTTTGAATTTAATTCACACATAGTAGTATAAAGGTAAGAAATAATCTCTTTGAGATGTGAATCCCCATGGCCATTTATCTGACAAGGCAGTACAAAGTTTGGCTTTATGATAGCTTGATGGCGTCCTAGCCGCCCCACTTTATTCAACGAGTTCTGCACTAGTTCTCCTGTCCTCTCCACTCCTGTTTTCCTCTATCCCCACTCTAACTCGTCCTCCGCACTACCAAGTTTCCAGAGTCTGTGTTCTTCATCTTATCTCTCTTTTTCAGACCCCAAACCAACTAATCCCAAACACCATTGCCACACTAGGTGCATTGATATGGCTTGATCGAGCAAGCACAGTGAAGATGGTCCTTGGCTATTTCAGAAGTTGTTTACCGAAGTACCTCTTGAAGAATGCACAACTAGATGCAACGTCATCACCACTGCCATCCTCATTGGTTCGTACAAACTTCATATTGACTAAGCAAAATACAGTGTAACTCTGCTGGTTTCTCAGCTGTTTGGCCTCCCATGTTTTCTTCATTCTCACCTGACTAAGATACTGAGGGATTGCATGTAGGATGGTGAGATGTCGCTGCTAGATAGGTTCTCTCAGATGTTGTCATGTCAGATGGCATAAATAAATAGTGGGAAAGCGCCAATGGTGATTGGATCGCCATGGTTGGGACTTTTCAACATGTACACTCGTTGCAAGATTCTTCTTCCAGCGGTGTTGTTTGAAGCCACCAATCGCCTAGATACTTTCTTGGATAATTCACATTGTATCATACTGTAGAAGATAGCTATTTGCCAAGTTCCCACATTCTCTAGGAAATATAAATACTACACTCTTGTTGGCCATTTTGACGGCTCACTTCTCTTCATCACGGCCATGAACATGTATGCATAGTTCTTTCCAAGAAGTCTATGACCTATTTTAGTTACAGCAATATAGTTATCCATAGAAGACTTGTCTTTGCCATAACTAAGATTGGCATTGTTTATGCGTGGAGTCCTTATTATCTTGGTAATTACACCTCCATATATAGCATACTAGCTTCATATTCATGGATGTAAGCTTATTTTATGAAGCTGACATATGGCATTGTTGGTTTAAAAGAAACTTCAGATTTTATTGTTTTTACCCTCTTTGTTTGAAAGGATTTCTCTATGAGTTTAGAGGATTTAAATCTATAGGATTTTTTGTAAGGATTTCTATATATATTAGTATTACATTCAGTAGGGTTGCTTCGTGAACGAATCCAATACATACACATATTTATTCACATAAATTTCTGCCTTCTTTCCCATGGTGCAACCAGATTGCTTCTATTACAGATTCCCGCAATTTTGGTGCCAATATGATTTAGTATATCATGTAATCCAATATTGTATTTTCCTATTCCTTCATTTTAAAATGTTGCGAACCAAACAGTTTCTTATATCAAATTCGTTTTCTTTTCCTGCTACTGATGCCACCGGCCTTGGGTAACTTAGTGAATGAACTCGATGCGGCTCTGTGCCATGAGTACAAGTACGATTATGGTATATGGTGGTTAGGGAATTCTCCATAGGGTTCCAGCCTTCTACCCATATTTACCCGGGGAATTGCTAGTGAGCGGGATGTTCAATATCCAATTTGTCATAATACGACTCATCCTAATGTTGTTAGTTGTGGTCGCACTGTTCGTACATATTCTTTTGGATTTGGCTGTTTGGTGTTCTCGAAAGATCCTGATATGTTACTACATCAAGGTAAGCCATGGAAAAGGGTTACTGACCTTGGAGCATATTCTCTTTTCCTTGGAGTGAACTATCCGATCAGCACGCCAGTAGTCGATGCCGATATTGACCAAGGATATCTGACGAGAAGCAACTATGTCTACATGTTGCACTATGCAATATGCCTTTACGACCCACCTCTTTCTGACTATGTTGCTTCAGTTTGAATGGTACAAACGCCTCCATTGGTTTCTCAACAAGCACTGCATTCTCATCATATAAAATGCTAAATTAACGCATTTAACCTTCATTTGTGAAGACTCCGCTTTGGTTCATCCCAAGCTTTGATAACACCCTGGATTGAAACAAGTCTGGCAGTTGATTTCAACATCATATATCAGCATGGATATCATGGTGGCCATAAAATTTACATTCGTTTCTGACCCTTCGGTGGCGCCAACTTCTCAGGTGGCTCGGGCACCATCCTGCGTTGCACAGTCTATTCTGCTGGAGGCTCCATCTTCATCGGTGGACCTGGCAGCATCTCCCTCAGCACTGTCTTCTTTTGTGTGAACACCAACATCTCCAGCGGTGGCACCAACTGCTCGTGTGGCCCGGGATCCATCGCCCGTGGCACTGTATTCTTGTCAATACCGGGATTTTTAATCCCAGATGCCTGTTATGCCATACATCGCATTCCCAGGATTTCCATTTTTGCGAGACATAACAGATTGGATATCACAGTACATCATCCATTACAAACCATAATAAGGTCTTACACAAATAAAGGATCTCATGATCCAGTCTTAATACAAACAAGCAACGGAATAATAAGCGTAGTAGTGGGCTCAATCTTTAGTGTCACAGGCAATGCTGACGATGGGAGATCATCCTAGTTGTTGTAGACGTCCTGCTGTCCATCATCCTGATAGTCCTCCTCATAGTCTGGCCACGGGAGTAGCCACGGACAAAGCCATGAGTACTCTTTAAGTACTCGCAAACTATCACTAACAAGTAAGGTAGTTGTAGTAGGAATCCTAAGCTCTAAGTTTATTTGCAAAAAGGCAGATTTATCTAAACTGAGTTTAGAAGTAAAGAAAACTAAGTAAAAGTTCTAAATCCCTTAAGTGGGAACCTAGTTTTCATAGTCACAACCCTGTTGTGGTCAAGTCAAAATCATAGTTCACTTCAGTCATTTTGAAAACATCTGACGATGGAACAATATGGCCACTCCAACTGTCCATGACCGCGGATGCGTCTATTCGAATAGTTTGACACTCTGCAGAGGTGGTACACTTTCACCTCAAAATTCGATAATCCGTCAGGGATAACCCTGAATCATCATACTTAGTATGCGGATAATCAATCATAACCTTTCAATTACACACTCTACTATAGGCACCTCCCCTATGAGCTTGGCCTCCCAGCCATGGCCATCTGCCATCCTGGGCACTCCATAGATGGACATCATCAAGAGGTAGCCTCAGCTCAAACCTCTTCCACGAGGGAACCCATACTAATGCATATAAACTTCTGGCTAAGCCTTACCCAATTCAGGTATTGTGGTTGTATGGTAAAATTGGAATGGTATCGCATCCGAACCCAACCATCAGTTTTTATAAAGGGCTAAGGCTCATGCCTCAACATTTTATCATCAAATACATTTGTGTTTCTCAACACATGTCAAAACATTTCGATAGAATGAGTCACCATTCCAAGGTTTTCATAATCATTTTCACCAAGTATTCCCATCTAAAGTGATCAAGTTTTATGCTTAGCACTAGCCACTAAGTTAAGAGTGTTAACTAATGAGGGATGCTAATCTCAATCTCATGCCATAGAATGACATCTAGTATAGGACTAGTTTTATTTTCTTATGCTATCTATACTACTTTACAATACTCACAAAGCACTAACTAAAAGTAAAGAACTTTGGTAAAGTAAAAGAGTAAAGCTTGCAAGTAAAACTTGGGATGGGTATAAATCAAAGGTATATAACCAAAGCATGCCGAATGCATCTTTCTTGGGTTATCTTGCAATTAGTGATTGCTTTCCTTGATTGGTGTAGTGATTGAAGTTTTCCTCCTCTTCTTCGGGGTAGAACTCCTCCTCCTCGTATCTTAGGTCGGTACGATCGTCTATAAATAAATACGGGGTACACAATCACCAAACAATACTTAAGTAATTCTATTTAGCACACTAAGGCTCACACTTGATGATCTAGTATCATCACAATCATCACATGAAATAAAGAACTAGTTTTATTTAGTTTATTTGAGAAAAGTAATTTCTACTCATTGAAATTAATTAAGGTTTAATATTCTCCAATTAAAATATGGGATCATGTTGACACATGTCATCACCACATATTCCAATACATGGGAATGTGATTAAAAGGGTTGATCATATTTTATAAAGTTTAAGATTATCATTTAATAGATTTGAAGTGACTAGAAATGCCCTAATAGCATTCTTTTGGTACTAGTCAAATATCACTGCATGCAAACCTAGATATTTTTACATATACAGATAGATATTATCAAGTGTGATTTTTGAGAGTTGGAATCAACTCAAAAGCTATTATGGTTGATTTTTGAAAAATGTTTGAAGTTGCAAAAGTCTATGTCTTGTTATTTTTACTAAAGATTATCTCTAAATCCAAATGATTTAAATCCAACGGGCTTGGATAAATAATTTAATTAACTTTCTAACAAAATTGAATCATGCAATTTGGTTCAGTGAAACTCTCTGAATTGATTTTTGAATATGTGGAAAGAAACTAGTTTAAACCTAAATGGAAAATTAATTATTTGAATTTCCAGGCCAACAAGGGAAGTTAAACGGGCCGGCCCAATCGCACTCTGTGACGAAGTGTGACAGATGGTGTCCACCAGTCGAGAACTAACTTCTGTAAGCAGTCGGTGAAGCTAGGCCATGCGATCTTAATCTAATCTAATGGCTGGGAGTCGTCGTCGACGACGAACTGCTCCGACGAGGAACTAAACCTAGAGCGGTGGTGAGGGTCTCGCGGGGATCACCTGGGCTCCAGCTAGGGTCGACGACGGGGGCAATCGACGTGGTAGACGACGGCGAGGCGAGGCGCAGTCACGACAGGGCTTGGGGTGGTCAAAATCAACGGCGCCCTTCTCCTCCAGCAGCAGCGGGCTCCGGCCAAATTCCAGCGAGAGAGAGCTCGCCTTGCTCTGAGAAGAAGTGGGGGAGGGTCAGTGAGAGGTGGTGAGTGGAATGGTGTGGAGAAAAGATGCAGGGGTGGCCTCCTTTTATAGTGCGGCGAGTGGACCGAGCGACACGGGCGCGAGCTCATCGGTGACGAGGCTACAGGCGGCTATAGGCATGGCGGTGGCTAGTGGGTGGTGCTGTGTTCCCTGGCGGTTCTTATGGGCGTAATGGCGAGGCGTGGGGCGGCGTGGTTTAGTCGGGAGCGTGCGGCACTCTGCGCGGACGTAGAGGTGTTTGCGGCAGCGTGCGGCAGCTGCGGGTCGCGCGGCGGCGAACGGGGGTGTCCGCTGGGGTGCTATGATCATGGAGGGCGTGAGCGTGCACGATGAGGGCAAGGCGCGGTCTGGGCGAGCTGGTCGAGCGCGGCGAGCTGGCGCGCTCTGGACATGGCACAGAAAGGCGGGGTGCGGCGTAGCTAGGGTGGTCCAGGGCTCGGCTAGGGTCGTGGCCTAGACAGGGGTGGCGGTAGAGCGAGGCGTGCTTCCTGGACATCATGGTTAGCTCTCTTGATTAAGCAACAGGTGTAAACCAGCGATGACCCTGCGTGGTGACCATGATGCGTATCAAGGCTGGCTCCATTGTGCAGGAACTTGGTCTGGGGCTTGGTTAGACTCAGGGGAGACAGGGGAGTGAAGTGGAAACCAAATGGTCAAGGATTACTATGCACAACAGTGAAGTTAGGCAGAGGTTAAATGAGTGCAAGCAAGGTGTTTGTGTAAATGTCCGCATGAAACTTGCTTTGGAATTTTTTATTCAAATTTTTTGAGTGATCTTAAATTAAGCTTGAGAGTCTATGTTTGTTTGGAGAGGTCAAGGGAAATTGATTTGATAGGTTTTTGAAAAAGTGGGATCTTAACATATGAACTAGATTCAATTTTCAACTGTCCATTTAATTTGTTTGGAAAATATTTTTTTAAGTTTGTAAAGTGGGCCTTGATACACTTTTACTTGGTCTAGCAAGGGGTGAAAAGAATTGGAAATGATTCGGTTAGAAATCTTCTTCTAGGAACACACAAAGTGACCTAGTGGTGGATTTTGGTCAAAATGACCATTTGCTTATTTAATTCATTTTTTGATTTCTTTTTCTTTTCATTTTGTTTGTAATTGGTCTAGATGATGTAGTATTCATCTTTAAACCATTTTACATCATTTAGAACAATCAAGCATGGCATTAGCACTCAAGTCTACACTAATGCAAAATTCACGTGCATTCATATTCATTTTATTAATAAAAGTTTTTGTTAACCCTAAATTGGGTGATTAGAACTTGATATCTTGATTATAAGATTTGGGGTGTTACAAACCTTCCCTCCTTAAACAAAATCTCATCCCGAGATTTAAGAAAAACTAGGAACTATAGAGATCTGGAAACTCAGTCCTAATGTAATCTTCTCGCTCCCAGGTAGCTTCTTCTTCGAAATGGTTGCTCCATTGGATCTTGAGAAACTTGATACTCCGGTTCCTAGTGGTTCTAAAGGCTTCTTCCAAAATACGGATGGGCGCTTCATGATACGTCAGATCCTTGTTGATATCTATGGCTCGGTGATCAATGTTCTTGAAAACTTCGGTCTTCTCCGGAACTTCTAAGCATTTGCGAAGTAACAAGATATGGAACACATTATGGATGGCTGACATCTCTTCTGGAAGTTCCAGTTGACATGATACTTCTCCTCAGTTATTCAGAATCTTGAAGGGTCCAATATATCTGGGGGCTAACTTCCCTTTCAGCTAAAAACATTGCATTCCTTTCAACGGCGAAATTTTGAGACACACAAAATCTCCGACATTGAAGGTCAGGTCTCTATGTCTCTTGTCAGCATAACTCTTCTGTCTGGATTGGACAGTCTTGAGGTGCTCACGGACTTTGTGAACCTTCTCTTCAGCTTCTCGTAGGATATCGGGTCCAAAAATCTAACTCTCTCCTACTTGCGACCAATTCAAGGGAGTACCACACTTCCTTCCATACAGAAATTCAAATGGGGCCATTTGCAAACTAGCTTGATAACTATTGTTGTATGAGAATTCCGTGAAAGGCAGACAATCTTCCCATTTTGATCCATATTCTAACACACAAGCTCTCAACATATCTTCTAAGATTTGGTTGACTCTTTCAGTCTGTCCATCGGTTTGCAGGTGATAAGCTGTGTTGAAATTCAACTTGGTTCCTAATCCTTCTTGGACTTTATGCCAAATTCTTGAGGTAAACTAGGTTCCTCGATCCGACACTATGGTCTTGGGGGTTCCATGCAAACTGATGATTCGAGCAATGTACAACTCTACTAGCTTCGAACTCTGGTAGGTTGTCTTGACAGGTATAAAATGGGCTACCTTGGACAGTCTATCAACTATGACCCAAATAGAGTCATTTCCCCTACTAGAAGTAGGCAAACCAGTGATAAAGTCCATTCCAACAGAATCCCATTTCCATTCTGGAATCTACAATCGTTGCAACAGTCCTGCGGGTCTCTGATGTTCTGCTTTGAATCTCTAATAGATATCACACTTGGCTATGTAGCTTCCGATTTATCTCTTCATCTTGTGCTACCAAAATTGCTCCTTCAAATCTTGATACATCTTCGTTCCTCCGGGTGGATAGAATAAAGAGTATCTTGAGCTTCCTGCATGATAACTTGCTTCAACTCCAAATCTGTTGGCACACAGATACGTCCTTTGTACCACAAAACTCCTTCTTCATCCTCGGTGAATCCAGGTACCTTTCTTGTACCAATACAACGTTTGATTCCGTCAATACTTGCATTTCCTTTCTGCGCCTCCTTGATCTGATTGATTAACATGGGTTGGAGTTCAATGCTAGCTAAAAATCCTTTGCTAACTAGCTCCGTTCTAAACTGCTCCAACTCTTCACGCAAACTTGGCTGGGCTTCTTTGATCATGGTGTTTAATCTACACGGCAATCTGCTAAGAGCATCCGCTACCACATTGGCCTTGCCGGGGTGATAGTGAATGTTAAGGTCATAATCCTTGATTAACTCTATCCATCTCCTTTGCCTCATATTTAGCTCCTTCTGAGTGAAAATATACTTCAAGCTCTTGTCATCCGAATAAATCTCACAGCGGTTACCCATAAGATAATGATGCCATGTCTTCAATGCTAAAACTACAGCTGCTAGTTCAAGATCATGGGTAGGGTACTTTTGCTCATGCTGCTTCAGTTGTCAGGACAAATATTCTATGACTTTGCCTTCTTGCATCAACACACATCCAAGACCAATCTTGGATGCATCATAATACACATCAAAAGGCTTCTTGATATCTGGCATAATCAATATTGGGGCTAAAATCAATCTCTTCTTGAGCTCTTGAAAACTTGCTTCACATTTGTCGGTCCATTCAAACTTCTTGTCTTTCTTCAACAGTTGGGTCATTGGTCTTGCGATGCTCGAAAATCCTTCAACGAACTTGCGGTAGTATCCCACTAATCCGAGAAATGCACGGACTTGGGTTTGAGTGGTTGGGGCTTTCCATGCTTCAACATCTTTGATCTTGGCGGGATCAACAGTGACTCCTCCTGCCGACACAATATGTCCGAGGAATCCTACTTCCTTCAACCAGAATTCACATTTTCTAAACTTGGTATACAACCGATGCTCTCTAAGGGTTCCAAGGATGGTTCTCAGGTGTTTCTCCTGGTCTTCTTCTAACTTGGAATAGATTAGAATATCATCGATAAAAACAACGACAAACTTATCCAGAAAGTTCATAAAAATCTTATTCATGAGATTCATGAAATAAGCGGGGGCATTGGTTAATCCAAAATACATGATTGTATACTCATACAATCCATATCTGGTGGTAAAGGCGGTCTTTGGAATATCCGTGCACGAATCTTGAGTTGGTGATAACCAGTTCTAAGATTAATCTTAGAAAACACTCTAGCACCAGTCAACTGATCAAACAGATCCTCTATCTTGGGCAGTGGGTACTTGTTCTTGATGGTGACATCGTTCAGCTTCCGGTAATCCATGCACAAATGGTTACCTCCATTTTTCTTGTCCACAAACAGAACAGGCAATCTCCATGGCGATGCGCTTGGTTGAATCAAACCTTTCTCTAGCATATCATCAAGTTGCTTCTTCAACTCCACTAATTTTGATGGGTTCATACTATAAGGTCTCTGAGCTATTGGTCCAGTTCCAGGAATTAATTCAATAATGAACTCGATATCCCGATCTAGGGGCATACCAGGAAATTCATCTGGGAATACGTCGGGGTATTCACACACTACTCTGACTTGGTCTAGGGTTGGTTGGGCTAGACTCTTGTTGCATTTGAACTGACGAGGCAAGGTCTCAGATACATGCTCTACTGATACTCCAGAGCTACTGGTCATGGTTATGGCTTTCTTGGCACAGTCGATCAATCCTTTATGTTTCGACATCCAATCCATTCCTAGTACTACTTCCAAACCTTTGGTTCCAAGTACGATTGGATTGGCACAAAAATCTATCCCATGGATTATAATAGGTACAGCCTTGCAAATTTTCTAGCTTTGGTGGTTGAACCAGGTATTTGAACTATCATAACATGCTTCAATTTTGGTGGTTGAATCTTACTAGTGCATGCAAATTCTTCTGTAACAAACGAGTGCGATGCTCCAGAATCAAACAACACTCTTGCAAGTAATGAGTTAACAGAAAATATACCCAGTACAAGATCGGGCGCTTCCTGAGCTTCTTCAGCATTCATGTGGAACAGACGACCATTGCGGTTGAGAGAATTCTCTGGGGCAAATCTTCGTCCAGGCTAAACACAGCGTTGCTACTGAGCTGGGGCATTCACATTGGTGGTGGCTGCAAGCTTCTTGGGGCACTCATTGGAGTAGTGACCCTTGACTCCACATTCAAAGCAAGTGATCTGGGACTTGTCTTTGGCTGCAACAGGCACAACATTGCTTCCAGTCCTTGGGGCAGTATTGTTGTTGTTGTTGTTATTGTTGTTGTTGTTGTTGTTGTTGGATTTGGGAGGTGCATGATTGAAGTGGTTGGAGTTGCCGGGGTTCTTGTTGTGGTTTCCTCTAGACTTTAAGTTTCCTCCGCTACGATTCGGGTAGCTTGGATGAGACATCGGGGGTCTATTGTTTCTTGGGGCATATCCTGCAGACGGGTTTGGGCGATACTTCTGGGTATTGTGGGACCCAGTCTGGTGCATCATCCTGCGCTTGCGGTTGTCATTGGCTTGGTTGATCTTCCCTTCCATCTGGATGGCAGAGTCTACTAGCTCTTCTAGATCTTCAAAACGGATGTTGACTAACACGGTCTGCATCTCATCATGCAATCCATTCAGAAACCTTTCTTTCTTCTTGGCTTCAGTGTTGATCTCATCAGGGGCATATCTAGCTAGGGACAGAAATTTGTCATGGTACTCAACTACCGTCATCCTTCCTTGCTTCAGTTCTCTGAACTCATCTCTCATTCTGGTGACTAAACCTTGTGGCACATGGGTGCGGCTGAACTTGATCTTGAAAGCTTCCCAAGTCATCACCTGACCGTGGTTCATAGTACGGGTGATATTCCACCAGGATCTTGCATCTCCTGCCAGATAGTGGGTGGCAAACAATACCTTCTCGTTAGCGTCATCTCCTTTGACTTCCAGATTATTCTCCGTGGTTTGCAGCCAGTCATCAGCATCTAAGGGATCCTCAGATTTGTTAAAGATATGGGGATTGGTATTCTAAAAGTTCTTAAGCTTGGACCCATGGTGATCCTGATTTCCATGGCCTTGATTATTGTGGGCCATCTGAAGGGTGGCTAGGTTGGCTTGGCGTTCGGCTCTACTAGCTTCACAGTCAGAAACTAGCATCTGCAGAATCTGCAGCATCGGGTCCTGCGATGAGCTGCTTCCTCCGGGGTTTCCACGAGTCATCTGAAGATTGAGATAAATTTCTAAGGTTCATGGTTTTGTTTTCAAAAGCTTTAAACTTTGAGTTTGACTCAGGTTTTTCAAACTAACAACTCCTTCTCATTCATTCATTCATTCAAGCACACAATACAACACACACCACAACACAAATGGAAAACAGGTGGTTTTAAGAACCATTCTGTGAAACTACGATACAGTGGGACCGATACAACTCACTCCTACGGTAGTGATCAAGTGCATCTAATCATCATCAATGAACTCGGAATCATCATCATCGGTGTAGAAATCCATGGAATCATCCTCCAGCTAGTCATTGTCATCACCGAGGTAAGAGTGAAGATCTCCCTGGATGTCTTCACCTTCCTCCTCTTCCTTTGCTTCAAGCTGGACTTCCTGCTCATGGATGGTCTTCTCGAGAGCGGCCACCTTCTCGCGTTGACGACGAAGTGATTGGCGATCCTTGATGAGCATGGTGAGAGTCTGGTCCTTCTTGGCAGCAATGGCAAGGTTGTGATTGGCGTAGGCTCGGGCATTGTCCAATTCCTTCTGCTTATCATACAGCAGGAAGTCAAGAATCTCCACTTGGCGCTTCAACTCCGGGTGAGTTGGCATCTCCAATGGCATTCCCATAGAATCACGCCTTGCGAAGTGCGCAAAGCGAGTTCCCTAGATCAAGTTGATGTTTTGCCGACACAGAAGGGCAAGAGCTTCATGCGTAGCCCTGGATAATCCATGTAGCCAGTTGTTCTCTCGCACGGTGAATTGAATCTTCTCAGAAAGGGGTGCTTCCATCTTCCATCTGAGATCTGCAACTATCAGCCATTGTAGATCTCCTCCTGGGTGAGCCTTGAGTTGAGCCCCGAAGAATTCCAGATGCGGGTGCTCAAGATACTCTGACAGTGCATCAAGATACCTCTCAAAGACCAGCTAGCCTCCGTTGCCCAACTAGTAAAACTTGCAATACTGAACTTCCATCTATAAGAATTTAGGATGAGTAAGTTAGTGAGTTGATCAAGTGTGTCAAGTTTTATGTAGGAAAGTAAGAATTTTTGAGGAACATGATTTTTTTTGAAAGAATCAAGGATAAGAGCGGGAATAGGTTTTCATAAATACTCACTTCTTTGGTTTTGAAACTAAGTTTTTGGTCGGACGTCCATTCTAACTAGGGTCTCCTATGGTCAGGATGGCTCAGATACCAACTTGTCAACACCTGGATTTTTAATCCCAGATGCCTGTTATGCCATACATCACAATCGCAGGATTACCATTTTTGCGAGACATAACAAATTGGATATCACAGTACATCATCCATTACAAACCATAATAAGGTCTTACACAAATAAAGGATCTCATGATCCAGTCTTAATACAAACAAGTAGCAGAATAATAAGCATAGTAGTGGGCTCCATCTTCTGTGTCACATGCAATGCTGACGATGGGAGATGATCCTAGTTGTTGTAGACGTCTTGCTGTCCATCATCCTGATAGTCCTCCTCATAGTCTGGCCACGGGAATAGATAGGGACAAAGCCATGAGTACTCTTTAAGTACTAACAAGTAAGGTAGTTCTAGTAGGAATCCTAAGCTCTAAGTTTATTTGAAAAGGCAGATTTATCTAAACTGAGTTCAGAAGTAAAGAAAACTAAGTAAAAGTTCTAAATCCCTTAAGTGGGAACCTAGTTTTCATAGTCACAACCCTGTTGTGGTTAAGTTAAAATCATAGTTCACTTCACAAGTCATTTTGAAAACATCCGATGACGGAACAGTATGGCCAATCCAACTATCCATGACCGCGGACGCGGCTATTCGAATAGTTTGACACTCTGCAGAGGCGGTACACTTTCACCACAAAATTCGATACATCCGTCAGGGATAACCCTGAATCATCATACTTAGTATGCGGATAATCAATCATAACCTTTCAATTACACACTCTAGTATAGGAAGCTCCCCTATGAGCTTGGCCTCTCAGCCATGGCCATCTACCATCCTTGGCACCACATAGGTGGACATCATCAAGAGGTAGCCTCATCTCAAACCTCTTCCGCGAGGGAACCCATACTAATGCATATAAACTTCCGGCTAAGCCTTACCCAATTCAGGTATTGTGGTTGTATGGTAAAATTGGAATGGTATCGCATCCGAACCCAACCATCAGTTTTTATAAAGGGCTAAGGCTCATGCCTCAAAATTTTCATCATCAAATCCATTTGTGTTTCTCAAAACATGTCAAAACATTTCAATAGAATGACTCATCATTCCAAGGTTTTCATAATCATTTTCACCAAGTATTCCCATCTAAAGTGATCAAGTTTTATGCTTAGCACTAGCCACTAAGTTAAGAGTGTTCACTAATGAGGGATGCTAATCTCAATCTCATGCCATAGAATGACATCTAGTATAGGCCTAGTTTTATACTCTTTATGCTATCTATACTACTTTCAATACTCACAAAGCACTAACTAAAAGTAAAGAACTTTGGTAAAGTAAAAGAGTAAAGCTTGCAAGTATAACTTGGGATGGGTATAAATCAAAGGTATATAACCAAAGAATGCCTAATGCATCTTTCTTGGGTCATCTTGCAATTAGTGATGGCTTGCCTTGATTGGTGCAGTGATTGAAGTTTTCCTCCTCTTCTTCGGGGTAGAACTCCTCCTCCTCATAGCTTGGGTCGGTACTATCGTCTATAAATAAATACAGGGTACACAATCACCAAACAATACTTAACTAATTCTATTTAGCACACTAAGGATCACACTTGATGATCTAGTATCATCACAATCATCACATGAAATAAATAACTAGTTTTATTTAGTTTATTTCAGAAAAGTAATTTATACTCATTGAAATTAATTAAGATTTAATATTCTCCAATTAAAATATGGGATCATGTTGACACATGTCATCACCATATATTCCAATACATGGGAATGTGATTAAAAGGGTTGATCATATTTTATATAGTTTAAGATTATCATTTAATAGATTTAAAGTGACTAGAAATGCCCTAATAGCATTCTTTTGGTACTAGTCAAATGTCACTGCGTGCAAACCTAGATATTTTTACATATTCAGATAGATATTATCAAATGTGATTTTTGAGAGTTGGAATCAACTCAAAAGCTATTATGGTTGATTTTTGAAAAATGTTTGAAGTTGCAAAAGTCTCTGCCTTTTAATTTTTACTAAAGATTATCTCTAACTCCAAATGATTTAAATCCGATGGGCTTGGATAGATAATTTAATTATCTTTCTAACAAAATTTGAATCATGCAATTTGGTTTGGTGAAACTCTCTGAATTTGTTTTTGAATGTGTGGACAGAAACTAGTTTAATCCTAAATGGAAAAATAATCATTTGAATTTCCAGGCCAGCACGGGAAGTTAAACGGGCCGGCCCAACTGCACTACGCGGCGCAGCGGGCTGCTGACAGATGGTGTCCACCAGTTAGCAGTACTAACTACGCAAAACGGTATCGGTGAATCTAGGTCGTGCGATCTTAATCTAATGTAACGGCTGGGAGTCGTCGTTGACGACAAACTGCTCTGGCGAGGAACTAAACCTAGTGCGGTGGTGAGGGTCTTGCGGGGCTCACCTAGGCTCCAGCTAGGGTCGACGACAGGGGCAACCGACGTGCTAGACGACGGCGAGGCGAGGCGCAGTCACGGCTGGGCTTGGGGTGGTCGAAATCGATGGCGCCCTTCTCCTCCAGCAGCGGCGGGCTCTGGCCAAATTCCGGCGAGAGAGAGATCGCCTTGCTCTGGGAAGAAGTGGGGGAGGGTCAGTGAGAGGTGGTGAGTGGAACGGTGTGGAGAAAAGAGGCAGGGGTGACTTCCGTTTATAGTGCGGCGAGGGGACCGAAGGCGGTCTGGATGGCTTCGTCGATGTGAGGCTACAAGCGACTATCGGCATGGCGGTGGCTAGTGGGCGATGCTGTGTTCCCTGGCGGTTCTTATGGGCGTAATGGCGAGGCGTAGGGTGGCGTGGTTTGGTCGGGAGCGTGCGGCGCTCCGCGCGGATGCAGAGGTGTTTGCGGCGGCGTGCGGTAGCTGCGGGTCACGCGACGGTGAACAGGGGTGTCTGCTGGGGTGCTGTGATCATGGCGGGCGTGAGCGTGCGGGATGAGGGCAAGGCGCGGTCTGGGCGAGCTAGTCAGGTGCGGCGAGCTGGCGCGCTTGGGACATGGCACAGAGAGGCGAGGCGCGGCGTAGCTAGGGTGGTCCAGGGCTCGGCTGGGGTCGTGGCCTGGACAGGGGGTGGCGGTAGAGCGAGGCGTGCTTCCTGGACATCATGGTTGGCTGCGGTGGTGTCTGCTGTGAGCTGGTCGTGGTCGTCCAGCGATGACCACAACGGGCGGCGCTCCACTGTGCAAACGGCAAAGGGGGAACTTGGTCTAGGGCTTGGTTAGACTCAGGGGAGACAGGGGAGTGAAGTGGAGATCAAATGGTCGAGGATTACTGTGCACAACTGTGAAGTTAGGTAGAGGTTAAATTAGTGCAAGCAAGGTGTTTGTGTAAATGGCCGCATTAAAACTTGCTTTGGAATTTTTGATTCAAAATTTTTGAGTGATCTTAAATTAAGCTAGAGAGTCTATGTTTGCTTGGAGAGGTCAAGGGGAATTGATTTGATAGATTTTTGAAAAAGTGGGATCTTAACATATGAACTAGATTCAATTTTTAACTGTCCATTTAATTGATTTGGAAAATGTTTTTGTAAGTTTGTAAAGTGGGCCTTCATACACTTTTACTTGGTCTAGCAAGGGGTGAAAAGAATTGGAAATGATCTGTTAGAAATCTTCTTCTAGGAACACACAAAGTGACCTAGTGGTGGATTTTGGTCAAAATGACCATTTGCTTATTTAATTCATTTTTTATATCTTTTTTGTTTGATTTTGTTTGTAATTGGTCTAGATGATGTAGTATTCATCTTTAAACCATTTCACATCATTTAGAACAATCAAGTATGACATTAGCACTCAAATCTACACTAATGCAAAACACACATGCATTCATATTCATTTTATTAATAAAAGTTTTTGCTAACCCTAAATTGGGTGATTAGAACTTGATAATCTTGATTATAAGTTTTGGGGTGTTACAATTCTCTAGCGGCCACACCATCCAACATGACTGTAAGTACCCCTAAACTCACTGGGATGCATGTAGGTGTAAGTAGTTTGCTATTTTTTATATTAGTTTGTTTGTACTCCCTCCGATCCAAATTAATTGACTCAACTTTGTCTAGATACACATGCATCTTGTCTAAACTCTTAATTACTAGATAATACCCCACACGTTGCTACGCATTGCTGGTTACAAAATAGTTGTTGTATATATGTATGTTCTAAAGGCAAAAAGAAAATGAAAAATGTGACGAATGTTAAAATAATCACGTGAACCACATAATATTTGTTGCAACAATAATCCTTGCATCTTCCGTTTAAGAAGACTAAAGATTTCCTTAAATAATCTATCCAACTAAAACATGTCTGAGCTCAAAATAAACTGTATCGTTACAAATGTCTAATAAATATTTAAAGACTACAACATACATGATAAATCTCTAAATTAGTTTCATATTATTGCTTCATCATTTTGTTATTTGATGTACTACATATAAAGTGAACCAATCCTGGCAAGTGGGAGTACACAATCAAATATATCCGTTGAGAGCTGGGTACCGGAAGCACATTTTAGACCCGAGCACATTTACAAAATAAAAAATTATTTGTATGGAACGAACTACTTTTCCTTGGGACTATTAGGAACACCGATGATTGATACAATGAACATATGAATAAACCAGGTCCTAGGACGTGAAGGCTGGAGTTGATGAATCGACAAATGAATCCTCTGGTACTGTTGCGGTGGAAGCTGATTTAAATGACTTATCTACCTTGCTAGTCCAATCAATGTTGAATACGAAGAAGCCAATGTTTGGTCATACGTACGATGAAACTTGCCTTGGTTTGTATTTCTTGACACAAAAAGTAGAAGTCTGTATGTCCAATTTGCTTAAATAATAACGTGAGACATCAACTATAGTAATATTTTTCAGTGAGACTGATCTGGATGATCGGAACGACCAACGTATGAAAAGGTTACAACATACAAGAGTGGAAATCCATTACTCATTGTCAATGCCTTTTTTCTTCAAGTTTAATTATCTGAGTCATGGAAACACATCTTTCTTCCTTCATGCAAGAAGTTCCCATATTAGATTACTGCTAAATATCATTGGTGAAAACTGTAAGATATACTCACATGTAGATAAAAACCGGCAGAAATCAGGCACAAACATAGATATCCCCTTGAGTTGAAAGATGCACCGAATAATTCCAAGTGAATCAAAATAAAGTCATGGTACTGATGGAGAGAACAACATGAACCTTTGTGTCCCATGGGAAGATACTCCACAAAGATGACTCAAATCAAATCACTGGTAGTTTAAGAAAAATATGAAAATAGCTGAAGAAATCCCAACAATGCAGCACTCACATCATGATCTTCAATAAATTCCTTTCGTGATTGCAATTCCAGGGATATTAGCATTCTAGTAAACTCGCACGATCGATATCAGCACTTTAGCGCAACAACACGATATGAAAACCGGCAGAGAGACAGAAGGACACATGGAGGAGAAGCTGTGCCACAAGAAGAATCAAGAAGAAGGCCACTCTATTTGCAAAAGCTGTTTTCCGGCGATGAGTCACACAGTAGTACTCGGTTAATACTTAGACAGTAGAAAGATGGAAGGAGGTGCTCTCAATTTCTCAAAGTACGCGTGAGGATTAGTGATGAACTGGTGGTGGTGGGAGCCGAGAAGACACGCGTTATTACACCAAAGTTATAGCAAGCCGGGAGGCATGGCATCAATTAATTAGTACGTGGATTTAGGAGAAGTCGTGGGGGTTGCATGTGCATGTAAATCTATTAGTGGAGACGATGTGGTAGACTGTGGCGATTGATTTTCTTTGCGCATCTGGGAACAATAAAAAGAATAAAATACATTTATAAAGGTATGGTGACAAAGTCTGGATAGATGATGTGGACCTATTAGAAGCTTGATGATGTGTATAGCTTGCATGTGTAGAGAAATAATTTAGTGGGGATCACCTATTTAGTTTATATAGATATACATACGAATATAGACAAAGTTGAGTACATTAATATGGACTAGAGGATGTATTGACGAAAAACAGTAGCATTCTTCTGCATATCTTATCTTACCAGTACATAGTGTATGAATAACTTTGAACATTGACTGTTAGATCAAAACTAGCAATGCGGACCCCCGGATTAATCCTCTGAGAATCCCTATTATGCATGCACCACGATCCCATGATCAGTTAGTCGTGGCACATAACCGATAAGTATCAAAGTAAACATCTATTACTTAAGCGGATACCTATCATACCTTACATGCCATTACGGCTACATCAGTAATCATAAGCGGAACTGCATCAAGCATAGAGCCCGGGCCATGCCTTAACCTACAGGCAACTGACTAGGAGAACGTCCTTGCTCGCATAGTCATCACCATCACCTTCTTCTCGAGAACTGACCAAGTTAATAGTCAGGGACAATGCCAGTGAGTACTTTGAATATACTCGCAAACCACATTAAGAGAAGAATAATAACAAGAGGATATGCAATATGGCTGTGGTAGTAGGAGGGCTCCAAAGAGAGGTTCTTTTCTCACATAGTTTCTCTTGTAGATATCGCATCTACCAAAACGTTTTTGAAAACTTTTGTAAAACATTTTGGAACCCTTTTTGAATTTTTTTGGAAAACACTAGGATTGGGTCACCCATTTGTTGCTTCCTTCCGGTCATCTCATGACCAAACTCCTTTCCTTCCTTTCTGACCATCCCATGATCAAATCATTTCCAAAGCCTTTGCTTTTCCGAAGTTCTTTTTGAAATCAAAACCAGCACTGCTCTATAGCAACCTTCCCAACCATCCATGACCGTGTACACGACATTCGAATAGATTTACACTCTGCAGAGGTTATACACTTTATCCACACTAACCGAGTACCCTGCCCTGATCCTTATTGATTGTAGGTCGAGTAACCGATCAAGACTCTCCGGATGCCACTCTAGCATAGGCCCTACCCTATTAGTTGTTCCTCTCAACACCGGGACATCGGGGCCACAGACCAACCGGAGTGCATTCCGACTCCTCTAGAGTGGACACTTTCAATGAGAGGCTCATAGTATCGCCTGGTCACTCGCATGGGTGATCCTGCATTCCTCCAGGTGACTGTCTAACAGTTGACTCTTTTTGTAAAGGAAGCCCATAATTCGAGGGAGATGATCCCTTATAAGCAGTTGTGAGAATTCCCACACCAGGGTAGCAAACTTCAAGCCCAGCCTTGTCCCATTCCAAAGTAATATGGTTGCATGAGTTAATTGTTCTAGCAAAATTGCAAAGAACCGGGTGCGTTTTTGTAAACCTTTTTCCTCCATCTTTCAGCATTTTTTAAAACAAAACCCTTTTTCTTTTCTCAAAATTCTCTTGGTAGGTCAAACCTCACCAAGGTTTTATCAAAAAACTCTTTGTAAAACTTTTCCGGGGTCTTCTCATCCTATAGCTTTGCTTCGGCTAAAATAGGGTCTCCAAAGGGTTATGGTGTTATACACCATCTACCATTCTAGGGATAGATAGGTGTCGCCAAGGGGGTTGTACTTAATAGTACAAAAGTGTAATAGTTTGGAGGAGCCAAACCACTACCATATATACATCAACATATAGTAAAATAGTGCAGTTTGCATAAGCAGTAGAATAAACATGCATAAGTAAAATAGTAGGACGAGGCTTATGAGCAAGAAGGTGGCTTGTCTGTGATCAGCAAACTGGCAATATATGTCCCTAAACTTCTTCTTAGAATACCATAATAATAACCATAATAATAACCATCTTCTTCGGCCTTCGATATCATCGCAACTATCGTCGTCAGGAATCATACATGCAATCAACAAAGGGCACAATCAACACCAGGCATACAAGCATCATTACAGTACAGGAAACAAACACTCAACACATTATTCACTTTAGTAGGTTTTGATAGATTGGGAGTATAGTATTTGGAAATACTTTAATTGCCTTTGTGATTTATTTTTCAAATACCACCTAAAGAAGGGGTTTGGAACTAAGGGTTGGACCGGTATGATATCAATGTGCAAAAATGATATCTATAGATAGGTATTGGGATAACAAGGCCAACAAAAGTGGTTTCATGATTTTATAAATATCCTATATTTAGTTATGATTTTTCTAGTGAAATAACCTCTCGTTTAGGTGAATAAATCACCAAAAAAGATATGGAGGTCCAAACATTATTTCCTTGCATGGTTAAGTAAGGTTTGATTGACTGATTCACTGAGAGTTGGAATCACCTCAAAATATTTAACAGAATGCCCCTGGGAAATTCCCAAAGTCACTTTTGCTTGCAATTTGTCTTTTTAACTATATTTATTATGCAGAAGATTTGATATGAAACAAAGGACACATAGTAGGTATATCAGACACCTTTCTGTATAAATTGGACTCATACTTTTTGGATTTGTAGAACTTCGGTAGTGATTTTTCTACTGAAACTATCCTAGACAGAGATGTTTAATTCACGAAAATTAAACACAGCCTCAATAAAATTTGATCTCCTGGATTTTGATAGACTTTAGTGCACCACATCACGGAGAGTTGGAATCAACTCAAAACATGTTATAGTTTGGCTTAGGGAATTTTCTAAAGTCATAAATGGGTTTATATTGTCATTTTTTCTACAGGAGTTTAATGGTTCCACTTTGCATGGGCATAATTCCATAAGATAGGTATCCCGAGTATCTTTCAGGGGAAATTGGATTTGTTTCATTTGGAGATGTGGATTTCCCTGAGAGATTTAATTACTGAAAATGACACTATGTGGTAGATTAATTCTCAGAATTTGTACAAGTAATATTTTGCAAAGTTTTGGTACTACATGATCGGTAAAATCTGCAAGTATCTAGGAAAATTTTGATCTAGGCAATCCTGGTTGATTTACATTTTATTTGCTAATTAAACTAACTGGCCAAAAGAAGATCTGGAAAAAGGGTTTAAAAGAAAAAAGGACAGCAGCAGTACCTGGGTCAGATCTACTCGAATCTAGGCCGCGCAGGGGGGGAATTTTAGCCCACCCGAACGCTAGAGAGCGCGTGCTGCATAGTTCAAACGGCCGGGCGAGGGGCCGCCTGCCAGTCACCATGGCGCGTCGAACCAGTATGGCGGCCCTCAACCATTGCATCGAGTGGCAATCGATGGTGCAGGCGCGTCTCCTACCTCGCGAACAGAGGCACCGAGGGAAACCCTAGCTAACGATGGTGGCACCTGGGGAGCTCACTGGGGCATGGGAGAGTGGCGGGAAGATGACGATGCGACACGGTGCACCGCGGCAAGCCCAACAACGAGCGGTTACGGCGGTTTCCATGTAGACACATGGTCGTGTGTATCCGCGACGCGGCCGGCTTCGGGAGCTCGCCGGAGATGGTTGGTAGGGGCGTGCATGTCGACGGTGTGGTTCTGGAGGGGATGAGGTGGTCCTGGAGATTCCACGAGTGTTGCATGTAGGAGAATAGGGAGCTCAGAAGCTTCTACTTGGAGGAGGAGCTTGGCTCGGTCTTGAGCACGGGCGGCAGCCTCTAGTGTTCCTGCATGCAAAGAAGGGAGAGGATAGGTGGATCAGATCCAAGGGATCCATATGGAGGGAAGAGAGGAAGCTGGGGTGGTTGGGTACGACAACATGTTTGCAAGCAAGGTTGAGCCCGAGAGGGATTTCTCTTCTTCTCCATGGCGATGGGGAGCTGGTGGATGGGTTCTGGAGCTCAGGGCGAGGTAGGTGGGGGATGAGGGAGTGAATGAGGCAGAGAGAGGTCGGGGTGGCCTCAATCCCTTTTAACCAAGGGGTGGGGGTGTACAATGGACCATGTCCATGTGGTAGTCTAGGGGAGGGAGGTAGCAGGAGATTAGGCAAGGGTGGTAGTCGAGAGAGTGTGTGAGGGCCCTGTTGTCGTGCAGGGGCAGAGAGAAGGTAGGGTGGCTGCTGTTATATTTTTACAAGCTTTGTCATGTGGTGCTTTTCTCCCTCTCTCTTACTCTTCCAAACACCAAGGACAAGAGACATGTTGGTGCTACAGTGATGCTACAGGGATGTTCGACCAGAGAGAGGGGAGTGGTGTTGTGGAGAAGTTTGATGCCAGATTTGAGGGGGTTTGGATGTGCTTAGTCAATATTTTATTAAAGTGTCAAATTGTATCATGTTGATGATCATCAAGGAAGTTCCAAAACTTGATCTTGGCAAGGTGAGATGAAGATGCTAGTAGATAGATGTGAACAAGGTACCTCTCTAGGAATAGTTTTAGATTTTTTAAGGATTTAATTGCCACTAAATTTTGTTTAATCAAATAGTGCTAAATGGTTTTCAGAAGCTCATTTGATATTCCTGCATTGGACCAGGTTGGTTTTTGATGTGAGATGGTCTAGAATACAAAGTTACACTTTGGAGATTTTTCCTGGAATTTATTGATATATAAAAGTATTTTAAGCAATTATTTCTTGTTTCTGCCATTTAAGAAAAAGGGCAAAAAGAAATAATAAAGCATCTCAAAAATATCTATTTTTGAGGTGGGAAGATAGGGTATCATAAGTAGGCCTCAAATGTGCTTAAAGTTGGACAAGTGATTTGGACAAATACAAACTTTCCTTTGTAGATGGAGCTTTTGAGATTGTGTTAAAAGGAAGTATCTAATTGTTTTTGGGCCAAAACAATTATTGATATTATTTTAGAAATCTTTAGATCCAAGGTAGATAATGTACACATGTTGTATCTACCATTTGTAGGATTGGTTTTTGGAAATCCAACTTGATTTGGAAGGAGAACAAGGGATAAAGGATCATAGGCAGTATTATTTTTATGCCACCAAAACTTGGTTGTATCTTGGAGCTCAAAGCTCTTCTTGGGTCATGGACTATATGGATAGATAAACCAGGTTAGTTAGATCACCATGGTACATAATTTTTAGGTTGATCATGGTTAAGCTCTCCAAGGATTGATTCCAACCTTTGAATAAAATAAGGGTGCCAAAACAGGTTATTAAATAGCCTTCAAAACTTTATGAGTTTTGGAAGCACAAGGATCCAATTGAAACAAGTGAAGTAGGGATTGCTAGGCCTTCATGATTAGATTACAATTATACAAAGAGTTGGTCAAAAGAATATAGTATGAAGGTGTGAGCTTCTGACCAAGTAGGCTAGTTGATAAGATTTGCAGAAAAAGTTAATTTCTTGCTTGCAAAACAATCAAGAACAAGTGGGTTAAAAGGTGATCTAGACAAGGGAAGGAGTGGGCCTTAGTATTCCTTATGATGGTTTACAATATGGTTCATTTCCAAAAATGCACAAGGGTTGGGAGAGAGGGATTCCCAAAGATGTGATATTGTTAACAGTTTTCTAGACTTGGTCATATTTTGGCAGATTTGGGGATTTGACTAGAATGTAAGAGGGGGTGATTTTGAGAGGAGTCAAGGTTCCAAATTATCATGAAATGGATAATGTTGAAGTGTAGGTTGAGTAGGGTGGATCCAGACTTGATATTGGTCTTCATTGACTTGGAAGTTTCTAGAATGAATAACTGCATAGGTGATTCTGGTTAAGGGTTTTAGATGATCCCTGGTGGATGTAGATCAAATTTAGATGGGTTAACTTGCTTAGGGTTGATACTCTGGGATTAGCTAGATGCTAGATGATGAGCTCCTAGGGTATCTCATACTACTCCTAAGCCAACAAGTCAGGCAGCAGATCAAGGTAATTCATTTTAGCAGATCAAGGGTTACAAGCAAATCTACTACTACTAGGCTTACCATCAAGCTTAGCTTGAGGTAAGGAGGGGTATTATGAAAGATTGGATATTGAACAAGGTAAGGTCATTGGTACATCTACAAAGGGTAGAGTCCAAAAGTTTTATGAAAAGGTTTTAGAGAAACCTAGAGGTAATAGTATTTTGAAGGTTTTTTCTTTGAAAACATAGGGACATTATATCATATAGATCTCCATAATTTTTGTCAATAGAAGCTACTAAAATAGTTAGGGTTGCAAAGGCACCTTGGCTTAGGTTTTTGAAATGCCAGAACATTTGAGAATATGTAAAATGAGCCAAGACAGTTTTGTTAACTAGCTTTTGTCAATTGATGGTGAGGTAAGGAGTATATCATATGTTATACATTCAGATGCATAAGCACAGACACACAACAAGCAAACACTGCAACACTTAACAAGAAAAAGTTTTTGTTCCCCTTGATTTTTGCATTCTGGATAACAAATCAGGGTTGCTGAAATTGGGATGTTACAAGCAAATCCCAACATTGCTAGCTGTTGGATCTTATTTTCCATTCTAGCATCTAGAATATTTTGTTTATAGCCTTTAGCACAATGAACGCTATGCACAAACCTCAAAATACAGTTCTCCATCATTCTAGAGTCTTCTCTCTCATTTCTTTCAAGCATGTTAACCAAATTTTAGAGTATTAGGTAACTAATAAAGGTTGATTTTCGCGTGATATAAAGTACAAGAACCAAATATACACCCAATACTTTATGGATGTGGCTCAAAATTATGATTATTTTTTG
The DNA here is from genome assembly GCA_023614405.1 of Avena insularis. NCBI lineage: Eukaryota > Viridiplantae > Streptophyta > Magnoliopsida > Poales > Poaceae > Avena > Avena insularis. Next base: position 411,532,943 of record CM042688.1, on the reverse strand, counting down.
AGCTTTACCTATTATAATTTTGTAGTGATGATATGTCATACTTCTATTATCTGAGTCTCATGTGAAAGAAACGTGCAACTTACTAGTATTTATAATATATAGTATTATTTATAACTTGCTACTTGTTTATAAGTATACAAGATGATTGCACAAAAATTAAGCAGCTATGTTATGAAGCTAGAAAACATATCAGTACCTCTAAAGTCTTAAATTCTGCTACATTTTGATTTTTGTGTTATTCATCCATATATACCGTGCTCAACATTATGTAGGACCAAGATCTCTTCAATGTCGATGAGCAATTGCGCCTTACTACTATCGATTGTGGATGTCTTTCCTCTTTTGAGTCCATAATTGAGAGGAACACACTGGCCAAAAAGACAGTGGTGTCCGACAGGTGTGGTAAGACTGCATTATATATAATGAAAGTGCAAGGACCGGGCCACCCTAAGATGGTTGGCCACCAATTATCCTCTCCTCATACCTCATGCTTTTATGTGCAACTATTGTTCAAGAAGAGGCTGAAGGGGATTATCATTCATGTTATGCTGAAGACTTTCCCTGAGTGCGGCTCATCTATGCACATCAGGCGTGATAAGATTAGTGATAAGCTGGTCTTCAACGAAGGTTGGTTCTGTTTTGTAGATGGGCATGAGCTGCAGATTGAAGATAACACGGTGTTCAAGGTAATAGATGATTCCACGTTTAAGGTGGATATCTATGACCATAACACCTCCACCAAGAGATTTATCTTTTGTGTTGATCGCCCTCCTTATTAGTCCATTCATGATCTATTGTACTTCTGTGAGCAGGGGGTCAGAAAGTCAGAAACCCATCAGATCTTTTGGGTCAGGGGTAGAGCCAATCATGATCATGTTGTTTGTCTTTCCTATTAGGCCACGGGATGCACCATTAGTAGTATGTTATCTTTGCTAGTTTAATTTTGTGGTATGATGGTGTGTATATATTGTAGTAAGTTGAATCATTGATACATGGATATTGGTTTTAAAAATTCAAATAGTTTATTTCAAAGTTCTAGAAAAACCTAAAACCAAAGATGTGAATGATATATTCTACCAGTTTTCAAAATCTCAGAGCGATGTACCTTGTATTATAGGCTACGGAAAAAACCTTTTGATCTGATTGCAGTGAGGAAGCGAAGAGTTTCAAACAACATTTTTTCAAAATTATCATTTTCGCACAGCCCATATTACAAAAATTTCAATGTGATATATTTTAGGATAGTGGAATACACCATTAAATGCATTTATTCCCTAGTCACCGCCACTGATCTATCGCTTTCACACTCCCCTCATCTTCAAATCTCTCACCCTCTCATGCATCCCTGCTTCATAAGTTCGGCGACCACCACCACCACACCGACTACGGGGATTCGTCTCCGCCCTCTATGGTTGAGATGACGGCTTAGTAGATAACATCTGTAAGGCGGCAATGCTTACCTATTCCAATCGTCTAACGGAGGCAACTAATGGCGGTAGTAATCCCCAACTACATGGTTTATTAGCATTGTTTGGTGTACAATATGGTATTTAACCTATTTTCCAAGAGTAGGATTACACATGCAAGCTAGTTTTGGGGCTAGATGTTCTATGGTAAGTAATAATAAGTTCAAATTTAGTATTGATCATTCCATGACAGGTGATGATTTGTGAGGTCATTGGCCATGTTTTGCTTGGGTGGTCCGTACGCAGATGATGAATTTTGTTGTTGCTAGATCGATCATGTTACTAGCGGCTTATGAAGTGTAGTACTTTGATGCTAGATACATGCAAGGTCGTCATGATAGACAGAGTTCTTTCCCCATAGATAGGGTTCATATCATCTTTGACTTCAACCAAATAATTTGATGAAATAGATACATTAGTCATACCTATCATTCTAGATAGCTAGATTCAGAAGCTTCATTGTTCAGATTGTGTGTTTGATAAGAATAATGATCTACTTGATTTTGTTAGATGTATTTGTTTAGGTATTATTTTGAAATTCCGGTCAACAGTAGCTTGAGGCATTCCCTGATTGAGGCCAAATTTTCTGTAGTGTTCAAGCAAGAAGCTCAAGGTTGGAGAGAGCTAATCATGGAAGAAGACAAGAGAGAACTACTCTGCTGTCAGCTTGATGCAGAGGCTACTGAAGCAGGCTGGTTATGTCCATTGGGATAAGACCACTGACATCTTATGCAACATGCTGCGTGAATTCAGGTTAAATATGCTTGCCATCCCCAATTTATTTTTGCCTTGTTTTGATGGTGAGTGTCCTCCGACCATCAAGATGAAGACCCCCACTACCCTCATCTAGGATGTCAACCTGAAGGAGCAAGATGGCAACATTTTCATGGATGCTGGATGGCCAAAGTTTTCCAACGCACAATACTTGAAGAAAGAACAACTCCCGTATTAAAGAAGCTTACCACCAGATCCTTGAAAGTACTTTTATTTGATAAACATTGTTGTGAGAAGGTGATCATATATGTACGTTATCACCCATGACCCATCACTGGAGGAACAATATGAACCATAGTTGTATTAAGTTGGTACCTATTCGATTCAGATTGCAAATGTTCTATATAGAGGTAGTATAAGTATACCCCTCTCTTTGACATACTCGATTTTATGTATATGTGTGTGTGGCCTGATCCTATGAGTCTAGAATAAGGTCTCACTTTTATTTTGAATCATGCTTTGCTATATCTATTGAATTTCAATTTCAATGTCTATACTGTTGAATATGTCAATTCTTTTGGTCATTGTCTATGTACTTCTAAATCAGTCAGTTTGAAATGTTCTTGAATCTATCAAGTGCTGCTGAATATGAACTAGGAATCTGTTGATATTTTTATATCTTATTTTATACTACTGAATCTTTCAAATGCTACTGATTCTATCAAATGTTCTATCCTTGCTATTACTAAAATATTTTGTAGGGTTGAAAAAAAAACTAATTATCTATGTACTGTTATTGAATTTTAGTGTCTGTATTGCTAAATTAGTCACTTTGAAGTGCTATTGAATCTTCTTATGAATATGAACTAGTAATTTATTGATATTTTTATATTATTTTTTATTATTGAATCATTCAAATGCTACTATATTTGTCAAAAGTTCTATCATTCCTACCTGCTATTTGCACTAGATCTTTTGCCTTTCTATCATCGGAACCATTGGATGTGTTTTGGATAGTGATGAGAGGGTTAAATATACAACGCCATTTTTCATTGGATATTAGTCTGGTTTTAGCGTGGACGGAGTGTGTGTCCCTAGTTCTTTAGATTTTTCACATGAATATCTATCAAAAGAATTATTGCTTTTTCCCTCTCTCGGTTTTTTGTCTCCCTTGGCGAGGTCTTTCTTCGGAACCAACCGAGCCCCCGTACAATGCAATTTTTATAATCAAAACATGAAAGCTAGCTCATTTGGCGCCTATTTAGCCTAGAACATTTTAATTCGGCTTTTTCGGGGTTAAGGGACTGCCGAACACATCTTGGTGAAATTTGAGAAAGGAGCCCATTGAGCATAGCCCATGGAGTATAGCCTAGAATGTTTTTATTTGGCCTTTTCAGGGTCAGGGGACTTCTGAGCATAGCCTAGTGAAATTTGAGAAAGGATCCCATGGAGCATATCCCATGGAGTATAACCCATGTAGATAGCCTATGTAGATTAGCACATGTAGAATAGCCCAAATATTTTTAATTCGGCCTTTCGGGCATTTCCCCCACCTCTTAAAAAAACTCTACATACCCATGTTTTAAGAAACTACTCCATTATGTGAAATTTTATAAATTGATATGCTAGGATCACTTCCCTTTTATTTTAAAATAGATAAACATGGACACACAAAATATTTTTAAGAAGACTAATACATAAGTTATAGGTACTAATAAATGTTTAATGATACATTTTCTAGAAATATCTTTGGTGTAGTGGCAACGGACTTAGTTTACATGGAAAGTCTTGAGTTTGAATCCTCTATGCGTACATATATTTATCTCGAATTTACATTTTTTCTTGCCGAAATATTGCTCTATGGAGATGCTATTATCGTGGACCCTCAAGTATATAGCATCCCTCGAGTTTAATTGAAGGGTTTGAAAAAATTTAAGTACTTTAGAGAGGCTAGCATCAGGGACCCACCAGCCAGAACATACATGGCTGCATCGAGAATGTCAAGAAGGTCAAAGTAACAGATGCGATCGAAAGGAAAAGTCCAATATAGACACGTTTCATATACAGAGAGGCTGACAACAGGGACCCATTAGTCAGAACATACATGGCTGTTGCATCGAGCAATGTTGGTAAGGGCACAATCGCGACCAGAAAAAAGAAGACCAATATAGACATGTTTCTTGTCTAGAGAGGCTCAGATTAGGGCCCCAACAGCAGGACCATACACGACTACCGCATTGAGCAACGTTACCAAGGTCAAAATGGCGGACGCGGTCGAAAAAATTGTCCAACATACACACATTTCCTCTAAATGGGTTCGGCGCAGAAAACAAAAAAATTCCAATATGGACACACCTAACTGCCAGGATCTATCTAGGAGTAATACTGTAATGGCAGAGTTTTAGATAATAACCTTGTAGTCTGAAAGCGGTTCATATTCCGAGGGGAATGTGGATGGCATAGTCATACCCATAGCAGACATCAAGGTCACGAAGCTCCTCATAGGTTACCCCTTGCTCCACCGTGCAGTAGTCCGTCTCACGACATCTAAGGCGCCACAAATGGCAGCACCCTCATGGTTTTTGCACACATATGGTGTACAATGACAACCTCTTTCTCTGATCGAGTGCAGAAATAGATACTCTGGCTGGAATCCCTACAGCACAATAGCATGCTGTAGGTGTGTTGTCTCTTTCGTGTGTAGTCCTTACAGGGACCATGCCATCACAAGAAGACAACGAGAGAAAGAGAGAGTTTCCAGAGGAAATGCCTTAGATAATTATTGGATTATTATTCCCATCCCTACGCCCCTCCTTATATAGGAGAAGGGGGTACTCCCTTCCCTCCAGTCCTAGGGTGGGACTAAAGGAGGAGGTGGAGGAGGCACCTAGGAGGGGTGGAACCATGGGCTGTGGGACGCCATGGGCCAGTCGGACAGGGTGGGCCCCACCCACGTGCACGGCTCCAAGCCGGTCTGGTGGGCCCCTAGGCGGCGGCTAGGCTTCTTGGCCTTTCCTAGGGCGGTTTCCCTTCATAGGCCTTATTCCTTCGGGAACTTGGCCCATTAGTGAAAGTTGCCCTTTCAAATTAGATTTTAATAATATATTTAATATTAATTACTTTAGTTAATATGAAATACATATTATCAAATCCCATTTGACCCAAAACACCTTTTGATTCCCTCCGCACGACTTTGAATTCTCCCGAAATGATTTCGGTTCTCTCATGGAACTCTTTCGGATTTCTCTTCTCTCTCATCCTATGATTCCATAATGATCTCCTAGCATCATCGTACCCTTAAGTGTGTTACCCCAACGACTTGGGAACATCACAGAGATAGAGACACCTCTCATATCAATGATCGTTAGCGGGACCGGGATGCCCATAATGACCCCTGTGCATTCCACGATGTTAATGTCGTTTGAACCGTAAACATCGAGTCCAATTCTCTTTGTTACTTTGATACTGACTTCTTCGAGATCCGAGCATCGGTACTATAACTTGTTCTATCTCGTTACCGACAAGTTCTATTTTACTTGTTCCTGTGATATTCCATCACTGTGACCTAGTCACATGTTGCAACATTATGGATGCAATCTCACCAAGCCGGTCGTGTGTATCTTACCGTCACACGGGTGAACAGATACCATACATAGGCCTCATTGTTTCCTCTATAATACCCAACATACATCGTTAGTGTCAATCATTTACAGACATGACATTTGATGCAGTCAAAGCAGCCTCGGGAGACAATGATTAATATGATCTCATGGTCTAAGGAGAAGGATACTATGCTTCTAACTTTTGCAACGATGAACCATGTGACTTGATCGTGTCGCAATAATTATATTTGGGTAATGTCCATCACATCATTCATAATGAAGTGACCTCATATTAAAGTAAATCCATGATTAGGAAACCACGATTATCAGTTGCCCAACGAACTAGTATAAATAGATGCTACTAGGGACTTGGTATGTTGCATACCACACCTGCATCAATGTTTCCACTTGATATAGTTATATAACAATATGAAACTATCACGAACTAATTGAGATATGATAATGAAGTCCATTTATTATTTGCTTCTAGGGACACTAACATCCAGGACCCACACGCCTCAAAAGATTTCGGTGAGTCAACATCACGCGAGGAACCAAAGAATTTCCTTCTGCCATGTGCCGGTAGAGCTTCTTCCACGTTTTTAATTATTTCATCGTAGTAGAGGGCCACAAAAATGTAAAAAAAAGTTTTCTGGCAGCCACGGTTAAGCTAACGAAATCGTCACAAAAGAGGCACCTTCTATGATGTTCGATGGACCAAACTGTTTCGTATGAAGACATTTCTTGTAGTGAGGACTTAGTGTAATAAGAATACAATTGCAATACAAGTGTTTGAGGTATGGATCACCTCATCACCTGAGTTATAGGGTTTATCAATAAGAAAAGATATTGTCTTATAACTATAGAATGATGTCTATGATTAGTTTGGATAAACATGAGTTGTTGGGCCGCACAGAGATAAACAAAACTTTTCCCCCTACGCGCTACTCCCAAGATCCAGCTCAGGTGATAGGCCACGAGATTTACCACTAGACGCGCAGATGCGGATTGTTGATGAAGCACGTCAGTTGATGCCGTGCCGAATGATCCCCGTACATCATGTCCAGATCCCCACGAACCTCCTTGTCTCCAGCACCGCACGTGCAACGCCTCCACCGGTATCCACACGTACAGGAAGGAAGCTCCAGGCAGAGGACTGCTAGATCCTGTCTAGCCTGAAATGGGAGTGGAGAAAGTGACGTCTAGGTCAGGGACAATCCCTTGTCACTCCACTTATATACACTCCTAGCTGGGCTCAACGCTTGAGGCCCATCTAGGCTATACCCCAATCTCCACATGGATCTAATCCACATGGGCTCCTTACCCTTAAGTGTGTGACCCTGTAGGTTTGCGTACACCTGGACACGACACGAGTCACCACTCCGAGTCGATAGTTGGTAGCAGCCTCTAGTAAGATGTGCCAACTCCCAAGCATCATAAAGTCAGAAGACAAACCTTTCTCAATGTGACTTTCGTCCAATTCCCTTTGCCTCGCGATATATCTTGTCAAGCTATAGGAGAGTTGTTGTCATCCCTTTAATAGCTCGACTCTCTCTTCTCGTTCCGTAATATGTGATTCACTAGACTAACACTTAGTCCGACTCCTTGGTTAACACTTAACCAAGTCGCGCATGTCCATGCTTCCGAATCATATCACACAAGAGGGCCTAGAGAATATCTCTCCATTACGGAGGGGCAAATCCCATCTTGGAAATCCACGTCATGCAGCTTGCTTCACAACCAACCCGAACCCTACCTTTATAACTGCCCATTTACGGAACAACGTTTGATAGGACCTAAGCTGGCGATCCACAACTCGGATCATGCGATCACCTCAGGTCGAAGGATTCCATTGCTTGAGACTACAAATGACAACATGCTCGTTGCATCTCAACTTTGGGTCAGTCTGATTTGCTAAACTCTTTAGCCGAATCAGTGTAAGTCGGAATAGCATCTCCATGACCATGACAAGTGGAACCGAGTCATCAAGCTGACTTTCACATTAGTCTAAGTTGTGTGTCCAGCACAACCTCAATGACCAAGGACAATTAGTATGAACAACATGAATATATAGTTTCATAATCGAATGACATATTCAATGATACATATTAGTAGTTCATACATGGATAATAACTTTATGAATACATTGGAAATAACATCATATATGATTGCCTCTAGGGCATATTCCCAACATGAGTTACCATCTATGCATGGAAACATAGAGTTGACTTGCTCTCTGAATTACCATGCCATATCATGTATATGGCCTAGTTTGGAATAGAGTGTTACATCCACTTAATTCCCCTCACTATTAAGTAGGAATTATGCCCATTGAAAGAATTGGATGCATAATACAGACTTATGAATGTAACTCTAAAGAATATTCAATGGTTGATCTAGTGACTTGGATGGAATGATTTGAAAAAATGGCTTGTCTAAGTTTGGCTACTGACTAACCCAATACTAATGAGTTTTCAACAAGGTTTACTTCAACTAAAATGTAGTTGGAGTTTTAGGTTTTCCAGGGTAAAGTTGGTACTATCTTGTGGTTAAGAAGTTCAGGTATTGTCTTGCTTAAGATCAGCTAGAATATGTAGTTGACTCTGGATATTGTCAAAGTATAGCATCATCAACTCCCAAAGTGAATTGATGGTGGTAATATGATCTTGATAGTGGTTCAACTAGATGAAGCTTTGAAACAGATACTTGTTTATCCAAGTGTACCTACTAATATGAGGTTCGTGTTGTTACTTAAGACTTGGTATTAAGTACATATCTCATCCTTGGTTTTATGAAGATACAATCTTTGGATAGAAAATAATAGATAAGTCAAGGTTTAGATAGATTAGAGTTTGTTTTATAAACTTGGATGATTTACTTGTTACATGACTCTTGTCACTCAAGATTTTTGGTATAATGAATGATGTTTAATATAAGATAGAATAAGGTAAGTTAAGAATAGATTTGATCTTGGTTTGGTGGAATGATCATGTGTTAAGAATTATTCAACACATGTGTTAATTGATGGTTACAGAAGATAACTTAAGCATCAAGTTGTTATTTTTTATTCAAGTCCCTTGTGTGTTGATTCATTTTTATTTATGAATCTAACATCTACCCTTCCTAACATAGAAGTTTATCAAAGGTTATTTCAAATTTTTTAACACTCAACATGATGAACTAGTCCTAAATCATCAACTAAGGTGGAACTTCAATCACTTTGGAAAGTTCTATCAAAAAGTTTTTAGTTCTCTCAGATTTTATATGCATGGATGTAATGCACACCACTATATTCTACCCATTTTTGTGTCTCTTAATTTTACGGCTTGTTACATCCTTCCACCCTTAAAAAAACTTCGTCCTTGAAGTTTGAGATCCTTATCGCATTAGAAAGTTAAAAGAACTTCTATAGATATGGTCTTATTCTGGTTCTTACCTTTTGCTAACTAGTTTTGCAATAGAGTGTATCTCTATTACAAACATCTCTCCATATGCTTTCTCTATTATGACTATCTAACTGTTGGTACCATCCATCTATTGATACCAACTACGAATATTGTTAACATCTACGGTTATTGTTACTATATGTGGTCATAGATTCTTCTTCCTAACCAATGGTTTTTATGGATCTATAGAGTTAAGGTAAGAAAAGAATCTATCTATTATAACTCTACTTTATAATAGATCTCGAACATCATAAATGTCTTAGTTTTTCCGTTTGTGGTACCATTTGTAGTCCTAGTAACCTTTCGATAGTACTTCAGTATTACTTCGTGATGTAAATATGATCCCATTCTAATGATGTTCAACCTTTCTTCTAGATTATATTCCAACTTTGGTTTAACATTATTTTCTCTTACACCCTTATGGTTCTTGTAAGGTTGCCTAATTTTTCCTAGTCCATTTGGCTTCAGAATTAAGCTTAGCTTGCTACCCTCAGGTGCTAATGGTCTTGCAAGGACTTCTCCTGAATACCCACACATTCATGGATACCTACTATGAATCCAGGCATTTGTCCGAGTACTCCCAAAGTACATGGCTTTATTTATAACTTCATGTTTGTGATTCAAGTGAAAACTTGCACCATAAGGTATAGGTTGGAAATTTTGTTCAGGTTATGGTCCCATCAATACTTGAACTCATGTTGATGGTCCTCTAACTAAAGTCTAGGTTAGCATTTACTATCTTATCTGGGTTGGTAGACTTTATGGTTGAAAAGGCTTTCAAGATGTTAGATCTGGTATCAGAACTATCGTGGTCCCCTTCTACTTTCTTTCTCCTTCCATATGATACCATATTCTTATCTTCTTAGTAGGCATTGACATTTTCCCGCAACTTTTTAACTTACCTGTTGACACCATTATAGGATATTCCACATAACTAATGGTACTCATTCGTACTTCACTACTACGGTTCTCTTGTCCTAACCACTTCCTTATAAAGTTTGTGGAACAAGAAGATACATTCTCATAAATGTTCCCGAGAGTTTGAAGATCGTCATGTTCTACTACTTCACCTTATTTCTATTCACGGTTCTTCCTAGAACATAAGCCTTACTATATACTTCCTAATGTCCTTACAGGTATTGACTTCTCATATGTATGACATAAGTTTTCATTTCTACCATCATGTGGTTGTGAATACAGTCAACATACATATGGTATTTTGTACTTTATCTTCCTTCTTATACTCATTTCTAATGAGCGTATTAAGTATTTTCTTCGTCCAACTTCCTTTTCTCCATAAATTCTACTACTATGGAAAAACTCATTATTCCTTTCTTACTTCGTCAATGGCTAATGTTAATGTTGAAGTTGATTCATCTCTTCTTAGTTGTGCTGGTGGATTCCGTATTTTCTTGAGTTTTCCTTACTATGTTATCATTACTAGTCTCTCTCTCACACACATATCCCTTTCCCACTAGTTCGTACTTTATGCAAAGATCTAGTCACTCGAAGTTCCAATAAAATCCAAGAAATCAAATGATGTATATATGACACATGTATCATAAGTCTTTTGAAAATAGTACTTGGAGTAATACATCTCTGGTACCAAGACTTTGATACTATACACTATAATCTAGTATGTACCATTCTATAACCACATGTTTATACTAGTTTTTTTTCCTAATATTTACCCTAATCATCCATTTGAAATAGGGTAATTTTAGACAAAGTGATCTGAAAGTTTTCCCTTTACTATCAATGTACCTTTCCTAGCCTACTTATCTTGAGTATACCTAAAAACTAACTCATATAGTCTCTCAAGATTTCTACTAAGTTACTTTGGATACCCTCATTACTTACAATAAGTAAAGATCGGTTAATACTTGTACATTCTATCATGTTCTTCACTATACTTGTATCCTTCTCCTTACTATGAAATTGTAGTAGTTATAGTGGTTTTGGAGTTAAGCTCACCATGTTCACTCTTCTTCTCACCAGCTATAGTTGACTCTTTACTAAGCTCTATAGATTACAACTCGACCCTTTATAGAAGATTCGGATAACACTTTAGGTTAAAGAGGAAGAGAACAACTTCGTACAAAGAAGAAACAGAAATAATAGCTCAGAACTATCTAGTTAATAAGACTAGCATCTAAACTATCTGGCTTGTAATTACTGCTAATGCAACGCTCTATAGAAGTAGGTTTTCTAGCTAGAGTATCTACTCCTATCTAATCAGAACTTTGTCTTCACTTTGGTTGATGAACATGTTGCCTTCATTGACTTCCTTGAAGAACTTGCACTATCGATGATGGTTTCTTGAGCAGAAATTGATGTTGACGTTGTCTTCAACGGCTTCAGAATCTAGCAAGGGTTAAGAAGGTACAGTTGAGTATGATCATACTCAGCAAGTTCACTAAAAAGAAGTGTATGATGCACTATCTCTACAGCCACAGACCAAAGGTCATAGGCAATGCATGTTTTTGTAAGCATTTCTTCAAAGGTTACTTTTATTCTGAAAACTATGTCCGACAGCCTTCACAGGTTGACCAGAACTTTCGTGGGGTTCCTTTCCTGCCGCGTTCATAGCTCCTTCCCGAAACAGGGAGTAACATGTCATAGTTCTTACACTCTGCAGAGGTGCGTTGTTTTACCCATAACAAACCTTAGCCTTGTTGCACATCCAAGTCGCAAGCTTGTCCATACTTCCTTAGTATGGGGCCTAGTCTAAGATCCAAGCCAATCACTGCCCTCTCCACGACCGTGAATGAAGAAACGACCCTCCAAGGAGGAATACCTCTGTTAACCCCCATATAGGCAGATATAACCCTAGCAACCCCTTGGAGACTCCAGTGAGTAGATTATGTCCCTAGTAACCCCCACCGAAGTGGAAGATCTACCTTTGACTACCCCTCACAGATAATCTAGAAACCAATATAGCGGGGACATAAGGGTTCCCACCCATGTGCTGGATTCTCCACGAGAAATCTACAGCCTCATGATAAGGTCATCCGCCCATGCGAAAGGGAGAATATATAGCTGACTTTCTCGTCCCATTCCAAGTCTTATGGTTAACGCGTAATATACAGTGCTAAAATCACTAGCGACATTGGTTGTTAAGTCCTAGATATTATGTTCCTTTACCACTAGAACTGTATCAATAGATTATTACCATTTGGTAAATAATCCATAATCATATTATTATGAAAATAGTGTTTTCTGACCTTTTTGAAATGCAGGTGATGACAAGATCTGAGTTACAAGCATTTGATAGAAAATAATCAAAGGACATGAGCAAGTTGTGAACTTGCCTTTTGTGATTGCAAGATTATGCACTCACGGTCTTCAAGATACTAGAGATCCAAATTCTGTAAACAACATCATTGGTCTAGTAAGGACTAATGTTTAAAGAAGCAGGATGCAATTATGCATAAGTAATGTAATGTAGTTTGATAAACGGGAATCCCCTAAATAATCGTATCTGATGTAGGGTTTGAAAACTAGGGATGGTTTCTTTAGAATGTGTTTCACTTTTATATCAGCTTCACATTTGTGCTTCTTATTAAGTCTTGTGAGAATGTGTGAAACAATATGTAAATATAACAAGTGGTATGTAATACTAAAGCACTCAAATGGGGCATGGTATTTAAAAGATTTCTTAAGCAAGATTACTAATCAATTAGAACTTTTAAAGAAGTGTTTAAGGATTACTTTTAATGTTTCTTAGAAGAATAACTTTTTAGGAAAATATTACTTTATAAGGAAAAAGCATTTAAGTGTTTAACATGCAAAGTATAAAAGTGAAGTATAATAATATTCTAAGATTGAGGGGAATTGTTATCTGGTAATTATGATGGGATTTATTATGTTAAGTTGTTAAGATTTAAGGGACTTATTATAAGGTTGTTGTTTGAAATGGCAAACCGAATAACTTTTGAAGAAAAGGGTTCTTTGTTGAAGTTCAAACATTCTTTATGGTTAATCGAATGTGATTGATGTCGTTTGCCTTTATTCGATAAGCTTGGACTTGAAATGCTTTACGACTTAATCTGGAATAGACAAATGTTAACTATAAAATACATAAATATTCTTTAGGAATTATGCATAACTTGGTGTACCAAAGTTAACTTTAAAACATAAGTAGATCTAAGGTGTGATGTTTTAACGTATTAATAACTTTTAAGCTTTGTAATAAGCATGTCTAAGAGTATGAGATCATTCACTTTTAGTTTAAGTGAGTGATGAGTTTAAATATGACTTGTTATTATGAATATAATTTATCTTTTAAGGAAAGTAAGTTTACATGATTTTAATTATCTATCAAAGTTTGAAATCATGAATAGTTAAGAGATATGGTGATTAAAATTTACTTAAATTGTTTGTTTACCTTGGAGTTATGGTTTTAAAGGAGTTTTATAAAGTTAATAAGTTATTTTTAAGTATTATTATAGATTCAAGTTATGGTTTTGGAAGTAGTATTTAAATGTATAAGATTTATGGTTTTATATAATATTGTGATTATTTCTTATTTAAGGAATGTTATTAAAGAATTTCCAAAATAGGTATTTATAAAATGGTGAAGGATTTCTAGAATAATCTTTTTAGCATTTTTCTAGTGAAATTTATTTATTCAAGACCTCAAAAGTGAATTTTATTTAAATTCAGGTGTTATTCTTATTTTTATAAAATTCCAAAAAGGATTATATATCTTAAAATATTTGCTTCAAGTTTTATTTGTAAACAAATTAAGTTAGTATTTTTATAAAATAGTAGCTTTATTTTCATAGGAAAAAATGATTTTTATTCATTTTTAGGACTTTTCCTTATTTTATGAAATGTCAATTTGAATATAATAGTGTTAATAGTTATTTACATTTTATCTAACCTAAGTAAGTATATTTGTATTTTTATGAAGTAGAGATTATTTTTGTGATCATTTTGATATATTACATGTATTTTTAGGATTTTTCTATATTTTTTGAAACTAAAATAAGCTCAGGGGTATATTTATAATTAAACATTTTTACTAGGGTTTTTTTTCTAAGACATGGGCCTGGATCGGCCCGATCCGGCCCACTGGGTTGGGTCAACCAACCTAAGGCCACTGGACCGCCCCCCACCGACCTAGTCACTCCTCTTTCTCACCCTCTCGATCTTATCTCTAGCGACGCCAATGGCGCCGCCCATCTCGGGCTCGATTCCGGCGACATCCGGTCGCCGTGACCGCCACCAGGATGCAAGACGATATGGATGATGCTGCTGCTTGACGATGTCCCGCTCGATTTGGCGCTGGCGCTCTCCGGTGGCCGCCCTGACCTCTACCCTGTGGCTAGGGTTTGAGGTCTGCCGGTTCTGGAGCTCCCTTGATGATGTTGTGGTGCTCGTGGTGTCGCTTTACCATGGCCGCCACCGTCATATGTTGGCGTGGGTGGCAGCGTCCCTTTGGGGTGCTCCGCGTGCCGCCACTTCTTTCTACCGTCGGCCATCTGTCTTCTTCCTTTTCGGTACACTTGCGAGGACCTTGAGTAAGTCTCCTTGTACTACCCCGTCTATGCTCCTATCGATTCTCTTCCTGGCCAAGCTATGTGTGATTACTATGGTTACCCCCTATTAGGGTTCATCTCTGAACCTAGTGTTCACATCCCCCCTAAAGTGATGCTTAGTTAGGCGTCTTGATTCACCTTGGTTGTGATAACCTTCTACATGATGTATTACTGTAGTGTAGTATCACACCCTTGTTGATCTTTAGCCTGCTACTCTGATTTATGTGAATGATATTGGACTAAGACAATTTTGATAAGAACAAATACCACTCTGGTGAAACTTTCCCTTGTTATGATTAGCTCAGTGATGAATAGTAACAGTGCATCTCACTGTTAATTCTGCGAGCACTAATATTAATCCATAACCCTATTTCTCTTTTGTTTCTTTCTATCTTTGCTTGCAGGTATCAAACTTAGAAAGAGAATCTTCAGATTATGAAGATTTAGATTAGGACCTTTCTATTTTCAAGTTGTTGTAATCTTATTTTTATTCTTTTGTAATTTATTCATTCTTTTATTTATCTATAAAGACAATGTATTATTATTGGTTTGATATAATAAAGTTGAATTTCCTTCTTATAGTTCAACTTCATCTTTTTCTATTACTTATATTATTCTGATTGTAATTTTCTTTTTATCTATTAATTGTAAAGGAAGAATGGAATATTATATTCCATATTTAATAAAGCTTGATTTTCCCTCTTTTAGACTTTAAGACTTGTTATTATTTGTACTTATATTTTCTTGAATTCTCATTTATTAAAGTAATCTTTAATTTGTCTTGAATTATAACACAATACAACTATTAGTATATTATAAGAATTCATTTCTTTAGTTATATTTGAGGTTCAATTTCATTTTTACTAACTCCTTTCAAATTCTATTCGTATTCAAATACATGTTTGAATCACTTCCCCCCTTAACCAAAAAGTTCTGCAAAGGTCATGTCGAAATCTATCGCATCTGCCCTGATGTTTCCATCAGAACAAGAGAAATCTCGATCCCTCTATAGCTTCTTTAGTTTTGTGCGAAAATTCCCCAGATTTTCTTATGCATGAATGTAATGCACAAATATGTGTCCTATCTATTTCGAGGTGCTAATCCTGGGATGTTATAAGGACTATCTCGATAAGTAAAGGCTCGCTATATGCTCTGACAACATTATCTAATGGTTTGGTTCCTATCTTTGGGAATTGATTCCCTTCTATGTTTAACTTAATCTCCCCATCTCTGTTTGAAGTATCTATTGACTACTTTGCTCCTTGGTTCCCCGTAGTGGTCCTCCTTTGTCATCTTCTTGGTTTGGGATGTCATTAGTTACTTACTATAGTCTAGAAAGGTATAAGAAGAGATATTGAGTACATCATACTCATCAAGTTCTAAATATGTAGGAGTTTGATGAATAGATGTGGATTCGACATTCTAGGCTTATGCAATCTTCTAAACGGGTTTTTATAGAAGTTAAATTTTACTTTTATAAAATTCTATGTGTGTTAGCTTTCACGGGTTATACAGGACTTCATGGAGTCCCTTTCCACACTGTGTTCGCGGTTCTTTCCCAGAACAAGTAGTAACACATCACGTTTATACAATCCCAAGAGGTGTTCTACTTTACCCATAAACATCTTTAGCCTTGTTACACAGCCCGGAAATGTATGCACACAAATTCCCATCTAGACTTCCGTGGTCTAAGGCCCAGTCTAAAAACTAGCCAATCACTATAATTATCCACGACCCTGTCGCCCACCTGTTCTAATGAGTTTTGGTCATTAAACCTATGCTCACTTACCCTCCCTTCAAATATACTAGATCGTTATCCTATAACGCAGGATAGGGATGTTATGGACTCCCGTACGACGACCTACACTTTGGATCACATCCCGATTAGTAGACGAGGACAACGAAAGGAAGAAGATCTAGTTGACTTACCCATCCCATTCCGAGATTTGTGATTAGTACGGTTTATATGGAACTTTGAATCACTAACCACATTTCTGGTTAAGTCCTAACGTCCATGATATAATGGAATCTCATCCACACGACTTCCCAACCATGTCTCTTAACCATGATTACATTGCCCACCAATGCTCATTTCATTCATAAAGCAGAATTTTAGTTTGAATGTGGATAATAAAACTTTTGAAAAGGGTTTTTTTTAAATAAAGGACATGTAATATTGAACTTGCAAATTGTATGCAAGTTTGGTATCACAACAATTATTCAAGTATGAACTTGCCTTATGATTGCAGGTTATGCAATCAACATATTCTAGTCATCATAAGATCTAAATGAAAGAATAGCATCATCAGTCCGGTAAAGACTAACATTTAAAGATGTCAATATGCTAGGATGCATAATTTATGAGATGCAAGCGTTCTAAACCCTAGATACTAAATCCTTGTTGATTTTGTTTAAAATTTTTTCTTAGTGTCGGGTTGGTGATTTCTTATGAATTTGATTAGGTTTAAGTTTACTTCACCCATTAAACAAAGATTAAGCAGTTCAAAATTCTTAGTCTAAGAACAAAACCACAATTATTATTATAAGTCATGGTATGCTTACTTCTAGTTGAGGATAATTCTTACCTAGACATTCTTTCAAGTGGTTAAAGGTCTTATGGAAATAGTTCATTTTAACTTTCTTTCTTTTAAGCAAAAAAAATAACTTTTAAAGAAAATTCTCTAATGAGATAATTTTATTATCAGTTTACTTTTACTTATGATAATTATTGGTTCAAAGTAAAACGTCTTGGATGCTTTTAAGTTATTTCAATTTGTATTTTGATAGAACAATTTTAGAGAAAATAATTATTTCATTTATTATACGTGAGCATGTTTACCAAATTTCTTTTAGCATTAGATCTCTCTTCGAATCTACTAATAGAGGTTTATAAGAAATTCTTTTTATGTTTATTATTAAATGGAAGATCACATTTCTAAGACATTCATTTTTCATAATTTTCCTTTAATGTTTTTCTTTTTATTTATGGAGAACATGGAAATGTGTAATTATTTTTGTAAATCAAACAAAACTATTTTAGAATGGAAATTTATTATTAATATCATTGCTAACCATTTCATAATGTTTTCAAGCAATTTCCCTAATTTTATACAATTTTATAATAATGTTCTTTTTATTTAATCATTAATTTTGTTACTTAAAGCATAAAGGTATTTTCATTGGATTTTTGTATAAGTATAGAAATTAATTGATGATTTGTTTTCATTTAATAATACAAAGTATTCCCATTTAAAGTTTATGTTGGTTATTTTGAATTTACTTTTAAGTTTGAATTCCATAAGTTATACGTAAAGGTTTTATTAATTCTTGGATTTTGGTCCATAGAGTGTTTATATTATGGTGTAGATAGATAGACCTTATTTGTCTGAATATTTTGATATATTATATGTATTTTTATGAGTTAGGATGAATTAGTTGTGATTTTTCCAAGGTTTATTGTTGTCTTGAAATTTTCTGTGTGGATAAAAATTTTATACACGCGGATGAGTGAGTCTGACTAGTGGGTCCGAGACCACATGTCCACGTGTAAAAAAATTCAACAACTCCTTTTCTCACTAGCATGTTATCTAGCCTAAGACTCTGACGTGTGGGGCATTGTCCACTTTTCAACCACACGTGTAGAGACTAGGGTCAACAGACCCACTCATCAGACCTTCACCGATGGCTCAACGTCGGCAAGACGAAATATAGTAGTGACACTGATTTAAGACACACCAGAGACTAAGATAGGGATCAATCGACACGTGAGAGCACGAAGATTCTAACGATCCACGACATGGTCCTAGAGATGGACAAGAATGTTGGGGGCAACCATCTTACGGCAGCGCATCGTCCGAGCAACATTGAATCAACGATTCAACGCTTGCTAATATGAACTAATACTACTAGAAGATGCGCAAACTCACCACGAAGCTAGGGTTAGGGTTAATCGTCGCTCAGGTCATCAGAACTAAGCACAAGGTCATGGATTCCAGCGATGGATGTCAGAGAGGAAGATCGAAATTTGTCATCTACAATGCTCTCCTTTTTGATTCCTTTGGTGAAGTAGATTCCTCCATTTCTACGGTGCTCCAGAACTACTCCATGGAACTCAAGGTGCTTCTAATCAACGACTAGTCAAATTTGGCTTCGGCAGGGCTCATAGAGATTGGGGTTGATTGGGTGCGAGAGACATAACTAGGAGTGATCTTATAGATTTGGGTGATCAAGACGGAGCTTGGGGATGAATTCAAGTGGCTGGATCGGTCCACGTAGATGACTACTAGCGGCGACTGTGCGCTAGTTCTTGCACTAGGGTTTGGGGCTCTAGGAAGAAATGGGGGAGAATGAGAGAACTAAGGAGCTGGGGTGGTGGTCGAGGATATTTATAGTCACCGGAAGGCGGTTCGGTCACGTAGAAGTGACGCCATGGTCAAGTGAGATGAATGTAGCCTCGACAACGACATGTTGGAGATGGAGACGATGATATTGGTATGATCACCATTTTCTGAAAAAACCCGGCGACGCTGAACATAAGTATACATGCAGAGAAACTCCTATGGCTATTAAGTGGGATGGTTAGGTCGACTAGCTAGTGGGTTTCGGCCCAATTATCTCTCCAACAATTTTTTTGTCTATTCTTTAACTTCTATATATTCTCTTTTGTATTTTCAAGTTAAAATTTTGTTTTGAATTTGCTGCTAGTTTGAATTGAGTTTGATTAATTTAAATATGTGGAGCCCTATTAAAGTCACTGAGATATATTTTGGTATCTCCCAAAATAATATGGAAAATGGTTTTAAGTTATTATTTTCTCACATAGAAATATGTGATATTCATATATGAATTTACCATTTAAAAATAATTTTCTCAAGGGAATTATTTGAAATTCGAAATATTCCCATTTTTTGAATTGTTGCTCAAGTTTAGATACAAATTTGTTTCAAATATTTTATATCATAACTTTCTTAGAATTGAATGATTTAAAGTAACATCCTAATAGGAAAGAAGTTTTTCTTGAGAGATAAATATTTGAAACCTTCAAATGGGTGCTTTGTTCAAAATTAATATTTTGAACACTTAGGTTTTTCCATGGTCTCTATATATCTTAATTCTTTTAGGTGATAACACATAAATGATTTCTAGTCTCACTTCCTTCGCATTAAAGTGTGGGATTAGGATTTCCTGTTTGAGAAAAATCTCAAATGAGTTTCCTTTGTGCTATGTAAGTACTTCATAAGATCTTGAGTAACCCATAATTGAGTTAGGTCCCATATAAAGGATTTGGTGTAGGGTTTAGTAGTTTTACTATTGTTAAAATGGGAACGAGTGGGTGTATGTGTTCTTGTGGTGAAAATCTTAAGATACCTTTGTGTGTTTTACACAAGACAATAATGGTTCTATTATGGTATTATTAACCAATGGGTAAAGTTAGGTTCACCTAGACAATTGGAATCATATTCCTATCGTCTTAACATTAGGGATTAGTGTAATAAGAATATAATGGCAATACAAGTGTTTTAGGTATGGATCACCTCATCACCTGAGTTATAGGGTTTATTAAATAGATAAGATATTGTCTTATAACCATAAAATGATGTCTATGATTAGTTTGGATAAAGATGAGTTACCATCTATGCATGGAAACATAGAGTTGACTTTCTCTCTAAATTACCATGGCATATTAGGTATATGCCCTAGTTTGGAATAGAGTGTTACATCCACTTAATTCCCCTTGGTATTAAGTAGGAATTATATGCATCAAAAGAATTGGATACATGAGTTGGACTTATGAATGTAACTCTAAAGAATTGTCAATGGTTCATCTAGTGAGTTGGATGGACTGATTTGGAAAAATGGCTTGTCTAAGTTTGGCTATTCACTAGCCCAAGACTAATGAGTTGTCAACAAGGTTTACTTCAACTAAAATGTAGTTGGAATTTCAGGTTTTACCAAATAAACTTGGTACTAGCTTGTGGTTAAGTAGTTCAGGTATTGTCTTGCTTAAGATCAGCTAGGATTTATAGTTTACTCTGGATATTTTCAAAGTATAGCATCATCAACTCCCAAAGTGAATTGATGGTTGTAATATGATCTTGACAATGCTTCAACTAGATAAAGCTTTGGAATGGATACTTGTTTATCCAAGTGTACCCAATAACTTAAGATTTGATATTAAGTACATAACTCATCCTTGGTTTTATGAATAAACGAACTTTGTATAGAAAAGAATAGATAAGTGAAGGTTTAGATAGATTAGAGTCTGGTTGATAGACTTGGATGATTTACTTGTTACATGACTCTTGTCACTCACTAGTGTTGGTAGAATGAATGATGTAAGATAAGATAAAATAAAGTAAGACAAGAATATATTTGATCTTATTTTGGTGGAATGATCATGTGATAAGAATTATTCAACACGTGTGTTAATTGATGGTTAGAGAACATAAGTTAAGCATCAAGTTTTTATTTTTTATTCAAGTGTCGTGTGTGTTGATTCATTGTTTTATTTATGAATCTTACATCTACCCTTCCTAACATAGAATATTACCAAAGGTTATTTCAAAGTTTAAGCACTCAACATGATGAAATAATCCTAAATCACTAGCTAAAGTGGAACTTCAATAACTTTGACAAGTTCTATTAGAAAGTTGTTAGTTCTCCCAGATTTTATATGCATGGATGCAATGCACACAACTATATTCCACCCAATTTTGTGTCTCAATTTTACGAGTTGTTACAGTAAACTTCATGTGGTTATTGGACAACTTCTTAAACACTGTATTGTAGATCAAAAAATTGTTGGACATGTGGAAGAGATAAACCTCCGGAGTCCCGAAGATGTGATCTTCATGAAATAACACCTTCTAGAAACTCTAAAATAAATAAAATGTAACTTTGAGATTTCCCCTCTTCAAGTAAGCCATGGCGTCACAGTGGAGCACTCCTAAGGGGGGGTTCCCTTGTGAAGAGACAAGGACTTTGTGTGGAGCTCTCCAACAAGATGCTCACCACATAGTGAAGAAGGGGAGATCAAGGGAGATGACTATTGGAGAGCCAAGTTTGAATAAGGAGTAAAGTAGATGCGAGAAATTAAAGAACCCCACTTCTGAGGCTTGGAGGATGCAGAACTTCAAGTATGGATTGATCTTCTCCACCAACAAATTGGTAATGAAGAGGAACACTCATTTGGTTGCTGCCGTCATATTAAGTTTTTGCAGGATTATGAACAGGCGGTCAACATAAATATGTGAGGAGTATGCAAACAAATAAAACTATTTGCCTGGAAACCATTGCAAGATTGGAAGAATACATAAAGACCCACAAGGCTAGGCTAGCAGAGCAATTTGAGATCAACAAAAGTATGCATGAGGCACTGATCAAGATCAGGGACAACACCAAAAGGAGTTCTTGAAGGAACTGAAATAAGAACATGTAATAACAATCTAAGTCTGGGGGAGTTTCACCTAGTCTTTTCTGATTTTTAGTTTATCATAATGTGTCTAGTTATCATTTTAGTATGGGTGTGTTTTTTATATTTTATCTATGTTTCATCTTAGTATATGCAAGCTCTTATAACATTATCATGTAGCCTTGGTTGAGTTGTTTATATTGAAAATATAAAGTATGGTGCCATCCATGGTTCCATTACATAGAGATTTATGGATAACACTCATGTAGATGCTCACACTATGTCTAGAAGTTTTAGTTACATCTTACCTTGAAACAAATTAACTCGAGCATCTTGGACAAGAGTAGAATCAATCTCAATAAATAAACGGAAAGTAAATGAATGACTCAAAGAAAGTCACTACTGGATGAATATTAAATTTGGATTTTGTAGGAGAGATGTGGTTTTGTAGGATAAAAATCTAGGAAGAGATGCTAACAAGGAGACATGAGATACTCTAATTCATTGTTAACCACAATTGGTCAAGTAATTCATTGTTAACCACGACTAGTAAACTAATTCATTGTTAACCATAATGGACTCTAAGATAAAGAAAAGAAAAGAGAAGGAGAAAACAAAAGAAAATGAAAGTAACAAAAATAAATATTTATTACATGATCCTTTATTAACAGCGTGACATTGAGGTTATCAATGACTAGACTATTGACGGATACCATGTTTAGTGCTAAAAGTGTTCAATTGTCAAAGAAAAATACTTGGGCCTATGGTTGAACTTGTTGTTTATCTTGTTTTCGCTATTCTCCTCTTTTAGTTGGTTGTCATATGAGAGTATTTATTTTGCAAATTCATCTAGTAAGTTCGGAACAGTACAATGTTTACTTATGAAAGATAATATGAAAGTAAAGATGATTCAATTGTCCAACACGCAATGGTTATGCTAGTTCAAAAGTAAGATGCAGTTCCTAGTGATTCTATTTATGTTATCATCATTTGGATGCATGTTAGTAGTAAATCTTTCTAGATAATTTAACATGCATAAGTTGATAATGCAATGCTCATATTTATTTTATCAACCATAGGCTCATTGATGCATGATATTATCTATTCGCTAATTTGCTTGAAGCTTGGGGAGTTGATACATGCATTTTCTATCATCAAAATATGAAGGAGATATGCCCTAGAGGCAAATAATAAAGGGTGTTTATTATCATATCTCAATTAGTTCATAATAGTTTTATACCATGATATAACTGTATTAATTGGAAACATTGGTACATGTGTGGTATGTAAACAAAGCAAGTCCCTAGTGAGCCTCTATTCAACTAATTCATTGGTCAACTGATGATCAAGGTTTCCTGATCATGGACATTTATGTCAATTGACAATGAGGTCATATCATTAGAAAATGATGTGATGGACACGCCTACCCAATATAAGTATTAAAATATGATCAAGTCACAAAGTTCATTGTTGTAGTAAATAGAATCGAAGTATCCTACTCCTTAGACCATGAGATCATATATAATCACTATCACCTAAGGCTGCTTTGACTGCATCAACCGTCACACCATAACAGGGTGATCATAAAGGTGTCTATCAGGTATTCCAAAGGGATAGGTTGAGGCGTATGCATCAAAATCGAGATTTGTTCTCCTGTGCGATGGGAATATACACCGGGACCACTCAGTGATATTACATCCATGAAGCAGTGCAACGTATGACTAGGTCAAGAGGATGGAATATCATGGGAATGAGTTAAGCAACACTTGTCGGTAACGAGATCAAACTAGGTATGGTGATACCGACGATCATATCTCGAACAAGTCAGGTATTGAAGTAACAAAGGGAATTAGACTCAATGTTTATAGTTCCCAAATCATAGGGTAACACACTTAAGGGTTCGATGACTCTTAGAGATAGTTTTGGATTCATCGGGATCACCAGAGTGAAGAGAAGAGAGAGACGTAAGTGTTCCGTGAGAGTCCGAAGGATGTTCGCAGTGATCCGAAAGGAGTTTCGGGTCATAGGGGATTAAATAATGTGTATTTAATATTTATTAATGGAATTAATATTAAATTAATATTTGAATTTGATTTTTGGGGCAGCCCACCCATAATGGGCCAAACCCCAGAGGGAAAGGCCCATGTGAGGGCTAGTCTCCCCAAGGAGGCAAGGAGGGACCGCCGCTGGCCTAGGGCATGGCGTGTAGGGTGAGGCCCCACCCCAGCCAAAGCCTCCTCCCACCTTGGACACCGCCTCTCCTTTAGTCCCACGCCGGGAGCTACCTCGTGCGAGTCCCTCCACTTCCCCTATATAAGGAGGGGCATGTGGGGAGGAGAAGACACACCAGAATTCCCAAGCCATATTTTCCTCTAGGGATTTCTCTCTCTCCTTGGCTTCCATGCTTGCGGTTCCAAAAATAACTGCATAGGTGGAGCACGATACTAAAACCATCACGCGGTCGAGCTGATGGATCACCGATCCAAAAGATCTACTTCCACAATCTCGGCTGGATCAGAGACACCGGGAGTCGTCGTTGAGCACCGAATGTGTGTGAAAACATGGAGGTATTGCTAGTTGTGGCACCTGGATTATCATGCGAGGAGCAACGCGACCTGGAGGTCGTCTACGTAGTTCACTTCATCATCCATGTTCATCGTGAATGTTAAAGCTTTCGATCTAAAAGGGTATGTGACCAAAACCTTCTCCATTATAGAATTACTCCTAGATAGATCTTGGCTTTTGGTGTTGCGCTAGCTAAGACAAAATATTGTTTTCTGCTGCAAACCCCTTCAGTGGTATCAGAGATGATTTATGCTTAGTATTGCTTGTATGGTTAGAACACATGTTAAATGTGGGAATTGATCCTATAGTTTTTACCCTCTCACGTGAACTTGTTCATATAACGGAATTGTTTGATGAAGTGGCCTAGACTGACCTTACGTGAAATATTACGCGAGACTAATTCCGTAGTTGACATATGTCTTGTACCATATATGCGGCTGACGAGTGTCTATATCTCACACGGTAGTTGATATGGCATTTTCAACGGGGGCCTCGAAAGGGGTGTCATAGAGACAATTATTTGATAAATGTTGTTGGAAGTTCATAGGTAAGAAACGGTTCTATCATGAAAGCCCTAGTAGCTACGTAAAACATGCAAGAGATAAAGTAAACGATTTTAACTTTATTTTGCAGGGAACATGTGATGTGATATGGTCATGGCTGTAAAGTAAGTATTACTTTCTGTTGGTAACTTGTATAAGTTGTAGTCATCACTGTGATGGACGACCAACTAGTGGCGTCGTGGACTTGGCACTGCACTGGTGGGCAAGATGGAGATCATGCCTGAACGCTCGATGGAGATCAAGGTGCATCAATGAAGGACCATATCATGTCACATACATTTAACTGCATGTGATGTTAATCCTTTATGCATCTTATTTGATTTCTAGTATTAGATACTCGATAGTAGCATTATAAGATGATCCCTAATTTAATACCAATAAAAGTCTTCTCCCTTAGTGTGCACCACAAAGAAAGTCCTCGTTATGAAGGACGCCATGATGATCTGGTGTTAGACATATCAGCATTCACATACGATGGGTATAAACCATGTTGCACAACAAATACAGTTAGGTTAATTTGGTGATCCTAGCATGCACATGCATGGCCTCGAAACACAAGTAATCGAAAGATAAAGCATAAGTCACATGAATGATGTGATCGACATTGTAATGTCCACCTTTGCAGCTATGTCGTTGGCCATGACGATCGAGGGTGGTATACTGAATTAGGATCGTGTAATAGCTAAAACTTCTTCAAGGATGATAGTTTTAGTGGGAGCTCAATTAGTAATTATATTATAAGTTGAACTTATATTATGAACTTAGTCTAAATATCTTTATAAATATCCTTGTAGATCATGTCAATTGCCAATGTTCAAGGCATTTTTGGCTCATTCTTGAATGATGAGAAACTTAAACTAGATGGGTAGAACTTCATTAATTGGTACCAATGGTTGAGGGACATCCTCATTAGAAAAGATATGCTCTGTGCTACGAGAGCTGCTAGGAGATTTCCCTGAGAACTCCGTGGGTGAGCAAGATGATAAAGATTTTCAAGCTCATCATGACATATTCATGACAGGCAAGTACACCATAATTCATGTGTCAACACCCGGATTTTTAATCCCAGATGCCTATTATGTCATTCATCACAATCCCAGGATTACCATTTTTGCGAGACATAACAGATTGGATATCACAGTACATCATCCATTACAAACCATACATAAGGTCTTACACAAATAAGGATCTCATGATCCAGTCTTTATACAACAAGCAGTGGAATAAAAGATAAGCGTAGCGGTGGGGTCCATCTTCAGGGGCACATGCAATGCCGATGAAGGCAGGTAGTCCTAGTTATCATAGCCGTCCCGCTGGCCATCATCTTGGTAGTCTCCTTCATAGTCTGGCCATGAGTTATCATAGCGGGTTTTTAGCTTGGTTGAAGATTGGGGGATTGGTATTCTGGAAGTTTTTGAGTTTGGATCCATGGTGATCCTAGTTCCCATGCCCTTGGTTGTTTTGGGCCATCTGAGCTATCTGCTGCAATGTTGCTAAGTTGGCCTGGCGCTCTGCCCTGCTTGCTTCACCGTCTGTAGCTAACATCTGCATAATCTGCAGCATTGGGTCTTGCGACGAGCTGTCCCTCCTTGGTTTCCACGAGTCATCTGAAGATTGAGGTAGATAAAGGGGTAAGAGGGAAAGTTCTAAGGTTCATGGTTTTGGTTTCAAGCTAAAACTTTGAGTTTGACTCAGGTTTTGCAACTAACTTCATTTCGTTCATGCAAACAAGCACACGATACAAACACACACCACAATCAACAAAGGAAAACAGATGGTTTTAAGAACCATTCTGCAAGCTACGATACAGTGGGACCGATACATCTCATGCTACGACAGTGCTCTAGTGCATCTACTCATCGTCGATGAAGTCGGAGTCCTCATCATCAGTGTAGAAGTCCACGGCATCCTCCTCCAGAAAGTCATCATCATTGCTGAGGTAAGAATCCATGTCTCCCTAGATGTCTTCACCCTCCTCTTCTTCCTCCTTTGCTGCAAGCTGAGCTTCCTGCTCCTTGACGGTCTTCTCGAGGTCTGCCACCTTCTTGCGAACACGGGCGATGGTGTGATCCTTCTTCTCGCGCTGGAGGCGAAGAGACTGACGATCCTTGACTAGCAGTGAGAAAGTCTGGGCCTTCTGGGCGGCAATGGCACGGTTGTGGTTGGCGAACTCCCTAGCATTGTCCAATTCCTTCTGGCGATCGTACAACAGGAAGTCAAGGTTCTCCACTTGACGCTTCAGCTCCGGGTGACTTGGCATCTCCATCGGCATCCCCATGAAGTTACGTCTTGCATAGTGAGCAAAACGGGTTCCCTGGAGTTGGTTGACACTTAGGGCACATAGACGTGCGAGAGCTTCATGCATTGCCCTGGCTAATCCATCTAGCCAGTTGTTCTCTCTCACGGAGAACTGGATTCTCCCGGACGTTGGTGCTTTGATGCTTCCTCTAAGATTAGCGGTGACTAGCCACTACAAATCTCCTCCTGGGGGTCCTGGAAGTTGAGCTCCAAGAAACTCCGGATGTGGGCGTCCTAGTAACTCTGGCAGTGAATCCAGATCCCTCTTGAAGATAAGCTGACCTCCGTTTCCCAACTGGTAGAACTTGCTGAACTGAGTCTCCATCTACAAGAATTAAGGATGAGGAAATTAGTGAAGTGATCAAGTGTGTCAAATTTTAAGTAGTAATGTAAGAATTTGAGGAACATGAATTTTTGAGAAAGAATGAATTCCCAAGGATAAGAGAGGAAATGGTTTTTCATAAATACTCACTTTGGTTTTGAAACTAAGTTTTTGTTTGGACGTCCATTCTAACTAGGGTCTCCTATGGTCAGGATGGCTCTGATACCAACTTGTCAACACTAGGATTTTTAATCCCAGATGCCTGTTATGTCATTCATCACAATCCCAGGATTACCATTTTTGCGAGACATAACAGATTGGATATCACAGTACATCATCCATTACAAACCATACATAAGGTCTTACACAAATAAGGATCTCATGATCTAGTCTTTATACAACAAGTAGCAGAATAAAAGATAAGCGTAGCAGTGGGGTCCATCTTCAGGGGCACAGGCAATGCGGACGAAGGCAGATAGTCCTAGTTATCATAGCCATCCTGCTGGCCATCATCTTGGTAGTCTCCTTCATAGTCTGGCCATGAGAATAGCCAGGGACAAAAGCCATGAGTACTCTTTAAGTACTCGCAAACTACCACTAACAAGTAGTATAATTCTAATGTAAAGTACTAACTCTAAGTTTAACTATAAGGTTAAGTTTGAAACCTAAGCTGAGTTCAGAAGCAAAGAAAGATAAAATAAAGTTCTAGAATCACTTAAGTTGGGAAGCTAGTGTCATAGTCACAACCCTATTGTGGTCAAGTCAAGATTCATCATTCATTTCACAAGTTATTTTGAAAACATCTGACAACGAAACAGTATGGCCATTCCAACTGTCCATAACCGTGGATGCGGCTATTCAAATAGTTTGACACTCTGCAGAGGTGGTACACTTTCACCACAAGATTCGATACATCCTGGTGGATAACCTCAATCATCATACTTAGTATGCAGATAATCAAACATAACCTTTCCTTTACACACCCTAGTATAAGCACCTCTCCTATGAGCATGGCCTCCCAACCATGACCATCTGTCATCTTGGGCACTGCATAGGTGGACAACATTGAGAGGTAGCCTCAGGTCAAACCTCTCCCGTGAGGGAACTAATACTAATTCATATAAACTTCTGGCTAAGCCTTACCCAATTCAGGTATTGTGGTTGTATGGTAAATTTGGAATGGTATCGCATCTAAATCCAACCATCAGTTTTTATAAAAGGGCTAAGGCTCATGCCTCAACATTTTCATCATCATAAACCATTTGTGTTTCTCAACACATGTCAAAACATCTCAATAGAATGACTCATCATTCCAAGGTTTTCTCAATTCATTTTTACCAAGTGTTCCCATCTAAAGTGACTCAAGTTTTTATCTAACTCTAAACTACTAAGTTAAGAGTGTTCACTAAAGTAGAAAGATGGGATCAATATCATGCCATAGAATGACATCTAAAGTTATCTAAATAGGTCAAGTTTTATACTCTTTATGCTACCTTCAAAACAAATAAAGGACTTTGGTAAAAGTAAAGAAAGTAAAGCTTGGAAAATAATACTTGGGGCAGTAATAGTCAAAGTGGTATAGCCAAAGCATGCCTAATGCATCTTGCTTAATTTACCTAGCTTAATTATGGCTTGCTAACAATAGCTTGCCTTGGTTGGTGCAGTGGTTGAAGTTTTCTTCCTCCTCCTCTTGGTAGAACTCCTCCTCCTCGAAAGCTTGGTCGGTACTATCGTCTATAAATACATACGGAGTACACAATCACCAAACAATACTTAACTAGTCTAATTTGCACTCTAGGCACACATTTGATGATCTATTATCATCACAAGAATCACAAGTTTTATTATCTAGTTTTATTCTTTTTATTTAAGAAAAGTAATTTCTACTCATTGAAAATAACTAAGATTTAATATTCACCACTTAAAATATGGGATCATGTGGACACATGTCCTCACCACATATTCTAACATATGGGAATGTAATTTAAGGGTTGGTTCATAATTACTTTTGTTTAAGTTCATTATTTAGTGATTTAAAGTGACTAGAAATGCCTATATAGCATTATTTTGGTACTAGTCCAAAGTCACTGCATGTAAACCCTAATATTATTTCGTATTCAGATAGGTATGGTTAAATGTGATTTTTGAGAGTTGGAATCAACTCAAAAGCTATCATGGTTGATTTTATAAAAATGTTTGAATGTGCAAACGCTTCTGTCTTGTTATTTTTACTAGGAGATATCTCTAACTCTAATTGAATTAATTCCAACGGGATTGGGTAGATCTTTTCAGTAGCTTTCTAACAAAATTGGAATCACTCCATTTGGATTTGTAGATCTCTCTGAATTGATTTTCAAACTAGGGGACAAAACTAAGTTCAAACTAAAATAGAAAAATCCTAATTTGAATTAAATGGATCGCGTGGGAAAGCTAAAGGGTCAGCCCAGTGGCACTCACAAGGCTGAGCAATCGACAGGCGTCCACCGTCAATGACTATTTACATAGCGGTATGGGGCGATGTGGGTCGTTAGATTAGAACTAGGATCTACGGCTAGGGCTCGTCGTCGATGATGGACAGGTCACCGGCGAGGACGAACCCTAGCGGCTCGGTGGGGGTGCTCAAGGGGCGTACCAGGGCTCCAGCAATGACAGCGAGGCGGGCAAATGAACTGGTGGACGATGGCGAACTTGGGGGTGGTCGCGGCAACTCCTGGGGTGGTCGCAATCAGCGGGGCCCTTCTCCTCCAGAAGCGGCCAACTCTGGTGGAACTCCAGCGACTACGAGCTCGAGCGGCTCCGGAGAGAAGTGGGGATTGATCAGTGGCGAGAGGGGAGGTGAGTGGTGTGCAGAATAAGGCTGGGGGTGGCCTCCTTATATAGGCTCGACGATGGGACAACACGGCATGGCCAGGCGACAGTGGTGACATGGCTACGGGCTACTAGCGGCATGGCTGCGAGCGGCGATCGATGTGCGGTCTCCTGGCGGTGGTCTACGGGGTAATGGTGCTGCTAGGGGCGGCGGCAAACGGTCAGGCGGTGCTCACGCTCTGAGCGACAGAGGCGGCGTTCGACATGGCGTGTGGTGGCTGCGTGTCAAACAGCGACGAATGGGCATGTCCGAGCGGTTCCTGGGTTCGTGGCTGAGCGGTGAGCGCGGGCTGTGGGCGAGGCGAGGCATGTGCACGCTTGTCAGGCGCAGCGCTCTGGCGCGTTCTCGGCATGGTGCAGACGCTCTGGGCGCGGCGCTCTACGGGTGGTCCATGGCTTGGCTCTGCTTGGGGAGGGACAGAGGGCGGCGGTGTGGTCTGGTCTAGCTCCTAGACATGGCGAGAGAGAGAGGGGCGGTCGGCTACGAGCTATCCATGCTCGACCGACGAGCATGTCCTTGGGGTGGCTCGACACTGCTGCTAGGGGCTAGGGGATGGGGTGCTTATGGCTTGGTGAGATCAAATGGAGACAGAGGGAGTAAAGTGAGGTCAATTGGGTGGCAAAACCCTGTAGAAACAGTGAGCTAGGATTAGAGTGTGATTCATGCCTGCCAAGTGTTTGTGAAAATGGCCGAAAGAAATTTAGTTTTGAATTTTGAAAAGATTTTTGGTGGGTGTGTTAGTCATAAGCTTGATCATCTGTGATTGCTTGGGTTTTGAAAATAAAGCTCATTTGAGTGGTTTTTGCATAAGTGGGATCTTCCCATATAAACTAGATTCAATTTTCAAATGCCATTTAAAATTAGATTTTGAAAGATTTTGGCAGATCACAAAGTGAGCCTTGGTACATCATTACATGTACTAGCAAGGGGTGCAAAGATCCATATTTATTTCTGTTAAGAATTGAGTACTAGGAATAGCCAAAGTAGGCATGTTGATTAAAATGGCACAAATGACCATTTCTTTCTTTTATTCATTTTGATTTGTTTTTCTTTAGGATTTGTTTGGGAATGATCTAGATGATGTTTATTTCACCTAAGAATCATTTTACAAGCAATGGATCACTTAATCATGGCAATTCAAAACAACTCCTATTTAAATGCGCACACATATGAATGCTTTTTTTAAATGGAAAAGTTTTTGCTAACCCTAATTTTGATGATTTGGATCTTAATAACCTTGGATTAAAGTTTTGGGATGTTAGATCATGCCATGGAGTCTAGCCTACGGCTACACTTCACGAAATCGAAGCACATTGTATAGTCGATGGACTAAAGGCGATGTTTGTGTGACAAGTCAAGATCATGAAGTCTGAGTACATGAACGAGTTTCATTCAACCAAGATGGAAGAAAACACCTGCTTGGGGAGCCACTTGTCCATCATGGAAGAGACTCATGAGTGCCTTGTGGATGTTATGGGCTACTGGTTGATAGGCAACTTTGCTATAGATGGGGTGTTGTGTTCGCTTTCTCCCAGTGACAAAGATTTCGTCTCGAGCTATGTCATGCGATGGGTATTGTACGCCTTTCATGAGTTCATGGCTCAACTAAGAATTCTAAAAGTAGAACCCATTGCAGGGGATGTCATCGACGGAGAAGGTATATATTTGATATACAAGTTATAAATGTTTTCCCTTGCAAACGCTTATTGCAGTTTACTAAGTATTTGATACTTGTTCTGTTTTATGAAAAAGGACCATCTACTTGAGAGCTTACTAGAAGATATGAGGTGACAAGGGCGTGTTGGTGTCAAGCAAGCTAGTTGATGGCCGACGTCATTCTCCCTCTATGTCTATCATTTAGATTAGTTTAAGGATTTGAATAAAAGTTTTGTAATCATTAAATGTGTGAACATTATTAGTGTTCTTGCATTTTGCAAGAAGGTTATTCATATAACCGAGATACAAATCAGTTATTCTATCAATAGTAAATAATAGTGATAGATTGTTTAGGCTCAAACTGCTATCCACGTCGTCCTAATTCTTTTCGGCCGTGGGGTGGACACCAAAAAGGACATGCGAAGATGTTGCAATGGAACTCTGATGTCTCGTGAGGTAGCTACGGGCCATGGCGAAAGACTCCCTACCACGTATGGGTGTACCACGCGCCACCATATCCCGCAACGCCGGACGGTAGGTCGCGCGTGCGACATGGACCAGCCATCAGCATGCGCGGGCAGTATTGCGCTCTATGAAAGGCGTTCCCGGCGTGACACGGCTCTGCACCCGCCAGGTGGCGGGACCCGCCGAGAGCCAATGTTGCAGCATGAGCCCATCCTAGGTGTGGTTTCTCGTGGCCATGGGGTCTGCAAGGAGCAAATATGGCAATATAGACCGTAGATGTCCATGGTTCCTTACAGACCCAGATCCCGTCCAGATTCAATGTGGTGGCACTATCGCATACATGGGTCCCGCAAAGTGCCAACGTGGTATTATAGACCGTAGACGTCTGCGGTTTCTCATGTACGCGGGGCCCATCCAGAGTCGATGTGGTAGCATTATCGCGCACATGGGTCCCACAAAGAACCAACGTCGCATTGTAGACCATCAGACATGGTTCATTCGAGCGAAGGGGCCCGTCCAAAGTGGTTCGCTGTAGCGGAGGGGTCCGTGGACATCCAATGTGGCATCGTAGGCCCTAGCCGGACGAGATTCGTCATGGTGGAGTGCTGAGTTGGCAACATAGACTCTAGGCATCCACGATTTCTCGCGTCTGGTAGCACAGTTGGTCGTGTAGACTCTAGGCGGTAGTATACACAATAGAGGTGTGCGGGTTCTCATGGAGAGGTCACTGTTAATCCTTTCATCTGCGTCTCAGAGAAAAACAAGAGTAGCTATACCGTGTGCATGGATGTCGACCTTCTTACTCCTTACCCTTCTGCCTCCATGCACGTGACATCCTTCGGCCCTTCATGCAAGGTAAGCTTCTACATCTTGCCAGACGGCGTCTCTACGGGGCTTTCATCCTTATTTTACCTTTATTGTTTACCTATGAGCCGTGTTTCTCTAACGTATTTACACACAGTTTTATTTGCTTTTGTAGGCTTCGCTTTACTATGAAGGATATCTTCTCACGGTATGTGTGCTTCTTTGCCCACAGGTTTTTCTTTCCTTTGTTTCTATAGTAGGACTTAGCATGCTAACTAGTGAACTTTCTATGTCTGCAGATTCTGGTATTATTGGCCCGCTCTTTTAGTACGACGGTATGTATCTCTTCTTTTGTCAATTTATTTTCCTATCTTTAGTACGGTGATTCTCATTTTTATTTTTTTTAAAATTTTATAATTTATTATTATTTTTTCAGCCCTGTGAGTCTGCTCACCAAGGAGTGGCAGAGAAGTTTCGTCCTTGCATCGTTCGATGTTGGAGAAGCTTATGATGGAAGAGCTACTAAAGGAAGACGAATCACATGACATCGCTGGTATGTGTTTTATTTTTGTTGCTTGCTCTTACAAATTCTACATTATTTTATTTCGCTATCCTCATGTTTGCCTTCTTCTTATCAGGGTCTCAAGTGCATCCTGCTAACGTCCAGTGTTGCTCGACCATGGTGGATGGCGACTTCCTATGTGTTTGCCTGCTGCCAACGAAGGAAGACAACCTTCATGCTGACAAAAAATATGGTAGGCTTACTTAGCTAACTTCTTGAGTCGACCTGCCCTTTCGCTTTGCTAGGCTGACCATTTCTTCTTGCCTTTTAGGGTCTTCTCTTCGTGAGCCCTCTATCGTCGGCTTATTCTCGACTACGACTGCCGCCGACTTCTTGCATCACGGCTGACTGCCTATGAATAAAGACAGCCTTAAGGAAGATACAAACCATGGCATGTTGCCTTTCTCTTCCAACGATGGTTCTACCTACTCGAATTTGACCCTAGATGTCTTTTCGCTAACCATTGCTTCTTGGCTTTTAGGTTTTCCTGCACGTCAGCCCCCTGCCATCGGCTTCTCCTTGACTACGGAGGCAGATGGTTTCTTACGTCTTAGTCGGCTTCCAATGGAGATAGATGTACTTCGAGAAGATACAGACATCATGTGTTTGCTCCCTCTTCGAACGATGGTGCGTAGATTCCCGTGGAAAAGGAAACAGAGGGAGTGTTCTGTTGGTACTTCCTGTAGCAACAGCGGATGCTGACTATTATCGGAGTCTTCAACACGCTTAGGAAAAACCTTCAGTCCATCCATGCTGGCGCGAAGGAGAATCAAAACACGTTGACAAAGCTCATGGCCAAGATTGAGGACATTAGTAAAATTCTTTTTCTGCTTGACTCTTCTAAGGAGGAGCGAAGGAGAAGAATGGAGGTATTAGAAGCAGGAGATGATGACGATTATAAGAGTGTATTGTTTTTTAAGACAATTTTGTATAATATTTTATTCTTTTTTCTTTGTTTTCGCATCTCCGTACGATTTAACTATAATAAAATGATGCGAGAAAATAAAGAGTAACGTGCCTATTGGTTATTTCATTTACGTCACTGCATGACCAAGAGTTATCGCTAGACCTATTATTTTGTTGACTTTGCATTGACGTTGCTCCTCATACATGAGTTGTCTGCGTTTTCTTATGTCATCAGTCATTCTGCGTGTGTGGCCATTGAACAAACGCAGTGTTGCAAAATGACAGGATAAGAGTTAGACATTTCCAAATAACATTCATGCACATGTTTTACCTAGGCTAACGATGCCAACGTGTAAGCCTTTTTTGATCAAGGTAAAAGAACTTGCTAAAAAGGCTTATATTGTGGAACATAGGTGAAAGGACAATGGATGTCGCCTAGATGGGGGTGAATAGGCTTTTAAAGTAATTACGGTTTAGGCTCTAATAAATATGAAATAAAACCAACGTTTAATATATCAAAAACAAAACCTAAAACCATTAGGTTCACCTAAGTGCACCAACAACCTATGCTAAGCAAGACAAGCAACAAGGTGATAGCAAGATATAATGCTTCGAGCATGATGGCTATCACAATGTAAATTGCATAAGTAAATGCCTCGGTTGTTAGATAACCGATAGACATGGAGACGGTGATTTTTATCCTGAAGTTCACTTCCAAATAAGCTATCTCTCCGTTGAAGAGGTGCGATGGTGCAATGCTCTTCGAATGCCACATATGGCTCACCTTAAGGTGTGGTGTCTCAATACTCACCCAACGCCACAAAAGGCTTCACCCCAAGATGCGAAGGCACGCAACTCACCGACGCTACAAAATACTCACCCTATTCTCCTGAGTGCGCACCACAAATGCGGGCACTCGATCCACTATGGGACACTTGAGGGCAGTCACTGAACCCGTACAAGGCTTGGGGAATCTCCACACTCAATTGGAGGGCTCCCAAGAAACACCACAAAGTCCACAAGCTTAAGGAAACTCCACAACCCAATTTGAGGCCCCAAGAACAAAGCCACAACATGCCACGAGCTTTAGAAATCTCCACAACTCAATTGGAGGCCCCCAAGAACTCACTACAACTCCACACAACCATCTAAGGTTCCAAGAACCCAAGAGAAACAAGCCCAAGAGCTTTAACTCGCCGAATTTCTGAGGAGAACTTAAACCTATGCACCAAATGCAAGAGGCAAGTCCTTCACTCTCAAATTCCACCAAAGCTACAAAAGCTATTGGGATAATGAGAGAGGAAGAACACAAGAGGAGAACACAAAACTCTCCAAGATCTAGATCCCAAGGATTCCATCACAAAAAAGGGATTTGGTTTGGTGGGGTTGTAGATCTAAATCTCCTCTCTCAAATCCCTCAAAAAGATGCAACAATCATAGGAGGGGGAAGGGGAGAGGACAAGCTCTTCAAGGTCAGCAATGGAGGAGAGAGAGAAAGACAAAACCAAAGAAAAGAGCTAATACCCACGAAGGGGAAGAGGAGACACTTTTAAAGGGCTCCTAGATCTGATTGTTTGGGACATTTTTGTGCCTGGCCGGTAGTACCGATGAGCCACCAGTAGTTCCGGCCGGCCCGGTTCCAACGGCTCGAAAGAGTGGATTAACCTGGTTGTACATGCCAGAAGTTATGCCTGACCTGGGCTGGAACTTCCGGCCGGTACTACCGGTCTACTACTGACCAAGTATCGACAAATAGACGCAACCAAATAGAAGGCTTACTATGGGTTCACAGGGATGAGAGAAAGTGGGCTAGAATTTCCACCGATACTACCGGCCGCAAAATGCCCGAGCGGTTCTTCCAGTCAACTACCGGCCCAACTTCTGGTAAATAGGCATCCAAAAAATAGAGCGGGTGTTGGGCGTGTTCCCATGCTTATCGGAACTATCCCGGTACTTCAACCGGTACTACCAGCACCAAATTGTCCTAGCGGTACTTCCGGTGAGGCAGCAGTACTTCTGGTCAGGGAAAACTCCAAAACCAAAACAGCCATAACTTTTGCATCCGAACTCCAAAAGATATGAAACCAATTTTGTTGGAAATATAAGGACATGTAGAATCCATGAATATATATACGAGATATCTCCCGAAGTTTGGAGCCAGAAAACCCGCAAGATCAAAAATGCAATAATATATTCAAGAGAAAACCATTTTGATGAACTATAGCTTGTTATGGAGATAACCACAAGCTCTAGATCCTCACATGGACAAGATACAAACAACAACCAAGAAACATGATGCTATGTATGCAAAGGTTTGAGCTCTCTCTAAAAGATACGATCGTGATACTCACTCGAGAGCCCCTCTTGATAGTAAAGCTATCTATCCTAAACCCGGTCTCCCAACACTACAAGAGACCAGTAAATAGAAAACCTATCAAGGTCATACCTTTGCCTTGAGCATTCCACTTGAGCTTGATGTAGACGATCTTGTCTCCTTCTAATATGGAACACCTTTTTTGATTACTCTTGCTTGCGCTTTGCTTGATGAAGACTTGCGACTTGCTCCCTCATACTCCATGAGGAAACCTCTTCTTTGAACTTGTATTTATCACTCCTTGATCACCGAGGATGGCAAGCTTCAAGCATGAGATCTTCTAGAGATGGTGCATATTGAGCTTGCACTACATTTCTTGCTGATGTATTGAAGATAGCCACGAGGAACTGTATATTCTTATTCAAGACACTCTTGATATTCTTCTTCTTCTATATGATACTAATAGGCACAAAGCCCTTGGACATTGCTTCTTCTTCATTTTTCAACTTTAAAACCAACACATGGCCTAAGCGATGCCAATGTATAAATCCTACAAGTGAAACTCAATTCAAACATTAGTCCAAAGAGATTGTCATTAATTATCAAAACCACATGTGGGGGCATACATGCACTTTCAATAGGTACTACCTATTTGCGACGCTGACGTGCCTTTGTCGCAAGGCGGATGATACGTGTTGCTAGCCGTTCACGCATTTTTCCTAACATTTATGACCCTGGGGCGCACAAAAAGGTTAGTCATGTACACGCGGAATGCATGCGTTGCCTAAGGATGCCATGATATAAAGATGTGTTCCGTCTCGGACAAGTTGTATACAAGATTAAATAAGGTATCATGATACCGATGATCAGATCTCACACAAGTCAGATATATAAGTAATAGAGGGAATTGGACTAGACGTTTATGGTTCAAATGACATTTAAATAATGGAATACATAGGGGTCATTATAGGCATCCAGGTCCCGCTGATGATCATTGGTCCGAGAAGCATCTCGATCATGTCTGTGATGTTCCCGAACTATAAGGTAACACACATAAGGGTTTGATGATGCTTAGAGATAAGTTTTGGATTCATCGGAATCACTAGAGTGAAGATAAGAGAAAGCTAGAAGTGTTTTGTGAGAGTCCAAAGGATGTTCAGAGTGATCCGAAAGGAGTTTCGGGTCATAGGAAATTAAATAATATATATTTAATATTGTCAATGGAATTAATATTTAAATTTGATTTTTTGGATAGCCCGGCCTTAATGGGCCAAACTCCAGAGGGAAAGGCCCATGTGAGGACTAGCTGCCCCAAGTAGGCAAGGAGGGGCCACCGTCGGCCTAGGAAATGGCGTGCAGGGTGGGAGCCCACCCTAGCCGGCGCCTCCTCCCACCTTGGTCATGACCTCTCTTTTAGTCCCACCCTAGGAGCTATCTCGTGGGAGTCCCTCCCTTCCCCTGTATAAGGAGAGGCATGTGGGAGGAGAAGACATACCACAATTCCTAAGGAATATTTTCCTGTAGGGATTCCTCTCTCCCTCATTGTCTTCCATGCTCGTGGTTCTAAGAACAATTGCATAGGTGGAGGACGAAACAAACACCAGCACACCATCGCGTTGCTGGATCCCCGATCTAAAAGATCTACTTCCGCAATCTCAACTGGATCAGTGAGACTGAGAGTCGTCATTGAGCATATAACGTGTGCCAAACCATGGAGGTGCTGCCAGTTGTGGTACCTGGGTTATTGTGCGAGGAGCAATGCAACCTTGAGGTCAGCTATGTTGTTTGACTACATCATCCATGTTCATCATGAATGCTAACGCTTTTGGTCTACAAGGGTATGTCACCAAAACCTTCTCCATTTCAAAATTACTCTTAGATAGATCTTGGCATTCGGTGTTGCGCTAGTTAAGAAAAATAATTTTTTTCTACTGCGAACCACTTCATAATAGTCACATATAGAACTAGTTTATATTGTTATTTGCAATGATACATCACTATTTATGTATTTTTAGATGATTTATGGGACTTTCTTACAAAGTCCCATGTTTCGATATTTAATTTCTAGGAGGCAGGAAAACCTCCTTTTTCGTACTTTGATGTTTTAGGGACTTACTAGACACCAATTAATTCGGGAAAAAATACCATGGAAGTTTTTCATCGGGAAAAAGGACATTTGTGCACTAGAATCAAACGAGGGGAGCCACGAGGCCTAAAACAGCCCAGCTGGCACGACCCACACCCTAGGCCGCACTACTTGGGCCCATTCCCTCTTCGAGCATCGTCTCGGATCCTCCTTTTACACATGTCTTTGTCTGGACAGAAAACCTACGCCCTATTTTTCTAGCATTATACAAGGACGACGTGGAGGAAGGCGCGAAGGTAGCCGTCGTTTATGAAACCAAGGAATACAGTCGTTTTCTCACATAGCCGAGTTAGGCTAGTAAGAAGTGGCTACTTTATGCAGTTTTGTATATGGTACGGGACCTCATCATAGCTAAGCATAGAGGCGGCGACGGAGGCGTTAGTCTTATCCTACTCCGGGAGAGGGCAGATCCTGCTGATTCGAGGCTGCTAGAGAAGGGGAAATCGAAGCCATCGTCACCACCAACTGCTCCTTGGCGTAGGGGGGTCTTTCCATCACCATCCTCACCTTCCCACCAACATCAGCATCATCCCCATCTCAAGATCGACATCATCCACTTCACAGTTTGTGGTAGATTGAACCCTGAAATATTGTTTAAGTGTTGTGTGCTTGATAACTTGTCATTATTTTGTGGTGAAGTTATACTTTCAAATTGTTTTGTATCCATATGCTACTGATCCGTGCCATGTTCACCATTATGAGTAGTTCCCCATGTTCCTGAGGTTATAGGTGAATTGACTATGATTTCTATGTAGCATGCAATGAGTATTTGGTTAAGTTTTAATATTTTATGTGGTTCTATGATGGTAATTTGCGAACATGAATGTATATTACTCCACCTTTATGGGCTCATAGGGCTGCACATTAGTGTAATGAAGAGAGTAGGGAGGGATGGAATGACAAAAACCGCGTCGTGAGACTTTGAGTTGCATTTGGGGGTTCTTGATCGGGGATCTTAGAACTTTAAGCAATGGTTGGACTTTATATCTTTATGAATCCTTTTCTTGCACATGAAAATGTTCTTACGACCAATCATTAGGGATGTACTTGCACATGTATATGGATGCACTTATTTTAAGCTCTGTCCAACGGGAATAAACTTGATGAGATGTTTACTATGTTGTTTTAAAGATTTTTATGCTATATAAATCCATGCCATCCTCAGCAACGTCTGTCACATATAAGAACACACACTTGGTTGTCCTCTTACTAAATAGAGGCTTTGGCTTTC
Source organism: Avena insularis (assembly GCA_023614405.1). Taxonomy (NCBI): domain Eukaryota; kingdom Viridiplantae; phylum Streptophyta; class Magnoliopsida; order Poales; family Poaceae; genus Avena; species Avena insularis. The sequence goes on along the minus strand of CM042688.1, from coordinate 411,492,060 downwards.
TCCGAAAAAAGTATTTATTTTCTTGCAATTTAATTTTATGGAAACCAAAAACCCCAAATCACAAAACCCTTGCATATTTTACTGTTTTACTTATTAAACTTGCTAACCAATACCTCCAGCTCCTCGTGGATTCGACAATCTTTTCTATATTGAAAGGAACTACAATAGAAATCTTGCAATTAGGATACATCAGCTTGAAGCTTGAGGCGTGGTACGAGGAGAAAGAGTTACGACTACACCAATACAACTAGCCAGTGGACGAGAAGGATGTCATCATGATGGCCATTGAGGCCTCCAAGGAGGAGGCCAATCTCGTGGAGCTGACCAGGTGGCTAGACCTCGACTTCATGCTCTACATCTATGCACTGCAAGTTGGCGTGATACCATTGGCTCAGACGCCGCCAGTGCAAGGTAACCCATGGGAGCGGTGGCCTAAGCAGGTGGCCAACTCGCGCTAACACCCGTGGTGGCACTATGGTCGTGGTTGATAGCCGGTCTTTGTCCACCTCACGGACGACGACGATGACTAGGGTGACCACAACGGCCACGGGCGATGCAAACCCTACATAGGATTTTTATCTATATTTATTTCGATTCCAGTTTTTGTTGAAGTTGTATTTGTTTTCCTTTTTACCACCTATTTATAAATATTTTTGTGAAATATTATGAAAATTTTAAAAATGCGTCGTTGGGTGCACATACGGACAGAAATGACAAGCTCTTCACATTCCAAACATACAGTCCGGGAGGTGGGGTGTTTTGGCTCCCAGATGCAAATGAACCTATTATGAAAAATACATAAAAATAAATTTTAAATTATCAAAAATATCTGAACGAAAAATTTGTATATACATCCGGACATTCTATACCCATATACAAGTTTTTAGAAAGAATGAATATTTTATGTGGCTTGTATAAAAAAGACAAAAAAAATTCGTGAATAGATACGTTGGAGCACTGAAATTTGTTGTTTTTATATGGGACATCTAAAATGTTTTTTCAGCTGCAAACTTGCGTACGAACATTTCGTGTCTCGATGTACATGCAGATGTTGTTTTCTAATTTTTTGATATTTTGAAATTTATGCCTGTGAGTTGAGTTAGATTTCTTCTGGTTCGGATCATTTCATACACATCGGTAGTTGGTCTAATGAGATTCCGATAAAGAAAATGCGCCTCAAAGTCCTACACACCACACGAGGTAATGTAGCGAAAAGTAGTTAGGCGGATTCCGGTAGGAAACCAATTAAAAACAGAACAACAGAAAAAGAATGTCGCCAGTTCTAATTTTTTAAGTGTTAGCAGGAGAACCACTAAATTCATTGAATAGATAGAAACCGGTCAAAATACCCACACTGCTCGGTTTATTAGAGAAAAATCGGACGAAAACCTGAACAACAACAGTCCACACTTAAACACGCAAGCACCTAAGAACACCGCCGCACACCCTCGCGAACCACACGTCCCCTCTGACCAAAAACCACCTCCAAGATGATGGCCCCAAGAGGGATTGCGAAACCGAGCAACGTAGCCACCGTCCCATCTGAAAGACGAAATCTCGGATTTCCCCTAGAGAAAATCAGGAAAGTTAAGCGAGGAACGCTACATCGACGCCTTAAGCAAGCAAGAGATGCCTATAGGCGCCACCGTCGATGACTCTGATCACAGTGCGGCTTCTCTGGCAATCTCACCCGCACAAGCCCAATAGGAAACGTTTAGCCTCCGATCTATCCTCACTACCCTTGCCTCTATGGCCAATCTCACATCCCTACAAGCCCGGCGTGCTGCCTACCCTTCTTCCACTTCCCCTCACTAGGAGGGAGGATGCAACAATCACAACGACGCTAGTCCTCTCCCCTTGGGAGGATACATGTGATATCCAATCATATGGCTTAATAGGATTGATAACTCATACCAACAAGTTGCAACGCCTTTTTCGGAAACTTATCTGAAAAGAACTCTAAGGTTAAGCGTGCTCGGCCTAGAGCAATTTTAGGATGGGTGACCGACCGAGAAGTGGGTACCGGGTGCGGACGAGTGAGGACAAAGTGCGTAGAAAAGATTAGTGTTGGTTTGTGGTGTCAGTCTAGAGATTCTAGTAAGCTGCCAGGAGTGACACCCCCGGGGCCCAGTGGATGGGGTGTTACAAAGTGGTATCAGAGCTGATCCTCGCGGTTACACGGGCGTATACGGGTCAGTGGCAGGACATGTGGAGCATGGCGCGTGTGGCCCAGAGTGGACACGGCATGGCACATCTGCTATCACTGGACGCACAAACATGTGCTAAGAGGGAACATTCTTGGCTTGTGCTTGATCGATGAGGGTAGCGATCTTCTAAGGGTGGGTGTATATGAGGTCCAAGCACATGGCTGAATAGGATTGATGGGATACTCATACCAACAAGTTGCAAGTTATTTTCCGGAAGCTCATCTAAAAAGAACTCTGAGGTTAAGTGTGCTTGGCCTAGAGGAATTTGAGGATGGGTGACCGACTAGGAAGTGGGTACCGGGTGCGCACGAGTGAGGACAATGTGCGTAGAAAAGACTAGTGTTGGTCTGTGGGGCTAGTCTAGAGATCCTAGTAAGCTGCCAGGAGTGACACCCCCGGGGCCTAGTGGATGGGATGGGAGGATGCAACACCCGCACTGTGCCATTCATCTCGTAAGCGAAGAATGCAGCGCCCACAATGGCACCATTGATATCCCTCTAGCCTCCACCATATCTCTCAACCACACTCAACAACAATGCTAGACAATCTTTCCATCCTCTCCACACCGGTGGGAGGATGCAACATCTGAGGTGCCATTCATCTCTTGCACTAGACGACAGAGCCATTCCTCTCCTACAAGAGCAGGAGGATGCAACACCGAGTCCTATCCTTCTAGTCGTGTGCCTCCAACCGTGTGCCAGGGCAACCTCCTCCTTCCTTCGGGGCAGCCTCACATGACCAGAAGAGAACATGCGTGCCATCCCTCTAGGCCACCTGCCCCCTCGGACAGCGTGAGTGGAAGCGCGCAACAGCTTGAGCGATCTCCTGTGTTAGGACAGATCGGGCATGTGTTGGGCCGACGCATCCAACAACAACCTGAGTGATCTCCTGCGCCTCGATGCCACCACCACCAGCGCACCATCACATCATGCAGGGAGTTTTGCGGCCCCTCCGGCCCAGGTCGAGCCCAAGGTTGGGCCCAGATCAGGCCCACACGTCCCGAGCCCTAGCGCCAGTCAGTCGTTGTCGTGCTGCGCCACCAACTCTGCCTTCTCACCCTGCTTATTGGCCCGCAGCTCTGCAACTCCACCATGTTCTGTCGCCAACCGCCACACCACAATCGAGCATCCTGCCCCGCTCACTGATATGTCGCGACGGTGCTCATTCCCTTCCCTCCACCTTTGATAGGAAGGGCACCACCACCTTCACTAGCTTCGACATTGTGGCAGCCAGTGGGGCACGAGGGAGGGGTCACTTCTAAGGTATAGGGTCGCCTTCGAAGCCACTCGAGCGGGAGCGGCCCGGGAGGAGGGGGAAACCACTCACCAACAAACCTGACCAACGGTCTGGCCCAACATGGCACCGACCTGACACAGACTTGACATGCCTGGCCTAGCATGGCATGCCATGATCCGTCAAGCTCGCGGGTCGGGCCGTGCCGACACGCGTGCTCCGCCCCATGGCCCGGGCATGGCACAGATGCCAGACGGGCTGCTCGTGGCACGTGAGGCAAGCGGGCCTTTGATCTTTTTCGCTGGCCCGTCAAATCATCATAAATAAGGTCCGAGTCTAACATATATTAGCAAGATTTGCGTGGTTTGCTGGTTAGTGCGGCGGTGAGAGAGGCGAGGGTCAAGAGTTTGACCCCCATAGCATGCTGTTTTGCCTATATATTCCTAAATTCCCACTCGATGCAAACTTCTTGGGTAGGGTCGGGCTGGTGTCATTCTTATTTCGCGGCCACGGGCCGGCCAGGTTTGCTCACCAAAGAGTTACCCGCTCTCTCTCTGCCAGCTCTAAAAGCAACTCCAGCAGTCACGCTACTGCACGGCACGCTGCATCTGGATAGACTGCACGGCGCCGGCTTCTCCTTCACCGGAAGCGCTATATTCAGGGCGCTAAAATAGCAAAAGTTGGCCCCCAGCAGGCGCGCTAAAATGCAGTGCCTCAAACACAAGTTGCACTGAAATAACACCTCCTCGAGATCTAAAAAATAGGCTAATTTTTTATAGAACAGGAAATAAATTCTATTGTATATATTTACATAGTGCATATATTACATAGTACAAAATAGATTGTACAGAAAATAAACAAACTAGTGCAGAAAAAACAAACTAGTACGAAGTAAACTAACTCGAAATCAGAAAAGTCCGGTGATGTGGCTGACATTAGAGCCGGCGACCCTAAATCATCCCAACAGGGGTCGTCGTCGGTGATGGTCATCGGACCGGCCTGTTGCGCCTCGATGTAAGCTCGCCTCACCATCTTGCCGGCCATCTGCTGGAGGCGGTCCTCCTTCTTCGCGGCCTTCTCCGCCTGCCTCCAGTGTCGTAGTGCTGCCTCTCAGCGGCAACGTCCTCTGGGAACCGTTGCGCCCACTCGATTTGGACGCACTCCTCCCGCTTGGCGATGAGAAGGCGGCGCTCGAGGGCGCGTTGTCTCCTCCTAGGTGATGATGCACATCGGCAACACAAGGGCCTCAGCTTGCTCGAGCGTCAACACGTCGTGGAAGTTCATCGAGGCGCGCGGGTGCCCGAGACGCCATGCCACCGCTAGGTACGCGCATGCCGTCTCGTGCACGGTCTCGAATATGCCGAGACCGATGCGCTTGTCGCCGGTGTGGATCTCGGCGTAGTAGTTGTCGGGGCACGCGTGGAAACCATGGTACCCCGAGCTCGAGCGGCATGGCATCCCAGCGGTGGTGGTGAAGCAGTGCATGCTGGCAAAGGCGAAGCGATGGAAGTGGAAAAGGGCACGCTGAAAAATCCGTGGCAGTTGGATCCGCGCCGCGCATCTTTTATGCACTGCGCGCTCAGCAGCGTCCGAAATAAAGAGCGCACCCGCTTTCTCCCTCACGGGGTAAAACTTTTAGTGCGTGCAATTTTGCCACGTCTACTGAAGGGGCACACGATCTCCCACGCTACAAATTGGCAGTTTTTTTAGCGTCGGGCCCATTTAGCGTGACCGGTGGAGTTTCTCTAAGAGCACCTCTACTCGTTGGCCATTCCTAGGCCAAAATCTTGGCGCTATTTAGCGCTGGACGGATGTAACCTTCAGCCTAGGAATGGCCGTTTTCGGACTCGCGTTCCCAGGCCGAGATCCCGCGTTTGGACAAATTTTAATCAAACTCGGTGAAATTTGGACGAGTATAGGTGATTTCATTTAAATAGCGGCGAATTCATACATATTAAGGCAAATTCAGACATATACCCGAGTTTTGAGTGCATTTAGGCTAAAAAAAAAACATAAACTAGGCAATGCCGACGTCGATGCTGCCGGTGGCGCCGCTCACATGCCGAAGTTGCGGTAGAAGCATGTGTAGTCGGTATCGCGGGTGCCGTCATCGCCGTCATCTTTGCTCGGCATCTGCGGTGCGCGCGGGCTGCCTTGGCCGGGGTAGCCGCAGCGCCACGGCTGAGAGGAGGGCGCACCCTCATCGTTGTCCTCGTCGTCGAGGACGATAAGCGGCGCGCCCTGGTAGGCGCGCTGGCGAGAAGCGCGACACTCGGCCTGGCGCTCGGCCTTCTCCTGCAGATGCCAAACTCGCGCCGCCTCCTGCGGCTCCCAGTTCGTCCTAGACCAGGCGTAGGCATCGGGGGCCTGCATTGGCAGGACGTCTCCCAGAGAGTTCTCCCTCGCCATCTTCATGACGAACGCATCCTCGTTGACTGGTACGGCCCAGACCGCCAACTCTAGCTTCGGCGTGCGTGAGGGCGCGCGGCCTTCGGTGATCACGATGCCGCATAAGGGCGTCCTCGGCAGCGAGCGCACCGACGGCTTGGCCTCCCGCTTCACAGGCCGAAGTGCGGATGTGTGAGTGGCCTCACCAGTGGCACGCGGCGACAATGTCGGCGCAGAGCCGGACGAGCGCGAGGAAGAGGTGGTGGAGGATGAGGAGATGAGGCTGCCCATCCTCCTGGGCAGCTAGTTCGCCGCTAGACGTATTCATGCCGCTGACGGTGGCGAGCGAGGGGGGAAGCCCAACCTAGGGCGGTTGTTGGTGGCGATATGCTCGTCCGTCCTGGTGTGCTCCACCACCAGCGGCGTGCCATCGTGTTGTGGCGCTTTGGCAGCATGCCGAGCGGGCCGTTGTGGGCAGCGAGCTCCTGGTTCCGGCGCTCGACAAAGAAATTCTCCCAGTAAACTAAGTTACCGGGGTCTTCAGAGAGCTCCGGATCCTCCATCGCCGCGACAGCGGTCTGGATCTCCTCCACCATCTTGTCGTCCTGAGGCACTGGTGACACCGGCACGCCATCGGCGCTGAGATTCTAGGTGGTGGACACCAGAAGTCCGGCGGCACCATATAGCCGATATCGTGTAGCTGCATCCACGCCTCCCACAGCTGGAGGGAATGCCAGCCGAAGCTGTTCCCCGCCGCGGGGTCGCCGAGTACCTCTCCGCCATTGCTTCCGCCTTGAGCTTCTTCTTTTCGTCGGAGGTGGAGTTCATGGTTAGGGAATGGGGAGGCTTGAGAGTGTGTCCTGTGAACCGGCTAGGGCATCAGAATTTATAGCTGAATAGGGGAAGAGAAGGCGGGAGGAGTGTAGCGGCGTGCGCGGGAAAACGCGACATGACAGGAAGGTGGGTCGGCAGTGGCGCGCCATTAAGGCGACGCATGGTCGACGATACGGACAGTCATTGCACAGCGGTCCGTCGCGGTAGCCGAGGTGACGGGATGAGAACGACTCGACTTTCTCTCACTGATAAGGCGGGCCACAAGTGGAGCTATTTTTTCATCGATTCCGCTGCGTTCGGCGTACCCAGATGATTCCTAGTGTCCTAGATTCGGCCTGGAAACATCGAATAAAAGTCGGGCCAAATCCGAACCAATTCGGCGTCCTAGGAACGTGACCGGCCATTTTTCACCGTCCGAATGAAAATTTCGCCCTAGAAACGGCCTCGTGGAGATGCTGAGGTGCTCTAATAAAAAGTGTTGCCAATCTTGATAGGCACATCCAGTCTGAGCCTGCCTCAGTCACCGAGTCGAGAAAAGGGACATCAATGTCAATCTAAAATCACTAGATAAATCACATATTGATGTCTTCATATCTCTGGATGATCCAGGAACAAAAGAATTTAGGTTCACCGGCTTCTATGGTGACCCTCGTCGTGAGTATAGAAAGGAAAGCTGGCAGCTTATCAAACATCTGAGAAGGAAATTTAGAATCGCATGGTTATGTGTTGGAGACTTCAACGAAATTTTATCTCAGGCAGAATATTTTGGCATGGGAGAGCGAGATAATTGACAAATGGATGGCTTCAGGGATGTTGTTGATTATTGCAAATTCATTGACCTGGGATATATAGGATTGCCATACACATGGGATAATCAACAGGAAGGTAACCGAAATATAAAAGTCTGACTTGATAGAGCCCTAGAAGATGAAGACTTTGCAAATTTATTTGAAGGTACTTGGGTCCAGCATATTCAGAACACAATCTCTGATCATTGTGGTCTTCTTGTAGAAATAAAGAAATCGTCCCAACGGAAGTACAAGAAGATAGGATCATGCCCCTTTCGATATGAGAATATGTGGCGATCCCATGAAGACTATGAGCACGTTGTATCTATAGCGTGGAGACAAATGGGCAGACCAGACCTAAATCAATTATCTTCAGCGCTTTGGGATGTACAAGAAAAACTTCAAAGTTGGAGTTTCAAACATTTGGATCAATCCGAAAGAACCAGAAGAACTTACGCAAAGAGCTGGAGACAATCCGAGGAAGTTCCCTCTATACGGGACTGACGGATAGAGAGAGATATGTGATGTGGGAAATGAACAAAATGCTTGACCATGAAGAAACAATGCTGAGACAACGTGCCCATATTCACTGGCTACGAGATGGTGACCGTAATACAACTTTTTTCCATGCTGTGGCAAAACAACGTGGATGTCAAAAAAGAATTGGGCCGCTAACTCGTGAAGATGGATTACTTGCCACATCTCAAGAGGATTTGGAACCACTTGTTGAACAATTTTACAGTCGATTATTCAAAGCCTAGGAATACCTTGATCCCTCTGTCATCACTTGCTTTGTGGCAAGGAAGATTACAAAAGAAATGAATGATTTCTTAGATTCTCCTTTCCTCGTGGACGAAGTGTCTAAAGCCTTATTTATGATGCATCCAAATAAAACCCCTGGTGTTGATGGATTCACGGCTGGCTTTTTTCAAATGCATTGGGACATGCTTAGAGACTCAGTCACTACAACAGTTCTAGACTTTCTTAATGGGGGAGTCATGAATGAGGAGATAAACAAGACCATATTAGTTCTCATTCCCAAAATAAAACATCCTCAGACTCCAGCTCAGTATCGACCCATTGCTTTATGCAATATTATTTATAAGATTTGTTCAGAGGTGCTAGCAAATCGAGTGAAAACCATATTGGATGATATTATTGCTGAAGAACAAAGCGCTTTCATCCCTGGAAATCTCATCTATGATAATGTACTTACATCATATGAATGCATTCATTATCTTAATAAGAAGAAAGGAAAGATTGGAGCTTGTGCCATCAAGCTTGATATGACAAAAGCCTATGATTTGGTGGAGTGGAAGTACCTTGAAGAGATAATGCGCACTATGGGCTTCTGCAACAAGTGGACGGAACGTATTATGCAATGTGTCTAGACGGTATCCTTCTCAGTTAGAGTAAATGGTCACTATTCTGACTTCTTCAAACTGACAAGAGGCATCCGACAAGGTGATCCAATCTCCTCATACTTATTTCTCTTATGTGCTGATGGACTCTCCTCTTTATTAAAAAATACAGGGCCATAATATCTATCAAGAGGAATTCGTGTTGGTATTCATGCACCATGGGTGCCTCATATCCTCTTCGCTGATGACTGTATTATCTTCTCAGAAGCATCCAAAAGAGGTGTGGATCACATTCAATCCATCCTTCAGGTCTACAATGTTGGCTCTGGAAAATTGGCGAATAAGGAAAAATTTGCTACATTTTTAGTACAAACTGCACCAACGATGTGATATGACAACTTACAAATAAAGACTGAAGCTTTGGGAGAAAAATACCTTGGCCTTCCGATGGCTGTAGGACGCTCCACGAAAGAGGCTTTTGAACGTATTCCCGAGTGGGTTTGGTCTCTTGTATCAGGTTGGTGTGAGCGAAAATTAAGTAATGCAGCTCATGGAATTCTACTCAAATCTATCGCTCAAGCTATTCCAGTATATTCCATGAGTTGCTTCAAATTGAGCCCTCAAACATGCAACAAAATTAGATCCACATGGCTGCTTATTTCTGGGGAGGGGATATGGAAAAGAGGAAAATGCACTGGCTCAACTAGACGGAGATGACTAGATCAAAACTAAATGGAGGAATGGGCTTCCAGGATTTACAAAAATTTAATTTGGCCCTCCTAGAAAAACAAGGATGGAGATTATTAACAAAATCTAATACATTATGTGCTATGGTACTGAAAGGTAAGTACTTTCCACACACGGATTTCATGGATGCAACTAAGGAGAAACATTCGTCTCACACTTGGCGTGCAATAATGAGTGGCCGAAGAGCATTAGAGTTGGGGTTGATAAAGAGAGTTGGATCAGGAACATCTATTAACATATGGACTGATAATTGGATACCATCAAAATTTTCCTTGTGCCCGATTTGGAGACCACAAGATACCCACTTGAATAAAGTTGCAGAACTGATAAAACCAGAGGGAAAAACATGGAAGGCGGATCTGATTAGGAACACTTTCTTGCCACAAGATGCGGATGCTATTATTCGCACTCAATTTTGCCAACAGGAGAATGATGTTATTGCTTGGACCTTTGAGAAACATGGCATGTATTCTGTTCGATCAGCTTATCATTGTCTAACATATGTTGATGAGGTTCCCGATCATGCCACTACATCAAGAGGACGTGATCATCCAATGTGGCATAAATGCTGACAACTCAAAACGACACCAAAGGTCAAGCATTTCTGGTGGCGTTGCCTACACGGTTTTATTCCAACTAGGGGCATACTAAAATGGCGCCATATTGAGCAGAACGGAAACTGCGCCTTCTATTGCCATAGGGATGAAACCATCTTTCATGCTCTGTTTTCTTGCCCGTGTGTCAATGTAATCTGGTCAGCTCTGAAGGAAGCTACAGGTGTAAAACTCCCTCACTTACATAATATTACTTGGGCCTCTGACATTTTGGATGAAAAGCAATGTAGCTCTTATGAAGCAGCTCTCATTGCAGCAAGAGCCTACTCCATATGGACAAGCAGATGTAGAGCCACGAGAGGAGAAACTCATTTCCCCCGCACCATATAGTTGTATGGGTGAGTGAAGTGGTACAGGAAACATGCTCTCAAAACAAGCCAATACCTCAGTTATCATTAGCACCTATATGTTGGAGGCCGCCGACAGGTATAACGATCAAGATTAATGCAGATGCTTCTTTTGACCCTATTTTAGCCTCGGGCACGACAAGTGTTGTGGCTCGCAATTCAAATGGTCAGTTCATTGTTGCAAGATGTGTCAGGTATAATGCACTGCCTAATAAATTGGCTCTGAAGCTAGCGCATGCAAAGATGAGGTGAAACTAGTTGTTACCTTACGCATGAAACATATAGCGTTGGAGACGGACTGTTTGAATTTCGTCAATCTATGGAAAATGAGAGACAACCAACGTTCTGAGATTATGGGAGTCATTCAACAGATCGAGAATCTCAGCAAACAGTTCGACACATTTTCTATCAACTTTGTTCCAAGAGAAGCTAATCATGTTGCACATTTATGTGCTCTGCATTCAAATAGTGTAATTTGTAGCAGCATCTAGCTAGAATCGGTTCCAGATTTTCTCACTAGATGTATAAACAATAAATGTAATATGTTAAATGAGAATAAATAAAGGATATCAAGTTTTCTTCTCTATCTCTACTATCTAAAAAGGAAAGTGGAGGTTATTTTTCTGCCGTCCCAGCACTACGTCGTTTCGCTTCGTCGTCCTTCGTCCACATGGGCCAGGCCCAATGAAACTGAGAAGTGTTTCATCGGATTCCCCTTCCTCGCGCACAGCCGCCGTTGGCCTCTACCGCTCCTCCTTCGTCACGCGCGGCCGCATCAACCTTCGTCACGTGCGGCCGCTGCTGGCCTCCGCTGGCCTCCACCGTTGATGTCTCCATCCTCTTCACGCGTGGCCACCGCCTGACTCCTCACCCACCTGCTAGATCCACTCCCATTTGAGGCAACACTGCATGATGGGAACCTCCTGGTCTAGCGCCACCATCGGCGGTGGTACAGGAGAGGTTGTCAGCCCAGGTTTGCGGCTCCACAACCTTGCCAAGAAGGTGAAGCTCATCACCGACATCTCTCTCCCTCTCAAACTCTTCTCTATTGCAATTTTTTAGAGATGCATCGTCCTGAACTGATGGTATCCCATTAGATTTTGACCTGAAATAGCAGATAGGGTTCTCTATGTTCTTTCCTTTTTTTATGTTGACTGCAAATTTCTTCGGTGCTTACTGATTAGTGTGCTCCTAGCTTTTGCAATCTACAGATGTTATCATGTCTTCTAAAAACTATATAATTTTGATGCATGTCATCTGACATTTGTTGCAAGCAGACTAAGGTATACACCAGTTCGTGCCTACTTAGTTTCCAATATTCTCTTTTCCTTATTTTTGCAGGTTTATGTGTAGAACAATGGTGAAAATACATTAGAAAAGAATATTACCGGAGTCAATGACTCATCTTCTCCTATAGACATTCATTCTCTTTCTTCTTGCTTATCTATTATTTACCATAGTTGTTTTGTTTAGGTCTACATGGATGTGAGATAGCTGAGAAGCATGGTGATGCTTCATTTTATCAGGGATCATAGTCTGCTCCCCCCCCAAGGTAAATCTGTTTTGCTCAACCTTTTGTATTTCATGTGCTGGTTGTACAAAGGTATGCATAACAGTCAGCTCACTGGATCAGTTAACACTGTCCAGAGGTGTTCGATGATTCACTGATAATTTGTTCTGTAAGCATGTTGGTGAGGTACTGAGGTCGGCGAGGGGTGGTGAAATACAGCCTTCAAGTCATTTAGATGCCAGGCATATCCCACTGATGGCCTCGTCTCCATTGCAGGTGATGCCATCCCACCTGTAGCGGTTCATGTCAGTCACTTCACAATACTGCAAATTTCCATTAGTGTCAACGCGGAAAGGAACCTAAGAAGGGCTTGAATAATGCATGCATTTGGTACTATTTATTGTCTAGAAGTTGTTCTGTTTTCACATTAGAGCTACGGAAGACAATTCAGAATATTGTTTGTTCATAGTCGACAGTCAAGTTTTGCATTGTCCATCCGCTGGACAGAAAGGCAATGATGCTAGCACCTAAAACAAATACAATAGCGGTGACTATCAATTAGTTATATGAGCAACCATTTGGGTCAGGTGAACCCAAATTATTTAGCCAAATCCTCCATAAGATTAGTATTCTTGGACAAGTGTTCTCAACCAAAGTATATTATGCACCTCTCACTGGTGCAACATCATTTTAGTTTTAAGTAATTTTGCTTAAAGTTCAGAATATCTCAGTAAGCTCAAGTCGTGATGTGGTTATTTTGTTAGTCCGCAAGTTGGTAGTAGTAGATTCAGTAGTCAAAATGGTCTACTATATTTCTATGTTGTGTATCGCCCCTTCGCCCGTCTGCCACCGCTCCTGTCCCGCAAGGAAAAACACCTGCCCACGAAGCCATGAGCCCCAACACTACGCCGCCTCCCCAAGATCTGCCGCACCGCCTCCCAGGATCTGCTACGCCGCCTCCCCATCCCTAGATGCAGAACAGTAGATCCATATATTTATTTTCTGAAAATCATTTTACTATTGTTTTGACAGTCCAGGTTGTTTCTTAGATCTTCTCAATCAGATATGATGTGCACAATTTTAGCTGCATGAGAAAGCCAGGTGTTCATTTTTCACACATTCTAACACCTTGTGCACGCATCCGCCCCACTTAATCGCAGACTTCATCTCATGTTTGCTGGATCGAGCTATCTAAGTCTCATCATTGGGAAGACATCTCTAAGCATTTTCCATATTTGCTAATGATCATTAATACCTAATGGCACCATGAAGAGGAGGATAAACCCCTCACTCCAGTTTCTGCAGTGTCCTTCGAGAGCATGGACTTACCCACCATTGATACACTGCTTTTGATCTCTGGTTAATTTATTTGTTTCCAGTCAAGGCATATTTCATTTCTATTATTTATGTGTTGCTCATGTTCTTTAATATATGATAAGATGTAGTGTCTCTCGAGACTGTTACGTAGCTTGGATTCCCAAAGTGAAAGCAACGTCTTCATGTATTCATTTTGACATTAAAAGATAGTGTTAAAATTCCTTTATGCTGCTATTCGAACTCCAAGTATTACACATGTCTCCCGCCTGCATTTTCTATTTGTAAATTCACTGATCACTTTGAAGCCTAACAACTTTAACGAGCTCTGGATTCTTCTTGTAAAGTTGCAGATACTTTGGATGGATAACAAATTCAAAGCTCATCTCATAGCTGTAGTACAAAGCTAGCAGCACCGAGCTTCGTTCTGCTAAACATTATTTCTGAAGGTTAGGAGACACTGAAAATCTAGCAAAGGTCATGCATGAGTTTCGTTTCAAATGCCTCGTAGATTCTCTACTATCTAAAAGGAAAGTGGAGGTTCCGTTTTCTGCCGTCCCCGCACCCACATGGGCCAGGCCAAATGAAACCGAGAAGCGTTTCATCGGATTCCCCTTCCTCGCGCACGGTCGCCGCTGGCTTCCCCCGCTCCTCCTTCGTCACACGGGGTCGCACCAATCTTCGTCACACGCGGCCTCCGCTGGCCTCCACCGTTGATGTCTCCATCCTCCTCACGCGTGGCCACCGCCTGACTCCCCACCCACCTGCCAGATCCACTCCCATTTGGAATGTAGTTAGTAATTTGCTAAAGCAATACAAATGTGAGAAAATGATTGAAATTTTTGAGGAATCCATGGTTGGAAGCCACATCATGCACCTGGTACAAGTCTGTCCGTCTCCATTTCCGTCAGCCAGATTTTGCAAGAAGTATTTATTCCTAGAATACAGACAAGTTATTGATATCCAAGAACATAGTATATCCATTCTTTTGCACGGACTCTGCTTTAATAGAGATTGCATTAAAATTTCAAGTTTGCAACCTTGAGTATTGGACGTCTTTCACAAGTATCGGACGTCTGATTGGAAAGATTTACATAATGTTTTTATATGGTATCTAACAGAACAACATTGCCATATCCTTGCACAGTTCAGTTTCTGATAATAGAGGTTTTCTGTCCTTAAAAATCTGGCGATTATTATATATGTCTTGATAGGGAGTCCGACGCCATGTTGCTACATACAGTTGGTGAGGGAGTTGTTCACCGCGTGGGACGACATCCCACAGTACTGGAGCTGATAGAGCACTACAAAAAAAGTTGGATTTTACAACGGATGATTTTCGTGGTTTAAGGCCCTTTTTCGTGGCCAAAAAAGTCTTCCGCGACGGATGGCCTTCGTGGTAAAATCCACGTCACAAATAAATTAACCACGAGTTTTTTCGATCGTGGTGGATCGTACCCTCCAGCAACGAAATCTTGTTTCGTCATTGATCTGTTCGCTAGCCGCATTGACTATTGACATCATGCAAAATGCCACGTGACAGCCGCCGTTAGCGGCCGGTTACCGCCGTTAACTGTTCGTGGCAGAAGCTAGGTCCAGATAAGGCCTGCTAAATACTAATTGGGACGACCCATGAGGAGAGCCTAATAAGAAGGTGGCCCGTTACTATTTTGTCCTATATGGGCCCAACAATGCAGCCAGCAGCAACCCACAAACTTTTAAGCCCGATTCTGTTTCGACCTACAGAAGACCCATGTTGGTCCAACACCGTACGACCAGCAGCCTGCGCCAAGTCGCTCATGTACACTTAATGCCTGCAGTCAACCCATCACTGTAATCGCAACCCATCTTGGGTCGCTACTAACAACCTTTCTTTAAGATGGTCCATTCATTACGGTCTTTTCTTTATTCGGCCGTTAATCGCTTAGGCCCTAGCGGCCCATTATCGTTCTAGCTGGTAAATTTTACCGACTGTTCTTGCCCTTGTCCGAAATTTCTCGGCCGTTATTGTTCGATCTTGACCTATTACGCTTTTCTTTATTACGGCCCTTTACTATTGCGGACCTTTATTGTTGCGGCTCTTTACTGTTGAGGCCTGCTACTGTTTTATCTTGTTACTGTTCTGCCATTTTACAGTTTCTTGTCTGTATTATAATGGGTTTTTTGTTCGCTCTGCTCGCTTCTAGCTGCGACTTTTATGGCTTTATCTTTACATGACTGTTACCATATGTAGGTCGGCTCATTATGTTTAGGGTCTTTTACAGTTTCAGCTTTTCTGAAGCCCACGCCAATATCATAAAAGGTGTATAATAAGTCAACATCTTTTTACTATTCATCGTCAGCCGAATACAAGACGGACCAATAACAAGGCACGGTACTGTTCCCTAATTGACCTGCCTAGCGTATTTATCGTAACGACTACCGCTATGTGTGGATAGCGTCAACTAAATGTCTACATGGCCTATGCGAGTTATCTAGATATTACATCAGCTACAAACTTTTTAAATATATTATATATTATCAACTCAAGGGAAAACAAAATTGGCATTTTAGTTGATAATGAAGTTGGTAGCAAAGTCCTCAATTTGCTTTCTCAATCGATCGTCTGCATCTTCCTTTGAGTGTGACAGCTATATTGGAGGAGACATGATCTTACAGCCCCTATTTGGCAGTGATAGCAATAATTACAGTCTGAAACTATGTAATAACAAGTTAATACATCAAATAAGACAAACTACTCGTTTGACTGATATGATAGGAGCTATGAACTAGAGTTTACAACTGGTCAATGGTTCAATTATTGACCAATACGTCATACAAACAGGACAAGCAAGCATGCGTTAAACAAGTATGCCTACCGTGAAACGAGCAATCAAAAAATGTGTGTGTGCCACTCAAAAAAAATGTGTATGTGTGGCTTAGAATTTCAACAAATATAAACTAGCTAGGTCATTTCAATAAATATATATGAAAGCAGTTGTATACCCTAAAATGCAAGAGACGCTCGGTGACTCAAAATTTGCGCAGAGCCACAAAATGGCATGCAGTTACTGTCCTAGCGAAAAATGAACCAGATAGAAATTATAACCGCATCATACGAGAACTTGTAGAGCAGGAATGCAAACCACGAATGAACTATATATTGTAGAGGATAGTTATGACGTGTCTTAGGATGAACCAGAACCAGAACCAGATGCGAGATATAATGGCGTCGTTCGTGAACCTGTAGAACAGGACGAACAAGCATTAGATAAGTGTGCCTATAATAAAATGAGCAATCAAACAAAGTGTTTCTTAAAAGTTCAGCAATATAAACTAGCGAGGTAATTTCAGCAAATATATATGAAGCAGTGACATCTCCTAGAATGCAAAGAGTCGTTGAGTGACTCAAAATTTGCGGTGAGCTATACAATGGCATGTAGTTACTGTCATAGCTAAGAATCAACCAGATAGAAATTGTAATGACAT
Source organism: Avena insularis (assembly GCA_023614405.1). Lineage (NCBI taxonomy): Eukaryota > Viridiplantae > Streptophyta > Magnoliopsida > Poales > Poaceae > Avena > Avena insularis. The sequence continues at coordinate 411,475,249 of CM042688.1, read as the reverse complement.
CATAAGATAACTTCTAGAGTAGAAATGCAAACCACGAATGAACTACATAGTAGAGGACAGTTATATCGTTGCTCAGGACGAACCAGCACCAGATAAGGAAGTAATGGCATCCCTTGTAAACCTATAAAATAGGCTATGCAAACCAACATGTTCATTGTTCCATTTTGAGCTGTATGCAAGAAAAAGGAAATAGTTAGTGATGCAGCTTTTGAAGAACCGGATGGTAACAACAAAATTATAATCGAATTAGTACGCAGGGTTTAAACGGCTACTACAGGATAGTAGAGCGATGCCAAGGAGGAAATAATAGCAGGAACTGATCTCAGGATGAACCAGGTAGATTCAGCAACTGTAGAGCAGGGAATCAACACTAATATTTTTCACTGACTTTAGATTTTGCAAGAATTACACGGTAGCAGGAAATTACTGTTGTATGTAGTAGCTAAGAACACGTGCATGAAAAAATAACAGACATGTTTATGAACTTAAATTTGTAGAGCAGCGAATGGAAACCAACATATCTAATGACCTTGTATGTACTAGCACGAAGAACAGACATGCCCAGTGACTTGTATGTACGAGCACGATTACAAAAATGTTGTTCACCGCGACAAACTTTAACCTTCTATACTGCTGACAAAACAAAAATGCAGATTTGGTTAACCTTGGTCGAAGAGGCGTCTAAGCATCGTCGGTACCGTGCGGGTGATGTCCAGGTCACCAAGGGTGCCGCGGTTGCGGTGGCTGTTGGTGTCGGGGAAGCCAATCTTGGGCGGTCGATGTCGGTTTCAGCGCGGTGGACGAGAGCATCGTTGAGGCAGATCCAGTGTAGTGAATGGCGACGGTGGAGCAGCTGGCCTAGAGCGGTGGGCATGGAACTCCTTGAACTAGATCAGGTCGGGTGTACACCGGTGAAGCGGATCCGGTATGGTTGGGTAAATTTCGGTGGCCGAGAGGCAGAGCTTGGGCGGTTGATGATGCCATCGGCGGTGAACGACACCGCAGCTCGGGTGTAGTGGCAGAGAGACCCTGTGAACCAGATCCAGTGGGTGAGCATCGGTGAAGCGGCTCCACGTCGGTGCACGAGACCGCGGCTCAAGCGGCTCCGGCCGCCGTGAAATTCCCGCCGGCCAGTGCGCGTGGTGGTTGTGGAAGTGAGGGCATGGGAGAGAGGGGCTAGGATTTTTGGAAGGACCAGCGGGAAAATCTGGGCGAATCGGGACTAAGGAGGTGAATAGAAACATAATTACAAGCGTGCCCTCAAGCTACCGACTTTAGCTTGCCCATAGGGTGTCAGAACAATGGGTAGAATGGGAATTTTGAAGTCAAAAGTTTTTGAACGGAGGGGCGCGAAATGATTCAAGGCCGGTGTATGATTTTTTCCCTTGATTGGGATTTTAAATTTGGCGACCGTCCATCTAATAATAATATAAAAATGGTACTGCGCCGGTGGGATATTTCGCCTCAAAGTTTTTGAAACCGAGGGACGGGAAATGCTTCAAAGTAAGTATATGGTTTAGCCGCTCAACTGAGATTTTGAATTTGACTAGCGCCCTAATAATACAAAAATGGTACTCCCCCGGTGGGAGATTTTGCCTCAAAGTTTTTGAAAAGGAGGGGCGGGAAATGCTTCAAAGTCGATGTGCGGTTTTGCCGCTCGATTAAGATTTTGAATTTGACTAGCGCCCATCTTATAATAATACAAAAATGGTACTCCCCCGGTGGGAGATTTTGCCTCAAAGTTTTTGAAACGGATGGGCGGGAAATGCTTTAAAGTCGATATGCGGTTTTGTCGCTCGATTGAGATTTTGAATTTGGCCACTGTCCATGTAATAATAATAATATAAAAATTGTACTCTCTCGATGGGAGATTTTGGCTCAAAGTTTTTAAAAGGGTTAGGCGGAAAATGCTTCGAAGTGGTGTGTGTGATTTTGCCGCTCGATTGAGATTTTGAATTTTGCTAGCGTCCATGTACTACTAGTAGTAGTAGTAGTAAAAAAGATGGTAGAACATACGGCTATCTAGTCAGGAATTCATGGCTGAGAGTCACATCAACTGATCATCCATATAACCACACTTGATGTACTCCCTGTGTTCGGTATTACTAGGCCAGAGTAGTACTAGTTCGGAGAATTAACTTCACCTATTCACTTTATCGGTAGTTATTGCATTTAGTAGTAATTCTAAAATCCAGCCAATGCACGTGGCCACCGCATCTAATTGAAAACATGTAAGCCGATGGATTCCGTTTTAGCAACATGATCGGCTAGGTATAGGACGTGGTGGTTCATATTTTTTTTGGTCAACTAGAGTTGTAATTAAGCAAAACTAGGACATTAATTGGACCTCCGGCCTAGCAAATGAGGATGTATAAATAATTAAGAGGTATATACACCTTTAGTCCCACATATCACGAGAGCGTTTTAGTCCCACATATTAAAAAAATGAGCAATACTAGTCCCACATCTTGCATCGCGAGAGCGTTTAGTCCCACATATTGAAAATTAGCAATACTAGTCCCATAACTTGTATCTCGAGAGCATTTTAGTCCGATTTAATCTAATTTTAGTAAATTTAACTTAATTTGTCCACAAATAATGTTGATTTTTTTTAAATAACCCCTCTATATTTTGCTATGTCATTTGTATCCCTATGCAGACTGACAAGTGAGCCACCTGTTAGTAGACGTACAAATAAAATAGTTAAATCTCTAAGAGGAGAATAAGTTCGTACTTAACACTTTTGTACAATGAGACATATGCAGAAGCCACTATACCGGTAGATGCTAGTTGTTACTCCTGTTAGACGAGGAGTACTTGAGATGACGTAATTATGCCAGACGAGGAGTACTTGGAAGGACGTAATCATTTATATAATAAAAAATCACACACAAACGCAAAAATACTCATGTCTACTGCTAGTATAATCTTGTGTATCTGTACCAAAACATTTTGTCATGTGCATGTTGGCACGGTCCATAATATCTACTGTATAGCTTAGTCGTTAATCTAGTAGCTAGCTGCAGTATCTATAATAAAATTGATTTTTTTTTCTTATTTGTAAAAATGAAAAGGAATAAACTTGAGTTGTAATTGTAGCCCATAACACAAATTATTTTGAATTGAGAATTTGCATCTTTTTTTAGATTTTTTCACATCTTTGAAACACATATTTTTGAATATCCAAAATAAAGAACACATCAGCCGTAGCGCTCTTTAGTTAATCACTTCCGTGTGCATGCTATAATGGCAAGGCTGATTTTCAAGACTACAGTAATCAGTTCGATACCCTAGAATGCATTGGTAATTTTTCTTATTTGTTTTCATATTCAGATCCGCCTGTCAGGTCATACCGAGGTCACAACTTGCAGGGAGAAAATACATAGAGGTCATTTTGAAAAAATATGATGCCACTTGTCAGTTCTTGAATGAGTTACGATGAATTCAATTTTTTTTACAGAAATTCGATTGAATTGGACTAAAATGCTCCCGGTTATAGGTTGTGGGACTAGTGTTGCTCACTTTCAAGATGTGGGACTAAAACACTCCCGCGGTGCAAGTTGTGGGACTAAAAACGTATATACCTCAATAATTAATAACCGTGCTATTGAGCAAACATGAAGTTTTTAGGTCTATGGAGCATACACCCCATCCGGCCACACGTTGAGTAACCAACGGCACAGCCAAAAAGCGAAAATGGAAAATGGAAAATGCCATGCAAAAAATAGAAAATGCCCTGCGTTTGCGTGTGCCCTGAGGTACTAGGGAACCCACGTTTTCTTCTTAGATTTTGGGATAATTAAATAAAATGAGGTTATGATACTATTACTACTACTACTAGTATCATCCTACACCTACACATTCACGTGCTCCCAGGAGTCGTACGGTGGTGTGCACGACCGTTGTCCCGTAATTAGTGCATATGCGCATGCGCGTCCCCGTGCCAGTTTGATGAAACACGCATGCGATTGCTGTGTGCATGATGTTGTCTCGTTTCCATATGATTCGCTTGCCTTTCCCATGCCTTTCTTTATATGTGTGTCTCTGGAACCGCTTCCTGTGCCAGTCGATGGGACCGAGACCACATGAACGCCATCATCCATGGCCGGCAAGAAGAAGGAGGACTCTCCATGGGCTGGTCTCCCTGAGGGACTCGTCCAGAAGATAGGTGACATCTTCCTTTCGACGGACGACTTCGACTACTACGTCGCCTTCCGGGCAGTCTACAACACCTAGCGCGGCTTCACGGAAGAATGCTTTATGCCAGCCAACTATATTGTTCTAGAGCACCAGTTGTCGGAGGTGTATCGGGTAGACGACGCCGCCATCACGTTGCTGAACATGAGAACTAGCCGCCACCTTGAGAAAAATATTAGCCAGGTTATTCGTAGGTGCTTTCTTGATATTCATCTGTATATATGCGATCCTTTTTTGCATTCACATCCTACACTATCTGTTTTTCAAGTTCTGTTTCTTCGTCCACTTGTTGCCCAGGGTTTTGCTCCATGGTTTACCTTGATTGAATTCAGTATGTTTACCTTGACTGAACCTCTATATCTTCTCTCTCTCTCTCTCTCTCTCTGGAAGGTACTTTTATGTTGGTAGCACAACCGGCGGCCTCCTTGTACTTGGACAGAGGGTGTAGCCGTACAAGACCCGGTTGTACAACCCCTTCTCAGGCGCTATCAAGCACCTGAGGGCAGAGATACCGGCTGAGCAGGTGGCTTCTGTCGCTGTGACAATGTTCCTGTCGTTGATTGTGTTTACATCAAACCATCAGAACCCCACCATTCGGTGGGCGGATGAGGGCACGGAGGAAGGGAGTCGCCCGTTCTTTGGTGAAGGGTGGTACTCGCTGTATGACTTCCAAGAACTCCGGAGCATGACTTCTTACACTGGTGATGTTTTTGTTGTAGACAGATACAGGTCTATCCTCTCGACTATGTGTGATGCTGCTCATGGAGATGTCTAGCTGCAGCGCTCCGCACGAACCCTGGAGATGCATCCCACCATTGCAGGCCCTGTTATGCGCTGCCAATTGCTAGAGAATCATTTTTACCTCGTCGAGTCCGATGCGGAGTTGTTGTTCGTTGTGAGTGGACCGGTCTATGGCGGCAGGCCGGTTGTTTACCGGGTTGATACCTAGAACCGTGTCCTTTAGCGAGTCAGAGGCATCAGAAGTCGTGCTTTCTTTGTTGTTGACAATTGGTGCGTCTGCGTCGATAGCGCCAGGGTACCCACGGTGCAGGCTGGCAGCATATACTATGCAGACCTATCCGAGATTAGATCTTACAACTTTGAGTCTCTTGCGTGGGAAGAGGAGCCAAGGGTTGTATATGGGTATGGAGTAGGAGTATTATAGATCAATGACCATCCTTTCGAACTCGATCGATTGCTGGCGGAGTATTGTAGAATCGTCGAGCATTCTGAGCTGCAGATGGTGCCGCCTTATGCCAAGGATGGTACCACCCACTACGATTACTATGACGACTATCGTGTCAGATTGATAGATTGTGTGGGTCTGCTCCTGATGTATTCTCTTCAGGTTAGCTCTTTATGTGTTCACTTTGTTGAGTGAACGTCTATGCATTTTGCAAGTTCTATGGTGCCCGTGTAATACAATGGATGTTCTCCCTGTTCCAGAAGATCATGTGTTGTACGTCTTACAATTTCATTGTTTTTTCATGTGTGTGTAGTAATTCTGACAGATACTCAGTTTGTAACAATCTCAAACAACTTACAACTGCGAATTTCAGTAGATTCTAACAATCCTCAGTAAACTTGATAGTAATAAAATGAAGCATAAAAGTTGCATCAGAGTCCATACAACTAAAAAAACACCTAAATGGTGTTACAAAAAAGGTCTCTATGGAGCTTGCATCGCGAGGCATGTAACAACTGGCTTTCCATGAGAACCGCAGATGAGATTATTAAGTATGTTCTGCGTCAAAGCTTGCATGTTGTAACATCCCAAAACTTCAATCCAAGCTTATCAAGATCAAATCATCCAAAAATGGGGTTAACAAAAACTTTTCCAAATTTAAAATGAAAGCATTCATATATGTGTGTATTTAAAATAGGAGTTGTTTGAATTGCCATGATTGATTGATCCAATGCTTGTAAAATGTTTCTTAGGTGATTTAAACATCATCTACATCATTCCCAAACTTTTCCTAAAGAAAATCAAATAAAAAAGAATTAAAATGAAGAAATGGTCATTTTGACAAATTTAACTCTCATGCCTACTTTGGCTATTCCTAGTACTCAATTCTTAACAGAAACAATTCTTGATCTTTGCACCCTTTGCTAGTACACATAATGAGGTACCAAGGCCCACCTTTTGATCTACTAAAAACATTCTGTAAACTATTTTAAATGACAGTTTAAAATTGAATCTAATGCATATGCATAGATCACCCCTATTTCAAAAACCATCTAATTGAGCACCATTTTCAAAACCCATGCAACCAGAGACTACCTAGCACTAGTGGAGATCACCCAAAAATTTTGAACTCAAAATTCAAAACTTTTTCTCTTGCGGCCATTTCATCAAACACTTGGCAGGCAGATTTCAAACTAAACAAATTTCACTATTTTAAATAGTGTTCGCCAAACTTGTTCCCCAACTTGCCACCAAAACCTCTCCACTACTCCCCTAACCCTCTCTAGCCTAGCCACCTTGTGCCAAGACCAAATGGTCATGGCCATTAAATGAGCCCCACTTGGGCACCCCCAACCCAGCTGACGGCCACGCCCGGCGCCATCCACCGTGTCCTGGAGATAGCCGTGGTCCACCTCCACCGCCCAACCAGTCCCAGCCGAGGCGATGTGAGAGCGACCGAAACATGCGCTGAGCACTGTCGACCATCTTGGCGCCGCCCAGAGCGTGCACTGTCCTCGCCGCACCGACCGCCTTGGCACCAGCCCAGCTACCACCGCTCTGCCTCGACACGAGAACACCCCGGACACCTCCGTTCACCGCCTAAAGCCCCACAGCCACCGCCGCCATGGACACCGCCGCTTGACGCAGAGCGCCACCGCCTCGACCAGATGCCACACCGCCTACGGCCGCATTGAAGTCCTAGAGCACCACAGAACCGCCACCGATCGCAATCCCCAGCCATGCCGCTAGCTCGCCCGTACCCATGTCGCCATCGTCGATCGCCCATCCCGCTTCCTCACCGTCGAGCCTATAAAAGGAGCCCTCCCAGCACAAAGACTCACACCATTCCACTCCCTCACCTCTCGAACCTCACCCACCTCTCCGAGCAAGTGGAGCAAGCTACTGAATTGAGCCGAGCCGCCGCCTCTAGAGAAGAAGAGTGCCGTTGATTCGCCACCCCAAGCTCCGCCATGACCACCTCGCCGTCGTCTTCCACTTTGTTTGCCGCCTCGACCCTCACTGGAGCCCTGCACGCCTCAATAGACCCCCACCGAGCCGCTAGGGTTCGAGCTCACGGCGTCCGTCGTCGACGACGACCCTCAGCCGTAGATCTAGCCTCTAATCGCACGACCCACAGCGCGCGTACCGTTTCGCGTTTTAAGTGCCGCTGACAAGTGGACCCCTCCTGTCAGCTGAGCCCCGTGCCGCGTAGCGCCACTGGGCCGGCCCATTTCCTTTCCCGCGCAAGCCCGTAGATTCAAATCTAGATTTTTCTTTTTAGTTAGAATATAGTTTCTGTCCAGTGTTTCAAAATTCAATTCTGTGAGTTTGAAAAATCCAAATTACATGAAACTAATTTTGTCTGAAAGGTATTGAAATGCTCTATCCAAGCCCGTTGGATTTAATTCATATAGAGTTATAGATTTCTCCTAATAAAAATAAGAAGACAGAAGCTTTTGCAACTTGAAACATTTTTGTAAAATCAACCAAGTTAGATTTTGAGTTGATTCCAACTCTCAAAAATCACATTTCATCATACCTATCCAAGTATGTCATAATATTAATGTTTACAGGCAGTGACTTTGGACTAGTACCAAAATAATGCTATATAGGCATTTCTAGTCACTTTAAATCATTAAATAATAAACTTAAACCAAAGTAATATTGATACAACCTTTAAATCTCATTCCCACATGTTAGAATATGTGGTGAGGACATGTGTCCACATGATCCCATATTTTGGTGGTGAATATTAAATTTTATTTAATATTTCAATGAGTAGAAATTACTTTTCCAAAATGAAAAGGTTGAAACTATTGAATTAAACTTGTGATGTTTGGGATGATAATAGATCATCAATTGTGTGGTTTAGAATACTAATTAGCTTAGTTAAGTATTGTTTGGTGATTGTGCCCTCCCTATGTATTTCTAGACGATAGTACCGACCAAGCCTTCGAGGCGGAGGAGTTCTACCAAGAAGAAGAAGAAGAAGAAAACTTCAACCACTGCACCAACCAAGGCAAGCTAACCCTTGAAAACATGCTTTAGTAAGCTATTGTTAGCAAGCTAGAATAAAACTAGATGGTTTAGTAAAGATTCCTTAAGCATACTTTGATCACACCCCTTTTAACTATTAGTACCCCAAGTCTTATTGACAGGTTTTACCCCCCTTAGTTTACACAAAGTTCTTTAATTAATTTTGAAGGTAGCATAAAGAGTATAAAACTTGACCTACTTAGAAACCTTTAGATGTCATTCTATGGCATGAGATTGATCCCATCTTTCCACCTTAGTGAACACTCTTAACTTAGTATTTTAGAGTAGCTCAAAAACTTGAGTCACTTTAGATGGGAACACTTGGTGAAAATGAGTTATGAAAAACCTTGGAATGATGAGTCATTCTATTGAGGTGTTTTGACATGTGTTGAGAAACACAATTGGTTTATGATGATGAAAATGATGAGGCATGAGCCTTAACCCTTTTATAAAACTGATGGTTGGATTCGGATGCGATACCATTCCAAATTTACCGTACAACCACATTACCTGAATTGGGTAAGGCTTAGCTGGAAATTTATATGCATTAGTATTAGTTCCCTCACGGGAGAGGTTTGAGCTGAGGCTACCTCTCAATGGTGTCCACCTATGCAGTGCCCAAGATGACTGATGGTCATGGTTGGGAGGCCATACTCATAGGAGAGGTGCTTGTACTAGGGTGTGTAAAGGGAAGGTTATGTTTGATTATCTGCATACTAAGTATTCAGGGTTATCCCTGACAGATGTATCTAATCTTGTGGTGAAAGTGTACCACCTCTGCAGAGTGTCAAACTATTCGAATAGCCGCGTCCACGGTTATGGACAGTTGGAATGGCCATACTGTTTCGTTGTCAGATGTTTTCTAAATAACTTGAAAGGAATGATGAACTTTGACTTGACCACAACAAGGTTGTGTTAATGAAATTAGCTTCCCAACTTAAGTGATTCTAGAACTTTACTTTATCTTTTCTTGCTTCAGAACTCAGCTTAGGTTTCAAACTTAACTAGATAGTTATTCTTTAAATTCACCACTTTAACTTAGAATTACAATCCTTGTTAGTAGTAGTTTGCGAGTACTTAAAGAGTACTCATGGCTTTTGTCCCTGGCTATTATCATGGCCAGACTATGAAGGAGAATATCAAGATGATGGTCGAGGATCGCTATGATAACTAGGACTATCTGCCTTCGTCAGCATTGCCTGTGCCCCTGAAGATGGACCCCACCGCTACGCTATCGTTTATTTCCGCTGCTTGTTGTATTAAAGACTGGATCATGAGATCCTTATTTGTGTAAAACCTTATGTATGGTTTGTAATGGATGATGTACTATGATATCCAATCCGTTATGTCTCGCAAAAATGGTAATCCTGGGATTGCGAGGTATGGCATAACGGGCATCTGGGATTAAAAATCCGGGTGTTGACACATGTTTTTCAATTTATATAAGTCTTTGCGTGCTATGGTGATTACTGAATCTATTTTGTTGGCCTCTTGCTCAATAATTTCACAGGCATCTTGGAGGGCATCCTCAAATAATCTTTCGTCTAGAAAAATAGGATCAGTCGAAGCGGTGTGCCATGAGCAATAGGTATTGTCACTACTGCTGTGTGAAAGAAAATCTAAACTTGGAGAAGCGGGTCTTTGTTCGGCATTCTGAGGGTCATTTGCAGCCTGAAACAAACACAAAACAAGTTATAATAGCATTACCATGCAATAACACCACCATGAATTTTAAATGTGTTGATACAGTAATATATAAGGAAGGAAGCAATTAATAGTGGTGGCTTTTTTAAATGTGTCAATGCGGTAATAGATAAGGAAGGAAGCAATTAACTAGACCAGCTGGCGCCATGGAGCGATGCGAGCATGTGCTGCTCTGTGAAATGACTGCTCTACTTGAAGATGGTTGAGACCAAGAAAAAATAAGTTACTTAAACAACAAACTTGGGAAACAAACTACAAGTTAATTAATAACAATGCAAGCAATCAACCAAAGTACCTCATGCAGACTGCTCAAACTAGAATCTGCAGAACATGAATAAAACGAATATGAAAACTAAGCCATTTTGTTACTCATATATAAACTAGCCAGGCACTATACAACGAAATCTGCCACTGATTTAATCATAGACAAAAAAAGAGTAACTCAGCCAACAAAAACACATCAATTGTGAGCCTCGAATATACTAGCGAGATAATTTCAGACAAACAATGAATCAAGCAATCATACATTGAATTATTCATGAATAGCCAGATAATTTCAGCGGTTCGGCGGCCTGAGAACAACAAACTGAACCATCAAGTGCCTCATATTAAAATAGCCAGTTCATGTAACTATGATACACAATAGATACAAGAGTGAGATGAAGTGTACAAAGTTCCTTATGATACATGTGTGGATCTTATCGCTTGTGTGGCCTTGTTCTTATTATAAAACAACTCAGATGCAATACACCCGGCCTCTCCATATCTAGGAAATTGAACTAAGCACATGAAACAAAAGCAAACCATAGTGGGGCTAAAATGTTTGATGCCAATTTTTGGCAAAAAATATGAAAACAAGAAAGACAAATGGTAAATTTAAGCAAAAAAATGTGGCAAGGACCAAACTTCGGCTGGGGTGCTTTACGGTAGGTGTTACACGCGATCTACGGTGGCTCGTGTGGACAGGTGGAGTATGTACTTCATTGTTTCTCCTCTGCATAAAGGTAAGGCCAACTGTAAATATAAACAGGTTCCAACATGATATATGTTGGCATGAAGTAAAATAAAAGTGATGGGGTCTTACAAGATTATATGAGCCATTCACTCTATGATATTATGTGCAAACTGAGGTTGCTCCTTGTATAATAATATCAAACAGTTTGAGCCGCAGGTTAAGAGGGATCAAATCGATAGTACATAATGGTCAAATAGTATGACGTGTGTAAACGTGTACTATAGGATAGCAGGACAATAGCACGATGAAAATACTATAGTTCGTAAATCGGCGAATGAGAGAGATATTATATAATCATATCTCATGTGGACAAGTACAACAGAGAATGTAAACAAATATTCTAAGTAACTAATAATTCACAAAGAAATAGTACATAAAAACAGTTCAATGCGTGGATTTTAAGCATAACCACAACAGGTTCATTTAGTACATAACAGGTACTTCCTCCGACACCATATTAGTTGACTCGAATTTTTCTAGATTCGGATGTATCTAGTACTAAACCATGTCTAGATACATCCGAATCTAGATAAATTCGAGTCAACTAATATGGGTCGAAGGGAGTATATCAAGTAAAGAACCTGTTAGTTAGGAAATTTAGCACGAATATAGTACATTGCCAACAAACAAATCGCGCAGGGAGATCTGATTTTACCTCGGTTGATGCGGTGGCTAGGCCTACTCCGCATCCTCACAGGTCACGTCAAGGTCGCCGAAGGTGCTACGGTCGTAGTGGGTGTCGATGACGGGGAAGCAGATCTTGGGCGAGCGACGATACGAGCAGAACGCTGGACCACGGTGTTCGTGGAGCAGATCCTAAGCAGTCGATGATGTGCTCAGCACGCCGGACAAGAGGGTTCGTTGAGCAAATCAGGTGTGGCGGGTATGCCGGCTAAAGTGCAGCGGGGATGTTCTGGCTGGTGACGTATTCCTAGAGGAGAGAGCGGGCAGGGTTTAGGTACTGCTAGCACTATACTGGAAAAATACGAGTGAAGCCTCCCACCCACCAAATTTAATAGGGGTCGAATGGGAATTTCGAAGTATCTAAAATTTTGGGGCACGAACTATGTCCGGATACGCGGGATATTTTAACGCTTTATTTTGATTTTGAATTTGGTCATGGTCCATGTAATAATAGAAATTTGGTAGGCCATACTCCCTCCATGTTCAGGAATCGAAGGCCGTACTCCCTCAATCCAACACCTCGACTAATCATCCATGGCCGTACACCCAATGCTCAAGATCTCGAAGAAGAATGGTTAGCATACTTAGGAGTTTCAAAAAATTATGAGATAAATTACATCATGTTGGGAGGACGATGTTATACAATCATGCAAATTTGCAAGTTCCAACTCATATTCATTTCACGGTCATGTTGGGAGCCATCTTATCAAAAAGTTTTTTATATACATAGGTGATGCCCTAAGGGCTTCCGCAATGTGTAAAAAGGCACACCTTAAGGCCTATGTGGCATCCGCTAATTAAGGTTCAAGTGTGGAGAAAATAAAGTTATCTTTAAGCCTAAGGTGCACCTCAAAAGCTTATGGGTTGCCAATAGAAAATAGAAAAATCATTTCCCCTCTCTCCTTATTTCTCATGTGATCGTTTTCAAAAGGGGTTCAAAATTTTCAAAATTCTAAATCTTAGCTAGAAGTCGAACCAGTCGTCAAAACTCTCCGTGGTTTCTCATATATTAACTGACCTCTCCATGGGTACCTCCAAAAGCTTTTTCATAAAACTTTCAAAGCAACCTATAATTTATTACTTGTAGTTCAAATTCGACCTTATTTCAATAAATCAACATAAATTTATTCAAGTGAGTGGAGTTATATAGCTAGGAAGCTTGAAAACTCCTAAAACATGGGAATCGCAAGTACAACATGCTGTTGACCCCTTATATATGTCCGAAAGTCATTCAAATGGGCGAAGTTAGCTAGGAAATTTGAGAACTCATAAAATATGGGAAATTGTAAGTACGACATATTGGTCCACTATATATATGTCTGAAAACTTGGCTTGTGGCATTGAGATCCATATTCTTCAGAATTTTTTTACCCGAAAGAACAATCTCGTCATCACTAGGAAAATTGAGAATGTTCTTTCCTGATAGTTAGAAACCCACACTAACAACATTGTTTACTACAAGAAGATGCACCCATCTACCGCCGAAAAGACATTTAATTCAAGATAAATCAATCACGCTTACTTGCTTGTAGCTCAAGTTTGACCTAATTTTGTTAAATTGTGAAGATGCAAAATCTTAGCAAGAAGTTGAAACTACCGTCAAAACTCTCGGCGGTTTCTGATATATTAATTGTGACCCCCTGATAGGTACCTCCAAAAGCTTTTTCGTAGAACTTTCAAAGCAACCTACAATTTATTATCTTACCACTATATAGTGTACAAATAACTTGGAATATTGACTGTTGGATCAAGACTCACGAATCCCAACATTTCTAGCCATTGGATCTTCTTTTCTTACCACTATATAGTGTACGAATAACTTTGAATGTTGACTGCTGGATCAAGACTCGTGAATCCCAACATTTCTAGCCGTTGGATCTCCTTTTCCATTATAGTATCTATAAGATTCTATTGATAGTCTTCGTCATAATGAATGCTATGCACAAACCTCAAAACACACTTCTCCATCATACTAGAATCTTGTTCCTTGTTTCTCTAGACCATGTTATCAAAAATTGCATGTGTTAGGTAGCTAATAATCTTTGATTTCTACATGATGATACAAAGTACAAGGACCAAATATACACCCATACTTTATAGATGTTGATCAAATTTATAATTTTTTGTGCTTTACCAATTATAATTTTATATAGTGATGATATGTCATACGTCTACTATCTAAGTCTCACGTGCAAGGCACATGCAACTTACTAGTCCATTCTAGAATCTAGAAGATTTTATTGATAGTATTCATCACAATGAATGATATGCACAAAACTCAAAACACACTTCTCCATCATTCTAAAATCCTCTCCCTCGTTTCTCTAGACCATGTTACCAAAAAATTCAACTTTTAGATAGCTAATAATCGTTGACTTCTACATGATATACAAAGTACAAGAACCAAATATACGCCCTTACTTTATAGATGTTGATCAAATTTATATTTTTCCTTCTTTACCAATTATAATTTAATATAGTGATGATATGTCAGACGTCTATTATCTGAGTCTCACGTGCAGGAAACGTGCAATTTACTAGTACTTGTAGTTTCAAATTTGATCTAATTTTGATAAATCGACATAAAGTCATTCCAATGGGCATAGTTAGCTGGGAAGTTTGAAAAATCATAAAACATGGGAATTGCTGGTACAACATGTTGATCCAATATATATGTCTGTAAACTTGGCTTGTGGCATTCAGATCCAATATTCTTTGGACTTTTCTTTAAGAGAAAGAACAACCTCGCTCATTGACATGGGGATACCCTACAGGTACTCGAGCTTAGTATATACGGCCTGGATACAGCGGAAGCCCACGATGTCGCCAAGGCCCAAATGAAGAACTCGAGTAACCTATGGACTCTCGATTGCTTGCGGAACAAGAAGAAGCTAAAGATAGAAAGTTTAAAGGAAAACCCTAACCTGTAACCAACTCGACCTGCTACCCGAGACCTAGCCTATCTATATAAAGGCTAGGAGGGGGCGGCGAGGAGGACAAACGCAACCCTAGTTTCCACAACCCTCGCCAGATTGCCTCTGCGCACCATTGTAATCTTCAATTCCTCTATTAATTCCACGAGTAGACAAGCAGGAGTAGGGACCTCTACGAGGCCTGGACCTGGGTAAATCTTCGAGTCCCCTTGTGTGCTTGTTTGCTAGCCAATTGATGCTTCCAGCTCTCTCTCCTTCTCCAAAACCCAAGTCCATAACAATGGGCATTGATGAGTTAAACCCTTGTCAATTGGCGCCGTCTGTGGGAAGTGGGAGTGCTGATGTTGCGGCTTCTTCGGCCCCATCAACTGTGATCTACAACTCCGCAGCAACGGAGATTCACCAACTCTTCGGCGTATTTGACTTCACCGTCCACACGTCGGCCACTTGCCCGGCTTTCAAGTCCGTGGGTGATGGAATTAGCCTGGCGATCGGGAGCTTCCGCTTCCAAGTTGGTCAGATGGGCACGCTTCGCATGCCTGACCAGCCGACAACACCATCGATTGCTCCAGCATCGTGGTTCCCTCCGCCGATCGGTACCCTCAGTGAACTCAATGCATCGACAACAGTCGAGAATACGGATAGCGACAGAAGTCGAGAATCCGATCTGGGCGATCTAGCAACTGAAGATGGAGCCTACGGTTCTGGATCTGAAAGTTGTGAGAGCAGCAGCTTCCCCAACCACTTCATCTGCACCGTCATCAACGCGTGCGAATCCTCTGCCAATCGCGACAACACGGGCAATGGTGGCAATGGAACCGACCCGCCAAACGGTGGCATACCTAATGGTGGACCACCCAAAGGTGGCCCCACTAACGGTGCCCCCGTCAACAACGAAGGGGCAGCCGAACTCCCCACCATGGTGAATGGGAAAACTGGCGAACACGTCGTGATCAGGCTCAACGATCTCGAGTGGGCCCACTGCCGAGAAGCCCTACAAGGCCACCCTCTGCCTTTCAGCTCCCTGCAAGAACTGTTGATGGGCTACATTGGCTCCTGAAAGAGGAATACAAATGTCAACTACAAACAATCGTGCAACTCGAGGCGCGTAAAAAGGCAGCAGATGAGTCGAGCCTCCGACGAGCTGGGCTCTCCTCCCACGGAGGATCCTCCTCTAAGTGCAACGAGTACATCGCTAACAAGAGGCGATCTTGACTGGCCTACCTCACTGAACAAGAGTGTGTATAAGCCGCAAAGGTCCTCGACTTTGGCTCCATGATGGTGGATACGCGTGGTAACGTGCTTCCAAAAACGCCGCAAGCTGCAGTAACGACGGCCACCATGTACCTCCTCAACAACCAGCCGCCAGCTGGAGATCCTCGAGCTGCCATGCACCGATCTATGATCGCAGGTTTGGGGTTAATCGAGGCCGCCCTCGACAAAGAGCCGACATCGGAGCCGAAGAAAGGCAAGGCTCTGGCAAAACGCTGCTCCTCGCCCTCATCCAGCAACGACAGTCACGATCTGTCTCGACGCCGCTGCTCACGGTGACACGACCACGACCACGACGCGCGTGATGACATCACGCAGCACAAGATCGACAAGTCAAGGGCGTGACGTGCCTGATCGACTGACTTAGAAGACGAAGATGTGGAGCTCTGTGGCGCTAGATGCTTTAGCAGGGCCATCAGGCAAAAGCGAATGCCCAAGGGGTTTAAGCTCCCATCAGAGAACCCAAAGTTTGACAGTTTGCAGGACCCGGAAATTTGGTTAGAGGACCATATCTCCTCCGTCAGGCTCCACGGCAGGAGTCCAAGCACGGCCATGCAATGCCTATAGCTACAGCTACAGGGCGCCGCCCGGGCATGGCTCAACAACCTCCCACGTGGATCCATTCGCAGTTGGGAAGAGCTGGTCTACAGCTTTGTGCGCAACTTCACGGGCACGTACAAAAGGCCCGCGTCAATCGAAGAGCTGACGTGCTGCCAGCAAAAGTCAGGCGAATCGCTATGCTCGTACATCCAGAGGTGGTCCATCATCAAGAACTCCGTAGAAAATATCTCGGAGGATCGCGCAATCGACGCATTCAACGGCGGCGTTCGCTGCATAGAGCTCAGGGAGGAGCTGGGCCGCTCGAAGCCCAAAACCATTGACCACCTGATGGAAATCATGAATCGGTGGGCAGATGGAGAAGATTCGGTGAAAAATCGTGTTCACATCGACGATGAAGCAGAACTCGAGCATAGACACGATCGCCGAAGCAAAGGTCGAATGCGCATGTACAATGACCGCGACGATGTCAACATGGTCGCAGCCGGCTACACCAACAGACGCGACGAAAACCGCAACAGCGGCTACCGCAGCGGTGGACACCGTGACTCCGGGAAAACCACGCAAGTATGGCAGCGCCACACTCGTGACGAGGCACCCGCAACATCCATTGAGGATAAGCTGTTCGGGCCATGCACGGTGCACTTCTACATCGATAAGCATGACGGCAAAAAGAAATCCAGCCACCTCCTCAAAGACTGCCGCGAGTTCCTCAAAATTCATGAGGGTCTGACTCGGATGAATCGCGACGCAGTCAATAGGGGCTACGGAGCCGCCCCAGGCGCTGTGGCACATGGAGCTCCTCCACCACCACCCGGACCACCGCTAAACGCAGCTGCGCCAGACCAGCACCACGTAGGCGAGCCATACCCATGGGCCATGGGTACCATGATGATCCAAAAGGGCTGCCCCTCTAATCGGGTGCAAAAGGCCATCACTCGCCAAGTGAATCTGGCGACAAACTCACCACCATCCACCACTGAGTACCTCAGTGGAAGCGACTCCTGCATCACCTTCGACAAGCGCGACCACCCGCGCCAAGTACCTCGTCTAGGCCATTGTCCCCTCGTACTCGAGGCACATATTGGAGGGTTCGACATGAGTCGCCTTTTCATGGATGGTGGAAGCAGCATCAACCTTATGTTCGCGAGTACCTTGTGAGCAATGAGGATGCCTTTGACCTGCCTAGAGGCCTCGGACACAATATTCCACGGTATCGTCCGAGGCAAGGGCGTATATCCCCTTGGCAAAATCAACCTCGACGTCATCTTTGGCACGCCGAAAACCTTTCGACGCGAGTGCATCGACTTCGAAGTCGTCGACTGGCCCTCACAGTACCACTACATCCTCGGACGTGTCGCGTTCGCTAGGTTCATGGCAGTGCCACACTACGCCTATCTGCAGATGAAAATGCCAGGCCCTAACGGTGTCATCACAATCAACGGGAGCTTCGAGAGGTCCGACAGTTGCGTCAGGGAATTCAACAAAATTTCCCAGTCCTTTGGCATGCAGGAGGAACTCGCAAGACTAAAGGAGTCGACAGACAACAGTCTGCCTCCCCTGAGCCGGCCAATTTCACCCGACATGTCCTTCGATTCATCGGTGCACACAAAGAAACTTCAGGTCCACCCATCGGATCCCGCCAAGATGGCCCTCATCGCCAACAACTTGAGTCCCGCATAGGAACTCGCGCTCGTCGAATTCCTCCGTGAGCACTTGGAAATCTTTGCCTGGTGTCCAGCGGACATGCCAGGAGTTCCCAGGGAATTTGCCGAGCACGCAGTCAATGTCAACCCAGACGCAAGGCCAATCAAACAAACAATTCGGCGACTATCTGAGCCAAGAGCAAAAGCAGTCGGAATGGAGATCAACAGACTCCTCGATGCCAAATTCATATGCGAGATCAAGGAAAGTACTTGGATCGCCAACACGGTGCTAGTACCAAAAAAGGACATGGATATCCTACGGATGTGCGTGGATTTCACCTCTCTGAATAAGCACTGCCCAAAGGACCACTTCCCGTTGCCACGAATCGACCAGATCATCGACTCCACCGCGGGATGTGAGCACCTCTGCTTCCTCGATGCCTACTCAGGCTACAATCAGATTCGAATGAAGTAGGAGGATCAAGAGAAAACGGTGTTTACAATGCCTTTTGGTGTGTTCTGCTATAACACAATGCCCTTCGGGCTAAAAAACGCAGGAGCCACCTACCAACAGTGCATGCAGGCTTGCCTCAAGAACCAACTTGGTTGCAACATCCAAGTCTATGTTGACGACATCGTAATCAAGACCAAAGAGGAAGCTTCACTCATCGACGATTTACGCGAAACCTTCGCCAACCTCGACCACTACCGAATCAAGCTCAATCCGGACAAGTGCGCCTTCGGCGTACCATCTGGGCAACTACTCGGGTACCTCATCTCCGCGAGAGGGATCGAGGCGAACCCGAAGAAAATAAAAGCCATACTGGCCATGGAGAAGCCAAAGAACATAAGAGGTGTCCAGCAGCTGGCTGGGCGAATTGTGACGCTCAGTCAATTCATCAGTCGAATGGGCGAAAAGGCACTACCCTTCTACTAACTTCTCCGCAAAACTGACAAGTTCGAGTGGACCAACGAGGCACAGGAAGCATTCAAAGACCTCAAGCGCCTACTGTCCACCTCGCCAGTACTGGTGACCCCACGCGAAAGGGAACCACTGTTTCTATACATCTCCGCCACCAACTAGGTAGTCAGCATGGTGCTCGTGGTAGAACGAGCCGAGGAAAACAAGGTCCATGGGGTACAGCGCCCAGTCTAATACCTCAGCGAGGTAAGCGGTACCCGCACTACCAGAAGCTGGCGTACGGCATCTTCATGATAGCCTGGCGACTGCGCCACTACTTCCAGGAACACCCAATCGTGGTAGTTAACGACGCCCCTCTTGGACATATCCTCAACAATCCCGACGCCACCGGACGAGTCGTGCTTTGGGGAATCGAACTGTCTCCACGAGACATTACATATGAAAAACGCGATGCAATCAAGTCGCAAGTTCTCCCTGACTTCCTCGTGCACTGGATGGAGAACCAGCTCCCTGAAAAACCAGATATGTCCTACCTCTGGACAATGCACTTCGACAGATCCAAGCGAAAGGATGGAGCTGGCGCAGGTGTCATACTGACATCGCCCCAGGGAGACAAGCTGAAATATATTTTGCGAATGCAGTTCACTGCCTCCAATAATGATACGACGCATTGAACGACAATATGATAACGCCTACCGCGACCTCTACGACACACTCGAAGGAGACTTCGACGGTTGCGAGCTGCAGCACATAGGCCGCGAAAGCAATGAAGAGGTGGACGCACTCGCCAACATTGGCTCTACCTGCGCCCCCATACCACCTGGGGTATTTCTCGAGTGCCTTTGCGAATGCTCCATCAAGCCAAAGGCCGCAGAGAAGAAAACAAGCGCAACAACAGACTCGGGGGCTGCGCCGCCCAATGAGCTAATGGCACTCGATGACCTGGAGCTTGACACAGGACTCGAAGGACCGATGAGTGTCATGGTGATCGATCCATCTTGGACACAACCGTACATCACATACCTTCTCAGCAAAACGCTACCGGATGATCTGACTGACCCACGGCACATTGCGCGGCGATCCAAGGCATTCGCTGTTATCAATGGTGAACTATACAAGTGCAACATCACAGGAGTACTCCAATGATGTGTCTCCAACACCGATGGAAGAGCTGTTCTCCTCGACATCCATGAGGGGACTTGCGGGCACCACGCCGGCAGTCGCGCCCTCGTCGCCAAAGCTCTAGAATCTGGATTCTACTGGCCTACAGCCATGCGTGATGCCAAGGACATCGTCCAAAAATGCAACGCTTGCCAGCGATTCGCGGACAAGCCACACGCACCTGGCGCAGAGCTCCGGCCAATTCCATTGCCCTAGTCCTTCGAGCAATGGGGACTCGACATGGTCGGCAAGCTCCCAAAGTCCTCGCGAGGAGGCTACGTTTACCTCTTGGTCGCAGTCGACAAATTCACCAAGTGGATAGAGGCCATGCCAGTGACTAACCAGTTAGGATACAGTGCAGTCAAGTTCTTCGAGTCTATCGTCTATCGCTTCGGAGTACCACACAACATCATCACGGACAACGGGACGAACTTCACATCCAAGAAGTTCCAAGAATTCTGCGAGAATCTGGGAATCAACGTCAGCTATGCCTCCGTAGCACATCCACAGACCAATGGTCAGGTCGAAAAAGCCAATGGGCTCGTCTACGGCGGCATCAAGAAGCGACTCCTAAGGCCACTCGAACAAGCCGCAGGCTGCTGGCCAGACGAGCTGCAATCGATACTCTAGAGCCTGCTAACAACTCCAAACAGTGCCACGAGGTACACCTCGTTCTTCATGGTGCACGGTGCTGAAGCGGTGCTACCCGCAGAGGTACGATACAAAGCATCGCGAGTGGTCGCTTACAGCAAGCAGGAATCAACTCTTGCACTCGAAGTCTCCGTCAACCTCCTTGACGAAGCACGGGAAATCGCCACGGAAAGATCAACGATCTACCAGCAGAACCTGCGTAACCACCACAGCAGAAGGCTACGCCCCAGGTCCTTTGTCGAAGGAGACCTGGTCCTGCGACTGAAACAGCAAGGGCATCTCAAGCTCGAGTCCTCCTAGGAGGGACCATACGTGATTACAGAAGTAATCCCAGGTGGCGCCTATCGCCTTAAAGATTTCGAGACAGGAGTCGCATACTCCAACCCCTGGAACGTCACGCAGCTGCGATGCTTCTACCCTTAGTCGTCTTTTATTTTTTACATTGCAAATAAGGCTACTCAGCCACAAATTGTACCCCGTACTATCCTGCGAATAAATAAAGCTAAGTGCCCCAAAACTCTGTGTTCTTTTATTTTTTGCAAATTATCCACTCGGTGGCTGCGCCACCCTATACACATCTGTTCTACGAACCAACACGATATCCTGAGTAGCTGACGCACTAATCGAACCCTTGACAAACACCAACCCAGTTGCAACGCACCTGACAGGTTGGCAAGGTGCTAAGATAAACACAAGTCAGGCTAACAAAAAGGAATCGCATAGTGCAACGCACTCGCAAAAAAATACACGCTAACAAGCTCTTTATATACATCAATGTCAATCAATTATACACAACATATATATATATATATATGAACTTTACAACACTGGTGCAACTATGTGCAGGATACAAACTAAACTACTGTTGCAACAAAGGAACGTTTGTCTGCTCCTCGAAGAAGTCGACAATTTCCTCCGCTGGGCGATCCACCGCCTGGTAGTGTGGAACCATGTTCCAGGTCGAACTCTTTGCTGGTGGTCCGGCAGCAACTGCAACATCCACATCAGGGCAACGACGCTTGACGAAAGCAGCCTTGGCACCAACCACTAACTGTTGTCATACACACTCGTGGACTGCACTCAAGTCTTGAAATTTGGCAAGAAGGGCCAGCAGGATCGATGGAACAACGTCTAGCGGGAACATTGTCTAATAAATATTCCTCAACCACGACTGCGACTTCTTTAGGAAGTGAAGCACTCGCGAAGCACGATCCTGCAGGGTCGCAAGTGCGATTGCACGATTATGATCCACCCGAAAGTACCCACTCGCCTGAAGCTGCTCTTGGGTCAGATCATTCATGCCAATGGCAATCCTGTCCTTCTCATCTTGCGGATGGCGTGCACTGACAACTATACCAAGCAAAGGCAAAAGTATGAAGACAACGAGCTACTCCGAGTGACTACAAGAAAAGATAAGGAAGAAGAAAGCTAACACTTGAATTGGTTGCCCAGCTGTGTCACCTCCCCTAGCAGATATTGCTCTCGGGCGACTGCCTTCTCCGCCCTCGACTTCCATACATCCGCGTTACCATGGAGCACAGGCAGTTCGCGCTCCAACTGCTTCACGTGGTCACAGAGTCGCGAGAGCAGAGACAACTCATCCACCCTTGAGCGCGACTACGCCAAAGTATAATCAGTGGATGGCATATTCCGAGGTTCACTCGAAGGACCACTCAATGTGCCCTATCACAAGCCAAGCAAGAGATAATAAGAAGACTAAGGCGATGCATGGCCAAAATACTCGAGTGCATTCAAGCATAATAAAGTATCAACAGATACACTCGCCAAAGGCATGTTCTAGACAAAAGAGACAGGCTATTTAACTATTACAAACATGACTACTGAGGAGCAACTGGCTTCTTTGACTTAGACTTCGGTTTTGGGGGCCTCATCGAGTCTATGGCAGTATCAGATGCCACAGACTTCCCACCGGCCCCTGACGCCGCAGCCTTCGCCGCCTTCTTGGCTCGCTGCAGTTCCTCAGAGTACTTCGCAACTGTGTTGATTAGCTGTGGCCCGTACTTGCCATAGGCAGCTGCGAAAGGAGCAAAGACTACCTGTTGGCCATCCGCGCTGACATGCATTGCGTTGGAGACCGCAACAGGTTCAACCTCGACTCCATGGGCTTGAACCATCGCGAGTGACATCGAAGCGCCAGCCGCACGGAGTGAGTTCTTGAAGCCTGCAGGAATGCCTCCAGCAAGGGACTCCACCAGATCATCTACATTTTCGATTAACTCAGCCATGGGCGCCAGCTCCTCATGGAGGCGACTGAGCACGCCCTTGGCCTTGGTGAGCGTCCCCTGAACGGTAGCACTGCGATCTTCGACTGCCAAGATGGCACCTGCCAAGGCATCATCATGACGGAGTGCCTGGGCGTCGAAGTTCAGACCGCTGGCATCTACACAAGAATAAAGCATTGGCACAAAAGTCAGCATAGCAACAAATTCGAAAGAAGGGACACGGCAAAAATCCAGACAAGGGAATACATGAGAGAGCCTTGGCAATTGAGAGAAGTTGTTCTCCCTAGCTACGATGGAGGCGCGCAGATCCTCTTCGCGTTTCTGCGATTCGTCATGTGCTGCGATTGCCTCATCGCGAATCTTCACCGCCGCGGTGAGCTCCTTTTCGAGGGAAGCAGCGTCGCGAAGGAATGCATTATGCAGCTGTGAAACAAACAAAGATAGACCGTCAGTCGAATATATCACAAGGATGAAGAAGAAGAAGAAGAAGCAAAAACACTCACTTTCAACCACGCGATGGCGATTGTCCAACATTGCATGCTGGCGACCGATCGCAAGCACCTGCTCCGCCAAGCAAGCAGCTTCCTTCACAATAAGCTGCGATAGAAGAAACAACAAAGGATCAGTAGATGATATGGATGATACATTCGACTACAAAAATCAGACGAAGCAACATTACACATACCTGATCCTCCAGTGACTTCGAAGTTGATTGACGCGCAGTCGTCCGGACAACCATCTGATGCTCCACATCGTGTGGAGAACTTGATGAATTGTGCCCGGAGTGGGCCGCCAATGGAGGAGAAGTAGTCTGCTCAGCCGCTTTCTTGGCCTTGGAGGTCGCGACTCCAGATTCTTTCAAAAATTGGACGTCGCCAGAAGATGACGACGCCGGCTAACTGCAGAACAAAACCAACATCAAGAGAATGCAACTCCAAAGAAGAACCAAAAAGAAGACTCGTATACTTACCAATAAACTTGTCAAAATCGAAGGTTTGGTCCCCCGACTCCGACGATGACTCCTTCGGCAGCCGCATCTTCTTGCGGGAAGACGGCGCCACAACACTCATAGGAATGGCAGGTATCAGCGACTCTGCACCAATAGCTGCGCCTTCCGGAGTCAAAGGAGATGATGCATCCGAATCCTCGTTGCGCGAACGCTTGCGAGTGTCCGGACTACTCGACTCGGGGGCTTCCTCCTCCACATCAAATGGGATGGTCGACTCCGACTCGTCCTCTTCCAAGGCTTCACGAGGAATAACCCCCTCAGGAAGAGGGGGCATACAGGGTGACACCCTCCAATCCTGCATACGGGAAACAAGTCAGCACAAGTCAAGGAAAAAGAAGCATTCCACAAACAAAGCTACTTCGTAGCACAACCGCACCTCTGGAGGAGAATTAGTAGCATCGAATGGAGATATGACTGGTTCACTAGGGAGCACATCCTTGGTGGTGTACTTGGTGAGCATTCACACCCTCTTATCTACTTCACTCGCGGAAATGCCATCGGCAGATACGCGAGTGACATCGTCTGTGCCAGCCCACTGGAACATAGGGTGGACTCTAGCCTGCAGGGGTTGGACGCGATGGTGCAACCACGTGCGAATAAGGGCGCATCCTCCCTCTTCTTTACCCATGTGACTCTCGAGGTCACAGACGCGCTCGTACATCACATCTATCTCCGAGGACTCGCCGGGCATCACTACGTTCTTCCAGGAGCGCCTCCTCTTGCATGGCGTCGTGGGATCGAAAGGCGCGAGTCCGAAGTGGTCTCCGTCGGCCTTCTGGTCGTGGATGTAGAACCACTTGTCCCTCCACCCTTGGACGGACGCCATGAGTTTGATGTCGAAGTACGTGACGGAGGAGTCGACGTGGATACCACAGCCTCCTACATCATAGACTATGGAGCCAGACAACGACTAGCGCTTCAGCTTGAAGAGACGTTTGAAGAGACCAAAGTGTGGCTCGATTCCGAGCCAGCACTCGCAAAGTGTAATGTAGCAAGCTACATGGAGGATGGAGTTGGGGGACAGCTGGTGCAGCTGGAGCCCATAGAAACAAAGAAGGCCCCTGAAGAAAGGATGTAGGGGCAGCGAGAGACCGCAGATGATGAACGCTAGGAACATCACCCGGAAACCGGTAGGAGGACAAGGGGTTACCTCACCACCTGTGAGTCGCGAGTCAGCAACCGCGGGAGACATAACTCTGTCTTGGCGCAGGAGACGGAGTTCAGAGGACTTGATCACGGACGCGCGCCACGTCCCATTGGTGACGCGAGTGCCCGCGCCCTTCTTCTTCCCGGCGACGGCGGTGCTGGTGCCTACAACAGCGGAGCCGCCCTTCTTCTTGGCAGTGACAGTGGCGGCGGCAGATTCAGCCGCTGCACCTCCTTTCTTGTTCCCCATCTTGCGGTGGCGATGCGACCAGAGAAAGTAACTAGGGAATACGCGGATATGGTCCAGTGCCGCGAGGAAGATGAACTCTAGGATGCAGAGGAGCAGCAACAATGGTGACGGAGGCAAAGGCAGAGAAAAGAGCAGATGGGAAAAATTACCATCGCAACACTGCTACTTAACCCCCTGGAAGATGTAATCCAACGGCCAGCAAAAACCCTATCAGACATGTGGAGTCCATCGTGATCGACACGTGGAGGACCCGAAGCACGAACCATCCCCCACTACACCCATTACGCGCGGAAATCGAGGAGGCGTAGTTAAAACAAAGATTACGCACGCCAGGTCAAGTTAGAGTCAGAAAATGGGACCCACCGCTCGTCACGTCCCGTCAAACCTGCTCACGCGGGTAACTGAGATCATCACATCGTCAGCACTGATGTCATCCAAAATTGAGCAGCAGAAGACTTCGATTACTTTAGTCCTTGCTCGAGTCTTTGACTCCACCAAGCACTCGGGGGTTACTCCCATAGGGAGCGCTGGTCGCGCACCCTACGATTTTTTATTTTTCTCTTCTGCAGGAACATGGAAATTCAAAGCATACCCAATCACTCGAATCCACGATTCGATTATGGACATGGGTTACTCCCATAGGGAGCGCCATAAATAAATTCGACTAAAACAATCAAACAAAAGATGACAGCAGTCACAAAAGTTCTTTAGTCCCTGCCTGAGTCTTCGACTCAACCAGGCACTCGGGGGATACTCCCATAGGGAGCGCTGGTCGCGTACCCTATGATTATTCGTACATCGTACTGTGTGTCGATAACATCCACACTCGAAGCTTATGGCGACACCGCCTCATAATTTTTCCCTACAAAGAGATTGCGTCTCCTGGGTCACCCGAATCATCTCCGTGATGATAAATTTCGGATGCCGCGCTTGCAGGGTGAAGATAAGACCTGAATAAGGCCTGACAATGCATTCGCTGCGCACTACCAGAAATATATTCGTGCCTACAGGTACGATGAACACGCCTTGACGGACGCGTCGAGTGCTCACACCCATATACTGGAATTCGACTCCTGTAAGACCTCCGCGGCTTGAGTCGAATTACACCAGCACTTTCCCGAATTCGAGTCCAGGGACTCCAGTTCGAGTAGATTTTGTTGTTTTACTCTAAGGTAGTAACTGATACCGATACATCAGTTAAATTAGGCACGCACATCGACAATCCCTATGACACAAACAGAGCAGTCGAAAAAACATACTCAGTCATGCACTCGAAAGGCTTCATAAAGTCCCTAGTCGGGGATACCCTAAAGGTACTCGATCTTGGTATATACGGCCTAAATACAGCGGAATCCCACGGTGTCACCAAGGCCCAAATGAAGAACTCGAGTAACCTATGGACTCTCGATTGCTTGTGGAACAAGAAGAAGCTAAAGATAGAAAGTTTAAAGGGAAACCCTAACCTGTAACCGACTTGACCTGCTACCTGAGACCTAGCCTATCTATATAAAGGCAAGGAGGGGGCAGCGAGGAGGACACACGCAACCCTAGTTTCCACAACCCTCGCCAGATTGCATCTGCGCACCATTGTAATATTCGATTCCTCTGCTAATTCCATGAGCAGACAAGCAGGAGTAGGGACCTCTACGAGGCCTAAACCTGGGTAAATCTTTGAGACCCCTTGTATGCTTGTTTGCTAGCCGATTGTTGCTTCCAGCGCTCCCTCCTTCTCCAAATCCCATGTCCATAACAATGGGCATTGATGAGTTAAACCCTCGTCACTCATATTCACTCGAAAAATGTAGAATTGAATGTTCTTTCTTGATAGTTGGAAAGTCACACCAACGATGATGTTTACTACAAGAAGATGCACCGATCTTGTAACATCCCAATTTCAGAAACCCTGTTTAGCTGTCCAGAATGCAAAAAATCAATGGGAACAAAAACTTTTTCTTGATTAGTGATATAGTGTTGCTTGTTGTTTGCTTGTGCTTGTGCATCTGAGTATATACCATATGATATACTCCTTACCTCACCATTAGTTGACAAAATCTATTTAACAATACAGTCTTGGCTAATTTTACATATTCTCAAATGCTCTGGCATTCCAAAACCTGAGCCAAGATGCCTTCGCAACCCTAACTATTTTAGTAGCTTCTATTGCAAAAATTATGGAGATCTATAAGATATAATCTCCTTATGTTATCAAGACAAAACCTTCAATACTCTTAACTCAAGGTTTTCCAAAACCTTTTATAAAGCATTTGAATCCTACTCTTGGTAGAGATACCAAGGACTCTTACCTTATTCAAACTACAACCTTTCAAAATACCCATCCTTACCTCAAACTAAGTTTGATGGTAACCCTAGTAGTAGTAGATTTTCTTGTAAGATGAGTTGCCTTGATCTATTAAGATTATTTGCCTTGATCTGTTGTCTAACTTGTTTGCGTAGGAACTAAAGTGAGCTACCCTAGGAGCTCATCCTATAGTATCAAACTAGACTAAGATTACAAAACCCTAAGCAAGATTCCCATGCTGGATCTGATCTCTAGTCACTAAGTAATCCTCAAAAACCATTAACCAGATCACCTCTGATATTATCTCCTTATAGAAGTATCCAAGTCAATGTAAACCAACCCCAAGACCTTTCTACTCAGTCTACACTTCAACATACTCCATTGGATGATAATTTGGAACCTTCCAACCCATCAAAAACATGAACTCTTATATTCTCGTCAAAAACCCTAAATCTACCAAAATATGACTGTCTGGAAATTGTTATCAAGATGCCATATTTGAGTCTCCCCCATTTCCACTCCTTCTGCATATTTGGTAATGCACTTGAACCATCTTGTAGACCATCTTATGGACTACCAAGGACCACTTTTTCCCTTGGATACATCATCCTCCAACCCACTTGTTCTTGATGGTTTTGCAGGCAAGAAAATAATAAAATCTGCAAATCTTATGAACTAGTCTACTTTGGAAGAAGCTCACATCTCCATATTATCTTCTGCTAACCAACTCTTGGCATGATTGTGTTCTAATCATAACGTTCTATCACTACCTACTTCACTTGTTCCATATGGGTCCTTGTGCTTCAAAAACCCACAAGATTTTGAAGGCTATTTGATAATCTGCTTTGGCACCCTTATTTATTCAAAGTTTGAAATCAATTCCTAGAGAACTAAAGCATGATAAAGGCCAAATTCTTGTACCATGGTGATATAATCAACTTGGTCTATCCATCCATCGATACCATGCCCCAAGCGGAGATCTGAGCTCCAAGATCCAACAAGGTTTTGGAGGTAATAAAATAACATTACCCTAGATCCTTAATCTCATGTTATCCACCAAAATCAACTTTTATTCCCAACACCCAAGGTTGAAAATGCTAGATACACCTTGTGTACATCCTCTACCTTGATTATATAGATTTATGAAATATCATCAATAATTATTACGGACCAAAACCTATTTAATCTCTTTAATGGACAAAACCTCCAAAACTAAATCTACAAAAGAAAGTTTGGTTTTATCCAAAGAACAGCCCCATATTTAGGCTCATTTTAAGTCTAAATATCATAAAATATCTTCCCACTTCAAAAATAAATATTTTTGAGGAGTTTTATTATTTCTTTTTGCCCATTTTCTAAAATGGCTAAATTGGAATAATAAATATTTTAAATACTTTTATGCCTCAATAAATCTTGGGAAGATTCTCCTAAGTGTGTATTCATATTTGGGACCATCTCAAATCGAAAACCCACCTTGTCCATTTCAAAAATGTTAAAACAACGTTTGAAAACCATTTCAACACTATTTGAATAATGGATATAAAGTGGATCAAAAATCATTCCATAATTCACAAATAAATCATAGAGGTGTATCATGATCTTCTCTATCTGCCAGCATCATTTCCCCACCCTGCCAAGCTCAAAGTTTGGAACTTTTCTCCATGATCATTAAAATGGATAATCTAACTACTTTGACAAAACTTGAACTAATCCACATCCAAACTCCATTAAACCTTGCCAAGAAAACTTGCACAGCCATCACCACCTCTCCGGGTCAAACTCTGTACCAATACCTTTGCACCACCTTGCCCCTTGTCTCTTATGCTTGGACATGAAGGAGACCCATGTGAAGACATGTCCACCTTACTTAATTGATTTCAGCAGCAGCATATGCCCCTCTCTGTCCCTCTGCACGACCACCCTCACCACCACCTTGGACGGCCAATGACTGGCAAACACCTCTCCTCCAAGCCCTCCATGCACCCATGTTGGAGATATGCCCAAGAGGCAATAATAAAAGTGGTTATTATTATATCTTTGTGTTTATGATGAAAGTTTGCATCCCATGCTATAATTGTATTATAAGGAAACACTAATACATGTGTGTTTTGTAAACATAAAAGAGTCCCTAGTAAGCCTCTTGTTAAACTAGCTTGTTGATTAATTGATGATCATGGTTTCCTGATCATGGACATTGGATGTCATTAATAACAAGGTTGTATCATTAGGAGAATGATGTAATGGACACACACACCCATAATAAGCGTAGCATAAGATCAAGTCATTAAGTTCACATTGCTATAAGCTTTCGATATATAGTAACCTAATCCTTCGACCATGAGGTTGTGTTAATCACCATCACCGGATGGGTACTTTGATGACATCAAACACCACTTCGTAACTGGGTGGTTATAAAGGTATCATTGGGTATTCTGAAAGTATGTGTTGAAGCGCATGGACCAAGATTGGGATTTGTCCATCCATATGACGGATAGATATGCTCTGGGCCCTCTCGGTGGAATGTCATCTAGTTAGCTTGCAAGCATGTGACTAGGTCACAAGGGATGACATAACACGGAACGAGTAAAGAGTGCTTATCAGTAACAAGGTAGAACTAGGTATGGAATCTGGTGATCAAACCTCGGATAAGTAGAGTATCGCGTGACAAAGGGAATTGGTTTAGTATGTTAAATGGTTCTATCGATCATGAAGTCATCGTTGAGTATGTGGAGCCGTTATGGATCTCGGATCCGTGATGGTTATTGCTCGGAGAGGTGTCTTCATCATGTCTACATATTCACGAACCGTAGGGTGACACATAAGGTTGAAGTTGTTTTAAGTAGATATTGAATGTGCGTTGGAGACGAATGTTGTCGAGTCTCGGATTGGATCCGGGACATCACGAGGTGATCCTGAATTGTCCAGGAGAATAAGATTCATATAATGGGGATCATTTTCTAAGTTAGGAAATGTTCCAGAGTGTTTGTATGGGGATTCTAGAAGGTTTCGGAATGTTTCGGAAGGTTCTAGAAGATATCTTGGAGTTTATTTGAAAACCGAGATAAGATAAGATAAGATAAGATAAGGGGAGTTTAAAGGGGAAACTTGGGGGGGAAGGACTCTCCCCCAAGCTCCCTAGTGCGCCGGTCCTAAGGGGTGGGCCTAGCGGTGGGAACCCCAGGCCACACCCCTCCCTCTATATATAGAGGGGTGGAGGCGCCACCCCGTTTTGACCCTTCCCACTCCAAACCCTAGCCGCCTCTCTCTTCCTCCTTCCATCTGCTCCGCCTTAGGCGAAGCCCTGCAGAATTCTCTACTCCACCACCACCACCACGCCGTCGTGCTTCTAGGATTGCATGGAGAAGATCTACTACCTCCGCTACTGGAACAGGGAGAGGAAGGTCTGCTTCGACTCATGCGTGTGACCGTCTGAAGCGCTGCGGAGCAGCGCCGAAAGGATCATCTACTCGATCTTGAGATCGGCAAGTGATCGACTACATCAACCACGAGATCCGATCTCGAACAAGGCTTTGGAAACTACAAGGGTTAGTACAGATCTATCTCGTTGCACTTGTCTAATAGATTAGATTTTGGCTTTTATCTAGATTAGATCTGGGTTTTGTTCGTTCTTGCGGTAGAATTTTTTTGTTTTCCATGCTAAGAACCCATCAGTGGTATCAGAGCCTTGTCTATGCGTAGATCTGTTGCACGAGTAGAACACAATGGTGTTGTGGGCGTTGGTGCTCGTGCCGTCTTTTGCTATGTGTACTTTGCATCTTGCGGTATGGTGGGATGAAGCGGCTCGGGCTAACATTACATGTCATCGCACATGAGACTTGCTCCACGCTTGACGTGTAACTTGCTTTGCACAAGTGGCTTTGCGGGTGTCTGTCTCTCCCATCATAGTATAGATCCAATCTACACTTTGCACTTGATAGCACTTGTATCAACGTTGTGGTTCAGTTTCGTAGGTAAGATCCGTTCTTATTCGAAAGCCCCAAACCACGTAAAACTTGCAAAGAAAATTAGAGGCGTCTAACTTGTTTTTGAAGGGGTTTTGTGATGTGATATGGCCACCATGTGATTGTGATTATATTTGATGTATGCAATGATCCTTGCTGTAATATGGCAACTGGCAGGAGCCTAATGGTTGTCTTTAATTCTGTTAAGACCTGCGTGTCTATTCATCTTGTAATAGCTTTATTCCAAGTAGTTGTAATAGTTGCTTGTGATGATGGACAACCATGAAGCGGCGCCACTGACATTGACGCAATGCTGGTGATGATGGAGATCATGTCCATGCTTTGGAGATGGAGATCAAAGGCACAAGAAGAAAGGGCCATATCATATCACACTAATTATGAATGCCTGTGATGTTAATCTTTTATGCATCTTGTATTGCTTAGATCACGACGGTAGCATTATAAGATGATCCCTCTCACTAAATATCAAGTAATAAAAGTGTTCGTCCTTAGTTGGCACCGTTGCTAAGACTCGTCGTTTCGAAGCATCTCGTGATGATCGGGTGTGATAGATTCTATGTGTGCATACACAGGGTACAAGCCAGATTTGCACATGCGGAAACTAAGGTTAATCTTGACGAGCCTAGCATGTACAGACATGGTCTCGGAACACGGAATACCGAAAGGTAAAGCACGAGTCATATGAATGATATGATGAACATGAAGATTGTTCTCCGATGAAACTACATCTTCTCTCGTGAAGATCGGACTTGGTGTAGTGGACTTGGTTCGTGTAATCACTAAGACAATGTGAGGGATGTTGTTTTGAGTGGGAGTTCACCTAGTTAATTTAAGAATTAAAGTTGAACTCAATTTATCATAAACTTAATCTAAAACTACTTGCAAATTTGTTGTAGATTATGGCGAACCTCTCCATCAATTTCAATGCGTTCCTAGAGAAAGAAAAACTTAAGAACAATGGAAGCAACTTCACGGACTGGCTCCGTGGTCTGAAGATTGTCCTCAGGGCTGGTCAGATGACCTATGTGCTCGATGCACCGCTAGGTGACCCACCTGCAGGAGATGCCACCGATGACGTAAAAAATGTTTACGCCACTCAGAAAAATCATTACTCCACAGTTCAGTGTGCCATCCTGTACGGTCTAGAAACAGAGCTTCAGAAGCGCTTTGAGCACCACGACCCGTTCGAGATCATTAAGGAGCTCAAGCTCATTTTTGAGACTCACGCGGCCGTGGAGAGCTATGAGGCCTCCGAAAAGTTCTTTACCTGCAAGATGGAAGAGGGAAGCTCCGTTAGCGAGCACGTGCTCACCATGTCTGGGCATGCAAACAAACTCCAAGAGTTGGGGATAACGATTCCTAATGAGTTAGGGATTCACCGTGTCCTCCAATCACTGCCACCGAGTTATAAGAACTTTGTGATGAACTACAATATGCACTACATGAACAAGACGTTGCCTGAACTATCGTCCATGCTGAAAACTGCTGAAGTGGAGATCAAGAAGGAGCACCAAGTGTTGATGGTCAATAAGACCACCAATTTCAAGAAACAGGGCAAGCCTAAGAACAAGGGCAACTTCAAGAAGGACGGCAAGAAAAGCTACTTTGTAAGAAGCCCAAGGCTGGTCCTAAGCACAAACGGAATGCTTCTCTGCAAGGGTGCTGGTCCTTTGGGCATAAGCCCCAAGTACTGCAGATCTGAAGAACGGCAACATCAAGAAGAAAGGTATATTCGATATACATGTTATTGATGTGTATCTTATTAATGTCGTAGTAGTGCTGGGTATTTGATACTAGTTCGGTTGCTCATATTTGTAACTCGAAGCAGGAGCTGCGGAATAAGCGAAGATTGGCGAGAGCGAGGTGACGATCTTGGCGTTGGAAATGGCTCCAATGTTGATGTGATCACCGTCAGCACGCTCCCTCTACATCTACCTTCAGGATTAGTTTTAAATTTGAATAATTGTTATTTGGTGCATGCGTTAAGCATGAACATTATATCTGGATCTTGTTTATTGAGGCGGTTACTCTTTTAAGTCCGAGAATAAAGGTTGTTCGATTTATATGAGAAATATCTTTTATGGTAATGCACGAGATGAATGGTTTATTCTTCTTGAATCTCGATAGTAGTGATACACATGTTCACAACATAGATGCTAAACGAACTAAATTGAATAATAATTCTACATACATGTGGTAATCGCTGTCTTGGTCACATTGGGTGAAGCATATGAAGAAACTCCATTCGATGGACTTCTTGAATCACTTGATTTTGAATCACTTGAAAGATGCGAAGCATGTCTAATGGGAAAAATGACTAAGACTCCATTCTCTGGAATAATGGAGCGAGCTACAGACTTATTGGAAATAATACATACCGATGTGTGCGGTCGAATGAGTGTAGCATCGCGTGGTGGATATCGTTATGTTCTCACTTTCACGGATGACTTAAGTAGATATGGGTATGTCTACTTTATGAAACATAAGTCCGAAACTTTCGAGAAGTTTAAGGAATTTCAAAGTGAAGTGGAAAATCATCGTAACAAGAAGATTAAGTTTCTCGTTACGACGGAGGTGAATATCTGAGTTATGAGTTTGGCATGCATTTAAAGAAATGTGGAATACTTTCGCAGTTGACACCGCCGGGAACACCACAGCGTAATGGTGTGTCCGAACGTTGTAATCGAACTCTCTTAGATATGGTTCGGTCTATGATGTCTCTTACAGATTTACCACTATCGTTTTGGGGCTATGCATTAGAGACAGCCGCATCCACTTTAAATAGGGCACCATCTAAATCCGTTGAGACGACACCATATGAATTGTGGTTTGGCAAGAAACCCAAGTTGTCGTTCCTTAAAGTTTGGGGTTGCGAAGCGTATGTAAAGAAGTTACAACCTGATAAGCTGGAACCCAAAGCGGAGAAATGCGTCTTCATAGGATACCCTAAAGAAACAATTGGGTATACCTTCTATCATAGATCCGAAGGCAAAGTTTTCGTTGCCAAGAATGGATCCTTTCTTGAGAAGGTGTTTCTCTCGAAAGAAGTGACAGGAAGGAAAGTAGAACTCGACGAGGCTATTGAACCTTCTCTCGGGGTTGAGAGTAGCGCAGCGGAAGATGTTTCCATGCCGCCTGCACCAACTGGAGAGGAAGCTAATGATGGTGATCATGAAACTTCGAACGAAGTTGCTACTGAACCTCGCAGGTCAACGAGGGTTCGTACTACTCCTGAGTGGTATGACTCTGCCTTGAACGTCATGTTGGTGGACAACACTGATGACCCTGCGACGTATGAAGAAGCTGTGGTGAGCCCAGATTCCGACAAATGGCTAGAAGCCATGAAATCCGAAATGGGATCCATGTACGAAAACCAAGTATGGACTTTGGTGGACTTACCGGATGGCCGTAAGGCTGTCGAGAACAAATGGATTTTCAAAAGAAAAACAGATGTTGATGGTAATATTCGTCTATAAAGCTCGACTTGTCGCGAAAGGGTTCCGACAAATTCAAGGTGTTGACTATGATGAGACTTTCTCACCAGTAGCGAAGCTAAAGTCTGTGAGGATTTTGTTAGCAATTGCTGCTTATTTCGATTATGAGATATGGCAGATGGATGTCAAAACGGCGTTCCTTAATGGTGACATTGAGGAAGAGTTGTACATGGTACAACCCAAGGGTTTGTCGATCCTAGTGAAGCTGACATGGTATGCAAACTTCAGCGCTCCATTTATGGACTGAAGTAAGCATCCCGGAGTTGGAATCAACGTTTTGATAAAGTAATCAAAAACTTTGGATTTATACAAACTTATGGAGAAGCTTGTATTTACAAGAAAGTGAGTGGGAGCTCTGTAGCATTCCTAGTACTATATGTAGATGACATATTGTTGATTGGGAATGATATAGAACTCCTTAATAGCATCAAAGCCTATTTGAATAATAGTTTTTCAATGAAGGATCTTGGCGAAGCGGCATATATTCTAGGCATCAAGATTTATAGAGATAGATCAAGACGCCTACTAGCGCTTTCACAAAGTACATACTTGGACAAAGTTCTAAAGAAGTTTAGAATGGAAAAGAGGAAGAAAGGGTTCGTGCCCATGTTGTCAGGTAAGACCTTGAGTAAGACTCAAAGTCCAGCTACGGCAGAAGATAGAGAGAAGATGAATAATGTTCCCTATGCCTCAGCCATAGGTTCTATCATGTATGCCATGTTGTGTACAAGACCGGATATAGCACATTCTATTAGTTTGACTAGCAGATATCAAAGTGATCCTGGAATGGAGCACTGGACAGCGGTCAAGAATATCCTTAAGTACCTGAATAGGACTAAGGATATGGTTCTTTCTTATGGAGGTGATGAACAGCTTGTTGTAAACAGTTACACTGATGCTAGTTGGAACACCGATCCAGATGACTCGAAGTCACAGTCTGGATATGTATTTATTTTGAATGGTGCTGCAGTGAGCTGGAGGAGTGCCAAGTAAAGCGTTGTGGCGAAATCTTCAACTGAATCGGAATACATAGCTGCTTCGGAGGCTGCACAAGAAGCCATATGGATGAAGGAGTTCATTACTGAACTTGGCGTGGTTCCTAGTGCATTGGACCCGATGGCCATCTACTGTGACAACACAGGTGCCATAGCTAATGCACAGGAGCCAAGGTCACATAGCAAGCTGAAGCAAATCAAGCTACGTTTCCATGCTATTCGCGAGTATGTCCGAGATGGTGACATAAAGATTTGCAAAGTACACACTGATCTGAATGCGGCAGATCCGTTGACTAAACCTCTCCCTAGAGCAAAGCATGACCAACACCAGAACGCCATGGGTGTTAGGTATATTACCATGTAATCTAGATTATTGACTCTAGTGCAAGTGGGAGACTATTGGAGATATGCCCAAGAGGCAATAATAAAAGTGGTTATTATTATATATTTGTGTTTATGATGAAAGTTTGCATCCCATGCTATAATTGTATTATAAGGAAACACTAATACATGTGTGTTTTGTAAACATAAAAGAGTCCCTAGTAAGCCTCTTGTTAAACTAGCTTGTTGATTAATTGATGATCATGGTTTCCTGATCATGGACATTGGATGTCATTAATAACAAGGTTGTATCATTAGGAGAATGATGTAATGGACACACACACCCATAATAAGCGTAGCATAAGATCAAGTCATTAAGTTCACATTGCTATAAGCTTTCGATATATAGTAACCTAATCCTTCGACCATGAGGTTGTGTTAATCACCATCACCGGATGGGTACTTTGATGACATCAAACACCACTTAAATCGGGTGGTTATAAAGGTATCATTGGGTATTCTGAAAGTATGTGTTGAAGCGCATGGACCAAGATTGGGATTTGTCCATCCATATGACGGATAGATATGCTCTGGGCCCTCTCGGTGGAATGTCATCTAGTTAGCTTGCAAGCATGTGACTAGGTCACAAGGGATGACATAACACGGAACGAGTAAAGAGTGCTTATAAGTAACAAGGTAGAACTAGGTATGGAGATACCGATGATCAAACCTCGGATAAGTAGAGTATCGCGTGACAAAGGGAATTGGTTTCGTATGTTAAATGGTTCTATCGATCACGGAGTCATCGTTGAGTATGTGGGAGCCGTTATGGATCTCCAGATCCCGCTGATGGTTATTGATCGGAGAGGTGTCTTCATCATGTCTACATATTCACGAACCATAGGGTGACACACTTAAGGTTCGAAGTTGTTTTAAGTAGATATTGAATGTGCGTTGGAGACCGAATGTTGTTCAGAGTCTCGAATTGGATCCGGGACATCACGAGGAGATCCAGAATTGTCCGGAGAATAAGATTCATATAATGGGGATCATTTTCTAAGTTAGGAAATGTTCCAGAGTGTTTGTATGGGGATTCTAGAAGGTTTCGGAATGTTCTGGAAGGTTCTAGAAGATATCTTGGAGTTTATTTGAAAACCGAGATAAGATAAGATAAGATAAGGGGAGTTTAAAGGGGAAACTTGGGGGGGAAGGACTCTCCCCCCAAGCTCCCTAGTGCGCCGGCCCTAAGGGGTGGGCCTAGGGGTGGGAACCCTAGGCCACACCCCTCCCTCTATATATAGAGGGGTGGAGGCGCCACCCCCTTTTGCCCCTTCCCACTCCAAACCCTAGCCGCCTCTCTCTTCCTCCTTCCATTTGCTCTGGCTTAGGCGAAGCCCTGCAGAATTCTCTACTCCACCACCACAACCACGCCGTCGTGCTGCTGGGATTGCATGGAGAAGATCTACTACCTCATTGCTTTGGAGCAGGAGAGGAAGGTTCCGACTCATGCGTGTGACCGTCTGCGGAAGCGCTGCCGGAACGCGGCGCCGGAAGGATCATCTACTCGATCTTGAGATCGGCAAGTGATCGACTACATCAACCATGATATCCGATCTCGAACAAGGCTTTGGAAACTACAAGGGTTAGTACAGATCTATCTCGTTGCACTTGTCTAATAGATTAGATTTTGGCTTTTATCTAGATTAGATATGGGTTTTGTTCATTCTTGCGGTAGAAATTTTTTGTTTTCCATGCTACGAACCCATCAACCCATTCCACCATGGACCTATCATTCGGTTTAAAAGGGGCCAAGACCACTCCATCTCTCTCTATTGCTCCCGTTTCCCTCCTTCCTCTTCACAATAGCTCCCAAAGCTCTCTCCCTGAGCCTCAGCCTCTGCCTATTGCTGGAGAGGAGGAACTCCAACTTCGTCCTACCTCAAGAATCAAACCTGGTGCTCTCCCTTCCTCCCCTCTCCCCTGCATGTCCCCCCACTGAACTCTCCTCGACCTTCTGCATCTAATCGTGCTCTTTCCTTCGTCATGCATCAGGTCCTGGGTGTTCCTCTGACAAGCCCCGACGCCGTCCTCTCGGGCATGCACGCGCAAGCCATATCCCGTGGAGAAACTCGGCCCTGCCGGCCCTCTACGGGCTCGTCGCCAAACACTGCATTACCCTATAACTTCTTCGTCGACCTTCCTGCACCCCTGAGCCTGCTCCGGTGAGCACCAAAGCGAGCTCCACCGGGCGCTCATGCGCGAGAAGGGGTCCCGACTTCAAACCCCACCCTTCCGCCCATCGTCGGAACCGCCACTGGCCGCCGCGTTGCCTCATGCCATCCCCGACCGCCGGTGAGACCTTTGGTAAGCCCCCACCACCACCCAGCTCCGCCCTAGGGTTTCAGTGTCGCCTCACCATCGAGAGGTGGACGACAGTCTCCCGGCCATCCATCTCACTCTAATCCAATGGCCACCGTAGCCCCGTACCCCTCCGCCCCTTCCACCTCTGACCAGCGGGCCCCATCGCCCAGGGATTTGAATCTCCCTCCGGAGTGAACCAGTTCCCGGATGGGCTGTATTGGCCCCGTGCGACCCAACATCCTAGTTTCGGCCCACCCCTCTTTTACTCTTTATTAATTTTCCTAAAGATCTATTAATCCTTGCTCAAAATAAATCCAAACAAAAATGTAAAATAACCTATTTTGTCCAGATCTAAATTTCTACCAATTCTTATATGTTTTTCCTAACATGCAGAACAAGCCACAAGTCCAAAATCATTTTCATGATTTTCTGGGAATAATTTGTCTAACTACTATCTGTTCTAGTAAATAAATCCTACCAGGAGTTTTACATATCCAATTAGGGTAAACTCACTTCCTACTAGAGTGTATCTTTAGTACCCATCACCTGGCCTTGGTATCATTCCAAGTGGAACCATTAAACTCCAGTAACAAAAATAACAAAATACATCCAAATCCAACTTTAGAAATTTCTCTAGGACAAACCATGGAATGAATTGACCTCATTCCAACTCTCAGTGATGTGTTACGTTAGTACCTATCAAAACCAAGGAGATCACATTTTATTGAGCCATAGTTAAAATTTTATAACTTAAATACTTATGTATGTGGTTTTATCACTAAATAAATCATTTTAGAAGCTTAAAAACTCCAAAATTGTGATTCCAATTTCTACTGGAGGGTATTCGCAATACCTATCCATTGTACTTTACCTCATATCATTTGGACCTATGTTATAAATCTGGTTAAAAAGACAAAAAGCTTGCAGAACTCATTTTGGGATTTTCCCAAGGGTATTCTTCTCATTATTTTGAGATGATTCCAACTCTCAAAAATCAATTATTCAATTATACATAACATACTTTGAGCACAAATTTATTTGGCATACAGATCTTTTATGGTGAGTTTTTAACCTAAACTAGGGTTAATTTCACTAGAAAAATCATAACTAATTAAAGAAAATTGATAAAATCATGAAACCACTTTTGTTGGCCTTGTTATTTCAATACCTATTTGTTGATATCAATTTTGTATATTGATATCATACAGGACCAAGCCCTAGTTCCAAAGCCCTCCATTAAGTGGTTTTAGCAAATAAATCCTAAAGGAAATTCGACAAAGGCAATTTAAGTAATTCCAATTGCTACTATCTCAATATATCCAAACCTAACGAAGTAAATAGGGTGTTGAATGTTTGTTTGCTATATTGAAATGATGCTTGTATGCCTTGTGTTGATTGTGGCTTTGTTTGCTTGCATGTGCTATCCTTGACGACGATATATAGTTGCGATTATACAAGAGACCAAAAGAAGTGGTTATTAATGATTATTATGGTATTCTAAGAAGAAGTCTAGAGACATATATTGCCAGTTTGATGGTCTCAGGCAAGCCACCTTCTTGCTCATAATCCTTGTCCTACTGTTTTTCTTATGCCTGTTTTATCTATTGTTTATGAAAACTGCATCGTTTTATATTATGATGATCTATATCTGGTAGTGGCTTGGCTCCTCCAAACCATTACACATCTGTACTAATAAGTACAACCCCTTTGATGACACCTACTTGAACCTAGTATGGTAGATGGTTTATAACACCATACCCCTTTGGAGATCCCGTTTTAGCCGAAGCAAAACTAGAGGATGGGAAGACCCCCGAATAAGTTTTCCAAATTTTTATGGCAAAACCTTGGTGAGGTTTGACCTACCAAGAGAAGTTTGAGAAAAGAAAAAGGGTTTTGTTTTACAAAATGCTGAAAGATGGAGGAAAAGGGTTTACAAAAATGCACCCGGTTCTTTTCAGTTTTCCTAGAACAATTAACCCGTGCAACCACATTACTCTAGAATGGGACAGCGCTGGACTTGAAGTTTGCTACTCTGGTGTGGGAATTCTCACAACTTCTTATAAGGGATCATCTCCCCCGAATTCTGGGCTTCCTTTACAAACAGGGTCAACTGTTAGATAGTCACCTGGAGTAATGCATGATCACCCATGTTAGTGACCAGGAGATACTATGAGCCTCTCATTGAAAGTGCCCACTCTAGAGGAGTCGGAATGCACTCCGGTTGGTCCATGGCCCCGACGTCCCGGTGTTGAGAGGAACAACTCATAGGGTAGGGCCTATGCTAGAGTGGTATCCCGAGAGTCTTGATCGGTTACTCGACCCATGATCAGTGAGGATCAGGGCAGGGTACTCGGTTGGTGTGGGTAAAGTGTACAACCTCTGCAGAGTGTAAATCTATTCAAATAGCCATGTCCAAGGTCATGGATGGTTGGGAAGGTTGCTATAGAGCAGTGCAGGTTTTGATTTCAGAAAGGACTTCGGAAAAGCAAAGGCTTTGGAAATGTTTGGCCATGGGATGGTTGGAAAGGAAGGAAAGGAGTTTTGTCATGGGATGACCGGAAGGAAAAAAATGGATGGGTGACCCAGTCCTACAGTTTTGTGAAACTTTTAAAAGTATTCTAAAATGTTTTACAAAACTTTTCAACAAAGAACCTTTCATGGAGCCCTCCTACTACCACAACCATATTGTATATCCTTTTATTGTTTTTCTCTTAAGGTGGTTTGTGAATACATTCAAAGTACTCATTGGCATTTTCCTTGGCTATTAACTTGGTTAGATATCAAGAAGGAGGTGATGTTGATGACTATGTGAGCTAGGACGTTCTCCTAGTCAGTTTCCTGTAGGTTAAAGCATGGCTCGGGCTCTACGCTTGATGAAGTTCCGCTGATGATTATGGATGTAGCCATAATGGTATGTAAGGTATGAAATGTATCCGCTTAAGTAATGGATGTTTACTTTGATACTTGTCGGTTATGTGCCACAACTAACTGATCATGATATCATGGTGTATGCATAACAGGGATTCTCGGAGGATTAATCTGGGGCCCCACAGACTTGGTAACAGAGCCATCCTGACTATAGGAGAACCTTAGTTAGCATGGTCATTAGACAGGAAAACTATTTTTTGGAAACACTAGCTTTCCAAAATCTATTTTCTCAAAATACTTTTGAAAGAATTCTACCTCTTATCTCCCTCTATCTTAAATGATTCAAAAATGGTTTCCTCTATATCTCGTCCAAATTTCAAACCTACGGATTTCAAATAACTAGGACCTAGAACCTGGTGAGGACGATGATAACGAGATGAAGACAAGCAACAATCAACAAACACAAGGAGACTACAAGATCGCCCCACCAGCAGAATCCTCCTACTCCGAGGAAATCAAGTACTACCCTATCTAAAAGCGTCCAATAACACGGCAAAGGCTCCATTCGCAATATAGTGACCTAGACCTCAATAACGTGATCTCTAGGATCAATAGTCTTAAGATTAGGATTCCCCTATATCGCGAGGAGTTAACTCCTTGGTCCCCCTAGTTGGTCGTGTTTGCTTGCCTAAGTGCATATTGTGTTGCTTGATGTGTGTTGTTTGCCAAGGACATTGCAATCCCCTCGCTCTTTTCGCCTTGTATGTGTGTTCTGGTTTGCTTTAACCTCCATAAAATGTGACTTCGAAGAGCGATAACACACCAAGTAGCTCAGGCATCCCTAGTTGGTTTCCGCTAACGAGAACCCAGACTAACTGCGGGAGTTTATGAGAGGCAAAGCATCGCTAGAACCAGAAGTACGACATCATCAAGTAAGAACCACTCGAAGACTACTCCCCAGCATGGATGGCATACCTCGTCAAACTCACTTATAAAGACTCATCATCAATATTGCGCGCCAACACTCATCTACCAACCATAGCAAGAATCCTGTGGAAGCCGGACACCGACCACCGAAGGATACCCACTATCCATAGGAAACCACAAAATTGGCTAACTAAGACAAGAAGTGAATATCTAACTACACTAACCTATGGTATATTAGAGCTTCCGACAGCCACTAAGAGACTAATTATTTTAGTCTACCCTACCTGAACCAACGGGAAGTCTCTCACCAGAAGGCCAGAATAATCCAAATTCTTGACAATGCATGAAGACATCGAGTTTACTCCGCCATTGAGCAGAAGCAATGCAAAGAGTTCAAGTGAAGATGATTTCTCCGAAGTTAGCCACCCTAACTTGATTGAAGACTAACAAGAAGAGTCATTAACCCTAACATGCCCTAAGCTAACCCCTTCAAGCTTCGTTAGGACACCACCCCCAACAAGCTTTACGCAATACAACGA
This sequence comes from Avena insularis, assembly GCA_023614405.1. NCBI lineage: Eukaryota > Viridiplantae > Streptophyta > Magnoliopsida > Poales > Poaceae > Avena > Avena insularis. Next base: position 411,431,849 of record CM042688.1, on the reverse strand, counting down.
CACCCCAGGACCTCAAATCAAGATCCAAGGAGATACAACCTTCTTCAGCATCCCGACAATGCTTCAAGATGGAAGATCGGCACCACTTTCGAAAGACCTTAGTGAAGCTCTATGGTGGAAAGACTGCATCTTTCCACTCATATCCCGAAGACTGTCTACTCAAAGATACCTTAGGAAGATTTCCCAATCCGACGTCCATCTCCAAAATCAACTCGAGAGTCGCCAAAACCTTAGATGGTAGACCTCGTCAATAGCCAGCAGAAGTGTACTCAATCTTCCAGTACCAAAGAATCCCTGAATCTAGACAACCAGAATAACTGAAGTTGACAAGACTACAGAAGCCGACAAAACAATCCTCCCAAGGGTTCGAAGAAGACTACAGAGTCAATGTCTACGAAGATTCCACGAAGGTCCTCCTCGGCTATTTCAGTTGAAGGCTCACCTGAAGGATCACTGGATCACTAATCCCCTCAGTCTAACCCATTTAGAGGACTTGCGACTTCAACAGTTTCAAATAGTCTAAGTACGAATAAATTAGTATATGAGCCTCATAGGACCCAATTGGTAGAAGTCATCTGAAGATTTCAACTCCATCCGGAGGATTGGCGATAGTCCTCAAACATCATCTGGCGATTCCAAGGAGGAAGGACTGCGTTAACTCGGAGCCACCCTAGTTGTCATGGGAATAACCACGATAGTCGCTACCAGGGGTAGCGATTGATAGGATTGAGGGAAAGAGTGGGTGGCCATCTACGGAGCGAGATGAGGGCTGAGACACATGAGTTTACCCAGGTTCAGCCCCCCATAGGGTAAAGACCTACTCCTGCTAGATTGTATTATCGGCGAGTTAGTTACAGGGGTGGCAAGCTTGGCGGCTAGGCAGTGAGTTGCTTGGAAGGGGTGTATGATGGAACGTCTCTACAAAGAGTACCCTAGGGAGGCTTATATAGAGGTTGCCTCGCTAGGGTTTACAGATATACAACCGAATCAGTCAAGGACTCGGAGGATTTGACCTAATCCGACTAGGCTTTAGCTGCGCTTCTGGGCCTCCAGTTTCTGGTCGCCAGGCTTCCTTTCAATCGATTTCATGTAACCGTCCTGCAGGCCCACTCGCAAAACCCTTGGTTCCAGTCAAAACGTCATGCTGGGCATACCCCATTTGGCATATCCCCATCAGTAGTCCCCGAGACCAGTATCGACTTGGCACAGGTGTTCATTGGCAGTCAGAGTAGGCGAGTCCAATTTGGATGCCTAGTCGAATCGGCGATGGACTCCCTCGATGAAGGAGGAAAATTTTCCACCAGGTCTTCAGTCGTAGCATTGGCGAGTGGATTTATGCTCGAGCCGCTGCACCCTGTCGAATGGACAAGACGTACCAGGAGGCGAGTCGAGTGACATAAGTTGGACCATCAGCTTGGTCAAACTAGCTGTTGGGTAAACTAACGGTAACTTCGGCATAATTACAGCGAGGTAACAAATATCCCGAGATTGGCGGGTAGCTTCTTCTTTATAAAGAGAGCGGTAGGTGAAAATACGAATCTTCACATTTCTCCATCCCCGCACACTCCCAGTCTCCAGATCCACTCTCGATCCGAAATCTCCGGACAAGGAGACCTCCTTCTTCCCTCCATGCCGCCCCGAAGGATCTATGGGGAAGGTCAAAGTGCACCAATGCTTCCCTGAAATCCTTCGAGGACGCGGGGATCCTTTGCAGGGGAAATTGGCGGATCCCCACATCCAATAAGATGGAACCCATGCCTCGCCCTGGGGAATTCATCTGTTTCCTGAGCCATCTCGACACAGGCTTGGGGTTCCCTACCTCCATCTTTTTCCAGTGGTTCTGCACGTATTACGCGATCAAACCATCAGACTTGGGACCGCATAGTGTGGAGCAGCTCGTGATCTTTGTCGCCTTCTACGAATGCTATCTTGGATGTCACCCATATTTTCCCTTGTGGCTGGAGCTATTCCACGGCTGCATCGCTCGCGAAGGAACTGGTGGTCCCATCCTGGCAGCGGGCGGCATCACATTTCAGCTGAAACTCAAGGCATCTTTTGTGAGGCTTATGATGCCAAAGAAGGCGGGCAGCGAGTGGAAAAAAAGTTAGTTTTATGTGAAGGAATCCACTCCCGATGGTGAGGTGGCCCTCCCAACGTACACCGCTGAGAGGAGCGAGCCACGCCGGCTGTCTGCGACCTTACTTCCAGAAGATCAAAGGATGGGCATCGATGAAATGCTGACCCAGATTGTGGCCTTGAAGAAGGAGGGAAAGAAATCCATCAACTTGTACAACTGCTGGCTCGGGCGGCGGTTAGTCCCTATGGCCACCCGAGCCCACTAGGTGTACCAGTACACCAGCAAGGACGACGCCACAAGTCTTGCAAGGAGGTATTGGAGACCGACGACTACATCACCGCACTAAAGAAGATTACAGATGCGGAGTACGGAAATCCGAAGGCCGGACTTGCTCCATACACCGCCACCAGAAAGCGTCAGGCCCCCATAGTGAGTCTCCATGCTTCATAATCTTGTCTTTGTAGTCGCGCTTCTACAGTCGCCCTTGTCAGCTGACCACTGTTCTTTCTGTGTTCGCCAGTTGTTTCAGGTTCTCGAGAATTGGCTCCCTCCACTTGATGAGGAGGCTCCCAAGGAGCTTGAAGAGGAGGAAAAGGAATCCTCCGATAGTGAGGATGAAGTGGCAGAGGTTGCCGCGCCTATACGCGCGGCCCAGAAGACTCGCATGCAGAAGCAGCGTGAGATCGAGGCGAGTCGTAGCCTTGAGGAGCGCGACAACGATGATGAGAACATGCAGGAGCATAGCTCACGGCGAGTGGCTACACCGACAAAGCCCACATGGAAGTTGAAATGGCCTGCGAAGAAGCCGGCGCCAAAGCCAGCGTCACCGCCAAGATCAGTGGTGGTTTTGAGTCGGATGAGGAGTCCAGTGATGAAGCGGCTGAGGTTTCAACCAAGATCCCTGAGGACCCAGCTCTGATGAAGGGATCGGAAGCCGCAGCCATAGTAGTGGAATCAGTAGTTCCACTCGCCATGATTGCGCCAACAGTCTCGGCTGCCCTGGAGTCAGGGGCTACTGAAATCATGGGGTCAAGGTCGCCACCACCGGAGGAGGAGTCCGTGTCGCTCGGGCTGGAGGTTCCCGCAACCGCGACCTCAACATCAAAGAAGCCCACGGTGTCATGGGTCACGAGTGTCTTTAAAAAGGGGCTCTCGCACAAGTTGGGCCCAGAGCTGGAGAAGCCTGCCCATATTAGCATGGGAATGCGCTTTCTTCCCGTCGCCAAGTAAGTTTGATGTTCTCTTTTTCCGTGCTTCGACGTTTTCTTGTGTACTTGGTTCGCTGATCATGGCGATTTCGCAGGTCCGGTGCCAAGAAGATTGGCCGCCCTTCGGTGGCCAAGATTCTGCCAGTTGACACCGAGGGGAAGGTTGCCCCTTCCAAGAAGAGGAAGGATGACCCGATGGAGGTGCCAGCCGCTAGCACCAAGAAGAATAAGGAGGAGGGTGATACATTGCAAACATATCTATAATTTTTGATGTTCCATGCTTGGTTTATATCTACTTTATTATGTTTTGCCCACACTTTGGAGTATTTTTATACACTTTCTTGGACTAACCTATTAACAAGATGCCATAGTGCCAGCTGCCTGTTTTCTGCTGTTTTTGGTTCCAAGAAAGTTAGAAAATGAATATTCTCGGAATTGGACTGGACAAAAGCCAAAGTCAATATTTCACCAAGGGGGACACGGAGCCAGAATACGAGACAGAGAGGGGCCAGGGGCCGCCCACACCACCTGGCCGTGCAGCCAGGCCTGGCCCGCGCCAGGGGGTGGTGTGGCCGCCTAGGGCACCCCCTCGGCCTCCCCTTTCGCCTATAAGATGCCTCCAATACAGAAACCCTAAGTACCCGATCAAAATTTCACGAAAGAGTCTATAGCCACAGTCATCTCCATCCCTAGATCGGGAGGGATCTAAAGCTCTTCCCGGCACCCTGCCGGAGGGGAGAATTCACCCTGGAGGCCTTCTTCATCACCATGCAAGCCTACGGTGTGATGCGTGCGTAGTTCATCCTTGGACTATGGGTCCATGTAGTAGCTAGATGGTTGGTTCTTCTCCTTTGTGCTATCATGTTTAGATCTTGTGAGCTCCGTTCATGATCAAGATCATCTATTTGTAATCATACATGTTCTGTTTGCGGGGATCCGATGGATATTGAGATACTATTTTAGCTTGATTATTGATTCTATCATGTCTTTGTTATTTGTGATCTTGCATGCTCTCCGTTGTTAGTAGATATCTTGGCCGAGTAGATGCTAGCAAGTCCAAGAGGGAGTATTTATGCTCGATAGTGGCTTCATGCCTCTAGTAATCTGGGAAAGTGACAGAAATCTCTAAGGTACTAGATGTGTTGTTGCTACTAGGGAGAAAACAGCAATCCTTTGTTCATAGAACAATCGTATTGTTTACTTTACATGCAATGCTTAATGCAATTATCTGTTGCTTGCAACTTAATACTAGAGGGGGTTCGAATGATAACCTGAAGGTGGATTATTAGTCATAGATGCTATTGGATTACGGTCTATGTATAATGTTGTAATGCCCAATCAAATCTCATAGGAGTCAAGATGATTAGTATATGCATGTATGCTTTCTCGATGTTTTTGTCAATTGCCGCGCTGTAATTTGTTCACCCAACATGTCATCTATCTTAAGGAGAATCACCTCTAGTGAACTATGGACCCCGGTCCTTTCTTTTACCATCAATCTACAACTGTTTACTGTTTTCTGTTTACTTTTTGCAAACTATTACTTTCTTCTACACAATATGTTTAATCCTTTGTTTTCAGCAAAACTGGTGAGATTGACAACCTCACTATAAGTTGGGGGCAAAGTTCTGTGGTTGTGTTGTGTAGGATTCCAAGTTGGAAACAACACCTTGGAGGTGTTTCCTTGCTCCTACTGGTTCGAAAACTTTGGTTTCATAATTGAGGGAAACTTACTACTGTGCTCATCATACCTTCCTCTTGGGGTTCCCCAACGAGCTCGATATCAACCACGAGCCAGCAAGTATTTTTTTGGCGCCGTTGCCAAGGAGTCAAGGACATCTTCACAAGGGGAGTCCGTCATAACCAATCTCTTTACTTTGTTTTATTTGTTTTGCTTAGTTTATTTCTGCTTTGTTTGCTTGTTTCTTTATCAAAAACACAAAAAATTAGTTATACTAGTTTGCTTTCTTTATTAAAAACACAAAAAATGACTACTCTTGAAAACACTAAGTTGTGTGACTTCACTAGCACCAACAACAATGATTTCATGTGCACACCTATTGCTCCACCTGTTCCTGAAGCTACTTTCTTTGAAATTAAACCTGCTTTACTCAATCTTGTTATGAGAGAACAATTTTCTGGTATTGGTACTAAAGATGCTGCTGCTCATCTTAATAACTTTGTTGAACTTTGTGAGATGCAAAAACATAGGGATATAGATGGGGATATTATTAAGCTTAAATTGTTTCCTTTATCTTTGAGAGGAAAAGCTAAAGAATGGTTGCAATCCCTAACTAGAAATAGTATTGATCTTGGACTAAATGCAAAGATGCTTTCATTGGAAATTACTATCTACCTGCTAAGATTATATCTATGAGAAGTGAAATAATGAAGTTTAAACAATCTGATAATGAACATGTTTCTCAAGCTTTGGAAAGAATGAAATCTTTGGTAAAGAATTGTCCCACTCATGGACTGATTGCTTGGATGATTATTGATGTCTACGCACTTCTATTCTTGTAGACAGTTGTTGGGCCTCCAAGTGTAGAGGTTTGTAGAACAGTAGCAAGTTTTCCCTTAAGTGGATCACCCAAGGTTTATCTAACTCAGGGAGGAAGTGGTCAAAGGTATCCCCTCTCAAGCAACCCTGCAATCAAGATACAAGAAGTCTCTTGTGTCCCCAACACACCCAATACACTTGTCAGGTGTATAGGTGCACTAGTTCGGCGAAGATATAGTGATATACAAGTGGTATAGATAATTATAAGTGTTAACGGTGATAGAAAATAGCTTGATGGCGTCGAAAAGACTAAAGGCAAAATGAAATAAAGATGGAAGCAAGCAAACATGTAACAGATCTAGTTGCAAAAGGTGTTTCAATGTTTAGAAACAAGGCCTAGGGATCATACTTTCACTAGTGAACACTCTCATATAAATATATTCTTCTTTATGATACTACGCTGAACTACTCTCCGGTTGGACACTCTAATCCATGGTAGGGCTATAACAGCACACCTCAAATTAAGCCTTTACCATCTAGATAACCCCACACTATCACCTTGAGCACTAGATGGTTCTAACAAACACCACAATTTCATAAAGACATCCAACTCCAAATATAACTCATAACAATTATTTGTAATCTCTAGCCTAAGTGCCACCATGGTGTGCACACTGTCAACTTCACACACATGGGGAGAGCAGAAATCTATTAAAGCACTTGAGTAGCAAGGTAGATCTATAGATTACAAGCTCATGATCTCAATAGGATCATGCATAGAGAGAGAGAGAGATGAACACATAGCTACCGGTAGAACCCTTAGCCTCGAGAGAGAACTACTCCCTCCTCATCATGGGAATCAGCAATGGTGATGGAGATGGTGGTGGAGATCGATGGAGATGGCTCCGGGGCACTTCCCCGTCCCGGCAGAGTGCCAGAACAGAGACCTTCTATCCCCCGAATCTCCCCTTCGGTGGTGGCGGCGCTGTGGAAATTTTCATGGCTGGAGGCTTGATGATTTAGGGTTTTTGCATCGGGAGGCATCTTATAGGCGAAGAGGCAAGGTCGGTGGGCGGCTAGGGGCCCACACCAGCTGGTGGCGCGGCCAGGGCTAGCCCACGTCACCACATGGTGTGGCCATCTTGTGGCCCCTCTCTGTCTCGTCTTCTGGCTCCGTGAGTCTTCTGGTAAAATATCGACTTTGGCTTTTGTCCGGTCCAATTCCGAGAATATTGATTTTCTAACTTTCCTGGAACCAAAAATAGCAGAAAATAAGCAACTGGCGGTGTGGCATCGTGTTCATAGGTTAGTCCAGGAAAGTGTATAAAAAGTACTCCAAAGTTGGACAAAACACAAGAAAGTAGATAATACCAAGCATGGAACATCAAAAATTATGGATACGTTAGCAACGTATCAACATCCCCAAGCATAACTCCTGCTCGTCCTCGAGTAGGTAAGTGATAAAAAGAAAGAATAATTTTTGAGGTGACATGCACCATCATAAACTTGATCAAAGTATTTGTAAAACATTCAAAGCTGGGATCATCGTACTTCAATCATAACATGAAAGACAAAGTTCTAGCAATAAGACAAAGAAACTATGTTGCAACATGAAAAGGCACAAACAAAAGATTAATGAATAACAATACTTTGCAAGACGTTTGTTTGTTTCACATAAAGAAAACATAGCATAGTGGCATTCAACTTGTCCCTCATAGAGTAGCAAACATAAATGCATAGGACACCTAGGTGGCGCGACTGAGCAATGAAAAGCTGGGATCGAGCCTTAACTTCAGTCGTGACGCCGGAGCCTTTTGTATGAGAAAGCCTAAGCGCTAAACCACATCCTTCTCGCGGGTTATCTTCTACTCAAGCTCTCTGCTATTCTTCATCCACCAACTCTCAACCTTTCTGACTTGCTCCTAAGGAACCAAGGTCGAAAGGATTGAAAAAGTCAGTCATTCACAACCACTGATGAAGGATTCCTTCAAAGTTCATAAGAGTGACTAGATACAAATAGTTTAGAACAAGCAATATCAAAGCTATGCATCAATCAACAAGTCTTGGGACAATGCACATAGAACTAAGAATGGCCACTATGCTCTCAAAGTAGGTGCATAAAGGTAGAAGGTGGAGACTCAACAAAAAAGTAAAAGAAAGGCCTTTGTAGAAGGAAGCATGGATTCAAGTTTCATAAAGAGCTTCCAAAAATTATGGTACTTTTTAGCTTTCAGCTCTCATTTCCCCTATCATAAGAATCTTGAAGTGATTAAGGTTAAAGTGAACAAACTATGGTGTATATGCTTGATGAAGTATAAGTTGGAAATCTCATGTCCCTTGAATACGAGGGCCGCTCCTCATGCTACTCCAGTTTAGTCACCGATAAGTTCTTCTGATCGTAAGTACATGTGTATCATAGAGAACCGCCAACGGGGACCCCTTGCCCGATGATACAGAAGAATCCCCATATCAAAATGACAAGGCAAGCAGACAACGAGCATCTCAGCAATCTTCTTATTTAGCATGGGAATATGGTGCTTTTTTCTATCTTTCCTCTTTTCTCATATCTCTTTTTTCTTTTTTTTTTCTCTTTTTTTTTCAATATCTGCACCTTTTTTTTATAAGAAGAATGCTTCATAGACAGCTCATTATGGTTACGCTGCAGGTTTCCACCATGACAACATGGATTAGACCAGCGGCCCAAGCGTTTCTCTAACACATGTACATAACTCACTTACAAGCTCCCCTTTCATTTCACACCGACGACATCCATAGACAAAAGAGCATGATATCAACTAGGTACAAAGTACAAGTGCAATGTTGAAAGCATCCCCCATGACAACATGGTTCTGCTAATCCCCAACAAATAAGTGCAAGCATATACAACATAGACGACACAATGGTTCAAGTTTATTAAGGGCAAGAAAAGTAAAGTGTGCCATCAAGTTCGTGAGAGCTTTAATCACTAGTTTTCTCATAACAAGTTTAATTCGGAAGGTAGATAAAAACATGAATATACTTGGAATAGCATATGATAGTAGGTAGGTATGGTGGACTCTTTGGAATAACTTGGTTTTAGGAGTTGGATGCATGATTGGAACTCATACTTGGTTGTGGAGGCTAGCAAAAGACTGGGAGCGACCAACTAAGAGAGCAATAATGGCCATAATCATGCAGAACGACAAAACATCATTGATCAAAGCATAAAGTGATACTACAAGTTGAAAACTAACGGATCGTAAAGGCTATGATGACTTGGGATAGTCATAACATGGTGTGATCATGTGCCAAGTCAACCCAAATAAAGCATCAAAGGAGAATACCATAATACTATGCTTTAATATGCTAAAACAACGCATGATTCTTCAAAGGCACATTAAGCAATCACAATTGTTTATAACCTGTCATGCTACAGCAAATAATACTAAGCCTAAAGCCAAAACAATATCAACATGGCATGACAAAGCATAGGCCATAGTCAAAAACAAACTCTCTTTACCACTTAAGCATGAACTTTCCTACTCTTTTCCAATCCAAACCAAACTATTTTGAAAACCAATGTATGAAAGAGGGGGTCCAACCAACTTATTCAGCAAAATAAGAAAACAAAGAAAACGAAAAACCAAAACGAAAACAAAAAGAAGACGCTCCAAGAACAACACAATTGTGCATGAAACAATAAAAATGAAGTGTTTGGAAGAAACCTGAGATTTTTATTGATGAAGAAGGGGATGCCTTGGGCATCCCCAAGCTTTGACGCTTGTACTTCTTGGATATTTCTTGGGGTGACATGCGTGGCATCCCCAAGCTTGAGCTTTAGTCCATTCTTTATCTCATTACTCATTCCTTCCATACACCTGAAAATTTTCCTTCACACAATCTTTATTAGCAACATTAGTGCACTTAAGATAATAAGTCTTTAGGTTCAGTTCTAACACCAATAAAACTTCCAATAAAACACTAGCTACTATAGCACTTCCCTCAAAAATCTCAATTCCCCAAAAGAACTCAAAAAGGAACCAACAAGAAGCAAATGCAAATAATGGCACAAATCTGTCAAAACAGACTAGCAGTTAAAGACGATTTTTTCGAAGACCTTCTGTTGCTCAAATCGAAAAGTGTTGAACTAACAAAAGTTAGATAACAACCTGGGACAGAAACAAAAATTCACGCCTCAAAATGACCTACAGAGATTTTACACGAATTTTTACGATGAAGCACAAAAATCTGTTTCAGGACAGCAACTTTCCCAAGCATTACTTCTCTCTCATTAGAGGTTACTCTTGGAACAAAAAGCAAATAGAAAGTATAAGGAGCGGTTATTACAGAAGTAATAACTTCCAAGACTCAACTAAAATTTTTGGGTTATCTCCCAATAAGTACTTTTCTTTAACGCCTTTAAGTTAGGCATGATAGTTTGATAAGCTGCTCACATAAGAAATATGAATTTAAGTAAAAGAGAGCATCAAGAAGCAAATTCAAAGCACATTTAAGTCTAACCCACTTCCTATGCAAAATAATCTTGTAAAGAAACAAGTCATGAAAGCACAAAGCAACAAGAATAGGATAGCAAAACAAGTGCAACTTCAAAATATTCAACATAAAGAGGGGAAACTTAATGTTGTTGAGATACATAAAACCATGTTTCCCTCTCTCATAATAACTTTCAGTAGCATCATGAATAAAATTAACAATATAACTATCACATAAAACATTTTTATCATGAGCCACATGCATAAAAGAATTAATACTCTTGACATAAACAAAGTCATTCTTATTAATTGTAGTGGGAGCAAATTCAACAAAATAGATATCATTATTATTCTCATAACCATAATCATCAAATATAGGAGGCATATTGTAATCATAATTAATTTTCTCCTCAATAGTAGGTGGACTGAAAATATCATATTCATCATTGTAATCATCATATATTGGAGGTTTGGTATCATCATAAGCAATAGAATAGCTATCTTCCAAAGCTAGGGAACAAAAAATCTCATTTTCATAAAAACTAGCTTCCCCAAGCTTAGACTTTTCCATAGCATTAGCAATAATGGTGTCCAAAGAATTCATACTAACAACATTGTTATTAGCATGCAAATAAAGTTCCATAGGTTTCTTAATTTTCTCTTCAAACACTTCATGTCCTAACTCAAGATAAATACTATAAAGCTCTCTAATTTTTTGTTGTTTTCCATTAAGCCTAACTAGTGAAAACAAGAAAAAAAAGAAAAAATTGCAGGATCTAAAGGAAATAACTTCGAGCACTCACACCAGAGGATGTGAGTACATTTTACCTTACCTCCCCGGCAACGGCGCCAGAAAATAGCTTGATGTCTACGCACTTATATTCTTGTAGACAATTGTTGGGCCTCCAAGTGCAGAGGTTTGTAGAACAGCAGCAAGTTTTCCCTAAAGTTGATCACCCAAGGTTTATCGAACTCATGGAGGAAGTGGTAAAAGGTATCCCCTCTCAAGCAACCCTGCAATCAAGATACAAGAAGTCTCTTGTGTCCCCAACACACCCAATACACTTGTCAGGTGTATAGGTGCACTAGTTCGGTGAAGAGATAGTGAAATACAAGTGGTATAGATAATTATAAGTGGTAACGGTGATAGAAAATAGCTTGATGGCGTGGAAAATACTAAAGGAAAACTGAAATAAAGATGGAAGCAAGCAAACATGTAACAGATCTAGTTGCAAACGGTGTTTCAATGTTTAGAAACAAGGCCTAGGGATCATACTTTCACTTGTGAACACTCTCATATAAATATATTCTTCTTTATGGTACTACGTTGAACTACTCTCCGGTTGGACACTCTAATCCATGGTAGGGCTATAACAGCACACCTCAAAGTAAGCCTTTACCATCTAGATAACCCCACACTGTCACCTTGAGCACTAGATGGTTCCAACAAACACCACAATTTCATAAAGATAGCCAACTCCAAATATAACTCATAACAAGTATTTGTAATCTCTAGCCTAAGTGCCACCATGGTGTGCACACTGTCAACTTCACACACATGGGGAGAGCAGAGATCTATTAAAGCACTTGGTAGCAAGGAAGATCTATAGATTACAAGCTCATGATCTCAATAGGATCATGCATAGAGAGAGATGAACACATAGCTACCGGTAGAACCCTTAGCCTCGAGAGAGAACTACTCCCTCCTCATCATGGGAATCAGCAATGGTGAAGGATATGGTGGTGGAGATCGATGGAGATGGCTCCAGGGGAACTTCTCCGTCCCGACAGAGTGCCGGAATAGAGACTTTTTGTCCCCCAAATCTCCCCTTCGGTAGCGGCAGTGCTGTGGAACTTTTCGTGGCTGTAGGCTTGATGATTTAGGGTTTTTGCATCGGGAGGCATCTTATAGGCAAAGAGGCAAGGTCGGTGGGCAGCCAGAGGGGCCACACTGTGGCCCCTCTCCATCTCGTCTTTTGGCACCGTGAGTCTTCCGGTAAAATATCGACTTTGGCTTTTGTCCGGTCCAATTCCGAGAATATTGATTTTCTGACTTTCCTCGAACCAAAAACAGCAGAAAACAGGCAACTAGCACTATGGCATCTTGTTAATAGGTTAGTCCAGGAAAGTGTATAAAAAGTACTCCAAAGTTGGACAAAACACAAGAAAGTAGATAAAACCAAGCATGGAACATCAAAAATTATGGATACGTTAGCAACGTATCAATTATCCAAACCTTTTTTATAGGACTGAATTATTCTTCAAGAAATCTATTGGATTCTACTGCTGGAGGTACCTTTATGACCATTACTTTGGGTGCTGCAACGAAGCTTCTGGATAATATGATGGTTAACTATTCTGAATGGCACACTGAAAGAGCTCCACAAGGTAAGAAGGTAAATTCTGTTGAAGAGACCTCTTCCTTGAGTGATAAAATTGATGTTATTATGTCTATGCTTGTTAATGGGAAAGCTCATATTGATCCAAATCATGTTCCCTTAGCCTCTTTGGTTGCTCAAGAAGAGAAAGTTGATGTGAACTTTATAAGAAATAATAATTTTAGCAACAATGCCTACATGAATAATTTTGGTAATAATAACTATAGGGCATATCCCCCCAATAATGGTAATGCTTATGGAAATTCCTACAACAATAATAGGAGTGCTCCCTCTGAACTTGAAGTTATGCTTAAAGATTTTATTAGTAAACAAACTGCTTTCAATAAAACTATTGAGGAAAAACTCTCTAATGCTGAAAGAAATATAGCATCATTGGCTGAAGCGCAATCTTCTTTTAATAAAATGGCTGCTAAACCTGAAACTATTGAAAACCCCTTTGCTGCTACTAATGCCATACAAGTTAGAATTGATGAAAATGTTAGAATATTAGCTGAATTGCATGCTAAGTGGGAAAGAGAAGATGAAATTGCTAGAAATATTAGTGTTTCTACTATCACTACCACTAATGTTGAAGCTAGTAAACCCAATGGAACCTTTTCTAATAAAAATACTAAAATTCTTCGAAACATGGGAAACAATAACTCTACTACTTTCGATGATAATTATGATTTTGATCTTGATGGTTGCAATATCTCTGAAGTAATTAAGTTCCTACAAAATATTGCTAAAGGTCCTAATGCTAGTTGTATGAATATGGCCTTTACAAAACACATTACTGATGCTCTCATAAAAATTAAAGAAGAAAAGATAAAACATAAAGCTTCTATTCCTATGAAACTAGAAGATGGTTGGGAACCCATCATTAATATGAAAGTGAATGATTTTGATTTCAAAGCTTTATGTGATCTTGATAATAGTTTTTCTATTATGCCTAGAAAGATTTATGATATGCTTGATTTGCCACTATTGGAAGATTGTTATTTAAATGTCCCGCTTGATGATAATGCTAAAAACTAACTCATGGGGAGTATTAATGATGTTCTTATTATGGTTAACAATGCCCATGTCCCCGTTGATTTCTATGTTTTGGATGTTGAATGCAATGCTTCTTGTCCTATTACTTTGGGAAGACCTTTTCTTAGAACTGTTGGTGCCATTATTGATATGAAAGAAGGCACCATTAAATATCAACTCCCACTCAAGAAAGGTATAGAACACTTCCCTAACAAGAGAGAGAGAAGATTCATTTTTCCTCTCCTATGAAAACAAAATTTGCTCTTAATGCTTCTTTATTTGCAACACTTGATTCTTTTTCTTGGTTCTTATGCCTAACTTAAAGGCGTTAAAGAAAAGAACTTATTGGGAGATAACCCAAAAGTTTTAGAAGTTATTACCTCTGTAATAACCGCTCCTTATCCTTGGAAGTTATTACCTCTGTAATAACCGCTCCTTATCCTTTTTATTTGCTTTTTGTGCCAAGAGTAACCTCTAATGAGAGAGAAGTAATGATTGGGAAAGTTGTTGTCCCGAAACATATTTTTGTGCTTTGCTTTTAAAAATCATGTAAAATCTCTGTGCGTAGTTTTGAGCTGGTATTTTTTGTTCCTCTGCCCCAGGTTGTTACCAAACTTTCGTTAGTTCAAAACTTTTCGATTTGAGCAACAGAAGGTCTTCGAAAAAATTGGTTTTTACCTGCTGGTCTGTTTTGACCGATTTCTGCCATTAGATGCATTTGCTTCTAGTTGATTCCTTTTTGGGTTCTTTTTGGGGAATTGAGATTTTTCAGGGAAGTGCTACAGTAGCTTGTGTTTTAATGAAAGTTTTATTGGTGTTGAAACTGAACCCAAAGACTTATTATCTTGAGTGCACTAATGTTGCTAATAAAGATTGTGTGAAGTTTTGTATGAAGGAAAAATTTCAGGTGTATGGAGAGAATGATGTAATGAGATGAAGAATGGACTAAATCTCAAGCTTGGGGATGCAACGCGTGTCACCCCAAGAAATATCCAAGAAGTACAAGCGTCAAATCTTGGGGATGCCCAAGGCATCCCCTTCTTCATCAATAAAAATCTCAGGTTTCTTCCAAACACTTCATCTTTATTGTTTCATGCACAGTTGTGTTGTTCTTGGAGCGTCTTCGTGTTTGTTTTTAGTTTTCGTTTGCTTAGTTTGCTTGAATAAATTGGTTGGACCCCCTCTTTCATACATTAGTTTTCAAAATAAGTTTGGTTTGGTTTGGAAAAGAGTAGGAAAAGTTCATGCTTAAGTGGTAAAAAGAGCTTGTTTTTGACTGTGGCCTATGCTTTTTCATGTCATGCTTGATATTGTTTTGGCTTTATGCTTAGTGATTTTTGCTGTAGCATGACATGTTATAAACAATTGAGATTGCTTAATGTGCCTTGAAAGAATCATGCGTTGTTTTAGCATATTAAAGCATAGTATTGTGGTATTCTCATTTGATGCTTTATTTGGGTTGACTTGGCGCATGCTCACACCATGTTATGACTATCCCAAGTCACCATAGTCTCTATGATCCTTTAGTTTTCGACTTGTAATATCACTTTATGCTTTAATTAATGATGTTTTGTCGCTTTGCATGATTATGGCCATTATTTCTCTCTTAGTTGGTCGCTCCCAGTCTTTTGCTAGCCTCCATAACCAAGTATGAGTTCTACTCATGCATCCAACTCCAAATAAAACCAAGTTATTCCAAAGAGTCCACCATACCTACCTATTAGCATTTTCTATTCCAATTATATTCATGTTTTTATCTACCTTCCAAATTAAACTTGTTATGAGAAAACTAGTAATTAAAGCTGTCACGAACTTGATGGCACACTTTAATTTTCTTGCCCCTAATAAACTTTAACCATTGTGTCGTCTATGTTGTATATGCTTGCACTTATATGTTGGGGATTAGCAGAACCATGCTGTCATGGGGAACGCTTTCAACATTGCACTTGTACATTGTACCTAGTTGATATCATGCTCTTTAGTCTATGGATGTCGTCGGTGTGAAATGAAAGGGGAGCTTGCAAGTCCACGGAGTTATGTCTATGGATGTCGTCGGTGTGAAATGAAAGGGGAGCTTGCAAGTCCATGGAGTTATGTATATGTGATTTTTGCTCTTTTGTCTATACAAGCCGCCGGTCTAATACATGCCTAATCATGGTGGAAACCTGCAGTGTAACCATAATGAGCAATCTATGAAGCATTCTTCTTATAAAAAAGAGATAGAGATTGAGAAAAAAATATGAGACAAGAGGAAAGAGAGAAAAAAGCACCATTTTCCCATGGTAAATAAGAAGATTGATGAGATGCTTGTTGTCTGCTTGCCTTGTCATTTTGATATGGAGATTCTTCTGTATCATCGGGCAAGGGGTACCCCGTTGGCGGTTCTCTATGATACACATGTACTTAGTATGACAAGAACTTACCGGTAACTAAACTTGAGTAGCATGAGGAGCGGCCCTCGTATTCAAGGGACATGAGATTTCCAACTTATACTTTGTCAAGCATATACTCCATAGTTTGTTCACTTTAACCTTAATCACTTCAAGATGCTTATTATAGAGGCAATGGGAGCTAAAAGCTAATAAGTACCATAAATTTTGGAAGCTCTTTATGAGACTTGAATCCCTGTTTCCTTCTATGAAGGCCTTTCTTTTACTTTTATGTTGAGTCTCCATGTTCTATCTTTATGCACCTATTGAGAGAGCTTAGTGGCTATTCTTAGTTTAATCTGCATTGTCCCAAGACTTGTTGATTGATGCGTAACTTTGATATTGCTTGTTCTTAAACTATTTGTATCTAGTCACCCTTATGAACTTTGAAGGTGTCATATGCATTTATGTTTGCTACTCTATGAGGGACAAGCTGAATGCCACTATGCTATGTTTTCTTTATGTGAAACAAACAAAAGTCTTGCAAAGCATTGTTATTCATGAATATTTTGCTTGTGCCTTTTCATGTTACAACATAGTTGCTATGTCTTATTGTTAGAACTTTATTTTTCATGCTATGTTGAAGTACTATGATCCCAGCTATCAATGTTTTACAAATACTTTGATCAACTTTATGATGGTGCATGTCACCTCAAAAGTTATTCTTTCTTTTTATCACTTACCTACTCGAGGACGAGAAGGAGTGACAAAAATCTCTAAGGTACTAGATGTGTTGTTGCTACTAGGGAGAAAACATCAATCCTTTGTTCATAGAACAATCGTATTGTTTACTTTACACTCAATGCTTAATGCAATTATCTATTGCTTGCAACTTAATACTAGAGGGGGTTTGGATGATAACCTGAAGGTGGATTATTAGTCATAGATGCAGTTGGATTACGGTCTATGTATAATGTTGTAATGCCCAATCAAATCTCATAGGAGTCAAGATGATTAGTATATGCATGTATGCTTTCTCGATGTTTGTCAATTGCGCCGCTGTAATTTGTTCACCCAACATGTCATCTATCTTAAGGAGAATCACCTCTAGTGAACTATGGACCCCGGTCCTTTCTTTTACCATCAATCTACAACTGCTTACTATTTTCTGTTTACTTTCTGCAAGCTATTACTTTCTTCCACACATTACGTTTAATCCTTTGTTTTCAACAAAACCGGTGAGATTGACAACCTCACCGTAAGTTGGGGGCAAAGTTCTGTGGTTGTGTTGTGCAGGATTCCAAGTTGGAAACAACACCTTGGAGGTGTTTCCTTGCTCCTACTACTTCGATAACCTTGGTTTCATAACTGAGGGAAACTTACTACTGTGCTAATCATACCTTCCTCTTGGGGTTCCCCAACGAGCTCGATATCAACGACGAGCCAGCAGAGGGCGCCTCCGCTTCCATGGAAGAGGACATGGGAAAGGGTGATTCCACCATTCCTGCTGAAGCGCAGTGGCCACCAGCTCGGAGCTGAGCAAACCTACCGAGCCAGCGGAGGTGTCGATGCCTGTGGCCAGTTCTCCTGTGGTGACAGCCGCATCGTTGCCTTGCTTTACGATGAGGGCTTCTGCCGCGGTGACTGCAACACAGTCACCACAGGTCCCTGAGGTTGTTGATGGCAACGCCGGACAATGTTGCGGGTGTACCTCGTTCGTGATTGCCTCGATAGATGCCATCGATCTCCACGACATGCTTGGTGCTGCTATACAGGTATGTCTAGTCCCCGAGGGTCTAGTCACTGAATTTCAGTGGCTAGACACTTAGAGATTTTAGTCGTCCAGTCCCCGAGGGTCTAGTCGCTGAATTTCAGCAGCTAGATGCTCAGAGTTTTTAATCGTCCAGTCCCTGAGGGTCTAGTCACTGAATTTCAGGAGCTAGATGCTCGGAGCTTTTTGTTATCCATCCCTTACTATTTGTTCTCTTCGGTCAAGCAGGGAATCATTGACCATTGTCGTGAAGGAACGCTTGGAGCGTGATCTGCGGGAAACACAGGAGGCCAACCATCGACTCCAGGCGTCTACTGGTAAGCTATATTGTCTTCTTTAAGTTTTGGCTCTCGATGCTATGCGAGGGGTTTGAAACATGGTCTTCCTTCTTTCAGTTGATTCTTGTGCTGCAATCTCCAAGGCCCGCGAGGGCTACATTCCAGTCACCGAGTTGGAGGCAGCAAAGGCTACTTTGGCCATGGCAGAGGAGCGAATCGTCTTGTTGACGAAAGAGTTGGAGGCC
Organism: Avena insularis; assembly: GCA_023614405.1. Lineage (NCBI taxonomy): Eukaryota > Viridiplantae > Streptophyta > Magnoliopsida > Poales > Poaceae > Avena > Avena insularis. Next base: position 411,413,516 of record CM042688.1, on the reverse strand, counting down.
GCAAAGGCGTAGATGATCTCTTCTGAAGAGAGGGCCAAGGCTATAGTCACCGCGGCGAAGGAGGAGCGGAAGGCCTCTGATTCTGTCATCCTTGGGTTGCAGGACAACCTTAGGGCGTTGGAAAAGCACGTGATGGATAGCTGTCGCAAACTCCTCGATGAGTGTCTATTCCTTTTATTCCTTCTTCCTGGTATTCGGCGAGTCCCCAAGCGGGTGAATCGCCGAGCGAGTGAGTCCCCGAGCGGGTGAGTCCCCGAGCGAGTGAGTCCCCGAGCGGGTGAGTCCACTAGGCCAATATGATATTGATTTTTTGACGTTGCAGCTGTGATAGGTTAAAATGATCCTGTGGTGCAGACCTTTGATGCCTCGCAATGCGTGACAGCGGTGGCGAATGCGGCCACCGCCTCGGCGCTTTGTGTTAAGGCCGTCCTTCAAGGGATCTCCCCCACCGAGGTGATTCCTGGTGGGCTGACGGAGGTGTGGCACTACCTTTAGGAGGTGCCCACTATGGTCGAGTGGATGGCGTGATCAACCTTCTGGCGAGGAGCTACCACGGTGCTCAGTATCAGCCTCGCGCACTTCCCCGATGACTTCGACCTCGACGATGTCCCCAGCGAGTATCCCTCGGCGACTGGATCGATGGAGATCGCGGAGGTGCTAAGGATGACCGCCAAGGCTGCGCTGTTTGCAGAGAGGGTGTTGGCAATGGGGGACCTGCTGCCGTATCAGGAGACAGTGGTGGCGCTAGGCAACCCCGAGCCGAAGCACCGTGATTTGAAGTCGGAGGAGCCCTTCCGGTCGTCGCTGGCGAAGCAACTGACGACATATCCGACGAACTCTTGCGAGCCATTCGTCTGGGTCAAGGGTGATGGCAGTGCCTCTTTGTTGGAGCCTGCAAAATGAATGACTGCCCTAAGGGGCTTTTTGTAAGTTATGGTGACTGGTCACTATTTTAATGTAAGTGATGTATTTTGTTGCTGAAATGAAAGGGGTCAATCGACTCGCAATGCATGGTGATTTATGTGTTAAGTTAGTATTTGTTTGTACAAGTCCCCAAGCGTGTCCGCCCTTTATTGGGGTTTATCGCGTATGTATGTAAGTTTGGTTGTATTAACTTTTTAATTTGGCTGGAGTCAACTCGCCATGGCTCGTGGAGCCAGTCGCTTGGCGACCCCAAGGGAGCTCTATACTTGGCTGTTTTCCCGAGAGCGAGCAGGGTCGATTTAGGCGAGTCCCCGAGCGTGGTACTTAGCCGTTCTAGTTGCATGCCCAAGGTAGGTGAGGACCTGGTGCATTGTTTGTAACACGTCTCTCCCCCGGCTCGGAAAGTCAGTTGCGTGGCGAGTCCAAGGCAGGCTCTCTTACTTGGTGTATTCCCTAGTCGCATGGGGGTAATTGTAGACAAGTCCCCGTGTGTGGTACTTAACCATTCGAGTCGCTTTGCACGAGGATGGGAAGGACGGGTTGCTATGAGAAACATTATCGGTTGTCTTGGCCTGGTGGGCCAGTCGAGCAAGGCGACTCCGATGGTGGATCCGGGGTGGCGTGTTTGAGGACGACACAAGCCCCGAGTGTCTTCAGTGCCCTTGGGCCACACTACTTAGCTGTGCTGGTCTCTCAACCAAGGGTTGAATTCCATGGGTAGCGTATTGCTAGATGTACGAGTGTGATTGGCACACGAGTATGGCGAGTAGACACAATTTATGCGATCCGAATTGATTTCATTGTATAGCAGCTGAGTACAAGTTTTAGTTCTATGTATAGAACTTTTAGAGGAGGTTTGCATTCCATGGCCTCCCAACTTCGAGCTGGCCATTGCCTCTTACATCGATGAGGTAGTAGGCATCATTGCCGAGGACTCACCCTATGGCGAATGGCCCCTCCCATGGGGGAGAAAGCTTGTGCATGCCCTTCTTGTCCTGGATCAGTCATAGGACCAGGTCACTTTCCTAGAAGGTGTGAGTCCGGACTCGGCAGCTATGGTAGCGATGGAGTACCTGCTGGTAGATGGCGGTGCGAGAGCGAGCTAGGTCGCATGCTTCGTCGAGCTGGTCAATCCTGTCTTGGCGGGAGATCTCATTTTACGCCTCCACGTAATTGACGACCCGAGGCGAGTCGTGTTCCAGGTCAGTTGGCATGACGGCTTTAGCGCCATACACCACGAAGAAGGGTGTGAAACATGTGGAGCGGTTGTCAAAGGTGCGGATGCCCCATATCATGGAGGGGAGCTCTTCGACCCAACATCCAGTGGTTCGCTTGAGGGGCACCTGAAGTCGCGGCTTGAGACCGTGGAGGTCGCTTTGGTTGGCATGCTCTGCTTGGCCATTCGACTCTAGGTGGGCGACTGAGGCGATGTTGAGCCAGTTGCCATGCTCCTCGCAGAAATCCGCCATGGCACCTTTGGCGAAGTTGGTGCCGTTGTCGGTTATGATGTTATGCGGGTAGCCGTACCGGTAGATGAGCTCATGGAGGAACTTGGTGGAGGTCTTGCCATCACACTTCTTAATCGGCTTGGCCTCGACCCACTTGGTAAATTTGTCGACTGCAACCAGGAGGTGGGTGAAGCCATATGGGGCCTTCTTGAATGGGTCGACCATGTCCATGCCCCATAGGGCCAATGGCTAGGTGATGGGGATGGTCTTGAGTGCCAAACCAAGGATGTGCGTCTAGTTGGCATACTTCTGGCATCCGACGCATCGTTGGATGATGTCAATGGTGTCAGTGTGCGTGGTGAGCCAGTAGAAGCCATGTCGCATGGCCTTAGCGACTTGTGATCTGGCGCCAGCGTGATGGCCACAGTCGCGGGAGTGGATGTCTTGGAGTATCTTGCGACCTTCTTCTGGTTGTACACAACGCTGAAATATGCTAGTCATGCTGTGTTTGTGGATCTCACCGTTGATGATGACAAAGTATTTGCAGCGGCGCACGGTCATTCACGCCTCTGTCTCGTTGATGGGCAGAACCTTGTGCTCAAGGAAGGCGAAGTATGGTGTGCTCCAGTCGCTGGGCTCCATGATCATGGCGACCAGGGCGGGATCGGGCTACAGAGGGATCCCGATGTCGATCTCCTTGGGCGGGGAGACCGATGGCTTGTGGATGATGTCAAGGAAGACGCCCGCTGGTGGCGTTTGGCGGGCCGACCTGATGCAGGAAAGAGCGTCAGCCTCCTTATTTTTGCGCCTGTCGATCCACTCGACAAAGTAGCCGGTTAAGTGACCTCCCAGCTGGTCCACCGCTTGGCGGTATGCTATCATGGAGGGAGGGGACGATGTCGCAGGTCCCAGCGACTTGTCCGGCGACTAGGTCGGAGTCGTTGTAGCATCGCATGCCGTGAAGAAGGGCCTCGTACTCGGACATGTTGTTGGTGCAGGGCGTGAAGTCGAGGTGGATCACATAGCGGAGCTTGTCTCCTTTGGGGGAGGTGAGGACGATCCCAGCCCCCGCGTCGTCTGTGTTCTTGGACCCATCTAAGTGGAACAACCAGTAGTGGAGGTAGGGCAGCTTCTTCGGCTGCTGTGCTTCTTCCCAGTCGGCGAGGAAACTAGCCAGGTCTTGCGACTTGATCACCTTGCATGGTTTGTACTTGATGTTGTGGATGCCGCTTTCAACGTCCCACTTGGCAACTCGCCCAGTCGCCTCGCGATTGCGGATAATGTCCTGCAGCAGCACAGAGGAGACAACCATGATAGGGTGCTCTTGGAAGTAGTGTGGGAGTTGCCGCTGGGCTCTGAAGAACGCATACACCAGTTTCTGGTATTGCGGGTAGCATTGCCTTGAGTCCGTTAGGACCTCGTTGATGTAGTAGACAGTTCGCTATACGAGGTGCTCCTTGCCCTCTTCTGGTCGCTCGATGACCATCACGGTGCTTACGACTCGAGCAAAAGCCACAATGTAGACGAGCATTGGCTCTTTATCGATTGGGGCGCCAAGTAGTGGTGCCGCGAGAAGCACTTCCTAGAGCGCCTTGAGCGCGTTGTTCGCTTCTTCGTACCATTGGAACATGGGGTTCTTGCACATCAGGCGGTAGAGGGGCATCGCCTTCTCACCGAGTCGGTGGATGAAGCGACTGAGGGACGCGACTCGCCCAGTCAGCTTCTGGACGTCGCGCGGGCACTCAGGTTTCCCAAGCCGCGCGATGGTGCCGATCTTGGTGGGGTTTGCCTCGATGCCTCGTTTGGAGACCACGTACCCCAGTAGCTGTCCGGTGGGCACGCCTGATGACTGCAAGTGCACAAATCGTTTATAGCTAGTTTCGAAATAAAGATATCAATCCCAAAGGGAGCATGAGTCTAAAGTCTAATGATTCTTGAAATAAATATTGCAATAGAAATGCTAGATAAAGTTCTAAGTAACAAGGTAAGATGCGAGTAATGTGTAAAAAAGTGTTTTTGGGTTTTGGGTATAAGAGCAATAATAAAGTAAAGCAAAGTAACTTAATACAGAAAGTAAGTATCGTGTCTGTAAAGAAAGACTGGAACTGCAGTAGGGAAAAAGTGTTCTCAAGGAGTAGCGGATACACCACTAGTATTGTAAAGATCTAAGATAAAGATTATCATCATGGACATTCTCAACTATATATGTGTGGGAGGAACTCCGTATATGGTTGATTTGCCAGCAACCCTGCGCACCTCATCAGACAACAGACATCAATCAACATCAATCGAATTACTACGCTATTAAGGGACGTAATCTCGTAAGACGTATCCCATGGCATGGATAGTGTTCCATGAGTTTCCTCTATTTCCCAAGTTGATACGTAAGGATTGCTAACAACTTTATAGTCACTGTCAGTGCTAGCACGCCTCCGTCTACCAAAAAGTAGTTCCCTTCATCAAGTCCCCATGAGAGGCAAATATTGAGAGATTGACTTCTCTCAACATCAAGATGTAGAGAATCTAACACATGCAGCGATGAATATCATAATAGACTTTATCTTATTTCAATCTCATACTAGGGTTTCTCCATATCCCCATGAACTAAAGATCTACTCAGACATGGAGGAAATCAACATCATGGCAATGGTAATGGAAACAATCATAGATGAATAGTACTTGTATAAATCCACAATGAGTATAGGAATTACAACAAGATCTAGACAAGATGTAGATGGGATGGATGGAGATGGTGGTGTTGCAGTGGTGGATGATGAAGATCGATGCCTTAGCCTCCCAGATCTACGCAGGGTGAAGATGGATCCCTGGCGGATGAGTTCCCCCTCCAGATGCCTTCCGGAGGTGAGGTTTCTACGGTTTCTGGTTTTTCTATATGTCGTATGCTCGAACCAATTGCATGGGGTGAAACTATTTGACGAGGCAGAGGCAGCACAAGCTATACGGCCGGAGCTATACGGCAGGAATATTTCATCCGCCCGTATAGTTGGTCGTTATGCTCTCTGTCTCCTCTATTCGCTTTGGGTTTTCTTCTGGTATTATTAATATTTCCCAAATAAGTTATTTACGTTGTTTTTGACTACTTTTCTCCTTAGTACAACTGCTTCAATAATTATATCCATTGGATCCATCATCTGTCCTGATACGGGTAAAAACAGACATAAAATGTGCGTGTGAACACCATAAAACACCAAGATCCTACATCTAGAATGAAAAATAATAATATAAAACATGATGCAAATATGCACTCATCAACGCCGAAGGTGCACTTTCCTGGATTGAGGTTGATCTTGTACCTCCGCAGGTTCGCGAAGGTCTCGGCAGGTCAGCGAGCAGGTCGCTCTGGTGGGTGGATTTTACCACCACATCGTCGATGTAGATGTAGATGTTGCAGCCAATTTGACTCGCAACACACTCTTGCATGCACCTTTGATTGGTCGCGCTGGCGTTCTTAAGGCGGAACGTCATGGCGGTGTAGCAGAAGGCTCCGAATGGCGTGATGAACGTCGTTTTCTCCTCGTCTCGACCGCCATTTTGATCTAATATCCAGAGTACACGTCGAGGATGCACAGCGACTTTGATCCTGCGATCGAGTCGCTGATCTGATTGATGCGCGGTAGGACAAACTCCTCTTTAGGGCAGGTTTTGTTGAGGTTGGTATAGTCGATACACATTCTCCAGGTGTTGTTCTTTTTTAGAACCAGGTCTGGGTTGCCAGCCACTTGGATTACTTGATGGGCCGAATGAATCTTGTAGCAAGTAGACACTGTAGTTCTTCAGATATTTCTCGGCGGCGCTCTTCATTGAATGGCCGCAGCGACTGCTTTACTGGTCGCACTTTTGGGTCGGCATTCAATTTATGCTCAGCGAGTTCCCTCGGGACACCAAGCATGTCAGATGGTTTCCATGCATAGATGTCACGATTCTCACGCAGGAACCCGATGAGCGCGCTTTCCTATGCGGGGCTCATGTTCGTCCCAATTGTGACCGTCTGGCTGGAGTCGCCTGGGTCGATCTCAACGGTGCGAGTGTGCGTGGTCGCCTCGAAAGTTGTTCCCCCGAAGGTGGGCTTCTTCAGAATGGTGGGGTCATCCTTGTCGATGTTGCTCGCGTATTTCACAAGATCATCCGCGTCGTTGGTTTCTGTGGCAATGATGGCATCGGCAAGTTCGGCGCCTTTGTCTTTGCACTCCACGGCCATTTCTGGGTCGCCGTGGACAGTAATGATGCCACTTGGCCCGGGGAGCTTCATCATGTTGTAGGCGTAGTGTGGGGTCGCCATGAATTTGGCGAACACCTGGCGCCCCAGGACACAGCGATAGGGGCTATGGAAGTTCACTAGTTCGAAGACGATCTGCTCGGTTCGAAAGTTCGCTGGTGTGCCGAAGGTGTCTGGCAGTGTCACCTTGCCGATCGGGTACGCCTTCCGACCGGGGACAATGTCGTGGAAGGTGGTGAGCGTCGACTCGATCGCCGACTCCGAGAGGTGTAGCCTCTTGAATGTGTCCAAGTACATGATGTTGATGGAGCTTCCGCCGTCCATCAGCGTCTTGGGTAGCCAATAGTCGGCCAATTTGGGCCCGACTACCAGGGCAACTCGCCCCGGATATTCGATCCTGGGTGCGTGATCTTGGCGACTCTAGGTGATGCTTTGCTTGAACTAGTTGAGGAAGCGGGGAATGTCTACTTGGGTCACCGTGTTGATGGCAACTGCGCAGGCGAGCACCTTCTTTTCTTGTTTGGTGCCGAGCCCAGTGAAGGTGTACAGCGAGCCGATGGCATTACCGAATCCGCTAGCGTTGCCGTTGTCCCTTGGCGGGTTGTTGTTAGCATCCTCCCTTACTCGCGTTGCCATCTCAATATCCTTCAAAGAATGGCAGTATGCGGTGGTGTGGGTGGCAGGCTTCCCCTCCTTGCTGTGGTATACATAGTGCTGGTTGAGGAGGGCGAAAGGGTCGAATTTCGGCCTCGCCGTGTTGTTGGCGTGGTAATTTCTGCTGTCGCGGTAGTTTCCTTTGTTGCGGCAGAAGTTTTTCAGGTCGTGTTGCCCATAGCCGGCGTTGGCGACAAAGTCGACTCGCCCATCACCGTGTCACTTGCCGGTGAGGAAAGTGTTGCTTTAGCGCATGTCATGTTGTCGCCCGTTGTCGTGGCCGCTAGCGCGACGTCTTCCCCCCGACTTGTCGTTGGAGTCTTGGTTGGGGTCCTCCTCCGCGTAGCGTTTGGCAACCTCGAGGAGGTCGGGGATGTTGTCGAGCGTCCAGTAGAACCACTTGATCTTGGTGACCAGGGGCTCGCACCGGCACATGTTCTTGAAACAGTGGATCGCCATGTCCTGGTGAATGCCAGAAGCGTTGATACAAAAGCTCCTGCAACCTCTAGATCCAGTGGCGGGTCGACTCGCGCTGTCCCTAGATGTAGCGCTCCAAGTCCTCGGTGGTGGTGGCACGGGTGTAGGAGCCCTCGAAGTGCCTGACGAAGGCGTCGCGCATGTCCTCCCACGAGTCGATGCTCTCAGCAGGGAGCGTGTTGATCCATTGCCTAGTAGCTCCCTCCATCATCAGGGGAAAGTAGCGAGCAGCAAGCAGGTTGGTGTGGCCGGCGATTCCCATCGCCATAAGGTACATGTCCAACCACACCGTTGGGTCGTACATTGGATCGTACTTTTCGATCTCCTTGGGCACCTTGAAGTTGGCGGGATACTTCTCGCCTCGGATCATTGGTCCGAAGCATTGGGGGCCAACTCAGCTGAGCGAGCCCCTTGGCTCGGGGTCGCCGCGGTTGGTGAGGGTGTGCCTCAGATCGTTGGGCTGGCGCGCCCGCCAGGCCTGATTGTTGACGATGCGTGTCCATGCATCGATCGGTTGGCTGTTGGCATCGACCGTGTTGTTCACAGGACGCGGCTCGTTGGTGGAGAGCGCAGGGTTGGCGGCCCGTGGTTGGAGGGTGTTCGTGATAGTTGGACGGCCGCTTCAGGCTGCCCTGCTTCCCGATGAGCGGGAGTACATCTTCCCCCGCTGGTCGACTCCCGTGGCTTGCTGCTCAACGGCCCTGGCGAGTAGGGCCTTGGCGTACTGGATCTGCAACATGCCCTCTCCTTGGATGTCAAGGTGGGTGACTGCAGCGTCTGCCACGATGACGTTGTCCATTGGGGTGGAGTACAGCGAGAGCCTGTTGGTGTCACAGGCTTGCGGCGGGATGATGATTCGCGGCTGGTCCGGTGGGGGCACGTGACCTATGGGTGGCGGCGGGGCTCCAGTGGCAGGTTCTCCAGGTGGCGGGCGGTTTCTGCCGTCGGGCGGCGCGTTCTCACAGTACTCGCGCTCAGCCGCGCGCGCAGGGTCGCTCTCGTCGTTGAAGTTCAGGACGCGGCCCTGGACATTGAAGTGTTGGCGGGTCCTGATGCGGCGTTGATGGTAGAGAGATAGCTCCTACCTCGTTTCCTGCTCGAGGCGGAATTTCTCGCGCTTGGCCTACTCCCTACGCGACACCTCCTCTTGTCGCAGGCGGGCTTCTTCGACCTCTGTTGCCATCACGGTCGGCGGGATCGGCATGGAGAAGGGATCTGGCGGGGCTCTCGTGCTGCCTGCCATGTAGATCGTGTTGAAGCGATTGGATCTGGCACAGAAGTCTTCCGGGGACTCCGATCTAGAGTCGGAGTCGAAGATCCTGAGGATGAAGGGATCCTTGAAGTCCTCAGGGTTGGAGACTCGCGTGATGGAGCCCTCACGTGATGCGGTGGTGATGGATCCGGCAACCGAGGCAGGGGTCGCCGAAGCAGCGTCGTCGTGGAGAGCCGCGTCGTCGTTGGCGCCATCAGTCCCGACCGCGTTGTTGGCGGCCGAGTCGTACTCGGTGGTGAGGCGGCTGATGGAGCCGATCTGGTCCTCCGAGAGCAGATCGCGGTGCAGTGGTGATCTGGCGACGATCACCGTTCCCGCCGGGTCGACAGCGTCGTTGAAGCCGACGAACAAGTTGATGGTGCCGACCGGCATCACCGTGCTATGCATGATCGGGCGCGATGCCGGGATGTAGTTGCTGGGCAGGATCTGGAGGATCCCAGCACTGGCGATCATGCGGCCGGTGGCAATCAGCCGATCGATTGGGGAATAGGGTCTCGCCGCAGAACTCAGGCTAGACCGGCCATGCCCCACGGAGGGCACCACTATCGTCGAAATAACCATGTCAGTTGCTACCAGGGCTAGCGATTGATACGATTGAGGGCAAGAATAGGCGGCCATCTACGGAGCGAGATGAGGGCTGAGACACATGAGATTACCCAGGTTCATCCCCCCATAGGGTAAAGACCTACTCCTGCTAGATTGTATTATCATTGAGTGAGTTACAAGGGTGGCGAGCTCGGCGGCTAGGAAGGGGTGTATGATTGAACGTCTCTACCAAGAGTACCCTAGGGAGGCTTATATAGAGGTTGCCTCGCTAGGGTTTACAAATATACAACCAAATCAGTCAAGGACTCGGAGGATTTGACCTAATCCGACTGGGCTTCAGCTGTGCTTCTGGGCCTCCGGCTTCTGGTCGCTAGGCTTCCTTTCAATCGCTTTTCAGTCGCTGTCCTACATGCCCACTTGCAAAACCCTTGGTCTAGTCGAAATGTCCTTCTAGGCATACCCCATTCGGCATAACCCTAAGGAGGAAAGACCGCGTCTTACCCACAATATAGAATAACCATCTGTCAGAAGCAACCTCAGAGTTAGACACAAAGACATAAACTAGGATACGATAAGCCCTTAAGAGAAATGCCGTAAATTCTTACAGAAGGAAGAGCATCCATCGCAACCAGGACTGAAGCCTGCTCAACTCTCCATGCAATCCAAGAAGTCTGAAGCTCAACTTCACCGACACAGTAATCACCTTCCGAGATGAAGTTCATAATTCAGTGTGCTTAAGAGACATAAGACTAACTCGAGCCCCCAATCCCCTAACCTTAGTCTCCCGAATCTCGGGACAAGATTCTTTTAAGGCGGAAAGGTCTATAACATCCCAATCGCAGAAACCCTGTTTAGCTGTCCAGAATGCAAAAATCAAGGGGAACAAAAAGTTTTTCTTGATTAGTGAAATAGTGTTGCTTGTGCTTGTGCATCTGAGTGTATACCATATGACATACTCCTTACCTCGACATCAGTTGACAAAAGTTATTTAACAAAATAGTCTTGGCTCATTTTACATATTCTCAAATGCTTTGGCATTCCAAAACCTAAGCCAAGATGCCTTTGCAACCCTAACTATTTTAGTAGCTTCTATTGCCAAAATTTTGGAGATCTGTAAGATATAATCTCCTTATGTTTTCAAGATAGAACCTTAAACTACTCTTACGTCTAGGTTTTCCAAAACCTTTTATAAAGCATTTGAATCCTACTCTTGGTAGAGATACCAAGACTCTTACCTTATTCAAACTCCAACCTTTCAAAATACCCATCCTTACCTCAAGATAAGCTTGATGGTAACCCTAGTAGTAGTAGATTTGCTAGTAAGATGAGTTGCCTTGATCTTTTAAGATGATTTTCCTTGATCTGATGTCTAACTTGTTTGCTTGGGAACTAAAGTGAGCTACCCTAGGAGCTCTGATACGTTGCAAATGTATCCATAATTTTTGATGTTCCATGCTTGGTTTTATCTACTTTCTTATGTTTTGTCCATACTTTGGAGTACTTTTCATATGATTTCTTGGACTAACCTATTAACAAGATCCATAGTGCTAGTTGCCTATTTTCTGCTGTTTTTGGTTCCAGAAAGTCAGAAAATGAATATTCTCGGAATTGGACCGGACAAAAGCCAAAGTCATTATTTTCCTGGGAGATTCATGGAGCCAGAAGGAGAGAAGAAGGGGGGCCACAGGGTGGCCAAACCACCCCTAGGCGCGGCTCCCCCTAGGCCACGCCAGGGCATGGTGTGGGCCCCCTGGCTACCCACCAACCTTGCCTCTTCGCCTATAAGATACCTCCCGAAACAAAACCCCTAAATCGTCAAGCCTCTAGCCACGAAAAGTTCCACAACGCCGCTGCCACCGAAGGGGATATTCGGGGGACATAAAGTCTCTGTTCCGGCATCCTGCCGGGATGGGGCAGTGCCCCCGGAGCCATCTCACCACCATCTCCATCGCCATTGCTGATTCCCATGATGAGGGGGGAGTAGTTCTCTCTCGAGGCTAAGGGGTCTACCGGTAGCTATGTGTTCATCTCTCTCTCTATGCATGATCTTATTGAGATCATGAGCTTGTAATCTATAGATCTACTTTGCTACTCAAGTGCTTTAATAGATCTCTGCTCTCCCCATGTGTGTGAAGTTGACAGTGTGCACAGCATGGTGGCACTTAGGCTAGAGATTACAAATACTTGTTATGAGTTATATTTGGAGTTGGATGTCTTTATGAAATTGTGGTGTTTGTTTGAACCATCTAGTTCTCAAGGTGACAGTGTGGGGTTATCTAGATGGGAAAGGCTTACTTTGAGGTGTGCTGTTATAGCCCTACCATGGATTAGAGTGTCCAACCAGAGAGTAGTTTAGAGTAGTATCATAAAGATAAGATATTTATATGAGAGTGTTCACTAGTGAAAGTATGATCCCTAGGCCTTGTCTCTAAACATTGAAACACCGTTTGCAACTAGATCTGTTACATGTTTGCTTGCTTCCATCTTTATTTCAGTTTTAGTTTAGTCTTTTCCATGCCATCAAGCTATTTTCTATCACCGTTACAACTTATAATTATCTATACCACTTGTATTTCACTATCTCTTTGCCGAACTAGTGCACCTATACACCTGGCAAGTGTATTGGGTGTGTTGGGGACACAAGAGACTTCTTTTGCAGGGTTGCTTGAGAGGGATACCTTTGACCACTTCCTCCCTATTGTTTTGGCTTTATGCTTAGTATTCTTTGCTGTAGCATGACTTGTTATAAAACAACTGAGATTGCTTAATGTGCCTTGAAAGAATCATGCGTTGTTTTAGCATATTAAAGCATAATATTGTGGTATTCTCCTTTGATGCTTTATTTGGGTTGACTTGGCGCATGCTCACACCATGTTATGACTATCCCAAGTCACCATAGCCTTTATGATCCTTTAGTTTTCGACTTGTAGTATCACTTTATGCTTTGATTAATGATGTTTTGTCGCTCTGCATGATTATGGCAATTATGCTCTCTTAGTTGGTCGCTCCCAGTCTTTTGCTAGCCTCCGTAACCAAGTATGAGTTCCACTCATGCATCCAACTCCTAAAACCAAGTTATTCCAAAGAGTCCACCATACCTACCTATTAGCATATGCTATTCCAAGTATATTCATGTTTTTATCTACCTTCCGAATTAAACTTGTTATGAGAAAACTAGTGATTAAAGCTCTCACGAACTTGATGGCACACTTTACTTTTCTTGCCCTTAATAAACTTGAACCATTGTGTCGTGTATGTTGTATATGCTTGCACTTATTTGTTGGGGATTAGAAGAACCATGCTATCATGGGGAACGCTTTCAAGATTGTACTTGTACTTTGTACCTAGTTGATATCATGCTCTTTTGTCTATGGATATCGTCGGTGTGAAATGAAAGGGGAGCTTGTAAGTCCATGGAGTTATGTATATGTGTTAGAGAAACGCCTGGGCCGCTGGTCTAATCCATGCTGTCATGGTGGAAACCTGCAGCGTAACCATAATGAGCTGTCTATGAAGAATTCTTCTTATAAAAAAGAGTCAGATATTGAGAAAAAAGAGAAAAAAAAGAGAAAAGAGATATGAGAAAAGAGGAAAGAGAGAAAAAAGCACCATATTCCCATGGTAAATAAGAAGATTGCTGAGATGCTCGTTGTTTGCTTGCCTTATCATTTTGATATGGGGATTCTTCCGTATCATCGGGCAAGGGGTACCCCGTTGGCGGTTCTCTATGATACACATGTACTTATGATGACAAGAACTTACCGGTGACTATACTTGAGTAGCATGAGGAGCGGCCCTCGTATTCAAGGGACATGAGATTTCCAACTTATACTTTGTCAAGCATATACTCCATAGTTTGTTCACTTTACCCTTAATCACTTCAAGATGCTTATGATAGGGGCAATGAGAGATGAAAGCTAAAAAGTACCATAATTTTTGGAAGCTCTTTATGAAACTTGAATCCCTACTTCCTTCTATGAAGGCCCTTCTTTTACCTTTATGTTGAGTCTCCACCTTCTATATTTATGCACCTACTTTGAGAGCATAGTGGCCATTCTTAGTTCTATGTGCATTGTCCCAAGACTTGTTGATTGATTCATAGCTTTGATATTGCTTGTTTTAAACTATTTGTATCTAGTCACTCTTATGAACTTTGAAGGTGTCCTATGCATTTATGTTTGCTACTCTATGAGGGACAAGCTGAATGCCACTACGCTATGTTTTCTTTATGTGAAACAATAAACATCTTGCAAAGCATTGTTATTCATTAATCTTTTGCTTGTGCCTTTTCATGTTGCAACATAGTTTCTTTATCTTATTGCTAGAACTTTGTCTTTCATGTTACGAATCCCAGCTATCAATGTTTTACAAATACTTTGATAAAGTTTATGATGGTGCATGTCACCTCAAAAATTAAACTTTCTTTTTATCACTTACCTACTCGAGGACGAGCAGGAGTTAAGCTTGGGGATGTTGATACGTTGCAAACGTATCCATAATTTTTGATGTTCCATGCTTGGTTTTATCTACTTTCTTATGTTTTGTCCACACTTTGGAGTAATTTTCATATGATTTATTGGACTAACCTATTAACAAGAGCCACAATGCCAGTTGCCTGTATTCTGCTGTTTTTGGTTCCAGAAAGTCGGAAAATGAATATTCTCGGAATTTAGACAAAAGCCAAAGTCGTTATTTTCCCGGAAGATTCACGGAGCTAGAAGGAGAGACGAAGGGGGGCCACAGGGTGGCCAAACCACCCCTAGGCGCGGGTCCCCCCAGGGCGCGACAGGGCATGGTGTGGGCCCCCTGGCTTCCCACCGACCTTGCCTCTTCGTCTATAAGATGCCTCCTGAAGCAAAAACCCTAAATCATCAAGCCTCCAACCACGAAAAGTTCCGCAGCGCCGCCGCCACCGAAGGGGAGATTCGGGGGACAGAAAGTCTCTGTTTCGGCACCCTGCTGGGATGGGGAAGTGCCCCCGGAGCCATCTCCATCGATCTCCACCACCATCTCCATTGCCGTTGTTGATTCCCATGATGAGGAGGGAGTAGTTCTCTCTCGAGGCTAAGGGTTCTACGGGTAGATATGTGTTCATCTCTCTCTATGCATGACCTTATTGAGATCATGAGCTTGTAATCTATAGATCTACCTTGCTACTCAAGTTCTTTAATAGATCTCGGCTCTCCCCATGTGTGTGAAGTTGACAGTGTGCACACCTTGGTGGCACTTACGCTAGAGATTAGAAATACTTGTTATGAGTTATATTTGGAGTTGGATGTCTTTATGAAATTGTGGTGTTTGTTGGAACCATCTAGTGCTCAAGGTGACTGTGTGGGGTTATCTAGATGGTAAAGGCTTACTTTGAGGTGTCCTGTTATAGCCCTACCATGGATTAGAGTGTCCAACCGGAGAGTAGTTCAGAGTAGTATCATAAAGAGAAGATATTTATATGAGAGTGTTCACTAGTGAAAGTATGATCCCTAGGCCTTGTTTCTAAACATTGAAACACCGTTTGCAACTAGATCTATTACATGTTTGTTTGCTTCCATCTTTATTTCAGTTTTACTTTAGTCTTTTCCACGCCATCAAGCTATTTTCTATCATCGTTACCACTTATAATTATCTATACCACTTGTATTTCACTATCTCTTCGCCAAACTAGTGCACCTATACAGTTGACAAGTGTATTGGGTGTGTTGGAGACACAAGAGACTTCTTTTGCAGGGTTGCTTGAGAGGGATACCTTTGACCACTTCCTCCCTAAGTTCGATAAACCTTGGGTGATCCACTTAAGGGAAAACTTGCTGCTGTTCTACAAACCTCTACACTTGGAGGCCCAACAACTATCTACAAGAATAGAAGTGCGTAGACATCAAGATCATCCTATCCAAACTAAACTAAGATTACAAAACCCTAAGAAAGATTCCAAAGCTGGATCTGATCTCTAGTCACTAAGTAATCCTCAAAAACCATTAACCAGATCACCTCTGATATTATCTCCTTCTAGAAGTATCCAAGTCAATGTAAACCAACCCCAAGCAGGGATCCTTTCTACTCAGTCTACACTTCAACATCCTCCATTGGATGCTGATTTGGAACCTTCCAACCCATCAAAAACATGAACTCTTATATTCTAGTCAAAAACCCTAAATCTGCCAAAATATGACTAAGTCTGGAAATTGTTATCAAGATGCCATATTTGAGTCTCCCCCATTTCCACTCCTTCTGCATATTTGGTAATGCACTTGAACCATATTGTAGACCATATTAAGGACTACCAAGGACCACTTTTTCCCTTGGATATATCATCCTCCAACCTACTTTTTCTTGATGGTTTTGCAGGCAAGAAAATAATAAAATTTGCAGATCTTATCAACTAGCCTACTTTGGAAGAAGCTCACATCTCATATTATCTTCTTCTGACCAACTCTTGGCATGATTTTGTTCTACTCATAAAGGTCTATCATTACCTACTTCACTTGTTCCAAATGGGTCCTTATGCTTCAAAAACCCACAAGGTTTTGAAGGCTATTTGATAATCTGCTTTGGCACCCTTATTTTATTTAAAGTTTGAAATCAATTCCTAGAGCACTCAAGCATGATCAAGGTCAACTTATTGTAACATGGTGATCTACTCAACTTGGTCTATACATACAACTAGCCCATGACCCAAGGGAGATCTGAGCTCCAAGATCCAACAAGGTTTTGGAGGTAATAAAATAACATTACCCTAGATCCTTAATCTCATGTTTTCCACCAAAATCAACTTTTATTCTCAACACCCAAGGTTGAAAATGATAGATACACCTTGCATACATCCTCTACCTTGATTATAAAGATTTATCAAATATCATCAATAATTATTATGGACCAAAACCTATTTAATCTCTTTAATGGACAAAACCTCCAAAATTTAATCTACAAAAGAAAGTTTGGTTTTCTCCAAAGCACATCCCCATATTTAGGCTCATTTTAAGTCTAAATATCATAACGTATCTTCCCACTTCAAAAATAAATATTTTTGAGGAGTTTTGTTATTTCTATTTGCCCATTTTCTAAAATGGCTGAATTGGAATAATAAATATTTTTAAATACTTTTATGCCTCAATAAATCTTGGGAAAATTCTCCTAAGTGTGTATTCATATTTCTGACCATCTTGTCCATTTCAAAAATGTTAAAACAACCTTTAAAAACCCTTTCAGCACTATTTGAAAAATGGATATAAAGTGGATCAAAAATCATCCCATAATTCACAAATAAATCTTAGAGGTGTACCATGATCTTCTCTATCTACTAGCATCATTTCCACACCCTGCCAAGCTCAAAGTTTGGAAATTTTCTCCATGATCATTAAAATGGATAATCTAACTACTTTGACAAAACTTAAACTAATCCACATCCAAACTCCGTTAAACCTTGCCAAGCAAACTTGCACAGCCATCACCACCTCTCCGGTCGAAACTACTGTACCAATACACTATATCACTACCTTGACCATTGTCTCTTATGCTTGGACATGAAGGAGACCTATGTGAAGAGATGTCCACCTTACTTAACTGATTTCAGCAATAGCCTATGCCCCTCTCTATCCCTCAGAATGACCAGCAGCTACCCACCACCCTCTCCACTGCCCTGGATGGCGAATGACTGGCCAACACCTCTCCTCCAAGCCCTTCATGCACCCATTCCACCATGGACCTCTCATTCGGTTTAAAAGGGCCCAAGACCACTCCAGCTATCTCTACTCCTCCCATTTCCCTCGTTCCCCTTCACAATAGATCCCCAAAGATCTCTCCCTCAGCCTCGACCTCTGCCTGTTGTTGGAGAGGAGGAACTCCACCTTTCGGCCTTCCTCAAGAATCGAACCTGGTGCTCTCCCTTCCTCCCCTCTCCCCCTGCATGTCCCCCCACTGAACTCTCCTCAACCTTCTACATCTAACCGTGCTCTTTCCTTCCACATGCAGCAGGTCCTCGGTGTTCCTCTAACGTGCCCTGCCGCCGTCCTCTCGGGCATGCACACGCAAGCCATATCCCGTGGCGAAACTTGGCCCTGTCGCACCTCTACAGGCTCGTCGCCGACCACCGCATCACCCTGCAACCTCTTTGTCGACCTTCCTACACCCCCGAGCCTTCTCCGGCGAGCAGTGAAGGGAGCTCCGCCGGGTGCTCATGCGCAAGAAGGGGTCCTGACTTCAAACCCCTCCCTTCCGCCCATCGCCAAAACTGCCACCGACCCCCATGTTGCCTCACGCCGTCCTCGACCGCCGGAGAGCCCTCTGGTAAGCCCTAGCCGCCACCCAGCTCTGCCCTAGGGTTTCAACGTGGCCCCTCCATCGAGAGGTGGACGATGGTGTCCCAGCCATCCATCTCACTCTAATCCAACGGCCACCGTAGCCATGTACCCCTTCGCCCCTTCCACTCCTAACCAGCGGGCCCTATCGCCCAGGGATTTGAATCTCCCTACCACGTGAACTAGTGCCCGGATGGGCCATATCCGCCTAGTGCGGCCCAACACCCTAGTTTCGGCCCGCCCCTCTTTTACTCTTTATTAATTTTCCTGAAGATCTGTTAATCCCTGCTCAAAATAAATCCAAACAAAAATGTAAAATACCATATTTTGTATAGATCAAAATTTCTACCAATTCTTATATGTTTTTCCTAACATGCAGAACAAGCCACAAATCCAAAATCATTTTCATGATTTTCTGGGAATAATTTGTCTAACTACTATCTATTCTAGTAAATAAATCCTACCAGGAGTTTTACAGATCCAATTAGGGTAAACTCACTTCCTTATGGTGGGTATATTCAGTACCCATCACATGGCCTTGGTCTCATTCCAAGTGGAACCATTAAATTCTAGTAGAAAAAATAACAAAATACATCCAGATCTGACTTTAGAAATTTCTCTAGGACAAACCATGGAATGAATTGACCACATTCCAACTCTCGGTGATGTGTTACGTCAGTACTTATCAAACCCTAGGAGACCACGTTTTATTGAGCGTTATTTAAAATTTTATAACTTAAATACTTTTTATGTGGTTTTATCACTAAATAAATCATTTTAGAAGCTTAGCAACTCCAGAAATTGTGATTCCAATTTCTACTAGAGGGTATTTGCGGTACCTATCCATTATATTTTACCTCATATCATTTGGACCAATGTTATAAATCTAGTTAAAAAGACAAAAAGCTTGCGCAACTCATTTTGGGATTTTCCCAATGGCATTCTAAAGATTATTTTGAGATGATTCCAACTTTCAAAAATCAAAAATTCAATAATACATAACATACTCTGAGCACAAATTTATTTGGCGTACAGATATTTTATGGTGATTTTTTAACCAAAACTAGGGTTTAATTTCACTAGAAAAATCACAACTAATTAAAGAAAATTGATAAAATCATGAAACCACATTTGTTGGGCTTGTTATTTCAATACCTATCTTTTGATATCAATTTTGTATATTGGTATCATATACGACCAAGCCCTAGTTCCAAACCCCTCCATTAAGTGGTTTTGGCAAATAAATCCTAAAGGAAATTCCACAAAGGCAATTTAAGTAATTCCAATTGCTACTATCTCAATATATCCAAACCTATTGAAGTAAATAGGGTGTTGAATGTTTGTTTGCTATATTGAAATGATGCTTGTATGCCTTGTGTTGATTGTGGCTTTGTTTGCTTGCATGTGCTATCCTTGACGATGATAGTTGCGATTATACCGGAGACCAGAAGAAGTGGTTATTAATGATTATTATGGTATTCTAAGAAGAAGTCTAGGGACATATATTGCCAGTTTGCTGATCTCAGGCAAGTCACCTTCTTGCTCATAATCCTTGTCCTACTAATTTTCTTATGCATGTTTTATCTACTATTTATGAAAACTGCATCGTTTTATATTATGATGATCTGTATTTGGTAGTGGCTTGGATCCTCGAAATCATTACACATCTGTACTAATAAGTACAACCCCCTTGATGACACCTACTTTACCCTAGTATGGTAGATAGTGTATAACAGCATACCCCTTTGGAGATCCCGTTTTAGCCGAAGATAAACTAGAGGATGGGAAGACCCCCGAAGAAGTTTTACAAAATGTTTATGGCAAAACATTGGTGAGGTTTGACCTACCAAGAGAAGTTTGAGAAAAGAAAAAGTTTTTTGTTTTACAAAATGCTGAAAGATGGAGGAAAAAGGTTTACAAAAATGCATCCAGTTCTTTGCAGGTTTGCTAGAACAATTAACCAGTGCGACCACATTACTCTGGAATGGGACAGGGCTAGACTGGAAGTTTGCTACTCTGGTGTGGGAATTCTCACAACTGCTTATAAGGGATCATATCCCTCGAATTCTAGGCTTCCTTTACAAAAAGGGTCAACTGTTAGACAGTCATCTGGAGGAATGCAGGATCACCCATGTGAGTGACTAGGCGATACTATGGGCCTCTCATTGAAAGTGCCCACTCTAGAGGAGTCAGAATGCACTCCGGTTGGTCCATGGACCCGACGTCCCGGTGTTGAGAGGAACAACTCATTGGGCAGGGCCTATGCTAGAGTGGCATCCCGAGAGTCTTGATCGGTTACTCGACCCACGATTAGTGAGGATCAGGGCAGGGTACTCGGTTGGTGTGGGTAAAGTGTACAACCTCTACAGGTATTGTGGTTGTACGGTAAAAATTGGAATGGTATCGCATCCGAACCCAACCATCAGTTTTATAAATGGGCTAAGGCTCATGCCTCAACATTTTCATCATCATAAACCATTTGTGTTTCTCAACACATGTCAAAACATCTCAATGGAATGACTCATTATTCCAAGATTTTCACAAGTCATTTTCACCAAGTATTCCCATCTAAAGTGAATCAAGTTTTGGGTTTTGTTCCAACTACTAAGTTAAGAGTGTTCACTAATGTGGGATGCTAACCTCAATCTCATGCCATAGAATGAAATCTAATTCTAACTAGATAGGTCAAGTTTTATACTCTTTATGCTACCTTTAAACAAGTAAAGGACTTTGGTAAAGTAAAGAAAGTAAAGCTTGTAAATAAAACTTGGAGTAGGTATAAGTAAAAGTAGTATAACCAAAGCATGCCTAATGAATTTTCTTAGGTTATCTAGCTTAATTCTAACTTGCTAACAATAGCTTGCCTTGGTTGGTGCAGTGGTTGAAGTTTTCTTCCTCCTCCTCTTGGTAGAACTCCTCCTCCTTGTAGACTTGGTCGGTACTATCGTCTATAAATACATACGGGATACACAATCACCAAACAATACATAACTAGTCTACTTAGCACACTAAGGCACACATTTGATGATCTAGTATCATCACAAACATCACAGGGTTTAATGAACTAGCTTCATCCTTTTTATTTGTGAAAAGTAATTACTCATTAAAATTAACTAAGATTTAATATTCTCCAATTAAAATACGGGATCATGTGGACACCTGTCATCACCACATATTCTAACATATGGGAATGTGATTTAAAGGTTGGATCATATTTTAATAAGTTCAAGTTTAATAATTAATGATTTAAAGTGACTAGAAATTCCTATAGCATTATTTTGGTACTAGTCCAAAGTCATTGCATGCCTGACTTAATATTATTACATATTCAGATAGGTATGGTTAAATGTGATTTTTGAGAGTTGGAATGAACCCAAAAGCTATTATGGTTGATTTTATAAAAATGTTTGAATGTGCAAAAGCTTCTGTTTTGTTATTTTAACTAGGAGAGATCTCTAACTCTAAAAGATTTAAATCCAACGGGCTTGGATAGATATTTTCAGTAGCTTTCCAATGAAATTGGAATCACTCAATTTGGTTCAGTAAAACTCTCTGAAATGATTTTTAAACTAAGGGACATAATTGATTCTAAATCTAAATAGAAAAAACCTATATTTGAATCTATGGGCTTAGGCGGGAAACTAATTGGGCCAGCCCAGTGGTGCTCCGCGGCGCAGAGGGCGACTGACAGGGGGGTCCCGCATGTCAGCGGTGCTTAAAACCCGAAGCGGTACGGGACGATCTAGGCCACACGATTAGAACACAGATCGACGACTCACGGTCGTCGTCGACGACGGACTCGTCGTCGGCAAGACTGAACCCTAAACGGCCGGTGGGGGTCTACTGGGGACGTACCAGGGCTCCAGCTAGTGCGGCGAGGCAGGCAAATGAACTGCTGGATGACGGCGGACTCAGGCAAGGTCACGGCAGGGGCTGAGGTGGACGGAATCGATGGGGACTTCTCCTCCTCTGTAGCGGCTACCTCCGATGGAATTCTGGCGAACGGCGGCTCCGGCGAGAGAGGGGAAATAGTCAGTGGAGAGGGGAGTGAGATGGTGTGAAGAAATGGTGCTGGGGTGGCCTCCTTATATAGGTTTGACGAGGGGACCGAAGGGTGTGGGCTAGTGTCTCCGACGAGGGTGGTACAGAGGGCTATCGGCATGGGCGAGGTAGGCGGACGGTGGGCGGTCTGCTAGTGGTCAGCTACGGTGCAATGGCGCGGCTAGGGGCGGTGCCTAACGGTCCGGGGCTTCCCGCGCTCTTTGGGACAGAGGCGGTGCTCGAGCGGCTCCCGACGACTGTGGGTTGCGCAGCGGTGCACGGCCGTGTCTGGCGGGGTGCTGGGTTGATTGCAGAGCAGCGTGCGTGATTTTAGTGGAGTGGTTCATCTCATGCTTAAGCATCTAGGTTTGCTTGGGATTTGGAAATGAAGTTCATTTGAGTGGTTTTTGAGAAAGTGGTATCTAGACATATGAACTAGATTCAATTTTCAAATGTCATTTAAATTTAGAGTTTGAAAGTTTTTGGGATGAAACAAAGTGGGCCTTGGTACATCACTACTTGTACTAGTAAGGGGTGCAAAGAACCACAATTGTTTTTGTTAAGATTTGAGTGCTAGGAATAGCCAAAGTAGGCTATGTGATTAAAATGGTAAAAGTGACCATTTGATTATTTAATTCTTTTTGATTTATTTTTCTTTGGGATTTGCTTGGGGATGATCTAGATGATGTGTAATTCACCTTAGAGTCATTTTACAATCAACAGATCACTCAATCATGGCAATTCAAAACAACTCCTATTTAAATGCACACAGATGAATGCTTAAAGATTTTTAAATAGAAAAAGTTTTTGTTAACCCTAAATTGGGTAGATTTGATCTTGATCACTTGGATTAAAGTTTTGGGATGTTACAAACCTTCCCCCCTTAAACAAAATATTGTCCTGAGATTTAAGAAAGAAAACTAGGAACTAAAGAGATCTGGGAACTCAGTCCTAATGTAATCTTCTCGCTCCCAAGTGGCTTCTTCGGTATGGTTGCTCCATTGGATCTTGAGAAATTTGATACTCCGGGTCCTGGTGGTTTTGTAGGCTTCCTCCAAGATACGGATGGGCACTTCACGATACGTCAGGTCCTTGTTGATATCAACAGCTCGGTGATCGATGTTCTTGAAAACTTCAGTCTTCTCCGGCACTTCTAAGCATTTTCGAAGTAGTGAGATATGGAACACATTGTGGATGGATGACATCTCTTCGGGCAGTTGCAGTTGATATGATACTTCTCCTCGATGGTTGAGAATCTTGAAGGTCTCATATATCTGGGGGCTAAGTTTCCTTTCAGACTAAAACGCTGGGTTCCCTTCAATGGCGAAACCTTGAGATATACAAAATCTCTGACATTGAAAGTCAGGTCTCTCCTTCTCTTGTCAGCATAACTCTTTTGTCTGGATTGGGCGGTCTTGAGGTGCTCACGGACTTTGTGAACCTTCTCTTCAGCTTCTCGGAGAATGTCGGGTCCAAAAAGCTGACTCTCTCCTACTTGCGACCAATTCAAAGGGGTACAACACTTTCTTCCGTATAAGAACTCAAATGGTGCCATTTGCAAACTAGCTTGATAACTGTTGTTGTATGAGAATTCTGTGAAAGGCAGGCAGTCTTCCTATTTTGATCCGTACTCCAACACACACGCTCTCAACATATCTTCTAGGATTTGGTTGACTCTTTCAGTCTGTCCATCAGTTTACGGGTGATAAGAGGTGCTGAAATTCAACTTGGTTCCTAATCTTTCTTGAACTTTATGCCAAAATCTCGAGGTAAATTGAGTTCCTCGATCTGATACGATGGTCTTGGGGGTTCCATGTAGACTAACAATTCTAGCAATATACAACTCTGCTAGCTTCGAACTCTGGTAGGTTGTCTTGATAGGTATAAAGTGAGCTACTTTGGACAGTCTATCAATGATGACCTAAATTGAGTCATTTCCCCTACTAGAAGTAGGCAAACCGGTGATAAAGTCCATTCCGACAGAATCCCATTTCCATTCAGGAATCTACAAGGGTTGCAACAGTCCTGCGGGTCTTTGATGTTTCGCTTTGACTCTTTGACAGATATCACACTTGGCGATGTAGCTTCCAATTTCTCTCTTCATCTTGTGCCACCAAAATTGCTCTTTCAAATCTTGATACATCTTCGTCCCTCCGGGGTGGATATAATAAAGAGTATCATGACCTCCCTACATGATAACTTGCTTCAGCTCCGAATCTGCTGGCACACAGATACGGCCTTTGTACCACAGAACTCCTTCTTTGTCTTTGGTGAATCCAGGTACCTTTCCTGTACCAATACGACGTTTGATTTCGTCGATACTTTCATTTCCCTTCTGGGCTTCCTTGATTTAGCTAATCAAGGTGGGTTGAATTTCAATGCTAGCTAAAAATCCTTTGCTAACTAGCTCAGTTCTAAACTGCTCCAACTCCTCATACAAACTTGGCTGCTTCTCCTTGAACATGGTGTTTAACCTACACGGCAATCTGCTAAGAGCATCCGCTACCACATTGGCTTTGTCGGGGTGATAGTGAATGTCAAGGTCATAATCCTTGATTAACTCTATCCATCTCCTTTGCCTCATATTAAGCTCCTTCTGAGTTAAAATATACTTCAAGCTTTTGTGATCTGAGTAAATCTCACAGCAATTACCCATAAGATAATGATGCCATGTCTTCAATGCCAAAACTACGGCTGCTAACTCAAGATCATGGGTAGGGTAATTCTGCTCATGCTTCTTCAGTTGTCGAGACAGATATGCGATGCCTTTGCCTTCTTGCATCAATACACATCCGATAACAATCTTGGATGCATCACAATACACATCAAACGGCTTCTTGATATCTGGCATAATCAATATTGGGGTTGAAATCAATCTCTTCTCCAGCTCTTGGAAACTGGCTTCACATTTGTCGGTCCATTCGAACTTCTTGTCCTTCTTCAACAATTAGGTCATGGGTCTGGCGATGCTAGAGAATCCTTCTACGAACTTGCGGTAGTATCCCGCTAATCCGAGAAATGCACGGACTTGGGTTTGAGTGGTTGGCGCTTCCCATTCTTCGACATCTTTGATCTTGGCGGGATCAACAGTGACTCCTCCGGCAGACACAATATGTCCTAGGAATCCTACTTCTTTTAGCCAAAACTCACCTTTGCTGAACTTGGCATACAACCGATGCTCTCTAAGGGTTTCAAGGATGATTCTCAAATGTTGCTCGTGCTCTTCTTCTGACTTGGAGTAGATAAGGATATGGTCGATAAACACAACGACAAATTATCTAGAAAATTCATAAATATCTTATGCATGAGATTCACGAAATAAGCAGGGGCATTGGTTAATCCAAAAGACATAACTGTATACTCGTATAAACCATAACGAGTAGTAAAGGCGGTCTTCGGAATATCCGTTGCATGAATCTTAAGTTGGTGATAACCAGTCCTAAGATCGATCTTAGAGAATACATTTGCTCCAGTCAACTGATCAAATAGATCCTCTATCTTTGGCAATGGGTACTTGTTTTTGATGGTGACGTCATTCAGCTTCGTGTAATCGGTGCACAGACGGTTTCCTCCATCTTTCTTGTCGACGAATAATACTGGCGATCTCCATGGCGATGCGCTTGGTTGAATCAAGCCTGTTGCCAACATAGCATCCAACTGCTTCTTCAATTCTACTAACTCTGAGGGGTTCATGCTATAAGGTCTCTGGGCTATGGGTCCGGTTCCGGGGATTAGCTCAATAATGAACTCAATATCCCTATCCGAGGGCATACGGGGCAATTCATCTAGGAATACGTCGAGGTATTCATAGACTACTCTGACTTGGTCGATGGTGGGCAGGGCGAGACTCTTATTACACTTGAATTGACGGGGCAAGGTTTCAGATATATGCTCTACTGATACTCCAGAGCTACTGGTCATTGTGATGGCTTTCTTGGCACAGTCAATCAATCCTTTATGCTTTGACATCCAATCCATTCCTAGTACTACTTCCAAACCTTTGGTTCCAAGTACTTTTAGGTTGGCATAAAAATCTATACCATGTATTCTGATAGGCATAACTTTGCAAATTTTTCTAGCTTTTGTAGTTGAACCAGGGATTTGAACTATCATGACATGCTTCAAGTTGGTTTGGTGAATCTTACTAGTTTACGCAAATTCTTCAGTGACAAATGAGTGCGATGCTCCAGAATCAAACAACACTCTTGCTAAAACTGAGTTGACAGAAAACATACCTAGCATGACATCTGGCGCTTCTTGGGCTTCTTCGGCATTCATGTGGAAGAGACGGCCGTTGTGGTTGTGAGGGTTCCCTAGGGCGAACCTTCTTCCTCGTTGAACACGACGCTGCTATTGAGCTGGGGCATTCACATTGGCAGTGGCGGCAATCTTCTTGGGACACTCATTGGAATAGTGGCCCTTCACTCCACACTCGAAACAAGTGATCTGAGACTTGTCTTTCGCTGCCACGGGCACATCATTGCTTCCAGTTCTGGGTGTAGTGCTGTTGTTGTTGTTGCTCTTGGGAGGTACACGGTTGAAATTGCTGGTGTTGCTGGGGTGATTGTTCTTTCCTCCAGACTTCACATTTCCTCCGCTACGGTTGGGGTAGCTGGGGAGAGACATTGGGGGTCGGTTGTTCCTCGGTGCATATCCCGCAAAAGGGTTGGGACGGTACTTCTGGTGACTGTTGGCTCCAGCTTGGTGCATCATACAATGTTTGCGGTTGTCGTTTGCCTGGTTAAGCTTTCCTTCCATCTGAATGGCAGAGTCGACTAACTCTTCGAGATCTTGGAAATGGATGTTAACGAGGACAGTCTGCATCTCATCATGCAGTCTGTTCAAGAATCTCTCCTTCTTCTTGGCCTCCGTGTTGATCTCATCAGGTGCATACCTGGCAAGGGACAGGAATCTGTCATGGCACTCCACTACAGTCATTCTGCCTTGCTTCAACTCTCGGAATTCATCCCTCATTCTGGTGACTAGACCCTGCGGGACGTGGGTGCAGCTGAAATTGATCTTGAAGGCTTCCCATGTCATCACTTCACCATGGTTCATTGTGCGGACGCTGTTCCACCATGCTCTTGCATCTCCTGCCAAATAGCGGGTGGCAAAAAGAACCTTCTCGTTGGCATCCACTCCAGCTACTTCTAAGTTGTTCTCCATTGTCTGCAACCAGTCATTAGCATCCAGTGGGTTCTCTGAAGTACTAAAGATTGGGGGATTTGTATTTTGGAATTTTTTGAGTTTGGATCCATGATGATCCTGATTTCCATGGTTCTGGTTGTTGTGAGCCATCTGGGCGATCTGCTGCAGTGTTTCTAGATTAGCTTGGCGCTCTGCCCTGCTTGCTTCCCTGTCTACAATGAGAGTCTATAGAATCTGCAGCATTGGGTCTTGCGATGAGCTGCTCCCTCCTTGGTTTCCACGAGTCATCTGAAGATTGTGGTAGATAAAGGGGTAAGAGGGAAAATTCTATGGTTTATGGTTTTGATTTCAAAGCTAAAACTTTGAGTTTGACTCAGGTTTTTGCAACTAACTTCTTTTCATTCATTCAAGCAAAGCACACGATACAAACACACACACACACCACAACATCAAAGGTAAACATATGGTTTTAGGAACCATTCTGTAAGCTACGATACATTGGGACCGATACATCTCATGCTATAACAGTGCTCTAGTGCATCTACTCATCATCGATGAAGTCGGAGTTGTCATCATCGGTGTGGAAGTCCACGGCATCTTCCTCCAGAAAGTCATCATCATTGCTAAGGTAGGAGTCAATATCCCCTTGGATATCTTCACCTTCCTCTTCTTCTTCCTTTATGGCAAGCTAAGCTTCTTGCTCCTTGATGGTCTTCTCGAGGTCGGCCACCTTCTTGCGAAGACGGTTGATGGTGTGATCCTTCTTAGCGTGTTGACGGCGCAGAGACTGACGATCCTGGACGAGTAGTGAGAAAGTCTGGGCCTTCTGGGCTGCAATGGCGAGGTTGTTGTTGGTGAGCTCTCTAGCATTGTCCAACTCCTTCTGTCTGTCGTACAGTAGGAAGTCGAGGTTCTCCACTTGACGCTTCAGTATTGGGTGACTTGGCATCTCTAGCGGCATTCCCATGGAATCACGCCTTGCATAGTGAACAAAGCGGGTTCCTTGGATGAGGTTGACACTCAGGGCACACATACGTGTGAGAGATTCATGCATTGCCCTGGCAAATCCATCTAGCCAGTTGTTCTCTCTCATCGAGAACTGAATCCTCCCAGATACTGGTGCTTCTATCTTGCCTCGAAGATCAGCAATTACTAGCCATTGTAAATCTCCTCCTGGTGGACCCGGGACTTGAGCTCTAAGGAATTCCGGATGAGGACGCTCCAAGAACTCAGACAGTGCATCCAAATCCCTCTCGAAGATCAGTTGGCCTCCGTTGCCCAACTGGTAGAACTTGCTGTATTGAGCTTCCATCTATAAGAATTTAGGATGAGAAAGTTAGTGAAGTGATCAAGTGTGTCAAATTTTTATGTAGTAATGTAAGACTTTGGAGGAACATGAATTTTTGAGAAAAAGAATTACCAAGGGTAAGAGAGGAAATAGTTTTCATAAGTACTCACTTTGGTTTTGAAACTAAGTTTTTGTTCGGACGTCCATTCTAACTAGGGTCTCCTATGGTCAGGATGGCTTTGATACCAACTTGTCAACACCCGGATTTTTAATCCTAGATGCCTGTTATGCCATACATCACAATCCCAGGATTACCATTTTTGCGAGACATAATAGATTGGATATCACAGTACATCATCCATTACAAACTATAATAAGGTCTTACAACAAAATAAAGTATCTCATGATCCAGTCTTTGTACAATCAAGTAGCAGAATAAATAGCATAGCGGTGGGGTCCATCTTCAGAGTCACAGGCAATGTTGACGATGGGATATAGTCCTAGTTATCATAGCTATCCTGCTGTCCTTCATCTTGGTAGTCTCCTTCATAGTCTGGCCATAGGAATAGCCAGGGACAAAAGCCATGAGTACTCTTTAAGTACTCACAAACTACCACTAACAAGTAGTATAGTTCTAGTAAGAATACTAACTCTAAGTCTAATTGTGAAGTTAAGTTTGAAACCTAACCTGAGTTCAGAAACAAAGAAAGATAAAGAAGTTTGAAAACACCTAAGTGGGAACTTAATTATCGTAGTCACAAATCTGTTGTGGTCAAGTCATGTCACAATTCATTTCATAAGTTGTTTTGAAAACATCTGACAACAGAACAGTATGGCCACTCCAACCGTCCATAACCGCAGACGCGGCTATTCGAATAGTTTGACACCCTGCAAAGGTGGTACACTTTCACCACAAGATTCGATACATCTGTCAGGGATAACCCTGAATCATCATACTTAGTATGCAGATAATCAAACATAACCTTTCCTTTACACACCCTAGTATAAGCACCTCTCCTATGAGCATGGCCTCCCAACTATGACCATCTGTCATCTTGGGCACTACATAGGTGGACAACATTGAGAGGTAGCCTCAGCTCAGACCTCTCCCGTGAGGGAACTAATACTAATTCATATAAACTTCTGGCTAAGCCTTACCCAATTCAGGTATTGTGGTTGTACGGTAAAAATTGGAATGGTATCGCATCCGAACCCAACCATCAGTTTTATAAAAGGGCTAAGGCTCATGTCTCAACATTTTCATCATCATAAACCATTTGTGTTTCTCAACACATGTCAAAACATCTCAATGGAATGACTCATAATTCCAAGGTTTTCACAAGTCATTTTCACCAAGTATTCCCATCTAAAGTGAATCAAGTTTTGGGTTTTGTTCCAACTACTAAGTTAAGAGTGTTCACTAATGTGGGATGCTAACCTCAATCTCATGCCATAGAATGACATCTAATTCTAACTAGATAGGTCAAGTTTTATACTCTTTATGCTACCTTTAAACAAGTAAAGGACTTTGGTAAAGTAAAGAAAGTAAAGCTTGTAAATAAAACTTGGAGTAGGTATAAGTCAAAGTAGTATAACCAAAGCATGCCTAATGCATTTTCTTAGGTTATCTAGCTTAATTCTAACTTGCTAACAATAGCTTGCCTTGGTTGGTGCAGTGGTTGAAGTTTTCTTCCTCCTCCTCTTGGTAGAACTCCTCCTCCTCGTAGACTTGGTCGGTACTATCGTCTATAAATACATACGGGATATACAATCACCAAACAATACTTAACTAGTCTACTTAGCACACTAAGGCACACATTTGATGATCTAGTATCATCACAAACATCACAAGGTTTTATGAACTAGCTTCATCCTTTTTATTTGAGAAAAGTAATTTCTACTCATTGAAATTAACTAAGATTTAATATTATCCAATTAAAATATGGGATCATGTGGACACATGTCATCACCACATATTCTAACATATGGGAATGTGATTTAAAGGTTGGATCATATTTTAATAAGTTCAAGTTTAATAATTAATGATTTAAAGTGACTAGAAATGCCTATATAGCATTATTTTGGTACTAGTCCAAAGTCACTGCATGCCTAACTTAATATTATTACATATTCAGATAGGTATGGTTAAATGTGATTTTTGAGAGTTGGAATCAACTCAAAAGCTATTATGGTTGATTTTATAAAAATATTTGAATGTGCAAAAGCTTCTGTTTTGTTATTTTAACTAGGAGAGATCTCTAACACAAAAAGAATTAAATCCAACGGGCCTGGATAGATATATTCAGTAGCTTTCTAAAGAAATTGGAATCACTCAATTTGGTTCAGTAAAACTCTCTGAAATGATTTTTAAACTAAGGGACAGAATTGATTCTATATCTAAATAGAAAAACCTATATTTGAATCTACGGGCTTAGGCGTGAAACTAATTAGGCCGGCCCAGTGGTGCTCCGCAGTGTAGAGCGTGACTGACAGGGGGGGTCCCGCATGTCAGCGGCGCTTAAAACCCAAAGCAGTACGGGATGATCTGGGCCACATGGTTAGAACACGGATCGACAGCTCACGGTCATCGTCGACGACGGACATGTCCCCAGCGAGACTGAACCCTAAACGGCCGGTGGGGGTCTACTGGGGATGTACCAGAGCTCCAGCTAGTGCGGCGAGGCGGGCAAACGAACTGGTGGACGACGGCGGACTCAGGCGAGGTCGCGGCAGGGGCTGAGGTGGACGAAATCGACGGGGACTTCTCCTCCTCTGTAGCGGCTACCTCCGGTGGAATTTAGGCGAACGGCGGCTCGAGCGGCTCCGGTGATAGAGGGGAAAAGGTCAGTGGAGAGAGGGGAGTGAGATGGTGTGAAGAAATGGTGCTGGGGTGGCCTCCTTATATAGGTTCAACAAGGGGACCGAAGGGTGTGGGATGGCATCTCCGGCGAGGGCGGTACAGAGGGCTACCGGCATGGGCGAGGTAGGCGGACTGTGGGCGGTCTGCTGGCGGTCAGCTACAGCGCAATGGTGCGGCTAGGGGCAGTGCCTAACGGTCGGGGGCTTCCCGCGCTCTAAGGGATAGAGGCGGTGCTCGACGCGGCTCCCGGCGAATGTGGGTCGCGCGGTGGTGCACGGCTCTGTCTGGCGGGGTGCTGGGTTGATGGCGGAGCGGCGTGCGTTATTTGGTGTCGAGGCGCAGTCTGAGGCGTGCTGGTGGCGATCGCGCACTGGCGTGCTCTGGCTGCACGCAGAGAGAAAGGGCAACGAGGCTCTGGTGTGGTCCAGTGGCTATCTACGGCCGTGGGGTGGACCGTGGGCCGCGGTGAGGTCACGCCTCACTCCCTGGAGCGGTGGAGAGGGGCTGGCAGTCTACTGCAGCTCGGGCACGATCAGCCGGCGATCATGGCGTCGGGGCGGCATGGCACTGGCACCAGGGGCTAGGGATATGGGTGGTTTTGGTCTGGTTGGGCCTGGGGGAGACCAATCTGATCAATGCACACCAATTGGCTCGACAAGATTTGCTCCTAAACAGTATTAGTTAGGCCACTTTTTATCTGCCTGCCAACTGTTCGATCAAATGGCCGTACGAAGAAAATATTTGAATTTTTGGGAGATTTTTGGTGGAGTGGTTCATATCATGCTTAAGAATCTAGGTTTGCTTGGGATTTGGAAATGAAGTTCATTTGAGTGGTTTTTGAGAAAGTGGTATCTAGACATATGAACTAGATTCAATTTTCAAATGTCATTTAAATTTAGAGTTTGAAAGTTTTTGGGATGAAACAAAGTGGGCCTTGGTACATCACTACTTGTACTAGTAATGGGTGCAAAGAACCACAATTGTTTCTGTTAAGATTTGAGTGCTAGGAATAGCCAAAGTAGGCTATGTGATTAAAATGGTAAAAGTGACCATTTGCTTATTTAATTCTTTTTGATTTATTTTTCTTTGGGATTTGCTTGGGGATGATCTAGATGATGTGTAATTCACCTTAGAATCATTTTACAATCAACAGATCACTCAAACATGGCAATTCAAAACAACTCCTATTTAAATGCACAAACATATGAATGCTTAAAGATTTTTAAATAGAAAAAGTTTTTGTTAACCCTAAATTGGGTAGATTTGATCTTGATCACTGGGATTAAAGTTTTGGGATGTTACATTTTCTTAAATTGTCAAGATGCAAAATCTTAGCAAGAAGTTGAAACTGTCGTCAAAAACTTTCGATGGTTTCTGTTATATTAATTGTGACCCCTTGATGGGTATCCCCAAAAGCTTTTTCATAGAACTTTCAAAGCAACCTACAATTTCTTATCTAATCTTACCACTATATAGTGTACGAATAACTTTGAATATTGACCATTGGATCAAGACTCGTGAATCCCAACATTTCCAGCCGTTGGATCTTCTTTTCCATTCTAGCATCTAGAAGATTCCATTGATAGTCTTCATCACAATGAATGCTATGCCCAAAACTCAAAACACACTTTTCCATCATTCTAGAAACCTCTCCCTCATTTCTCTAGACCATCTTACAAAAATTTCAACTTTTAGATAGATAATAATCGTTGACTTCTACATGATATACAAAGTACAAGAACCAAATATACATCCATACTTTATAGATGTTGATAAAATTTATATTTTTTCTGCTTTACCAATTATAATTTTATATAGTGATGATATGTAAGACATCTATTATCTGAGTCTCACGTGCAGGGAACATGCAATTTACTAGTACTTGTAGTTTCAAATTTGACCTAATTTCGATAAATCAACATAGAGTCATTCTAATGGGTAGAGTTAGCTGGGAAGTTTGAAAACTCATAAAACATGGGAATCGCTGGTACAACATGTTGGTCCAATAAATATGTCTGTAAACATGGCTTGTGGTGTTCAGATCCAATATTCTTCGGACTTTTCATTAGGAAAAAGAACAACCTCGCTTGTATTCACTCGGAAAATGTAGAATTGAATGTTCTTTGTTGATAGTTGGAAACTCACACCGACGAAGCTGTTTAGTACAAGAAGTTGCATCGGTCAACCTCTAAAAAGACATTTAATTCAAGAGCAATCCATGGCGTTTACTTGTAGCTAGCTCAAGTTTAACCTAATTTCGTTAAATTGTCAAGATGCAAAGTCTTGGCAAGAAATTGATGTTGGGTTCGCAGCATAGAAAACAAAAAAATTCCTACGATGGGAACTATCGCCAAGATCTATCTATTAGATACAAGCAATGGGTGGATATACATCCATAAAGAACTTACCCTCAAAGACAACAAAGCTTTATTAACGAGATGGAACTCGTGGATGATGTAGTCGTACACTTGCGGATCTCAAGATCGTGATGAAGTCCAGCAGGTCCGGCTCCAGCACGTCCATCAGATCCAGCTCCAGCAAGTCCAGCACCACCAAGTCCAGCACCACAAAGCAATGGTGCATCCGTGATTGCGCACACGTCCGGTACCCCGACAACCTCCGTCCCTCGCTCCATCAAAGCAGCGGAAGCAGCAACTCCATTCCAGATAAAGCCACCGGGAACATGTATCTCGCTAATCCGGGACCATGGGGAATAACTAGAGGGGGAGAGAGATCCTTCACGAGGAGGTGTGTGTTGTGAGGATGAGAGGGGGGCCTTTTATAGGGAAGAGGGGGCAGCCAAGGGCCATGGCGTGGCAACCATGGTGGTGCCCCCACCTCTTCCATCATTCATGTGGTGGATGCTCCACTCACATAAATATGCCTCCACTCACACTTCCACTCACATGCATTAAATTTCCACCAAATTTAATGCAAGCTCTCATTAAATAAAACTATTTTATTTATTTTATTCAGATTTTTGTTAATTACTTTAATTAAAAAACATTCACATAAAACCCCCTGCAACATTTCAATATCACATGCAGAACCAGTTTCTACAATTTCACCTGAAACAATTCCGGTTTCCATCGAAATGATTCCAGCGCTTTCTTAAATCTTTATCTGAAACATATTTTCTCCAAATGGTGTCGGTATCCCTTAAGTGTGTCACCCTACAGTTCGCAAATAATGTAGACATGATCGAGACCCCTCTCCGATCAATAATCAGAAGCGGAACCAGGAGATCTGTACTAATTCCCACATATTCAACGATGACTCTTGTGATCGTGTGAACCTTTAACGTCATAACCAAATCCCTTTGTCTCGTGATATATTACATGTCTGAGATTCGATCATCGGTATACCAATACCTAGTTTGATATCGTTACTAACATGCACTCTTTTCTCATTCCCGTGATATAACATTCTAGTGATCACATCACTTGCTTGCAAGCTATTCTCAATGTGATATCACCGAGAGGGCCCAAAGTATATCTATCCGTCATCGGGATGGACAAATCCCACTCTTGATCCATGAGCCTCAACATAACACCTTTGGAGTATCTGAACCCACCTTTATAGTCACCCTTTTATGGTGTGACGTTTGATGTTATCAAGTCACTCTTCCGATGTTAGCAATTAACATGATCTCATGGTCTAAGGACTAAGATTACTTCGTATGATGTTATAGCAATATAAACATAATGACTTTGATCGTAATGCTATACTTCGGATGAATGTTCATCACATCATTTCATAAATGCTGCGACCTCGTTATTAACAACATCCAATGTCCATGATCAGGAAACCTTGATCATCTTGTTAATCAATGAGCTAGTCTATAAGAGAGACATAACTAGGAACCTTTTATTTTTTTACTAAACACACATGTATTGACGTTTCCAATAAATACAATTTAGCATGCAAAATAAACATTTATCATAAACAAGGAATAAGATAATAACCACTTTATTATTGCCTCTCAGGCATATTCCCTTCAGTCTCCCACTTGCACTAGAGTCAATAATCTAGTTTGAAAAACTTTGCATATTGAACACCTATGGCTTTCTGGTGTTGCATATACGCGATTGCTAGTGGTTAACATAATCTCCGGATCTGACAGTTTTAGGTCTGTGTGTATTTGCATGTCTTTGCGTCTCTACGCATCACTCATTCTAAAATGAGATGGCATTTTATAAATCTGGTCCTTTGCTGAGACCTTTAGTTTGTTATGGTTAAAATATGTTGATATTATTGTCATACAATATATCTTCATAGTATTAGACCACTTTGAACCACACCTAGTTTGATAACAAACTACTTAACATAAATGCCCTCCTTTGCTGCTACTATAGCAGTCATATACTTAGCCTTTTGTTGTAGTATCCGTCACAATGTCTCAACTTTGGCACTCATCCAAATTCATAATGGAACATCCTTTCCATTACATTGTGCCACCCATAGTCTAAAATGAGATAAATTTAATTTGTATCTTGTGAAAAAACTAGTATCAATGTAACACTTTACAATGAACTACCTTCAACTATTTGTCACTTATACATGATATATTCTTAGTTCTTCCAAAGCTCATAAGAATATCTTTACTATCATCCAATGATCATCTTATGAATCATTCTGGTATGTGCTCATAACATTTAGAGCATATCACATATCTGTATATATACATATCATGATATAATCGATCAAAATATTCATGTGATTTTACTCACCAAGTGTTGAAACACTTGAATCATGATACAATCCTTTCCATGCAGCAAGAACCTTTCTTGTTGTTTCCATATTGAACCATTTCAATATCTCATATATGTACGTCTGGCATAACCATATTAGTGCCTCAATCTATCCATATAAACATTGATGCCAAATGTTCTGGTTTTGCCCAAGTCTTTCATCGAAATCCTATTTTAATGAAATTCTTAACTTGTGTCAATAAAAGATACATAATTTCCAATCAACAATATGTACTCTGCATAATGTATTGGAAATTTGTCTCAATGCTCCCACTTAATTTCTTGCAAATGCAAGCATCTTCATCATCTCCGATGAAATTAAACTCCTTTAATATTTTCATCATGGTGAAGATTCCAACTCCGCTATGTTCACTTCAACTATTGAAGTTTGCATGCCCTTTTAGCACCCTTTGAATTAACAAAAACCCTTCGGACCGTGTCGTGTACACGTCGTAGGTAACCATTCTATTAGAAGAATCTTGTTTTGTTTATTCAACTACCATATACCAAATTATATGTAGTGGTTGCTACATTAATCTGTCAAGACTAAATATCGCTATGAAAGATCAAATCTTGTCATAGTTAACTCCTTGAACATTGCCGTAAACTTCTTTCTGACATGTCGACTATTTCATAGATGTTAAACATCCATGTCTATTTCTTTATAGATCCAAACACGACCGATAGGCTTCACGCCTTTCCGGAGGGTCTTCCAAGTTCAGAAACTTGATTTCTCGTGTATGGATACTATCACGGATTCTATGACTTCTTAGTCATTTTATGGAGCCAAGGCCCATCATCGCTTCTTTGCATGCAGTCGGTTCATCATTGTCAAAACAATAACGACTTCTGTTTCAAATCTTACTATTTGATTCTTACCGACCCACATGGTTCAATAAGAACTCTAATCTCCAAGATCACACCCTTTGTAATCACGGGAGCCATGAGCATTGTGGCCGCCACCGGGACATTTTCCGGCGCTGCGCTACTTAGCACATATAGCTAAGGTTCAACAACCTTATCAAACTTCTATTGTCCTCCCACTTAACTTTTCATGAAAAAATCCTTCTCAAGAAACTTGACATTCCAAGCGACAAACTCTTTTGTCCTCGGTGTTTTGGAGGAATTCCCAACAAATTCTTTGGGATAACCTACAAAGACGTGCTTATCCGACTTTGGTTGTAAACATTTTACTTATGCATAACATACCAAAATTTAAGAAAAGAAAATTCAGGTTTTATCCCAAACCATAACTCATATGGTGTCATTTCAACGGATCACGATGGTGCTCTTTTCAGTGTAAAAGCGGTAGTCTCTAAAGCTTTAATCCTTAAAACATAATGGCAGTTTTATAAATGACACCTTTGATCTTACCATGTCAAACAAGGTTTGATTTGATCTCTCGAACATACCATGCTCCTGTGGTTTATCGGGAAATGCAAATTCATGGAAGAATTCCTAAAATCTTAGGTGTTTTGCTAAACCTGTAACTCAAATATCTTCCTTTAGGATCAAATCATAATCTCTTTTATTTTCTTGTCACAATGATTTTTCACTTCATCTTGAAAGTCTTTGAACAATTTTCAAATGTTTCATACTTCTTACTTATTAAGTAAATATATAGATATATTCACTCAAATTTCTGGAGAAAGCATATGAAGCAAAAAGTTCTATCGCATATGGCTAGACATAATGGACTATGCACATCAGCCTGCACAATTTCCAATAATCTAGTCATCCGTTCCTCTTTGGCCTATGAACGGAGTTTTAATTATCTCGAGGAAAGTTTCACAAGCGTCAATTGATCAAAATCAAAAGACTCCAAAAATCCATCAACATGGAGTTTCTTCATGTTTACTTTTCAATATAATTCAAATAGTGATGTCACTTCATAAGTGATCTTCCAATCATTTGTCTTACGACATTTT
This sequence comes from Avena insularis, assembly GCA_023614405.1. Classification (NCBI taxonomy): domain Eukaryota; kingdom Viridiplantae; phylum Streptophyta; class Magnoliopsida; order Poales; family Poaceae; genus Avena; species Avena insularis. Next base: position 411,375,650 of record CM042688.1, on the reverse strand, counting down.
AGCAATAATGTTTATGGATATGATTTCTCCAACTAGACTTGTAAAAGTTCATCCATCCTTTATGGAATACGGTAATTATTTGAACAACCATTGTTCTCGTAATACTGGAACAAACTAACAATTATTAAAACAGAATCTTGAAGGCTAGGTTTGACAACAACAAAAACACAATAACACTTTATTTTTTTCGATGAACATCATCACTTATTCTCTTGCCAGTTACTTAGGCCGTTGTAGTTCATGAATTGTGTTGTTCTGTATGACACTTCACACCAACCAATTCGGTATCCAATACCTCAGAACCACATTGTTTAACAAGCAAGGAATACAGCCATAACATGTATATCTTCTATATACCTAAGTTGGACATCTCCAACCTTTTCTTTTCTGCCAAATATTTTATAGATTCTCTTTCAACAATTCCTTTTCTTTTAAAAGAATCTATCAACATCAATAGTGGTGTCATTCACATGACACATGGTACAAAGTATATATAGTCAAATACTAATACCTTTGGACTTGCACTTTGAAGTGGATCACCATCATCAAATGTTTGGTGTTCTTTCAAAAATCCATTCTTTAGTAATCTATTAGTGTAGTAAACATTTTACTTACATCTTCTATTCATCCTTATCATGAAAACTTTCATGATCAAGCTACTATAGCCTAAAGGAAGAATCATGAGTATAATGTTAGTTCCCAAAACCTTTTTGGGAGATCCGGATGCCTAGCATCTCCATCCTTCACAAATTTTCATACAATATGAGAACATGTATTTTGCTAAATTATACTCTACCATAATGCAACCAAAAACATTGATTCAGATATCACAATATCTTCCACACATGATGGTTTCTGAAACAATTTTTCAGCTCCTAGATAATCTTGATATTAAAACAACTTTTGAATATCAATAGTCATGGAGGCAAACATGATACTTTAGATACAAACATTGGAATTCTTACTCTTGATTTAGTACTACTTATTAAACTTCATGGAGTCGATAGAGTTTGCTGAAAGTTTGCAATAGGACTTCTAAACTTTAAATTGACATTCAAAACAATACGATACCAGTTTGTAAAGTAAATATCTAGAATGCTATAGTTCTATTATCTCAATTAAAACTAAGCATAAGGTAGTGAACAGATGCCAATGCCTACAACAAATTATGCAAATTCACTTTGATTTAGTTTATGACAAATTGAGTTCGACTAATCCAAATTAGAAATGAACTCCCACTCAAAAATGACATCCCTCGTGCCTTTTTGGTGATTACACGAACCAAATCCACTACACCAAGTCCGATCATCACGTGAGTCGGCATAGCTTCAAAGGCGAGCATCAATATGGGCATCACATCAACTATATGACTCATGCTTAACCTTTCGGTCCGTGTTCCGAGGCCATGTCTGTACATGCTAGTCTCGCCAAGTAAGAACCTTAGTATTCGCGTGTGTAAAACTGTCTTACACCCATTGTATGAGAGCGTAGAGTCGAGTACACCCGATCATCACGTGATGTCTCGAAACACGATCCATAGAACAGTGCATACTTAAGGAAGAACACATTTTATCTTGATATTTAAATGAGGGATCATCTTATAATGCTACTAAAATGCCAAACTAGAAATATAAGATGCAAACATCATATGTGTAGATTGGAATGATATGGTCCATGCATTTGATCACCATCATATGCATTGTGGTATGATCTCTATCATTACTTTGTGTGTAAGGCCAAGGTCTATGGAACTTACACGTTAAGTGTGTTGTAAGGGTATCTACCATACATCAACTTACAACATTACCATATCATGACACTAGCCCAGCAACAATCTAAACTAGACGCCTCTAATTTATCCATTGCAAGTTTTACGTGGCTTAGGGCTTTCGGAGATAGAACCGGTCTTACCTACGAACATGGAACCACAACGATGATAACTAAGTTATTAGCAACTTGTTGTAAATCAAATATTGACTATAGTAGGAGAGATAGACACCCGCCAACCACTTATGCAAAACTAGTTGCATGTTAGTCGTGGAACCGGTCTCATGTGCGATGACATGTAAGGTTGGTCTGGGCCGCTTCATCCCATTATGCCACCAATATCCAAAATACATGAAAGAAGCAATAACATGATCATCATCGCCCACATATAAACATATGTGTACTACCCGTGCAAAGCACCTACGCATAGATCAGGCTCTGATACCACTGTGGGTTCACAGCATAGGAAACAAAAAAAATCCTACGATGGGAACTATCGCCAAGATCTATCTATTAGATACAAGCAACGGGTGGATATACATCCATAGAGAACTTACCCTCGAAGAAAACAAAGCTTTGTTAACAAGATGGAACTCGTGGATGATGTAGTCGTACACTTGCCGATCTCAAGATCATGATGAAGTCCAGCAGGTCCGGCTCCAGCACGTCCATCAGATCCAGCTCCAGCAAGTCCAGCACCACCAAGTCCAGCACCGCAAAGCAGCGGTGCATCCGTGATCGCACACATGTCCGGTGCCCCGACAACCTCCGTCCCTCGCTCCAGCAAAATAGCATAAGCAGCAACTCCTTTCCAGATAAAGCCACCGGGAACATGTATCTCGCTAATCCGAGACCATGGGGAATAACTAGAGGGGGAGAGAGATCCTTCACGAGAAGGTGTGTGTTGTGAGGAGGAGAGGGGGGGCCTTTTATTGGGAAGAGGGGGGCAGCCAAGGGCCATGGCATGGCAGCCATGGTGGTGCCCCCACCTCTTCCATCATTCATGTGGTGGATGCTCCACTCACATAAATATGCCTCCACTCACGCTTCCACTCACATGCATTAAATTTTCAACAAATTTAATGCAAGCTCTCATTAAATAAAACTATTTTATTTATTTTATTCATAATTTTGTTAATTACTTTAATTAACAAACATTCACATAAAACCCCTGCAACATTTCAATATCACATGCAGAACCAGTTTCTGCAATTTCACCCAAAACAATTCCGGTTTCCATCAAATGATTCCAGCGCTTTATTAAATCTTTATCTGAAACATATTTGATCCAAATGGTGTCGGTATCCCTTAAGTGTGTCACCCTATGGTTCGCAAATAATGCAGACATGATCGATACCTCTCTCGGATCAATAATCAGAAGCGAGACCTGGAGATCCGTACCGACTCCCACATATTCAACGATGACTCTTGTGATCATGTGAACCTTTAACATCATAACCAAATCCCTTTGTCTCTTGATATATTACATGTCCGAGATTCGATCATCGGTATCCCAACACCTAGTTTGATCTCGTTACCGACATGCACTCTTTTCTTGTTCTCGTGATATAACATTCTAGTGATCACATCACTTGCTTGCAAGCTATTCCCAATGTGATATCACCGAGGGGGCCCAGAGTATATCTATCCGTCATCGGGATGGAAAAATCCCACTCTTGATCCATGAGCGTCAACATAACACCTTCGGAGTATCTGAACCCACCTTTATAGTCACCCTTTTATGGTGTGACGTTTGATGTTATCAAGTCACTCTTCCGATGTTAGCAATTAACATGATCTCATGGTCTAAGGAATAAGATTACTTCGTATGATGTTATAGCAATATAAACATGATGACTTTGATCGTAATGCTATACTTCAGATGAATGTTCATCACATCATTTCATAAATGATGCAACCTCGTTATTAACAACATCCAATGTCCATGATCAGGAAACCTTGATCATCTTGTTAATCAACGAGCTAGTCTATAAGAGAGGCATAACTAGGAACCTTTTATTTGTTTACTAAACACACATGTATTGACGTTTCCAATCAATACAATTATAGCATGCAAAATAAACATTTATCATAAACAAGGAATAAGATAATAACCACTTTATTATTGCCTCTCGGGCATATTCCCTTTAGTTGAACCTATCGTCGAAACTCTCACTGGTTTCTGATATATTAATTTTGACCCCTCGATGGGTAACTCCAAAAGCTTTTTTGTAAAACTATATCAAAGCAAAATCGACAATTTACCTGTTGTTTCAAATTTGACCTAATTCTGAGATATCGACATAATGTCATTCAAATGGGCGGAGTTAGCTAGGAAGCTTGAAAACTCATAAAACATGGGAATGGCAAGTACAACATGTTGTCGATCCACTATATATGTTTGTCAAGTTGGCTTGTGTCATCCACATCCAATATTCTTTGGACTTCTCTTTAGAGAAAAGAACAACTAACCTTGCTCATCTTCACTCGGAAAATGTAGAATTGAATGTTCTTTCCTGGTAGTTGGACACTCACACCCACGACACTACTTACTACCAGGAAATGCACCCATCTACCTCTGAAATGACACTTAATTCAAGAACAATCTATCGCGCTTAATTGTAGCTCAAGTTTGACCTAATTTCGTTAAATTGTCAAGATGCAAAATCTTTGCAAGAAGTTGAACCTATCGTCAAAACACTCGTTGTTTTCCGATATATTAATTGTGACCCTTTGATGTGTACCTCCAAATTAAAATCTTCTTCGTAAAACTTTCACAGCAAAATCTACATTTTACTTGTATTTTCAAAATTTGACCTAATTTCGATAAATCGACTTAAAGTCATTAAAATGGGTAGAGTTAGCTAGGAAGTTTGAAATCTCATAAGACATGGGAATCGTTGGTACAACATGTTGGTCCACTATATATGTCTATAAACTTGGCATGGCATTCACATCCAATATTCTTCGGACTTCTTACAAAAAAGAACAACCTCGCTCGTCTTCACTCGGAAAATGTAGAATTGAATGTTATTTCCTGATAGTTGGAAACTCACACTGACGGCATTGTTTACTACAACAAGATTCACCGATCTACCTTTGAAAATACATTTAATTCAAGAGCAATCTATCACGCTTACTTGTAGCTCAAGTTTGACCTAATTTCATTAAATTATCAAGATGCAAAATCTTAGCAAGAAGTTGAACCTATCATAAAAACTCTCGGTGTTTTCTGATATATTAATTGTGACCCGTCAATGGGTACCTCCACAAGATTTTTTGTAAAACTTTCAAAGCAACCTACAATTTACTTGTAGTTTTAAATTTGACCTAATTTCGATAAATCGACATAAAGACACTCGGTCAAATGGGCAGAGTTAGCTAGGAAGTTTGAAAACTCATAAAACATGGGAATCATTTGTACAACATGTTAGTCCACTGAATGTGTCGGTAAACTTGGCTTCTCGCATTTAGATCCAATATTCTTCGGACATTTCTTTACAAAAAGAACAACCTCGCTCGTCATAACTCAGAAAATTAAGAATTGAATGTTCTTTCCTAGTATAGTTGGAAAATCACACCGATGAAAGTGCACCCATCTACAAGAAAGTGCACCCATCTACCTCTGAAAAGTCATATATCTCAAGAGCAATCTATCACGCTTACTTGTAGCTCAAGTTTGATGCAATTTCGTTAAATAGTGTCATGATGCAAAATCTTAGCAAGAAGTCAAACCTATTGTCAAAACTCTCGGTTATTTCTCATATATTGATTGTGACCCCCCGATCGGTACGGTACCTCCAAAAGCTTTTTCGTAAAACTTTCAGAGCAACCTACAATTTAGTTATAGTTCATGTTTGACCTATTTTTGATAAATCGGCATGTAGTCATTCAAGTGGGCAGAGTTAATTAGCTAGGGAGTTTGAAATCTCAAAAAACATATGGGAATCGTAAGTAAAACACGTTGGTTCACTTAATATGTCTAGAAGCTTGGCTTATGTCATTGAGATCCATATTCTTTGGACTTTCTTTACAGAAAAGAACCATCTCGTCATCACTCGGAAAACTGAGAATTTTCTTTCCTGGTAGTTGGAAAATCACACCGACGACATTGTTTACTACAAGAAGATGCACCCATCTACCTCGGAAAATACATTTAATTCAAGATCAATCTATCAAGCTTACTTGTAGCTCAAGTTTCACTTAATTTCGTTAATCGACAAGAAGTCATTGAAGTGTGTGAAGTTAGCTAGGAAGCTTGAAAAATCCTAGTACTAAAACTTGGGTATTACGTATAAGAAGCCATGGTCTAGTTTGTGTGATAATTGGGGCGGTTGCATTTTCTTTCAATTGTGGTAGGTCTCGTAAGAGTGAGGTGCTTGAGAGTTAAAATGGTCGGTGGAAGTACAAGTTACATCAAGGACCTCATAAAAATGAAAATTGCACCCATGTCCATGCATTTAGCACAAGGACCCATAAACTGAGCAATGAAGTGCGTGTTTTGAGGTTTGCGCATACTAGCATTCATCATGCTAAAGAATATTAGTAGAATCTTTGTAGATGCTAAGAATGGAAAAGAAGATCCAACAGTTAGCAATGTTTGGATTTGCCAGTCTTGATCCAATGGTCAATGTTCGAAGTTATCCGTACACTATATAGTGGTATGGTATGGTATTGTAAGAGATAAGACAAGATAAAGATAAGATAAGAAGTACTGCGAATGGCCGATCTTTCGAGCAACCTTTGCTCTCGATGTTTGGGAAGCAAGTGAAAATTTCGAAAACCAGAAAAGTTTGAATTTTTTTGCCACCAAGGACCAAAGTGGTTTCCTTCCTATGTACTCCTCGTCCCTACTCCACACCAACACGGCTGTCAAACACGCCAAAGACACAAAGCCGTCGTACCAAGGCACACGTGTGCATCACCATGCTATGGACGAGGGAGAGATCAGCCAGGCCGGTACGCGAGGGGATAGGGGAGGATAGAGGGAGGATAGATGGTGAGAGGCAGCAAAGGAGAGAGTAAACACACAATTTGTTTTGTGTGCATAGGTCCTGAAATTTACTACTAGTAGAGTGGATGCATGAGTACCTTGTGTCAGGAACCCATCATAACTTTCCTCTGACATCTAACCGCCTTCAAATCTTCTTCGTTGCTGCCCTCTTACCCTGCCTACGTTTTATTCTCTCAGCATGTACAACACGTGGATAGAGGTGAGCATATGTCTAAGCAATGAAATGAGTACTACTACTAGTGTACTACTACTATACTATTTGCTTTTTCCCTAATAAGGGCATCAGGAATGTGTACAAAAGCACACCTTAAGGCCTAGTATGTGGCATCCGCTAAGGTTCACTGACGAGGGGTAACCTCGGCAATGCCCATGGTGATGGACTTAGGGTTTCATGGAAAAGAGAACGATGAGGATTTCATCGGATGTCAGGAAATAATGAAGTCAAAGTCGCCTGAATATTGGGGAAATCACACTATTACAAGTTGTCCTTCGGATTTCGGTACCCTCGCTTGGGGTTCTCCCGCCTTATATATAATAGGTCAGGTCTCAAAGTTGTATACGGATAAGTTTTATAGACGCGTGATTACAATACCAATACATTGTCAGTTCAGATACTCTTTCCTAATACAATCAAAGTCTTTGTCGGTTGCTTCCTTGGTGTATCATTTGAAATCTTCATGGGCCGTAAACCTTTTACCCAACACAGGGCAGCAAATCTCAAGCATATGAGTAATCATACCCATGTCTGTAGCCCCCGAGACTCTACTTGAACCGTAGTTTCAGGTTGAGTCTCAAAGTTTCCTTTTCCTTTATTTTTATCACTTTTTGTGTTTTGTAGGGATTTGGCACAATGAGTCTGATGCTTCCAACGGATCGGGAATCAGTTAATTGCTCCTAGGAAAAAATAAGGTTATCCTACATCAAATTCAAGTCCCCAGGATCGAATCCGGAATTTTCTACTGGCGTAATTCAGTTCGAGCCGATGAGGTCTTATCGAATACTGAATTCCAGTTTCTATTTTATCGGGTACCCAACGTGTCCATCAGGATTTTTATCGTATCGTTGATACAGATATTTTACTAGCAGAGCGCATTTTTGTGTGATTACCAGGCCACACAGGACGAATCCTGGGGTCTTACCTTCATGTTTCTGAACACGGCATTCGGATTTTTGTCGCGTTTGGGCGCGATCCGAGATTTTTGGCTTTTTCGGCGGTTGCCCTGCTGGGCTGATTTATCAAATAGTTTTAATTCTTTATACTGGCCCCTGATGAGAGTAATCTTTTCTCTTGAAGATAACGTTTTGAGGATACATTGATGTAAGACCCAAAGGTATTTTCAATCATGAATATTTTTGTTGTACACACAGTTGGATTTTTATCGGGTGCGCGCCAGCGCTCCCGATGGGAGTAGCCCCCGATGCTATGTTCGAATGCCTGTATTTGTACACAGGCTCATAGTTGTTGTTAGTTTGATGGAAAACATAGATCTTTTGCACAATAATAAAGAGCTTTAAGGCACGAAAAAACTTGTCTCTTTATACATAAGGCGAAAAATCGATGATACATTATTCTTTGGGCGGATGACATCTAGTCGTTGGCCTGGATATTCTGACTTAAGAAGCTGAACTGTAACTCTTATCATATTGTAAGTAATCGTATGTGTAAAAGCGTCGTAGATGTGCTACGTTCCATGGATTTGAGTAATTTACTCTTGTCTTCTTGTCTTGTAGTCGATATGCTCCTCCGGGAATAACTTTTGTGACGATGTATGGTCCTTCCCATGGAGATTCTAACTTCTTGTGGCCATCTTGCTTGAGGCGAAGAACTAGGTCCCCTACTCCGAAGGACCTGGGCCACAATCTTCTGTTGTGGTAATTGCGCAAGTTTTGCTGGTACATAGTTGATCTTTGTAGGTCTCGAGCTTCATCAAGTGCATCCACATCATCTTCAAGTGTTTCTCTTGATTCCTCTTCATCATATGCATCTACTCTTGGGGATTCACGTGACACTTCAACGGGAAGCATGGCTTCTGCACCATGGACCAAAAAGAAAGGTGTCTCTTGTGTTGAATTATTTGGAGTTGTACGTAAACTCCATAAGGCAGATGGCAATTCATCGACCCATGCTCCTTTTCCTCTGTCAAGCGGTGCTAGTAGTCTTTTCTTTAGTCCAGCAGTAACTAGTCCATTGGCTTTTTCTACCTGTCCATTTGTTTGCAGGTGAGCTGCCGAAGTTTAGCTTACTTTGATACCCATCTCCTGGCAGTACTCCTTGAACTCATTGGAAATCAAGTTGGTCCCATTGTCTGTGATGATGCTGTTCGGTACGCCAAACCGAAATACTATGGATTTAATAAAATTCACAGACGAAGTTCCATCTTGGGTGGTGACAGGCATTGCTTCAATCCATTTAGTAAATTTGTCGACTGCTACTAGTAGAAAGATGTGTCCTCTTGGCGATGATCTATGAAGTTTTCCCACCATATCGAGTCCCCACTGAGCAAAAGGACAAGCCAAAGGTATGGGATTCGACTCAGCGGCGGGTGCTCCAGGTTTTGTTGCGACTCATTGACATGCTTCACATGTTCTGACAATATATTTTGCATCATGAACTGCAGTGAGCCAGTAAAACCCTGCCCTGAATGCTTTTGCAGCAATTGCTCGGCTACTAGCATGGTGACCAGAAACTCCTTCATGTATATCTTTGAGTATGATTTTTCCTTGTTTGGGTGTTACGCAACTCTGCAACATGCCCAAAATACTTCTCTTATACAACTCCCCTTTGATTATTCTGAAGGCTTTCGATCTTCGGGTGATTCGCCGGGCTTCTATTATATCTACAGATAGTTCTCCCTTAGTCATATATGCTCTATACGGCTGCATCCAGGTAGGCTCAATTAGCATGACCTCTCCAATTTCCTTATCTTCTTCTTCGATGGCCTCTTTTATACTCATGGTTTCTGATGGATCCCCCGAGTCTTTTTGTGGGTGTTTCTTTTTTCCTTTTTTCCTGTCTTTGGTGCTACAACCTCGGAGACTCTTTTTGCTTTGATCAATCGCTCCATTATTTCTTCCCAAAAAACTCCAGGTGGTATTGGTAAGCACAAGGGTCTGATGTTTGCTAGGTTGTCGGCTTCTTCATATCTTTCTCTCCCTATATGTGATACTTCGCACCCATCAAATTGAGCTTCCATAACGCCATATAGATCGTGATAAGCAATCATATTTTCGCTGATGGTGTTGCACTTGTTCATTTCTTGTTGTGCCACAAGATTGGAATCTCCGAAGATTTTGAGGCGAGTTGCACCGCAAGCTTTGGCCATTCGCATGCCATGCAACAAGGCCTCATATTTAGCTTCGTTGTTGGATGCGTTTGCAAAGCTCATACAAAGTATATAGCGCATTTTATCGCCTTGCGGTGATATTAGTACGACTCCTGCTCCTGCTCCTTCCGTTCTTTTTGATCCATCAAAGTACATTGTCTAGGCACTAGAAAGGTCTGGTGGACCCGCACATTGCAACTCTATCCATTCTGTGATGAAATCCGGCAGAACTTGCAACTTGATTGCTTTGCTCTTCTCATACGTGATATCTCGAGGGGATAATTCAATGTCCCATAGAGAGACACGCCCAGTTGGTGGGTCCGCAGCATAGAAAACAAAAAAATTCCTACGATGAGAACTATACGCCAAGATCTATCTACTAGATACAGAGCAACGGGTGGACATACATCCATGGAGAACTTACCCTCGAAGACAACGAGTTTTGTTAACGAGTAGGAACTCGTGGTTGATGTAGTCGTACGCTTGCCGATCTCAAGATCGTGTGGAAGTCCGAGCGCCGCAAATCAGCAGCGCATCCGTCCTCGCACACACGTTCAAGCCACCAGACAACCTCCACCTCCTCGCTCCAGTGATCCAGTGGAAGCAGCAACTCCTTCCAGACGAAATGCCACCGGGAACATGTATCTCGCTAATCCGAGACCATGGGGGAATCATTCTAGAGGGGGAGAGAGATCCTTCACAAGGAGGTGTGAGGATGAAGGAGGGAATGGGTGGCCTTTTATAGGAGGAGGGCGGTGCCCCCTCTCTCCATGGCCGGCGCATGGGGGGTGACCCCTCACCTCCCCCATTCATGTGGTGGTAACCCCTCCACATTAAAATGCCTCTTCACATTCCCTTTTAAAGTGTCCACTTTAAATGCATTAAATTTCTCCAAATTTAATGCTCTCTCATTTAATAAAACTATTTTTATTAAATTTACTCAGAATTTTGTTAATTACTTTAATTAACAAACATTCACATATAGCCCCTTGCAATATTTCAATATCACATGCAGAACCACCTTCTGCAATTTCACCCGAAACAATTTCCGGTTTCTATTGAAACAATTCCTGCGCTTTGCAATTCTTTCTTCTAAAACATATGTGCTCCAAAATGGTGTCCGTAACTCTTAAGTGTGCCACCCTACGGTTCGCGAATAATGCGGACATGATCGAGACCCTTCTCCGATCAATAATCAGCAGGACACGGAGATCCGTCGACTCCTACACATTCAACGATGACTCGTGATCGTGAGAACCTTTAACGCTTGTAACTAAATCCCTTTGTCTCTCGATATATTACATGTCCGAGATTCGATCATCGGTATCTCCATACCTAGCTTGATCTCGCACGACATGCACTCTTTTCGCTCCTGATATAACATTCTAGTGATCACATCACTTGCTTGCAAGCTATCCTAATGTGATATCACCGAGAGGGCCCAGAGTATATCTATCCGTCATATGGATTGACAAATTCCACTCTTGATCCATGAGCCTCAACATAACACCTTCGTAGTACTGAACCCATCTTTATAGTCACCCTGTTACGGTGTGACGTTTGATGTTATCAAGATACTCTTCCGGTGTTAGCAATTAACATGATCTCATGGTCTAAGGATAAAGATTACTTTGTATGATGTTATAGCAATATAAACATAATGACTTGATCGTAATGCTATACTTCGGATGAATGTTCATCACATAATTTCACAAATGATGTGACCTTGTTATTAACAACATCCAATGTCCATGATCAGGAAACCTTGATAATCTTGTTAATCAACAAGCTAGTCTATAAGAGAGGCATAACTAGGAACCCTTTTTGTTTATTAAACACACATGTATTGATGTTTCCTATCAATACAATTATAGCATGCAAAATAAACATCTATCATATACAAGGAATACATAATAAGAACTTTATTATTGCCTCTCAGGGCATATTTCCTTCAGTCTCCCAGTTGCACTAGAGACAATAATCTAGTTTATATAGTGATAAATCTAAGACCCATGGAGTTCTGGTGTTGATCATGTTTTTCCCTAGGGGGTACTTTAGTCAACGGATCTGCTACATTCAGGTCCGTGTGCACTTTACAAATCTTTATATCTCCATCCTTGACATGCTCGTGGATGGAGTGAAACCGGCGCTTAATATGCTTGGAATTCTTGTGAGACCTTGGTTCCTTTGCGTTGGCTATGGATCCATTGTTGTCACAATAGATCACCATCGGGTCCAACGCACTGGGAACCACACCCAGTTCCGTAATGAGCTCTTTCATCCAAACTGCCTCCTGCGCCGCTTCTGAAGCAGCAACATATTCCGCCTCCATTGTTGATCCAGCCACCACAGGTTGTTTGGAGCTCCTCCAACTAACTGCTGCTCCGTTCAAGAGAAATACGTATCCGGATTGAGACTTAGAGTCATCCGGATCAGTGTCAAAGCTAGCATCGACATACCACTTAGCGACTAGCTCTTCTTCACCTCCGTATACAAGAAACATATCCTTAGTTCTTCTCAAGTACTTAAGGATATTCTTGACCGCTATCCAAAGGTTCAACCTGGATCAGATTGGTACCTACTAGTCAAACTAATAGCATGTGACACATCCGGTCTTGTACATAGCATGGCATACATTATAGAGCCTATGGCTGACATAGGGGATCTTATCCATCATCTCTCTTTCTTCCGCCGTAGCCGGACTTTGAGTCTTACTCAATGTCTTGCCTTGCAACATAGGTAAGAACCCCTTCTTACTTTCGTCCATATTAAACTTCTTTAATATCTTATCAAGGTATGTACTCTGCGATAGCCCAATTAGGCGTCTTGATCTATCTCTATAGATTTTAATGCCTAATATATATGAAGCTTCACCAAGGTCTTTCATCGAAAATTTGCTGTTTAGATAACTTTTAACACTGTTTAAAAGATCTATATCATTTCCAATCAATAATATGTCATCCACATATAATATCAGAAATGCCACATTGCTCCCACTCACTTTCTTGTAAATACAAGCCTCTCCATAAGTTTGGACAAATCCAAACTCTTTGATCACCTCATCAAAGCGGAGATTCCAACTCCGGGATGCTTGCTTCAGTCCATAGATGGATCGCTGAAGTTTGCACACCTTATCAGCATCCTATGGATCGATAAAACCCTTAGGTTGTATCATATACAACTCTTCTTCAATATTACCATTGAGGAACGCAGTTTTGACATCCATCTGCCATATTTCATAATCGAAATATGCAGCAATTGCTAACATAATCCTAACCGACTTAAGCATCGCTACGGGAGAGAATGTGTCATCGTAGTCAACTCCTTGAATTTGTAGAAACCCCTTTGCGACAAGTCGAGCCTTATAGATGGTTACATTACCATCAGCATCAGTTTTTCTTTTGAAAATCCATTTATTCTCAACGGCCTTTCGATCGTGAGGTAAGTCCACCAAGGTCCAAAACTGGTTTTCGTACATGGATTCCATCTCGGATTTCATGGCTTCTAGCCATTTGTTGGAATCAGGGCTCATCATCGCTTCTTCATACGTCGCAGGGTCATCTATTTCATCAATCATGAAATTCATAACAGGATTGCCGTACATTTCAGGAGCTGCACGTGTCCTGCTTGACCTGTGAGGTTCGGTAGTGTCCTCTTTCGGAGTTTCATGATCAATATCATTAGCTCTCTCTTCATTAGGTGAAGTCAACTCCGAAACAACTTCTGGAGCTACGCTACTCGCCATTTCATGAAGAGAAGGTTCAATAACCTCTTCGAGTTCTACCTTTCGACTACTCACACCTTTCACGAGAAACTCCTTCTCAAGAAAGGATCCATTCTTGCCAACAAAGATCTTGCCCTCGGATCTGTGATAGAAGGTATACCCAATCGTTTCCTTAAGGTATCCTATGAAGACGCATTTTTCCGCTTTGGGTTCGAGTTTATCCGGTTGAAGTCTCTTCACATAAACATCGCATCCCCAAACTTTGAGAAATGACAGCTTAGGTTTGTTTCCAAACCATAATTCATACGGTGTCTTTTCAACGGATTTAGATGGTGCCCTATTTAAAGTGAATGCAGCGGTTTCCAGTGCATAACCCCAAAATGACAGTGGCAAGTCAGTCAGAGACATCATAGATCGAACCATATCCAATAAAGTACGATTACAACGTTCTGACACACCATTACGTTGTGGTGTTCCGGCAGGCATGAGTTGTGAAACTATTCCACGGTCTTTAATATGTGTGCTAAACTCGTAACTAAGATACTCTCCTCCATGGTCGGACCGCAGAAAAATTTGATCTTTCTGTTATGATGATTTTCCACTTCATTCTGAAATTCTTTGAACCTTTCAAAGGTTTCAGACTTATGTTTCATCAAATAGATATACCCGTATCTACTCAAATCATCCGTGAAAGTAACAAAATAACGATATACACCTTGCGCCGACACACTCATTGGTCCACACACATCAGTATGTATGATTTCCAATAAATCTGTCGCCCGTTCCATTGAACCGGAAAACGGCGTTTTATTCATCTTGCCCATAAGGCATGGCTCACATGTATCAAATGATTCAAAATCAAGTGATTCCAAAAGTCCATCAGAATGGAGTTTCTTCATGCGTTTAACGCCAATATGACCTAGTCGGCAGTGCCACATATATGTAGATATATCATTATCAAGTTTAATCCTTTTAGCATCAACATTATGAATGTGCGTAATATTACTATCGAGATCCAACAGAAATAAACCATTCAACATAGGTGCATGACCATAAAAGATATCATTCTTATAAATCGAACAACCATTGTTTTCAGATTTAAAGGAATGACCACTTTGCATCAAACACGATCCAGTTACAATGTTCATGCTCAGTGCAGGCACCAAATAACAATTATTTAGGTTTATAACTAATCCCGACGGCATATGGAGAGGCAGTGTTCCGACGGCGATCACATCAACTCTTGATCCATTGCCAACCCGCATCGCGACCTCATCCCTTGCTAGTTGTCGCTTGTTCCGCAGCCCCTGAACCGAGTTACATATATTAGCAACCGATCCCGTATCAAATACCCAGGTGCTACTGCGAGTACTAGTCAAGTACACATCAATAACATGTGTATCACATATACCTTTGTTTGCCTTGCCGGCCTTCTTGTCCGCCAAATACTTGGGGCGATTCGCCCAATGGCTACCCCTTGCAATAGTAGCACTCGGTGTCAGACTTAGGGCCAGCTCAGGGTTTCTTTTCAGGCGCGGAAACAGATTTGCCGCCCTTCTTTCCCTTCTGCTTGCCTTTCTTGTCCTTCTTGAAACCGGTGGACTTATTGATCATCAACACTTGATGTTCTTTCCTAATCTCGACTTCTATAGTCTTAAGCATTGACAGAAGCTCGAGAAGAGACTTCTTCATGCCCTGCATATTATAGTTCATCACGAAGCTCTTGTAGCTAGGTGGCAGAGATTGGAGAACACGATGTATGCCTAAGTCAATGGGAATCGTTATTCCCAAGGACACAAGCTTATCGGCGTACCCAGACATTTTGAGTACGTGCTCACTAACGGAGCTGTTCTCTTCCATCATGCAGCTAAAGAACTTTTCAGAAGCATTATAACTCTCTACGGCAGCATGGGTATCGAAAATCATTTTCAATTCTCCCATGGTATCAAAGGCATTGCCATTTTTGAAACGTTTTCGAAGTTCTGGCTCTATCCCATACAGTATGCCGCAATGAACTAAGTTGTGGTCCTCCTGACGAGTTATATAGACGTTCTTTTCCTCGTCAGGGGCATCAGGAGCTGGTGGGGGACCTAGCGGTGCCTCTAGCACATATTGCTTTTGTGCAGCAGTGAGGAGAATGCTCAAATTCATAGCCCAGTTGGTGAAGTTGCTACCATTCACAGCAAGCTTCTCTTTCTCCATGAACACATTGAAATTAAAAGCAGGTGGTGCCATCTACAACAGAATTTGTAAAATATATTTAGACTAAGTTTATGATAGATTGAGTTCAACTAATCCAAATTACTAATGAACTCCCACTCAAAAACGACATCCCTCGTGTCCTTTTGGTGATTACATGAACCAAATCCACTACACCAAGTCCGATCATCACGTGAGTCGGTGTAGCTTCAAAGGCGAGCATCTATATGGGCATCATATCAACTATATGACTCATGCTTAACCTTTCGGTTCGTGTTCCGAGGCCATGTCTGTACATGCTAGGCTTGTTAAGTAAGAACCTTAGTATTTGCGTGTGTAAAACTGTCTTACACCTTTTGTATGAAAGCGTAGAGTCGAGAACACCCGATCATCACGTGATGCCTCAAAACACGATCCACAAAACAGTGCATACTTAAGGAAGAACACATTTTATATTGATATCTAAATGAGGGATCATCTTATAATGCTACCAAAAGCGCCAAACTAAAAATATAAGATGCTAATGTGTGAAGTGAGATGATATGGTCCATGCATTTGATCTCTATCATTTGCATCGTGGTATGATCTCTATCATTCCTTTGTGTGTAAGGCCAAGGTCTATGGAACTTACACGTTAAGTGAGTTGTAAGAGTATCTATCATACATCTACTTACAACAATACCATATCAATACACTAGCGTAGCAACGATCTAAACTAGATGTCTCTAATCTATCAATTGCAAGTTTTACGTGGCTTAGGACTTTCCGAGATAGAACCGGTCTTACCTATGAACATGAACCACAACAAGGATAAACAAGTTATTACCAACTCGTTGTAAATCAGATATTGACTATAGTAGGAGAGACAGACACCCGCTAGCCACTTATGCAAAACTAGTTGCATGTCAGTCGTGGAACCGGTCTCATGTATGATGACATGTAAGGTTGGTCCGGGCCGCTTCATCCCACTATGCCACCAATATCCAAAGTACATAGAAGATGCAATAACATGATCATCATCGCCCACATATAAGCATATGTGTACTACCCATGCAAAGCACCTACGCATAGATCAGGCTCTGATACCACTGTTGGGTCCGCAGCATAGAAAACAAAAAAAATCCTACGATGAGAACTATACGCCAAGATCTATCTACTAGATACAGAGCAACGGGTGGACATACATCCATGGAGAACTTACCCTCGAAGACAACGAGTTTTGTTAACGAGTAGGAACTCGTGGTTGATGTAGTCGTACGCTTGCCGATCTCAAGATCGTGTGGAAGTCCGAGCGCCGCAAATCAGCAGCGCATCCGTCCTCGCACACACGTTCAAGCCACCGGACAACCTCCACCTCCTCGCTCCAGCGATCCAGCGGAAGTAGCAACTCCTTCCGCATTTAAATGCCACTGGGAACATGTATCTCGCTAATCCGAGACCATGGGGAATAATTCTAGAGGGGGAGAGAGATCCTTCACAAGGAGGTGTGAGGATGAAGGAGGGAATGGGTGGCCTTTTATAGGAGGAGGGGGGGTGCCCCCTCTCTCCATGGCCGGCGCATGGGGGGGTGACCCCTCACCTCCCCCATTCATGTGGTGGTAACCCCTCCACATTAAAATGCCTCTTCACATTCCCTTTTAAAGTCTCCACTTTAAATGCATTAAATTTCTCCAAATTTAATGCTGTCTCATTTAATAAAACTCTTTTTATTAAATTTATTCAGAATTTTGTTAATTACTTTAATTAACAAACTTTCACATATAGCCCCTTGCAATATTTCAATATCACATGCAGAACCACCTTCTGCAATTTCACCTGAAACAATTTCCGGTTTCTATTGAAACAATTCCTGTGCTTTGCAATTCTTTCATCTGAAACATATGTGCTCCAAAATGGTGTCTGGTAACTCTTAAGTGTGCCACCCTACGGTTCACGAATAATGCAGACATGATCGAGACCCTTCTCCGATCAATAATCAGCAGCGGGACCTGGAGATCCGTACTGACTCCTACACATTCAACGATGACTCCTGTGATCGTGAGAACCTTTAACGCTTGTAACTAAATCCCTTTGTCTCTTGATATATTACATGTCTGAGATTCGATCATCGGTATCTCCATACCTAGTTTGATCTCGTTACCGACATGCACTCTTTTCTTGTTCCCGTGATATAACATTCTAGTGATTACATCACTTGCTTGCAAGCTATCCTAATGTGATATCACTGAGAGGGCCCAGAGTATATCTATCCGTCACATGGATTGACAAATTCCACTCTTGATCCATGAGCCTCAACATAACACCTTCGTAGTACTGAACCCATCTTTATAGTCACCCTGTTACGGTGTGACGTTTGATGTTATCAAGATACTCTTCCGGTGTTAGCAATTAACATGATCTCATGGTCTAAGGATAAAGATTACTTCGTATGATGTTATAGCAATATAAACATAATGACTTGATCGTAATGCTATACTTCGGATGAATGTTCATCACATCATTTCACAAATGTTGTGACCTTGTAGGGAAAAATCATGAGGCGGTGTCTCCATAAGCTTCATCCGAATTTTTATCATCGCGGAGACGACTCGGGTGACCCAGGAGACGCAGTCTCTTTGTAGGGAAAAATCATGAGGCGGTGTCTCCATAAGCTTCAAGTGTGGATGTTATCAACACACAGTACTTTGTGCAAATAATCATAGGGTGCGCGACCAGCGCTCCCTATGGGAGTAGCCCCCTAGTGCCTGGTTGAGTCGAAGACTCAGGCAGGGACTAAAGAACTTTTGTGACTGCTGTCGTCTTTTTCTTGCTTGTTTCAGTCGAATTTGCTTCCGGCGCTCCCTATGGGAGTAACCCATGTCTATAGTCGAACCGTGTTTCGAGTGGTTGGGTTTGTTTGGATTGTCCATGTTCCTGCAAAAAGAAGAAGAAAAATTCGTAGGGTGCGCAACCAGCGCTCCCTATGGGAGTAGCCCTCGAGTGCTTGGTGGAGTCGAAGACTCGAGCAAGGACTAAAGTAGTTTTTGATGATGTCAGTGCTGACGATTCCATGACCTTAGTTACCCGCGTGAGCAAGTTTGACGGGACGTGACGAGCAGTGGGTCCCATTTCCTGACTCTGATTTGACCGATCATGCGTAATCTTTATTTTAACTGCGCCTCCTCGATTTCCACGCGTAATGGGAGTAGTGGGGGACGGTTTGCGCTTCAGGTCCTCCATGTGTCAAGCGTGATGAACGACACGCGTCTGATAGGGTTTTTCTGACCGTTGGATTGCATCTTCCAGGGGTTAAGTAGCGATGCGGCGACGGTAAATTTCACATCTACTTCTTTTCATCCTTTGCCTCCATCGCCATTGCCACTATTCCTCTGCTTCTTTGCGCTCTTTTCCTTCACGGCGCTGGACCAGCTCCGCGTATTTCCCATCTACTTCTTCCGGTCACATCGCCGCCACGGAATGGGGAAGAAAAAGGGAGGTGATGCGGCTGATTCCGCTGCTGCTGCTGCTATGATGAAGAAGAAGGGCGGCTCACGCCAGTGGGCACCGAAAGGCACCGCTTTTCGCGTCACGAATGGCGTGTGGCGTCCATCTGTGATCAAGTCCTCAGAGCTTCGTCTTCTTCGCCAAGACGGAGTTATGTCGTCTCGATCGGCCACGCTGCGCGTCCAGCGGCGAGGTAATCCCCTCTCCTCCTGCCGGCTTTCGGGTGATGTTCCTAGCGTTCATCATCCGCGGCCTCTCGTTGCCCCTGCATCCTTTCTTCAGGGGCCTTCTCTGTTTTTACGGGCTCCAGCTCCATCAGCTGTCCCCCAATTCTATTCTCCATGTAGCTTGCTACATTACCCTTTGCGAGTGCTGGCTCGGAATCGAGCCACATTTTGGCCTCTTCAAGCGCCTCTTCAAGTTGAAGCGACAATCGGCGTCTGGCTCCGTAGTCTATGATGTAGGCGACTGCGGTATCCACGTCGACCCCTTCGTCACGTATTTCAATATCAAGCTGATGATGTCCATCCAAGGGTGGAGGGACAAGTGGTTCTACGTCTGCGACCAGAAGGCCGACGGAGACCACTATGGACTCGCGCCCTTCGATCCCGTGATGCTATGCAGGAGGAGGTGCTCCTGGAAGAACGTGATTATGCCCGGCGAGTCCGCAGAGATAGAGGTGCTATACGCGCGCGTCTGCGACCTCGAGAGTCGCATGGGTAAAGAGGAGGGAGGTTGCGCCCTCATTCGCACATGGCCGCGCCATCGCGTCCAGCCCCTGCAGGCCAGAGTCCACCCCATGTTCCAGTGGGATGGCGCGGACGATGTCACTCGCGTATCTGCCGATGGCATGTCCGCGAGTGAGGTAGACAAAAGGGTGCGATTGGTCACCAAGTACACTTTCAAGGATGTGCTCCCCAGTGAACCAGTCGTTCCTCCATTCGATGCTGCTAACCCTGTCAAGGATGTGCTACGTAGTAGCTTTGTTTGTTGATTGCTTCTTTGTCATTTCTTGACTTTGTGTTAAATTTGTTTTCTGTATGCAGGATTGAGCGGTATCGCCCTGTATGCCCCCTCTTCCCGAGGGGGTTATTCCTCGTGAAGCTTTGGAAGAGGACGAGTCAGAGTCGACTGTCCCATCTGATGTGGAGGAGGAAGCCCCCGAGTCGAGTAGTCCGGATACTCGCAAGCGTTCGTGCAGCGAAGATTCGGATGTGTTGTCTCTTCGACTCTAGAAGGTGCAGGTGTTGGTGTAGAGTCGCCAATCCCTGCCGTTCCTGTGAGTGCCATGGCGCCCTCCTCCCGCAAGAAGATGCGGCTGCCAAAGGAATCATCGTTAGAGTCAGGGAGTCAAACCTTCGACTTTGATAAGTTTGATTGGTAAGGATTCGAGTCTTCCTTTTTGGTTCTTCTTTGGAGTTGCCCTTTCTTGATGCTGGTTTGGTCTTGCAGTCAGCAGGCGTCGTCATCTTCCGGCGACGTCCAATTTTTGAAAGAATCTGGAGTCGCGACCTCCAGGGCCAAGAAAGAAGTTGAGCGTGCTCCTTATCCTCCATTGGCAGCCCACTCCAGGCATAACTCATCAAGCTCTCCACACGATGGGGAACATCGGATGGTTGCTCGGATGACTACTCATCAATCGACATCGGAGTCATTGGAGGATCATGTAAGTGTAGTGTCTCTGTTTTCTGATGTTGCAGTCGATTTTTATCTATGTCATCTGCTGATCCGTTGTTGTTTTTCTTTTTCAATAGCTCCTTGTGAAGGAAGCTGCTCACCTGGCGGAGTAGGTGCTTGCGATTGGTCGCCAGCATGCAATGCTGGATACGCGCTATCGCGTGGTGGAAAGTAAGTGCCTTTTTACTTCTTCTTCTTCTGCATCGTTGTTATGTAGTCGACTGATAGTCTATCCCTTTTTTTTCTTTTGCAGTTGAACATAATGCCCTTCTTCGCGACGCCACCACCATGGAAAAGACGCTCACCACGGCTGTGAAGAGTCGTGATGAGGCCATCGCGACGCGTGACGAGGCGCAAAAGCGCGAAGAGGATCTGTGTGCCTCCATCGCAGCTAGGGAAAAGTTGTTCAAATAACAACTGTCTTCGATTGCCAAGGTTCTCTCAGGTATTTGCTGGTCTGCAATTTGACCAACTACCTCTTTTTCGATTGTCTTCGATGCTGCTATTTGCTGCTGGCATTGTGCTAATACTTGATTATTGTGTAGATGCCAGCGGTCTGAGCTTTGATGCAGAGGCGCTCCGTCGTGATGATGCATTGGCGGGTGCTATCTCGGCAGTCGAAGACTGCAGCTCTGCTGTGCAAGGTACGCTTGCCAAGGTTAAATGCGTGCTCAGCTGTCTTCGGGAGGAGATGACACCCAAGGCTGAGTTGATTGAAAATTTTGATGAGTTGGTGGAGTCACTTGCTGGAGGCGTGCCTGCGGGCTTCAAGAACTCGCTCCGTTCGGCTGGTGCGTCAATGTCACTCGCGATGATGCAAGCCCATGGAGTCACAGTTGATCCTGCAGCAGTCTCAAGGGTGATGCCCGTCAGCGTGGACGGCCAGCAGGTAGTCTTTGCACCTTTTGCGACTGCTTGTGGAAAATATGGGCCACAGCTGATCAACACCATTGCAAAGTACTCTGAGGAGCTGCAGCGAGCCAAGAAAGCTGCGAAGGCCGCGGCATCAGGGGCCGGTGGAAAGTCAGTGGCATCTGATACCGCCACGGACTCGATGAGGCCCCCAAAGCCAAAGTCCAAGTCGAAGAAACCAGTTGCTCCTCAGTAGATTTGTAATAGTTAGATAGCTTATGTCTCTTGTCGAAAACATGCCTTTTGGTGAGTGTATCTGCTGATACTTTTGCTAATCTTGAATGCACTCGAATCTTTTGTCTGTGCATCGCTTTAGTCTTCTTATTGCTTCTTGCTTGGCTTGTGATAGGGCACATAGAGTGAACCACTGAGGGACCCTCAGGATTCACCACCCCTTGATGACACTTTGGCACCATCGCGCTCAAGGTTGGATGAGATGTCTCTGCTCTCACGACTCCGTGATCGCGTGAAGCAGTTGGAGCGTGAATTGCCCGTGCTCCACGGTAACGCAGATGTATGGAAATCGAAGGCAGAGAAGGCCACCGCCCGAGAACAATATCTGTTGGGGGAGGTGATGCAGTTGGGCGACCAATTTAAATGTTAGCTTTCTTACTATTATCTTTTGTCTTGTAGTCACTCGCGATGGTGTGCTGTCCTCATGCTTCCGCTTTTGCCTTGTATAGTTGTTAGCGCACGCCATCCACAGGATGAGAAGGATCGAATTGCCATTCGCATGAATGACCTGACCCAAGAGTAACTTCAGGCGAGTGGCTACTTCTGGGTAGATCATGATCGAGCAATCACATTGGCGACCCTGCAGGATCGTGCGTTGTGAGTGCTTCATTTTTTGAAGAAGTCGCAGTCATGCTTGAAGAATATTTATCGGACGATGTTCCTGATGGATGCCGTTCCATCGAGCCTGCTGGCCCTTCTCGCTAAATTCCACGACCTGAGTGCGGTCCGCGAGTGTGTACGACAACAGTTGGTGGCTGGTGCCAAGGCTGATCTGTCACTGGTGCGACTGCATAGGCCTGATGTAGACGTTGCAGCTGGACCACCTGCACCGCCAGCAGAGGAGATTGTCGACTTCTTCGAGGAGAAAACCAATGTTCTCTTGCTGCAATAGTAGTTTAGTTTGTATCCTGCACATAATCATACCAATGTTGTAAAGTTCGTATATATACTGTGTATAACTGATTTTTGATGATGTATAAAAGAGCTTGTTAGCGTGCATGTTTTGTGAGTGTGTTGCACTGTGCGACTCCTTTTCGTTAGCCTGGCTATGCGCTTATCTCAGTCCCTTGTCAACCTATCAGGTGTGTTGCAACTGGGTTGATGTTTGTCAAGGGATTCGATTGGTGTGCCAGCTACTCAGGATATCGCGTTTTAGTTTGTAGAACAGATGTGTACAGCATGGCGCAGCCCCCGAGTGATAATTTGTGAAAAATAAAGGAAAACACAGAGTTTTGGGGCACTTAGATTTATTTATTCGTGGGACAGTACGAAGTACAATGTGTGGATAAGTAGCCTTATTTCAATGTAAAAGTAAAAAGCGACTAAGGGTAGAAGCATCGCAGCTGCGCGATGTTCCAAGGGTTGGAGTATGCGACTCCTGTCTCTAAATCTTGAAAGCGATAGGCGCCACCTGGGATTATTTCTGTAATCACGTAAGGTCCCTCCCAGGGGGACTCGAGCTTGATATGCCCTTGTTGCCTCAGTCGCAGGACTAGGTCGCCTTCGACGAAGGATCTGGGGCGTAGTCTCCTACTGTGGTAGTTGCACAAGTTCTGCTGGTAGATCGTTGATCTTTCCGCGGCGATTTCCCTTGCCTCGTCAAGGAGGTCGACGGAGTCTTTGAGTGCCAGAGTGGACTCCTGCTCGCTGTAAGCGACCACACGCAGTGCTTTGTATTGTACCTCGGCGGGTAGCACTGCTTCAGCTCCATGCACCATGAAAAACGGGGTGTACCCCGTAGCACTGTTCGGAGTGGTGCGTAGGCTCCAGAGTACTGATTGTAGTTCGTCTAGCCAGCAACCCGCGGCTTGTTCGAGTGGCCTGAGGAGTCGCTTCTTGATGCCGCCGCAGACGAGCCCGTTAGCTTTTTCGACCTGGCCGTTGGTCTGTGGATGTGCCACCGAGGCATAGTTGATGTTGATTCCCAGATTCTCGCAGAATTCTTGGAACTCCTTGGATGTGAAGTTTGTCCCATTGTCCGTGATGATGTTGTGTGGCACTCCGAAGCGGTACACGATGGACTCAAAGAACTTGACTGCGCTGTGTCCTGATTGATTGGTCACTGGCATGGCCTCTATCCACTTGGAGAATTTGTCGACTGCGACAAGTAGGTAGACGTAGCCTCCTCTTGAGAACTTT
This sequence comes from Avena insularis, assembly GCA_023614405.1. Lineage (NCBI taxonomy): Eukaryota > Viridiplantae > Streptophyta > Magnoliopsida > Poales > Poaceae > Avena > Avena insularis. The sequence continues at coordinate 411,351,178 of CM042688.1, read as the reverse complement.
GGGACCTTGCCGACCATGTCGAGTCCCCATTGCACGAAGGGCCAGACCAATGGAATTGGCCGGAGCTCCGCGCCTGGTGCGTGCGGCTTGTCCGCGAATCGCTGGCACGCGTTGCATTTCTGGACGATGCCGTTGGCGTCGCGCATGGCCATAGGCTAGTAGAATCCAGCTCGTAGAGCTTTGGCAACGAGGGCGCGACTGCCGGCCTAGTGTTCGCAGGTCCCCTCATGGATGTCGAGGAGGACAGCTTTTCCATCGGCCGTGGAGACGCATCGATGGAGTACTCCTGTGATGTTGCGCTTGTATAGTTTGCCATTGATAACATCGAATGCCTTGGATCACCGTGCGATGTGCCGTATATCAGTTGGATCATCCGGTAGCCTCTTGCTGAGAAGGTACGTGATGTACGGTTGAGTCCAGGACTGCTCTATTATCATGACGCTCATTGGTCCTTCGAGTCCTGTGTCCAGCTCCAAGTCGTCGAGTGCCATTGGCTCAATGGGCGGCGTAGCCTCCGAGTCGGTTGCTGCGCTTGTTTTCTTCTCTGCGGCCTTTGGCTTGATGGAGCATTCGTAGATGCGCTCGAGAAATACCCCAGGTGGTATGGGGGCGCAGGTAGAGCCTATATTGGCGAGTGCATCCGCCTCTTCATTGCTTTCGCGACCTATGTGCCGCAGCTCGCAGCCGTCGAATTCCCCTTCGAGTGTGTCGTAGAGATCACGGTAGGCGATCATGTTGTCGTTTAGTGTGTCGCACTCGTGCATTGTCTGGTTGATGACCAGCTTGGAGTCGCCGTATATTATGAGACGTTTGGCGCCACAGGCTTTCGCCATCCTCATCCCGTGTAGCAGGGCCTCGTATTCCGCTTCGTTGTTGGAGGCGGTGAACTGCATTCGCAGCATATATTTCAGCTTGTCCCCCTGGGGCGATGTCAGTATGACACCTGCACCAGCTCCGTCCTTCCGCTTGGATCCGTCGAAGTGCATTGTCCAGAGGTAGGACATATCTGGTTTTTCAGGGAGCTGGTTGTCCATCCAGTGCACGAGGAAGTCAGGGAGAACTTGTGACTTAATTGCGTCGCGTTTTTCATATGTGATGTCTCGTGGAGACAGTTCGATTCCCCAAAGTCCGGTGGCGTCGGGATTGTTGAGGATGTGCCCAAGCGGGGCGTCGTTGACTACCACGATTGGGTGTTCCTGGAAGTAGTGGCGCAGTCGCCGAACCGTCATGAAGACGCCATACGCCAGTTTCTGGTAGTGCGGGTACCGCTGCTTTGTTGGTGTGAGTACCTCGCTGAGGTAGTAGACTGGTCGCTGTACCCCGTGGACCTTGTTTTCTTCGGCTCGTTTGACTACGAGCACTGTGCTAACCACCTTGTTGGTGGCGGAGATGTATAGCAACAATGGTTCCCTTTCTCGTGGAGTCACCAGTACTGGCAAGGTGGATAGCAGGCGCTTGAGGTCTTAGAATGCTTCCTGCGCCTCGTTGGTCCACTCGAACTTGTCAGCTTTGCGGAGGGGTTGGTAGAAGGGCAGTGCCTTTTCACCCATCCGACTAATAAATCGACTGAGAGCCGCGATTCGCCCAACTAGTTGCTGGATGCCCCTTATGTTTTTTGGCTTCTCCATGGCCAGTATGGCTTTTATTTTCTTCGGGTTCGCCTCGATCCCTCTTGCAGAGATGAGATACCCGAGTAGTTGCCCAGATGGTACGCTGAAGGTGCACTTGTCCGGATTGAGCTTGATCCGGTAGCGGTCGAGGTTGGCGAAGGTTTCGCACAAATCGTTGATTAGTGAGGCTTCCTCTTTGGTCTTGATTACTATGTCGTCGACATAGACTTGAATGTTGCGACCGAGTTGGTTCTTGAGGCAAGCCTGCATGCACCGCTGGTAGGTGGCTCCTGCATTCTTTAGCCCGAAGGGCATTATGTTGTAGCAGAACACACCAAAGGGCGTTGTAAACACTGTTTTTTCTTGGTCTTCCTCCTTCATTCGAATCTGAATATAGCCTGAGTAGGCATCGAGGAAACAGAGGCGCTCGCATCCTGCGGTGTAGTCGATGATCTGATCGATTCGTGGTAGCGGAAAGTGGTCCATTGGACAATGCTTATTCAAAGAGGTGAAGTCTACGCACATCCGCAGGATATCCATGTCCTTTTTTGGCACTAGCACCGTGTTGGCGAGCCAAGTGCTTTCCTTGATCTCGCGTATGAATTTGGTGTCGAGGATCCTGTTTATCTCCATTCCGACTGCCTTTGCTCTTGGTTTAGATAGCCGTCGAATTGTTTGCTTGACTGGCCTTGCGTCTGGGTTGACGTTGAGTGCATGCTCGGCGAATTCCCTAGGAACTCTTGACATGTCCGCTGGACACCAGGCGAAGATTTCCCAGTGCTCATGGAGGAATTCGACGAGCGCGAGTTCCTATGCAGGACTCAAGTTGTTGGCGATGAGAGCCGTTTTGGCGGGATCCGATGGGTGCACCTGAACTTTCTTCATGTGGACTGATGAGTCGAAGGATAGGTCGGGTGAACTTGGCCGGATCAGGGGAGGCAGACTGTTGTCTGTCGACTCCTTTAATCTTGCGAGTTCCTCCTGCATGCCGAAGGACTGGGAGATTCTATTGAATTCCCTATTGCAGCTATCAGACCTCTCGAAGCTTCCATTGATTGTGATGACGCCGTTAAGTCCTGGCATTTTCATCTAAAGGTAGGCGTAGTGCGGTACTGCCATGAACCTAGCTAACACGACACGTCCGAGGATGCAGTGGTACTGCGAGGGCCAGTCGACGACCTCGAAATCGATGTGCTCGCGTCGAAAGTTTTTTGGTGTGCCGAAGATGATGTCGAGGTTGATTTTGCCAAGGGGATATACACCCTTGCCTAGGATGATGCCGTGGAATGTTGTATCTGACACTTCTAGGCAGGTCAGAGGGATCCTCATTGCTCGCAAGGTACTCACGAACATAAGGTTGATGCCGCTTCCGCCGTCCATAAAGACGTGACTCATGTCGAAGCCTCCAATTTGTGCCTCGAGGACGAGGGGACAATGGCCTGGACGAGGTACATGGCACGGGTGGTCACGCTTGTCGAAGGTGATGCAGGACTCGCTTCCGCTGAGGTACTCAGTGGTAGATGGTGGCGAGTTTGTAGCCAAGTTGACTTGGCGAGTGATGGCCTTCTGCACCGTATTCGAGGGGCGTCCCTTTTGGATCATCATGGTACCCATGGCCCGTGGGTATGGCTCGCCTCCCTGGTGCTGGTCTGGCGTAGCTGCATTTGGGGGTAGTCCAGGTGGCGGTGGCGGAGCGCCATGTGCCAGGGTGCCTGGAGCGGCTCCGTAGCCCCTTTCGACTACGATGAGATTCATCCGAGCCAGTCCCTTATGTAATTTGAGGAACTCGCGGCAGTCCTTGAGGAGGTGGCTAGACTTCTTCTTTCCATCATGCTCGTCGATGTAGAAGTGCACAGTGCATGGCCCAGACAGCTTGTCCTCAATGGATGTTGCGGGTGCTTCATCACGATTGCGGCGCTGCCAAACTTGCGTGGTCTTTCCGGAGTCGCGGTATCCACCGCTGCGATAGCCGCTGTTGCGGTTGTCGTCGCGTCTGTCGGCGTAGCCAGCTGCGACCATGTTGATGTCGCCGCGGTCATCATAGATGCGCATGCGGCGTTTGCTTCGGCGGTCGCGTCTGCGCTCGAGTTCTTCCTCGTCGTCGGAGTGAACGCGATTTTTCACCAAATCCTCTCCATATGCCCAGCGATTCACGATTTCCATCAGGTGGTCGATGGTTTTGGGCTTCGAGCGGCCTAGCTCCTCCCTGAGCTCTATGCGGCGTACGCCACCGTTGAATGCGTCAATCGCGCGATCCTCCGAGATGTTCTCTGCGGAGTTCTTGATGATGGAAAACCTCTAGATGTAGGAGCGCAGCGATTCGCCCGATCTTTGCTGGTACCATCTCAGCTCTTCGATTGATGCGGACCATTTGTATGTGCCCTTGAAGTTGCGCACAAAGCTGTATACCAGCTCCTCCCAACTGCGAATGGATCCGCGTGGGAGGTTGTTGAGCCAGGCTCGGGCAGTGCCCTGCAGCTGTAGCTGTAGGCATTGCATGGTCGTGCTTCGACTTCCGCCGTGAAGCCTAATGGATGAGATGTGGTCCTCCAACCAGATCTTTGGGTCCTGTAGGCCATCAAACTTCGGGTTCTCCGATGGGAGTTTAAACCCCTTGGGCATTCGCTTTTTCTTGATGGCCCTGCTGAAGCATCTGGTGCCACAGAGCTCTACATCTTCGTCTTCTGAGTTAGTCGACCAAGCACGTCGCACCCTTGTTTTGTCGATCTTGCGTTCCGTGAGGTCATCACGCGCATCATAGTTGTGGTCGTGTCGCCGTGAGCGGCAGCGTTGAGACAGGTCATGATTGTCGTTGCTGGATGAGGGCGAGGAGTAGCGCTTTGCCTTTTTTCGGCTCCGGTGTTGGCTCCTTGTCCAGGGCGGCCTCGATTAGTCCCAAGCCTGCGATCGTAGATCGGTGCATGGCAGCTCGAGGGTCTCCAGCTGGCGGCTGGTTGTTGAGGAGGTACATGGTAGCCGTTGTTACCGCGGCCTGTGGCGTTTTCAGGAGCACATTGCCACGCGTATCCACCGTCATGGAGCCGAAGTCGAGGACTTTGGAGGCTTCTACACGTTCTTGTTCAGTGAGGTGGGCTAGTCGAGATCGTCTCTTGTTGGCGATGTACTCGTTGCACTTGGAGGAGGATCCTCCGTGGGAGGAGAGCCCAGCTCGTCGGAGGCTTGACTCATCAGCCGCCTTTTTTCGTGCCTCGAGTTGCGCGATTGTTTGTAGCTGGCGTTTGTATTCCTCCTTCAGGGGCCAGTGGTAGCCCATCAGCAATTCTTGTGGGGAACCAAAAGGTAGAGGATGGCCTCGTAGGGCTTCGCGGCAACAGGCCCACTCGAGATCGTTGAGCCTGATCACTACGCGTTCGCCAGTTTACTCATTTATCATGGTTGGAGGTTCGACTACTCCTCCATTGTTTACGGGGGCGCCGTTGGTGGGGCCACCGTTTGGTGGTGTCCTGCCATTGGGTATGCCATCGTTGGTTGGTCCGCCATTTGGCGGGTCAGCTTCATGGCCACCGTTGCCTGTGTTGTCGCGATTGGCAGAGGTGTCACCTGCGTTGATGACGGCACACATGAAGTGGTTGGGGAATCTGCTGCTCCCACAACTTTCGGATCCGGAACCATAGGCCCCGTCTTCAGTGGTCAGATCGCCCAGATCAGATTCGCGACTGCTGTCGCTGACCATATTCTCGACTGTTGTCGAGGTATGGGGCTCACTGAGGGTGCCGGTCGGTGGAGGGAACCATGATGCTGGAGCAATCGATGGTACTGTTGGCTGGTCAGGCATGCGAAGCGTGCCCATCTGACCAACTTGGAAGGGGAAGCTCCCGATCACCAGGCTGATCCCGTCGCCCACGGATTCGAAGGCAGGACGAGTGGCTGGCATGTGGACGGTGAAGTCGAATGCGCCGAAGAGCTGGCGAATATCCGCTGTTGCGGAGTTGTAGATCGTGGTTGATGGGGCCTAAGAAGCCGCAACATCAACACTCCCAATTCCCACAGATGGCGCCAATTGACGAGGGTTTAACTCATCAATGCCCATTGTTATGGACTTGGGTTTTGGAGAAGGAGGGAGTGCTGGAGACATCTATCGGCTAGCAAACAAGCACATAGGGGACTCGATGATTTACCCAGGTTCAGGCCTCATAGAGGTCCCTACTCTTGCTTGTCTGCTCGTGGAATTATCGAAGGAATCGAAGATTACAATGGTGCGCAGATGCAATCTGGCGAGGGTTGTGGAAACTAGGGTTGCGTGTGTCCTCCTCGCCGACCCGTCCTAGCCTTTATATAGATAGGCTAGGTCTCAGGTAGCAAGTCGAGTCGGTTACAAGTTAGGGTTTTCCCCTTCGAACTTTTTATCTTTAGCTTCTTCTTGTTCTTCAAGCAATCGAGAGTCCACAGGTTACTCGAGTTCCTCATTTGGGCCTTGGCGACACCCTGGGACTCTACGTATTTAGGCCGTATATACCAAGCTCGAGTACCTGTAGGGTATTACCCATGTCACTAATAAATGCTCATGTGAAGCATCCGCTGTCATCGGAACTGCTCCCGAAATTGCTTCCCTTGCTTTTTTTCCATGCCGATGCTGGTAGCCGAAGTCTTTGCCTCTCTCCTCCGTGTGATTCTTTGCCTCTTCCTTCGACTATGCAATTATATGATGTTTCTCCTCCGTTTCCATGGTCTCCTTCATTGTCGTGGTTTCCTGCATTGTCATCTGATAAAATATCATCGGGGTTGAGGATAGGATTACCGTTAGAGTCGCGTGGTGTTGAGGTACCCCCGTTGATCATGCACACTTGGTGGCGTGTTATGCATGGGATGATGGCGTCATCTTCTGCTTTAAAGGATGTGCTGATAGTATTCTGAGATTGTAGTTCTGGATAGATCTTCGCCATCCTTTCTTTGAACTCGACGTTTTCGCTGCTTTCCTTGGGTTCTGAATTTCCTAGGCTTGCTTCGCGTGGTGAGGTTAACTGTGGATCTGATCTGAAGGATAGATTGTCGTAAAGACCATCAAGGTCCCCTAGATCCATCTCTATTTGCTCGCTTTCTTCACCTGCTTCGATCTGTGTTGTGACATCCATGGAGGATCTGACGAAAGATACTGATACCTCCGTAGGCGTAGTTTTTTCCACCGACGGTTCTGATGTGATCAGGGCCGAAGGGTGTGATTCTTGCGGATCGTCACTTGAAAGTGAAAACTTCCGATGATAAGATCAGTTCCTCCATTGAAATCAGCAGGTACCAATACAGGGGTGGCCGGGCATGGATCTGCTTTCTTTGGGTTGATGTTTTGTGGAGAGCGGTCTACCGAATCCATGGTTCCAGCGCTCAGGTTTCCCACAGATGGCGCCAATTGACAAGGGGTAACCTCGGCAATGCCCATGGTGATGGACTTAGGGTTTCGTGGAAAAGAGAATGCTGGGGATTTCATCGGATGTCAGGAAAACAATGAAGTCAAAGTCGCCTGAATATTGGGGAAATTGCACTATTACAAGTTGTCCTCCAGATTTCGGTACCCTCGATTGGGCTTCTCCCGCCCTATATATAATAGGTCGGGTCTCAAAGTTGTATGGGGATAGGTTTTACAGACGCGTGATTACAATACCAATACATTGTCGGTTCAGAGACTCTTTCCTAATATAATAAAAGTCTTTGTCAGTTGCTTCCTTCGTGTATCATCTGAAATCTTCATGGGCCGTAAGCCTTTTACCCAGCACAGGGCAGCAAATCTCAAGCATCCGAGTAATCATACCTATGTTATTCACCATATACATTGTGGAGAAAATAAAGTGTGTATCTTTAAGCCTAAGGTGCGCCCCAAGCTTATGGGTTGCCCATAGAGAATAGAAAATTCATTTCCCCTCTCTCCCTATTTCATGTGATCGTTTTCAAAAGGTGTTCAAAATTTTCATGATGCAAAATCTTAGCTAGAAGTCGAACTGGTTGTCAAAACTCTCTATGGTTTCTGATATATTAATTAACCGCTCGATGGGTACCTCCAAAAGCTTTTTTCATAAAACTTTCAAAGCAACCTACAATTTATTACTTATACTTAAAATTTCACCTAATTTCATTAAATTCAAGAGCAATCTATCGCGCTTACTTGTAGCTCAAGTTTGACCTAATTTCATTAAACTATCAAGATGCAAAATCTTAGCAAGAAGATGAACTTGTCGTCAGAACTCTCTGTGGTTTCTGATATATTAATTGACCCCCCCTCCGATGGGTACCTCCAAGAGATTTTTCGTAAAACTATCAAAGCAACCTACACAATTTACTTGTAGTAGTTCAAATTTTACCTAATTTCAATAAATCTGCATAAAGTCATTCAAGTGGGCGAAGTTAGCTAGGAAATTGAGAACTCGTAAAACATGGGAAATCGTAAGTACAGCATATTGCTCCACCATATATGTGTGAAAACTTGGCTTGTGGCATTCAGATCCATATTATTCGAACTTTCTTTACCTAAAAGAACAATCTCGTCATCACTATGAAAATTGAGAATGTTCTTTCCTGATAGTTGGAAACTCACACTGATAGCATTGTTTAATACAAGAAGATGCACCCATATACCTCAAAAAATACATTTAATGCAAGATAAATTAATCGTGCTTACTTGTTTATAGCTCAAGTTTGACCTAATTTTGTTAAGTTTTCAAGATGCAAAATCTTAGCAAGAAGTTGAAACTATCGTCAAAAACTCTCGATGGTTTCTGATATATTAATTGTGACCCCCTGATGGGTACCCCCAAAAGCTTTTTCATAGAACTTTCAAAGCAACCTACAATTTCTTATCTTATCTTACCACTATATAGTGTACGAATAACTTTGAATATTGACCATTGGATCAAGACTCGCGAATCCCAACATTTCCAGCCGTTGGATCTTCTTTTCCATTCTAGCATCTAGAAGATTCTATTGATAGTCTTCGTCACAATGAATGCTATGCACAAAACTCAAAACACACTTCTCTATCATTCTAGAATCCTCTCCATTATTTCTCTAGACCATATTACCAAAATTTTCAGTTTTAGATAGCTAATAATCATTGACTTCAACATGATATACAAAGTACAAGAATCAAATATACACCTATACTATATATATGTTGATCAAATTTATATTTTTTCTGCTTTACCTATTATAATTTCATATGTTGATGATATGTCAGATGTCTATTATCTGAGTCTCGCGTGCAGGGCACGTGCAATTTACTAGTCTTGTAGTTTCAAATTTGACCTAATTTCGATAAACCAACATAAAGTCATTCTAATGGGTAGAGTTAGCTGGGAAGTTTGAAAACTCATAAAACATGGGAATCGCTGGTACAACATGTTGGTCCAATATATATGTCTGTAAACTTGGCTTGTGGCATTCAGATCCAATATTCTTCAGACTTTTCTTTAGGAAAAAGAACAACCTCGCTCGTATTCACTTGGAAAATGTAGATTTGAATGTTCTTTCTTGATAGTTGGAAAATCACACCGACAATGCTTTTTACTACAATAAGATGCACCTATCTACCTCTGAAAAGACATTTAAATCAAGAACAATTGATGGCGTTTACTTGTAGCTATCTCAAGTTTGACCTATTTTTGTTAAATTGTTAAGATGCAGATTCTTAGCAAGAAGTTGAACCTATCGTCGAAACTCTCGCTGGCTTATGATATATTAATTTTGACTCCTTGATGGGTACCTCCAAAAGCTTTTTCGTAAAACTATAGCAAAGCAAAACCTACAATTTACTTGTAGTTTCAAATTTGACCTAATTCCGAGATATCGACATAAAGTCATTCAAATGGGAGGGGTTAGCTAGGAAGCTTGAAAACTCATAAAACATGGGAATTGCAAGTACAACATGTTGTTGATCCACTATATATGTCTGTCATCTTGGCATGTGGCATCCACATCCAATATTATTTGGACTTCTCTTTCCAGCAAAGAACAATTAACCTCGCTCGTCTTCACTCGGAAAATGTAGAATTGAATGTTGTTTCCTGGTAGTTGGACACTCACACCCACGACACTACTTAATACAAGAAAATGCACCAATCTACCTCTGAAAATGTCATTTAATTCAAGAGCAATCTATTGCACTTACTTGAAGCTCAAGTTTGACCTAATTTTGTTAAATTGTCAAGATGCAAAATCTTAGCAAGAAGTTGAACCTATCATCAAAACTGTCGTTGTTTTCCAATATATTAATTGCGACCCCTCGATGGGTACCTCCAAATTAAAAGCTTTTTCGTAAAACTTTCAAAGCAAAACATACAATTTACTTGTACTTTCAAATTTGACCTAATTTCGATAAGTCGACTTAAAGTGATTAAAATGGGCAGAGTTAGCTAGGAAGTTTGAAATCTCATAAAACATGGGAATCGTTGGTGGTCCACTATATATGTCTCTAAACTTGGTGTGGCATTCACATCCAATATTCTTCGGACTTTTTACGAAAAAGAACAACCTCGCTCGTCTTTACTCGGAAAAAGTAGAATTGAATGTTCTTTCCTGATAGTTGGAAACTTACACTGACTGCACTGTTTACTACAACAAGATGGACCGATCTACCTCTGAAAATACATTTAATTCAAGAGCAATCTATCGCGCTTACTTATAGCTCAAGTTTGACCTAATTTCGTTAAATTGTCAAGATGCAAAATCTTAGCAAGAAGTTGAACCTATCGTCAAAAATCTCGGTGTTCTATGATATATTAATTGTGACCCGTCGATGGGTACCTCCAAAAGATTTTTCATAAAACTTTCAAAGCAACCTATAATTTACTTGTAGTTTAAAATTTGACCTAATTTCGATAAACCGACATAAAGTCATTCTAATGGGTAGAGTTAGCTGGGAAGTTTGAAAACTCATAAAACATGTGAATCGTTGGTACAACATGTTGGTCCACTACATGTGTGGATAAACTTGGCTTCTGGTATTCATATCCAATATTCTTCAGACATTTCTTACAGAAAAGAACAACCTCACTCGTCATCACTCTAAAAATTGAGAATTGAGTGTTCTTTCCTGATATTGTTAGAAAATCAAACCGACGACACTGTTTACTACAAGAAAATGCACCCATCTACCTCTGAAAAGTCATATATTTCAAGAGAAATCTATTGCGCTTACTTGTAGCTCAAGTTTGACCCAATTTCGTTAAATAGTGCCATGATGCAAAATCTTAGCAAGAAGTCAAACCTGTTGTCAAAACTCTCGGTTCTTTCTCATATATTGATTGTGACCCCCCCCCCCCGATCGGTACGGTACCTCCAAAATCTTTTTTGTACAACTTTCAGAGCAACCTATAATTTACTTGTAGTATATAGTTCAAATTTGACCTAATTTTGATTAATCGACATAAAGTCATTCAAGTGGGCAAAGCGATAAGCTAGGAAGTTTGAGAACTCATAAAACACAGGAATCGTAAGTACAATATGTTGGTCCACTACATATGTGTAAACTTGGCTTGTGGCATTCAGATCCATATTCTTCAGACTTCCTTTCTAGGAGAAAATAGTCTCGACATCACTCGAAAAATTGAGATTGTTCTTTCCTGATAGTTGGAAACTCACACTGACAGCATTGCTTACTACAAGAAGATGCACCCATCTACCTCCGAAAAGACATTTAATTCAAGAGAAATCTATCGCGCTTACTTTCTTGTAGCTCAAGTTTGACCTAATTTTGTTAAATTGTCAGGATGCAAAATCTTAGCAAGAAGTTGAAACTATCGTTAAAACTCTCGATGGTTTCTGACATATTGATTGTGACCCCTCGATGGGTACCCCCAAAAGCTTTTTCATAGAACTTTCAAAGCAACCTACAATTTACTTATACTTTCAAATTTGACGTAATTTCGATAAATCAACATAAAGTCATTTAAATGGGCAGAGTTAGCTAGGAAGTCATTCAAATATCGACAGACATTTAATTCAAGAGCGATCTTTTGTGCTTACTTGTAGCTCATGTTTGACCTAATTTTGTTAAACTGTCAAGATGCAAAATCTTAGCAAGAAGTTGAACGTGTCGTCAAAACTCTTGGTGATTTATGATATATTAATTGACCCTCGATTGGGTACCTCCAGAAGATTTTTTATAAAACTTTCAAAGCAACCTACAATTTACTTGTAGTTCAAATTTGACCTAATTTCGATAAATAATTGGCATAAATTCATTCAAATTGGCAGAGTTAGCTTAGAAGTTTGAAAGCTCATAAAACATGGGTATCATCAGTACAACATGTTTGTCCACTATTTATGTCTAAAAATTGTCTTGTGATATTCAGATCCATATTGTTCGGAGTTTCTTTATGCAAAAGAACAATCTCGTCATCACTCAAAAAATTGAGAATTAAATGTTCTTTCGTTATAGTTGGAAAGTAACACCGAGGACATTGTTTACTACATGAAGATGCACTTATCTACCTTTGAAAATACATTTAATTCAATAGCAATCAATTGCCCTTGTGTAGCAAAAGTTTGACCTAATTTCGTTAAATCGGCAAAAAGTCACTAAAGTGTGCGAAGTTAGCTGGGAAGCTTGAAACATCCCATTTCTAAATACTTTGGAATTATAAGAAACCATATTCCACTATCTGATAATCGGGGCAGTGTAATTTTTTTAATTGTGGTAGGTCCCGTAGGAGCGAGGTGCTTTAGTTAACACGCGGTCGGTGAAAGTATAAGTTACATCAAGGACCTCATAAAAATAAAAATTACATCCAAGTCCATGCATTTAGCACATGATTCCTAAAACTAAGCAATGAAGTCTCTTTTGAGGTTTGCGCGTATTCTAGAAATTATAGAGCCAAAATTTGTTATGAAATAATCTACATTCTAGCTTTTACTACTAGTACGTATAGTAAACAAGAATCCATAAAACAGATCGATCGTACTCTATTGGAGTAGTAACTCGGATTGGTTGTTCACATATCTAAGTACTAATAATAATAATAATTTCTCAAACAAAAGGTACCACTAATAAATGCAGTACTAGTTTGTATGATTTATTCTAAGATGTACTACTACTAATACTAGTACTCCCTTTGTCTAGGATTATTAAGGCCATTTAAATTTAATAAGACCAAAAAAGCTAATTACAAGTTGGTGTCGAGGACATGCATGCAGTCCTCGGTCTCTCCCCTGTAGCACTGTACACCCTGCACTAGGCCACAGGCTTTTTGTATCTCTCCGGGAGTAGATCTTCTTGCCTCTCACTCACGTGGATCTTCTTGCCTCAGTCTCTCTCTTTGTCTGTACTGCACTGTCTGGTACAGTATAGCGTGACACCTACATTACTCACCTATCAACTTTATGTAGCCTTTTTATTTTGACGAAGCATGTACAGTGGGTGGACACTGACTAAGAAAAAAGTGGCCAAGTGCAGAGCCTCAGCCGCGCGGGTGTACCGATGCCTAGCGTATTACTATACAATCGTACCAGTACAATATGAAACTCAATCAGTATACCCACCCAACCCGGGTTTCTGGCCGGCGGGCACTACGTCGGTGTGCCGATCTTCCCTCTGTAACCACTCCCACAAGTTCGTGTACCGCGTCAGTGGATTCAACCGTGAGCCGGCTTCTATGGACGCTGTCGAGTCTGAGGCGATTATTGAGTGTCCCTACGACGGCTGCTTTAGCTTGGTCGCCTTCGACAAGCTTGATGAGCACAAGATCGCATGCTCGCATGATTTCATTGCCTCGCCGGTAGGGCTCCTCCCCACATGAAAGAGGCCCACGGGGTCATAGTTGCCAGGGCCATCTACGTCAGCGCCTTCTTTTGCCTCATCCCGATTCTGCCACCAACAAGAACGACGAGATTCACGTGCTTCCTCTATGGCGATGACGGTGCCATGTTTGGCCTAACCATCAACCCTCTTGGCCTGGCCGATGTCCTGTCCTTTGTGTGCATCATGCAGGATAGGTGCTTGTGGCCGCGGTACATGGTGAAACTATGTGCGCCTGGCCCGCCGGGGTCGGCGGACTTCTCGATGGTTGAGAGCCTTAGTGTGGTAATCAAGCTAATGAGCAGATTGTCGCCGGCCAACTTCCTGTCCGACAAGCTCAGGGCGTACCTTGGGATGCCGCCGCGGTTCTTGATGAAGGTTGGATAGTCCACCCATGTATCTTTCTGGATTTGCATCGACAGGAAATATGAACTTAAACTACGACTGATGATCAAGACTGTAATGGTGTATTAGCAGATAAATAGTACTACTAGTAGTACTATTTTACTACTCCAGTTTACTAGTAGTAGTTGCATGTAGGTTCTCTTTTGGTACTAGGAAGGATGCATTTTGGATGTAAACTATGTTTGTTGCTAATGTTATTACGACTTTTATGTAATTTTTCATTTCTACGACATGGACCAGAGATAAACACACTAATCATTCTTACGTTGCTTCGATTTAGTCATCTAACTCAGTGATTACAAAATTGTATGCCCAAACTTGTCAATTTGACTTGATTTAAGTCTTGAACCATGATTGCCGTCGAAATTGCGCTGGTGTGGCCGACACATCGACGTGGGTCCAGCGTGAAGGATAGGCTTCCTTGGAATTTTGCATGTAGCGCATCCCGCATCTCGAACAATAAACAACAGGCCCAATATTTGCATATCAACTGCCACTTTCCCCTCCCCACATATCCCATGACGTTTTCACCTCCATGCCACTTTATTTTTGTTTTGTTCTAGACAAGGAAACAAAGTGTTGCTTAGACCAATTCAACATATTACACCCATTGGGTTACATTACCAAAAAAACAAAATTACCTCAACATCCATATTAAGAAGGAAATTCAGCCCAAACACGTGAGAAAACTGGAGGCAAATCCAAAGCAGTCCACCTCACTAACCCTGTGACAAGGACACACTTGAAGAAATACCATTTGGATTGCCTTGGACATTGGTTTGGATAGATCTTGTTGATTATCATAAATAGGAGTACATAAATAGATAGATCTTGTTGCTCATCGTACTATTTTTTCCTTGTAAGGCAACATGGACGTGACTACTACAGTACTATATTGGCACAACTTCTGCTTTTGGTGCTACAAGATGAATGTGGAACTCTTTGTGTAATATTAATATACTAGTACTTCTTGTAGTATGTACTACATGGTAGTAGTAGTAGTACTACTATACTCCGTAGTTTTTCGGACACATAGTAAAGTAGTGCAGTAAGTCTGTTTGGTCAAGCTTCATGCAACGAGCATTGGTTTGACAGGACAAATCAGATTTTGAGATATCCAAATTTCTACTCCAGCTCGATGGCTCAAGACATGAAGCAGCTAGTACTCCTCTATCCTCCGGCTGTCGCCCACATCAAAATGAACAAGCAAAAGATTGTGTATCTTCGAAATTTCCATGGCCATTTATTACTTGTAGAGCTTTATTTTGTTTCCTTCGAGGCACCTACAAATACTATTACGTACTAGTACTAGTAATAACGTGCTAGGATTGGGCCCTCCAGCTAGTACTATACATAGACTCTAGTAGCAACTCTCGTCACATAGAATTATCCAAGAGGTGGAGTTCCTTTTCTTCTCCAAGAGGTGGAGTTCCTTTTTTCTGAGAGAGGAAACCTTTTTTATTCCTTCTTTGATTCAAAGAAAATTCAAAGGATTTTGTGAAGGATTTTATCCCTTAGGAAATAATCCTACGCTGTTTTTTTGATTCATAGGATTCCAATATATAAGAATTATGTCCCGTTTGGAATGCAGGATAGGAAAAATATAGGAATAGGAAAAACACGGGAATTGACATTCCTTCAAAGTATTCCTTTGCCCTCTATTTTTTAGGAAAATTTCCATCCACTCCAACCTCAAGGAATAATTGCTTTCCTTTCCCTATGATTCAAACACATACTTGATCCAAATTCCTGTAGTTTCCTCTTTCTATGTTTTGAGAATCCTACAAATCAAATGATCCCTGAGAGATGGTCTTCCTTTTTTTGTCTTTGATCATTTTTTTGTTTGAACATAGGGTCATAGAGCTTCCTCGAAACACGAGGAGGGAGGAAATTGCACAAACCTCCAATGATTGGATTCAAAATTGCAGAGAACTCCAGATAATCAAGATAGTACAAATGATGCACATAGCACAAAATTTTTGATTAGCCCTCTTAACATTATTTCTTATATACCTGGGGCTCAACAGTTGGATCTCTTTGCAACTACGGCTCTAATTTTTGGAGGTTTGTGCAACTAGCCTCAATTGGAGCCCTAACCCCCACTCACCCACCTTTTGCAGTACTACTATGCACCATCAGCCTTTGTCTTCTCCATCTCACCCCGGCTGCTAGCGCCCGCCAATGATCTTCCCTCCCTCCCCACCCCCCACCACCCCACCCCAAAGAAAGCCCCCAAAACACCATCTCAGCATCCTTCCGTGGTGAGATCGAGCAAGGCCAGTAAAGATCGTGAGCAGTTTCAGAAGGTGTTCACCGAAGGCCCCCTTCAAGTACTCATCAACCATTGCGACGCCACCACCGCCACGAGCCTCGTCAATTCGTCCAAACATATTCTTCAATCAGCAAAAGAGAGCGGAACTATGCCTTCTTCTCATCCATTTGGCCTCCCATGTGTTCTTCATTCTCACCCGACGGTGAGACTGTGGGAATCCAAAGATTGCTTCAAAGTGGCGGGCAGCCCGTGCAAGCTGATGCCACTGGACAGGTTCTCCTCCGATGTTGTGATGCCAAATGGTTTTGATGAGCAGCGAGCAGGTGGTAATGGAGATTGGATCGTCACAGTTGGGCCCGATTTCACGTGGGACCTTGTCAATGTGTACACTCGTCGCAATATTGTTATTTTGCAAGTTTCGGGGTTTGAACCGACCGAAGGTTCTGCACTTACATTTTAGGATGATGCTGATGAAGGTCGACATACTAAACTGCAGAAGATAGTCATTTGCCAAGTTCCGACAGCTGCTAGGGGATAAAAAGATTTCTCTCTTGTTGCCATTTTCGAATTCAAGATTGTTGTCCTTAACGGGAATGATATCATGGATGGTTAGTTTGTGTGAACGAGTGCCAGGGCTACTTTAGATACTGTGATGCTATTATCCAACATGATCGTGTGTTCGCCGTGACTGAGAATGGCTGTGTTTATGCATGGAAGTCTCTGGAACTTGGTAAATTCTCCTCCCTACGTATTTTATTAGCTTTATTCCTAAATCAATGCAAGCTAATTTTTTTGAACTTTCACTGGTTAGTAGGAATTCCATAAAAAATTTAGTTTCTTTGATTCGAAGGAATTCCCAAGGAATTTCAGAGGAATGCAATCTTAGGAAGTTTTCTTACATATAAGTAGTTTGTTTCATATGATTGAGTTCTGCTAATAGTATTGCTTCGTCTCCTAGTACATCCCATGGAAAATATGGTATCTACTAGTAGTAAGTACTTATGTGAGACTCAGATACTATTCCTGAATCGATGTAAGCTATTTTTTCTGAACTTCCATTTGTTAGTAGGAATTTGATAGGAATTTTAGCCTCTTTGATTCGTACGAATTCCCTAGGAATTTCAGAGGAATGCAATCCTTACTAAGTGTTCTTACATATAAGTAATTTATTCATAGGATTGAGTTCTGCTGATAGTATTGCCTTGTCTCCTAGTACTAGTACATCCATGGAAAATATGGTATCTACTAGTAGTACTTACGTGAGACTCAGATACTAGACATATGACATATCATCACTATATAGAATTATAATACTACATAAATCTCAAAAAGTTAGAAATTTGATTGACATCTATAAAGTATGGGTGCATATTTAGTTCTTGTATTTTGTATCATGTAGAAGTCAATGTTTATTAGGTACTAGTACTTGTAAATTTTGTTAACATGGTCTTGAGAAATGAAGGAGAAGATTCTAGAATGATGGAGAAGTGTGTTTTGAGGATTGTGCATAGCGTTGATTGTGCTAAAGACTATCAATAGAATCTTCAAGTAGATGCTAGAATGGAAAAGAAGATCCAACGGCTGGCAATATTGGGATTCGCAAGTCCTGATCCAACAGTCAATATTCAAAGTTAACCATACACTATATAGTGGTAAGATAAGATAATATAAGATATTAAACCTCCTAGAAATAATCCTTGTTGGTTTTTCTTTGGTATATAAGACACCAAAATCTTGTAGGATCCAACCTTGCTTTTTCCCTATTAACTTTACATTGCAAGATCCTATAGGATTATTTCCTATTTCATTTGATCCTATGAATCAAATCGTGTCTGTAGGAGAATTTCCATAGCATATCCCTGTTTCGAAAAGAATTAGAATTTCCATATCATCTCCCTAGGTTGGCATTTTTTATGCAACCAAACATCTTAAGTATAATCAAGATTTTTTAAATAGTATTGTATATCAACTTCTACAATGTCAGATCAATATCATTATTATTTCCATGTTACATTTCCTTTCCCTTTGAAGGTCCTTTCCTTATCCTGTCAACACGCGATGTGCTTTACCTAACACATGGGTTTGCTGAGGACGATGAGGAGGATGATCCTAGTGGATGGTGGTTAGCAAGATCTGCCAGTGGTTCAAGACTTCTTTTGGTCTATACATATGGTGTCTCAAACAATGCAATTGCTGATGATACTAGTGTTGTTCACTATGGTCGCACCATTCACACCTATCCTTCTAGGTTTAAGTGCATGGTGTTCTCGATGGACACAAGCCAGTTAACTACAGCTAACCATTGGAAAAGGTTTACTGACCTTGGATTATATTCTCTTTTCCTTGGCATGAACTATTCGATTAACATTGCAGTAGGCGATGCAAATGATCTGCCAGGACATCTGACGAGAAGGAACTATGTTTACACATCACACCAAGAAATTGGCTACGAGTACAGGACGCGTCCTGAAATTTGCCACTTTAGTCTGACTGGTGACGCAGTTGTTGGTTTCCACACCAACACCCGCTGGATATGGTCGGAGACTCCATTTTGCTTCATCCCAAGCTTCTCAAACGCCTTGGAGTGGAACGAGCATGTTCAAGGATAGCTCATTTGGTCTCGGACTTCTGTTGAACTCTTTCTTTTGGCAGATTTTTAGCTAATGTGTGAGTACTCAGCATTTAGTTTCGCACCCGGTCCGGCTTGTAAAATACTCTGGATGACCAAACCCATTTGGTACACTTGGCAGTTTCTCGAGTATGTATATTTCACCAAGATTGTAAAAGGACCTTATTAGGAGTACAGTTGTACTCTACTACTACTACATCATTTCTTCTAGAATGTTGTATAATAGTAGTACTATTAGTATTACTCCTTGCAGGTCCGAAGTTTTCTTTCTTTTTCACTGCAGTTTGGGTTCTGTAAGCCTAAGTTGGACGTGTTGGTACTTCACTCAGAAACTGCATGCGGTGGAAGGAACACGATGTTTCCAGGTTTACCAGTAAAAACATGTCGCTCATCATGGCATCGCTAGTGATTTGACAAGACAATACTATACGGCAGTGTGCTAATCTAGTTTTTTCTTCTTCTGAACAAGTACTGCTTGTCTACCTAGTAGTAGTAGTAAAGGTCTACTAGTAGGAGTACTAGAGAACTCGATGAAGCTAGTTGGAGTACTACTGTTAGTAGCTACCGCAGAAGAGAGAGGAAGGGAGTTTTACACACGTCGGTGCATGTGGAAGTGCGTTTCTTCCGAGACAAGCTGGATTTAACTCCCTCACCGGACTCCCCACACACATAGCCTCTTTTACTCAGTCCCTTCTTCCCATCCACTACCGCCCCTAGCCTCTCGCTCCATATTGATGTTGGCCAGCTCCTCGGCTCTCTCCTCTATAGGTGGCGGCGAGATCAGCGCGGCAACCTTCTGTAGGGCAGTGGAGCATCCGTCATCTCTGTCCCGCGGCAGCAATGGCGCTTTGTGAAATATTATAACACTCGTACCTATTCCCTCTGTTTCATAATATAAGATGTTTTAGCTTATGCGAAACGAGTGTATCTAGATTCACTCCAAACTTACATGATAGAGTTGACGATGTGGTTAATTTTTTATTGTTGATTGTGCACCATTGTCATGTGTAGAGTAGTTCTTATCTCGGGTGTGCATCCTTTTTAGTAGACTAGGATTGCATAGAAGCTTGTTTTCTGGGCTAGATCCCATAACTAAGAACAGTGGGGATCTATTCAAAGTTGGTAGTTCGACAGCGCAAATTTTTGAACATTTGCATATATTTGACAATCAACATCATGTAATCAATATTAGAACTTACTACAGAAGCAGATAGGGGACGGAGCGAAAAAGAGGATTCTTGATGAAATAGGTTCCAATCCTGTGACTTCTGCTATCCTAGATGACAAGGTAAATCAATAGAATGACGTATGTTCTTGTCATCCCGTGATACATTGCAAATGGATCTATAATTTTTGATGCTCCATGCTTGGTTTTATCCACTTTCTTGTGTTTTGTCCACACTTTGGAGTACTTTTCATATGATTTCTTGGACTAACCTATTAACAAGAGCCACAGTGCCAGCTGCCTGTTTTCTGTTGGTTTTTGGTTCCAGGAAAGTCAGAAAATGAATATTCTCGGAATTGGATTGGACAAAAGCCAAAGTACCTATATTTCTAGAAGACTCCAGGAGCCAGAATACGAGACGGAGGAGGGCCAGGGGCTGGCCACCCCCCCCCCAGGCGCGGGCTAGGCCTGGCCGCAGCAGGGCATGGTGTGGTGGCCCCAGGCACCCCCTCGGTCTCCCTCTTCGCCTATAAGAAGCCTTCTGACCTAAAAACTCCGGGGGGTTCGATGTTTTTCTAGAAAAAGTTCTCCAGTGCTGCCACCACCGAAGGGGAGATTCGGGGGACAGAAAGTCTCTGTTCCGGCACCCTGCTGGGACGGGGAAGTGCCCTCAGAGCCATCTCCATCGATCTCCACCATCATCTCCATCGACCATCCATGTTTCCCCCATCTATGAGTGAGTAATCCCCCGCTGTACGGTATGGGGATGGTAAGGATTGGATGAGATCGTTCATGTAATGGCATCAGATTGTTAGGGCATGGTGCCTAGTATCTTTTATTAGTGCTTTATGACTTTGTTGCGACTTGTTGTGCTTAATGCTTGTCACTAGGGCCCGACTGCCATGATTTCAGATCTGAACATGTTATTAATTCATTATGATAGTATTGTTTTTAGTCTTATCTGCAAGTTGTATACACACGTTATTGTCCGGAACCTATGGCCCCGAAGTGACAGAAATTGGGATAACCGGAAGGGAATGGCTTTGATGTGAGGATCACATGTGTTCATGGAGTGTTAATGCTTTGCTCCGGTGCTCTATTAAAAGGAGCACCTTAATTTCCAGTAGTTCCCTAGAGGCCCTGGCGCAAACGGCAGGACAAAAGATGTTGTGCAAGTTCTCATTGCGAGCACGTATGACTATATATGGAACACATGCCTAGGATTGTCTAGTACTTGGACACTTTATCTTATTTATCTACAATTGCCCTATGTTCTGATTGCTATGTGAATTGTCTTGTCCATGCAACGCCCGTCCCTTTTCAATGTGAGTATAATGAGTCTTGTTGCAGAAAGAGGTATAAACACCTCCCTTTTCAATGTGAGTATAATGATAATGATACCATATCTTCCTATGCTAAAGTAATTTATGACTTTTATGATGTGGAACAAATTGAAGAATTTATTGCTTGGAAGGGTGCTTTTGAGCTTGCTAGTTTGCTTGAAAGTATTGATGATTCACCTTACAAATATGAGGTTTATGGTATACTTAAATGTTGCTTTGATAATTACAGGGATGAAAATGGCTATATTCTTGAATATTTTAATAGATGCTTTCCACAAATGGAAGAGACTAATGCCTTGCAGGATCCTATGGAAGAAGAAATTAATGAACCTAAAATCTCATTAGATGAAAACAAGGAGGAGAGTGATGAACAAAAGGAGGAAGAATGGATAAGATACTAATGCCTACCTTCTAATGAGAGTAACTCTTTATCCCTTACATTATTTGATTGTCCTCCATGCTTACTAAAGGAGGATGATTGTTATGTTCCTGAGGATTCTTTTGAAGATGTTTATAATAAAGCTCTAGTGCTTGTAGATCATGAAAAGCATGCTTTATGTGATAGTTATATTGTTGAGTTTATTCATGAGGCTACTGAAAATTATTATGAGAGAGGAAAATATGGATGTAGAAGTTTTCATGGTATTGAAACACCTCTCTATGTGTTGAAATTTTTGAAGTTACTCATTTTTTATCTTCCTATGCTTGTCACTTTATTCTTTGTGAATTTATTTGCATACACGATTCCTATGCATAGGAAGTGGGTTAGACTTAAATGTGTTTTGAATTTGCTTCTTGATGCTCTCTTTTACTTCAACTCATATTTCTTATGAGAGCATCCTCTCAAACCTTTATTCCTGAAGATGATAATATGTCTACTATTCTTGGGAGACCTTTTCTTAAATACTGCAGGAGCTGTTATTAATTGTAATCAAGGGAAGGTGACCTTCAATATCAATGACAAGGAACATACTATCTATTTACCCAAGAAGATTGATAGACTTATGGTTTTGAATTCAATTGAACATGTTGAGGGCATTCAAGTTGGAGAGATATATTGTCCCAGACCAAGAGAAAAATTTGAAACTATTATGATTGGGACCATTGCTATCAAGGTTGAGGTAACATAATCATTAGTGGAATACAAAGTTTTGTCTCATATGAAATTGTTTTGGTAACAAGACCTGATAAACCTTGTTAACGAAAGGATTTCATTGAACAAAATAATGTTTTCACCATGATTATCTCCGCTTACTTCTATTCTATCCATTTTTAGTTTTTCCTTATGCCTAACTTAAAGGCATTAAAGAAAAGTACTTATTGGGAGATAACCCAAAAGTTTTAGATGAGTCTTGGAAGTTATTACTTCAGTAATAACCTCTCCTTATCCTTTTTATTTGCTTCTTGTGCCAAGATTAACCACTAATGAGAGAGAAGTAATGATTGGGAAAGTTGCTGTCCCGAAACAGATTTCTGTGCTTCACCGTAAAAAATCGTGTAAAATCTCTGAACGTCTTTTTGAGGCGTGATTTTTTGTGCTTCTGCCCAAGGTTGTTATCTAACTTTCGTTAGTTCAATACTTTTTGATTTGAGCAACAGAAGGTCTTCGAAAAAATTCGTATTTACCTGCTGGTCTGTTTTGACAGATTTCTGCCAATTTCTGCATTTGCTTCTTGTTGGTTCCTTTTTGAGTTCTTTTGGGGAATTGAGATTTTTGAGGGAAGTGCTACAGTAGCTAGTGTTCTAATGGAAGTTTATTTGGTGTTAGAACTCAATCTTAAGACTTATTTATCTTGAGTGCACTAATGTTGCTAATAAAGATTGTGTGAAGTTTTGTATGAAGGAAAATTTTCAGGTGTATGAAAGGAATGAGTACTGAGATGAAGGATGGACTAAAGCTCAAGCTCGGGGATGCCACGCGTGTCGCCCCAAGAAATATCCAAGAAGTACAAGCGTTAAACCTTGGGGATGCACAAGGCACCCCCTTCTTCATCAATAAAAATCACAGGTTTCTTCTAAACGCTTCATTTTTATTATTTCATGCATAGTTGTGTTGTTCTTGGAGCGTCTTCTTTTTCGTTTTGGTTTTGGTTTTTAGTGTTCGTGGTTTGCTTAGTTTGCTGAATAAATTAGTTGGACCTCCTCTTTCATACATTGGTGTTCAAATAGTTTGGTTTGGATTGGAAAAGAGTAGGAAGCTTAAGTGGTAAAGAGAGCTTGTTTTTGACTGTGGCCTATGCTTTGTCATGTCATGCTTGATATTGTTTTGGCTTTATGCTTAGTATTCTTTGTTGTAGAATGACTTGTTATAAACAATTGAGATGGCTTAATGTGCCTTGGATGAATCATGCGTTGTTTTAGCATATTAAAGCATAGTATAGTGGTATTCTCCTTTGATGCTTTATTTGGGTTGATTTGGCACATCCTCACACCATGTTATGACTATCCCAAGTCACCATAAGCCTTTATTATCCTTTATTTTTTAACTTGTAGTATCACTTTATGCTTTGATCAATGATGTTTTGTCGCTCTGCATAATTATGGCCATTATTGCTCTCTCGTTTGTCGCTCCCTTGCTATTGCTAGCCTTCACTTTCACTGAGTATGTTTTACTCATGTTTCCAACTCCCTAAACCAAATATTTCCAAGGTGTCCACCATACCTACCTATTAGCATCATTTTCTACTTCCGTGCATATTCAATTTGCCTTGTTTTCTTCCGAATAAAATGTTTGCTTGTTATGAGAAAGTTAGTTAGTAAAGCTCTCACGAACTTGATGGCACACTTTATTTTCTTGCACTTAATAAACCTGAACCATTGCGTCCTTCTTTGTTGCGTATATGCTTGCGCTTTATGAGTTGAAGTTAGCAGAACCATGTATCATGGGGACCGCTTTCAACACTTCATTGGTACTTTGTACCTAGTTGATATCATGTTCTTTTACTTATGGATCCCGGCGGTGTGAAATAAAAGTGGAACTTGTAAGATCATGGAGTTTGTATGTATGTTAGAGAAACACCTGGGCCGCTAGCCTAAGCCATGCCTAATCATGGTGGAAACCTGTAGCATAACCATAATGAGCATTCTATGAAGCATCCTCAATAAAAATATATGCACATAGTAAATAAAAAGATCGCTGAGATGCTCATTGTCTGCTTGCCTTGTCATTTTGATTATGGGATAGCTCCTGTGTCATGTGCAAGGGGTACCCTGTTGGCGGTACTCTATGATACGTATATACTTACAATGACAAGAGCTTACTTGTGAGTCAAGTTGAGTAGCATGAGGATCGGTCTTCGTAAGTAAGGGGCATGAGACTTTGATTTATAACTTGTCAAGCATATCCTATTAGTTGTGTCACTTTAACCTTAACCATTTAAAGATGCTTATGATAGGGGCAATGAGAGCTCAAAGCTAACGAGTACCATACTTTCAGCATTTGGAAGCCTTTCAAACTTTTCAAAACCTTTTCATTTCCTTGTGGAGTCTCCACACATTCTATGAGCACTTTCTTGAGAGCATAGTGGCCATTCTTAGTTCTATGTGCATTGTCCCAAGACTTGTTGATTGGTGCATACCTTGATATTGCTTGTTTTAAACTATTTGTATCTAGTCACTCTTGTAAACTTTGAAGGTGTCCTATGCATTTTTGTTTGCTACTCTATGAGGGACAAGTTGAATGCCACTATGCTATGTTTTCTTTATGTGAAACAAACAAATGTCTTACAAAGCATTGTTATTCATGAATCTTTTGTTTGTGCCTTTTCATGTTGCATCATAGTTTCTTTGTCTTATTGTCAGAACTTTGTCTTTCATGTTATGATTGAAATACTTTGGTCAAGTCTTTGATGGTGCATGTCACCTCAAAAATTATTCTTTCTTTTTATCACTTACCTACTCGAGGACGAGCAAGAGTTAAGCTTGGGGATGTTGATACATTTCAACTCTATAATTTTTGATGCTTCATGCTTGGTTATCCACTTTCTTGTGTTTTGTCCACACTTTGGAGTACTTTTCATATGATTTCTTGGACTAACCTATTAATAAGAGCCACAGTGCCAACTGCCTGTTTTGTGTTGTTTTTGGTTCCAGGAAAGTCAGAAAATGAATATAATTGGAATTGGACGGGACAAAAGCCAAGGTGCCTATTTTTCCAGAAGACTCTAGGAGCCAGAATACGAGACGGAGGAGGGCCAGGGGCTGGCCACACACCCCCCCAGGCGCGGGCTAGGCCTAGCCGCACCAGGGCATGGTGTGGTGGCCCCAGGCACCCCCTCGGTCTCCCTCTTCGCCTATAAGAAGCCTTCTGACCTAAAAACGGGGGGTTCGACGTTTTTTCAGAAAAAGTTCCGCAGTGCCGCCACCACCGAAGGGGAGTTTTGGGGGACAAAGTCTTCTCAAGTTCGCCGGACGGGAAGTGCCCTCGGAGCCATCTCCATCGATCTCCACCATCATCTCCATCGACCATCCATGTTTCCCCCATCTATGAGTGAGTAAGCCCCCGCTGTAGGTTGTGGGGATGGTAGGGATTGGATGAGATCGTTCATGTAATGGCATCAGATTGTTAGAGCATGGTGCCTAGTATCTTTTATTAGTGCTTTATGACTTTGTTGCGACTTGTTGTGCTTAATGCTGGTCACTAGGGCCCGAGTGCCATGATTTTAGATCTGAACATGTTATTGATTCATTATGATAGTATTGTTTTTGGTCTTATCTGCAAGTTGTATACACATGTTGTTGTCCGGAACCTATGGCCCCGAAGTGATAGAAATTGGGATAACCGGAAGGGAATGGCTTTGATGTGAGGATCACATGTGTTCACGGAGTGTTAATGCTTTGCTCCAGTGCTCTATTAAAAGGAGCACCTTAATTGCCAGTAGTTCCCTAGAGACCCCGCTGCAAACAGGCTGGCAGGACAAAAGATGGTGTGCAAGTTCTCATTGCGAGCACGTATGACTATATATGGAACACATGCCTAGGATTGTCTAGTACTTGGATGCTTTATCTTACTTATCTGCAATTGCCCTATGTTCTGATTGCTATGTGAATTGTCTTGTCCATGCAACGCCCGTCCATCCATCCCTATGCCTACCGCACTTTCAATTCCCATCATATCGCTTTTGTTACTAATGTCTTTGCTTTACTACTGCTGTTACTTTGTTATTCCTACTACAAAACTGTTGCTACTGATAAACTGCTGTGAGCAAGATTGTTTCCAGGTGCAGCTGAATTGACAACTCAGTTGTTAAGGCTTATAAATATTCTTTGGCTCCCCTTGTGTCGAATCAATAAATTGGGTTTCACTTCCCTCGAAAATACTGTGATACACCCCCTATACTTGTGGGTCATCATACCGCTCAGATGTTTTCGCTATAATCTCTATTTATCTTGTAACTGAAGAAGTACAAAGTTGAAGAAGACTCTCAGTTTCTAGATGACGGAGTAGAAAATGGATGTCAGATTAGCCACCTTGTTTACCTTCTGTGGAGACTGATGAAGCTGCAGCTGCAGCTGGTACTGATGAGCCTGCACCTACCATCGTCGTGCCAGATGATGGAGGTGGTGGATTAGTTGTATCATCAGCGGAGACTTGTGTGGCTGGAGTTGGCAGTGAAGAGCCTTGAGAGGACATTGTGGTGCTCGATAGTTCACCTATTGTGGAGACTCATGCTACTGGTGTTGGCGCTGCTGTTGGTGTTGTTGATCCTGCTCCCGAAATCATCATGCCACCTGAAGGAGGTGGTGATTTGGGTTTGTGATCTGTAGAGACTGTTGCACCTGAAGGTGGTGAACTGTGATGCAGAGCTTTCTTTCTTATGATTTGTATGATTTTCTCTAGAACCAGTATTATGGAGCTACCTTACGCATTTCTTACACTTTTGCCTGTTGAACTGTAGTGTGGAACTGGAACTACTCCTAGTATGTAATCATATTTGTATTCTTAAGTATTATCGATGATAAACCAATGCTATCTAAGCTGCACGAGAATTGGCCTCAGCCACTTGCAGGCATGGTTCCTAGCTCATCTGCTTTTCACAAGCATGGTGAAAATATGGTTCTATTCCTTTTCTTGTAATGCCATTATGCTTGTGTTATTGATCTGGCAATTTTATGCTGATTTTGTCACCCAATCCGCATTTATGTCTCTACATACAAACATATTTGTTCACATGACTTGAACAGTGTTGGGAATATGCCCTAGAGACAATCATATATGATGTTATTCCCAATGTATTCATAAAGTTATTGTCCATGTATGAACTACTAATATGTATCATTTAATATGTGATTCGATTGTGGAACTATATATTCATGTTGTTCATACTAGTTGTCCTTGGTCGTTAAGGTTGTGCTGGACACACAACTTAGACTAATGTGAAAGTCGGCTTGATGACTCGTTTCCACTTGTCATGGGCATGGAGATGCTATTCCGACTTACACTGATTTAGCTAAAGAGTTCAGCGAATCGGGCTGACCCACAAATGAGATGCAACGAGCATGATGTCATTTGTAGTCTCAAGCAATGGAATCCTTCGACCTGAGGTGATCGCATGATCCGAATTGTGGATCGCCAGCTTAGGTCCTATCAAACGTTGTTCCGTAAATGGGCAGTTATAAAGGTAGGGTTCAGGTTGGTTGTGAAGCAAGTTGCGTGATATGTTGCTAACGTATCCATAATTTTTGATGTTCCATGCTTGGTTTTATCTACTTTCTTATGTTTTGTCCACACTTCGGAATACTTTTCATATGATTTCTTGGACTAATCTATTAACAAGAGCCACAGTGCCAGCTGCCTGTTTTCTGCTGTTTTTGGTTCCAGGAAAGTCAGAAAATGAATATTCTCGGAATTGGACGGGACAAAAGCCAAAGTCAGTTTTTCACCGAGGGACACCTGGAGCTAGAATATGAGACGAAGAGGGGTTGGGGCCCGGCCACACTACCTGGCCGCGCGGCCAGGCCTGGCCCACGCCAGGGGGTGGTCTGGCCGCCCCAGGCACCCCATCGGCCTCTCCTTTCGCCTATAAGTTGCCCCTGATACGGAAACCCTAAGTACCCGATAAAAATTTCACGAAAGAGTCTGTAGCCTCCATCATCTCCATCCCTAGATCGGGAGGATCTGAAGCTCTTCCCGGCACCCTGCCGGAGAGGGGAATTCACCCTGGAGGCCTTCTTCATCACCATTCAAGCCTCCGGTGTGATGCATGAGTAGTTCATCTCTGGACTACGGGTCCATGTAGTAGCTAGATGGCTGGTTCTCCTCCTTTGTGCTATCATGTTTAGATCTTGTGATCTCCGTTCATGATCAAGATCATCTATTTGTAATTTTGCATGTTGTGTTTGCGGGGATCCGATGGATATTGAGATGCTATTTCAGATTGATTATTGATTCTATCATGTCTTTGTTATTTGTGATCTTGCATGCTTTCCGTTGTTAGTAGCTATCTTGGCCAAGTAGATGCTAGCAACTCCAAGAGTTAGTATTTATACTCGATAGTGGGTTCATGCCTCTGGTAATCTGGGGAAGTGACAGAAATCTCTAAGGTACTAGATGTGTTGTTGCTTACTAGGGAGAAAACAACAATCCTTTGTTCATAGAACAATTGTATTGTTTACTTTACACGCAATTCGTAATGCAATTATCTGTTGCTTGCAACTTAATACTGGAGGGGGTTCGGATGATAACCTGAAGGTGGATTATTAGTCATAGATGCAGTTGGATTACGGTCTATGTATAATGTTGTAATGCCCAATCGAATCTCAAAGGAGTCAAGATGATTAGTATATGCTTGTATGCTTTCTTGATGTTTGTCAATTGCCTCGCTGTAATTTGTTCACCCAACATGTTATCTATCTTAAGGACAGCCACATCTAGTGAACTATGGACCCCGGTCCTTTCTTTTACTTTCAATCTACAATCAATTGTTTACTGCTTTGTGTTTACTTTCTACAAACTATTACTTTCTTCCACTCGATACATTTAATCCTTTGTTTTCAGCAAAACCGGTGAGATTGACAACCTCATCGCAAATTGGGAACAGAGTTCTGTGGTTGTGTTGTGCAGGTCTCCACGTTGCTGCTGGCACCGGTAGTGCACCCTGCCAAAGTTCAGCCAGCAACACCTTTGGGGTGTTTCCTTGCTCCTACTTGTTCGATTAAACCTTGGTTTCATAACTGAGGGAAAACTTGTTGCTGTGCTCATCATACCTTCCTCTTGGGGTTCCCCAACGAGCTCGATATATTTTGGGCCATCAATGCATGACGTGGATTACCAAGATGGGATCTGCCCCTCCATAATGGAGATATATTCTCTGGGCCCTCTTGTGTGATATGATTCGGAAGCATGGCCATGTGCAACTTGGTTAAGTGTTAACCAAGGAGTCAGACAAAGTGTTAGTCTAGTGAATCACATATCACGGAACGAGAAGAGAGAGTCGAGTTATTAAAGGGATGACAACAACTCGCCTATAGCTTGACAAGATATATCATGAGGCAAAGGGAATTGGACAAAAGTCACATTGAGAAGGTTTGTCTTCTGACTTTACGACGCTTGGGAGTTGGCACATCTTGCTAGAGGGTGCTACCAACTATCGACTCGGAGTGGTGACTCGTGTCGTGTCCAGGTGTACGTAAACCTACAGGGTCACACACTTAAGGGTAAGGAGCCCATGTGCATTAGATCCATGTGGAGATTGGGGTACGGCCTAGATGGGCCTCAAGCGTTGAGCCCAGCTAGGAGTGTATATAAGTGGAGTGACAAGGGATTGTCCCTGACCTAGCCGTCACTTTCTCCACTCCTATTTCGGGCTAGACAGGATCTAGCAGTCCTCTGCCTGGAGCTTCCTTCCTATACGTGTGGATACCGATGGAGGCGTTGCACGTGCGGCGCTGGAGACAAGGAGGTCCGTGGGGATATGCACATGCTGTACGGGGATCGTTTGGCATGGCATCAACTGACGCATTTCATCAACAATCCGCACCTGCGTGTCTAGTGGTAAATCTCGTGGCCTATCACCTGAGCTGGATCTTGGGAGTACCGCGTAGGGGAAAAGGTTTTGTTTATCTCTGCGCGGCCCAACAAATAGAAAACAGTATCTTCTTTTCATCGACTAACACAAGGAGACATTCAACTATTTATTTATTTTTGAAACAAGGCAAAAGATATGCCATTTTCATTGATAGATAGGGACATGCAATTCAATTATATTACGATAACTACTCGTACAAGTCATATAATGGTAGGGATTGCCATAGGAAATCATCGCATCTAGCATCATGTTTTATAGAAGGCGTTATTACCAGATCCACAACCTTCTTTTCCTTGGGACGACAATGTCAAGTGCAGGATTTCCGGTCTAAACGCAATCCAGTGCAGGTTCATCAGGACAACCTCCAACTGCGTCAGTCTCCACAGAAGGTACATCAACGCAATGACATACACCATTGGAAATGCAAGCTGAAGATGTTGTTATACTCCTATCAGGACCACAGATAAGGGCCAGAAATTCAGGCTCTGAAATCTAGCGTTACAAAATAGACAAGAGGTTACCCCATCTGGACAATTCATAGAAAACTCACAGTGCAATTTGAGCGCCTTACATGATCCTTAGATCTTAGTCCATCCGGTCTTTTTATTGGTGGAACAAAATTTGCTAGTACTATTATTTCTGCGAAGAACCTACAAAACATAGCCAAGTCAGATATCTGAATATATCTAACTTTTCTATAGTCTATATTATATGTGAAGATATCTTTGCATAACACTCACTTATCAAACTGTCTATGGATATCTTCCTGCTCCATGGAAATGCAAAGTCGATGTTCTATAGGGTACATCCATCTATATTGTAGGGGTTCTGCGTATGAAAACAATAAATTTTACCCTACGCCCCTAAACCCCTGATGCTGCTAGGACCTATCTATTAGTAATACATAAACGGGAGGGGCTTTTCGCGAACTTACCCTTGAAGACCGAAAAGCATTGTCAACGCTCAGGAGAGCATGGTTGATGTAGACGAGCCAAAGCTGACCTCAAGGTCGTGATGAAGTCCTTGCGCTCCCTTGGCTCCAAGGACTTGAGTGCCTCAAGTGCGACACCTCGCGGGGAGTTACAAACGTACAGTGCCTAACGATGACTCCCGCTTCCCCGATCCAGCAAGGCTATGGAAGTAGAGCTCTGATCCGAATCTCAGCCGTGACGGTGCTCCACGGTGAAGATGTCTCTCGTTCGCGCGGTCCGAACTTGGGACCATGGTCACGAGAGAGAGAGGATATCAATTGGAGGTCTCCCCAAAAGTTAGAAGACCTTTATTTAATATTGTGTGTATATATCTGGCCAAATACCCCCACTATATATAGGGGGAGGGGAGGTACTACCTCCCTCAAAGTCCCGGGGTGGGACTAAAGGAGAGGAGGGGGAGGGGTAGCCGCCGTCGGCCCTAGTGGGCCCCGCGAGGGGGCTAGGCCCAGCCGGCCACCCCCTTTGTCCCTTCTCCCTCTCTCCTTTCCCTAATGGGCCCTCTCCCCTCCGGGAATTGGCCCATTAAGCCTTTTGACCTTTTAAATTGATTTTCTCTTTATTAAATAATTATGCATAAATGATTAAATCAATATTTAACATTCATTCACATATTATTCAACCTCTATAGTTATGGAACACTGCCACCTCCACTCCGGACATCCTCCGGACTTATCGAAACCCTTCCGGTTTTCTCTCTACAATTCTTCGATGATTCTACTGATCCTATAAACACTATCTAAGCATCATCAAGGCCTTAAGCGTGATACCCCACGGTTTGGGAACACTCCAGACATAGTCGGGACACTCCCGCACCAATGATCAACAGAGGGACCTAGATGGCCATGTGACCCCTGTGTGTTCCACGAAGATCTTTCGTCGTTTGAACCGGGACAGTTGTGTCTTATTCCCTTTGTCTCTCGATACTTGCATTGCCCGAGATCTGATCAATGATATCACCATGTTGTGTTCAATCTCGTTACCGAACAATGCTACTTGACTCATTCCTACAAGTGATATCCCTGTGATCAAATCACACGCTGCGCAGCTATTGGATATAACCTCTCTGAGTGGGCCCTTGAGTATCTTCCCGTCACATGGACGAACAAATCCCACTCTTGACATATATTGCCTCTACGATTTCCTCCGAGTACCTGAACACACCTTTATAACCACTGTATTACCAAGTGGCGCTTGATGCTATCAAAGCACTCTCGGGAGACAGTGATTGATATAGCCTCACGGTCTAAGGAATAGTCTACGAGGATCCATTTCTAATCATCGTAACTTGAACTTCGTGACATGATCGGGTCATGATGTTTAGGGTGGGTATTGGTTCATCATCTCATTCTCAGAATGAGTTGACTCCATTTCCAACAGGCATAAATGCCACATGATCAGGAAACATGATCATCTGTTGACCAATGAACCAGTGACTAGAGTTTCACTAGGAACCCCTGGTTGTTTGTATATCACACGTGTATTGATGTTTCCACTCAATACAGTTATAGCATGATATAAAACTTAATCATAAACTATATGAAATATCATAATATTCCTTATAACTATTTGTCTCTAGGGCATATTTCCAATAGTCTCCCACTTGCACTAGAGTACAAATACACTAGCTGCATTTGTTATCCTTGGCACCATATCCGGTACCCTGAACATGCTTTCTCATGGAAGAGGTTGAGTCTTGGGTCTGTACTTTAAAATCCCAAATCCTTTGCAACTTACTAATGTCACCTTGATTGACATTAATACTTTATCATCACATGATAACATCTGTGTGTATGCATCGTCGCTATGGCAGCAGAACGAGGCCTAGTTCTAGGAGCCTACAGTGACTTTAGATCAACCACGAGGGCTTTCTCATGGGCCCTGTGCCCTGGGACACATCATTCTACGTTAAAAGCGAACTAGCCCCACCATAACATTATACATCACTTTAGATGGTACCCTTATCTATTATTATAAATGTATTCATCGAAACACTAGTGCACTCAGTGCAACTTTTGATGTTTTGTTCACCTCGCTTCCTACTTGACTTCAATCGGTATTTACAGGAGTTTCCAACATATTCCCTTATAACATAACCCTTTATGTTCTAAGTTATGTCATCCTTTATGGATTTGGAAAACATGTCTGCGGTTCTCTATTAGACACTGGGGACAAACTTAGCTCAATGTTCCGTGATTCAAACTTAATCACTTTTAAACATTCCTTATTGGATTACATATTATGTTAAGTTATCATCATGGTTTTCTAAGATAGAACCTATGTCTCAACATAGTGGATGATGATCATCCTTTTCTTTCTTTCACCCATTGATGTTCAACTTAATACTATTCCTAATTTGAGTTATTAAGGACCAGTTCCTTAATTAACTTCTATTCTGAAACCCTTTTTAGAATCCCTTAAGGAATACTACATAATATCATAATACACTTATTATCAACTTCTACACCTCATAAATCATTATTCATAAGTACTTGCGCTTTTATTCTTAACACACTTAAGAATCACTCTATAAGCTCCTACTCAAATATGTTCCTACCATATTTGGGTATGAGTCAGTACTCTTACTCAAACTATGTTCCTATATATTTGAATTTGAGACTTATATTGCTCCCACTCAAAAATATGTCATTCACATATTGTTTTAGGAAGACTTTCATAGCTCCCACTCAATTTCATGCAAATTGCATATCCACTCACTATTTTGAATAATTTCAAAATCCTTTGATCAAATATCAAACTTGGAGTTTTACTATGAGATACTAGTACTTTTACTAGTTTTAAATCCACTGGATATTAAGCACACATGAATCAAATTCATTTGAATTCGTCCAATACTTGACAAATTGTGCTTTTGTCATTCACCCCTTTTTCCTCTACGGCTTTGCAGTTATTTGGGAAAATTCAAGTAACCCCTTTTACTTGTGAGATTCAGCAATGAATTGCTTTCTAATCTCAAGTGAATTTTGCTTTTAGGATTTCTCATAATTCTAGATTACCATTATTTCCTTAGTAGTTCATAGGTATGTCATATTCCAAGAATCATGACAAATGATTCACAAATGTCTCCATACAAGATATGGATTACATTTTGAATCCTACTTCATGTAGTGAAAACACTAGTGGGAAAAACAAAATGATCATTATCATTGATTCTTTCCTTTCTGAAAAGAATTGTTTAGGAACATTTTCCGTTGCGCTTCTCAACACTTTGATGCAGGGATATGAATCCTCATCGTGTTTTTCACTATCTTCCATTTGCTTCATAATCGAGAAATATCACTAAAAGTGAGCTTTCTCAAGAATGCACCAAAATCCAAGCAATACAAGTTTTGCTTCTCTTTTGGTTTAGCTATGGATTTCGTATTCAAAGTTTCCAATGAATATTCTATAAGGACTTATTCGCTATTATTTTGGTTTATCGAATAACCCCAAAACTTTTACGACGATCCATACTAGATATGGAGCCTCTTTCACGAATTCAAATGGTTCACTATATATTCTAATTGAGTGCTAACTATTTCTTAACTAATGGTCTCTACATCTACACTACAACAATTTATTTGGTGCCATCTATTCACCCATTTGATATCTAATATCATATTGTGATGCTTTGCATTTTGACAATTCAAAACACTTTGCATTTCACATTTTCTTTTATGTCAATCTCATAAAGTTGAATTTCATTACTATTGATCAAATCATAGTAATTAGATTCTCTTTTATATTTATACCCTTTTATTGATGAAACACTTTGATCAAATCAAATAGTTTCATATTCATGTTTCCTGTGGTAAACTTCTTTACACGATTAAACAATCATAATGATAATTACCATTTTGTTAAATCATAATACATCGAATATGTATTTACTTTTAACAATTCATTAAACACTTTGTATTCAAGTAATACACGGTGTTCAAGTTATTTTGCCGAACTTAGGCATGATTTATATGTGATAAGAAATCGAATGACTTTCACATATTATCATTATAACTTTGAATTTAAACAATGGTTTCATTCAGTAATGAAATATCATTAAGTTGGGTATTTTAAGGAATTTCAATATTTTAGAAATGTTCATGCATTATCAATTAGTTTCAAACAAGGATAATTCACATATAATCAAACTAGATATGAACAAAGATAGAAATCATTCATAAAAGTAGAACAACTGTTTGTTACAAACTGATACGAATAACCGTCTCACAAAGTGTGAGACACACTAAAGAAGTTCATAATATTTTGATTACAATAATCATCCTAAAACATAAACTAAATGATAAATGTCGAGGGAGAGTGTCATCGGCCATCATCATCATGCTCGCCATCAACACACAACGTCACCTCCTCTCCAGCAAGCACCTCTCATGCAGAAGAACCTGTTTTTAGCAAAATATACTTAACACTGCAAATGTGTTTGCAAGATTATAACATTTATAAAATTGTATATCAAATATATACCTTCGTCATTGATAACCTCAGCGACATTTGGTTCAACCAACACATTCCTGAGATGTGTTACGAACCAGTGGAACTCCATTGATTCGGCGTCGCCTCTCATAATGCAAGTCCTGACTTGTGCTTGGTAGCTTGGTGGCAGCGACCGCAGCACAACGCCATTTTCAAAAGAGCCCATCATCCAGCTATCCAGGAAGTATGCAGGTCTCATGTACACATCATGCATGTGCTCCAAGTGGTCGTCGAGTGATGAGTTATCCTCCATCTTAATGGAGAGGAAGTCTCCCATCAGCTCATGCTCCCATATGCGTGCTTGTTCCATGAAATGTGTCCTAAGCTGTAACATTACCATACGAGGGTTGATATCACCCATGAAAGGCCACAGCTCGTCCACCATTCCGAAATGCATTGTAACTGAAATGAAGGAGGCCATCTCCCGACGGAGATAGCGGTCTTCCCGCTGCTCTAGGGTCTCTAGGTCAATGGGATGATCCAAATCCATCCCGTTGAGTATGTAGTCGACCACGTCATTCTCGCTAAGGAGAACGTGGAGACGCGCAACCCATATAGAGAAGTTTGATCCATCTAATTTGAGCTTCTCTCCTTCTAACCAATCAATTGTCAACAGGAAAGGTAGCATCAGGGAGAACTTTTCTACATTTACAATTGCAAAAGGAATTTAGACTAAGTTTATAACTAAATGAGTTAATAATAACTCCACTCAGAAACACCTATCCCCATAAGGGTTCCTAGTGATAACACGGCCCCTATCAGCCACATCTCCCCCGATCGTCACGGCCATCAATGTGGGTTCAAGCGTGGACGCTAAACGTCGGTCACATCATTCATGCGACTCGTGCTCGATCTTTCGACCATCCATGTTCCGAGGCCACGCTTCTATGGCGTGCTAGGCTTGCCAACTCAACCTTAGTGTATTCATTGTGCAACATGGCTTACACCCACTATATGTGAACATAGATATGTCTGACACCCACACCTGTATCGTGGATCGCCTCATACCAAAGAACTTTCTTGGTGGTGCACACTAAGGGGGAACACAATCGTTGGTAATTTTAACAGGGATCATCTTATTAGGCTACCATCGAGTATCTAATACTAGCACACAATAAGATATACAAAAAATAACATTGAATGTAAATGCGATGTGATATGGTCCTTCACGTCGTCACCGGATTCTGGCGCCAGGGTTCCGG
Organism: Avena insularis; assembly: GCA_023614405.1. NCBI lineage: Eukaryota > Viridiplantae > Streptophyta > Magnoliopsida > Poales > Poaceae > Avena > Avena insularis. The sequence continues at coordinate 411,314,306 of CM042688.1, read as the reverse complement.
CGCTGTAGACACCAGGGTACCAGTGTATTTCCGGCATGGTACTCCGTCACCTCCGTGACTATCTACTACAACGTAACATAAGGTAATCACTTTACCTTTGCCACAACCATATCACAAAGCAACGCCCCCCTGCAAAACAAAGTTAGACGCCTCTACTTTATCTTTGCATGTTTTATGTGGCTGAATGGGCTTGCGCACAAGAACCGTTCTTACCTACAAACTTTCAGCACAACGCTGATCAAGTAGTTGTCTCTACTACACCGCTTTCGAGGCCCTCCGTTGCAAATGGCATACCAACTAATGCGAGAGAGACAGACACCCCCCTAAGCCACTTTATAAGGTACAAGCCGTATATGAAGCGTGGACCAGTCTCGCGAATGAACGTGTAAATTCGGTTGGGGGCCGCTTCATCAAGCATTACTGCGGTATACACAAGTACACGTGGGAGGGTAACAACTAAAAGATCAACACACACACGCTACATCTCGTGTGTTCTACCCGTACTAGCATTACTACGCATAGATCTAGCTCTGATACCACTGTAGGGGTTCCGCGTATGAAAACAATAAATTTTATCCTACGCCCCTGAACCCCTGATGCTGCCAGGACCTATATATTAGTAATACAGTAACGGGAGGGGATTTTCGCGAACTTACCCTTGAAGACCGAAAAGCTTTGTCAACGCTCAGGAGAGCGTGGTTGATGTAGATGAGCCGAAGCCAACCTCAAGGTCATGATAAAGTCCTTGTGCTCCCTTGGCTCCCACAACTTGAGTGCCTCAAGTGCGACACCTCGCGGGGAGTTACACACGTCCGGTGCCTGACGATGACTCCTGCTTCCCCGATCCAGTAGCAGTTGCGAAAGTAGAGCTCATGGATCCGAATCTCGCAGCACGATGGCACTTCGCGGTGAAGATGTCTCTCGTTCGTGCAGTCTGAACTTGGGACCATGGTCACGAGAGAGAGAGAGAGAGAGAGAGAGAGAGAGAATATCAATTGGAGGTCTCCCCAAAAGTGAGAAGACCTTTATTGAATATTGTGTGTATATATCTGGCCAAATACCCCCACTATATATAGGGAGAGGGGAGGTACTACCTCCCTTAAAGTCCCGGGGTGGGACTAAAGGAGAGGAGGGGGAGGGGCAGCCGCCGGACGGCTCTAGTGGGCCCCGCGGGGGGGGGGGGGGGCTAGGCCCAGCCGGCCACCCCCTTTGTCCCTTCTCCCTCTCTCCTTTCCCTAATGGGCCCTCTCCCCTCCGGGAATTGGCCCATTAAGCCTTTTGACCTTTTAAATTGATTTTCTCTTTATTAAATAATTATGAATAAATGATTAAATAAATATTTAACATTCATTCACAAATTATTCAACCTCTATGGCTATGGAACACTTCCACCTCCACTCTGGACATCCTCCGGACTTACCGAAACCCTTCCGGTTTTCTCTCTACAATTCTTCAGCGATTCTACCGATCCTATAAACACTCTTTAAGCATCATCAAGCCCTTAAGCGTGATACCCCATGGTTCGAGAACACTCCAGAGATGGTCGGGACACTCCCGCACCAATGATCAACAGAGGGACTTGGATGGCCATGTGACCCCTGTGCGTTCCATGAAGATCTTTCGTCATTTGAACTGGGACAGTCGTGTCTTATTCCCTTTGTCTATCGATACTTGCGTTGCCCGAGATCTGATCAATGACATCACCATGTCGTGTTCAATCTCGTTACCGAACAATGCTACTTGACTCGTTCCGACAAGTGGTAACCCTGTGATCAAATCACACGTTGCGCAGCTATTGGATATAACCTCTCCGAGTGGGCCCTTTAGTATCTTCCCGTCACATGGATAGACAAATCCCTCTCTTGACATATATTACCTCTACGATTTCCTCCGAGTACCTGAACACACCGTTATAACCATAGTATTACCAAGTGGCGTTTGATGCTATCAAAGCACTCTCGGGAGACAGTGATTGATATAGCCTCACGGTCTAAGGAATAGTCTACGAGGATCCATTTCTAATCATCGTAACTTTAACTTCGTGACATGATCGGGTCACGATGTTTAGGTTGGGTATTGGTTCATCATCTCATTCTCAGAATGAGTTGACTCCATTTCCAACTAGCATAAATGCCACATGATTAGGAAACATGATCATCTGTTGACCAGTGAACTAGTGACTAGAGTTTCGCTGGGAACCCCTGGTTGTTTGTATATCACACGTGTATTGATGTTTCCACTCAATACAGTTATAGTATGATATAAAACTTAATCATAAACTATATGAAATATGATAATAGTCCTTATAACTATTTGTCTCTAGGGCATATTTCCAACATATATTGTATTGTATCTCTAAGTACCTCCTCGCCAGGTACATCAACAGCCAAATGCTCCATTGTATCAAAGAAGGATGGGGAATATATCAGGTCAAAAGCATGTACAGGATGTCTGCCAATTCCTTTTTAAGATTCTTTCCAACTCTTCTGTGGAGCTCCGCAAAAACCACTACTAGAAAATCATTGTGTTTTTGTGCATTGCATCATCATGACCGCATGCTCATGTCATCATGCCACATTGCATTTGAGCATTGTCATCATCTTGCATGGTTTGTTTGAAAACTATTTTCGAAAAGTCTGGTTTTGTTTTCTAAATGCCCCGTATTTATTCAAACACAAACCCGGGTCTCTAGATTATTTTGTTTCGTCTACCAACGAATTTCAAAAGCCCCGTTTTAAATAAACAAAAATTTATATTATTTTTATAGGAGGCAGCCAGCCAGGCCCGAAAACCTATCCGGCCACCTCCAAATTAAAAATCCTAATACGCCTAACCCCAAACCCTTTTCAACCCAATCTTAGTCTACCCAGCCCCCTCCACCTCACCCCATCCAGTCCCCTCCCTCCACCTCACTCCAGCCAACCCCGCTACGCCACCTCAGCCCCTGGCCCCACTTCTCCCGCCCAGCCACCTTTTTCCCACCTCCCGCACGCCATACACACACCTGGGCGCGCAGTCCCAGGCGGGCCGGCCCCACCTGCCGCACGACCAAACCCCCTGGGCGCGCAACTTCCTTTTCCACTCCCGCCCAACCACCGATCCCACGCGTCGCCACCACTCCCCACCCCACCAACCGCCTCCACCCCGACAGCCTCGATCCCTGCCCCGGGCCCCACCCCGCGGGAGAGGCCCGTCCCCGACGACACCTACCCCCTCCCCTCGTCTCTTCCTCCTCGCCATATCCCACCCCCGCTTCCCTCTTCTCCTCTCCTCCGCCTCCAGCTCCGCCACTCTTCACACCGCTGCTACTTTCTCTCCTCCCTTCGCTGGCCGCCAGAGCGACATCACGCCACGCCAGCCTTCAGCGGCCGCCGTCTTCCCACTCCCTCCGCCCGCCACGTCCGTGCCACGCTGCCGCTGGGCCGCTCTTCCTCGCCGCCGTCTTCCACACCATCTCCACCTTGCAGCCATGAAGCCCGGCCACAGGGTTCCGGCCGTCGCTGCCCTCCCTCAGATCTCCTCTGGCCGCTAGGGCGTGGCCCACCTCCCGCCGGCGCGCCTCACCGAGCCTTCCCCGCCAAGCTCGTCAGGTGCCCACGTCGCCCTTCATCCGCTCCGGCCCGGCCTCGCCGCCGTCCTTGTCGTGCCCGCCACCAATACCTCACCTTCCCCCGTGTCGCCTGCCGCGCATCCGGCCGCCCTTCGACGCCAACAAGCTCGCCGGACCACCGCCCTCCTCATGCGACTCCGCCTCCGAAAGGCGTGTCTCGCCGTCTGGTCCAGGCGTATGTGCTCCGCCGTCCCGCGCCGAGCCAGCCCGCTGATGTCTCCTTAGGCCAGCGCCTCATCGCCCGCATCTCCGGCGCTCGCAGCCATGACCCCGACCCCGACCCCAAGCTTGCCATGGTCGAACTCGCCGTCTTTTTCCCTGCAGGTCGTCATCGCCAGTACCAAGTGGTGCTACTCAGTTTTGGGAGTCTCTCTGTTTCCTCTGCCTCGGGTACCCGTGTGTAGCCGGGTATGACCTTGTACAGCACCCAGTACATGTTGTATAAACAACATCTAGTCATATTCGCTAGATGCTTGAATTCTCCTTTGTTTCTGTTGATGTCTTGTTTTTGTTTTTGTTTTTTTTAAATATGTGGCTTCCAAACACCGTGTACCGGTATCGAGTGGAGGAAGTACCGAGATGGGACCGAAGAATCACCGAAACCCGAATATCGTCGACATGGGCCTGATGACCGCCAGGACCACCACATGGAACGCCATGCCTTTCTTCACGAATGCCGAGACCCTGAACCCGAGTACCGTTCCCCCGGATCGCCATGTTTTCCACCCCAGATCCGAAGATGCCGAAGACCCCCGATCCATGGACCCGATGATCGAGACCCTGAGGACATCTTCCTCTCGGACCCAAGGAACAAGGATCCGAAGACCGATCCCGCTGACCCGTCGAACCCTGTCAAACCCTGAACCCCTGGACCCAAGATCGCCAAACGCCAATGTGTGAACCTTTTCCCGAGCCCCTATTTTATAAATTGCCATATATCTTGTTGCATATTAAATTATTCATGCTTGCATCTCATCATGTGGGTTGGGGGCATTATGCCGATTCACTCATAATTAAATATGGAGTCGATATGCGGGATACCTTTGTCTTATTCCGGACTCCATTTAAATTGGCGTAGCAAACCGATGCCATGTTTCGCCCTGTTAATACAACATTTAATTTATGGGGGGTTTAAATAACTAGAACCGTTTAATTAATTGTTGGGACCCCGGTTCCGCTTAAATTGCCTAATTGCACCGCATCTGCATCATATCATAATCATGTCGGATCTTCTGTCGTAGTATTAAATATTGCATCCGGTGTTTCTTCTAGTGTTTGCTTCTTCGCGGATTAGGCCGATGAGTTGATGCGAGTATCGACAAGTTCTCCAGATATGATCCGTCGGCAGCGTTTCCTAGGCGAGCATCTCTCCCCCTTCTACCTATTTTGCATTTATAGTCTTTATTTCCTCCTGTTGATCTATTGTTATCCGTGTCGTGATGCTTTAGTTTCCGTGCACCAGTTATATCCCGTGCAGCCTCTATATTGCCATGGACACCTCCTATTACCCGTGTTTGGTAGATAGCTGGCCTTGTGAGTCGTAGTTGCTTGCTCAGGTGCGATCTCGTGTTGTCAAGTACCACAGTTGTTGGATGCTGGCAGATGTTAATGGTGGAGATGATCATGACTTTAAATACAACTATTAAAATGCTAGATATAACTAATGCAGAGGCATCGGTGAGCAATAGATGTTATTTGGTTCTTCCACGCTCACTTGTGTCCCGTAGGACCCCGAGTACTTGATACCTGTTCCTTGATTTTTCGCACTATCCACATCCGGGAGGCCTTATGGACCCCCCTGAGCCAGAGCTTGATTCGTTTCTATTTCTTGGGGCCACAAAGTAGTTTGGGGCTTTATTACTATCATGTACTTATGCCATGCTTTACTGCTTTATTTAAGTTTGTGCGTGGAGCACCTGTACTATTTAGGATCGCGGAGTGTTTTCGCGGTATCGACAAGCCCAGTCACACTTTCGGGTTCCCAGTCGTTTACAGCCATTGACGCAAACCCTGGGTCCGTTCCGGAGCTGGCCAACTTTGTTGCGGGTAGCTTAGTGGGGTGGCCTCCTGAAATATTTTATGAATCCTGTGATCGCTTTGTCGTGAATGCCTCGTTGGGTTTTAAGTTGGTTTTTCCGAGGTTGATCGAGTGTGTGTTGCTATTTGTGCACCCCTACAGGGTAAAACTTTCTGAAAGCCGTGTCCGCGGTTATGGACGACTTGGAGCACAATATCTCGATCATAGACAAGCATAACTAAAGTAGTACTATAAGTTTGACTTAATATGTGACTAGTAATCAGCTCAAGTATAACGGAATGGATATTAAAAATGCCAACAGCTGGTGGATTTGGGTTGTTTTGTGACATGCTATATGCCTAGTAAGTATTGCAACTCCAATGGAATGTGATAAAAGTGCCAACAACTGTTGGGTTTTGGGATTCCTCAGGACAATTATATCTGACTACTAAATGTTCCAACTACCACGGAATGGTTAACTAAAACTGCCCACTACTTATGCTATCAGGATGACTCATGCTATCTATACCTGATTAGTAATTGCCGCAACTATAACGGAATGAGTAAAATTGCCAACTGCGTGAGTTCCTCGGTCCGACTTCCTCGTTTGGTTTCGAGGGGGAAATACCAGGATGGGTTTGTTTGGTGTTAGCTTCAGGTTGGATCTGAATAGGTCTTTCTTATCCCTCTCTGATAACCGCCAGTTGTTTCGAGTCTCTATAGGTTGTTTAGTGCCGCTGCGCTGCCGCTTCAGCCCACCATACCTATGTAGGCGAGAGCCGCCGAATTCTAGCCTCGCCTGCATCGCCTCAAGATCGACGCCTCTTTTTCCTTTGCCCTTTGTAGGCACCCCTTTTGTTTTAGCAGGGTTGAGATCGTCGTCGTTAGCAGGGTTACCCTTCCGGCTTGGCCTGGGCAGGGTTATGGATGCCATTGGTTATTCTTCAGGGTTCTTAGCCCCATTTGCATCTTGTCAGTCGGACGCTCTATCGTTTTCAAGGTGATTTAAATCTTTGTATTGTATATCTGTATTCTTGACTCGCTGAGTCGCTGTTGAATATATATATGTTCTGTGGGTCCCATCAAGGACTGTTGTGTAATGGTATTACTTCGTTTCCCACCCGCACGAAAGTGCCTGGTGGGCGTCCTTGAATCGTTTCTATGCGGGTTTGGCGGAAAGGGCTAAAACTTGCATAGGGCCGATTTGAGGGTGTTACATCTTCTATCCAGAGCTTTACTATAGATTTACCTAAAGAATGTACCTACCCAAATCTGCAAACACCTTGTAAATCTAGATGGTCACAAGCTTTAACTATTTCTAGGAGAGGTGGAGAACAAACCAAATCTAAGAAGAATGTCCAGTGCTTGAATCTAGCAGGCGAAGCGTGGGGATCGCCCAACTGACCGCCGGCCGGTGCGTCTCGTGAAGAACGGCGCGACCAATGGTGGTAGGCCGACATTGTTGATAGAAAGGCGTCGAGAAGTTTTTTAAGGCGTGGAGAAGCTTGCGTCCTGGTTCTAATCCAGTGCATCTCTCATAAGAACAATGCAAAATTTGATGAGAAAGGGGCTGGTCACTCGATTGAGGGAACGCTTAGGAAAGTTTGGGGTCTCAGCGGAAAGTTTTGGCGGGTGCGCGGTGTTTGTCCACAATTTTCACAGAAATATCTCTGAATATTTTATCGGATTTGCCAGATCTCAAGAGTCACCCCTCTCGCCATTGAATTTACCTCGCGATTTTTGCAACGTGTGGGTTACACATTCGTTGCAACTAGCTTGTAACTGGGAATTTAATGAGTTTCAACTACTAGGTTACAACTAAGAATTAGCACAGTTAGTAGGGTGACGTCGGCACCTTAACATAACAAGTTCTTAGGCGCTTGGGATCTAGGCGCTCATATTTTATACCTTTTTTTTCTTGTTAACGTCTTTGTTTCGAATTCAACCGAGCCCCAGCATGTACCTTGGGATTTTAACTATTGAGCCCAAGAAATTAGCCCATCCGACCACATTATAGTCTAAGACCTTCTAATTCGGCCATGTTTTGGGTCATTCGGCCACGCAAATAACCCAGTTTAATTGGGTGAGAGCCCATGAAAAATAGCCCACGGATAATAGCCCATCAATCCCTGCTTGGCCCATTTTTCTTCAATTCGGCCTTTTTTGGGCACTATCCACCCACTCCTAAAAAAACTCTGCCTATCCATGTTTTTTAATTACTACCTACTATATTATTTATACTTAACATTTTTTAGTTGAGCTACTTGCAATAACGCGTTGCAGATAGACAAGCAATTCTTTAAGAAGAAAATTAAATAAGTTATATACGATGTTAGTATACATTTTTTACGTTTTATAAAAGCATAAGAATTTTCTTGTGTAGTGGCAAGGCATGCAGTTTATCTGTAGCAATATTTCTGTATTGATAGCCTGACATGGCCCACCCACCTGCCTGCAGCTAGCGCCCATCAACCTTACCATACAAGCGATCAAGTATAACGAGCGCGTTTAAAAAGTACTTGTACAACAGTCACGACCGGAAAAAAGAAGACCAAGATCAACACGTTTCTTGTCCAGAGAAGCTGACATGTAGGGCCCAGCAGCAAGACCATACACGACTGCCGCATTGAACAATGTTACCAAGGTAAAACCGGCGGATGCAACCAAAAAAATTCCAACATACACACGTTTCCTCTACATAGGAGGCTGGCATGTGAACCCAGCAGAGAGACATTATACAAGTGTTGTATCGAGCAACATTGTCAAGTTCCAAACGGGGAGACGCGAGAGAAGAAAAAAGTCTAGCATGCACACATTTCCTGCACAGAGGAGGCTGACATGTGGGGACCACCAGCCTGTATAAACGGATGAAGCAGTGAGCAACGCTATCAAGTTCGGAACACGAAGGCGCGACCGAGGGCAAAAAATCCATCATACACACATTTATTCTAATGAGTGGATGACATGTGGGGCCTAGGAGGTTGATTAAATGTTAGATGCATAGAGTAGCGCTATCAACTTCGGAACAGGGTAGCGTGAGCGAAGAAAAAAATTTCATCATACACACGTTTCTTCTAATAAGAGAATCCCATGTGGGTCCTAGTAGCCTAATTAAACGGTAGATGCATCGAGTAACGCTATCAACTTCGGAAAAGGGTAGTGCGAGCGAAGGAAAAATTCCATCATACACACGATTCTTCTAATGAGAGGCTGACATGTGGGATCCAGCAGCCTAACTAAATAGCGGACACCTCGAGCAACGTTATCGAGTTTAAATCAGAGAGGCGCGACTGAAAAGTATGGTCCGCTAGAGACATTGACGTGTGAGACCCACATGCCTCAAAAGAGTTCGGCGAGTCAACATCGCGCAAGGAAAAAAATCTTGGTTCTACCACGCGCCAAACGAGTTTCCTCCATGTTTTTAGCAGTTTCGTCATAGTAGAGGACCGTAAAACCGGAAAAAAAGTTTTTCATCAACCACGGCCGAGTCGAGAATTTCGTCGCGGAAGACGTGCCTTCTACAACGACTGTCGGGCCAAGTCGTTGCGGAAGGAAACTTTTCTTGTAGTGGAGGTTTTTCAGCCCTTAAAAAGCTGGCGATTTTTATGTGGCTGAACAGGGAGACCTAGGCTAGGTGCTACATCCTGTTGGCGAGGGAGTTGTTCACTGTGTGGGGTGACATGCTGCAGTTTTAGAGCTGGACTCTAAGTTTGTTCGCTATCTCCTATTCTAATGCAAATTGTATGAACTATTATCTAGTGTGTGTTCATGCAGATTGTACCAATTATATATAGCTTTTGTTTTGTATTACTTTTACCATGTGATCTTATTGCCTCCAATAACTATTGCAATTGGTTTTATTGTGATGAGAAAAGTTACTTCCTGAGAAAGATAAAACAATTTATGAGCATGTAATTGTATCCCAGTATTTGGAGTGGAGTGTGTACTCCATCTTTACAAATACATAGTGAACCAATATTATGCTTGCCGGAAAACTTCCTGTGTAGCTTAGTACAAAATTTGGGTTCAGAACCTTTGGAAGTAATGTGATCTATAAGTAAAGCCGGGTTTAGAAACTTTAGAGACCTTGCAATCTGATCATTGGTTTGATGCGGTTGCTATGTCTGCGGAGGTAAGTTGACTAAAATTGTCACGCCTACCTACCATGTCTGCCGAGGTAAATAGACTGATATTATCACTACTATTTGTCGTCGAGATATGGCTTAGAGGTTAAGGTACGATGTTGTTTCAGTTACTGTATAGCTGCAAGTTAGCATGTTTATATGATGTACAATACAACATTAAATGGATGCAGATGCAAGTTGCTGGTGTAAAGTTTAAGAAAATGACATTCGTTGTGAAACTATATACAAAACTGGTGGGTGGGTAAGTTAGGGTATCTTGATTAATTGCAAGAATAGGGTTCATTGATATTCCTGGTATAGTAAATTCTATCACACATACAGTGATGTTTATATGATGTACAATACAACATTAGATGGATGCAAATGCAAGTTGCTGGTGTAAAGTTTATGAAAATGACATTTGTTGTGAAACTATATACAAAACTGGTGGGTGGGTGTTACTTGTCAGGTATATGAGGTAGAAGAGACAAATCAATAAGATGCTAAAGTTTGTCACAATGTTAGGATAACTTTGAAATATGATGTTCATAACTCTAATCAAATTTCAATATAACTAGCAAAAGTGCCCATGCATTGCATCGGGATTAAAATTCAAATTTTAGATGAAAACCTTGGATACGACCTAAATTTTCTCAATGTTTATCAAGCCACATTTTTCTAACCACATTCGTGCTTTTTTTGAATCTTAATCATTATTTTTATTTGATCTACTGTTTTGACTTACATAACCGAAGAGGGTAGTATGAAACCGACATCGAAGTTGCTAGAGACTCACCAACAATATCAATGGCAATGGACATCCAGAAATTCGCGAAAGCTAATAATTTTTCCAACTGAGTCAAATGTTTTCAAGGATCCTGGAGCATGTGCGTCACTATGGTTAATTTTGTTTAAATATATATTTATTCTTCGTTGTGAACCCGCTGTGCAGATTATGTATTTGGGAGTGGTTTGACGTTGTGAGCGAGTGGTGAGAGCAAGTCTGTCATTTACCCACGCCCGGATCATCTTGGAATTGGTAAGTTTTATCTTATTGTTGGACATGAACTCCTTTGTTGTGGATCAGCTCTTAGATATGTTTCATTTTCGCATTAAGATGAATTAGAGTTGAGAACAAGCAAATCCTGAGATAGACTGAGATATCTGTCAAATTTCTTAGGAATAAGAACCAATAATAGATTTAATGAACCCAAGCAATGATGATGCAGAAACCTGTCCACCCTAATATATACCTATAGGAAGAAGCATCTAACTATTGGCACGGGTAAAAACAACTTCAAAAGTCCAATTGAATAAGATGTGAAACAACCCCCAAATACTCTTTGGAGACCCTGAATTTGTGAACCAATCACAGGGAAGAGTATGAAAGACTTGGTGTTCAAGAACAAATATACTCTCTATGCACAAATAATTATAAAGCTTATGATGGCGAAATCTGAACAAGGAGAAAACAAACAGGATGCTTCCACGCTGAGAACATGATCCCATCTTGAGCCTCTTGTTTATTTCCGCCTATCAGCACATCCTTTTAGCTATAAATAATCTGGGGACAACCAAACAAAATCAATAAAACTGGCTAAGTATTGGGGATTCGGTGCACCGAGCCATCTTGGATCTTCTCTAGTTCTATCCTCTCTACATCTAATCACCGCCCTGAGCTATTTTGCTTTGTCTCTAATCCTCAACTGAATCATTTCCTCATGTCTGAAAAAGCTTATCTCCTCCAAAGTATCCTCTGTCCCTGCAATCTGTAGGTTTCAACATGCTGATCTGGAAGCAGCGAGGCTCAGACCGGCCGTATTAGATTGTTGGGCAGTGTAACACCTCAAAAATATTAATAAAGCTTATCAAGATCTAATCGCCCAAGTTTAAGGTTATCAAAAACTTTTATTATTAAACTTGATATGAGTGCTTGTGTGAATTCTATTATTGAATGAATGATTAAAATTGCCATGTTTGATTGCTACCAATGGTAAAGATTATTTTAAAAAGGTTTACAACATCATCTAGACCACTTACAAGAAAAATCAAATAAAAATAAAATCAAATATAAGACATATGATCAAATGGTCACTTTTGTCATTATTAACCACTAGCCCACTTTGGGTGTTCCTAGTAAAATATTTCTAACAGACACAATTCCAATTCTTTTCACCTCTTGCTAGACCAACTCAAAGTGAATCCAAGCAAACTTTACAAATGCACAGAAACTATTTTCAAATCTATGTAAGAGGCATTGCAAAATTGAATCAAGTTCATATGCCTAGATCATCATTTTTCAAAAACCATTCAAACAAATTTCACTTGCCAATTCCCAGCAACCATAGACTACTAAGAAAATACTCAGATCACTCACCAAAAATCATTCAAAAATTTGAAAGTTGAATTCATGCGGCCATTTGGTCGAGCACCTGGCAGGCGCAGTACAACCTCAACCACTATACACTGTTTTGAGCTATCAATTGCTCATCTCTTGTACTGCAATCGACCCATTCAATTTTCTATGATCATCCCTGGTACTTGGCTGTGCAGAGGAGAGGCATCATTAGCCACATTGACCAGTGCCATGCCCGTACCGAGCCAGCCATGCCGGTCGAGCATGAACTATTCGCTGCACGCTGCACCGCCCTCAACCACGACACCTAGAGGATAGCCGTGACCTCATCGCCACCCCCTGTCCACCCCTTGACCAACAGCGAGAAGTAGAGACACTGGAATCGCCGCGCCCATTTAAGCCTCTGCCATGCCAAGAGCATGACGGAGCGCCGCAGTTGTCTCACACGCACACGCCGTGCCTCGCTCTCTCCGCTCGTACCCGCAGTCGCCGTGGCACCAGTGACCTCCTAGACATGATCGTTCATCGCCGCGCGCCTCGTGACCACCGTACTGAGTGACAAACACCCGCGTACCCGAATAGAGCGCCAATGTTGCCCGACCGACTGAGAACGCCCCTTGCCGTGCTGTCACGCGCATGACGATCACCGTAGTACCCCGCATCGACCCATGCCCTCCGCCATGCTTAGCGAGACCTGTAGCAGCGTCGCCGGAGGATCCCGACCATGCCGCCCTGCCTCCGACCTTGGTGTATAAATAGAGGCCACCCCATTCCTCATTCTGCACACCATTCCACTCCCCACTCACCCAGGAACCTCACCGACCCTTCCCCGGAGCAAGGTGAGCACCATGATGCCGGAATTTGGCCGGAGTCCACCGCTGCAGTCGAGGAAGGAAGCCGTCGATTGGATCCACCCTAGGAGCTGTCGTGACCACGCCTCGAACCGCCATCGACGACAAGCCCGATCGCCCCCATCGCCGACCCTACCTGGAGCCCCGGTGAGTCCCTAGCGACCCCCACCGCCATTTTAGGGTTCGTTTCTCGCTGGAGCTGTTCGACGAAGACGACGAACCTCAGCCGCAGGATCCTGTTCTAATCGTAGGGCTAGGATTGCTTGATACCGTTTCGGTTAGAATTAGTCGCTGACGCGTGGGACCGTTCTATCAGCAACCCGCTGCGCTAGCGTAGTGCAGTTGGGCCGGCCCATTTCTTTTCCTGTGCAGAGCCCAGTAATTCAAATAGACTTTTTCCATTTTAGTTAAAACTCTATTCAGTAGCTATATTCAAAAATTCAATTCAAAGAGATATACTGATCCAAAATGCATGATTCCAATTTTGCTAGAAAGGTATTGAAAATATCTAGTCAATCCCGTTGGATTCAAACCAATTGAAACTATAGATCACTTATACCAAAAGTAACAAGACAGAGGCTTTTGCCACTTCAAACATTTTTAGAAAATAAACTATAAATGGTTTTGAGTTGATTTCAACTCTCAAAAATCACATTTGCCATGATCTACTTGAATATGTAAAAAGATTTGGTTTTACAACTACGAAACATGGCTTAGTATTAAAAGAATGCTATATAGGCATTTCTAGTCACTTTAATATTATTAAATAATAATATTAAATCTTGTAATATATGATCACCATTTTAAATCACATTCCCAAGTATTAGAATAGATGATGATGACATGTGTCAACATGATCCACTATTTTAATTGGTGAATATTAATCTTAAGTATTTCTCAATGAGTAGAAATTACTTTTCTCAAATAAGATAAATGAGAATGTGTTAGTATTCGATGTGATGAATGAGATGATGCTAGATCATCTAATATGAGCCCTTGAGTGCTAAATAGAAATAGTTCAGGGTTTTTTGGTGATTGTGTACATTGTATGTATTTATAGACGCTAGTATCAATCCGGTCTACAACGAGGAGGAGCACTGCTTAAGGCAAGCCCACTATGCAAGCTATCCCTGCAAGTTTAGCTATGCCAGCTAACTTGTACAGATACCCTATGCAAACCTTTGAGATGCAACTTTACCAATTTCCTGTTTTACTCCAAGCTTTGCTTTTTCCTTTACTACAGTTTCTTATTTAGTTAATGAATTGTGATTAGTGGAAAATATGATGGATACCATCAAGATCATAGAACTAGCTTGGATACTTATACTTTACTAGCACCCCAATAGTGATACCCTCAATACTAGTGGCTAGTGCTAAACTAAACTTGATTACTCTAGATGGGAATACTTGGTGAAAATGATTATGAAAACCTTGGAATGATTATTCATTCTATTGAAATGTTTTGACATGTGTTATGATACATACTGATTTGATGATGAAAATGTTGAGGCATGAGCCTTGACTTTAATAAAACTGATGGTTGGATTCGGATGCGATATCATTTCAATTTTACCGTACAACCACAATACCTGAGTTGGATAGGGCTTGACTAGAAGTTTATATGTCTTAGTATGGGTTCCCTCGCAGCAGAGGTTGAACTGAGGCTACCTCGTGATGAATGTCCACCTATGCAGTGTCCAGGATGACAAATGGTCATGGCTGGGAGGCCAAGCTCATAGGGGAGGTGCCTATAATAGGGTGTGTAATTGAAATGTTAGGATTGATTATCCGCATACCAAGTATGATGATTCAGGGTTATCCCTGACGGATGTATCGAATTTTGTGGTAAAAGTGTACCATCTCTGCAGAGTGTCAAACTATTCGAATAGCCGCGTCCGCGGTTATAGACAGTTGGAGTGGCCATACCGTTCCGTTGTCAGATGTTTTCAAATGACTTGTGACTTAAAAGATGACTTTGACTTGACCACAACAGAGTTGTGAACATGAAATCTAAGTTCTCACTTAAGTAATATAGAGAACTAAACTTAGGTCTTTACTCTTAAGGCTTTATGAATTAAACCTGGCTTTTTCCAAACAAACCTAGAGCTTATGATTCCTACAAGTTTTACCTTACTTATGTTAGTGATAGTTTGCGAGTACTTAAAGAGTACTTATGGATTTGTCCCTGGCTATTTCCATAGCCAGACTATGAGGAGGATTACCCGGAAGATGGACAACAGGAGGTCTATGACAACTAGGATCATCTCCCATCGTCAGCATTGCCCGTGATTATGAAGAAGGAGCCTACTATGTTTACTTTCTGCTGCTTTGATTGTATTAAGACTGGATCATGAGATTCTTTATTTGTAAGACCTTTATTATGGTTTGTAATGGATGATATACTGTGGTACTACTTCTGTTATGTCTCGCAAAAATGTTAATCCTAGGATTGCCATGTACGGCATAACATGCATCTGGACTTAAAAATCCGGGTGTTGATAAGCAGCATGCGGCTGTGTCACCCACACTTACGTCAGAGGGATCTAGATCGGTCGCAATCCGGAGAAGCACCGGCAGCCACGGCTGAGACGACACCGTGCTGGTTTTCTTGGAGAAGCATCGGCCGCTCGTTGCTAAACCACGTTGCAGATGTCCTCCGGCTCGAGAGCGCCGGTGCATGGGCCTGCGTCCTGCGAGCTCTCCTCCATCCTCTGGTGATGGTGATCGACGAACTTGCACGTCAATGAAGTGCTTGCCGCCGGAGCTTGTGATAACTTGGAACACTCGATTTCATTGTAACCTTGGATCGATTTGATGTACTTCCTCCTTCTCAAAAAAGATATCCCAATGCTCAGCGGAGGTCTGGTCGAGATCGATATTCAACTTTGGATCGGTTTCTCATACAACACGGTTATGATGTTCAAAATTCAGTGCACAAGAAGGAGATAGACAGGCATAGGAGACGGACACCAGACGCGTATGTGCATGTCGACCTGGAGACTGCACCTAGTACGATACGGAACGGAACTGAGCATGGCTTCTGGTCATGATACAGGCAGAAAGGAGCGAGCTAGGCGACAATTGAAGACGTCAAGCGACGATGGACGAAAACGTAAGATAACGGGTGAAAAAAACTTTATATAATTCATTATTATGTATATAGATTTTGTTTTCCCGTAGCAACCCATGGACACCTTGCTGCTAGTCTTAAAAAAAAGTCACCGAGTCGACCAGTCCCCACTGGCGCAGCGGCGCATTCCTCCTCCCATCCCATGGCCGCCGCGCTCCCGCTTCTCCTCCTCCTGCTAGTACTCGCGCTCCCCGCCGCCACCAACGCGCTCACCGCCGACGGCCAGGCGCTGCTCGCCTTTAAGGCTGCCGTCGTGCGGGACCCTACGGGGGCCCTCGCCGACTGGAACGCCTCCGCAGCAGACCCCTGCTCCTGGAACGGCGTCGCGTGCGACGGCGCCGGCGCCAGCACCGTCATCCGCCGCGTCGTCGCGCTCTCTCTTCCCAGGAAGGGTCTTGTCGCCACCCTACCGGCGTCCGCTCTCCCGGCCTCCCTCCGCCACCTCAATCTCCGGGGCAACCGCCTCTTCGGCGGCCTCCCGCCTGCGCTCATCGCCGGCGCTTCGGGGCTGCAGAGCCTCGTCCTCTACGACAACGAGCTCTTCGGACCCGTCCCCACGGAGCTCGGGGACCTCCCCTACCTCCAAATCTTGGACCTCTCCGCCAACTCCTTCAACGGCCCTCTTCCCGGGTCGATCCTGAAATGTAGGCGCCTCCGCACGCTGGCCCTCGGCCGGAACAACCTCACCGGCCAGCTCCCGCCGGGGTTCGGCCAGGAGCTCTCAGCGCTGGAGCGGCTTAATTTGTCTTACAACCGGTTGTCAGGCGCCATCCCGGATGACATCGGGAACCTGTCCAGGCTCGAGGGGACGGTGGACCTGTCACACAATGAGTTCTCTGGACCGATTCCGGCGACTCTTGGCAACTTGCCGGAGAAGGTATACATTGATCTCACTTATAACCATTTGTCAGGGCCGATTCCGCAGAATGGGGCGCTGGAGAACCGTGGCCCGACGGCGTTCATGGGCAACCCAGGACTCTGTGGGCCGCCGCTCAAGAACGCATGCTTGCCATCGTCCAACCCGTTTGTTCCAAAGGATGGGGAGTCGGCACCAGCCGGTGCCAGGGGCAACGGGAGTGGGAGGAGTAAGGGGTTGGGAAAGGATGCCATTGTGGCCATTATTCTTACTGATGTGGTGGGGATCTTGATCATTGCCCTGGTGTTCTTCTACTGCTATTGGAGGGCAGCTTCACCCAAGGAGAAGGGACGGGGTGCCTCTAAAGCGTCAAGGTCCGGCAAGGATTGTGGATGTTTTAGCAGGGATGAGCCTGAGACACCTTCGGAGCAGGCAGAGCAGTACAGCCTTGTCGTGTTGGACCAGCAAGTGAAGTTTGATCTCGATGAGCTGCTCAAGGCATCAGCATTTGTGCTCGGGAAGAGTGGGATCGGAATTGTGTATAAGGTGGTTCTTGAGGATGGCCTCATAACAGCTGTGAGGCGGCTTGGCGAGGGTGGGTTGCAGAGGTTTAAGGAGTTCCAGTCTGAGGTTGAGGCTATTGGCAAAGTCCGGCATCCCAACATTGTTACCTTGCGGGCCTACTACTGGTCTTTTGACGAGAAGTTGTTGATATATGATTATATCCCAAATGGCAGCCTCTCTTCAGCAATTCATGGTATGATTTGCTTGGTTTATCAACTTGAATAGATCTCTCAAATGCCTAGGTTACATGATGTCCTATTATCTTTGCTATTTCATAGAATTGTCAAATGAAATTTTCCTCTGACAGGTAATAATATTTTGTAGGTCAGGGTGCTCTGATACACTAATATACTGCACTTCAACTCTAATTATATTTGCCTT
This sequence comes from Avena insularis, assembly GCA_023614405.1. Classification (NCBI taxonomy): domain Eukaryota; kingdom Viridiplantae; phylum Streptophyta; class Magnoliopsida; order Poales; family Poaceae; genus Avena; species Avena insularis. The sequence goes on along the minus strand of CM042688.1, from coordinate 411,296,417 downwards.
TGACATTTAACTTTTACTTACTAACAAAATTAGTCCCAGGAATTCAGCTGAGCATGTTTGTTTAGTCCATGTAATTTGATACATTACTGTTGTCATTTTTACTCTTATAGTTGGTAAAGTTTGACTTCATTTATGTGTTCCAAATGTTGATCTTCGCTAGCAAGTGTTACTACTAGAGTACATCCTTACTGCATAGTAGAACCTGTGTGGTCATTTCAGGCTACTGATGCGTTGGCTGATGAGCTTTGGTAACTCCTGATTGCTTTCAGGTAAACCTGGGACAATGACGTTCACACCATTGCCATGGGATGCACGTGTAAAGATTATGAAAGGTGTCGCCAATGGGATATCATTTTTACATGAATTTAGCCCCAAAAAGTATGTGCATGGGGATTTGAGGCCAAAAAATGTCCTTCTTGGAATGGACATTGAACCGTTCATTTCAGATTTTGGCCTAGGACGACTTGCAAACATTGCTGGAGTAGCGTCACCTTTCTCACAATCAGATCGGGTTGGTGTAGAGAAGGCTAAGAGTCAGCAACCAGATGCCTCAGTGGGCCCTCTTGTGAGCAGAGGTTCATGCTACCAAGCACCAGAAGCACTGAAAACACTAAAACCATCACAGAAATGGGATATCTACTCCTATGGTGTGATCTTGCTCGAAATGATTACCGGAAGATCACCCATCGTTCTCTTGGAAACTATGCAGATGGACCTTGTTCAATGGGTCCAATTCTGTATAGAAGAGAAGAAACCATCCTCTAATGTGCTTGACGCTTTTCTCGCGAGGGACTCTGAACGGGAAGATGAGATTATTGCAGTACTCAAAGTCGCTCTCTGTTGTGTTGAGGCTAATCCTGAGCGGAGGCCGTCGATGAGGCATGTTGCAGAAACCTTGGAGCGCCTTAACGATTCAAGCTAGAAAATCACTATCACAAAAGGGGATGATATCGGAATATATGATGGCTGTACAGCTCAGGCATGGCAAGGAAGCTTAGGGGAACATCAAGTAACATTAGTCAAGTATGTAAAATTGTCATTTTCCAGAGGCTCATGGATTTTCACTTGCTCTTAACAAGTACTCCCTCCGTTTCAAAATATAAGATGTTTTAGCTTTGTGAAAGGAGTGTATCTAGACTCCTTTTAGTGTGTAGGTTCACTCCAAACCTAGATGAATCTACACACTAAAAGTAGTCTAGATACACTCCTTTCATAAAGCTAAAACGTCTTATATTTTGAAACGGAGGGAGTATTAGGTACCATGTGTTAGTTATTCTTTCTTTGCAAGCATGTCTGCTAATATGAGTTATGGCCCTTGTGGCTTTAGGACTGAACATCGACTACTAGTAGTATGATATCTGAACATTTCTCTTGGAATCTTGGTTCGGGTGTTTTTTCCTTTTATTGTTCTGTAGTTTGCCAACAAGGGCTAGCAATGAAAGCATGTTTGACACAAGTGGGACTGCTAAGAACATGTTCAGTGTCCTTTTATTGCAAGATGATCTTTTTCTGTTGGAGAATTGCAAGGTGACCTGGTGGTGCATGGATCCAGAAGCTTGCCATTCATTTTTTTTTTTTTCGACATGTCTTGCCATTCATTTCGAAGTGGGCATGTGTGCGCGCGGGTGGGGGGTGGGGGGCGGATTTTTTGCGGGTTGTGACCGAAAGCCTCTCGCGCCATCTCCGAGGCAGCTGCATTCTCGATTTTGGCCACCAGGAGGATGGCGCGCTAGAAATGGCCCAATCAGCAGTTTCCAATGAGCTGCTTGCTAGACACAACGTGGAGATTCTTGGGGCGAAGCCTACATACCCTCCCTTGCACGAGATGCGGGTCAGGCCCAACTACTACGCTCAAATTGCCCGTTTCCAGCGAGCCACCCTCGTCGGGTGCCCCGTCGATGCAAAAGCGACACTCTCCTGCACGAGCTCGGCCAACGATGATGTAGGCGAGAAATTTACAACTGGTCTGGAAATTGGGACGGGATTCTTTCCCTCACCTCCCGCCGAGACACATGGAACTACCGAGCAAAGGCAAAAAGACAATAACTACATACATAAGATCTGAGTCTCTTAAAAAAATCATACAAGTTCAAGTGGCCTATCATTGAGACAAAAATGTGTTAAGCATATAAGCACTTTCGACTTTATTTGCAGTGGTCAGTTACCCAAGACGGGAATAGACTTTCCTTCTACAGAGTCCTTTTATTGCTCATCGCCGAAACCAGATCCACATGTTCCCCCTTCACCTTTCCCCGGTCAAGTCCGACCAACGGCGGCGGCAGCGACGACGCCTCAGCAAGACAACTTCCTCTTGTCATCGAACCGGCTGGCCGGGCGCCATGCCGAGTTGGAATGACGACGACAACTCCAGTCAATTGTATCTAAGGGTAAGTCCACCTCCCCCAATTCTTTCATAGGGTTAGGGTTTGGTAGTGAGTTGGGAATTAACGATTTACAATCAAATGAACTCGGTTTGATGTGTTAGGACATCACGGACATGGAGTATGCTCCTGACTCCTATGAAGATCCCAGCTTCTGCGGCATAGCAAAAGATTGTCCTGAGGTCTATCACGTCCACAAACTTGAGCTTGTCAGGCATGTTGCATTTGAAGGAACCAACACAGGCCACAGATTCTACCTCTGCCAAGTTCAGAACGTATGTGCTTAGCTCCTTGTATCGCCAGACAAGTTGTCTGCCAAGTAGTAGATCTGTGCCAATGAACTTCTGACCTGTAGGAGGTTGAAAACTGTGGGTTTGTGGCTTGGATGGACAATGAATGGCCAAATGCTACGAAGAATGCAATTGTGAAGCTATAGGGGGTGTATGATGAGAGAAGTAGCGCAAGAATTGATGAGAGGATTGAGAATGCGAAGTTGGTGAAGCAACTGTCTGATGGGAAGAACAAGCTTGACAAAAAGCACTCAAGTGTGATGGTTGGTGTGAAGAAATTCATAGAAGAAACGGAGAAGAAGGTCTTGGGAGAGAACTTGTCTAGGATGAATGACAATAACGCGCGATCTGAGGAGATGAATTCCACGTAGACTGAAGTGTTGAGGAATGAGGTTGATTTGCTGAAGAACGTGCAGAAATCCTAGGCAGAGGTAATGAAAATGAAGCAGAAGCAATGGGATGAGGATCGGAAGATCTTGAAGGAGGAAAATAAGAAACTAGAGTACACGTTGAAAGGATCATATGTGCATCTAGAGGGGGGTGAATAGGTGCTACTTTAAATTTTACTCTTTTTTAATCTAGGGTTTGACACAAAGGTAAATTCTCTAGATATGCAACTAAGGTGAATTTACCTATATGTCACACTAGCACAACTAACTAAGTAAGAGCAAGATATAAGTAAGGTGCGGTAAAGGATAGAGGTAACCGAAATGAAGAACGCGGGGACACGAGGATTATTTCCCGTAGTTCCTTCCTTTTAAGGGGAAGTATGTCTGCATTTGGAGAGGGGGTGGTTTCAAACCACCAACGCCACAAAAGGCCTCCATTGTTCTCCGATGAACCTCACCCCAAGGGCATCGATTCACTCTTCCACTATATCGGTAACCTTCGAGGTGGAAATCGGCACCTTTACAACAAGTTCGAGGCACACATCCACAACTGAATTGGAGGCTCCCCAATCCAAGCAAGCTGTCACAACAATCAAAGACAAGCTTGTAAGAACCAAATCAAGGCCTAGGGTTTCCAATGAAACCCTAGAGCAAGGGGCCCTCAAGTGAATGAGGGGGAAATGAAGATCTCTCTTGGTGAAGCTGTAGATCAAGGCCTCCTCCTTCGATTCCCCAAAGATCAAGGACTTTGGGTGGTTGGACATGGAGATCTTGGATATTTGGTGGCTCTCAAATGGTGTTCTTACTTTTCTGAAAACGAGCATCTTGAGGTAGGGGATGAGGTCCCCTATTTATAGGCCCACTTCTCCAGACCGTTTTCTACCCGTTGGGGAGTTTCCACACTAGAGACTCTGGTCTGGAGACCGGAGACTCCGGTCTGCCAGCAGCTCACATCAGAGACTCCGGCCATTCTCCGGCCCATCTCCGGACCCCCAATCAGAGTGTCCTGGACCTGGTCTTGAATGTCCCTCAGGAGACTTGGCCTAAACTCTAGACCGAGGAACACCAGAGACTCCAGAGTTTGCACACCGGAGACTCCGGCCTGTGACTCCACACCGGAGATTCCGGCCAATCTCCGGTCTGTCTTTGGACCCCTAGTTAGAATGACCCTGGGCATCAGCATCGATCCACTCCGGAGGTTTGGGCCGAAACTCTGGTGCACACCAGAAACTCCGGTCCTTGCACACCGGAGATTCCGGTCTAAACTTTTCATCAGGCTTTTATTTTACATAGGGAAACTTCCTGCTGTTGTGGACTTTTCTGTTTTCAGTAGATCAACCTGAAATAATTAGCACACAGTAAAAAATGTCCCCAAGTTGTTAACGAGCACCAAAACTAATTAAGACAATAAATGTCCTTTCACATGCTCTATGATTTGTTCAAAGCCAATGATGCTAACAAGGATAAGCTGAAGAAGTTCAAGGATATATGTGATGGTTGACTCTTTTGTTGCAGCTTGTGGTACTGCTGACGGTGGTGATAGGATGAAACCCACTTTTGATGTGCTGGTAGGTTAACACCATGGTGGTATGTTAAACTATGATCCCCTTTTGGAAACGATCATGCAATATACCGAGACTGCGGTGACCCAGCATACCACTGCATGTTGTAGTATACTATAGTCGTTGACATAACACCAATGAAACACCGTTCATTAGTATTACATCCCTCAGAAGTGTACAACAGAAACACAACGGGTCCAAGACAGGACTAAAGGTTAGAACTCGACTATTTACAAAAGATCCAGAGAACAAACTAGGTTAAAGAGGAAGAAAACATCTTCTTACAAAGAAGAACCAGAAAGAACAACTTAGAACTAACTTGTGACTAAGACTAGTATATCTAACCAATTGGCTTGCCATTGCTGCTATTGCAATGCTCTACATAAGTAGGTTTTATGGCTAGAGAATATACTCATATCTAATCAGGAACTTCTTCTTCACTCTAGTAGATGCATATGTTGACTCCGTTGACTTTCTTGAAGAGCTTGAGCTTTCGATGAGGGTTTCTTGAGCAGAAATTGATGTTGACGCCGTCTTCAACGGCTTAGATCCTAGCAAGGGTTAAGAAGGTACGATTGAGAACGAGTGTACTCAGTAAGTTCACTAAAGAGGAGTGTATGATGCTCTATCGCTACAGCCACAGACCAAAGGTCATACGCAATGCAGGTTTTCGTAAACATTTCTTCAAAGGTTGCTTTTATTCTGAAAACTATGTCCACCAGCCTTCACAGGTTTACCAGAACTTTCGTGGAGTTCCTTTCCTGCCGCATTCGTAGCTCCTTCCCGGAATAGGGAGTAACATGTCACAGTTCTTACACTCTACAGAGGTGCGTTGCTTTACCCATGAGAGATCAAATCCTTGTTTCACAACCAGGCAGCTTATTCCCGTCCAGAATTCCGTGATGTGGGGGCCAGTAGATGATCCAAGCCAATCATTGCTCTTCTCCGTGACCCCGCATGAAGACACGATCCCCCAAGAAGGTTTACCATGAGTACAGTCCGGGTAGCCTCTCGAAGACTCTGTAAGAAGCTCTGCTTGGCAGCCACCATTAGCTATGGTGAACCTCTACCAAGACAACTATGCACAGATAATCTAGACACCAATATCATGGGGCACTGAGGGGTCCCACTCATGTTGTCGTGGTGTGGAACACGACAGCACCATCAGGAATAGCATGAGAGGGGTCAATCAGGATGCTATCGGTGGCTACTCGGGCACAAATCTGCAGTTGACAAATCTGATGTACCTGTGTTCAGAGCCCTCTTCTCGAGGTAACACTCCTACTTCTGCAAGGATCTACTATATGGGGAGTTGGTGCTCAGTACAAGTGGTCCTTGAGCTGTTTCCATAGATGCTATCAAGAGCTAGAGGAACATGAACTACTCAACTTGTTGATTATGGCTAACTTCTAACTTGTCATGTCTTCCCTAGAACCCTGGAACTACCCCTCCTTATATACTGGTGGAAGGGTAGGTTACAATGTAGGCTCTAGGGTTTACTATTTGGGCTTTGGGTTTACAAAGCGGGCCGGCTATCGGGTCCAGCCGGTGGTCCAGGACCCGATCAGGCTCCAGTACAGGTGGGGATAGCGCCACAGTGTCTCAGCGCCACTGCTTTGGGTGTCACCGAGTGCTTTATCTGTTAGCCGGAGCTTTATCCATCAACCGGTGCTTTACTCGTCAGCCTCCAGCCTTGGCACTTTGGCATCCTCGTCTCATAGTGCCGACAGGGCAGCGCGCCAGCCTATCCAGTTAAGGGGTGCACTCAGCAAGGAGCGTCACCCTCTCCCATACCTTCGGCCAATGGATCCGAGGCGTCCGGGTAGAGGTGGCCACCCAGCCGACTCTCCTGGCCACCCGGCTAGACGGGCCACCCGGGGAACCTTGAGGAAGACCGGGTGGAGCGTTCCACCCGGCCATGGTTCTTTGTCTTGCGGCCATCCGGCCAGGTCTCCCTGGAGCCGGCCAGTTGAGTCTGGCTTGGCCTACCCGGGGGTCATCCCCCTAACACTAGTCCCCGAGCGTGTTGGGACTTTGCTTTGTGGAGAAGTTCTTACATGCTCATTGGCTGAGCCTGAAATGATTGCTGATGAAGACCATATCGCAAACTGTTTTGTAGTGCTTGTCATTTTCCGTCTTGAGATGCTTGTTGTCCCCGGTGGAGTTTACCGGTTGCGGGTCCGGTGGCCCACCCACAGGGTGTGAGCGGCGACTGAATTTCCCGGCTGTTGCAACCGGCGTGGGAGGGGAATCACCATGTTGATGACGCCAGTGCTTGCGTTGGCCATGCCTGCCCCTCTGGCACGCGTCGCATCAGATTGACCTCTCGGCCTGCCGCGGCAGTTTTGGTAACTACACACATGCCTTCATCATAGAGGTTTCTTGGGGATCGTGCACGCGCTTGGCCTTCGCAGTAATGCCTGCAGGATCTTTTGTGGGACTTGCTCGGGCGCACACGATCCAGAGCCGAAACATCGTGGTGGGAGTAGAGCGGTCCTTTGCCACGTGGTGGAGGGGAGCGCGGGGGGCGTGGTTGCCCTGCCTCGATAAATAGGGGCGCAAGTTAGAGTTCTTTCCCCACTTCATCTTCTCCATGCGCCCATTTCTTCTGCCCTTTGCGCTCTGCCTCCTCGTTGCTTCCTTGCGCCGCCGTTTTTTGGTCGTCGGCCCCGCCGCCTGCCTTCTACGACAACGGGACCTCGGTTCTCTAGCGTGACCAGCACGGGTGTGGATCATACGTCACCGACGAGCTTGTCCAGAAGTATCGGCGGGGGAAATTCATCCCATCGGAATGTGTGGTGAGGCATCGCCTCACGCCGGAGGGGGAGCGGGTGCCGAACCCCCGGCCCGGGGAAGCTGTCGTCTTCCACGCCCACTTCACTCGTGGACTTGGCCTACTACTGAGAAGGTTCGTCCTCGAGCTTCTTATGTCCTTCGACCTCCAAGTCCACCACTCGGGGGGCCAACGCCATTGCGTAGCTGACGCACCATGCGGCCTGATGCAAAGCCTTCTTGGGGGTTTGCCCGGACGTGGCAAACTTCTTGAAGTTTTTCAACTTCATTGTCCAGGTGGTGGGGAAGGGTGGCCCCCTGGCGGAGACTGGCTGCTGTGCCATCTGCCCGCGACCGTCGTTAGCGATTCCACGGCAGGAGGTTCCTAACACCATCAAGCTATGGTAGCGCTCGTACTTCTATGTGCGCAACCACACTGAGGTGGACTGTATGAAGGTGCCGACGTTCACCAACGTCCCCTCCACCCGGAAGGCGTGGAGCGTCCAGAATCTGGGCTCCTCGGCCGACATGGAGCGTATGGCCGCCCGCGTGGGGGTGCTAGTGGAGAAGGAGTGGCTTACCGCCTGGGACATCCTGCTGTCCTGGATGACGAGCCATGTGCTTCTGATGCAGCAGCGGTTGCACAAGATGTGCCACCTGTCTGGCGCCTTGGATCCTATGCGGGTGTCCCGGCTGGAGGTACCGTGCGGGTCCCTTCGAGAGTGGCTTGCCACCATCTCGTAGGAGACGCTGGCGGAGGACTGGACCTTCTCTTGCCGGCCGTACCACCGCAACCGGCTGCCGTCGAAGTTTAGCCTCCTTTCTTCTTTTCTTTCGGGTGAACGTGTCCCTAGGGATCTCTTCTTGCCTCTTATTTCCCCCTTGTTGAGTAGGTTTTTACGGCACAGCTAGTGGAGGACGGCATGGTGGACAACGAGCTTCCCTCCTTCTTGGCCGACTTCAAGCCAGCAAAGTTCCCTTCGTAGGAGCTGGAGCGCTTCCCCACCCGGGCCGACGAGGGCTCTGAGTTCCCAGCCGGTGAGGGTGCGATTCTGGCCTTTGTTAGTTTTTCTCTTCTTTGGACTTACACTTGATGTTCTGCTTGCACCCTGGAGCAGCCACACATGGCATGGATGCGGACCTGACTGAGGTTGCCGCCTCTCGGGCCAGGGGAAAACAGGCTACCTCGACCAGCACTGCCCCAGCCGAGGGGTGGGGGGGGCTCAAAGAGGGCTCGCCAGCCGAGGGCCACGACTACTGCGCCAAGCGTCACCAGGTACGTGCCCTTGCTCCCTTTTCTTTGCGTGGCTGTTGTCTTGTGCCTTACTCATTGTGCTCTTCTCGTCTTTCGTGAAGTGAGGCGATGTCCTTGGCCAGCTCCGCGACCATCGCCACCGCGCATGACCCTCACCCGTCTAGAGATGAGGGGCCCACTGCATTGGCTGCTATCTCTACTGCCAAGCCAGCTGAGGCTGCAGCCTCTGCTGCCAAGCCGATTGAGGATGCAATTTCTGCTGCCAAGCCAGCCAAGGATGCTGCGTATGTGGTGGATACGGTGGCGCCAGCCGCTCCCGTGACCCTGCATCGGGCCTCTGCCGCCTCCAGGCTCACTGATTTGTTCTCGGCCCCTAGCCTGGGTCAGACGGGTTCTGCCGCCTATCAGGTGGAGGATCCCGTGGAGGCGGCGAGGTAGGATCCCGCGTAGCCGGTGGTTGAAGACGGCGGACGGGAGGCAGCCCTCGGTTCAAGCGCTACGGCTCCAGAGGCGTCACGTGGGGCCTCCAGCGATGACGATGACCTCCAGCCTACCGGCTAGCAGGCGGCTCTGGTTGCGCCATTGCCGGACTCCGTCTTGGCGCAGCTTTCCGAGTCGACGCCCATTGCCCTTGGCCAGACCCGCCACATGGTGGAGGTGATGAAGCAGGGGCTTGGCGAGGCCAAGGCGCTGGGGGCGTCCCTTGAGGTAAATATCTTCTCTGCCGTTTTTCGTTGCCCTTCTTTGCTATTGTTCTCTTTGTTCTCTTTTCATTGTGCCTTCCTTGCAGAAAGTTTTTGTTGAAGCCGCCAAGACCTCGCAGGACCTGGGGTGCAAGATTGCTTGCTCTGCCATGTCCTTCTAGTTGCACGAATTTTCGCATTTCTTGTTGACCATTGGGTACCCTCCTACAGCTCTGCTAGCGGACAAGCATCGGGAGGTGGAGAGGCTAAAGGTGGAGGTTGCCCGGCTAGAGGAATCCAAACCAGAATCACCAGGCCTAGATCGGTCAGCTGGTGGAGTATCAGAAGAAGATGGAGGTCAAGGACGGCTAGGCCAAGAAGGTTGCTGACACCCGGACTGAGGCGCTGAAGAATCTTGAAAAACTTCACACCCAGCAGGAGGAGGCGCTGAAGACCGCCCAGGCCAAGGAGAAGGCGGCTCTGGCGGAGCCGTGTCAAATCGCCAAAATCGTCATCAGTAAGTGGTTCTTCCTTCAATGATCTTGCTCGTCTTGTTCTGCAACCAGTTTTTGACAACCATCTCTTTCCCGGGTGCAGCCCAGTACCCTAGGGCGACTAACCAGGCCCTGGCCCGCGTCCCCGAGGTAGATGCCGGACGCGACCTCTGTTCGGAGGAGTTGGTGGTTGTCGCGTGCGAGGAGGGCAAGAAGCTGCGGGATGCTTCCCTTGACATCTACGAGTATGTCTGGCCGAACACCACTCCATCGGCTACAATGGAGGCCTTGGCGAAGAAGCTTCTCGCTGCTCCTGAGCTGATGGACGTGGCATGGTACTAGGCGGTTCGTGGCGGCGCAGAGATGGTCCTGGCACTGCTGAAGTCCTGGTACCCCGACGTAGACCTGCAGAGTCTCTCTAGAGGGTTTCGTCAGGGGACCAACCACGATCAGCTTCGCGCTGAAGTTCCTAACATCCGCTCCTGCGGTGTCAAGATTGGAAGCTTCGTCCAGCTGGACCGGGACTTTGGCGATCTAGCCGGCACGGAGGGGTACCACTTCAGCCCGCTAGAGGCTCTAGCCAATGACGACACCCCGATTGCGACAAGCCTTGCCTCTGTCGATGCCGCCTCCAGCAGCCACGCTCCACCCGATGCCACTGGTCCTCAAGCTTGATCCCCGATATGCCGGGAGTATTTGTATTTGATGAAAACTTGCCCTTCCGTCTATAGATGTGAACAACTTGTCCTTTGTTCTGTCGTAAAAAATTTCAGGAGCTTCGTCTCCTTTGTGATGTTGTCTTGTGCTTTTTGTGCGTGCATTTTGCTGCTTGTCGTACTTGCTATGTGCTTGCTTCTGTGTGGGGGCGCGCGAGCGCACCCATATGGTGTAGCTCCCCGAGGTTTGGGCCGGCTGGAGAATCCAACTGGGTCGAAGCTCCTTTATGTTGTTGCTTGTTGCAGGTTTTCTACGTGGGGGCGCGCGAGCGCACCCACAGGTTGTAGTCCCCGAGGTTCGGGCAGGCTGGAGCATTCAGCCAAGTCGAAGCCCCTTGTCTACTCTTCTGCCATCTAGGGGGGCTAGCCTCCGGCTCTAGTACTTTGGCTCATGCAAAAATGAAAGCACAAGCAGTGGTTTGTGCATTAGACATGCATAGGGTAAATATAGTATGTAGTTGTTCGTTTGGCTGAAAACTTTGTTGTTTCACGCAAAACTAATAGCCTAGTCCTTTTATTAGCGAGCACTGGCTATTGAAGCTGTGCCCTTGTCGGCTGATAGCCGGAAGCAAGGGTTTGTTTAGTTAGCGTACTACATAATACTTCGGATTTCAGCTATCGGCTTCAAGCGAGCAAGCGCAACCGGAACATCCAGACATCTTGTTTTCCTTAGGACTTTTTCCTGCATGGGTCTTTGAGTTCTGCTCTTGCCATGTCTGTCAGCCGGCTTGCGGTCTGCAGCCGGAATCAAAGAGAAATCTCTTGGAGTCGCGTACAGTACTTCGTCTTCTAGATTGCACGGCCGTTTGGGCCATCCAGCAAATCCACAAGAGAGAGTGCCGGGTTCAGGGTTTAAAAAATAATGCAGCCAAAAAACTTCAAGTTATGCAGCAGAAAATGCCAAATGATTACGGAATCCTCGAGACTATGTCGAGGCTTCTCAACTTGTTCATTACATAAAGGTAAGATACATTTTCCCTTTACTCAGGTGTAGAATGGGTGAAGCAGGTTCACATTCCATGGGCTTTCAGTTTCTTCGCTAGAGCGGACCATCATGTTCTTCACCGGCTGACGAGTGTCAATCAGGTAATATGAGTTGTTCTGCAACACCCATCTGATGATGAATGGACCTTCCCAAGGTGGAGCTAGCTTGTGCATCCCCTTGGTGTCTTGTACCAGCCGTAAGACTAGGTCGCCCTCTCAGAACAAAACATTGCGGATCCGGCTATCGTGATAACGGCATAGGCTCTGCTGGTAGATAGCGGACCTGAATAGGGCCAGCTCTCGTGCCTCTTCAAGGAGATCGACGCTGTCTTCCCATGCTTCCTTGGCCTGCTGCTCATTGTACAACAGTGTGCGTCGAACTCGATGTTAGTTGGTAGGACTCCCTCTGCTCCGTAGACAAGGAAGAATGGCATGTAGTCGGTGGAGTGGTTTGGTGTTGTGCGCAGGCTCCACAGCGCAGCCAACAGCTCCTCTATCTAGCATCCGGGAGTCCTCATGAGCGGCTCGATCAGCCTTGGCTTGATTCCGGCTAGGACCAGACCATTTGCTCGCTCGCACTACCCATTGGACTGGGGGTGCGCGATGGAGTCCAGGTTGAGGCGGATGCCTTTGTCACCATAGAAACGCGTGAAGTCTCCTTTGGCGAAGTTCGTGCCGTTATCGATGATGCTGTTGGGGTAGCCGAACATGTGATGATGTCGGTGAAGAACTTGACCACTATCGGTCCATCCAGTTTCTTGATTGGCTTTGCCTCGATCCACTTGGTGAACTTGTCCACGGCCACCAGCAAGTGCGTCATGCCAGATTATGCTATTTTTAAGGGGCCTACCATGTCCACGCTCAGACGGCAAATGGCCAGGTGATAGCGATCGTCTTGAGCACCGATGATGGAGTGTGTTTCTGCTGGGCGAATTGCTGGCACCTGTTGCATGCCTTCACCAGCTACTCGGTGTCCTCCAGCATCGTGGCCAGTAAAACCCATGGCGGAATGCCTTTGCCACTATGGCTCGTGATGATGCGTGGTGACCGCATTCGCCTTGGTGAATGTCTACCAACAGCCGGATTCCTTCTTCTTGGCTTACATAGCATTGATATATTCCTCCCACGCTGCTCTTGTAGAGCTCATTGTTGACGATGGTGTATGCGCTTGCCCTGCGCTTCACTTGCCTTGCCTCGACCTCTTCATCGGGCAACTCCCCTTTAGCTAGGAAGTTCATGAACGGCTTGCCCCATGGAGGTGTCTCCTGGATGCCGCAGACGGTCTGCATGATCATCTTGACTTCCACGCTCCTGGATGGCTTGGGTTCGTCAGGTGGCCTGCCGGGTGGGAGGCCGGAGCCGGCAGTCCCCGGGCTGCTGGAGCCGGCTAGGAGTGTCACGGCTTTTGGCCCGCCAGTCCTCAGGATGGAGGCGGCAGTCCCCGGGTGTGGTGTGGTAGTCCCCGGGTGTGGCGTGGCAGTCCACGGGTGTGGCGCAGTAGTCTCCGGTTGTGGTACGGCAGTCCCTAGGTGCGGTGCAGCAGTCCCCGCGACCTTGGCCGCGGCTTCGGGTTGCTTGGAGCCGGCAGTCCCCGGTTCCACATCCAGCATGATGGAGTCAGACTCCGGAGATAGCGTGATGGAGGGCTTGCGCAAGTGTTCGAGGGCGACCCCAAGCGGAATTGCTGCTCTAGTTGACCCGACACGGGCAAGTGCGTCCGCGGCTTCATTGTTTACTCAAGGCACATGATGAAACTCGCATCCTTAGAAGCATGCACATAGCTGATGTACGAAGAAGCGGTATATCACCATGTTTGCGTCCTTGGTGTCCCAATCGCCTGATACTTGTTGCACCACCAAGTCCGAGTCGCCAAAATAGAGGATGCGCCTGATGCCGATCTCTTTTGCCATCTTGAGGCCATGGACGAGTGCTTTGTACTCAGCGACACTGTTGGATGCGTGGAAGTGAATCTGCAGAACATACTCCAGCCGGTCTCCCTTTGGAGAGGTGACGACGACCTCGGCTCCGAGTTCCCCATACATCTTGGAGCCGTCGAAGTGTAGCTTCCAGTGCGTGGAGTCGGGGCATGGAGGCAGGTATTGTATCTCTTCCCAATCGACGAGGAAGTCCACCAGGGCCTGAGACTTGATCGCCGTTATTGGCTCGTACCGGATGTAGTGCGTGGCGAGCTCTATTGCCCATTTTGCCACCCGGCCTGTGGCGTCCTTGTTGCCGATGATCTCCGATAGGGGGGCTAACGCCACTACCCGAATGGAGTGCTCTTGGAAGTAGTGCTTCAATTTCTTGGCGGCCATGTACACGCCATACACCAACTTCTGATAGTGAGGGTAGTTATGCTTTGACAGCGAGAGTACCTCCCTCAGGTAGTACACCGGGCGCTGAACCGACTGAGACTTTCCTTCTTCTGGCCTTTCGACCACCAGTACGACACTGATCACCCGGTTGGTAGTTGCAATGTACATCAACATTGGCTCCTTTGCAGTGGGGGCTGCTAGTATTGGTGGAGAGGATAACATGCACTTGCGTTCGCGGAAGGCCTCGTCCGTCTGGGCCGTTTAGATGAACTTGTCTGTTTTCTTCATGAGCTGGTACAGGGGGAGTGCTTTCTCTCCCAGCCGGCTGATGAACCGGCTGAGGGAGGCTAGGCACCCCATGAACTTCTGCACGCCGCGTAGATTTTGTGGCAGCTGCATGCGCTTGATTGCGCCAATCTTCTCTAGGTTGGCCTCGATTCCACGTTCTGAGATGAGGAAACCGAGGAGCTGGTGATGACCCACAAGTATAGGGGGTGTATCGCAGTATTTTCGATAAGTAAGAGTGTCGAACCCAACAAGGAGCAGAAGGTGCTGGCTAGTGGTATGGATCAGGAATTCTCTGCAAATACTTAGCAAACGGATTTTTAGGGGTTTTTGATAAAGCAAGTAAACAAAGTACGAGTAAATAAAAGATAGTAGGAATAAATGCAGCAAGTGGCCCAATCCTTTATGCAGCAAAGGACAAGCCGGTTGTATTACTTAAGATGACAAAACGTTCTCGAGGACACATGGGAAGACTGTCAAGTGCTTTCGCTTCATATAGTTGATTAATCTTCTTTAGCTTGCTAAGTGTTGTGTGGGTGAACCTATGCTAATGTACTGACCTTCCTAGGACTAATACATACTTGTGATTATAGCCCTTGCAAACATCCGTAAGTACAAGAAAGTAATTAAGGTAGAAACCTAACCACAACTTTAAACTCTAAGACCCTTACGTCCCTTGTGCAATGGTTTCCTAACGGGGGTTCAGGGTTCTGTCACTCCGGCAACCCCTACCATTAGTAGCCAAATACACAATCAATTCCCATAGGCCCATATAGGTGAAGTGTCATGTAGTTGATGTTCACATGACACCACTAGAAGAAGTACACCACAACTTAAATAACAATCTATTGAATCTCTCTCAACACAACTCCACTACTAACAACATGACTTCTCCCATGTCCTCAAGAACAAAACGAACTACTCACAAGACATCATATGGATCATGATCAGAGATGGAATAATGATGTATAACAATCTGAACATAAACAATAATTCAATGGTTCACTCAATAGCATCAACTACAAAGAGTAATCAACAACGGGAAAGTTTCTCCTATGAACTATAGCAAGATTCAACGCAATTGTTACAACAATATGGAGATGGTGATGAGGGTCCTGATGGTGATGATGGTGGTGGTGATGATGATGATCCCGATGAAGTCCAGCTTGATGGTGGTGTTGATGGCGACGATATCCCCTCTCTGGGAAGGAATTCCCCCGATAGAAATCTGTCTGCCGGAGAGATCTTTCTGTCTGTCGGAGAGATCTTTCTGTGGTGTTGATGGTGGTGGTGTTTTCCGCCCCGCAGAGGCGGCGGAATCTTTTTGTGGTCGCTCTCCGAGTCTTAGGGTTTTGGGAGGATGATATACGCCAGAGGAGAGAGGCTGGAGTGGGCCAGGGTGGCCACACCACCTCCTGGCGCGGCCTAGGGCTGCCCGCGCCAGGGGGTGGTGTGGGCCTCAGGACCATCTCCACTCCGCCTTCGGCATCCTTAGTCTTCTGGAAAAATAGGATTTTCCGTATATTTTCCCGGATTTTCTGATCTTCGAATTTTGCCTCCAAACAACACCTTTTCCATCGTAATCCTGATCGCAGGTCCATGCTCCAAAAGTCATCAACCATGCGAAAACAGATGAAATAACATAAGTATCACCTCTCAATACGAAATATATCAATGAATAGTAGTGAATTAAGACATAGAATAGTGATGCAAAATGGACATATCAACTCCCCCCAAGCTTAGACTTCGCTTGTCCCCAAGCGAAACTGAGCTCAATAAACATGGCCTCAGGTTTATGGAGTGAAGAGTTGATAAAAGAATACGGACAAGAAGCATCACATTCATCAATACATAGATCATAATAGAAGACAACTCACTATTATATAACTCAACTTGTAATGAGTAAAGGAAACACAATAAATATACATAAAGTGAATCATAATTGGTAATGGCAAACTTAGCTCTTGGTCGAAGAATAGTTGATAATTTGCTGGAGTTCACAAATAGCTAGTTTTCAATGATAGCTTTCAAAGTAGTAAACATCAAGATAAGAGCAATGTGCAAAACAAGGAACATAAGAAACATGATTGAATAAATCATCATATGAATGAATGAATAAACACAACAACTCAAAATACTTGCTGAGATAAAAGGGAGTAGGTTTACTGACTCAACTACAAAGTAAGAGAAAGGCCCTTCGTAGAGGGAAGCAGGGATTGCAAGTCTCATAAAGAACTCCCAAAAATTATGATACTTACTAGCTTTCAGCTCTCATTGCCCCTATCATAGGCATCTTTTGGTGATTAAGGTTAAAGTGACACAACTAAGAGGATATGCTTCACAAGTTATAAATTGAAGTCCCATGCCCCTTACTTATGAGTACCGAACCTCATGCTACTCAACTTCAGTCACAAGCAAGCTCTTGTCATTGTAAATACATGTGTATCATTAAGAACCGCCAACGGGTACCCCTTGCACATGACACAGGAGTTATCCCATAATCAAAATGACAAGGCAAGCAGACAGTAAGCATCTTAGCGATCTTTTTATTTATTTGCATAGGTTTTTATTGAGGATGCTTCATAGAATGCTCACTATAGTTATGCTGCAAGTTTCCACCATGATTAGGCATGGATTAGGCTAGCGGCCTAGGCGTTTCTCTAACACACATATAAACTCCATAATCTTACAAGTTCCACTTTTATTTCACACCGTCGGGATCCATAAGCAAAAGAACATGATATCAACTAGGTACAAAGTACCAAATGAAGTGTTGAAAGCTGTCCCCATGATACATGGTTCTGCTAACTTCAACTCATAAAGCGCAAGCATATACGCAACAAAGAAGGACCCAATGGTTCAAGTTTATTAAATGCAAGAAGGTAAAGTGTGCCGTCAAGTTCGTGAGAGCTTTAATCACTAATTTTCACATAACAAGTTTAATTTGGGAGGTAGGTAAAACAAGAATTTACTTGGAATAGCAATAATGCTACTAGGTAGGTATGGTGGACACAAATGGCAAAGGTTTTGGTTTTAAAGAGGTGGATGCACGAGAAGAATACCCTCTCAGTATAGGTTTTTTGCTAGCAAGGCTGGGTAGCAACTATAAGAGTTGAAGGAAACAAACAAACATACAAGTGATAAAGACAAACATGCCATCTTCCTTGGAAGCACAAAAGATCTTAACTAGAGAATGCTAGACTTATGAGCAAATGAAGAAAGAAAGATGATGAAATTATTTTTCTCTAGAGTACTTCTATCTTTTCATTCAACTCTCAAAAATAGTGTGTTACTAACCGAGCCAGGTTTGCCAAAAGCAACTGAATTAACCCAATGATCCCAAAGTGATACCAATACTAACAACAAGATCAATCATATAACCACGAATTGAAAACTAATATAAGCTATGCAAAAGAGTAAATGATAGAACTTCTCATTAATATTCCATAACGGCAACTCACACCAAGGGATACATATCTAACAAGAGAGGGGACACTTCCATAATGCAAACCATACTACATAATAACTCCTCTATTCATGATATGACTCTACTAAAGAGGTAAAAAGATAGAAGATAGTGATGTGATACCGCGGCACTCCCCCAAGCTTGGAACAAACCAAGGGGATGCCAAACCTAATGACTAATTACTCCTTTGGTGGTGGTGGTATCCTCTCGATTAGCTCTCTGATAAGTTTCCCCAAGTCCTCAATATCGAAGGTGAGATTACGAATCAGCTATGAGTTTTGCTCAATGCGGCTCATGATCATGTCAGGTTGATAATTCCAGCTCTTGCTGTTCTTTCCCCACTCTTCCTCCTTGAAGTCTTCTTTTCCTGCATGGCTAGAACGAGGCAAATCCAAATTGGAGGGTAATTTCCCCTTGGGCATATTCTGGTATTGATGCTCATGGATAAGGGTATGGAAATGATTCTTGGTGCGTGGAGGAAGTGACCAGGGATCTGAACGGTGATGAGGAGGCTTCCCTCCAATGGCTAGATTTGCCACCACTCCAATGCTTGCAATGGTAGTGCCGGTGTGCGGATGTTGGCCTTGCTCCTCTTCACCTTCACTCTTTATCTCCTTCTCCTTCTCGGGGTCTTGGAGGTCTTCCTCCATGGGCTCCTTCCCTTTATCCTTGTCGGACACCATTGTGCTTCTAAGCCTTCAAATAGTATGTCCTGGCAGAAACAGATCGAAACGAAAACACGATATACGAACCTCGAAATATCTAGGGTATTATATATTACAAAGTTTCATAACAAGATGAAGGTACTGGGTGAAAACGGGTCGGAGGCGGAGTCCGGGGTGGACTCACCACCTGGTGGCGCGGCCAGGGGAGGGACCGTGCCACAGGGTGGTGTGGGCCACCCTGGCTCCGTTTCCGTCTCTTTTTCGCTTCGTAGCTTCCCTTATTGACTGAAAACTGCAAAAGTATAGTTGGATTGTATTTTCGTGGAACTTTTCTTACCAGAATTGTTACCTATTTGGAAACGGACTCTGCATGTCTCTGAATTTGGTATTTAGTAGATTCTTCCGGATTCATCACTTGAATAATATCAATATCTTCATCTTTATACACTTATTACTTGAGTCATAAAACCCTTCTCTTTTTTATTACACCATTGTCTCCACTTCCTGGAAATTTCTTTCACACAAAACTTCACACAGTTCTCATTAGCAACATTAGTATAAGTGAAGTGATAAAACCTTTTGTGTACAAATTCAACTAAAAACCATCAAAACATAAGATACTGTAGCAACTCCTTCCAAAAACCCAAAAAGAATTTAAAAAGGAAATCGAATAAAGAAGCAAATGCAAAAGTGGCAAAATCTGTCAAAACAGACCAGCAGGTAAAGATCAATTTTTTCGAAACTCTTCTGTTGCTCAAATCAAAAAGTGAAAAACTAATGAAAGTTAAATAACATCCTGGGGCAGAAGCACAAAAAATTACAGCTCAATCCGACATACAGAGATCTCTCACGAATTTTTACGGTGAAGCACAAAAATCTGTTTCGGGACAGCAACTTCCCCAAATATTACTTCTCTCTCATTAGAGGTTGATCTTGACACAAAAACCAAACAAAACGGATAAGGAGAGGTTATTACCGAAGTAATAACTTCCAAGACTCAAAGAAACAAAAACAAACTGAAAGCAAAAACAAATTGGGTTGTCTCCCAAAAAGCTCTTTCTTTATAGCCATTAAGATGGGCATGATAACTTCAAGAATGCTCACATAGGAATATGAATTGAAGTGAAAGAGAGCATTAAGAAGCAAAAATACACACATTGAAGTCTAACCCACTTCCTATGCAAGGGAATTTTGTAAAAAAAAAAGTTGTTGAAACTAGAGACCACTACCATAAGAAGGCAAAACAAATGCAATATAAAAACTTTCAGCATAAAACAAGGAAACTTGATATTATTGAAATGTATAAGAATACTTTTCCCTCTCTCATAGTAACTTTCAGTATCATGCATAAACTTAACGATATAGCTATCACAAGAAACATCATAGCAATGATCACTTATTCTAACAGAAAACACAGGAATACTAGCTCTCAAAACTCTACTTTGAAACAAAATTAGAGGTATCCTTACAAAGGATAGTGTGTCCCTCTTCTTCATACTTAGTGACAAAGTCTTTCACATTTGCTATTATAGGTTCATTAACTATTTGTTTATCAGGTTCAACAGCTTTATTTGTACTTTCATTAACCACACTAGCTATCATAGAATGTTCCTTTATCTTAACTGGGAAAGGCATTTTCTCAATGTAAGGTTTAGGTAAAACATGATTAGCTGTATAAACTTCAGTATTTCTTACAGGAACACTCTTAGCAATATCTTTATAAGGTTCATGATAATTATTCCACTTCTTTTTTGGCACTTCAATGTAGGAAGCAAAAGCCTTAAAATAAGAAGCAATAGCTTGAGAGTCTAGACCATAAGCATTACTATTATTTTGAAAGTCATTAGTTCCCATAAAAGATTCAATGCATTCATAATCATAATTTATACCTGACTTTCTACCTTTGTCATTCTCCCAAGCTTCAGCATTGTCTTGAATACGGTCCAGAAGATCCCATTTAGCTTCTTCTTCCATACGAGTGAATGGTCCAGCACAAGAAGCATCCAATAAATCCTTGTCATGTAGAGGGAGCCTTGCATAAAAGTTATTGATAATAATATTGTTGGGGAGCTCATGAATGGGACATTTGAGCATTAGTAACTTCAATCTCCCCCAAGCTTGAGCTGTACTCTCTCCATCAAGAGGCCAAAAGTTGTACATTTGATTCCAATCTTTATGAATCTCACTAGGAGGATCAAACTTTGAATAAAAGAGAGGTACTATTTCCTCCCATTCCAGAGCTTGACCATTCATTAGCAGCTTATACCATTCCTCAGCTCTTCCTTTCAGTGATAATGAGAATAACTTCTTCTTAACTTAATTTGTAGTAATACCTGCACACTTGAACAACCCGCATAATTCGTGTATAAAGAGCAAATGATCACCGGGATGGACAGTTCCATCCCCAACATAGTAGTTATCCATAACACGATCAATAATTCTTGTAGGTATTTTAAAAACATCATTCTCAGCAGGTGGTTGTTTATCTACTACCTTAGTAGTGGTAGTAGCATTACCAAATAAGAAACTCAACAAATTATCCATAACGAAAATAAAGCAACTAACAGAAGTAAACAATACTCATAGTAGAAGTTTTCTTTACCAGTTCCACTCTCCAATAGCGCTTCACTCCCCGGCAATGGCGCCAGAAAATAGGCGTTTGCCGTGGGAGGTTCTTCTTCTTTAATCCTCCGGTGTGAATACCTTTTACCTTACCTCCCTGGCAACGGCGCCAGTAAATAGTCTTGATGACCCACAAGTATAGGGGGTGTATCATAGTATTTTCGATAAGTAAGAGTGTCGAACCCAACGAGGAGCAGAAGGTGTTGGCTAGTGGTATGGATCAGGAATTCTCTACAAATACTTAGCAAACGGATTTTTAGGGTTTTTGATAAACCAAGTAAACAAAGTACGAGTAAATAAAAGACAGTAGGAATAAATGCAGCAAGTGGCCCAATCCTTTATGCAGCAAAGGACAAGCCGGTTGTATTACTTAAGATGACCAAACGTTCTCGAGGACACATGGGAAGACTATCAAGTGCTTTCGCTTCATATAGTTGATTAATCTTCTTTAGCTTGCTAAGTGTTGTGTGGGTGAACCTGTGCTAATGTACTGACCTTCCTAGGACTAATACATACTTATGATTATACCCCTTGCAAACATCCGTAAGTACAAGAAAGTAATTAAGGTAGAAACCTAACCACAACTTTAAACTCTAAGACCCTTACGTCCTTTGTGCAATGGTTTCCTAACGGGGGTTCAGGTTTCTGTCACTCCGACAAACCCTACGATTAGTAGCCAAATACACAATGCATTCCCCTAGGCCCATATAGGTGAAGTGTCATGTAGTCGACGTTCACATGACACCACTAGAAGAAGTACACCACAACTTAAATAACAATCTATTGAATCTCTCTCAACACAACTCCACTACTAACAACATGACTTCTCCCATGTCCTCAAGAAAAAAACGAACTACTCACAAGATATCATATGGATCATGATCAGAGATGGAATAATGATATACAAAAATCTGAACATAAACAATAATTCAATGGTTCACTCAATAGCATCAACTACAAAGAGTAATCAACACCGAGAAAGTTTCCCCTATGAACTATAGCAAGATTCAACGCAATTGTTACAGCAATATGGAGATGGTGATGAGGGTCCTGATGGTGATGATGGTGGTGGTGATGATGATGATGATCCCAATGAAGTCCAGCTTGATGGTGGTGTTGATGAGGACGATCTCCCCTCTCCAGGAAGGAATTCCCCCGGCAGAAATCTGTCTGCCAGAGAGATCTTTCTCTCTCGGTGTTTTCCGCCCTGTAGAGGCGGCGGAATCTTTCTGTGGTCGCTCTCCGAGTCTTAGGGTTTTGGGAGGATGATATACGCCAGAGGAGAGAGGCTGGAGTGGGCCAGGGTGGCCACACCACCTCCTGGCACGGCCTAGGGCTGCCCGCGCCAGGGGGTGGTGTGGGCCCCCTGTGGCCCATCTCCACTCTGTCTTCTGGCATCCTTAGTCTTCTGGAAAAATAGGATTTTCTGTATATTTTCCCGGATTTTCTAATCTTCGCGAATTTTGCCTCCAAACAGCACCTTTTCCATCAGAATCCTGACTGCAGCGGTCCATGCTCCAAAAGTCATCAACCATGCAAAAACAAATGAAATAACATAAGTATCACCTCTCAATACGAAATATATCGATGAATAATAGTGAATTAAGACATAGAATAGTGATGCAAAATGGACGTATCAGCTGGTCGGCTGGGAAGCCGAATACGCACTTCTCCGGGTTCAGCTTCATCTAGAACTGGTGAAGGTTGGCGAATTTCTCCTTCAGGTCTTCAAGGAGCGACCGCTTATCCTTTTTCTTGACCACCATGTCATTAACGTAGGCGTGCATGTTTCTGCCGATCTATGATTGTAGGCACTTCTGCATGCAGCGCTGGTACGTGGTGCATGTATTTTCAGTCCAAATGGCATAGTGGTGTAGCAGTAAGCCCCATATGGGGTGATGAACACTGTCTTTATTTAATCAGCAGGGTTTAGCCGGATCTGGTGGTAGCTGGAATACGCATCCAGAAACGATAACAATTCACAGTCGTCCGTGGAGTCAATCACTTGGTCTATCCTTGGTAGGGCGAATGGATCTTTGGGGCATGCCTTGTTGAGGCTGGTGTAGTCAATACACATGTGCTAGGTCTTGTTATTTTTCAGCACCAGCACTGGGTTTGCCAGCCATTCTGGGTGGAAATCCTCCATGATGAATCCGGCTGCGAGGAGCCAGGTAATTTCTTCACCAATGGTTCTACTCTTCTCTTCCGTGAAGCGGCATAGTGATTGCTTTACCGGCTTTGAATCCAGCCTGACATGTAAAGAGTGCTCGACGAGCTCCCTCTGAACACCAGGCATGTCCTTGAGGGACCATGCGAAGATATCCCGATTCTCACGAAGGAAGACAACGAGCGTGCTTTCCTATTTGCTATCTAGGCCATTTCCGACCAGGACGAACTTGTCTGGCTCGGCCTTGTTGAGCGGGACCTTCTTGGTGCCCTTTGATGGTTTGAACTGCACCTCTCCGTTCGGCTTTGGATCGCCAACCGGCATGTCCGCCTGCAAGGCCGCCACATTCTGCATGATGACGCGCTTCTCCTCCATGATGATCATGGCCTCGGTGATCTTGGAGCCGTCAGTGGCACATTCCACTGACTGCATGTAGTCACCTACGATGGTGATTACTCCCTTTGGCCCAGCGAGCTTCATCTTGAGGTACCATGAACTTGGTGAGAGCGGGGTGTCCCAGGATGGCGTGGTAGGCGCTGCAGAGGTTGAGCACCTCGAACCAGATATGCTCATGGCAGAAATTGTCCTCTATGCCAAATATGATGTCTAACCGGATCCTGTCGATGGGCGAATGTGATGGACCCAGAATGGCTCCATGGAAGGAGGTGCTGGATTGTTCTAGCTAGGACTCGCTGATGCCGAGCCGGTCTAGGGAGTTGCAGTATAGGAGGTTGATACTTCTTCCTCCATCCACCAAGACGCGGGAGAACCTACATGAGTGCTTCTTGGAGATGATGATGGGGTCTAGGACCATGGCGTATGTGCCCGGATACGGTAGCACGTTCGACTGGTCCTTCCGTCTACACTTTAGTTCTTGCTTGGACCAGTTGAGGAACTGAGGAACGGGGGGAACGATTGCATTCACCTCCGCCTCATGGCGCCTTTTGCTGTGCTTGGTTTCCGGCTCAGTGGTGAAGATGTGGTAGTTTCCTACCCGGCGAGGATAGTCTTCTCCGTCTTCATCCTGGCAGTTCTAGCGCTCGCGGTTATCCTGCTAGCCACCGGCTGGCGCAGGCGGGGTGGTGGTGGTAAACCATAAACCTTGGCCATCTTCTTTGTCCAGGTGCACTGGCGAGTTGTATGTGTAGCCGGCTTGTTGCCACCACTGTGGAACTTGCATGGGCCGTCAAGAATTGATTCAATGGTGTATTTGGGCCGGGGTGGCTGGTCATCGGGCTTCTGTCTCCAGCTGCCGCCTGCAGCTGGGTCCTCTTGAATGGCCGCCACCTGCCTGGAACCATATTGGTTATCCTGTTTGTCGTCTTTCCTCTTGCCATGGCGATTTTGATGCCGTCTGGAGTTGTGGTTGTTCCCTTCTGGCTGGCGACGGTCTGTGGCGACCTCCACGATGATCTGCCCTTGGTTCTACAGCCGGATGGACCTTTTCATCGCCACACCTGCGGTGGCGTACTTGTCCGCGATCTCCATGGTCTTGGCCATGGTGTCAGGCTCCACCCGGCGAAGCTTATACTTGAGCATAGTGCCGTCTCTATAGCCATTGATGAAGAAGTCGACTGCTTGGTGCTCGTGCACCCCCTCACAAGAGTTGTGCATGCTTGTCCACCGGGTGATGTAGGAGCGGTCGGTCTCGTCCTTGCCTTGAACGCAAAGGGAGAGCTCACCGGGGTGACCAAGGCGCTTGTAGGTGCCGGTGAAGTTGCGGACGAACACCTGCTCGAAGTCGATCCAAGCGTTGATGCTGTTGTCGGGTAGACTATTGAGCCATGTCCTGGCTAAATCGAGGAGCATTAGCGGGACGTAGCGCACAGCTACCCGGTGGTTGCCGTTTGTGATTCCCACCGCGGTGGTGTAGTCCACCAGCAAATCCTCCAGCTTGACCGTGCCGTTTTATTTTGGCGTGTCCCTTGGGTGCGAAAATCCCTTTGGAAATTGTTCGTTCCGGATACGCGGTCCAAAACACCTTGGGGCAGCCGGACTTTCCTCTTCTAGCGCACGTGACTAGACCAACAGGTCGATGCGCGCGCGCATACCGCGGCTCCTCTGACTCGAGCGGGCCAAGCTGTCCTGAAAGGCAGGACTTGGGTGGTGTGTTGGTCCTTCCGGCTTCGTTAGCCGGATCGTGGTTTCTGCTGGTAACGGCTGTGGTTTCATGCGGATTTTGCCCGCGACCATCTGATCCGCCACGTGGACGGCTGTTCGGCTTTGTAGTGTTCGGTGAGGAGGCCTTGCTCCCACATGCAGCCAGATCGCCCACCCGGCGAGGCTGCTAGCTCTTGCTGTTTCCTCCGAGGCTTGCGCTTGCCTCGGCATGTTGCTTGTTGGCCGTAGCGACAAGGAGCTAGACGCGCGACTGCTGGCGATGCAGCTCATCACCCTCTAGGTGGCTAAGCTCCGCGATGGCAGCTTTTGTGGCCCTCATGTTCTTGGCCGGAGTACTGTAAACCGGCTGAGCCGCGAGGACACACGAGTCAGTAGTAAGGTCCAGCTCCGAACCCAAGTTGCGGCCCTAGGGCGGCACCTGCCGGTTGGCACCAGGTAAGTAGGAGAAGCCGCACGCGGTGTTTTACTCGCGCATGGTTGCGTCCAGGCGGCGTTGGCGGGCGGGGACCTTGCTGGCTTCTTCCAGGAGGTTCTGGCGCATGGCTTCTAGCGGAGTAGCTGCAGCCGCTGGGTCCACCTCAGGGGTGATGGGGATGCAGAGGTTCTGGATGGAGGCCACTAAGGGGTTCACGTCTTGCTTGTGCGGCGCGGTGTCGTTGGCGCCTGCGTCACCCTCCAGAGGTGGGCGGCGTCCATCGCCTGCACCGGCCATCATGACCTCGACGCTGCCGTTGGCGAGAAGCGGGGCAGAGAAGCCGAGAGGCGCGCCGGAGACGGTCATGACCTTGCAAGGGAAATTCTCGATGATGGTGGCGATGTAGACGCGGTGCTCGCTGAAGTGCATGATGGAGCCGTCACTTGGGAAGGTTTCCCCGTTGAAGCAGGATGCGTTGTTGAGGATGCAGTCGAAGGAGCCAAAGGTGAGGACGAGGCCAGAGGTGACTTGCTCACCTGCGACGAGCGGAAGTCCCATGCGAAAGATGACCCCAACCGAAGTGTTGTGCCCCACGGTGGGTGCCAACTGTCGTGGTGTGGAACACGGCAGTGCCATCGGGGATGGCATGAGAGGGGACAATCAGGATGCTATCGGTGGCTACTCGCAGCGGGTTGGGCACATATATTATAGACACAGTGATGTATCCAGGTTTGGAGCCCTCTTCTCGAGGTAACACTCCTACTCCCGCAAGGATCTACTATATGGGGAGCTGGTGCTCAGTACAAGTGCTCTTTGAGCTTTTTTCCTAGCTACTATCGAGAGCTAGAGGAAGATGAACTACTCAACTTGTCGATTCTGGCTAACTTCTAACTTGTCATGTCTTCCCTAGAACCCTTGCACTACCTATCCTTATATACTGGTGGAAGGGTAATTTACAATGTGGGCTCTAGAGTTTACTGTTTGGGCTTTGGGTTTAAAAAGCGGGCCGGCTGCTAGGTCCATCCGGTGGTCCAGGACCCAGTCGAGCTCCAGTACAGGTGGGGATAGTGCCACAGCGTCTCAGCGCCACCGCTTTGGGCATCACCCGGTGCTTTATCCGTCAGCTTGGTGCTTTATCCGTCAGCCAGAGCTTTATCCGTCAGCTGGTGCTTTACTCGTCAGCCTCTAGCCTTGGCGCTTTGCATCCTTGTCTGTTAGTGCCGGCAGGGAGGCGCGCCAGCCTGTCCGGTCAAGGGTGCGGTCAGCACGGAGCGTCACCCTCCCTCGTACCTTTAGCCAACGGATCCGAGGTGGCCGGGTAGAGGTGGCCACCCAGCCGGCTCCCCTAGCCACCCGCTAGACGGGCCAGCCGAGGAACCTCGAGGCGGACCGGGTGGAGCGTTCCACCCGGCCGTGGTTCTTTGTCTTGCGGCCATCCGGCCATGTCTCCCTGGAGCCGGCCAAGTGAGCCTGGCTTGGCCTACCCGGGGGTTATCCCCCTAACACATGTACTGGATTCTCCACGAGATATCTGTAGCTTCATGATAAGGTCATCCGTCCATACGAAAGGAAGTAGATCCAACTGACTTCTCCGTCCCATTCCAAATCTCATGGTTAACTCGTAATATACGGTGCTAGAATCACTGGCGACATTGATTGTTAAGTCCTAGATATTATGTTCCTTTACCACTGGAACTATATTAGTAGATTATTACTATTTGGTAAATAATCCATAATAATATTAGGGATTTCTATTTTGATGCCCTCGGTTCGTTAGTTGTACTCAGTTTTCCCCAGCCACTTAGTGTTTCCTCACTTTGCCCATCACCTTGTACGAAACTCTCACATGGTCTGAAACTCACCGTTCGCCAGCCTTGCCGTTACGTGGTGACAAGTGGGGTTGCGTTCAGTCGGGTCCCGTAGTGGACCATCACTGTTACGCGCTGACGAGTAGGGTCACGTTCTGTCGGGTCCCATAGTGTACCCTTGTCGTTATATGCTGACAAGTGGGGTCATGTTCAGTTGATTCCCGTAGTAGACACCTCTCTCAACTTATCCAGATCAGCATTAGATCCACAGCTTATCGACGTGAGCGTCGGACCCATAGCTTATCCACATGAGTGCTGGACCCACAGCTTACCCAGGTTGGCGTTGCAAGATGGGACCCTGAGCCAGCCCCGCGCCCGCGCCCTTGTCTAGCTTCATTTTCATATAGTGAAATGTAATGCATATACGAAAATTATACACCTTTGAACTCTTTTAAATCGCACTTAGGACATCATAACGTTGTGCTAATCAAATCATGATCATTTATCATTTCCATGGAGTGAAATATAATGCGTAAACTTGCGTATACAAAAATTATACACCTTTGAACTCTTTGAAATCACACTTAATACGTGATAATATCGTGCTAAGAAAATCTAGAGGGATTATCATTTTCATAGAGTGGAATGTAATGCACAAACTTGCATATGTGAAAATTATAAACCTTTGAACATTTCTAAATCACACTTAATACGTGATAATGATGTGCTAACAAAATTTTGAGAGATTATTATTTTCTCCCCCATTTTCATAGAGTGGAATGTACTGCATAAACTTGCATATACGAAGTTTATACACATTGAACTCTTTGAAGCACTTAATACGTGTTAATGTTGTGCTAAGAAAATCTTGAGAGATTATTATTTTCATAGAGTGGAATGTAATGCATAAACTTGCATATACGAAGTTTATACACCTTTAAACTCTTTAAAATTGCACTTAATATGTGATAATGTTATGCTAAGAAAATCTTGAGAGATTATTATTTTCATAGAGTGGAATGTAATGCATAAATTTGCATATATGAAAATTATACACCTTTGAACTCTTTGAAATCACACTTAATACGTGATAATGTTGTGCTAAGAAAATCTTGAGAGATTATCATTTTCATATAGTGGAATGTAATGCATAAATTTGCATATACGAAAATTATACACCTTTGGATTCTTTGAAATCGCACTTAGGTCATGATAATGTTATTCTAATAAAATCCTGATCATTTATCATTTCCATGGAGTGAAATATAATGCATAAACTTGCGTATATAAATTTTTTAAACCTTTGAACACTATGAAATCGCACTTAATAACGAGATAATGATTTTAAACTTGCATATAGCAAAATTTTGAGAGATTATCATTTTCTCCCCCCATTTTCATAGAGTGGATTGTAATGCATAAACTTGCATATATGAAAATTATACACATTTGAACTCTTTGAAATCGCACTTAATACGTGATAATATTGTGCTAAGAAAATCTTGAGAGATTATCATTTTCATAGAGTGGAATGTAATGCACAAATTAAACACCTTCAAACATGTTCCCTTCAAATTATATTCAAGTTCATTTGTTTATGGAGTTAAAGTACCGGTGGCAAACTCGTTATTTTGAATGGATAGAGGGGTGCCCCCCGACAGATATAGGGGTTATCCTGTCCACTAGATCACAGATGATCAACGGTTGGTGGGCATGATCCCCGACAACTGTCTCAACCAATCAGAGCGTTGCAGTGAAGATGAGCACAAGTGCGAGAGATTGATTCTAAGAGAGGGAAAAACTGAGTAGCACTTAAGAACCAATGGCAAAACTGAGTAGAACTGAAAAACCAAGGGCAAGACTGACAAAGGGATTCAAATAAAAAATAGAAAAAGATTAAAAAATGGAAAATGCGTCTTTTATACAATAAAATACATCTTGGCATACATCAAACTATTTGCAATTCAAATATACACCAGTTTGACAATTATTGCCTCATTCAAACAAACTATGTTTTGGGGAGGGATGTTTTGGAAAGAGGCTTGAGTACAAAGCCGTGAACCTTCATAGATATTAGGTGATTTGAGAAGTGGCGATTTATGTTAAAACTTGGTTTATATACATTTCTTATGATTGCAGGTCACATAATAAGACTCCCTGGGTAGATGCCACTATGTTTTGCTCTTTTTGAATTTGTTGTGCATAAAATGACTCAATTATCTAGCTAAAACCTATTCGTTGACTCTCTGTTGACCAGTCACCGGAGGGTAAAACTGAGTATATTGCACACAACAGTGTTAGTACTAGAGGTTAAAACTGAGTACAACCAAACTTCCAGTGTCAAACTCGAGGGCAAAACTGAGCACGACTAAGTCACCAAGGTTAGACACAGGGAAAAACGTGACTCATGGTACGTGTGTGCGGTGTATGGGGTGGTAGCGGACACGTGTGGCCATGCACGGTGCAGTAGCATACGCAATTATGTGGTGCACAATGGTGCAACAAAATGTCGCTCCCCTTCTCCTTTAATAGAGGCCTCCTCACTCTCACTTATCACCCACTCGCTCACTCAACCGTCTCCACTGTCCCATCACCTTCTACAAACCCCCAAGAAAACCCCAACCATGCCGGCGATGGAGAAGAATGGCGTGGTGGCCATCAGCTCCTCCAAGGCCACCGGCGAGGAGGCCCCCGTCCCTGTATGGCCCCCATCCAGGCATCAAAGGCAACCGCCGTCCTTGTCCCCGCATCCGCCATAGCCACCGGCGAGGAGGCCCCCACCGGTCTCGGACAGATCCCGCTCGGCTAGGACCCCTACGAGGAGGTTGATTACATAAGGCCAGAGAACCCCTACGACACCAGCATCGCCGATCCACGGTTGGAGGTAACCAGGGTTTTCTCCCCTTTCCTTGTTCTTCCCCTGTTACCATTGTTGGATGCTAGATCATATGTTATTAGGGCTCGGTTGTTCGTATTTTTACAGTAGGTATTTGAACCCCCTTGTTCGTAGTTGGGATCAGTATTCGATTTGGTTTGAGATTTGGGGAATAATCAGGAGATCTCAATCGGTTAATTTATGCAAATAATAAATCCCGATAATCAAAGTATCTCAATCATGTCCTTATTGCACTCTACTGTTTTTTTAAACAGGAGGATAGAAGTGATGTCCGCAGCGACGATGAGTCCAAGGACACCAAGACTCGTCATGTGCTGAGGGGGCTGAAGTCTGGCTAGTACAACAACTTCTTCACCGGCGACGTGTACAGGTGCCCCTTCTGCCCCACTAGGAGGCTCCGCGTCACGGACTTCAAATCCCTCATGAACCATGCTGAGGACGTGAGGACCTGCGGCGAGTCTATGAATGTCCATGGCTTCATAGCCAAGCACCAGGCTATCGAGGAGGGTCACATGCCCCCGATCAAGCCCAAGGCGCCCTAGGTCAAAGGACTAGGCAGCAAGAAGTGGAGGGGGCGCTAGAGGGAGGAAGCGGAGGCCCTCCTGGCAGAGGCCATGAGGGGCCACTAATCTACTGCTGCTGCTGTAAAGCAGCTTCTTTTGTCTTGTCTATGTTGAACTTGTCCACTACTGCTACTGAGCAGCCTAGTCGAACCTCGCTAAGTACCGTACTATATAACCTATATTAGCTTCTTTATCTACATCTGCTCTGTTTACTGAATTTATTTATCATGATGGTTAAATTTCCTACTCTAGATTTGCTACCAGATTGGGGAAAACGAGGGCAAAAGGAACAATGAATAAAGAGAGAAGCTGCCTAGATTCGCTACCTTTTTGGAGAAAAAAGACACAACTGTTAGCGAGAGAGAGGGGAAAAGGCGCTCTTAAATAGGCTGATCATAAAAATAACAAAAAATAAACTTCCAATTTAGGCGACAGGGCACACGTAACCACCAAACATACCCCACATGGTCCTACACCACGTCCCCCATAATCAGCAAGAGATGGATGGATGGTCCGCTATGTATCCTGGCCCCACCAGTCAGCATGTAACTGTCGAGACGACGTAACGTAATGCTCAATGCATGACCCGCCCCAGCGCGGTCCCACTGGTCAGCATGTAACGGAAAAGCCTTTGACCCGACGGCATCCCTCCGTCCGAGCGTATGTGAGGGTTTCAAAATGGAGGGAGGGCAAAAGTGAGGAAAAACTAAGCGACCGGGGAAAACTGAGTACAACTAATGAACCAGGGACACAGAAATAGAAATCCCATCATATTATTGTGAAAATAGTGTTTTCTGACCATTTTGAAATGTAGGTGATGACAACATTTGGGTTACAAGAATTTGATAGAAAATAATCAAAGGACAGGAGCAATTGTGAACTTGCCTTTTGTGATTTCAAGATAATGCACTCGCGGTCTTCAAGACACTAGAAGATCCAAAATCTGAAAATAGCATCATTGGTCCAATAAGGATGAATGTTTAAAGAAGCAAGATGCAATTATGCATAATTATTGTAATGCAATTTGGTAAACACGAATCTCCAGAATAATCGTCTATGATCTAGGGCTTGGAAATTGGAGATGGTTTCTTTTAGCACGTGTTTCACTTTTATAACAGCTTCACACTTGTGCTTCTTTTTAAGGCTTGTGAGTGTGTGTAACAGTATGTAGATATAACTAGTACCACACAATGATATAGCATCCAAAGTGTTGATAAATGATTCAGAGTTTATTCTATTCAAGTTTTCTATTATAACTTAGAGAGTTAAAGACAACTGTGGAGTTCAGTTGTATTTACTTTAAAAGAATCACTTTTGAGGAAAAGAGTACTTTACAAAGTAAAAGCATTTCAATTTGAAGTTACCTTTTTAGGGTTTCTTATTAACTATGATTATCAAAGATGAAATCATTATTATATTTGAACAATAACAACATATGTAGTGAAGACTTATATGCTTTGAATATGCCATCATATTGTATGTGGTTCACTTCATAATGTTCCATAAAGGTGGAATAAGAGTATTAATAAGTTTTAAATTTTGTAACAAGCTTATTTAAGAGTGTGAGCTCATTCAATTTTAATTTAAGTGAATGATGAGCTTAAATGCAATTCGCTATTAGGAAATTGATGTGACTTATTAAAGAAAGCAATTCTAGATGATCTTATTGAACTGTTAGGGTTTTAAATCGTGTTTAAGAATGGTTAAGAGATAAATAGCACTCACTTTTATTATAAGTGAATGATGTTTAAAATTTACTTAAAATTGTTGATTTAGTTTTGATTTTTGATTTTAAAAGAGTTTTATAAAGTTAATAAGTTACATTTAAGTTTTATTATAGATCCAAGTTATGTCTTTGGAACTAGTATTCAGATATAAGGGACTTAAGGTTTCATATGAAATTGTGATTATTTCCTACTTAAGTAATGTTTTTTAAAGAATTTACCAAATAGGTATTTTATAAAATAGACAAGGATTTCTTATTTTAAAATCTTAAAAACCTTTAGGAAAATACTTTTAGTATTTTTCTAGTAATATATATTTACTCAAGATCTTAAAAATGACTTTTATTTATTTTTAAGTATTATTCTTAGTTTTTGTAAAATTCCACAAAGGATTAAATTTCTTTGAATAATTGTTTCAAGATTTATTTGTAAAAAATTGAGTTAGTATTTTTATAAAGTAGTGGATTTTTTATACACATAAATGTTTTTTGTTGATTTTTAGAGCTTTTACTTATTTTATGAAATTTCATTTAGGATTTAATGGGGTTAATATTTATTTGCATTATATCTAGCTTAAACAAGTAGATTTGTATTTTTATGGAGTAGAGATTATTTTTGTGATCATTTTGATATATTGTAAGTATATTTTTAGAATATTCTATTTTTTTCCTAAAGTTAAAATAGTCCTAGTAGCATATTGGTAATTTATTCATTTTCAATAAATCTTTAACTTAATTCTCTATTTAAACTGGGCCTGATCAGCGGACAGCCTAGCCTAGCTTTGGCCTATCTAACCTTTTTGGCCCACTGGGTTGGGTCGGCCTAGCTAGGCCCCATTCGCCTACCCCGAGCTCTCCTCGCTCCACTCTCTCACCTCTCTTAGGCGATTCTATGGTGACGCTATTGCCGCTACGATTCCGGCGAGTATCGGCCGTTGTGGCTGCCGCCGTTGTGCTGGGTTGCATAGACAACCAAGTTGCATCGCCCTACCCTACGAGATTCGTCATATGCGCCCTGATCGTGCCGCCCCCTTTCAAAGTCTAGGGTTTCACTCCCTCACAATGGTGTGGTGCTCCGGCGACTAGACGGTGCTGCCCTAGTGCTATGGATTTGCGGTGGCGTTGTACATGCCGCTCTTTCACCTTTGGTCGCCGTGTCCGTGGCTTGACGCAGGTCGCAGCGCATTCGGGTGCTCCCTGTGCCGCCGTGTGTACCGTCGTCGATCGCCTCTGCTTCCTCTACTACCACTAAGCAAGGACCTCGGGTAGGTCAATCTCACCTCCCCCGTGCTCTCTGCCCCTACTATCTACTATGCCCATGGCTAAGGTTGTGAACCCCATCTAGGTTTGCTCTTCTTTTTAGAATTCTCCCTTTTGATCGAATTTAGGTAATCTTTGTGGGACTGGCCTTCGAGCCGATGAACTGCCCAGGTTAGTATTAGGGATATAATGATGCCATGGACTTGCACGAGGTGGTGATGCATGTTTGACTTCAATTTGATTGGCATGTGATATAATTATATTGCATTATGCCTCTATTTGGGATGGTTAATCCATCCCTGGCTTATTTGATTTGTAGATATAATATGTTTTGGTTATGCCTAGTTAAATAGCAAGTTCTGCTATCTAACTATGTGTCACTATGGTGCATCCAATTGGAATTTGCATAGTGGTATATGTAATATCAAGAGTTGCTTGTGTCCAATACTGTCCTTGTGACGGTGGAATTATATATGACTCCTAGATGTGTTGACTAGGAGAATGATTTTCCTAATGGAGTTGAGGCTAATGAAATAGATCAATAGCTTTTGTTATTTAGATATTTGCTAGTGTGGTACCTTTCCATGAGAGTGTGCACAACAGTGAATCCTTGACAACATGTTCTGCTGTACCCAACTACTTATTTGATGGAAATGGATTCATTTACTAAAGATGGTTTGTATGATAGGTACTCATTATTTAATGATCTCTAGCTAGTTTAGCAAGATAAATGATTTGAGGTAACATGAGATGTCCATAAATGTGTTATGCCCATTTTGGGCGGTTTTCTGGTTTGGCTAAGCTCTGTGACTAATGTTTGCATATTACCACTATGATGCCTCCCTCTAGAGAGTACACAGAGGTAGATATCCACAAGTAGCTGGATGTTGGGATTAACTTCCTAGGAAACTTCTAATTGGGTTGCCCATGATGCTAAGGCTGAGGCCAGTTTTTAAGTACAACATATTTGATTCTGAAGGGTTTGTGTTTAAACAATTCAGTGGCTTCTGCTGCTACTACAAGATCTGCTGTTGTGGTGCCTCCCATGTGGAGTGTGCACAATAGTAGCTCAAAGTGGTATGATCTGCTATTGTTTGTCTCTTCCAAGGATGCATGGTCTGAGGCTTTATTTGTATATAAGAACAAATATTCTTGTGGCTACTATAGCTCAAGGATGAGCCTTGAATAGCATTTCCATGCAACTCTAAAAGCTCCCCTATTCAGAAATCTTTTTGCAATAGACTAATAATAACATATGCTATGATTTGATTTAATGATGGATAATCACCTGATATTGTGCAAGTTACTTGGAACTTTCAAGTATATGCTTGATCTGTTGGCTACTCTTATCCTTGTACTAAATCTACTCTTTGGCCTTCTTCTCCTGGATCTGCTCCTGGCTAGTCTCTCTCTTTTTGCTATGGTTGGTTGTACTTGATGGTGTGCTTGCAAAAATAAGTGTATGGTCTCCTAGTGGAAATGTGGAGATGTGGTGTTGGGTAATGCGGTTCCTTGGCTATGGAGTGAAATGAATAACTTTGGAGCTAGTGTTGTCCTGCAGCATATGCTCTTATCTCTTGTGTGCCTTCCTCTATGGTGTGGACAACACAGAGGTTTGCATGGATGAGTATGTTGCTAGAAAGTGGGCCTTTTGGGGTTCAAGTTTCTATGTTTGCAGTTCTGTTACTTATGGATGAGCTCAAGCAGAATTACCCTTCCCTGATATTTCTTGTGGTTTTTACCTCTTATCTATTTACTACTTTATAACCAAGGTGAAACTTGCCCCAACCTATGATGTGGTGCTGAGGCTAAAACTCTGATAAGAATGGATACTAAATGGTCTATTTATTTCCAACTCAAGGATGAGTCTATCTTAGCAACTCTCTGCCAGTCTGAGAGTTTACTAACCCCAAACACCCCTCTTTCTCTTGTTTTCATTTCCTTTGAGTTGTTTTGCAGGGATCAAAGTGAAGAGTATATGAAGAAAATAATATACCGGAAAACAGCTTAGGATTTTCTATTTTATTTTTGTTGTAATTTTATTTTTTATTCTTGAATATTGTAAAGAAAGTGTAATATTATTGTACAATGGTAATAAAGCTAAAGTTTCTTGCTTATTGTAATTTGGATATTGTAAATGTTCTTTCTTATTTATAAATGAGAATTCATTTATTTATTATTGTAATTTCTTTTCCATATTCATTTCTTATGTAGTTATTTCCCTTTACTTTACTTTTAGTCTTAATTATTAATACATTACAATTATTTGTATATTATAAGAACTCATTTATTTGGTTATGTTTGAGATTTAACTTCATTTACTAATTCATTTCAAATTCTATTTGAATTCAAACATATCTTTTGATTTTCAAATTTGAATGGCTATCCCCCACAAAAGCAAAGATACAATAGATGTCATGTCGAAATCTGTCGCAATCGCCCGGATGCTTCCATTAGAACAAGAGAGATCTTGATCCCACTACACGCTTTTTGTTTTGCGTGAAAATTCTCCGGATTTTCTTATGCATGGATGCAATGCACAAACATGTGTCCTAACTTTTTCCAGGTGATAATCCTAGGATGTTACAGAGATGCTTATTATGACTAGTTCCTAATTGTGTTGTTTTTGCTAAGGGTGTCATTTGTTCTTGTTCAACTGTGATCCAAACAAAGTGTAAAGTGCATGAGATGGGTCAAAAGCATAATAATATACATACAATCAAACAATATGGTCATAGTTGTCCAACTGGTGCACCAACCACGACGATAGGCTATCAAACAACTTGCAAATGGCTTGGAGATCGGATGAGTGTGGCAGTGCCCTCCACAGCGTTGTCCGGCTGGTCAGAAAATCCATGAAAAGGATACCAAACGCGCCCCTGAGGAATCCAATTGGCCCTTTTTTCCTCTCCTAGACAGGATGACCGCCCTATAGACTACCAAACGCATCCCAAGAGATCGAAACACTCTATGCCAAACTAGACCAGTACGAATGCACACTGCACTAATATGTGGTCTACGTTATCATCTTCTCGTGAGCAAACAATGCACGTCGACATGAAATTACATAGTGGGAAGGTGGAACTCCGGATCCCGCCTCCCTAAAATCGGAAAAATAGTAAAACAAGTGAAAAACCGAAATGCATCTTTGCATGTAGAGTCCGCGTGTATGCATAGATTATAAAAAATAAATAGTAAGAAAAAACCAAGTTATAAACTTTTTGGTAACTTAAGACCAAGATAACTATGTAACTTACTGATACGGTAAGTAAAGTTAAGGATGAAAGTGTGTAACTTTAGTGTACTCTCTATCATATTTAGTATAAAAATGAACTAAATCTTTGTAGACCATAAATTTTGAGAAATCTAGCTTATTTGTTTGTACTAGACTAAAAATATACCCTAAAGATTTCAAATGTCATCTCTAAGTAAATTCAGGGTCCTGACATTCCATGGCGAGATCTCCTATCAGAAGTCCACACTATCTTCCACACCCATTCAGCTGGGGCAAACTTTCCAAACCCTACACGAACATTTTGTTGGGGGATTTGGCCGAGTACAACCTTGATGAGGAGCATGGAAATCTGAATACATCTTTTGTGGTGGTGTCATGATCCACTCCAGTGATCACTACCAGAGGCGCACACATTGTTCTCCTGTTGCCTGTGCGGACAGTTGTTCAGGACGTGTTTGGTAGCCTGCAGTCTTCTCAAACAGGCTTTGTTGTGATTAAAATGGTCTGATTGGTTGCCTACATTTCCGCCATATCTTGCATCGCGCACTTGTCAAAGCTGCCTAGAGACAGGCCAGGAATAATGCTCGATTTGAACGTTTCTGTGGAGCATGCCCGAGCACGAACAAAAGCGCCCCATCGAGCTCATTGCACACGCGTATACATATTACATAGACAAAACGTGTTCATCCCAATTACTTGTAATTAGCACAAATAGGATCTGAATCAAATCAAACTCTACATGAAATAGATGGACATCAATGATGGGCTTCCGTTTTAACCATCCGCACCGAGTTTCGTGAACCATATCTTCTTAGATTCATGGTCAAAGTTGGAGGGTTTTTAGCGAATTTCATCATCACAATCAATTGTTCAAAATTTCCTTTCTAGAGTAGTTTGATCTCGTTGTTCCCAACAACTTTCATGTTACAAGTTTTTTGTTTTGGTGGAGTTCCATCTGTAGGTTCTCAAGTTGTACGTGAGGTTGAAGACGAGGTTGAATATGGGGTTGAGGAAGAAGACCTACTCTACGGGCGGGTCATGCAGGTAGAGTAATGTCAAGGTCGGTATCACCGTCGACCACAGCTATGACCGCGTGGATCTCTCCTCCGTCGCGCACCTATTCCAGGCATTCCAGTCTGTCGTGTTCCAGCTTGAGTTCCCGGATGCCGCGAGCAAGGACCCCAACACAGCGAGCAAGATCGAGTGGTTACTAGTTCAGCCTGCCGCTGAGCGACGCTACTATGACTGGCCATATTTGCATTCTCCGACGCCAGCGCAGCCACAATAGGTGCCACCCTCCATCGCCGATGTAGCCACAACAGGTGTCGCGCTAGTAGATGCAGCAGACCGAACACAAAGAACATGTGCTGCTAATGACTGCTAGTTGTGCATATTAATGTGCCAGCCAAGTCGAGCGCAAACAACCAAACAACATGCATTTGTTAGTGTCCTTGTGCAAAAATCCTCAATGCAAGTAAACAAACAAGTTGCAGAAGATGGCCAGAGCAAAGAAGTTGCACAAGATGGCCTAGAGCACGTATGTGTGCGGCATTGCCAGAGTCGAGTGCAGGCAACCAAACAACATGCATTTGTTACTGTCTCGTCTCCTACAAAATATCTCCATGCAAGTAACAAATAAGTTGGAGAAGATGGTCCAGAGTACGTATGTACTTGGCACTGCCAAAGGGAGACATGAAGTATATGCAAGCTACCAAATTCCCCCTAAGAGATGTCCACAACCCATTTTTTTCACTTGCAGTCCCTTCTCAACTTGAACCAAAAAAGGAAATGCACTGAATTCGACCGTCTACTTAAACCTAAAAAAAGGAGCAAGGATTTTTTTGCAGTTATGAGCCAATTGTGTGCCAAAGGCTGGTCTGGTTATTACCTTATAAAAAATGGATAAATATTACTCTTAACTAGATGGTGTGCCAAGCTCGGTTCCACGGTTTGAAGCTAGGTGGTTGGAAGAGGAGGTGCAAAGTGATATAGTGCAAAACACTTAGGGTTTGGAGGTGGGGTCGAATGGGAAAGGAGTTGCACGAGCAGTGAAAGGAGTTTTAAAGGAGTTGTCTGATTGAAGCAGAAACGTTCTAGGAGATTCAGAGAAGAGGATTAGGAGAATAAAAAAGGAGTTAGAGAAGTGTCAGCGGGAATCCATAAATCCGAACCAAGTCCGCAGGGAGGAGGTCTTATGTTTCAAATTAAATGGATTGGAGGAACAAAAGGAGGTGTACTGGAAGAAAAGGGCACACATAAAATGGATGAAAGGGGGGGGGTGATAGAAACACACACAGAATCCGCTTGGCAGTGTCGTAGAGGAAGAAACTAAATCACATATGACGGCTAAAAAAGGAGGATGGAGGTGTGGTGGTGGAGGAGGAGGCCATGAGAGAGGTGGCTACTAATTATTTCTCCAACCTTTCTACTTCCTCTACACGTACCCGAGTGGAGGATCTTCTTTCACATGAGGATGAACGTGTCACCCCTATGATGAATGAGATGCTATGCAGAGAATACACAGTTGCAGAAGTGAAAGAAGCCCTAGATTCCATTGGTGATCTCAAAGCACCTAGCCCAGATGGTATGCACACTATTTTCTACAAGAAGTATTGGAATGTGGTGGGGGAGAAGGTAACCTAGGAGGTGTTGAATGTGCTAAGAGGTAGGCAAATGCAGGCTGAATGGAATGATACAACCATGGTGCTCATTCCAAAAATCAAAGAACATGAGAGTATGAAAGATCTGAGGCCTATTAGCCTATGCAATGTGGTGTATAAGCTGATCTCCAAGGTGTTGGCTAATAGGCTAAAGAAAATTCTGGATGAGATTATTGCCCCTAACCAAAGTGCTTTTGTACCTGGTCGGTTGATCACGAACAATATTATAGTGGCGCATGAATGCACTCACTATATGAAGATGCACAAGAGGGGAATCTGGCGTATGTTATGGTCAAGCTAGATATGAGTAAGGCGTGCGATAGGGTTGAGTGGAACTTTGTCAAAAAAATGATTAGGAAGCTTGGTTTTGCGGAGGAATGGATCGCCATCATGATGAGATGTATCACATTAGTCAGCTATCAAGTTAGACTTAATGGCACTCTCACAAATACAATCATACCACATGAGGTCTCCGCCAAGGTGACCCATTATCGCCATATCTCTTCCTCATATTGCAGAGGGCTTTTTAACGGTGTTGAACAAAGCAGAAGAAAGTGGAGAATTAGGAGGGATCAAAATTTGCAATGAGGCTCCAAGTTTTAACCATCTACTGTTTGCAGACGACTCACTGGTACTTTATAAATGAAGGAGATATGCCCTAGAAGCAAATAATAAAGTGTTTTATTTAATGTATCTCTTGTATGTTCATAATACATTTCATGGCGTGCTATAACTGTGTTAATACGAAACATTAATACACGTGTGGTATGGAAACAAACCGTGTCTCTAGTTACCTCTAGCGAACTAGCTCATTGGTCAAACAGATGATCTAGAATTTCAAGATCATGGGTATTTATGCCAATTAACAATGAGGTCATATCATTGGTTGAAAGATGTGATAGATAAACACCTGAATTATATCATAATAAGATCTAGTTACAAATGTTCATCATTGATGATAACAAAGAAACCTCACAACCTAATACTTTGACTATGAGATAATACATAATCACCGTTACTGGTGAAAGCCTTGAGGGTATCAAGTATCATGCTGTGAAAGGGTGATCGAAAAGGTACCACTCAGGTTTTCCAAAAGGACATGTAGAGGAGTATGTATCAAGACCATGATTTTCCAATTCAAGTAACAGATAGATACACATGGCCAGCTCGGTGACGTTGCATTAACGAAGCTTGCAAGCATATGACTAGGTCATAGAATGAAACGGCATAGGAATGAGTAAACGAGTTCATTGGTGACGAGATCAAAATAGGTATGCAGATACCAAAGATAAAATCTAGGATTATCAAGTGGCAAAGGGAGTGTGACGCGACATTGAAGGTTCAATCGATGAGATTCATGAAACACACAGGGGTCATTATGGGCATCTAGGTCCCGCTGATGATCATTGATACGTGAGGGTCTTAGTCATGTCCGGAGTGTTTCCGAACCGAAGGGTGGCACGCTTAAGAGTGGGGACACATAGGGATTGATTTGGCACCGCAGGAGAAATGAGAGAGAGAAACCGAAAAAGTTCCGTGTAGCATCCGATGTTGACCGAAGGGGTCCGGAAGAAGTTCCAGGGTGAAAGATATAATAATATATGTGTTTTATATTAATTAATTTAATTAATAATAAAACATATATTTTATTTTATTTTAAAAGGAAGCCATGGCTTATGGGCCTCACCTAGAGGGGAGGCCCAAGAGGGCAAGGCACATGGGGAGGAGGGGTCAGCCGGCCAAGCCCTAGTGGGCTCCCCACCCGGGGCGTACCTTGGGGTCGGCGGCTCCCTTGGTGGTCGGTGGGTGTGGGACTTTAGTCCCACACTGCTTTCCCCTTGGGTGTTGGCCCTCCCCTCCTACTATAAATAAAGAGGCCCTCCTTCCCTTGAAAGGTATCTCATTCTCTCTTCTCTCTTTCATTTTCCTTAGGGATTTCTCTGTAATATTGGCGAGAACTTTGAGGGACTTGAGTTCTCCACCTCCGGACTACCGTCGTGTGCTGTTCGGTCGGCCATATTTCTTCTTCCGCTGGTTGGCTAGATCGGATCCCGGGAGACGTCGCTTACACCAGAGGTGAGTAGAACTTCGGAGGCGCCACACTTGGGACGCTCGGAGCTCGGCGCTTGGAGCAATGAGTTGTTCGTCTTTATCAACATACACCTACCTGCGTAAGGCGTACCTTGGTCTTCAAGGGTATGCATCTATTTCCCTCTCAGTTACTTATGTCTATGTAGAATAAATCTTGGTTATTGTGTTCGCGTAGTTAGATTTTTTTTTTGTTTTCTACCACGGAATCCAACAATAAAAGCAACGCGTGCGAGTGCTAAGTCCCTACAACATGCATTACATCTGTATGAGGTTTTCTCAAGGCAAACTATTAATTTTGATAAGTCATCAATTATGTTTAGTGAGAACACTGAGGAGGAGATGAGAACACAAGTACTTAGGGAGTTGAATATTAGAGCGGAGACGAGGACATAAGTACCTCGGCCTGCCGGTATATGTTGGGAGAGCTCGAAGAGTGACATTTTAATACCTAAAGGAGCGCAGATGGCAGAAAATTCAAGGATGGAAGGAGAAAATGTTGACAAAGGCTGGGAAGGATATTTTGATTAAATCATGTGCACAAGCCATTCCTACTTCCACAATGTCATGCTTCGATCTAATAAAGATCTTGTGCGATCAGATTAGTATGATAGTGTGTCGGTACTAGTGGTCACAGAATGAAAATGAGAACAAGGTTCATTGGTTAAGCTGGGATGTGCTATCAAAATCAAAAAGTGAGGGAGTACATGGGTTCATACCTACATGGATTTAATCTAGCTATGCTGACAAGGAAGGCATGGCCTATGCTGGTTAATCCGGCATCATTACGTGCACAAGTCCTAAAGGCCAGGTACTTTCCTGACAGCTCAATTCTTGAGGCATAGCCAAGTAAAGTAATGGAATTTCCTACACTTGGAGAAGTATTTTGAAGGGACTGGATCTCCTTAAGGAAGGTATTCTGTGGAGAATTAGTGATGCCGTGAGTGTGAATATTTGGACTGATCCCTGGCTAGCTAGAGATGGATCTAGGAGTCCTATCACTCCACGTGGGCAGCGTCCTTTTACTAAGGTCAGTGATCTCATAAGTCCGATCACAAATAGATGGGATGAATCCCTTGTCCGAGATAATTTCTAGGAGGTGGACGTGAAAACTATCCTGGCTACACCAATCTGTGATGATTTTGAAGATTATCCTGCCTGATATTTTCATAACAAAGGTCAGTTTTCGATAAAGACAACATACCATTTGTATGTGCGGATGCGTGACAGTCCCCATGCAATGTTGTCAGTTAATTCAGTTTGAGCCTATTTGGAATCTGCCCTGCATCCCCAAAATAAAGCAATTTATGCAGCGGTTTGCACATGATAGCCTGTCTTTGAGGACACGCATTAACACAAGGGGTATGGAATGTGAGACACTCTACCTATGCTACCACCGCTTCGATGAAGATGGTGCCCATCTGCTCCTTAAGTGCAAGGGAGTGAAACATCTATGGAAAGATTTTGGAATGGAAGTGGAGTGTGATCGCATGAGCACACTCAGTAATGCACAAGATGTAGTACAAGAAATCCTAGCACTGGGGGACAAAAAAGTCAGTACCATCTGCTGTATGTTGTGAAGATGGTGGCTCAGAAGGAACAAAGAGAATGTTGCGGAAAAAGGATGTACTGAAGAAGAGTTGATTGGGCAGACTAATTATTAGTACCATCTGCTGTATGTTGTGAAGATGGTGGCTCAGAAGGAAAAAACAGAATGTTGCGAAAAAAGGATGTACTGAAGAAGAGTTGATTGGGCAGACTAATTATTGGTCCAGAGAATGTGAGATTTACTGCATGAGCAATGCATAGATGACAACATCGAGAGAACCGACAAGTTGGACTCCACCTGTGGGTGATTTGTTGAAGATTAACCTAGATGACTCGTTCATCCAATGCATGACGCAAGGAGGATGGGGCTTTGTAATCCGTGATGAAAGGAAAGAGCAAGAAGCGCAGAGACGGGTTGTCTCAATGACTTGGCATCTATAGAGCAAGCAGAGGTGTATGCGTGCATGGAGGCACTGCAAGATGTAGCAATGTGGGGCATGGGCCAGGTATAGGTGGAATCAGATGCACAAAATTTGGTGAAAGAAGCACAAAGTACAGAGTTCGACCTAGCACACGAAGGTGTCATCTACAGAGACATCCGTTCCTTTATTCGTCAAAACTTTATTTCCGTCGATGTTTTATTCTGCCCCAGGTCTTGTAATAAAGTTGCCCATGCCATGGCGGCGTGAGGGGTCAGTATGCAAACAGCAGCGGCGTCCAACGGTCCCGCATACGTCGCCCACAAAAAACATCTTAAATGGTGTACGTGGCCTCTTGCAAAAACTATGTGACGCATGTGGACAAGGCCGCTAAATCCACGAAATCCAGCGGTGCGGCCGCATCCCCTCAGGCGGCTGATGGCCAGCCGCATCGACGACAACAGTAACTCCTAACGCCATGCAGGACGAGTGCATCATTCTCTCAGTCAGTCTCAACGCCTCCTCGCCTCTGCTCCCATGGATCTGGCTCGTGTTCTCCTCGGCTTCCCATCCCACTTCGGCGGCTTAAAACGCCATGCCCCAGGGCACACTATCGACTCCTTCCTCTGCGTCGCAGCGCTGGATTAAAGCTATACCAC
Source organism: Avena insularis (assembly GCA_023614405.1). Taxonomy (NCBI): domain Eukaryota; kingdom Viridiplantae; phylum Streptophyta; class Magnoliopsida; order Poales; family Poaceae; genus Avena; species Avena insularis. The sequence goes on along the minus strand of CM042688.1, from coordinate 411,251,976 downwards.
CTCCGCCTCTAGTACTCCACTCCTCTGGCACCGACCAAATCGTGCAGGTCTCCACTGCACAGCTACCAGGCACCACATGCACTGCAAAGTAATTCACAAGTACTCTAAGTTTAGATCTGATAATTTTTTTATGCCAAACAAAACATTGGTCAAACTGATTAGTCTTCTATTCCTGCTTCCGAATGGATTAGTCTTCTATACCCCTGGCTATTTCTGGATTGACTACTGTATCCATCTATATGTCCATCCAGTCCTGATTTTGATTTTCGGCTAAGGAGCAACTTCATTGAGTAGGTTGATACAAATGGAATTCATATAGAGTTTAGAGTTTGGGGAGGAAGACAAGTTCAGCTTTGGGTCCAACTGGTACAGGCGTCGCATCACTAGTGCTTCGTGAACAGCTCTTATTGGCCCTCACTTGGTCCACCCGGGCCAGCTAAATCAGTTGGACGCCAGCAGAAAAATTGGTTCCTTTGGTATGTAGTCTTGAAGATTTTTTTTTGAAAAGGGGGACATGCCCCGGTCTCTGCATCAATCGATGCAGACGACTTTTATTTCATTATTTGAAGCAAAATATTACACCTTATTACAATCAAGGATCACTCAGAGTTTTCACAAAAATAAGCCAGCTAAACAGGTCTAATAGTAAGCGGCCCATAAGCATCTTCATGATAATCTCCGATCAGACCGCCAGCCGCTTCGGCTGTAGAAGTCCCGTCCAACCATTTCCAAACGGTTGCACCCAATATCCATGGCCCGGCGGTCCTCCATAGGCTGGAGATAGGACCACATATGGATCCAATGTGTAGCCATAGGTATAACCTGCAGAAATGATGAAAAACTTTTCTTCTTAAAGATTAAATCATTGCGAACGTTCCATATAACCCATAATAAAGCGCACACACCAACTCTGATGTGTCCTTTATCTTTCTTTGGGATCCCATTTAACCAATTTCCAAAAAGATTAGTCATATTGGCAGGAGGTGAAATATTGAAAGTCATAAAAACAATCCTCCATATAATTTTAGCAAAAGGTCATGATATAAAAAGATGTTGAATTGTCTCTTCTTGATCACAAAAACAACATTTAGTAGAACCTTGGCAGTTTCTCTTCACCAAGTTATCTATTGTGAGAATTTCCTTCCTATGGAGGAACCACATGAATATTCGAATTTTGAGTGGCACTTTTATTTTTCAAATATACTTTTTAAAATAAGTCGTTTGACCATTTAACAAATCAAGGTACATCGATCTAAAAGTGAAGCACCCAGAGGCGGTAAGGTTCCACTTAATAGACGCGACACAAGGTGCAGCCAACGAACCCCTTTATTACCAGACAGCGTTCTCCTAAAACCTATGTTTAAGGGTGTCGATCTCAACACATTCGCCATAGTGGCATTTTTGTGATAGACAATATTATATAACGATGGGTACTGAACACTTAGGGGCTCATCCCCTAACCATGTGTCTTCCTAAAATCTTGTTTTCTAGCCATTGCCTATCTATAAAGAACCCCTGCTAAAAAATTCGTATTTAATATTCATTAGACCCTTCCAGAAAGAAGAATTAGTTGGTTTTGCTGAAACCTGAGAAAGAGTTTTGTTATTCATATATTTATTGTGTAGAAGTTTTTGCCAAACCCCTTGTTAATTCTTAAGTTTATATAACCAATTGCTAAGGACACTTTTGTTCTTTAACTCTAAAACCTCCACTCCTAAACCCCCTTGGTCCTTAGGTCTGCAGATCATATTCCACTTAGTTAATCTATATTTCTTTTTATGACCATCACTTTGCCAAAAAAATCGAGATCTGAAAAAGTCAAGTCTCTTTCTTACCCTATGGGTATTTCTAGAAAAGAGAGCATGAACATAGGTAGACTTGTGAGTACTGAATTAATAAGGATTAAACGATCCCCATAAGAAAGCATCTTACTAATCCAGTTTCCTAGTTTTTTCTCAAACCGATCCTCAACTGGTTTCCACTCACCATTTTTTAGCTTACTGTAATGAATAGGAATCCCAAGATATTTAAAAGGAAGAGACCCTATGTCGCATCCAAATAAAATTTTATAATCGCTTTTGACTGCTCAGGCTTTCCCAAAACAAAAATTTTCACTCTTATGAAAATTAATTTTGGGACCAGATAATTGTTCAAATATGCATAGAATAAGTTTCATGTTAAGAGCTTTCTTTAAGTCATGATCCATAAAAAGAATCGTATCGTCCGCATATTGTAAGATGGAGACACCCCCATCCACTAAATAGGTATAAGTCCACTCACTTGTCCATTTTCTTTAGCCCTTGCTATGAGAATTGCAAGCATGTCTGCAATAAGATTGAAAAGGATAGGGGATAGAGGATCTCCTTGTCGTAATCCTTTCTTAGTTTGGAAATAATGACCTATGTCATCATTCACTCTAATACCCACACTACCTTTTTCAATAAACCTTTGTATCCAATCACACCATTTGGGATCAAAACCTTTTATACGAAATGTTTGTTGTAGAAAAGACCAATTTATTTTGTCATACGCCTTTTCAAAATCGATTTAAAAAAGAACGCCATCCAATTTATTCCTATGAAGTTCATGAAGGGTTTCATAGAGGATAACTACTCCCTCAAGAATGTGCCTCCCTGGCATGAACGCAGTTTGAGTAGGTTGTATCACATTTTTAGCTATGGATGTGACACGATTGGTCCCTACTTCTGTAAACATCTTGAAGCTAACATTTAGTAAGAAAATAGGTCTATATTGTTGGATCTGAATATCATTTTCTTTTTTAGGTAAAAGAATAATTGTACCAAAGTTAAGATGGAATGAAGGTAGATCTCCTCTTTGAAAACTAGCAAACATAGCCATAAGATCAACCTTTATTGTTTCCTAAATTTTTTGGTAGAATTCTGCGGGGAATCCATTCGGCCCGGCGCTTTTTTTCCATTTGCATGACCGCCTCGAAGACCTCTTTCTCAATAAAGTCCGCGGTAAGAATATCATTCTCAACAGCCAAATTTTTCTTAATGTCATGTGTGACTGACTCATTCAGCACACAGTGGCTAGGAGGAGATGGTCCAAATAAAATTTTGTAATATTCTGAAATGTATGTTTTTAGGTTTTCTTGTCCTATAATAGTTCCTTATTTTCTTCCTCCTATGTTTTCCATTATCAATTAGATGAAAGTATTTGGTGTTATCACTACCCTCTTGAACATGTTTTACTTTTGCATGTTGAGCCCACTTAGACTCTTCATTTCTTCTTAACTTGGCTAGTTCATCATTTGCCTACCGCAAAGTTTTTCTTTCTTCCTCACTTAGAGGGGATGTTTCGGCTTGTACATCTAAAGTGCCAATGATATCAAGAAGATTTTTCTTTTGAATTTTAGAAGCTTAACTCAAATTTCTAGCCCAACCTCTAAGAAACATTCTAATGTGACGTATTTTATTTTGCCAATTCTCAAGAGAGTTATCCCCTGTTGATATCGATGCCCACTCTTTAGCAATCATCTCCATAAAACCATCTATCTTAAACCAAGAGAGTTCGAATGCAAATTTTGTTTTATTACCTAGAAAAGCTTGATCTCCTGAATCAATTAAAAGAGGTGGTCCGATCTAGATCTAGTAAGGTCCCTTACTGACATAAGAGGGAACTTTTGTTCCCAATCAACATTAGTTAGAAATTCTGTCCAGTTTCTCATATGTAGGTGTATCCCGACGATTAGCCCACGTAAATTGCCGGCCCGATAGAGCTAGTTCTCTCACGTTGAGGCTTTCTATGATGGCATTAAAAATGAAAGGCCAACGTGTATCAAAATTGTCGTTGTTTTTCTCTTCTTTTCATCTTATAATGTTGAAATCCCCTCCTATTAACATAGGCAAAGACTCGTCCTCGCATATCTATACAAGCTCGGCTAGAAATACTGGTTTTTGCTCATCTTGAGCAGCTCCATAAACAACTATCAAAACCAATTTAAATTTATCAGCTTTATTAGTGATATAGAATTTGACACATCTATCGCTGGTGACAATATTTTGAATAGAAAGAGTATCTGCATTTATGCCTACTAACATACCCCCAGACCTCCCGATCGGAGGTACACAGTACCACTGAAAATCATGTCCACCCGAAATGTGTTGCAAGAAAGGCGCAGAAAATTTCCTTTACTAGTCTCAAGAATCGCAAAGAAATCAAGCTTATGATCCCTTATAGTTTCATTCACAAAATTGTGTTTGGCTGTGTCCCTGAAGCCCCCACTATTCCAAAAACTCCCCTTCATTTCTTTCTCTATAATTTTACTTTTGTTTGTTGATCCTAACACTTCTGCGTACCACTTTAGGTACAACCTTTTTTCTTCTTTTATAAACTTTTGTGACTTTAGATTCCTTAATGGGTGTAGCTAGGCTTACAAGCTTTTCAAGTTGTTCTTCTTCCCCTAGATCAGAAGATAAAGATTCAGCATGTTCTATTACATTATTTTTATTTGACCATCCGCAGAAAGCTTCACCTCCAAATTTTTCTTTAGCATAATTAGTGTCCTCTGGTCATCAACAGATTTAATATTTACTATTGTTGCCGACACTTTACTAGGGGAATTACCCAAGGAGACCCCCAACAAGGTAGCTCTATTTAAGAACCCTTCATCTGAAATAGAAGCTAAAGAAAATTTAGATGCAAGTTGTGTACCTGAGCATGATCTACCATCTTTGAACTGTGCCAGCTGCTGAGCACATTCCAGTTGAGTGGCATCGGCATTTGATTGACAGCGGATCCGATCGCTTGATCGAATGTCAGCTGCAGCCGCAGGGATTCCACCGAAAGACACCACATCACCCATAGAGAAGCGACCACCAAGAAACACCCCAGTTCCAGCCGTCATCTGGTGTCCTTGTGACACTGTAGGAGAGACGGCCATCGATGTAAAGCTCTAGCCTAACCCCCTCCTGGGGATCTCGGCGAGCCATGAGTCGACAACGATGAAGGCGACGATCTTGGTGAGTTAGTGCGCACATGATCCTTCTAATCCTGCACCACCACAGAAAGTTGCTTTGCCACCTGATTCACAACAGCTAGGACTGGTGACCCATTAGCAGGTGCAACCTCAGACACCAAAGGCGAGGAGACCATAGGCGCATCATCAGATTTTGTTGCAACAGATAATTGCTCCAGTTTTCCTTTCGTGGCCGAGACATACGTCCCATTTTCTGCCGCGATATTAGAGATAGCAGCGATGCACTGGAGGAAGCTTTTCTCTGATAGCTGTGCATGGGGACCGAGAGGAGACATGGGTGATGGAAGACTATCCTCATCATCATTATCACTGTACCCCCACAACCTATGAGGCACTATTGTTTTGATTCTCCCTTCAGAGCGAGTGCAAGGATGGGCAGGTAAAAAGATTTTACTCTCAAAATGTCCAAATTTTAGTGGCAAGGATTGGGCCTGCTTTGCCCCTGAGATTGTAGTATGCTGACCCATGGAAGAGGAAACATAATTGGATAAATTCTTGGTCGTACCATTATGTTGATCGGATACCCTCTCCTCATTGTCTTTCATGCCCTCATTTTACTTGTTCTTTTTATTTGCATCTGCCATGATTATATATGATGATGTGGTATCAATAGTCCCTTCTACTATAAAAAGAAGACCATATACTTCACCCTCATAAATATGATCGACTGTTGTTTTTGGAATATACTCCTCTCTAGTAACCTCAACTCTCATATGTTCCACTGTATGGGCTCTAGTAAATTCCATCTCAACTTGTTTTGTTTTATCAATGAGAGAGCCAACAGCAAATAAAGATAAGTAGTCACATCTCTCCTTATAGAAGCAACCTGAAACTCTCACCCATACCTCTGCAAGGTGAAATGTATCAAGCTCAGCAGCAGACCAGTCCTCAAAATTGCTCTGAATTGGCACATTAGTTATCTTAGTCATTCTTGCCATATCAGCTTTAGATGGGAAAATTGCTTTAAAAGCTCCATCATCCATTTAACTAAGATCCCACTGATGATCCCCTGGAATGATCCACTTCAATTTTTTCACAAACTCTTGCGACGTCATCGAACCCCTGTCAACTGAAAATTTTCCAACTTTGCCGCTATCATTTTTGAACGTGATATCATTTGATGCAGTCTTGAAGATTGGGGCTCCTTTTGATTACTTTTCCATTTTACTGCACGTCTAGTTTGCCTTTTGTAAGACTGGAAGAGTATGTTCTGTTATCCCTTGGTAACGGAGCAGGAGCAGCTTTAAGAAAACATGATGAAATCCTGACTACCAATGTTTTGTTTTTCACTAGGCCAATTTTCTCAGATGCAAATGTGTTAAAATTAATTAACGTCTAAATTAGCAATTTGGATGATTCTTCAAGTGGAAAGTAAAAATTTGTTGTTTGGATAGATAAGTTTTCACACGTGTCAATCCAATCAACAAGCTTAAAATCATTAAGCGATAAAGAGAGTAGATGCAGTCCTCGACACAATCCATGGAGTAACACTGTTCCAACTTACATATATACTCTCGCAGTTCCGACAACATAGGCATAACTTCAACTGAGGGCAGTAGAGCACAATAAGATCTTGCTTGGTACTAGCGTTTTTATAGGGATTAGCGGGGATAAACCCCGAGAGGATTGGGTGAAACCCTATTCCAACTTGCATATATAGTCTCACGGTTCTGATAGCATAGGCATTAACTTCAACTGAGGCCAATCGAGCACAATAAGGCCTTGTTTGGTACTAGTGTTTTTATAGTGATTAGCGGCGATAATTTCCAAGAGGATTGGGTGGCACCCTCACCCTCCACCTTCACCCAAACCCCTCTAATCCCCACAAAAGCCCAATGTCCACCAATCTACTAGATATAGGTAGTGTATTGACTAGAACTTGAGAAAAGTGAGGATAACCAGGGATTACCCAATACTCTAAAACCAAACATGTTTGTTGGGGATCTGGGTTTGATAGGGATTATCCCCTCTATTCCCCACAAATACACTAGTACTTCCTTCGTTTTATAATATAAGATGTTTTAGTTTTGTGAAGATAATGTATCTAGATGCCTTTTAGCGTGTAGATCCGGAGAGATTCACTACGAATCTACATACTAAAAGATGTCTAGATATATTAGATAAGAACACTGATTAGGGTTTCGTGGTAGGCAACATGCCTCCACCTCTTCTATTTATATACTTGGCAGATGTATAAACAAGTGCGTATATGTTTACATAATACAACACGTATACGACACGGTGACCGATTCTTAACACTCCCCCTCAATCTAAACCGCTATTACTTACAAGATTTAGATTGGTTCTAAAATGGTCTAACATCTGCCGTGTAGCTGGCTTGGTGAAGACATCAGCCAACTAATCACTAGAAGAGATAAATCTCACCTGTAAAGCGCCATCAGCAACTTGCTCTTGCACAAAATGAAAATCAATCTCGATATGTTTGGTTTGAGCGTGAAAGACCGGATTCGCTGTAAGGTAAGTTTTCCCTAGATTATCACACCACAAAACTGGAGTCTGCTGTTGGGAAACACCTAGTTCTGTAAGCAAAGAACTGGCCCACATAGCTTCAGCGGCTCCGTTTGCAAGTGCCTTATATTCCGCCTCGGTGCTGGACCTGGAAACCGTGGGCTGCTTCTTTGAACTCCATGAAACAAGATTTGGACCCACGAAAACTGCAAAACCACTCGTAGAGCGTCTATCATCAACACATCTAGCCCAATCGGCATCAGTGAATATGCTAATATTCTGTTGTGATGACTTGCGAATACGCAGACTAGTATCCAATGTCCCTTTCACATAACACAGAATACGCTTGACAGCCTCCCAATGAACTTCAGTTGGTTGAGAGAGGAATTGGCATACCTTATTCACCGCAAAGGAAATATCTGGGCGAGTGAGAGTTAAGTACTGCAGGCTACCAACAACACTGCAATACTAGAAAGAATCTTCTATTCTGAGCAGGGCACCTGTATCTCGAGCAAGCCGCACAGTTGTGACCATAGGAGTGGAAGTGGGGTTACAATTCTCCATGTTTACCTGATGCAACAAATCAAGCGCATATTTGCGCTGCATAAGTGTCATGCCCCCTGAATTGTACGACGCTTCCAATCCAAGGAAGTATTCCAGAGTGCCCAAATCCTTGATAGGAAAAGTGTCCGAGAGGGAACAAACCAGACCTTCAACTGCCATAGAGGTAGATCCAACAATAACAATGTCATCCACATAGACCATCATGAACACTTGGACACCAGCCTGATTGAAGATGAATAAAGACGTATTAGATTTTGAGGGAACAAAACCAAGCTAAAACAACCGAGCACTCAAGCGAGCATACCAAGCGCGAGGAGACTGCTTAAGGCCATAGATAGCATGCTGCAATTTGCATACGTGTGTCGGATACCGAGCATCCTCAAAACCAGGGGGCTGCTGCATATAGACATCCTCGGACATGAAACCATGAAGAAAAGCATTACTCACATCAATTTGACGAAGAGTCCATCCTCGAGAGACTGCAAGGTAGAGAACCAAGTGAATAGTTGCAGGCTTCACCATTGGGCTAAACGTATAACCATAGTCAATGCCATGTTGTTGCGTAAATCCGGGGGCAACAAGACGAGCCTTGTGCTTCTCAACGGAACCATCGGGACGATGCTTAGTCTTGAAGATCCACTTGCTGCCAACAATATTTGTGCCATGAGGACGAGGAACCAGCGTCCATGTTTGCGTCTGAGATAGAGCAGAAAATTCCTCTGACATCGCTGCACGCCACTCCGGCTCCTGAAGTGCATCCCGATGAGAGACCAGGGCTGCAAAGAGAGCACGCCTGCGCGAATCATACCGTACTGTGCCGTCGGTGTAGGTATTCTCGTGACGAGTACTGTAATGGAGACGCGTCACCATGCCATGACCAGGGGCTGATGACGAGGTCGCACCATGACAAGGAGCAGGGGCGGGCGATGGCGCGTCAGCTCCATGCTAGAGCGGAGATGCGGGGGCTGAGTCATGCGACCCGGCGTGCGGCGATGGTGATCGACCAGGAGGAGCCGACCCATGCAGCGTCGAGGCAGCAGCTAGCTCAGGTGAGCTACGAGAAGCAGGCTCGGGCGACCCCGAGCATGTGGCGCCCGCATCAGGCGCTTCTGTAGAAGGTCCCGGGGCAGGGGCATGTACATGCACGTCGATCACGCTAGGAACATGCACATGCAAAGCATCATCTCGAGACAGTAGGTTAGTAGAAAAATAGGAAAGGTCGTATTGCCGCACATGATCACTCGTAGCCGGTTCAGGCTTAGGAAAAGTGATGGCATGCCGAAGGGTAGGAATATCTACAGTAACTCCGGGAGTGGCAAACAGGAAGACCGACTCATCAAAGACAACATCTCGAGATATGTAAATATGACCGGTAGAACGATCGAGACACTTATAACCCTTATGCATAGGACTATAGCCTAAGAAAACACATATTTTCGAGTGAAACTCAAGCTTATGCCCGTTGTACTTGCGAAGACTAGGCCAGCACGCGCAACCAAAGATACGGAGAAACTCATAGTTCGGTTGAGTTTTGAGAAGACGGAAAACAGGAGTATCCTTGTTAAGAACCAGAGTAGGCATGCGATTAATCAGATAACATGCTGTCAAGAAAGCTTTGTCCCAAAAAACGCAAATGAAGAGACGAATGAGCAAGTAAAGCGAGACCGGTTTCGACTATGTGATGGTGCTTGCGTTCGGTAACGCCGTTTTGCTGGGAAGTGAGCGAGCAAGACACACGATGAGACACGCCGGGGCGCTAAAAATATTGATGGAGCCGATGGTATTCACCGCCCCAATCAGACTGAACGACCTTGATTTTGGTATTGGGGAGAATCTCAACATGAGCCTGAAAGGCATAGAACACATGTTCAACATCAGATTTGTGCCTAAGGAGATAAATCTAGCAAAAACGAGAAGCTAACATAGTACTTAAAACAACCAGAAGAGGCCACGGTAGGACCCCACAGATCAGAATGAACAAGCTCAAGAGGCATAGTGGTAACACGCTGAGACAAATTATATGATAATTGATGACTTTTGGCACGCTGACATGCATCACAAATCGAAGAAGTATCAACTGGAGCACAGGATAAATCATGGTTCTTAACAATAGTTTGCTCTACATTATTTGTAGGATGACCTAGACACTGGTGCCACTGAGACGATGTAGTCTTAGACTCGGACAAAGCATGATGAGATGATGACGACGATGACGCGCGACTAAATGGGATGGGGTAGAGACCGCCATGGCTTCTACCGTGAAGCAGAATTCTCCGGGTGGCCTTGTCCTTAACACAGAAAAAATAACGATGAAACTCAACAAAGACATCATTATCAGAGACAAGACGATATACTGAAAGGATATGTTGATTAATGTGCGGGACATGGAGAATATTTTTCAGTTGCAAAGATGAACCGGCTAAAGAGGAATGACCAATGTGCGCAATATACAAACCTGCCCCATTGGCCACTTGGACCTGGTCCATCCCGCCATAACACTCCTGCAGGTGAAGTCGCTGAAGATCGTTCGTCCGATGATTCGTATCCCCGGTATCCATGATCAAGGTCGGAGGAGCATGAGAACCCGTTGAGGAAGAGTTCCTAGAGCGCTGATTGTTGGCACGTACGAAGTCGGGGTTGAAGCGATTCCGACACTCCGACGCGACGTGCCCCCAGTACCCACATATTTGGCACTGAGGACGTTGACGGCGACGGCCGCGGTTGCCTCCGCCGTTGCCGTTGCCGTTGTTGTAGTTAGGGCGACCGTGGCCGCCACCACCTCCGCCACCACCGGCGGGCTGGCCATAGCCGCCCGAGTGCTGGCCATAGGGCTGACCGTAGCCGCCCGAGTACTGGCCGTAGGGCTGGCCATAGCCGCCCGGATGCTGGCCGTAATCGCCGCCACCAGGGGTCGAACGGCCTCCATTGCCACCACCGTATCCGGGCTGGTAGGCACCAACCGGGGGTGTTGCAGGGGCCGGAGGGAAAGTGGGCGCGCGCGGCCACGAAGTACTGCCACCAAAACCGCCAGGACAAGAGGCAGCGTTCGCGGAGGAAGACCACTCCATGGTCTCGGCCTGCTATGCCTGAAGCGCCTCAAACGAGATGACGTGAGAGTAAAAGTCTGCATACGGAACGGAGACGTTACCGACAGTGAGGGCGTCCGCGATGGAGTTGTAGGCGGGGCCGAGGCCGGTGATGATGTAATCGACGAGCTCGTCGTCGGTGATGGGGGCGCCAGCAGTGTCCATGGCGTCGGCGAAGCCCTTCATGATGTGCATATATGCGGCAGCCGACATGTCCCCCTTCCTCGTCGTCTGCAGTTGACGACGGATGTGCCTCATGTTGGCAGGGTTCTAAGCACCAAACATGGTGTGGACAGCCGACCACACCGCTGCGGAGGTCTTGCAGCCGATGAGTTGCGTGGCAATGTTCTCCTCCATGGAAGAGAGCAGAACGCCGAGCACTTTCTGATCCAGTCCCCACCAACGCGCATACTCAGGGTTGGGGACGATCGTGGCGGCATCATCGGTAACTTCAGTGATTGTCTTCGCCGGAGTGGGCACGGAGTTGTCGAGGAAGCCATGCAGATGGGTGCCGAAGATGGGCGGCAGCACCAGTCCTCGCCTGTGGCGCCCCGCAAAACCACTACTAGAAAATCACGGTGATTTTGTGCATTGCATCATCATGCCGCATGCTCATGGCATCATGCCACATTGCATTTGAGCATCGTCATGTCATCATGCATGGTTTGCTTAAAAAAACTATTTTTGAAAAGTCTGGTTTTATTTTCTAAACGCCTCGTCTTTATTTCAAATAAAAACTCCGGTCTTTTCCGGATAGTTTTATTTGTCTAAAATTATTTATAAAGGCCTATTTTAAAATAAAAATAAAAGTTGAAATTGTTTTTTTTGGAGGCAGCCAGCCAGGCCCAAAGCCCAGCCGGCCACCTCCTTCCTACCCTAATCCCTCCCTCTCTCTTTTCCTCAGCCGCCGCCACCCTCCCGCCTCACTTCCATTTTTCCCGCCCAGCCACACCCACACCCGCCGCTAGCTAAAATTCCTACCAACCCCAGCTCCCGCTCACTCTCCTCTCGGGCCCCACTCGCCTCCTGACCGCACACGTCCCCAGCCTACCTGGGAGCACACCCCGACGCCACCTGACCCGATCCCCGTGCCAGCCCGACCCCACCTATCCCCCACCTACCACCCACCCCGCGTCTCCCTCATGCTCCTCTCCCACCTACCACAGAACCGACGCGATCCCCACCACTGTGAACCCCTTACCCCACCTCCTCGCTGGCCGCGTCCGCGCCGACCTCTCTCCGCCGCCCTCTCTCCTCCGCGTGCCCGCCCCGGCCACGCCGCCGCCTTCCTCGCCTCGCCTATACCTCCTCTGAGCCGCGCCACGGCCTGCAGCACGCCGGCCGCCGCGTCCCCAAGCCTCCGTTCGAGCCCGACCGCCTCTTCGCCATGGAGGCCCCGCCTCTGTACCTTGCAGCGCCGCGTCCCCAAGCCTCCGTTCGAGCCCGGCCGCCTCTTTGCCACGGAGGCCCCGCCTCTGTACCTTGCAGCGCCGCCGCGGCCCGGATGGCCTCCCGCCTCACCGGACCCCTACGAGCTCGTCGCCTCCTGTGCCAACCGCCCCGAGCCCGACGCGGCTGTTCCCGGCCAGAGATCCTCCTCACCTCGCCACCAAGCCCCCGCCGCTGCCAGCGTCTCCTCCGGACGCCTTTGGCTGCCTCCTCTACACATCGCTGACGTTACGCCTCTCGTGGGACCAGCGCGCCTCGCCTCCCCGCCATCGCCCACTGGGCCGCTCAGCATTTGCTTTATGCATCTTGCAGGCTCTACACCTAGATGCCTCAAGAAACTAGCTCGGTGCCCCTGTTGTTTTTCGTTTGCAAGCTGTTCGAGCAAATGTCTGTATGGGACAAGGCCCTTGTAGCACTCCTTCACGATCTGTTGTCCGCGCGTATGATGACGCCAAGACCTACTGGCATTGAAAACCCGAGTACGTCATGGACCGCCACAATCGACTCCCCCGGATCTGAAGACCGAGCCTCGGACACCAAGATCTGCTCCCCGAAACCGCCATGACCTACTTCACGGATCCCGGAGTCGAGACCCGAACCCGCACCCCGTTGAACCCCAAGACCTTCTTCATGGACCCGAAGACCGATCCGGAGCGCCAAGGCCTTCGACATGGAACCGACAAGACCTCCTTCCTGGAACATCAAGATCTTCCGGCGCCGAGACCCAAGACCGACACCATCACCTGCGGAGTATGACAAGATCGTCCCAACCCGCCAAGTTCGCCTACCCGGACACCGTGCGACAAGATCTACTTCACGGGTTCCGAAGACTCCCGAACGCCAAGATCGCCCACACGGAACGCCAAGTTCTTCGTCCCGGACGCCATGACCGTCTACACGGACCCGAAGACCACCGGTACCCGATCCATTCAAGTTCGCCATCGACGACAAGGTCGACTGCTTGGAACCAAGATCTCCGTCACGACACGACAAGTTCTCCATCTTGTATCTGAACCTCGCCGTTCCCGTCAAACCCTGAGACCAAACCCCGGACCCCGGAACCCAAGATCTTCCGAACCCAGATGTGTGAACCTTTTCCCGAGCCCCAATTTTATAAATGCTAAATTCAAAACTATTGCATATAAATTGATCATGCTTGCATACATTTTTGTGGTTTGGGGGGATTATGCCGGTTCACCTCATAATTAAATATGGAGTGTTTATATGGGATATCTTCGTCTTATTCCGGACTCCATTTAAATTGGTGTAGCGAACCGATGCCATGTTTGCCTTGATAATACAATATTTAAATTGCAGGGGTCTAAATAACTCGAACCGTCTACTTAATTGTCGGGACCCCGGTTCCGCTTAATTTTGACTAGTTGCACCGCATCTGTGCCATGCCATGCATCATATCATAAGCATGCCGGATCTTCTGCCGTAGTATTAAATATTGCATCCGGTGTTTCTTCTAGTGTTTGCTTCTTCGCGGATTAGGCCGATAAGTTGATGCGAGTATCGACAAGTTCTCCGGATATGATCCGTCGGCAGTGTTTCCCAGGCGAGCATCTCTCCCCCTTCTACCTATTTTGCATTTATAGTCTTTATTTCCTTCTGTTGATCTATTGCTATCCGTGTCGTGATGCTTTAGTTTCCGTACACCAGTTATATCCCTTGCAGCCTCTATATTGCCTTGGACACCTCCTATTACCCGTGTTTGGTAGATAGCTGGCCTTGCGAGTCGTAGTTGCTTGCTCAGGTGCGATCTCGTGTTGTCAAGTACCACAGTTGTTGGATGCTGGCAGATGTTAATGGTGGAGATGATCATGACTTTAAATACAACTATTAAAATGCTAGATATAACTAATGCAGAGGCATCGGTGGGCAATAGATGTTATTTGGTTCTTCCACGCTCACTTGTGTCCCGTAGGACCCCGAGTACTTGATACCTGTTCCTTGATTTTTCGCACTATCCACATCCGGGAGGCCTTATGGACCCCCTTGAGCCAGAGCTTGATTCGTTTCTATTTCTTGGGGCCACAAACTAGTTTGGGGTTTTATTACTATCCTGTACTTAGGCCATGCTTTACTGCTTTATTTAAGATTGTGCGTGGAGCACCTGTACTGTTTAGGATCGTAACACGTTTTCGCTGTATCGACAAGCCCAGTCACATTTTTGGGTTCCCAGTTGTTTACAGCCGTCCACACAAACCCTGGGTCCGTTCCGGAGCCGGCCAACTTCGTTGCGGGTAGCTTAGTGGGGTGGCCCCCTGAAATATTTTATGAATCTTGTGATCGCTTTGTCGTGAATGCCTCGTTGGGTTTTGAGTTGGTTTTTCCGAGGTTGATCGAGTGTGTGTTGCTATTTGTGCACCCCTGCAGGGTAAAACTTTCTGAAAGCCGTGCCGCGGTTATGGACGACTTGGAGGACAGTATCTCGATCATAGACAAGCATAACTAAAGTAGTGTTATAAATTTGACTTAATATGTGACTAGTAATTCAGCTTCAACTATAATGGAATGGATAATAAAAATGCCAACAACTGGTGGATCTGTGGTGATCTGTGTCATACTATACCTGCCTAGTAAGTATTGCAACTCCAATGGAATGTGATAAAAGTGCCAACAATTGCTGGGTTTTGGGATTCCTCAGGACCATTATATCTGACTAGTAAATGTTCCAACTACAACAGAATGTTGACTAAAACTGCCCACTACTAATGCTTCAGGATGACTCATGCTATCTATATCTTATTAGTAATTGTTGTAACTATAACGGAATGAGTAAAATTGCCAACTGTGTGAGTTCCTTGGTCCCACTTCCTCGTTTGGTCTCGAGGGGGAAATACCAGGATGGGTTTGTTTGGTGTTAGCTTCAAGTTGGATCCGAATAGGTCTTTCTTATCCCTCTCTGATAATGGCCAGTTGTATCGAGTCTCTATAGGTTGTTTAGTGCCACTGCGCTGCTGCTTCAGCCCACCATACCTATGTAGGCGATAGCCGCCGAATTCTAGCCTCGCCGTGTACTGGCCTCAGTACTGACGCTCCTCTTTTTCCTTTGCCCTTTGTCGGCACCCCTTTTGTCTTAGCAGGTTTGATATCGACGTCGTTAGCAAGGTTACCCTTCCGTCTTGGCCTGGGCAGGGTTTTGGACGCCATTGGTTATTCTTCAGGGCTCTTAGCCCCATTTGCATCTTGTCCGTAGTCGGACGCTCTATCATTTTCAAGGTGATTTGGATCTTTGTATTGTATATCTGTATTCTTGACTCGTTGAGTCGCTGTTGTATATATCTGTTCTGTGGGTCCCATCGAGGACTGTTGTGTAATGGTATTACTTCGTTTTCCACCCACATGAAAGTGCCTGGTGGGCGTCCTTAAATCGTTACTATGCGGGTTTGGCGGAAAGGGCTAAAACTTGCATAGGGCCGATTCGAGGGTGTTACAGAGTGGGATCAGAGCTCAGCAGTTACGATACCCCACAAGTCCAGCCTGTAGGATAACCTAGCTAACGGCCGAAGTAGAGTGTCAAAACTATTTTTAAAAATCGGTTGGATAGATCTAAATAGGTCTGCTTTTACTCCTTATCCTCTTCTATTCTCCTCTTTACCTTTGCGTGTTTTGGATATGATCTCTTCCCTTCTTCTAGTCTAGGATTTCTCGTGGTTGGGTTTCCGTCGTACCTTCAGGGTTTTGCTTCCTCCTTTGGTAACAGTGCTTCTACATCCGGTCTTCATGTTATCTGAGTGATCCTTTATCTGTGGTACCATTCTTTGTTCCTTGTTTGAGCCTTTCCGGTGTTTTTAGACACAACGACATCCTCTATGCTAGATCCGATACAGAGTCTGCATCCCTCCTTGTTTCCGAACCTTGCTTGTCGAGATCTTCAGTCTAATTCCGAGAGTTGGTTGCATAATTCTCCGATTTGTGTGCAGAGTAATGGTTTGAGTGCGCGATGGATTGATCACCATCCGACTACTCTTATCATTCGCTTTTGTATATTGAATCGGAGGATCCAGCAATTTTACTCCATCCACGGAAGCTAGAGGTGGCTTTATTTGTTGATACCTCTACCTTCGCCCTTTGTTCCCGGAGTGTTCTCTCGACAATCCTGGACAACGACCTCTTGTTAGTGGTGTCGCGAGGATCTACACGAAGCGAGAAGATTCAGATCGCCGACCTTCTTCCCGGTACCATGAGGCGGATCTCGAGGCGAGATCCATTGTTAGTGGTGTCGAATTGTGGCGTCCCGCAAAACCATTACTAGAAAATCGCGGTGTTTTTGTGCATTGCATCATCATGCCGCATGCTCATGTCATCATGCCATATTGCATTTGAGCATCGTCATGTCATCATGCATGGTTTGCTTAAAAAAAAACTATTTTTGAAAAGTCTGGTTTTGTTTTCTAAACGCCTCGTCTTTATTTCAAATAAAAACTCCGGTCTTTTCCGGATAGTTTTATTTGTCTAAAATTATTTACAAAGGCCTATTTTAAAATAAAAATAAAAGTTGAAATTGTTTTTTTTGGAGGCAGCCAGCCAGGCCCAAAGCCCAGCCGGCCACCTCCTTCCTACCCTAATCCCTCCCTCTCTCTTTTCCTCAGCCGCCGCCACCCTCCCGCCTCACTTCCATTTTTTCCGCCTAGCCAGACCCACACCCGCCGCCAGCTAAAAATTCCCACCAACCCCAACTCCCACTCACTCTCCTCTCGGGGCCCCACTCGCCTCCTGACCGCACACATCCCCAGCCCACCTGGGAGCACACCCCGACGCCACCTGACCCGATCCCCGCGCCAGCCCGACCCCACCTATCCCCTACCTACCACCCACCCCGCGTCTCCCTCACGCTCCTCTCCCACCTACCAAAGAACCGACGCGATCCCCACCATCGCGAACCCCTTCCCCCACCTCCTCGCTGGCCGCGTCCACGCCGGCCTTGCTCCGCCGCCCTCTCTCCTCCGTGCGCCCGCCCCGGCCACGCCGCCGCCTTCCTCGCCTCGCCTCTACCTCCTCTGAGCCGCGCCTCGGCCTGCAGCACGCCGGCCGCCGCGTCCCCAAGCCTCCGTTCAAGCCCGGCCACCTCTTCGCCACGGAGGCCCCGCCTTGTACCTTGCAGCGCCGCCGCGACCCGGATGGCCTCCCGCCTCACCGCACCCCTGCGAGCTCGTCGCCTCCTGTGCCAACCACCCCAAGCCCGACGCGGCTGTTCCCGGCCAGAGATCCTCCTCGCCTCGCCACCAAGCCCCCGCCGCTGCCGGCGTCTCCTTCGGCTGCCTGCTCTGCATCGCTGCAACATCGCCGCCTCGTGGGACCCGCGCCGGCCTCGCCTCCCGCCATCGCCAGCGCCGCGCCTGTGCCTTGCTAGCCTTTGCTTTATGCATCTTGCAGGCTCTACACCTAGAGGCCTCAAGAAACCAGCTCGGTGCCCCCTGTTGTTTTTCGTTTGCAAGTTGTTCGAGCAAATGTCTATATAGGACAAGGCCCTTGTAGCACTCCTTCACGATCTGTTGTCCGCGCGTATGATGACGCCAAGACCTACTGGCATTGAAAACCCAAGTACATCATGGACCGCCACGATCGACTCCCCCGGATCCGAAGACCGAGCCTCGGACACCAAGATCTGCTCCCCGGAACCGCCATGACCTACTCAACGGATACCGGAGTCGAGACCCGAACCCGCACCCCGTTGAACCCCAAGACCTTCTTCATGGACCCGAAGACCGATCCGGAGCGCCAAGGCCTTCAACATGGAACCGACAAGACCTCCTTCCTGGAACATCAAGATCTTCCGGCGCCGAGACCCAAGACCGACACCGTCATCCGCGGACTACGACAAGACCGTCCCAACCCGCCAAGTTCGCCTACCCGGACACCGTGCGACAAGATCTACTTCACGGGTTCCGAAGACTCCCGGACGCCAAGATCGCCCACACGGAATGCCAAGTTCTTCGTCCCGGATGCCATGACCGTCTACACGGACCCGAAGACCACCAGTACCCGATCCATTCAAGTTCGCCATCGACGACAAGGTCGACTGCTTGGAACCAAGATCTCTGTCACGACACGACAAGTTCTCCATCTTGTATCTGAACCTCGCCGTTCCCGTCAAACCCTGAGACCGAACCCCGGACCCCGGAACCAAAGATCTTCCGAACCCAGATGTGTGAACCTTTTCCCGAGCCCCTATTTTATAAATGCTAAATATAAAACTGTTGCATATAAATTGATCATGCTTGCATACATGTTTGTGGTTTGGGGGGATTATGCCGGTTCACCTCATAATTAAATATGGAGTGTTTATGCGGGATATCTTCGTCTTATTCCGGACTCCATTTAAATTGGTGTAGCGAACCGATGCCATGTTTGCCTTGATAATACAACATTTAAATTGCAGGGGTCTAAATAACTCGAACCGTCTAATTAATTATCGGGACCCCGGTTCCGCTTAATTTTGACTAGTTGCACCGCATCTGTGCCATGCCATGCATCATATCATAAGCATGCCGGATCTTCTGCTGTAGTATTAAATATTGCATCCGATGTTTCTTCTAGTGTTTGCTTCTTCGCGGATTAGGCCGATGAGTTGATGCGAGTATCGACAAGTTCTCCAGATATGATCCGTCGACAGCGTTTCCTAGGCGAGCATCTCTCCCCCTTCTACCTATTTTGCATTTATAGTCTTTATTTCCTCCTGTTGATCTATTGTTATCCGTGTCGTGATGCTTTAGTTTCCGTACACCAGTTATATCCCTTGCAACCTCTATATTGCCTTGGACACCTCCTATTACCCGTGTTTGGTAGATAGCTGGCCTTGTGAGTCGTAGTTGCTTGCTCAGGTGCGATCTCGTGTTGTCAAGTACCACAGTTGTTGGATGCTGGCAGATGTTAATGGTGGAGATGATCATGACTTTAAATACAACTATTAAAATGCTAGATATAACTAATGCAGAGGCATCGGTGGGCAATAGATGTTATTTGGTTCTTCCACGCTCACTTGTGTCCCGTAGGACCCCGAGTACTTGATACCTGTTCCTTGATTTTTCGCACTATCCACATCCGGGAGGCCTTATGGACCCCCCTGAGCCAGAGCTTGATTCGTTTCTATTTCTTGGGGCCATAAACTAGTTTGGGGTTTTATTACTATCCTGTACTTATGCCATGCTTTACTGCTTTATTTAAGATTGTGCGTGGAGCACCTGTACTGTTTAGGATCGTGACACGTTTTCGCTGTATCGACAAGCCCAGTCACATTTTCGGTTCCTATCATTTATGTACCGTCCACACAAACCCTGGGTCCGTTCCGGAGCCGGCCAACTTCATTGCGGGTAGCTTAGTGGGGTGGCCTCCTGAAATATTTTATGAATCATGTGATCGCTTTGTCGTGAATGCCTTGTTGGGTTTTGAGTTGGTTTTTCCGAGGTTGATCGAGTGTGCGTTGCTATTTGTGCACCCCTGCAGGGTAAAACTTTCTGAAAGCCGTGTCCGTGGTTATGGACGACTTGGAGGACAGTATCTCGATCATAGACAAGCATAACTAAAGTAGTGTTATAAATTTGACTTAATATGTGACTAGTAATTCAGCTTCAACTATAATGGAATGGATAATAAAAATGCCAACAACTGGTGGATCTGTGGTGATTTGTGTCATACTATACCTGCCTAGTAAGTATTGCAACTCCAATGGAATGTGATAAAAGTGCCAACAATTGCTGGGTTTTGGGATTCCTCGGGACCATTATATCTGACTAGTAAATGTTCCAACTACAACGGAATGTTAACTAAAACTGCCCACTACTAATGCTTCAGGATGACTCATGCTATCTATATCTGATTAGTAATTGCTGTAACTATAACGGAATGAGTAAAATTGCCAACTGTGTGAGTTCCTTGGTCCGACTTCCTCGTTTGGTCTCGAGGGGGAAATACCAGGATGGGTTTGTTTGGTGTTAGCTTCAAGTTGGATCCGAATAGGTCTTTCTTATCCCTCTCTGATAACGGCTAGTTGTACCGAGTCTCTATAGGTTGTTTAGTGCCCCTGCGCTGCCTCTTCATCCCACCATACCTATGTAGGCGAGAGCCGCCGAATTCTAGCCTCGCCGTGTACTGGCCTTAGTACTGACGCTCCTCTTTTTCCTTTGCGCTTTGTCGGCACCCCTTTTGTCTTAGCAGGTTTGAGATCGACGTCGTTAGCGGGGTTACCCTTCCGGCTTGGCCTAGGCAGGGTTATGGACGCCATTGGTTATTCTTTAGGGATCTTAGCCCCATTTGCATCTTGTCCGTAGTCGGACGCTCTATCGTTTTCAAGATGATTTGGATCTTTGTATTCACTAGTGTAGCCCCCCCTATCTCCGGTTGGGAGGGCCCTCTAACAGCGGTTCCCCAACCGCTGTTGAGGGTTCGGTGTTAGAGGGGGGGCCCCTTTAACACCGGTTCTTATACGAACCGGTGTTAAAGGGTGGCGCACGTGGGGCTGCCGTAGGCCTCAGGCCCCCCCCTTTAACACCGGTTCGTATCTGGAACCGGTGTTAAAGGTTCTTCTGTCGCGGCAGAGATTTAGGCTGTTTTCTGCCGGCGGGAAAAGCGGCCTAAATCTCGCCATGGCACCTACTCTGCCCCGTTCTAGGCGTATTTCTGCGGGAGGGGCGGAGCGAGGGGGAATCGATCGGGAGCGGTATACACATAAATCGTCATCGGTACATACGAGTACATGAATAATTAAGCAACTATTATTATACACAAACATCGTCATCGGCACATACATCATCATCGGCACATACATCGTCATCGTTCATTTTGGTGGATATCTAAAGAGTTCTCCGCCAGGCGTGACGACCTCATCAAGTATGAACCCCGCCAATTCCTCTTGAATGGCTCGTATGCGTTCAAATGGTAGGAGTTGGTCCTGCATCCGTTCGATCTGAATATATATGAAGAATGGGCCGTCAATATATATATAAGAATAAAACTCAACACAATTGATGGTAATAAAATAATGTTATGGACTTTGTTTACTTACTCTAAGTTGTTCTAGTGCGGCTTGGCCCGTCGCACATATCGTGTTGCGAATGAATTCGCAAACATAGTACCCACATAAGTTATTGTCGTGTCCCTGATGCGCGCACTTTACGAGAATAGAGAGTTCAATCAAAATAATAATCAATAAAGCATGATATAATGGAATTGGAAGCTAGCTAGTATTACTTACATTTTGGTCTACAAATTTTAGTTCTTCTGACCATTCACCCACGGCCCTGCTCGTGAACCTTTTCCAAACCCTGTCCGACAAAGAAAATGGATAAAGGAGTAATGAATTACTTATTGTCACGAAAGTTGCCGATCTAGTGCGATAATATGATTGAAATTACCTCTGGAGCATCTCTCTAAAGTTTGCCCATATCTCTTTTTCTTTTAAATCGAGTCCATGACAAGGACTTTTCCTGAGTCGGGTTGAATGACTAGCAGAATAAAGTGGAACCTACGCACGCATAACTCATCATCAGTTACACTTAACATCGAGTAAGCTGAAATAGAATGTGTACAAGAGAGAGGGTAACAGTACTCACGAGAAGTTGTAAGGCAATAGTATTTCCCTTTTGGTTTGTTGTCTCAGTAAAGACGTTAGCAAGTAATCTTCTGTTTGCCAGGGTTTGGTTTCTACCACTTCTTCATGAACTCTATTTGGGTCAACGAACCCAATGTCAAAAGGGCCTCCTTTCCTGCATTCTATAACCTTTTTCCTGCATAATAGTATATACATATATGGTGAGCATATATATATACATGCAATTAATAAAGTGAATGAGATGAGATATAAATTATAGAAATAGTACTTACACACAATAAAGGCTGATGGCAGCTTTGTCGAGTTCCTTCTGATTTAATAGAAAATGCAAGTCTTGAACGTTGAAGTCGATCGCGTCATCTCCGCAGAAGAAAATATCATCTCTTATATGCGCCGTGATCCATTCTAACTTTCTCGTCTTGCAGAAATGAAGGTACCACTTGTGCAATTTTCGCATCTTTGTTGGTAGAGTCTTGAGCTCCTCTTTCTTGACGAGATTCTTCCCATAGTTCCATGGCTGTATGGGGTTGGCATCGCATTTGGGCAAGTTGTCTCCCATGACGTTCAAGTATGCAATGTAAGTCATCCCCATCTCATGGGCCTTTCTTTGTAGCTCTGCCTCGTAATCATTTACGGGAGGAGCGTCCGTGTCGAACATTTGGGCCGGGGCACATGATTGGTTTTCTTGCTCTCCGAGCATGGGAACTGTTTTCGGTGCCTCACGATGCTACTTTCAGTCTCCCCTGGCGCCTTGCATCCGCCTTCAAAATCTGGCTCGTAGTCCCGGCACAAGTGGGGTTTCAGGTTTCAAAAGATTTTTGTAAAACTTCTCCACCATGGGATCTATTTTCTCCTTTGGCTCGGCCGTCTAGGTGCAAAGAATTTCTTGACCTGTTCTTCCGAGATCCTATTGGTCTCCTCGTCACTCCGATTCCACGGTAAAACCGGCAATGGCTTGGCGGAAAGCTGCGGGACATAGTTTTTTGAACTCTTTGGCGTACGGTTTCCTACGGATTTCTTTGTGGCGATTACTCGATGCTCCTCGTGGCAGTGCTCTTCCGCTTACTGTTGAGAGATGGCTGAAGCACGGAGATGGTGACGGGCGGAGATGGCTGCCTTGAGAGAGATGGGCCACGGGCGGAGATGGGCTGCCTGTGAGAGATGGGCTGCCGGAGATGGAGATCGCTGACGCAAGTGCGGTGACCTCAATTTGGAAGCACAATGTGTTCCTTCTTCCAAAGAATGGTTGTTTTCACCCAAATTTGAGTTGAGTTTCCCTTCACCATAGCATGGTCAAGCTGTGCTTCCTCATATTCCTTCACAACCTCATCCACCCGACAATAGCATAGCCATCTGGAATCGGTGGTGGTAAGTTCCACCAGCTACGGGAGGTAAGGCATAGCCACCTTAATGGATAATCCCATTAATCTCACATGCAGCTCAGCGTGTTCGCTCTCCGTGATCTCATCCACGGGTATCGAGGACCCGTCATTTCAAGCGTGTGCACATTCTCCGTGGAAGCCACACTGCTTTTCAGATGCAGTAGCTGCGGCTTCCAATGCAGGCTCTTCGTGCGCTGAGATGGGCGGTAGCTTGATGGCTCTGTTGTGCATTCACTTGCGCTGCAGCGCCGCAAGTGCATGTTCTATCTGTGTCATCTCTGCTGTACGCTCTTTTCTTTTCTGCGCCATCTGTAAGAGTCGCTCCAAGGCAAACCCATCCTTCCACGTCATACCCCTGCCTCGTGCATGTCCAGGTGTTCTTTTTACCGATGGCGCGTGTGATCTGGTCATTCTCTCTGTCGGGATGGAAGGTCTGGCGGATGTTTCCTCGTATGCCGTGATGAGTTCAATGTGGGTTTGGCAAGGAGGGTTGGGAAGATACACAATCACATTTTGGGTCCAACCTTCTCTCAGTAGGCCTTCTCAGCTTCCTCCCACTTAGGCCTCGAGATATGTAGCCACGACCCGTCCTCTGGTGATATTCCTTCTTGGGCATTAAGCGTATTGGTTTCGACCTCTTTTTAGCTATAGCACTTTTTATATGTCTCAAATTCGGGCGTTGAGGTCTTATCTTCGCATAATATGCGTCTTTGAAATTTGAGTCTCGCCACTTTGACAAATTTGTTCAATTTTGTCTTCGATTCTTGAGCGTCAGCCATCTTCTTTAGAGTCCACTCTTTGACCATTTCCTTTATAACCGGGTTGTTTTCATCCTCCCTTGGCGGAAGGGTGAAATTTACCAACAACGAATTCCAAAGCGTTTCTTTGGATCTGTCATCGACAAAGGTACCGTCGCCCTTCTTTGGCTTATTCCAATTTTCAATTATGATTGGGATTTGGTCCCTAACAAGAACTCAACCGACGTACAAATTTGCTCTGCCTTCTTGGGCTCCATCGGCGCCATCAACGGACTGCTTGATCGTGAACTTTGCACGATCTTTCAACCGCTGGCTCGCGCCTCGCTTGCTCTTTTTCGTAGAAGAAGATGGTTGCTGGCTGGTCGATCCAGAGGGCTAAAAGAAGAAAGAAGTGTTAATTAATTAATACATGTAGAACAAGATTGTTGGTGGAAGTCAGCAGAGGCTTAATCAATGCATATACCTCGCCGGACTTTGTAACCATTAAATTGCGTTCACCGGAGTCTTCATCTTCTCCATGACTAGTACTTGAGCTGTCGTCATCATGTCCCTCCAAGTTCAGATATTGTGAGGTGTCCTCATCAATAATTTTCTCCATTATTTCTTCTTCTTCAAGGTTTCTACTAAGTGGATCCATAGTTTCTAAAACAATAATATTATCTAGAGTAAGAGTGTAAACATTCAAGTGGACTTGGATTCATACACAAATATACATATTATTCATACAAAAATACACAAATGAAATTAAAACCCTAAGGATGCTTGATCATTTTAAACGAGTTCAGGGGCAAACCCTAATCAGATGAAACTATGTTGCTTGAACCCCCGCTTGACACCCTATCTATACTACTACTCCCTCCATAATTACATGCCATCTTAGTTTCGAGTTTCCCGATGTTAGTGAGATGTGCAATGATACACTATATTAAAAAAGACAAGCAAGACTGGTGACCGGGAGCAGCAGGAGGAGGAGGGCCAGGCGCGGGTGGCCTTGTCCGGGAGGAGCGGGGGAGGGCCGGGCGCGGCCGGAGCAGGCGTTGGAGGGCTAGGCGCGGGCGTCTAGGCGTCGAAGGAGCGGCGGAGCCCCACCGTGTTAGAGGAGGAAGGATCTGCGGGAAGAGGGTCGGCGGCGGACCTCGAGCTCGGCGGCCAGCGAGACGGCGGGTCGGGGTCGGCGAGACGGAGGACCTCGAGCGGCGGTGGCGGCGCTTCGATCTCTCTGCGGCGGTGTGTTCGATCGATCTGGCTCAGTGGGGGGGAAGAAAGGAAGGGGAAGGTGAAATAAATACACCCCCCCTTTAACACCGGTTCGTTGGCAGAACAGATACAATGTGGAGGGGATGTCCCCAAGATAGGCCCCAGACCGAGGGGAGAAGCCACGACGCAACCCAGAAGGACCATGCATACACCCCGACATCGCTGGCATAACGCACCCCACCTAGGCCACATCGGAGCTCGCACCCCACCTAGGCCGCATCGCGAGCTCGCACCCCATGGCCACCACCGGAGCTTGCACCCCACCTAGGCCGCCCCCGCAGCCGAGAGGGGAGGCCGTACCCGTACCGCGCCTGGGCCCTGGGCCTCCTCGACGAATCCGCCTCCCTGACCCATCCCCTCCACTTCCCTGTCATTGGCCCCAATCCGTGGACGCGCTCGCGTAGCCGCTCCTGCCCGCCACACCCGATGACGCGAGCTACCACGTCAAAGCTGTCTTCGTGTCCGATTTGATCCTAGCTACTACTAATAAGTACAATGGTGTTAAAGGGGGGGCATTTATTTCATGCATTAAAGGGGCATTTTTAATTCAAAAAATATGATATGAATTTAGAAAATTCATATCTTTTTCATTTCAACTCAGAAAAATATGAATAATATATCATAATTTTCAGAAAAATAATATCTATCCATTCATGTAAATCATTTTATATTTACTTTACATGAAAATTTTCAAAATAATTAAAACACTTACATATAAATTTATCATTATTCAATTCAAACAAAAATAAATTGTTAAATCCTAAAACTTTGAACATAAGAAATATTAAGCATCTAAACAATGATTTTTATTAGATCAAATCATATTTTAATGCCGCATCTTTTGTATTAACATTTTTGAATTGATTGGATATTTAAATGTCGCATCTTTTGTATACACTTGAATCTCACCAAGCCTCGCTCAACTTGCATTGTTTTTTGATAAAATAGCATATTGTGAACCTAAAATGATTTTGTAAAAATCATGAGCATCGTATCATGTACTTGTAGTTCATATTCGACCCACTTCCTGCCGATTCGGTAGGAATTTGTCTTTACCGAGGTGGACGGAAAGGTTTCAGATCCCCCTGTTGGTACATTGTGCATATAAGGTGGTCTAGTATTTTTGTAAAATGTGTTGGTGGTTTTTTGAATTAGCCATTTGGTGGTTGCTTCACAAAACCGTCCGTTTTTTGTGCTCGGAAAATGGAAAATGCCTTTTTGGTGCGATAAAAAGGAAAACTTCCTCTTGCAACATTGTTTGCCATGCCATGATGCACATGTATGCACAATATGGCCATATTATCATAAACTATGCCTTGATTCTAGCCATAACATTGGTCATTTGACCCGAAAGCCAAGAAACCTCGAATGAGATAGGTCATTTTGAGACAGTTACATAAAGCCGAACTGGAACTGAAAATTAAGATACATAAAAGAACTGAAAATTAAGATACATGGCCAGATTAAGTAACAATCGGCTGAACTTGTTTCGGAATGTTGGAGTGATTCAGTCATGCTCCTGCCTACACCTGTAATACTCGCCACTGTAGTCGTCATACTCGCCGCCACCGTCATCGCTGTAGTCGTCGGGGTCGCCGTAATTGAACCTCTGGAGAGTACGCGTGGGCTGGACTTGAGGGTAGCGCGTGGGCTGGACTTGAGGGTAGCGCAGACGGGGTTAGAGTCGGCGGCAGTGTCATAGGCCATGACGCTCTGGAGAGTCCGACCGCGCCACCATAGCCAACGGCCGGCCTCGTTGAAGTTAGGAGGAGGTGGGCCGTCCTCCTCGTTCCTGGCGAGCGCCCTCTCATGCCGATCCATGAAGAAGGCTTCCCAAGTAGGGAAATAGTCGGGATGCCATCTAGGATTCCTCCGCTGCTCCGGCGTGAGCTCGAAGTAGTAGTGGTTCGTGATGGCCATCCGGCGCGCCACACCTAGAGGGCAGGAGGAACTGCACGCCTCGGCGCCAAGATCCAGCCGGGACACACGAGTTCGGCCGGGCGGGGTAGTTCGGCGCAAAGCGCCTCCGCCTCCCTGGGGGTTAGTGCTACGGTGGAAGCCATGGGAAAGAGTGATGAGGTTGCAGATATGAGTCTAGAGATGTGCAATGACAATGGAGGACAACCCCCTACATATATATATAGTGAACTAGCGGGAAGAACTGGAGGGAAGAACTGGCGGGAAGAAAAATGGCGGGAAGGAAAATGGCGGGAAGAAGAACTAGCGGAAATAAAAATGGCGGGAAAAAATGGCGGGATGAACCTTTAGTCCCGGTTGGAGACACTAATAATAGGGGTGAGTGTCGACATTATGTCGTGCGGCGTGTACCTTGTCCCGGTTGGTGACACCAACCGGTACTAAAGATGAACATTTTGTCGGGGTTGGAGACACCATCCGGGACAAAACACGAGTCAGCACTAATAATAGGGGTGAGTGTCGACATTATTTTGTAAGTGTCAACACTATGTCGAGCTGCTTGTACTATAAATAGGCATCCTTGCGAGTCGATCCTCCACCGGTTTGAGAGCGAGGACACCACTACGGCGGTTCGGGGAGATGCCGAATGGAGCCTAGTCCTCCGGCATCTCCAAGAAACTGGTCATAGAGGCACTCTAATATGTGACGCTGCGTGTTTGGAGATCAGATCTTAATGGTAAGTACGAATCGGGACAACTTCTTCTCATAGTCCCGGTCCATCCACAAAACATGACTAACACTCAAGACATGTATTAATATTAAAAACATGAACTAGAGTTACATAATATGAGCATGAACTTCTTGGCATATGTCCTTCCTTATGATTGCTTGACGTAACCATGGAGCATCTTCTTTACTTAACGGAATGCTTGGGTTTTCACTTTGTGAAGGCGGAATTTCATCAAACTTATTATAATCTTGACATGTCATCTTGTCCTCGATTCCCACGATGTTTCTTTTCCTGAAAGAACTATGTGACGCTTTGGCTCATCATATGATGTATTCGTTTGCATATTTTTCTTTTTTGTTACGGAGGACATGTCCTTCACATAGAAAACCTGAGCCACATCATTGGCTAGGACGAATGGTTCGTCTAAGTTCTTCATAAGATTGTTGAGATCCACCGTTCTCATTCCGTACTTCTTGTCTACCTCAACCCCTCCTCCTGTTAGCTTGACCCATTTGCATCGAAACAAGGGGACCTTAAAATTAGGTCCATAGTCAAGTTCCCATATCTCCTCTATGAACCCATAATACGTGGTCTTTTGCCCATTGTCTTCTGCATCGGACACCTTTTTGGTTGGTGCTCTTTTTATCTTGGCCTATCGTGTAAAATGTATTCCCATTTATCTCGTACCCTTGGAAAGTACATACGATCGAAGATGGTGTCACGGCCAACAAGTACGATTGATCTAGCAGTGGTGTTATTCATGAGAAGTCTTTGCAGCCAGCCGCCAAAACTCGCCATGTGTTCACTTATAATCCATTCATCAGACTGCCCCGGGTGTTTGAGGCGTATTAAATTCTTGTGTTCATTGATATACGGGGCAACCAAGATAGATCTTTGTAAAACCGTGTAGTGTGCTTGATTGAGAGAATGTTCGTCCCTACATATCATTGCTTTACATCCTAGGGTGCCTTTTCCACGCAGTCTCCCCTCATGTCGTGATTCTGGAACACCAATCGCCTTAAGGTCAGAATAAAATCAACCACAGAACTCAATGACCTCCTCTGTTACATAGCCCTTGGAGATGCTTCCTTCGGCCTAGCACGGTTATGAACATATTTCTTTAAGACTCTCATGTACCTCTCAAAGGGAACATATTGTGTAGAAATACAGACCGAGAATGGCAATCTCTTCTACTAGGTGAACCAGGAGATGCGTCATAATATTGAAGAAGGATGGTGGGAACACCAACTCAAAGTGACAAGACATTGGGCCACATCTGCTTGTAACCTGGTAGGCTTTCGGATCGATTACCTTCGAGATATTGCATTGAGGAATGCACATAGCTTCACAATGGGTACTCGAACATTTTCGGTAGAAGCCCCCTCAATGCAATCGGAAGCAATTGTGTCATAATCACGTGGCGATCCATGAGACTTCAGGTTTTGGAATTTTTCTGCCATATTTATTATTCCCTTTATATTCGACGAGAAGCAGACGGGACCTTAATACTGCTCGGACATTCAAAAGATTTCCTTCTACCTTTGGTAAGAGCGTAGCTGGCGGAGTTAAGTGGCATCGTTTACCCTTCTCGTTCTCGGGATGCATAGGCTCTTGAGGGCCTTGACGTTCTGGTCTGTCGTGCTTCCGGTGTATCTTTTGTCTTCCCATACACTCCTAGAAATCCTAGCAGGTTCACGCAAACATTCTTCGTCACGTGCATCACGTCGATTGAAGAGCGGATCTCTAAGACTTTCCAATAGGGTAGGTCCCAAAATATAGATTGCTTCTTCCACATGGGCGTGTCCGCATCGTCATTCGAACAGATATTTGCGGGACCTTTTCCAAAGATTACTTCTAGGTCCTTGACCATACCAAATACCTCCTCACGGCGGAGGACATGCTTCCTCCGGGTTACGCCAGACGTTTGAAATGCTTGCCTTTCTTTCTTCGGATGCAGGTTCGAAGAAATCGGCGATACCCTAGGTACACAACCTTCTTACATTTATCCAAATATACACTTTCAGTATCATCTAAACAGTGTGTGAATGCATTGTATCCCTTGTTTGTCTGCCTAGAAATGTTACTAAGAGCAGGCCAATCATTGATGGTTACGAAAAGCAATGCTCGTAGGTCAAATGGCTCCCCTTTGTGCTCATCCCACATACGTACACCTGGTTTGGCCCACAGCTGTAAAAGTTCAACTAATGGCCTTAGGTACACATCAATGTCGTTGCCGGGTTGCCTCGGGCCTTGGATGAGCACTCGCATCATAATGAACTTCCTCTTCATACACAACCAAGGATGAGCATGTGGTCGCAGCTCGCTCACCAAAAGGATTCATGCCGTCGTACTTAGACCAAACCTTAAGTTCCTTGCGTCCGTGCAAAGTCCGGGTACTCTCGCTCGACTTTTCTCCACTTGTGACCCATCAGCGGGTGTCTCAACATCGCGTCTTTCTTACGGTCTTCCATGTGCCATCGCAACAACTTGGCATGCTCTTTATTTCTGAAGAGCGTTTTAACCGTGGTATTATAGGAGCATACCACATAACCTTGGCGGAACCTTCTTCCTAGGGGCCTCGCCCTCAACATCGCCAGATCGTCTTCGTCGATCTTATACCGCAGATCTGGTATACCGGCATGCATCCAAATTCTCGTACTTCTCACCGCGGTAGAGGATGCGATCATTAATGTAGGCATGTATCTTCGCACGTCTAATCCTAGAGGGCGTACAACCTTCTTTGCTTGGTATATCGTCAGCAACTCATTATTTCTTGGAAGAAGATTCTTCATTTTACCAACAACTTTGAAAATCTGCTGTCGGTCACACCATTCTCTGCCTTCCATTGCAGCAAATCCGATTGTGGCACCTAGCTTTTTGTGGCCATCTTCGCAAGTTGGATACAACAATGTTTTGTGATCCTTTAACATCTGCTCCAGCTTCTCCTTCTCCTTTTCAGTTTCACATTCTTCCTTTGCATCCGTAATGGCCCGACCAAGATCGTCATCAGCGGGCCCATCTGCTCCCTCTTGATCTTCATTATCTACCTCCGTTGCATTATCATCATATTCAAGATACATATTATGATAGTTTTCATCATCCTCTTCTTCTTCGTTGTCTTCCATCACAACCCCTTTTTCTCCGTGCTTGGTCCAACAATTATAGCTGGGCATGAAACCGGATCGAAGCAGGTGGGCGTGAATGGTTACGGTATTTGAGTAGTCTTTCTTGTTACGACGGTGAACACACGGACAGCACATAAAACCATTGTGACCACGGTTTGCATTAGCCAACGATGAAATTTTGGAGGCCCGTAATGTACTCGGAAGTGCGCGGTCAACGACATCCATTGCCGATTCATCTGCATTAATATGTAGTATATATCAAAAATAATAGGAGATGACCATTTATATATATAGTACATCAATGACACATGAAACTATAGTTGCCGACCTCGACCGAGACGGAAAGAGCAACAAGAAAGCTTATTTTGAGCTCTCGGGCATTTCACCGAACACCTCTAGTGCATATGAAAAAAACACAAACTAACACTCTTCACACCCTCTTTCTAGGCTCCAAAATGTGAAAGAATGGAAGAGTGGGGTGTGTGTGGGCTGGGGTGGTGTCTTATATAGCCCCCCCTTTAACACCGGTTCATGCCACGAACCGGTGTTAAAAGAAATCTTGTGAACCCTTGCTGCGGGGACCTTTAACACGTTCGGTGGCACGAACCCAGTGTTAAAGCCCCTTTTCGGGATCAACAAAAGACCTCGTTTCCACTAGTGATTGTATATCTGTATTCTTGACTCGTTGAGTCACTGTTGTATATATATCTGTTCTGTGGGTCCCATCGAGGACTGTTGTGTAATGGTATTACTTCATTTTCCACCTGCACGAAAGTGTCTGGTGGGCGTCCTTGAATCGTTACTACGCGGGTTTGGCGGAAAGGGCTAAAACTTGCATAGGGCCGATTCGAGGGTGTTACATCGCCACAGCATGAAGTTGGCGCTGTTGAGGTGGACGGCGGGAGGAGTCACCACCACCGTCGAGGTGGAGGGTCCCGCCGAGGCGAGCGGAGAGATGATGGGGCTGACGAGCTCCATACTCGTGGATGCCGAGGCTGCCGCGGTGGTCATCGCGGTGGACGCCGAAGCTGCCGTGGTGGACATCGCGTGGACGAAGGTGCAGCACGTGGGCGAGGGCGCGGCGATGCGATCGCGATCGCGAGAGGCCGCGGCGGTGGACTCGGCTCTGATACCAAGATAAAAACACTGATTAGGGTTTCGTGGTAGGCAACGTGCCTCCACCTCTTCTATTTATATATTTGACAGATATACAAACAAGTGCGTATATGTTTATATAATACAACACGTATACGACACGGTGAACGATTCTTAACAATATTATCTTTATAAACCTAAAAGTACATCTTATATTTTAAAACAGAGAGAGTACCAAACAAAGACTGAGGGCTACATACATTGCTTTTCTCTTAACACGAATGGCCTATCCACTTCAAGTATACTAGTGTACCATCTCGCCTTGGGCACTGGCCATCTGTGTCCAATTTTTGCAATGTAAGTTGGTCGTTGAACTGATTGGCATGAAAAACAGAAATAATACCTGTTGTTGTAGTTCAGTCCCATCATCTGGGGTATCCAACCTCTGGGCGGGATAATTTCTGTCGTGCAATATGTTTTTCCAGTCAATGTAAGTTCCATTAGTAAATACTCTTTCCGTTTTAAAATATAAAATGTTTTACCTTTATAAAAAAAAGTATATCTAGACTTCTTTTAGTGTGTAGGTTGAATCTACACATTAAAATAGATCTAGATACATTTGTTTCACAAAATTAAAACATCTTATATTTCAAAACGGAGGGAGTATATCCTACGCAAAGATTTCACAGAGGTAATATAACAAGTACCTTCCCGCCGGGAGCTCCAAGTTGCGGAGAACTTTTATAGTATACCTCATGGAAGGAAAGGAGTACTGTTGATTCTCCCATTGTAGAAGTTCATGCCGAAAAACTTCCATCAGGATAATTATAAAAGGGGCCTCCAATACTAGCCTAGTCAGGAATCACAAGTCAAGGTTATATGGAACACCTTATCTTATTACTATATAGTGTAAGAATAAATTTAAATATTGATCGTGGATTAATTAAAACTCGTGAATCCTTATATTTTCAGTCGTTGGATCTTCTTTTTCATTCTAGCATCTAGAAGATTCTATGATAGTCTTCAGCATAATGAATGGTATGCATAAACCTCAAAACACACTTCTCGATCATTTTAGAATCTTCTCCATTATTTTAGAATATTCTCCCTCATTTTTCTAGACCATGTTACTAAAATTTTCAAGTGTTAGATAGCGGATAATCGTTGATGTCTACATGATACAAAGTATAAGAACGAAATATACACCCATAATTTATAGATGTTGATCAAATTTATAATTTTTTGTGCTTTACCTATTATAATTTTTTATATAGTAATGATATGTAAGACGTCTATTATATGAGTCTCGCGTGTAACTTACTAGTATATAATAGTTTTAAGTAATAAAGCACCCTTTATCGAGAAAAATATATACTCCCTTTATTTTAATATAAGAAATTTTAGATTTTGTAAAAGGAATGCATCACGTATTTTAGTGTATAGTTTACTCCGAACCTATGCGCTAAGGTCAGTTTTACAGTACTTTTACTACTCTTAAGAGAGAGAGACTAGTATAAATTGATCCAATGGATTAGAGACGTGGGTATTTCAGACATTTCTCTAATAGGAAAGTTTTTTCCCTGAGGTAGCGGAAATTAGGCCGATAAGCCCCTACCATGCTAACTCCAGCGACCCTGAAAACAAATCACAGGGAAAACTCTCAACCGCCACCCTGTAGGCTCCTCTGCCGCCTCCGCCGTCACCGATGTGAAACCTCACGCCTCTGCCGCAAATGCTAGCTCGTATGGCTTTGTCGTCGACTCCATCTCAGATGCCTTTCCGCCGACTCGGGCCGGCGCGCCGACGGCGAGGACGCAACACGGCACACCGGAGGTGGACGTTGACGTCCCTCGCCGACTCTAGCCACACGCCTCAGCTTCCGACTCCATCTTGTACGCCGCGACGCCATGGGGTGAACCCAGAACAAAATTTTAGAAAGGGCAAAAATGTTCTAAGTGAGACAAATCTCTTTGCTGAGTGGGGACAAATCACCGTTTATGTTGAAAAAATACAAAGGGACTGAAAATTGAGCGGGGACAGCGGCCCCCGTAGCTTATTGTAGCACCCTAGGAAAACCACTACTAGAAAATCGCTAGGTGTTTTTATTTGTGCATCTCCATGATCGTATGTTTATTTCATCATACCACATTGGTTTTGAGCATCGTCGTGTCATCATGCATAATTTTGTATAAAACTATTTTTTTTTTAAAACTGTCTTTGTTTTTCTAAATACCCCTCTCTATTTCAAATGTCGAACCCTCGGTCCGCCGGATCCTTTCTATACCTAATAATAAAGAACGTAATGATTCTGTCCTTTCCGTTTTAGACAATTTTTCCCCTGCCTTTTCGGAAGTATTACATGCCCTGCCACGCTGAGTGAAACTGAATTGTTTGGTTGGAAAAAAAGGCCCCGATCTGCTGCTCCTTCCCCGGTCTCTGTCCGCCCGCTCTCGCACCATCCCACCCTCCGACCCGTCAACAGGGCGCCTCCATGATCCATGGCGCGCCTCCACGTTCCCTGGAGGTGCAGTGCCAGGTCAGTGTCAGCGTACACACCAGCTAAATATCAGGGTCGGGGCCGCTCGCGACGGACCACCAACCAGATCCCCCCCGCTACCTATCAGATGGGTTGGACCAGCGCGTCATATGCAGGGGAGGTAGGGGAGAGAACTCACCACGACCGTGGAGCCGGACACCCTGCCCGTCGTGGTCATGTCCATACCCGTGGAAAAAGGGACAACGCCCAGCAGGAGAGGGGAGCTGAGCTCGCCCCACTGACGCCACGCATGCCACCCTTGAGCGCCAGCGGGGCGGTAGGACCTGGAGTTGGGGGTGTGCTCAATTGGAGTAAGGGGCCCGGTGGTG
Organism: Avena insularis; assembly: GCA_023614405.1. Classification (NCBI taxonomy): domain Eukaryota; kingdom Viridiplantae; phylum Streptophyta; class Magnoliopsida; order Poales; family Poaceae; genus Avena; species Avena insularis. Next base: position 411,216,718 of record CM042688.1, on the reverse strand, counting down.
AGAAGGGATGGAGGGGGCTGGAGGGGAGGGAGGAGATAGGGAGAGCATGGCGTGCTCTGATCTTGATATGAGACATGAGAAGATGTTCTGTATATTTTTGTTGTTGTCGCTGATTATTAAGTTACGCGGGTGTGTTTGGCTGCTAATTGCTAGCCGTTGGCGTGATGCTGCTGAAACTGCTATTGCCGTAGCTTGCTATTGCCTGGGTGTTGTGCCGCACGGGATGGGGGTGGCTTGCTAGCTGGACCTTAGCATCAGATTCAGTTAATTCGTTGACACATAACGGACGTCAATTGTTAGGGACATGCCAACTGAAATCAGTTGTTCAAGGCCTAGCAAACATTTACATTTTACTTGGTATGACATTCGATTCATCAGAGGACCCCAAGCTAACAAAACATGGCCTGTTTTATTCTAGAATTTGCTGGTATGCCGCATTATGGAATTATTTCTCAGGTCCAACAGTTAAAAAATGATATTTCTGAGATAATCTATTATCATGCTCTAAAAACTATTCTGAGATTGCTCCAAAAAGAAGGTCCTTATGAAACTTATGTTGGTGGTCAGATTTGTGTTGTCTGTAATGTGCTTGTCTTCACACAGAGAATATCATGTGATGTAGAAAAAATTTATGTGTATGCTTGCCATCGCGAGTGAGGTATTAATGAGATAATAGCAGCTTTTAGCATCGGAAATCCAATTCAGCTCACGGGTGCAAAAGAATCCATTGTGTGAAAACATATTTCAAAATATCAAAAAAGTTAGAATTTTTTTGTTGCATGTAAATTCGTACGCAAGTTTGCGGGTGAAAAGAATATTTTAATATCCCATGTAAAAAGACAAATTTCAGTGCTTCAACGTGTCTATTCACGAACATGTTTTTCATATTTTACACAAGCCACATAAAATGCTTATTCTTTCTGAAAACTTGTGTACAAAAATAAAATGTTTGGATGTATATGCGAAAATTTTGTTCAGATTTTTTTAAATTTGCACTGGGAGCCAAAACACCACGTCTGTTTTAGCATGATCTTTTGATTAACGATGTCAAACTCTTTAGGAATTGTGGCATCCTGGTCATAGGCGTCTTCATTGGCCTTTCGTGCATCCTTAAATCGGACATCGGCATCGACATCTCCATCTAGATCCATGACAAGACCCACGAGGGCTCGGTCAACGAGAGCAACCTTTACATTCATAATAGCTTTTAACAAACAAACTCGTAGCAATCGCACGGACAGTTGTGCTAGTATTTATCTAAAACTATTTAAAATATATATTTCAAAACTACATAAAAATATAGAATATTTTATCGGGGAGACAGCCGCAGGCCCAACCCAAATGCCCAGTCCGCAGCCACCTACCACCTCTCTGTTTCCTAACCCTAATTCCAGAGCAAACCCTAGCCTCGGCCAACCCAGAAACCCCACCTACCCAGCTGCCTACCCAACCCCACCCGCAACACCGCCATCCTACCGTGTACCGCTGCCGCACTCCATGGCAAACCTGGCCAACGGGCCGTGCCCCTGGCGGGCCAGCCCGCGGCACGCCATTTTGGTCCGGCAAGATCCCGGCACGGCACGTGGAAGACGGGCCCGTGCCGGCCTGTGGCCCGGCTGGGGCCGTTCCTGGGCCGCAGCCTCAGGCACGCGTGCCGACCCGACACGGCCCGTTTAGCATTTGGCTGGGACTACAAGATAATATTAGTCAAAAAAGAAGGCACTAGGGTTCAATCTCGCAACCTTCCCGAGTTCCGCGCAACACTGATCCACCGGACCATCAATCCTTATGTGCTACATAAGAAATTTGACCGAACTTAACCATTTCCCGCTCCGCGCTGCTCTAAAACAGAAGGTGGGCCGACGTGCTTCGCGTGCCTAACGGGCCAACGTGCCGGCCCGGTAGAGTTGGGGCCGTGCCCGGGCCTCGAGGCCAGGCCCCCGTGCCGGCCCGGCACGGCCCGCGAGCTTGACGGGCCATGGCGTGCTGTGACGGGCCAGGCACGTGAAGGCAGTGCCAGGCCGGTGCCGGGCCGGGCCGGCCCGTTGGCCAGGTTTGCTCCCTGCCCGCCCGACCCGCTCATCGCACCCTAGCCCCTCAACAAACCGACCGATAGCACATCGTCGCTTCACCTGACCCTCTCCCTCGACCCGGGAACCCCACAGTCGGACCCACCCCGACGCGCCCCTCACGCGATCCGCTCGCCCTCTTGCTAACCACCCCGTCCCCAACCCTCGCTCCATCCCCGCTTGCTCCCCGCAGACAACCCAAGCAAGCTGCCACAGCGAGCTCCTCCCGTGCGGCCGCGACCACGCCCGCACTGCGCGTCGTCCTCTGCGCCTCCCCACTTTCGCCGCCCTCGCTGCGCGAAGCCTCCGCGCCGCTGGCTTCGCCGTCGACCCCGCCTCGCCGTCTCCCTCTACAGGCGCCGCCCTCCTCCGGTCGTCTCCGTCCAGTCTTCCCTGCTCCAACCTCGAGCCCCGCGCCTCGCCCTCGCCCTCTCTCGCGACCCAGTCCCCAGCGGCCTTGACCTCCCCGCTCCCTCCCTGGCCGCGCGTCGCCACAACGACGACCTCCTCGCTGGCCGCCTGCCGCTCGGCCCCAAGCTCGCCGAGCCCTGTTCCTCGTCCTCGACGACCACTGCCGCCGCTGTGACTTGGGGCATGGACGTCCTCGGCCGCCCTCCCGGACGCTGCCTCCTCTGGTAATGCCCACCGTCACCATGTCCACCTCCGCGCGCGCCCGTGTCGTCGGTTCCCTGCTCGACGCTGACCCGCGCGCTCCGGCTGCCTTGAGCCCGACGTCCACAAGTTGCAGGGCCTCGGCTGCCATGCGCCTGAGCGTGCAAGAGGTCACATGTACACCGCTCCTGCATGTGAACCGCGCTGCGCATGCTTCACAGCGTTTTGTATTGGTCCTGTCTTGGGTACATTAATAAGAGCGTACACCGTGAGGGGTAGCTAACAAAATTACTAGACTCACCTATAAGAATAGCAAAACTTCTCCAGCGTACTGGACATGATGATGGGCTTCACCGGCCAGAAAAAATAATGTATTTTACTAGGCATAACTCACTGGGTGTTTTTCATTTTTTCTCTTTTCTAGCTAGAGTAGAGGTCAACTCTATCTTAGACCTTGAGTCTAATACTAGACGTGCGTCTAGCAATTCTGAGCTTAGCTACCACCAGTCCAGCGTTTAGTCCTAGGTCTAAGACCTCTCAGACATCACGTTTGACCAACCCTGTGCATGTCCTTAATGTCCTAGCTTTACCCCGTGGTGTCCCCTGTAGTTTCGCATACCATGTGGTGACTTCGTGCTACTGCAGGTGCTCGTGCTTGCCAGATTTTCGATTCCTTTGAGCTTGCTTAAGCTGATGCATAGCAATCCTGCTGTCGACGATGCGTTTCTGGTGACGCTGTCTGTTGAGATGTTTTTCAAGATCCCCCTGATGAAACGATCTATGCTGGTCTGACCCCGATGAACAACCATCATCGATAACCAAGCACTCCCTTCACGGAACATCATGATCTCCTACACGGACGCCAAGTCCTCCTTCATGGACCCGAAGACCCCGAGTTCTTCTTCACAGATCCGAAGACTGAACCTCGAAGGCCGTCCTCTCCTTCACGGATCCGAACACCTCGAGTTCCCCTTCACGTAATCCGAAGTCGTTCGTTGCCCTGAAGACCGATCCCGCCGAATCCAAACCCCGTCGAACCCCGAACCAAGATCGTCGAGTCCCCTATGTGCGACCCCTTTTCCGAGACCCCTATTTTTATAATATAGGATATCTACCCGTTGCATATAATTGTACATGCTTGTACACATATCATGTGGTTTGGGGGATTTTTAGCCGATTCACCCATTAATTAATATAGGGACTATATGCGGGCCATTCTAGTCTTATAAAGCCTCCATTTAATTTTGTGTAGCGAACTAATGCCATGTTTTTCCTTATTAAGCGAACATTTAAATTGAGGGGTCCAACATGAACCATCTAATTAATTATCGCGACCCCGTTTCCACTTAATATTTCCTAGTTGCATCGTATCTTGGCCATGTCATGCATCATGCCCGATCTTTTGCAGTAGAATTAAATAGCGCACCCGGTATTTCTTTTAGTGCTTTGCTTCTTCATGGATTAAGCCGTTGAATTGATGCGAGTGTCAACAAGTTCTTCGGATAATGTATCTGGCGAGCATCCTCCCCTTTCTACCTATTTTGTATTTATAGTCTTTACTTCCTCCTATTGATCTCTTGCTATCCGTGTTGCGATATTTTAGTTTTCGAACCACTTATATCACTACAGCCTAAATTGTCTTGGACACCTCCTATTGCCTGTTGTATGGTAGATAGTTGACCTTGCGAGTCGTAGTAGCTTGCTCAGGTGTTACTGCGCGTTGTTGATGTTCCACTGTTGTTGGAAAGTTGACACATGCTTAATGGTGGAGATGATCATGGCTTTCATTACAAATTATCAACTAAAATGCTGGAAGTAGATATAATTAATGCAGGGGCACCGGTGGGTAATAAATATTATTTGGTTTTTACCCGCCCACTTGTGTCCACCTAGGATCCAGAGTTCTTGACACCTGTTCCAATATCGAGCGCGCTAACCACATGTGGGGTGTGTGAGCACCCCTATCGGCTTATTACCTGATTTTAAAGTACTGTGCTAGGGGCCACAAACTAGTTTGGGGCGTTATTACTATCCTATACTTATGCCATGCTTTACTGCTTTATTTACTATTGAACGTGGAGTACCTGTACTATTTAGGATGTGGGTTGTTGTGTTGAGGATTATACCTATGGCCTCTGATCTCTCAGCCGATCTCGCAACCTCTGGGTCCGTCTTCGGAGCCGGCCAACTTTGTTACGGGTAGCTTAGTGGGGTGGCCCCCATGTACTTGCTTTGGGTCTGGGAACTCGTCGTGTTCGAAGCCCCACCGACATACCGATGGGTGTATGTTAATTAATCTGGCAAAAAGGGTGGAAGTGCATGTGGAAACTTTGGTTCACCCCTACAGGGTTAAATCTTTTTGAAAAGCCATGTCCGCGGTTATGGACGACTTGGAGCACAATTTCTCAATCATAGACAACTATAACTAAAGAATTACTGCTATAATATGACTTGTATCTGATATGACTAGTAAGTTGGATAACCACCATGGAATGAATGAATAAAACTGACAACTGTGTGAGTTTCCTCGGAAGGACTTCCTCGTTTGGTCTCGAGGGGGAAAACCAGGATGGGTATGTTTGGTGTTAGTATCAGGTTGGTTCCAAAAAGGTCTTTCTTATCTCTCTCTGATAGCCGACAGTTGTATCAAGTCTCTATAGGTTGTTGAGTGCATGCTTCGATGCCGCTTTAGTCCACCATACCTATGTAGGCGAGAGCTACCGAATTCTAGACTCGCATGTACTGGCCTTAGTACTGACTGCTACCTTTTTTCTTTGCCCTTTGTCGGCACCCCTTTGTTTAACAGGTATGAGTTTGACGTCGTTAGTAGGGTTACCCTTCCGGCTTGGCCTGGGCAGGGTTATGGACGCCATTGGTTATTCTTCGGGGCTCTTAGCCCCATTTGTATCTTATCCGTACTCAGATGTTGTATCGTTTTCAAGATGATTTGGATATTTGTACTGTATGCGTATGTTCTGTGGGTTCCATCGAGGACTATTGTGTAATGATATTACTTCGTTTTCCACCCGCACGCAAGTGCCTGGTGGGAATCATAGAATCGTTTCTATGCGGGTTTGGCGGGAATCGCTAAAACTTGCACAGGGACGATTCGAGGGTGTTACAAAGTGGTATCAGATCCCAGCAGTTGCGATACCCCACTGGTCCAGCCTGTAGGATAACCTAGCTAACGGTCGATGTAGTGTGTCAAAACTATTTTTAAAAATCGGTTGGATAGATCTGATTAGGTTTGGTTTTACTCCTTACCCCTATGTTATTCTCCTCTTACCTCTGCATGTTTTGAATTTTCTCTCTTATGTTTCTTCGAGTCCAGGAATTCTCGTGGTTGGGTTTCCGTCATACCTTTAGGGTTTCGTTTCCTTCTTCTTGTAATGGTGTTTCTGCATCCGGTCTTCATGCTATTTGAGGAATCCTTCATTTGTTGTACCTTCCTCTGATCTAAAAGTCACTAAAATTTTTCTTTGTATCTTCCGGTGTTTTCCAACACGACGACATCATCTACACCAGATCCGACGAAGAGCCTACATCACTCCTTTGTTTTCCAAATGATGTTTGTCAAGATCTTCAGTCTGATTCCGAGAGTTGGTTGCATGTTCTCTTATTTGTGTACAGAGTAATGCTTTGAGTGCGAGATGGAGTCGCGACCATACCATTACTCTTATCATTCACTTTTGTACATTGAATCGGCAGACCAATGTAATTCGACTCATTCTACGGAAGTTAGAGGTGGTCATATCTCTTTGATACCTCTACCTTTGTCTTTCTTTCTCCGGAGGGTTCTCTCGATGAATGTGAGGAACGACCTCTTGTTGGTGGCGTCACCGATTTCCAGACGGAGAAAGAATCATTGTTAGTGGTGTCACGAAGATCTACATGAAGCGAGAAGATTCAGACTGTCACCCTTCTCCCTCGTACCATGAGGCGGATCTTAGGGACGAGATCCATTGTTAGTGGTGTCGACTTGTAGCACCCTGGGAAAACCACTACTAGAAAATCACTTGGTGTTTTTATTTGTGCATCTCCATGATCGCATGCTCATGTCATCATGCCACATTGGAGCATCGTCATGTTATCATGCATATTTTTTCATAAAACTATTTCTTTTAAAAGACTATCTTTGTTTTTCTAGATACCACCCTCTCTATTTCAAATGTAGAACACTCAGTTTGCCCGGATCCTTTATTTGTCTAAAACTATTTACAAAAGAATATTTCAAAACTAAATAAAAATATAAAATATTTTATCGGGAGAGGCAGCCGCAGGCTAGGCCCAAATGCCCAGCCCGCAGCCGACTACCACACCTCTATTTCCTAACCCTAATTCTAGAGCAAACCCTAGCGCCAGCCGACCCAGACACCCCACCTACCCAGCCGCCTACCTAACCCTACCCGTAGCACCGCCAACCTACCGTGTACCACTGCCGCACTTCCTGCCCGCCTGACATGTTCATCGCACCCTAACCAATCACCAAACCGACCGACAACACATCATCGCTTGACCTGACCCTCTCCCTCGACCCGGGAACCCCACAGTCGGACCCACCCCAAAGCGCCCCTCATGCGACCCGCTCGCCTTCTCACTAACCACCCCATCCCCAACTCTCACTCCATCCCCGCCGCCCCACTTGCTCCTGCAGACGACCCCGTGCAAGCCGCCCCACCGTGGCTCCTCCCTCGTGTCGGCCGCGTCCACGTCATCCTGTGACGTCGTCCTCTGCACCACCCACTCGCTCACGTGCGATAAATGCCCGTCATTGACCACCGCTGCCCTCTCCCTCTCTGCCGCCCTCCTCCGATCGTCTCCGCCCCGCCTTCCCTGCTCCGATCCCGAGCCCCACACCTCGCCCTCGCCCTCTCCCACAATCCGGTCCCCAGCGGCCTTAACCTCCCTGCTCCCTCCCTAGCCGCACGCCGCCGTAGCGACGACCTTCTCACCGGCCGCCCGCCGCTCGGCCCCAAGATCGTTGAGCCCCGCCTTCCTCGTCTTTGATGACCACCACCGCCGCTGTGACTTGGGGCATGGATGTCCTAGGCCACCCTCCCAGACGCTGCCTCCGCTGCTCATGCCCACTGTCGCCATGTCCACCTCCACGTGCGCCCGTGTCATTGGTTCCCTTCCTCGACACCGACCCACGCGCTTCGGCCGCCTCGATCCCGATGTCCACAAGTTGTAGGGCCTCGGCTGCCATGCGCCTGTGCGTGCAAGAGGCCACTGATGGCTCAAAATATATTCGAGCTCATTGGGGAATCCCAAGAGGAAGGTACGATGAACACAGCAGCAAGTTTTCCCTCAGTTATGAAACTAAGGTTATCGAACCAGTAGGAGCAAGGAAACACCTCCAAGGTGTTGTTTCCAACTTGGAATCCTGCACAACACAACCACAGAACTTTACCCCAACTTACAGTGAGATAGTCAATCTCACTGGTTTTGCTGAAAACAAAGGATTAAATGTATTGTGTGGAAGATAGTAATAGCTTGCAGAAAGTAAACAGAAAACAGTAAATAGTTGTAGATTGACTGTAAAGAAATGGACTAGGGTCCATAGTTCACTAGAGGTGATTCTCCTTAAGATAGATGACATGTTGGGTGAACAAATTACAGCGGGGCAATTGACAAACATCAAGAAAGCATTCATGCATATACTAATCATCTTGAGTCCTATGAGATTTGATTGGGTATTACAACATTATACATAGACTATAATCCAACTGCATCTATGACTAATAATCCACCTTCAGGTTATCATCCGAACCCCCTCCAGTATTAAGTTGCATGCAACAGATAATTGCATTAAGCAAAGTGTGTAAAGTAAACAATACAATTGTTCTATGAACAAAGGATTTCTGTTTTCTCCCTAGTAGCAACAACACATCTAGTACCTGAGAGATTTCTGTCACTTCCCCAGATTACTAGAGGCATGAACCCACTATTGAGCATAAATACTCCCTCTTGGAGTTGCTAGCATCTACTCGGCCAAGATAGCTACTAACAACGAAGAGCATGCAAGATCACAAATAACAAAGACATGATAGAATCAATAATCAATCTGAAATAGCATCTCAATATCCATCGGATCCCCGCAAACACAACATGTAGGATTACAAATAGATGATCTTGATCATGAACGGAGCTCAAAAGATCTAGACATGGTAGCACAAAGGAGAAGAACCAACCATCTAGATACTACATGGACCCGTAGTCCAGGGATGAACTACTCACGCATCACACCGGAGGCAGGCATGGTGATGAAGAAGGCCTCCAGGGTGAACTCTCCTCTCCGGCAGGGTCCAGGAAGAGCTTGAGATCCCTCCCAATCTAGGGATGGAGATGGCGGCGACTACAAACTCTTTCATGGAGTTTTAATCGGGTACTTAGGGCTTCTGCATCAGAGGCTTCTTATAGGCGAAAGGGGAGGCCGAGGGAGTACCCGAGGCGGATGCACCACCCCCAGGCACGGGCCAGGCCTTGCCGCGCGGCCAGGTGGTGTTGGCCCTCGAGGCCCTTCTCCGTCTCGTCTTCTGGCTCCGTGTTCCCCTCGGTGAAATATTGAATTTGGCTTTTGTCCCGTCCAATTCCGAGAATATTCATTTTTTGGCTTTTCTGGAACCAAAAACAACAGAAAACAGGCAACTGGCACTGTGGCATCTTGTTAATAGGTTAGTTCCAGAAAATGTGTAAAAATACTCCAAAGTGTGGACAAAACATAAGAAAGTAGATATTAAACAAGCATGGAACATCAAAATTATAGATACGTTTGCAACGTATCAACATCCCCAAGCTTAACTCCTGCTCGTCCTCGAGTAGGTAAGTGATAAAAAGAAAGAATAATTTTTGAGGTGACATGCACCATCATAATCTTGATCAAGGCATTTGTAGAACATTGATAGCTGGGATCATATTACTTTAACATAGCATGAAAGATATAGTTCTAACAATAAGAAATAGCAACTATGTTGTAGCATGAAAAGGTACAAACAAAAGATTCATGAATAACAATGCTTTGCAAGACGTTTGTTTGTTTCACATAAATAAAACATAATGAGAATGGTAATCAGCTTGTCCCTCATAGTGTAGCAAAACATAAATGCATAGGACACCTTCAAAGTTCATAAGGGTGAAAAGATACAAATAGTTTAAGAACAAGCAATATCAAAGTTATGAATCAATCAACAAGTCTTGGGACAATGCACATTAAACTAAGAATGGCCACTATGCTCTCTCATTAGGTGCATAAAGATAGAAGATGGAGACTCAACGTAAAAGTAAAAGAAAGGCCTTCATAGAAGGAAGCAGGGATTCAAGTCTCATAAAGAGCTTCCAAAAATTATGGTACTTATTAGCTTTCAGCTCTCATTGCCCCTATCATAAGTATCTTGAAGTGATTAAGGTTAAAGTGAACAAACTATGGAGTATATGCTTGAGAAAGTATAAGTTGGCAATCTCATGTCCCTTGAATAGGAGGCTCACTCCTCATGCTACTCAAGTTTAGTTACCGGTAAGTTCTTGTCATAGTAAGTACATGTGTATCATAGAGAACCGCCAACGAGGTACCCATTGGCCGATGATATGGAAGAATCCCATATCAAAATGACAAGGCAAGCAGACAATAAGCATCTCAGCATCTTCTTATTTACCATGGGAAAATGGTGCTTTTTCTCTCTTTCCTATTTTCTCATCTTTTTTTCTTTTTTCTCAATCTCTATCTCTTTTTTATAAGAAGAATGCTTCATAGATTGCTCATTATGGTTACGCTGCAGGTTTCCACCATGATTAGGCATGGATTAGACCAGCTGCCATGCATTTCTCTAACACACATACATAACTCCATGGACTTACAAGCCCCCCTTTCATTTCACACTGACGACATCCATAAACAAAAGAGCATGATATCAACTAGGTATAATGTACAAGTGCAATGTTGAAAGCGTTCCCCATGACAACATGGTTCTGCTAATCCCCAACGTATAAGTGCAAGCATATACAACAAAGATGACACAATGGTTCAAGTTTATTAGGGGCAAGAAAAGTAAAGTGTGCCATCAAGTTCGTGAGAGCTTTAATCACTAATTTTCACATAACAAGTTTAATTCGGAAGGTAGATAAAATCATTAATATACTTGGAATAGCAAATGCTAATAGGTAGGTATGGTGGAATCTTTGGAATAACTTGGTTTTATTTGGAGTTGGATGCATGAGTGGAACTCATACTTGGTTATGGAGGCTAGCAAAAGACTGGGAGCGACGAACTAAGAGAGCAATAATGGGAATAATCATGCAAAGCGACAAAACATCATTAATTAAAGCATAAAGTGATATTACAAGTCGAAAACTAAAGGATCATAGAGGCTATGGTGACTTGGTATAGTCTTAACATGGTGTGAGCATGCGCCAAGTCAACCCAAATAAAGCATCAAAGGAGAATACCACAATACTATGCTTTAATATGCTAAAACAACGCATGATTCTTTCAAGGCACATTAAGAAATCTCAATTATTTATAACATGTCATGCTACATCAAAAATCACTAAGCATAAAGCAAAAACAATATCAAGCATGACATGACAAAGCATAGGCCACAGTAAAAAACAAGCTCCTTTTTACCACTTAAGCATGGACTTTTCCTACTCTTTTCCAATCCAGACCAACTTATTTGAAAACTAATGTATGAACGAGGGGGTCCAACCAATTTATTCAAGCGAACTAAGCAAACTAAGCACACAAAAACCAAAAACAAAAACAAAGACGCTCTAAGAACCAACACAACTGTGCATGAAACAATAAAAATGAAGTGTTTGGAAGAAACCTGAGATTTTTATTGATGAAGAAGGGGATGCCTTGGGCATCCCCAAGCTTTGACACTTGTACTTCTTGGATATTTCTTGGGGTGAACGGGTGGCATACCCAAGTTTGAGATTTTGTCCATTCTTCATCTTATTCCATTACTATTCCCTACACTTTAAAATTTCCTTCATACAAAACTTCACACAATCTTCATTAGCAAAATTAGTGTACTTAAGATAATAAGTCTTTTGGTTCAGTTTCAACACAAGTAAAACTTCCATTAAAACAAAAGATACTGTAGCACTTCCTTTAAAAAGTTCAAATGATCAAAGAGAACTCAAAGAGAAAGAGATTAAGAGGCAAATGCAAATAATGGCAGAAATCTATCAAAACAGACCAGCAGGTAAAAACCAATTTTTTCGAAGACCTTCTGTTGCTCAAATCGAAAAGTGTTGAACTAACGAAAGTTGGGTAACAACCTGGGGCAGAAGAACAAAAAATTACAGCTCAAATCGACGTACAGAGATTTTTTAGAAATGTTTATAGCGAAGCACACAAATCTGTTTTGGGATAGCAACTTTCCCAAGCATTACTTCTCTCTCATTAGAGGTTACTCTTGGCACAAAAACCACACAAAATGATAAGGAGAGGTTATTACTGAAGCAATAACTTCCAAGACTCAACTAAAACTTTTGTTTTATCTCCCAATAAGTACTTTTCTTTAACGCCTTTAAGTTAGGCATAAGAAGTAAGAAAAGAATCAAGTATTCTCAAATGAAGAAGCATTAAGATTGATACCAGAAATATCTTCAACAAGGCAAGGTATCTCATCCAAATAGGTTCTAGAGGATCCTCTCTCAATGCTCTTGGGTTCACTATTTTCATCAAACAGGTAAAATTCTTTTCTAAGGCTTCATGCATTCCTACAAGTTTAAAAGGTACTGGTATCTTAATTTCTTCCCCATTAGGTTCGGTTTTGTCCATCTTTTCTCGTGTACCAATAACATCTACACATGAGCATAGCATATTAAAACGATCAAAGACTTTTCTAGCTTCCTTAGCAACATCATGGAATTCTTTAAGGAAGGTTTTTAGAATAAAATCTCTCTTTTCAGGGTCCTCAATTTCTTTAAGTTTAAGAAACATTACTTGCATTATGGTGTTAAGGTTAACAAACCTAGCTTCCAACATGTGAACTAAAGAAGCTGCAGCAATTTCATAATTTGGAGCAAGTTCTGCAAGGGATCTATCCTCAATATCCTCATGCTTACTAACATGATTAAAGGATTCTTCAATATTATCTTTTCCAATTATAGATCCACTCCCTATTGAAAGGTCTTTCAGGGTGAACTTAGGGATAAACATGGTGAGCTGGGAACTAGGTAACAACTATAGAAAGAACTATTTTTTTGTGTGTTTTTGATAAAGAAACAAGCAAACAAAGTAGAAATAAACTAAGAAAAACAAATAAAATAAAGTAAAGAGATTGGTTATGAGGGACCCCTCTTGTGAAGATGCCCTTGACTCCCTAGCAACGGCGCCAGAAAAGGAGCTTGATGGCTCAAAATATATTCGAGCTCGTTGGAGAACCCCAATAGGAAGGTATGATGAGCACATCAACAAGTTTTTCCTCAGTTATGAAACCAAGGTTATCGAACTAGTAGGAGCAAGGAAACACCTCCAAGGTGTTGTTTCCAAGTTGGAATCCTACACAACAGAACCACAGAACTTTGCCCCCAACTTATAGTGAGGTTGTTAATCTCACCGGTTTTGCTGAAAACAAAGGATTAAACATATTGTGTGGAAGATAGTAATAGCTTGCAGAAAGTAAACAGAAAATAGTAAATAGTTATAGATTGATGGTAAAGGAATGGACCGGGGTCCATAGTTCACTAGAGGTGATTCTCCTTAAGATAGATGACATGTTGGATGAACAAATTACAACGGGGCAATTGACAAACATCGAGAAAGCATACATGCATATACTAATCATCTTGAGTCCTATGAGATTTGATTGGGCATTACAACATTATACATAGACCGTAATCCAACTGCATCTATGACTAATAATCCATCTTCAGGTTATCATCTGAACCCCCTCCAGTATTAAGTTGCAAGCAATAGATAATTGCATTAAGCAAAGTGTGTAAAGTAAACAATACGATTGTTCCATGAACAAAGGATTGCTGTTTTCTCCCTAGTAGCAACAACACATCTAGTACCTTAGAGATTTCATCACTTCCCAGTTACTAGAGGCATGAACCCACTATCGAGCATAAATACTCCCTCTTGGAGTTGCTAGCATCTACTCGGCCAAGATAGCTACTAACAACGGAGAGCATGCAAGATCAGAAATAACAAAGACATGATAGAATCAATAATCAATCTGAAATAGCATCTCAATATCCATCGGATCCTCGCAAACACAACATGTAGGATTACAAATAGATGATCTTAATCATGAACAGAGCTCACAAGATCTAGACATGGTAGCACAAAGGAAAAGAACCAACCATCTAGCTACTACATGGACCCGTAGTACAAGGATGTACTACTCACGCATTACACCGGAGGTAGGCATGGTGATGAAGAAGGCCTCCAGGGTGAACTCTCCCCTCCGGCAGGGTGCCGGGAAGAGCTTCAGATCCCTCCTGATCTAGCGATGGAGATGGCAGCGACTACAAACTCTTTCGTGGAATTTTGCGGGTACTTAGGGTTTCTGCATCAGAGGCTTCTTATAGGCGAAAGGGGATGCTGAGGGGGTGCCCGAGGCAGCTGCACCACCCCCAGGCGCGGGCCAGGTGGTGTGGCCCCCTCGAGGCCCTTCTCCGTCTCGTCTTCTAGCTCCGTGTTGCCCTCGGTGAAATATTGAGTTTGGCTTTTGTCCCATCCAATTCCGAGAATATTCATTTTCTGGCTTTTCTAGAACCAAAAATAGCAGAAAACAGGCAACTGACACCGTGGCATCTTGCTCATAGGTTAGTTCCAGAAAATGTGTAAAAATACTCCAAAGTGTGGACAAAACATAAGAAAGTAGATATTAAATAAGCATGGAACATCAAAAATTATAGATACGTTTGCAACGTATCAGCCACATGTACACCACTCCTGCATGTGAATTGCGTTGCGCATGCTTCACAATGTTTTGTGTTGGTCTTTTCCATCTCATTGTTGGGTACGTTAATGTCCTAGCTTTGCCCGGTGGTGTCCCCTATAGTTTCACATACCATGTGGTGACTCCGTGCTACTACAGGTGCTCGTGCTTACCAGGATTCCGATTCGTTAGAGCTTTCTTAAGCTGGTGCATATCAATCCTATTGTTGACGATGCGTTTCTGGTAACACCGTCTATTGAGATGTTTTCAAGATCCCCCTGGTGAAAAAATCGATGCTGGCCTGACCCCGATGAACCACTATCACCATAACCAAGAACTCCGTTCACGGAACATCATGATCTCCTATGCGGATACCAAGTCCTCCTTCACGGACCCTAAGACCTCGAGTTCTTCTTCATGGATCCAAAGACCGAACCTCGAATGTCGTCTTCTTCTTCACGAATCTGAAAACCTTGGGTTCTCCTTCATGGAATCCGAAGTCCATTGCCCTAAAGATCGATCCAGCCAAACCTGAACCCCATCGAACCCTAAACCAAGATCGTCGAATCCCCTATGTGCGACCCCTTTTCTGAGACCTCTATTTTTATTGTTAGGGGGATGACCTCCGGATACCCCAACCGGACAAGAAATATGGCAGTCAGATCGCGTCCGGCTGGTCAAGCGCAGCCGGACAGGGCAAGTCAAGCCGGCTACTGTGAGGTAGCTGGAGCAGCAAGAAGCAGCCGGCTACAACAGCGTAGCCGGAACCAATCAAGGAGACATGGCGACGTGCGAAACAGTGCGCGGTATGCCCTGTACGATGACAAGACTGGCAACTAATCGGCCATACCGAAGACTTTGCGAGGCTGACGCGGGAACAGTGGCCCAATGCTGACGACAGGCTCGCACGGTATTCACTATGCCCACGACAGCCATACCGCTCGTACTCTGATGGGACATGGTTGTACCAGATACTGTAGATGACCAGCCGGCTGGGACCCACCTGTGGGGCCCGCCAGTTGGATTGGCCAGTGAGACCGTTGCCTCTCTGCCTATATAAGGAGAGGCAAGGCCTCAGTAGAAAGCGTTGGTCTCAGTGCATTTAAGATAGTAGCTAGAGAATACAGCTCGAGGAACACTTGTAGCTCGGATATCACTCATAGTCAGATCGACAGGAGTAGGAGTTTTACCTCACATGAGGGCTCCGAACCTGGGTACTTCCTGTGTCTAGCTACGCTTGCTTGTATCCAATCCCGCCTGCGGACGTCGTCGATAGCTTCCCTGCTAGTCCCCACACCTCTATTTAACCTTCTTAGGTACTGTCGTTCCCAACACAACGACAGTTGGCGCCTACCGTGGGGCCGATGGCTTCGACCGGAGTCACGTTCCGCATGGGACCCCGCACTTCAGCCGGTGAGCACGTGGCCTCCGGCCTGGTGCTCACGCTCGGCAAATTCGACTGCGTCATCGACAACGCTTCCTGTTTCGCCGGAATCACCTTCCCGGTGAACGGCTCCATCCTGCTTTTCGGCGACCTCCCCGTCTATGTCGCCACCGTTCCGGAGCGTTTCCCTAGGGAGATCGTCTCTGTCGCGAAGCTGCCGCATCCGAGCAGCAGCGCCTCCGTCGCTTCCTGCGGCGTCGAGGTCATGATACCTGGCTCCAGTTCTCATCCCCGCCAGCCGCGGGAGCGGGGCGCAGACGAAGGCGGAACCTCCGCCCCACCGCAACCTCGGAATCTGGTAGAGGAGGCCATTGATCGGCTCCTGACGCCAGTTAACCTCGGAGACAACCCGGAGGAGGAAGAAGCCAACTTCGCCATGGAGAGACAGATTCTCTTCCAGGAGGCCATGGAGCTGGCGGCAACCCGCAAGCAACTTGAGATCACCCGGTGCGAGTACGACTGCATGCACGGCTTCACTCCGGCTACCGTGGAGCCGAGCCGGCGCGGCCAGGTGCGGCACCAGGGCAGCGAGTTAGGCGGAAGGATGGAAAAGGATGGGGAGCCGGATCCCGCGCCTGCCCTCATCCGGCCCACCTACAGCACGCCCATCAAGAACCTGCGCGTGGCACGAGCCGCAGCAGACGAACTGCCCAACCTGGAGGGCAAGGAGCGAGCCCGCCAGCACGCTCGCGTGCAGGAGCTGCTCCGGATCACGGACGAGCAGGCTGACGCCAACCGACAGATGCAGGAGGACCCCAACTACTCCAAGGGGAGAAAGCCCCTGTAAACAGCAAGGGCGCACCTCGCGACACCTAACAGGCGTCCTCCCCTCAGCTGGCTAAAGCTCACAGCAAGCACCGCAGCTCTAGCAACAAGGGCCAGCTGTGCCAGGAGCAAACAGTGAACAGCAACCCACCGCGTCCCCCTCCAGCTGTCGCCACCCTGGGAGGGGCCCTTCATTGTCAGCCGGGCACTGCCTAACGACTCCTACTACCTCATCGACGTGCAGCAGCCGCACAAGAACAAGATGGACAAGTCAGACAAGGAGACCGAGCGTCCCTAGAACGCGGCCTTGCTGCGCCCTTTTTATACCTAGTCACCAGACAGTGTATGTATCCCGCAAACCCTATGAATGAAAATGCGGACCCCTACGAGATGCTTGGGGGCTCCTTGCTAGAAATGTGTACACATCTGTTTTCCGGTTCAGATTTTGTGGCTCCGGCAACCCCTACCCGGGGGCTTGCCGGCTGGCCCGACCTACTAAGTCAACAAACTGGCTGAGTAGTGTGCGGAAATGTCAGAGGCCCACACTTCGTCTCAGCTACAGACCGCAACCCGGCTGTCCGGCTAGCAAGAGCAAAAGCCCGAGGCATCCCACATGAAAAACAGGGAGGAGATGTGACAGATCGGGCGTCCCAGCCTCGCAACTAGCTTAAGACAATCCGGCTGCTAAGCTGTTAGTACCGTGCACAATGTACTGTCAGCTCCCTTCGATTCCGGCTGCAGACCGCAACCCGGCTGCCCGGCAAGGATGCAGCGAAACTAGCAGAGCACACGGGAAAACAACTAAG
Organism: Avena insularis; assembly: GCA_023614405.1. Lineage (NCBI taxonomy): Eukaryota > Viridiplantae > Streptophyta > Magnoliopsida > Poales > Poaceae > Avena > Avena insularis. The sequence goes on along the minus strand of CM042688.1, from coordinate 411,199,128 downwards.
TGTCCAGAAAGGCACAAGCTAGTTTTCAAAAAAAATCCGCCTTCCGGCTACAGTTTAGCAGACTAACCTATTAACGGGTGAGAATGTATGTGTACGCATATTTTTTTTGTGCGACTACTTCGAGTCGGAATTCAGGAAGAAAAGAAGAAGAAGATTCGAAGTCCTTGCCTTCATCAAGCACTCCGAATCTCGGGGGCTACACCCACTGGGTGCGCTCGCGCGCCCCCAGTGGAATCTTGTAGTTTCCCGACCGGCTAAGCGTGTTTAGACGGATATTTGGAGCCTAGGTGAGGGCAAGGGTAGGAGCAAGAGAAGAAAAAGATTCAAAGTACCTGGCTATGCCAGCTACTCCGAATCTCGAGGGCTACACCCAGTGGGTGTGCTGGCGCGCCCCCACTAGAATGTTAGTTCCCCTGGCTGCAGGCGTTTAGCCAGCGGAAGCAACCGACTAGGATGTGTCTAGTCGGATGAAGCTAGAAGACTTAAGAAAAGAAAGAAGATTGAAGTACAGCTCGCCCATTCTGAATCTGGTTACACCAGTGGAGTGCTGATGCGCCCAATCGAATTCCACAGCTAAAGGCGTTCAGCCGAGCAAAGTCAGCCGGATAAAGTTAGCCTGCAAAATATTGAAAGGACATGCAAAAAACACAAGTTGAAGGCAAACCAAATTTGTCTAGATTGACATTAAAATGAAAGGGGAGACGAAGCTCCCATGAGTTTTACCCGGCACCAGAAGCAGCCGGTACAGACAGACAAGTTTCAAACAAGACAGAATAAACAAATACACCCGGCATCCCGGGGTCATAGCTAAGCGGCGGGGCCCTTGCCGTGCGGAGCGCCTTGGCTGGCAGCAGTCTCAGGCGGCGGAGGAGGCGCAACAGTCAACCCGGTTCCGGTGTCGCCATCAGCCGGTTGCGTCGAGGCTTCTGTATCCGGAGTGCCGACGGACTCCGAGTCGATGAGCACCTCGTCAGGATCCACGTAGTTCGCAATCTTGATGGCAGAGGCCCGGAGCTTCGGATGGGCCTGGCGGATGGCAGCGAGGTCGGTGCCGGCATGGAAACCTCCATCGATCTTCTCGACGCGGGCGTCCTTGTACCACGAGAGCATGAGGGCCAGGGCCATCTCAGCTACGGCTCGCACCGCCAAGTCTCGTAGCCGGTCCACGACAGCCGGCACCTCCCCCACCTTCGCGACTAGCTGCGCCATCGTCTCCGGGACCGGAGCGTCCGGCCACAGAAAGGTGAAGATGGCCTGCGCCACCTGACGAAGCTTGGAAGCTTCCTCTCCAAGAAGGACGATGAGCTCATGGGCTATCGGCTGCGCTCCCGGCCAGTTCTCCTGCAGCTGGTTGTATGCCAGCAGGTCTATGCCGGGATAAAATGCTGTCAGAAAAAAGATAATCAGATCCGGCTACCAGATCCGGAAATACAAAGGAGACGGAAAAGGGAGCTTACCCTTAGCCGTATGCTCGACTTGCATCAGCTCTTCCACCAGGGCCTTCTCCTTCGTCGCCAGCCACTTGATTTCCTTCTCTTGGTCCTTGTTCTGGGCCTCGAGAAGGTTGAAGGCGTCGATCCGGCTGGCGAGTGAGGCGTCGTGTTCCTTGACGGTGGCCTCCAGACCATCCACCTTTGCGTGCCAATCCTTGTTCTGCAGCCGCAGCGTGGAGTTGGACTTGCTCAGCCGATAGTTCGCCTTCTTCAAGCGATCGATCTCGCGCTGAGCGCACACAAGGATAGCTGCAACAAAACCGACTATCGTTAAAAAAAGAGAGGATGATTCCGGATGAAGCAAACTTACTTTGGAAGGTTCCATTGGCAGTAGCAAGCTTCTGCTCCAAGGACCGATTCCCGCTGGCTGCAGCCTCGAGCAGCCAGATCTCCTTCACCACCAGTTCGAGGGTGGCGGCGAGATCCTTCAGCGAGGCAGCAGAGGAGGCATCATCATCCATGGCGTTGGTAGCTAGAGACTCCTTCGCTCCAACCACCGCCGTTCTCCATTCCTCCCCCGGCTCATCCTCGGAGTTGTCGTCGCTGACTACCACGAGGTCTTTGCCGGTGGCCGCCCTCCGCGTCCCCGCGAAGGAGCCATCCCTGCTCTACGAGGTGGTCTCAACCGTTTCTGGCTGGACCACCGCGTCCGGCTAAGGACCCCCGCTCCGGCTGAGGCAGCCGGCTCAGCTCGAGGCGACGGTGGAGGTGGTGCCTCAGAGGAAGGAGGGGCGGAGGCAGACGTGGCCGGCACGCGGGGTGGCGACCCAGTCGATGCCGGCGCCGGTCTCGTGACCCCAAAAGAGACCAGCGTTCTGAAAGGAGAAAAAGGAAAAAGAAGCAAATAAGCCAAAGGCAAACAAAAGAAAACGAAAGAAACAGAAGGCGGTAAAGGCACCCGGAGAAAGACGTACCCCTGAACCATCGGGGGCGGCCCTTTCTTCCGGCCAAGATGACTTGGCGGAAGGGCGCCGGTCCGGCTCCTCTTGGGGGCCGGCTCCTCCGCCACAGGCCGGCTGGCGCTGGAACGGCTAGAGCCACTCCCGCCAGCGCAGACTGGCTGGAGTCGCCGTGCCGGATCGGGGGCCAGCGCGGCCTCTTCCTCCTCATCGACCTCCGCATGGGGATCGGCGGCCGGCTCGTCATTCCGGCTGGGAAAGGCGTCCCCGTCCCTGTCCGACTCCTCGCCAGACCTCCGAGCACGCGGCTCAGGCAAGTCAGGCGTGAATGTCTCAAGAGGGGCGTCACCCTCCTCACGAAGGATGCAAGGGAAGATCTACCAAATACAAAAGATTAGTCGGATAAAATAAAAAAGAAGGGCAAGAGATACAAAAGAAAATTCCGGCTAGAAGGACCTACCCAGGGCGCGTGGTTGTCACGGCTATAAGGGGCCAGCCCGAAGGTCCAGCCTTCCGGCGGCCGCTCCTTGGTGATCGTCCACACCCACTCCTTCAGATTGTGGTAGTAGGGGTCGCGGCGAGACAGCCGGGTCGGGTCCAGCCAGCCGGAGTAGAAGCACATCTTGTGCGCTCGCTGCTGCAGCGGCATCATCAGCCGGGACATCTAGCTGAGAGTGATGTCCAGGCCGGTTAGCCGGCAGGTGACGAGGGAGCGCATGTGTTGCAGCATCGCATCCGACTCCGCTTTCTCGCCGTAGATCTTCAAGTCCCAGTGCTGCCGGCTGGACTCCACGTCCTGGAACGCCGGAAGGTTGATCCGGTCCATGTCGGTGAGGTTCCGGACATAGAAGTACGACTGCTGCCACAGTCGTACCGTGTCGTGCAGCCGGAACTTCGGGTAGCCGATCTACGCACGAGAGTAGATGGAGGCGCCGCCGCAGACGACCAGCGGCCCCTCCGTAAACTACACCTGCGGCCGGACTCGGAAGAGCCGGCAGAAGAGCCCGAGATCCGGTTGGATCCCGAGGTAGCTCTCGCAGAAAGCTATGAAGTGCGCCAACGTGCCGATTGCATGGCGCCGAGATGGTGGAGGCGGAGGTCGAAGAAGGCGAGGAAGGTGAGGAAGAATGGGTGCACCGGCAGCACGAACCCGCGCGCCAGGTGCGAGAGGAAGATCACTCGTTCTCCCTCCGCCGGGTGCGGCGACACCTCCCCCGCCGGTGCGAGCCGCACCTCCACTTCCTCCTCCGACGGAAGGACGCGGGTGATACATTGCAAATGTATCTATAATTTTTGATGTTCCATGCTTGGTTTTATCCACTTTCTTGTGTTTTGTTCCAACTTTGGAGTACTTTTCATATGATTTCTTGAACTAACCTATTAACAAGAGCCACAGTGCCAGCTGCCTATTTTCTGCTATTTTTGGTTCCAGGAAAGTCAGAAAATGAATATTCTCGGAATTGGACGGGACAAAAGCCAAAGTGCCTATTTTACCGGAAGGGACCAAGTGCCAGAATACGAGACGGAGAAGGGCCAGGGAGCCACCACACCACCTGGCCGTGTGGCCAGGCCTGGCCCGCGCCAGGGGGTGATGTGGCCGCTCCCGACACCCCCTCGGCCTCTCCTTCCGCCTATATATTGCCCTCAGGACGAAAATCCTAAGGGTCCGATCAAAATTCCACGAAAGAGTCTGTAGCCACCGCCATCTCCATCCCTAGATCGGGAGGGATCTGAAGCTCTTCCCGGCACCCTGCCGGAGAGGGTCACCACAGGCCTTCTTCATCACCATGCAAGCCTCCGGTGTGATGCGTGAGTAGTTCATCCTTGGACTACGGATCCATGTAGTAGCTAGATGGCTGGTTCTCCTCCTTTGTGCTTTCATGTTTAGATCTTGTGAGCTCCGTTCATGATCAAGATCATCTATTTGCAATTCATACATGTTGTGTTTGTGGGGATCCGATGGATATTGAGATGCTATTTCAGATTGATTATTGATTCTATCATGTCTTTGTTATTTGTGATCTTGCATGCTTTCTGTTGTTAGTAGCTATCTTGGCCAAGCAGATGCTACCAACTCCAAGAGTTAGTATTTATGCTCGATAGTGGGTTCATGCCTCTAGTAATCTGGGGAAGTGACAGAAATCTCTAAGGTTCTAGATGTGCTATTGCTACTAGGGAGAAAACAACAATCCTTTGTTCATAGAACAATCGTATTGTTTACTTTACACACAGTTCATAAATCAATAATCTGTTGCTTGCAACTTAATACTGGAAAGGGTTCGGATGATAACCTGAAGGTGGATTATTAGTCATAGATGTAGTTGGATGGCGGTCTATGTATTATGTTGTAATGCCCAATCAAGTCTCAAAGGAGTCAAGATGATTAGTATATGCATGTATTGCTTTCTCGGTGTTTGTCAATTTCCCCGCTGTAATTTGTTCACCCAGCATGTTATCTATCTTAAGGAGAGCCATCTCTAGTGAACTATGGATCCTGGTCCTTGTCTTTTACATACAATCTACAATCTTTTACTGCTTTGTGTTTACTTTCTGCAAACTTTTACTTGTTTCCATTCGATACGTTTAATCCTTTGTTTTCCGAAAACACGGTGAGATTGACAACCTCATCGCAAGTTGGGGACAAAGTTCTGTGGTTGTGTTGTGCAGGTCTCCACGTTGCTACTAGCACCGGTAGTGCGCCCTGCCAAAGCTCAGCTAGTAAAACCTTTGGGGTGTTTCCTTGCTCCTACTGGTTCGATTAAACCTTAGTTTCATAACCGAGGGAAAACTTGCTGTTGTGCTCATCATACCTTCCTCTTGGGGTTCCCAACGAGCTCTACGTCGAACGATGAGCACATCAAAGATTTTCTGGCGCCGTTGCCAGGGACCGAAGAAGAAGAAACTCCCACGTCAACCACACGCCATCAAGATTTTCTGGTGCCGTTGCCGGGGAGTCAAGGACATCTTCACAAGGGGAGTCCCTCATAACCAATCTCTTTACTTTGTTGTTTTTGTTTTGCTTAGTTTTCTTTTTGCTTTGTTTGCTTGTTTTGTTATTCAAAAACACAAAAAAATTAGTTTTACAAGTTTGCTTTCTTATTTGAAAACCCAAAAAAATGACAACTCTTGAAAACACTAAGTTGTGTGACTTCACTAGCACCAACAACAATGATTTTATGAGCACACCTATTGCTCCACCTGTGGCTGAAAATAATTTCTTTGAGATAAAACCTGCTTTGCTCAATCTTGTTATGAGAGAACAATTTTCTAGTATTGGTAATGAAGATGCTGCTTCCCATCTAAATAACTTTGTTGAACTTTGTGAGATGCAAAAGCATAGGGATATAGATGGTGATATTATTAAGCTGAAATTGTTTCCTTTCTCTTTGAGAGGAAAAGCTAAAGAGTGGTTGAATTCCTTAACTAGGAATAGTATTGATTCTTGGACTAAGTGCAAAGATGCTTTTATTGGAAAATACTATCCTCCTGCTAAGATTATATCTATGAGAAGTGAAATAATGAAGTTTAAACAACTTGATAATGAGCATGTTGCTCAAGCTTGGGAAAGAATGAAATCTTTGGTAAATAATTGTCCCACTCATGGACTGACTGCTTGGATGATCATCCAAACATTTTATTCAGGATTGAACTATTCTTCAAGGAACCTATTGGATTCAGCTGCTGGAGGTACCTTTATGACCATCACTTTGGGTGCTGCAACAAAACTTCTAGACAATATGATGGTTAATTACTCTGAATGGCATACTGAGAGAGCTCCACAAGGTAGGAAGGTAAATTCTGTTGAGGAAACCTCCTCCTTGAGTGATAAAATTGATATTATTATGTCTATGCTTGTTAATGGGAAAGCCCATATTGATCCAAATAATGTTCCTTTGTCTTCTTTGGTTGCTCAAGAAGAGCAAGTTGATGTGAACTTCATAAGAAACAACAATTTTGGCAATAATGCTTATGGTAATAACAATTATAGGCCCTACCCTTCTAATAATACTTATGGCTATAATGGTAAACCTGGATTACCTAGTGAAGGAAGAATTTTAGAAGTTGAAAGAGACACTAAAAACTTCATGCAAATGCAATATGAGCAAAATAAACTATCTACTAAAACTATGGAGGAACAATCCACCATCTTGAAGAACATTAGCCATCAACTTGAGAGTCTAAATAGGGAAATTCCTAGTTTACAATTGAAACTCTCTAATGCTGAAAGAAATATATCATCTTTGTATGAAGCTCAATCTTCATTGATTAATAAAATGGCTGCTAAACCTGAAACTAATGACAATCCCTTTGCAGCTACCAATGCTATACAAGTAAGAATTATTGAAAATGTTAGACTATTAGCTGAATTACATGCTAAGTGGGAAAGAGAAGATGAAATTGCTAGAAACATTAGTGTTTATACTATCACCACCAATAGTGTTGAGGCTAGTAATAGTTCTACTACTTTAGATGATAAAGTTGATTTTGATCTTGATGGTTGCAATATCTCTGAAGTTATTAAGTTCCTACAAAAGCTTGCTAAAAGTCCTAATGCTAGTGCTATGAACATGGCTTTTACAAAACACATTAATGATGCTCTCATAAAGATTAAAGAAGAAAAGATGAAACATAAAGCTTCTATTCCTATAAAATAAGAGGATGGTTGGGAACCCATCATTAATATGAAAGTGAATGACTTTGATTTCAAAGTTTTGTGTGATCTTGATAGTAGTGTTTCTATTATGCCTAGAAGGATTTATGATATGCTTGATTTGCCTCCTCTTGAAGATTGTTATTTGAATGTCCCACTTGATGATAATGCTAAAAAGAAACTCATGGGGAGTCTTAATGATGTTCTTATTATGGTTAAAAATTCCTATGTCCCCGTTGATTTCTACGTTTTGGATGTTGAATACAATGCTTCTTGTCCTACTACTTTGGGAAGACCTTTTCTTATAACTGTTGGTGCCATCATTGATATGAAAGAAGGCACCATTAAATATCAACTCCCACTCAACAAAGGTATAGAACACTTCCCTAGAAAGAGAGAAAAGATTTATTTTGCTTCTCCTATGAAAACAAAATTTGGTCTTAATGCTTCTTCATTTGAGAACACTTGATTCTTTCTTTGCTTCTTGTGCCTAACTTAAAGGCGTTAAAGAAAAGTACTTATTGGGAGATAACACAAAAGTTTTAGATGAGTCTTGGAAGTTATTACTTCAGTAATAACCGCTCCTTATCCTTTTTATTTGCTTTTTGTGCCAAGAGTAACCTCTAATGAGAGAGAAGTAATGATTGGGAAAGTTGCTGCCCCGAAACACATTTTTGTGCTTCACCATAAAAATTCGTGAGAGAGCTCTGTATGTAGGATTGAGCTGTAATTGTTTGTTCTTCTGACCCAGGTTGTTATCTAACTTTCGTTAGTTCAACACTTTTTGATTTGAGCAACAGAAGGTCTTCGAAAAAATTCGTATTTACCTGCTGGTCTGTTTTGACAGATTTCTACCATTTTCTGCATTTGCTTCTTGTGGGTTCCCTTTTGAGTTCTTTTGGGGAATTGAGATTTTTGAGGGAACTGATACAGTAGATAGTGTTCTAATGGAAGTTTATTTGGTGTTAGAACTGAACCTTAAGACTTATTTATCTTAAGTGCACTAATGTTGCTAATGAGATTGTGTGAAGTTTTGTATGAAGGAAAAATTTCAGGTGTATGGAAGGAATGAGTAATGAGATGAAGGATGGACTAAAGCTCAAGCTTGGGGATGCCACGCGTGTCACCCCAAGAAATATCTAAGATTCTTCATCAATAAAAATTTCAGGTTCCTTCCAAATGCTTCATTTTTATTGTTTCATGCACAGTTGTGTTTTTCTTGGAGCGTCTTCTTTTTCGTTTTCGTTTTGTTTTTTAGTTTGCTTGGTTTGCTTAGTTTTCTGAATAAGTTGGTTGGAACCCCTCTTTCATACTTTGGTTTGCAAATAGTTTGGATTGGTTTGGAAAAGAGTAGGAAAGTTCATACTTTTGTGGTAAAAAGAGCTCGTTTTTTACTGTGGCCTATGATTTGTCATGCCATGCTTGATATTGTTTTGGCTTTATGCTTAGTATTCTTTGCTGTAGCATGACTTGTTATAAACAATTGAGATTGCTTAATGTGCCTTGGATGAATTATGCGTTGTTTTAGCATATTAAAGCATAGTATACTGGTATTCTCCTTTGATGCTTTATTTGGGTTGACTTGGCACATGCTCACACCATGTTATGACTATCCAAAGTCACCATAGCCTTTATGATCCTTTAGTTTTCAACTTGTAGTATCACTTTATGCTTTGATCAATAATGTTTTGTCGCTCTGCATGATTATGGCCATTATTGCTCTCTTAGTTTGTCGCTCCCAGTCTTTTGCTAGACTCCACAACAAAGTATGAGTTCCGCTCATGCATCCAACTCCCTAAACCAAGTTATTCTAAAAATTCCACCATACCTACCTACTAGCTTATGCTATTCCAAGTATATTCATGCTTTTGTTTACCTTCCACTTGTTATGAGAAAACTAGTGATTAAAGCTCTCACGAACTTGATGGCACACTTTACTTTTTTGCCTCTAATAAACTTGAACCATTGGGTCCTTCTTTGTTGCGTATATGCTTGCATTTTATAAGTTGAAATTAGCAGAACCATGTTTCATGGGGAACGCTTTCAACATTGCACTTGTACTTTGTATCCCGTTGATATCATGTTCTTTTGCTTAGGATCCCGGCGGTGTGAAATAAAAGTGGAACTTGTAAGATCATGGAGTTTGTATTTGTGTTAGAGAAACGCCTGGGCCGCTAGCCTAAGCCATGCCTAATCATGGTGGAAACTTGCAGCATCACCATAATGAGCACTCTATGAAGCATCCTCAATAAAAACCTATGCAAATAGCAAATAAAAAGATCGCTGAGATGCTCATTGTCTGCTTGCCTTGTCATTTTGATTATGGGAAAGCTCCCGTATCATGTGCAAGGGGTACCCCGTTGGCGGTTCTTAATGATACACATATACTTACAATGAGAAGAGCTTACTCGTGACTGAAGTTGAGTAGCATGAGGATCGGTCTTCATAAGTAAGGGGCATGAGATTTCGGTTTATAACTTGTCAAGCATATCCTCTTACTTGTGTCACTTTAACCTTAATCACCTTCAAGATGCTTATGATAGGGGCAATGAGATCTAAAAGCTACAAGTACCATAATTTTTGGAAGCTCTTTATGAGACTTGAATCCCTACTTCCTTTTACAAAAGGCCTTTCTTCCACCATTAGATTGAGTCTCCACCTTCCATCTTTATGCACCTACTTTGAGAGCATAGTGGCCATTCTTAGTTCTATGTGCATTGTCCCAAGACTAGTTGATTGATGCATAACTTGTTATTGCTTGTTTTAAACTATTGTATCTAGTCACTCTTATGAACTTTGAAGGTGTCCTATGCATTTATATTTGCTACTCTATGAGGGACAAGCTGAATACTATTATGCCATGTTTTCTTTATGTGAAACAAACAAACATCTTGCAAAGCATTGTTATTCATGAATCTTTTGTTTGTGCCTTTTCATGTTGCATCATAGTTTCTTTGCTTATTGCTAGAACTTTGTCTTTCATGTTATGATTGAAGTACTATGATCCCAGCTTTGAATGTTTTACAAATACTTTGATCAAGTCTTTGATGGTGCATGTCACCTCAAAAATTATTCTTTCTTTTTATCACTTACCTACTCGAGAACAAGCAAGAGTTAAGCTTGGGGATGTTGATACATTGCAAATGTATCTATAATTTTTGATGTTCCATGCTTGGTTTTATCCACTTTCTTGTGTTTTGTTCCAACTTTGGAGTACTTTTCATATGATTTCTTGGACTAACCTATTAACAAGAGCCCAGTGATTACTGCTTTTCTGCTATTTTTGGTTCCAGGAAAGTCAGAAAATGAATATTCTCGGAATTGGACGGGACAAAAGCCAAAGTGCCTTTTTTCCGGAAGGGATCAAGTGCCAGAATACGAGACGGAGAAGGGCCAGGAAGCCACCACACCACATGGACGCGCGGCCAGGCCTGGCCCGCGCCAGGGGGTGGTGTGGCCACTCCCGGCACCCCCTCGGCCTCTCCTTCTGCCTATATATTGCCCTCGGGACGAAAACCCTAAGGGCCCGATCAAAAATCCACGAAAGAGTCTGTAGCCGCCGTCATCTCCATACCTAGATCGGGAGGGATCTGAAGCTCTTCCCGGCACCACCCGAGAGAGAATTCACCGAGGCCTTCTTCATCACCATGCAAGCCTCCGGTGTGATGTGTGAGTAGTTCATCCTTGGACTACGGATCCATGTAGTAGCTAGATGGCTGGTTCTCCTCCTTTGTGTTGTCATGTTTAGATCTTGTGAGCTCCGTTCATGATCAAGATCATCTATTTATAATTCATACATGTTGTGTTTGCGGGGATCCGATGGATATTGAGATGCTATTTCAGATTGATTATTGATTCTATCATGTCTTTGTTATTTGTGATCTTGCATGCTTTCCGTTGTTAGTAGCTATCTTGGCCAAGTAGATGCTAGCAACTCCAAGAGTTAGTATTTATGCTCGATAGTGGGTTCATGCCTCTGGTAATCTGGGGAAGTGATAGAAATATCTAAGGTACTAGATGTGTTATTGCTACCAGGGAGAAAACAACAATCCTTTGTTCATAGAACAATCGTATTGTTTACTTTACATGCAGTTCGTAAAGCAATAATCTGTTGCTTGCAACTTAATACTGGAGGGGGTTCGGATGATAACCTGAAGGTGGATTATTAGTCATAGATGTAGTTGGGTAGCGGTCTATGTATTATGTTGTAATGCCCAATCAAGTCTCAAAGGAGTCAAGATGATTAGTATATGCATGTATTGCTTTCTCGGTGTTTGTCAATTGCCCCGCTGTAATTTGTTCACCCAGCATGTTATCTATCTTAAGGAGAGCCACCTCTAGTGAACTATGGATCCTGGTCCTTGTCTTTTACATACAATCTACAATCTTTTACTGCTTTGTGTTTACTTTCTGCTAACTTTTACTTCTTTCCATTCGATACGTTTAATCCTTTGTTTTCCGCAAAACACGGTGAGATTGACAACCTCATCGCAAGTTGGGGACAAAGTTCTGTGGTTGTGTTGTGCAGGTCTCCACGTTGCTACTAGCATTGGTAGTGCGCCCTGCCAAACCTCAGCTAGTAACACCTTTGGGGTGTTTCCTTGCTCCTACTGGTTCGATTAAACCTTGGTTTCATAACCGAGGGAAAACTTGCTGCTGTGCTCATCATACCTTCCTCTTGGGGTTCCCAACGAGCTCTACGTCGAACGACGAGCAATCAGCGGGTGGCGCGGTACTTCTGGATGTGGTCCTCCATGACGGAGGAGCCACACCAGGCTCCACGCTCGGCAGCCATTTCCGGCTCACAGGGAGACGTGGCGGTGGATGAGTGGCGGTGGCCCGTACCGCCGACGACGACAAACGGGCGGCACGACGGGCTACAGCAGCAACGGCGACGAAGCGTGGAAGGCAGGAGCGCAAAGGCGAGGAAGGCAACTAGGAGCGGGGGAAGCGAAGGAGAGGAACTGCCCTCCCCCGGGCGCCCCTTTAAAGGCCCGGAAGGGCAACCGTCCGTGGCTCCACACGACGTCCATCGAGACGCTTCCCACCCCAACTGCCGCCCCAGATCCCATGTGCGAGCGCTGTGCGCGAAGATCCCGAGCAAGAACCGGCGTCGGCGATTTCACGAGGCGACGTGCGACGGGACGTGTCACTACCTGCCGCAGAGCAATGATGGCGCTCGCGTGTGGACGGCGTCAGCACTGACGTCACGGGTAGCGCAACCGCCAGGTGTAGCTGGTCAGAAATTCAAACGAAGAAGGAGCGCGTGCATATTTCACCTAAGGGCGAAATCCACACGTGCTCGGGGGCTAGTGTCGGGGGGATGACCTCCGAATACCCCAACCGGACAAGAAATATGGCAGTCGGATCGCGTCCGGCTGGTCAAGCGCAGCCGGACAGGGCAAGTCAAGCCGGCTACTGTGAGGTAGCCGGAGCAGCGAGAAGCAGCCGGCTACACCAGCATAGCCGGAACCAATCAAGGAGACAGGGTGGCGTGTGAAACAGTGCACGGTACGCCCTGTACGGCGACAATACTGGCAACTACTCGGCCATACCGAAGACTTTGCGGGGATGACGCGGGAACAGTGGCCCAATGCTGACGACAGGCTCGCACGCTGTTCATTGTGCCCACGACAGCCATACCGCTCGTACTCTGATGAGACATGGTTGTACCGGATACTGTAGATGACCAGCCGGCTGGGACCCACCTGTGGGGCCCGCCAGTCGGATTGGCCAGTGAGACCGTTGCCTCTCTCCCTATATAAGGAGAGGCAAGGCCTTAGTAGAAAGCGTTGGTCTGAGTGCATTTAAGACAGTAGCTAGAGAATACAGCTCGAGGATCACTTGTAGCTCGGATATCACTCATAGTCAGATCGGCAGGAGTAGGAGTTTTACCTCACCACGAGGGCTCCGAACTTGGGTACTTCCTGCGTCCAGCTACGCTTGCTTGTATCCAATCCCGCCTGCGGATGCTGTCGATAGCTTCCTTGCTAATCCCCACACCTTTATTTAACCTTCTTAGGTACTGCCGTTCCCAACACAACGACATTTATAATATATGATATCTACCCGTTGCATATAATTGTACATTCTTGCACACATATCATGTGGTTTAGGGGATTTTTTGTCAATTCACCCATTAATTAATATGAAGACTATATGCGGGCTATTCTAGTCTTATAAAGCCTCCATTTAAGTTTTTCTAGTGAACTGATGCCATGTTTTGCTTATTAAGCAAACATTTAAATTGAGGGGTAACTAAACAACATGAACCATCTAATTAATTGTCGGGACCCCATTTCCACTTAATGTTGCCTAGTTGCATCACATCTTGGCCATGTCATGCATCCTATCATGCATCATGCCCGATCTTTTGCCGTAGAATTAAATAGTGCATCCAATGTTTCTTTTAGTGCTTTGCTTATTCACGGATTAGGCTGTTGAGTTGATTCGAGTGTCTACAAGTTCTTCGGATAATGTATCTGCGGCAATGTTTCCCATGCGAGCATCGTCCCCCTTTCTACCTATTTTGTATTTATAGTCTTTACTTCCCCCTGTTAATCTATTGCTATCCGTGTTGCGATGTTTTAGTTTTTGTAGCACTTATATCACTGCAGCCTATATTGTATGGTAGACAGTTTTGGACACCTCTTATTGCCTATTGTATGGTAGATAGTTGGACTTGCGAGTCGTAGTTGCTTGCTCATGTGTTGTTATGTGTCGTCGATGTTCCACCGTTGTTGGGAAGTTGGCACATGCTTAATGGTTGAGATGATCATGGCTTTCATTACAACTTGTCAATTAAAATGCTAGAAGTAGATATAATTAATGCAGAGGCACCGATGGGTAATAGATGTTATTTGGTTTTTATTTGCCCACTTGTGTCCACCTAGGACCCGAGTTCTTGACACCTGTTCCGAGATCGAGCACGCTAACCACATGTGGGGTTTGTGGGCACCCCTATCAACTTATTACCTGATTTCAAAGTACTGTGCTGGGGCCACAAACTAGTTTGGGGTGTTATTACTATCCTGTACTTATACCATGGTTTACTGCTTTATTTACTTTGCGCGTGGAGCACCTGTACTGTTTAGGATGTGGGTCATTATGTTGAGGATTATACCTATGGCCTTTGATCCCTCAACCAATCTCACAACCTCTGGGTCCGTCTTCGGAGCCGGCCAACTTTGTCACGGGTAGCTTAGTAGGGTGGCCCCCATGTACTTGCTTTGTGTCTGGGAACTCGTCGTGTTCAAAGCCCCGCCGACATACTGATGGGTGTATGTTAATTAATCTGGCAAAAAGGGTGGAACTGCGTGTGGAAACTTTGGTTCACCCCTACAGGGTTAAATCTTTTCGAAAAGCCATATCCGCGGTTATGGACGACTTGGAGCACAATTTCTCAATCATAGACAACTATAACTAAAGAATTACTGCTATAATATGACCTAGATCTAATATGACTAGTAAGTTGGATAACCACCACGGAATGAATGAATAAAACTATCAACTGTGTGAGTTTCCTCGGAAGGACTTCCTCGTTTGGTCTCAAGGGGGAAAACCAGGATGGGTATGTTTGGTGTTAGTATCAGGTTGGTTCCGAACAAGTCTTTCTTATCTCTCTCTGATAGTCGATAGTTGTATCGAGTCTCTATGGGTGTGTTTGGTAGCCCAGGTCTACCTAGAATCTTTATCTCTTCTCATACATGTTGAGTATAGCCTAGTTGAGCTGAGATTTTGGCATGTGTTTGGTAGCACGTGTCTGTTGATACCTGTTGAGGTCAGATGTTGTTTGGTGGGTTCTTTTCTGTCTAGAGACACTGATGCACATGTCCAAAATATAAAATTACAAGGAGGTCCAAAAAACACAACCAGGTCCTCAGATCCCGACCAGCATATCGGGGCTGGGGGTGGCGTGAGGAGGCGCTTGGCAGTGGAGTTGATGCCGTGGCGCCGTGAGGAGGTCAAGATTCCCTGGTGCCATGGCCGGCGGAGCTTGGTGTCATGTAGGAGGGCGGCGGAGCTTGCTTCCTTGGAGGAGGTCAACGGGAGCCCATGGCTAGCGGCCGTTGTAGCGTGAGGAGGCACGTGCTCGTCAAGGTGGAGATGGTCCGTGCTCGTGGCTAGCGGACATGGCCGACGACGCTTGGTGGTGTGAGGAGGCATGTGCTCGACGAGGCATTCTGTGCTAGTCCATGCTACGGAGGCCGGCGAGATGAGGCAATGCAGATCTGGGCGGGCCGGTGGTGAAGTCCGGCGTCAAGGAGGAGGCGGTGGAGGCCGGCGTCGAGGAAGCGGAGGCCGGCATCGAGTATATGTGGACAAAGCATGATAGAGAGAAAGAGGTGAGAGCGGATTGGGGTGGGGGAATGAGGGTGGGGCGGTTGACCCTTGTTTTTTTAATGAGCGATCTTGTGAGGGGGCTATTTTTCGGGCGAGCTCAGCCCTGCTGAGTAGCGAAGCTCAATTTGAGCTTCTCTATCGGGCATGGCTAAGAGGGCTTTTTCGTATGAGGCCGGCAGTGCTGAGATGAGAAACACGGGCTACCAAACACCCAAATTGCTATAAATCTTGGTTGGGATGGGAATTTTTGGACTGCCCCAGGCTACCAAACACACCCTATAGGTTTTTAGTGCATGTTTTGCTGTCGCTTCAGTCCACCATACCTATGTAGGTGAGATTCACCGAATTTTAGACTCCCCGTGTACTAGCCTCAGTACTGACCTCTCCCTTTTTCCTTTGCCCTTTGTTGGCACCCCTTTTCTTTAACAGGTATGAGTTCGACATCGTTAGTAGGGTTACCCTTCCAGCTTGGCCTGAGCAGGGTTATGGATGCCATTGGTTATTCTTCAGGGCTCTTAGCCCCATTTGCATCTTATCCGTACTCAGATATTGTATTGTTTTCAAGGTGATTTGAATATTTGTACTGTATATCTGTATTCTTGACTCAGTGAGTCATTGTTGTATGTGTATGTTCTGTGGGTTCCACCGAGGACTATTGTGTAATAATATTACTTCGTTTTCCATCCGCACGCAAGTGTCTGGTGGACATCTTTGAATTGTTTCTATACCGGTTTGGCGGGAATCGCTAAAACTTGCATAAGGCTGATTCCAGGGTGTTACACTTATACACTGGATCCGCCCCTGGCCGGCGCTAACGCCACACCGCACGCTGGAAGTGGATGCCAACGTCCATCTAAGAACAGGTAGAGCACACGGTTCATTCCACCCCCTCCAGCATTTTTTTCTAGATTAAGAGAATAGTCAATGGTGACTGAAAATGATGTTTTTAGTTAAGACATGATCCATTAGCCAGGATTCGATTGTTGTTCATAATTTTTGTTTGGCTTGTTTTAGAACTGATTTCCTAATTTGTTGAACAGAATATTTTGAGAAATAGGGAGATGAAAAGGATATTTTGTACGGAGTAGAAGCTTAAAGGTAGAGACTTTTGCTAGTAAATATGCTCACACAACTGTAATGTTCTATACATTATAACTATAATAGCAATTTAAAGGTGGTTTCGCCCATGATTTTTGCAATTCGTTTGGAGCAACATCATTTTTTGTCTCCTATAATGAAACTCAATTTGGAGCAGCATCTTTTGTACTGAAATTAAAGTTAGATATGCATTTATAACCTAGGCACTGAATATATGATGATTGACTCCTAATAATACAGTTTAGATTCATGGTTTAATCCAATGCTTATGATATACCTCCCGCTTCCGTATGAACATATGCTACATGAGGAAAAGACGGTAACAATCAAAAGATAGTAGAAGAAGGGACATGTGCTAAACATAACTACTGGCTAATGAAGGAATCTTCGATTTCCACTAAGCCACTTCACTTGGGACCTCTTTTAGTTGGCATTTAACACATCTAATAAGTGGGCTTGCAACAGTAAACTATTAAGTAATACATCTTTTGTGTTAAATACACAGGGCACACCAGAACTGGTGTAACACTAGTAATTATTGTTTTACAGTAGCATAATTTCTTAGTTCTAGTACTAAGATGTGATTAGGTTTGTATGTACCTACTTAGATGATTCCAGAACGATGTAGTTTGGTCCCATGTAGCTCCATTAAATTTCACCTACATTCATCTTAATTATAACTAGTCTTGTCATGTTTTAGAACATGGAATACTCGAGGAGATCTGAGCCATGAGTATTATTGTGATATTAGTGATGATGAGGTTGACATCTATGGCAATGAGCGAGATGATCCCTATGTCGAGGGTGATAATGATGGCTATGGCGATGAGCGTGATGATACAAATGGTGATGATGGTCTCTGAAGTTTATAGACAATGGTTATGATAAATATGTAATTTGGCCATGCGTGGTTTGTGGTTATGTAAACATGAGATGTTTAAAATATGCTAATATTTTGAAGTCCTTCCGTTGTGAATCATTTTTCCTATTGTGCAGCATCCCCACGTGAAAGCAATCCATGATTGGTGATCACCTCTCAACTATAGGGATCCTGTCCTGAAGCAAAATTTATGCATAGCCTATAATCATACTATGGTTGTGTTCATGAAGAAAAATTCACATTTATATGTACGGACTTAATTGAATGTAGTGCATTTGCTTGTCAGCATTTCTACCAAATTGAAACACCCAGAATGTTCCATTTTCATTATCAAATCAGGGTAAGAATCTATTGCATGCCAGTGAACATACAACATCACAGTTTTTTTCCTAGTTTGAATACCATGTACTTCAGATGATTAGTGTATAGAAGAAAACAAGTCGACTGATTATACTCCGCATCCATTCGATGGCAGATCGTACGATATATTGGAACTACAGCCCAGGCACACCTTTCTTCCCCCACCCCAGCACCGCAATTCCCTTTTCCATCACTTTTAAGTCACCTCATCTAGTAGTTGATTAGTTCCCCCGCGGAGAAGAAAACTAGAAATAGTATTGTTGTACCATCTCACCCTCTAGTTCTGAAGAATGTAGAACACATAAGTCAACTCCTTGGGCCCTAAAAGAATTAAAGAGAAGATATTTTAATATCAGGAGCTTAAGGAAAAAGAGTACAAAAGACTAAATGATAATCTCATAAGTCAAAGATATATCATGTCTACTGCACGCTTGAAATCAAACACGACCAAAATACAACGATAGATAATTCTGGATAGCAAGCTATAAATGCAAATTAGAAAGGCAAATAAAGATCACTTCATTGTATTAAGTAAAATTTCAATGAATAAACTATAAACTCATTTTACCGTTGGATTTCTCACCAAAGAACTTACATACTAGTCCTAGGTTTTATCCCATAGATTTTTTCAGAAAATTGACTACGAGATTGATATCATGGAGCTGCTTACTTTGTGTGGAGTTCTCAATCCATCCAAGTGACCACAAGGATATGAACAAGCTACAAAGAACGAAGACCAAAAACTTGTACACCTATCCTACAGCTAGATATGTATATTCTGATAGTAGAAAAATGCATTTTTACAATTTTTTACTTCAAGATTTTTTTGGAAGATCACTTTAGAGATAGAATTGCTCCAACTGATTCTACATACTGTGTCCAAAATCATCCTTTTAGTGCTTTCTTGTTGTCTATCAATTATCGTGGGCTATAGTCCATGACATCGTTAAATAATGTTTTCTTGCAGTGATAGGTTAAACTGAAAGTGCATAATTTACAGAGCTTGTATTAGGTAATGAAGCTCTGAGAAACCAACCAACAGTTCCACATCTATTGAAAATCATTTCGCACACTCTGAAGATAAGAAAATACAATCAACTTTGAATAGTGATATGACCATAACAAGAAAATAACTTGTGATTTTTGTGCAGGAACCTCATTGAAGTGGTAACTACACGGTCCAAACAATCTCAAACAAGAATACTAGGCATGGGTTCCATTAAATCAAACTCTAGCCTACAGACAGACAACGTGAAATCCAGTCAAGATGAGCTAAAATAGTCCATTCCAATCAAATCCTTACCAAGAAAATAAATGGATTCACTTCTTAATTCCACCTCGCTACTAGAATCTCAGATTGGGCGCCACAAAGATGAAAAGAACATGACCACTCAAAGTCGGTGTGAATGGCAACGACATCCCTGGCTATGTAGTGGTGGCACCAATTGACAATGAGACTAGCACTATCGCCTCCTGCAAGCTAAACACTAACGCCCAATTATCCTAGAATGATTGTGCCAGAGACCTGAGACGCTGAAACAGAAATCCCTGGACTTACCGTGATGCAGAGGAGGGATTACCGATCTTTCGGACGTTGGTGTTGGTGAAGAGATCCATGAGTTGGCGGACAGTGTGGACGCTTAAGCTCTGGCTATTGAAGTCAGATAGCACAAACTACAGTTCCTTGTCGTCGATCATCCCGTTGTCGTCGCGCTTCGCTGCTTGGAAGCACGCCACCACGTTCGGTTGACATCGCCCACTAAGTCGCGGCGACCACTTCGAAGACCTTCTGCCCTCTCTGGCACCGACACAATGGAGGTGGAAGTCCGCTCGGAAGAAGAGAGGGGACGCACGCTCGTCGATAAGGACCACCGGAACACAACGGCGAGATGAGGGAGGCGATTCATCGAGGGGAGGTGTGGAAGTGCTCGAATCTAAGGGTTAGAATGATTTTTTGTTGGCAAGCTAAGTTGGACTGCCTTGGCCCGTCTAAGAGATTTTTCCTGCGGTGCCGATTTTACCTGCTGAGATGAGTAGTATGAACGGAAAAACTAAAAAACGTCCGACCTTCGCAAAGGTCCGTCTCGCGCGTCGTCATGCCAAGTTTCTTCACCTTCGTGGAGTCCTCCTAGAGCTCTACATGCTTTCCAAGTTTCGCAAGCAGAAAAAATATGGGGACGAGGATGAAAGAGAGGGATGCGGGAAGGGGTGGGAGTACAGATTTCCTTTTGTTTTTCAAATCCGTTGATTCATAACTAAATATCCCGAGAACCATTCGTCCAAATTACAAATCATTTTCATATTTAAGCTCCCCGCATAAGTAGATCCCATGTTGATAGGTTTGGACGAAATTTTTTCCGTACTTGCTCTTACACACACTTGTACTTGCCCTTGCACACACCTGTACTCGGATGTCTGCGTATTTGTACGCGCTGTGTACTTGTACTCGCTTGTTCATATACTTGTACTCGTGTGTCCACGTACTTGTGCTCAGATATCTGCATTCTTGTACGCGCCGTACTTGTAATCACTTTGTCCACATACTTATACTCAGGTGTTTACGTACGTGCTGTGTAATTATACTCTCTTGTCCGCGTACTTGTACTAACGTCTCCGCGTACTTGTACTCAGATGTATGCGTATTTATACGCGATGTGTACTTGTAGTCGCTTGTCCGTGTATTTGTACTCGTGTGTTCGCGTACTTGTACTCAAGTGTCTGCGTACTTGTACTCGCCTGTACGCGTACTTGTACTCGCGTGTCTGCGTACTTATACTCAGGTGTATTCGTACTTGTACGCGCTGTGTACTTGTACTTGCTTGTCCGCGTATTTGTACTCAGGTGTCTGTGTATTTATATGCGATGTGTACTTGTACTCGTTTGCCTGCGTATTTGTACTCGCGTGTCCGCGTACTTGTCCTCAGGTGTCTGTGTACTTATACTCGCTTGTATGCGTACTTGTACTCGCGTGTCCGCGTACTTGTACGCGCTGTGTACTTGTACTCGCTTGTCCGCGTACTTGTAGTCGCGTGCTCTCAGTATAGTTGTTACTTTCGTACTTCAGTTGTGAGTAATTTGTACTTTCACGTACTTTAGTTGCGAGTACGTGTGTACTTTCATATACTTATACTCGGGTGTTTCTGTACTTCGATCCAAGTCCTTCTACGCATGACACGTGGTGCTCTCTAAAAGCGTGCGCGCTCCACAAACATACCTTTGCGAAGGTCTTACTTTTTCCAGGGACATCCGTTGTATGAATTGTACTAGTCATATTTTTTTGCACTAGTATAAATTGTTACGGGCATTTAGATGCACGAAAATGGACGGATGTTACTCATCTGAGTGTACCACAAAACATCTCTACATTACAATACGTCTAGATGCATTCCTTTCATAAAAGTTAAAATATCTTGTATTTTCAAACGGAGGAAGTAACAGTTTAGTGGATACACATAATATATATCAATAAACTGAGAACTATTTATAAATAAAGGGGTAAGACAAATCACCATTGTACCTTCTTGATTTTACAAATGGACAATCTAAGGTATTCGCAACCATGTGTTACAAGCTCTGTATTCACTATCCCTGTTGGGCCACACAAATATCCTTGATCAGCCTCACGACCCATAACTACTACATGTTCGAATTCACGCTCTTCACGAACCATTTTTCTCCATTGCCTATCCCAGCTTAGGTCTGGGGTGTCACTAAGGAGAGTGTCTTCTAGTAAAATAGCACGCAATTGCTCCACATAAAAATTGCAACATTATAAAATGAGTCAAATGCTACTAACATCCCTCTGACACGTTGATTCGGTGCGAGGAACACCTCAATCTGCAGTAATAAAGTGAGCTCGATTAATAATTATTGAACTTGAAGAACCAAGAAGAATGATGATCACCAACCCTAAATTTCTCATCAATCGTGTCTGTAGCATCAGAGGTTCTAACAAAACTGGCTAAAGTCAGAACGACGGTGCGCGAAGGCCTGCCACTGCCATAGAATTATCCTACCCTACACTTTATAAGCAAACATGTACATGCAAAAAATCTCGAGGCTTCTACACATCATAGACTCGTCATTAGTTAGTGAAGACCAAATACTGGCATGAAAAGGTAGGGAGCATATATATATATAACCGTGAAATCACCATTGAATGAAGCAAGTGAGATAACACGTCGAGATATATGTTGAATTATGTTTTGACGAAGTCTCAGCCATGGATTCCTTCCCTGAGAACAATATGTAGGATTAAAAAGAAACCCTCTCGAAGGATCCAAGTAACCAAAAGCATCTTAAAATGTATGAAGCAACTTCCCATTCACTGGTAAAACAAATAGGTACATAAGTTGTTATTGAAACAATAGCTACACAAAAATTTGCATAAGGGAGAACATCAGCTACACCACAAGGACCAACTTACATTCGAGCATAAGGGGTGGTGGCTTGGGATAGCCCAAGGAGTCTAGCAACCTTTGACTTCTCAAAAATCCGAATACAATAAGGTAATCAATATTAGTTTACATGAGAAATGTATTATAAAATTGACATGACATTTTCAGCAAATGTGATCAATCTAGAATGAGTGATAAGTTACACCTGAAGGCACAATCACTGATGCACCTGGAGGAGGGGAATATCCCTAGCTACTAATTTTTGTTCCACGTGACCTCCCTAATATGTGTACGACAAAGGAAGAGGAATCAATACAGACTGAAAGATGTATTGAATCACAAGCTCTAAACAGGAGTATGAAGCATAACCATGAACCTGGTAAAACAAGGTAGACTGACTAGCATTGACCAAAATTTGATTAAAATGACGATAATCTATGAGAAGTAGAAACAATGATCAATAAGCATGACTAGAAAATGATGATGAAATTAATGACTTGAATGCAAAATTTATAGGTCCTGATTGATCATGCCACACGCACCTGCAAAATAGGGATTATCTGTGTGTTCCTTCCCAGCATAATCGCCTCCTTCCATATTTGTTGGCCTGCAATGAAATATAGCCTAGTCAATATGGCAAGTAGATACACGGTTATTTGCCCGGAAGTAAATTGGTCGTAGAATATGAGCCAAATCGTTAATTACCCAAAAGTAAATTGGTCATAGAGTGCATGAGCCAAATCAGTCAACTCATTATTATGAAAAATGACATTGATACCAGATTTATAAATATTGAAAATAACACATAGAGGGCTGAGAAGATCCAGAAATGACGCGAGCTACACTGTAGAATTTTGGTCCTTATGAACCATCTAAATAAAGTGATTGCATTCTAAATAAAAAAATAAAACAAATAGACTACCTTCAACATTGAATAAAAAACACTAAACTAGGAGATGTGCACTGGGACAAGTGCCTACAAGGTATGGACAACAAGAACTAAACTGTTAGCCATCTAAGAGATTACTGTGTAGCAACTCCTAAGGCTTTAAACAGTGTTGGAATCCACAAATGGTTAAACGTAAAAAGGGGAAAGTACCAAAGTAGAACGGGATATTTGAAACAAATATAGATGAGCCAACCGGGAAGATATACATGAGTATCTAAAATTGCTCCAACTGTTCACGAATTAACATGCGTGGCAGGAACCAAGCCTTTTCCATTTCACAATGGATCTTCATCCCAACAAACTTTCGATCGGAATCAGCTAGTGGTCCTCCAAGTCCAGCCTAGAGCAGAAGAAAAGTGGCAGGGTGACATAATAGACAACTTGTGTTCTAATAAAATTATTTGTTCCATTTTTCCGTCGTGCCAAAAAGTAACAACGAAAATAACAGATCGACTATGCATACCTCTGTGATGTGACAATCAGAGACACCAAGATGTTTACGATCATCTCTAGTTGGAGCATTTGTCAGTTTCCCATTGAAAGGGCGATGATGAGTCACACACACTTCAATCTATGCTGATAAAGTAGTATGTCAGCAAAGAACAATCACATTTAGCTTGAGTAAACAGAGTAAAGTGGCAATTACTCCTATAAATTTCCATGGGCTACCTGGCCTCCCAGGGCACTCCCGGATGCACGCGTTTGTGGATCGTCCGATTGTCTGAACCATACGCGTTTTCACCTCCACATTGTTTTACCACCGTTAGATTTGCGTCTTTGCTCGTTCACTTCTAGGTTGTGCAAATGTGTCAATGACATTTGGGCCCAGACTTGCGTCGGTCCCGTTTTGCAGCGATTGACACCAAATTGTACCTGGTATCTAGATATGATTGACGTGGTGAAAACCTACATGAGTCAATCCCCTTCCTCTCTCATAAAATATTACTCTTCCTCTCCGTCTCTCGTCTCCTGTCGCCATTGCTGCCTCCTCGCTTTGGCGCTCCCTCAACATGGCTGCACCGCCTCCTCCTCTCATATCCTCTGCGTGCGCTGTTTGGGGCTATCGTGAGTGCGCCATCACCTGTGAGCCGCTATGGAGAAGGTGGAGACATGGAGACCTAGAGGAGACAGGTGGAGGCCACAAGGATGAGGGACCAACGCAGCAGCAAGACCGAGGATGACCAGGAGGTTGAGATGAGCCAGAGGAAGAGCACCTGATGTAAAGGGTGAACACAAACGCGTCAGGCCGTGTGTGGGAGGTCGGCGGTGATGGAGACGACGCTTGTATTCCTCCCATGGATTTTCCGTGGAGAGGGCTCGCCTTGGGCCGTAGCCTGAAGAGCAACACGAGTGAAATGGAATTTTTGCCCATCATATGTTTTGGTGTTTGTTGACAACACTAGGAGGTTTTAATCGTGTGCTAAGTGTTTCATGGCATAATTAACTTGTCAGCATACTTTTATATTGGTGCTCCCTCAAAGGGAAAAGAGGGTTCTAGGTGATTTTATTAAAGAGGATTCCAGGATTTCTATGTGTTCAAAGCTCAGTTTCACCGACTGTCTGGCTGGTTTTGGCCGAGTATCCGGCTCAGCCGGAATGTCCGGTCGGTTCTGGCTGGAGTGTCCGGCCTGGGATTTCCTCAAGTTTTCACCAGAAGGCTATTTCCATTTAGTAGGCCATATCAGAGTCCACCCGGACTCCTGCCAGATTCTTTGAAGATACTCTACTAGGCCGGAATGTCCGGCGTGATGCGACCGGAGTGTCTGGGGTGTTTATGCTAGACACTCCGGATTAAGTGGCACCAATGGCTACATTTGCTGAGGCCCTATATAAAGACCCCTTCTTCTATCTTGGACAACTGCTCGTCCCCAACCTCAAGAACCCTAGAAGCTGAGCCACCAAATCTTCAAGATTTTCCTCCTCAACCATCCAAAGTCATTGATCTTTGGAGAATCGAAGGTGATCTACATCTTCACCAAAGCGATTTGCATTTCCCCTCGTTCACTTGAGGCCCCCCCTTTTTCTTGTGTTTCTTAGGAAACCCCAGGTGGTGATTTCAGTTCTAACTTGCTTGTTGTCATTGTGGCAGCTAGCCTTGTACCTAGAAGCCTTCGTTACTTTGTGGAAGTTGCTCCAAGCTTGTTGTAAAGGCGCCGGTTCCCGCCTCGAAGGGTACCGATAGTGCAAAAGTGGGCTAGGCCATTTGTGACGGAAGTTCACTGGAGAATAGGGTGAGGCCTTTGTGGCGTGGTGGTCTTAGTACCGTCCACCCCTCCAACATAGACGTACTTCACCTAAAAAGGAAGGAACTGCGGTGAATCAAATATCGTGTCCCCGCATGCTTCACTATCGGTTACCTCATTCCTCTTACCATTCCTTTACTTGTGTTGTGCTAGTTTCTAGGTTGTCATTTAGGTAAATTCATCTTAGTTGCATATCTAGAGAATTTACCTTTGTGTCAATCCTAAATTGAAAAAGAAGTAGAATTTGGAGTAGCACCTATTCACCCCCCTCTAGGTGCCCATTTGATCAATTTCAATTGGTATCAGAGCCTTGGCTCTTAATTCGGGCTTTACTGCCTAAGAGAGTATGTGTAGCAAAGAAGGTGAGGTTAGTGACACGGTCACCATGGATGACTTCAAAACTTTGGAATCATCCATGTCTAAACAAATAAGTGAGTTGCGTGATTTGATGACACAATTAATGAAATAAAATCGATCGTTCCCACTTCTTCACCCGAGGATCTGAATTTGAGTTCGAAGGGGGAGGTTCCACCTCCTCCCAAGGATAAGAATCCGGGGGATGATCAACATGAAACTTTAAGTATCTCGGCACAAAAGAAAAAGGAGGAGGAAGGGTTCCATTTGGTATCTTCGTACTCTCTTGACCCTCCTATCCCTCACCCTCATATAAACAATAGAGGTGATCCACCTAAGCTTGCTGCATATTCCTTTGCTCAATGGCAAACTTTGATGAAATCTCATATTCGCAGCTCTTGCATCGAGTTATGGAGAATGATTGAAGAAGGACTATCTATTAGTGATTCATCCAACTTGACAAGAAGAGAATTTGTTGATAGTCAACTCAATGCCATCACTTTGCACATGATTCAACTTGGTGTGGGGCCAAAGGATTTCGCTCACATTGAACATCTCAACACCTCCAAGAAAGCATGGGATGCTCTTACCGATTTGTTTATTGGGAATGAAAGTATGAGGAGAAACCAATATGATGCTTTGAGCAATCAAGCAGAAGGTTTCTTCCTGATGGAAGGAAAAAATCATGAGGACATGTATCGAAGACTCAAGTCTATTGCCACCGAATTTAGGAATCATGGTGCCTCTCATGTGGATGATGCTTGGATCAAAAAAAAGTATGTGAGCTCTCTGATGCTATTTGAGCCCACCAACTTGAAGAGTCTCCAAGGAATACACAACTACCATCTCATGACATCCAATGAAGTTGTGCAAGAAATGCAAGACTTCAAGGTTGCCACAAAGAATGTCGAAGATGCTTGTGCTCGGGCCTTAGGAATGCAAAAAGGTGTGAACCTTGCCTTAAAGGAACAGGTGGTGGAATATGAGGATGAAGGAAGAAGTGATGAGATCAATGCAATGAGTTGTCCCAAGGAAGTAAAACATGCTCATGTCGAGTATATGGCTTTCTATACAAGAAACTTTTGGAATAATCTCTCTAAGGCAAAGTTGGCTCTAAAATGCAAGAAGAACTCAAGTGTCTTGGGCCACATAGAGATAAAGAAAAACTTTTCCCCTACGCGGTACTCCCAAGATCTAGCTCAGGTGATATGCCACGAGATTTACCACTAGACATGTTGGTGCGGATTATTGATGAAGCGCATCAATTGATGATGTGCTGAACGATCCCACGTACAACACTTACAGATCCCCACGAACCTCCTTATCTCCAGTGCCACACGTGCAATGCTTCTACCGGATTTCACATGTACATGGAGGAGCTCCAAGCAGAGGACTGCTAGATCCTGTCTAGCCCGAAATGGGAGTGGAGAAAGTGACGGCTAGGTTTACGACTATTCCTAGTTACTCCACTTATACACGCTCCTAGCTGGGCTCAATGCTTGAGGCCCATTTAGGTTGTACCCCAATCTCAACATGGATTGAATCGATATAAGCTCATTTCCCTTAAGTGTGTGACCCTATAGGTTCACGTACACCTGGAAATGACATGAGTCACCACTCTGAGTCAATAGCTGGTAGCGCTCTCTAGCAAGACATGCCAACTCCCAATCGGCATAAAGTCAGAAGAGAAACCTTTCTCAATGTGACTTTCGTCCAAGTCCCTTTGCCTCATGATAGAACTTGTCAACCTATAGGCGAGTAGTTGCCATCCCTTTAATACCTCGACTCTCTACTCTCATTCCATGATATACGATTCACTGGACTAACACTTAGTCCGACCCCTTGGTTAACACTTAACGAAGTCGCGCATGGCCATGCTTCCGAATCATATCACACGAGAGGTCCCAGAGAATATTTCTCCATTACGGAGGGGAAAATCCCATATTGATAATCCACGTCATGCAGCTTGCCACACAACCAGCCCGAACTCTACCTTTATAACTGCCCATTTACGAAACATCGTTTGATAGAACCTAAGCCGGCGATCCACAACTCAGATCATGCGATCACCTCAGGTCGAAGGATTCCATTGCTTGAGACTGCAAATGACAACATGCTTGTTGCATCTTAATTATGGGTTAGTATGACTCGCTAAGCTCTTTTAGCCGAGTCCGTGTAAGTCGGAATAACATCACCATGCCCATGACAAGTGGAACCGTTTCATCAGCCAACTTGCACATTGGCCTAAGCTGTGTGTCCATCACAACCTTAATGACCAAGGATAATCCAGTATGAACAAACATGAATATATAGTTCCATAACTGAATCACATATTCAATGATATATATCTGATGTTCATACAAGGACAACTTTATTACTTTATGAATACATTGGAATTACATCATACATGATTGCCTCTAGGGCATATTCCCAACAGTCTCCCACTCGCACTAGAGTCAATCATCCCGACATCACATGTCTAGGCATCTAATGCCCATGGATCTTACGTGCGCCTCATGCTTAGGCTATGGGAGCGGTTTGCCAACGAATCTACAATGTTTGCATCCGTATGTACTTTGCATAACTTGATATCACCTTGATCGACATACTGGCAAATCAGGTGGTAACGCATGAGTATATGTTTGTCCTTATGGTGTTCTCTAGGTTCCTTGGCTTGTGCAATAGCACCATTATTGTCATAATACACGTCTAACGGATTGGACGAGCCCTAAACCACACCAAGATCCATGAGTAAATTTCTCATCCAAATGGCTCCCTTTGCCGCCTCTGAGGCAGCAATATACTCAACCTCTTTTGTAGATGCATACACGGTCTCTTTCTTGGAACTCTTTCAGCTCACAGCCCCTCAGTTTATTACAAACACGTACACAGATTGCAAAGGAGAATCATCTGAGTTAGTGAGATAACTCGCATCCATGTAACCCTTTACACTGAGTTCAACCTCACCTCCATAAACTAGAAACACATCCTTAGTCCTTCTCAAATACTTAAGAATGTTCTTAACCATTGCCCAATGGATTTCTCCAGGGTCAGCCTGGTATATGATCACAACACTTAGAGCATAGGAAACATCTGACCTGGTACAAATCATGGCATACATGATGGATCCGACTGCTAAAGCATATGGATCTCACTCATCCGACTTCGCTCATTAGTTGTCAAAGGACACTGAGTCTTGCTAAGTTTTACACCATGGGACATTGGTAAGAACCCTTTCTTAGACGATTCCATGTTGAACTTCTTCAACACTTTGTCCAAATATGTACTCTGACTCAATCCAATGAGCCGCCTTGATCTATATCTATATATCCTGATTCCTAGAATGTAAGTTGAATCACCCAGTCCTTCATTGAGAAACTCCTTTCCAATGACTCCTTGGTTTCTTGCAACATCTAGACATCATTTCCAATTAGTAATATGTCATCCACATATAAGATTAGAAAGTTTACTTTGCTCCCACTAAACTTCTTGTATAAACAAGAATCATGATCACACTTGATGAAGCCAAACGATTTGATATCTCATCAAAGCGAATGTTCCAAGTCCGAGATGCTT
Source organism: Avena insularis (assembly GCA_023614405.1). Lineage (NCBI taxonomy): Eukaryota > Viridiplantae > Streptophyta > Magnoliopsida > Poales > Poaceae > Avena > Avena insularis. The sequence continues at coordinate 411,169,885 of CM042688.1, read as the reverse complement.
GCTTCAACCCATAAATGTATTTCTGAAGTTTGCATACCTTGTCAGCATCAGCCAGATTGACAAAACCCTCAGGTTGTATCATATACACGTCCTCGGTTAATTTTCCATTAAGGAAAGTCGTCTCGACATCCATCTGCCATATCTCATAGTCGAAATAGGCTGCTATAGCTAACATGATCCGAACTGACTTAAGTATCACTACGGGTGCGAAAGTCTCATCGTAGTCAACTCCATGAACCTGTCGGAACCCCTTCGTGACAAGCCATGCTTTATGGACAGAAATATTTCCATCCATATAAGTTTTCTTCTTAAAGACCCATTTGCACTCGACGGGTCTTGCACCGTCTGGCAGATCAACCAAGTTCCAAACTTGATTTTCATCCATGGACTTTAACTCGGATATCATGGCTCCAAGACATGACTCAGAATCAAATCCCACCATCGCTTCCGAATAAGTTACCGGCTCGTCACTGTCTAACAGTAATACATCACGAATACTTCGCAATCTGGCTGATCTTCATAGTGTAGGTGTAGCTGTCGGATCAGCAACTCCGACCGGATTAACCTCCAAGGCTTTTGCCGACTCACCACTGGCCGGTTCCTCTCAAATTTCTTCGAGCTGCACCATGCTCCCACCAACTCCCCAACAGAGAAACTATTTCTCAAGGAAGACATTGTTCCAAGCGACAAACACTTTGCCCTCTTCTAGGTTGTAGAAGTAGTAACCCAAGGTTTCCCTTGGATACCCCATGAAAATACGCTTATCTGACTTAGTTGTGAGCTTGTCCGACTGAAGTTGCTTGACACATGCTTCACAACCCCAAATCTTAAGAAAAGACAAATTCGGCTTCTTGCCAGTCCACATCTCATGCGGTGTCTTCTCTACTGATTTTGATGGTACTCTGTTTTGTGTGAATGCTGCAGTTTCTAGACAATAAGCCAAAAATGATAAAGGCAGATCTGTCCGACTCATCATCGATCGTACCATGTCCAACAAGGTCCGATTTCGCTGTTCTCACACACTGTTTCTGTGAGGCCTTCCCAGTGGAGTGAGTTAAGGAACTATCCCACAACTCTTCAGATGGTCATCAAACTCGTGGCTCATGTACTCGCCTCGTCGGTCTGACTGAAGAAACTTTATTTTCTTACCGAGTTGATTCTATACATCATTATGGAATTCTTTGAACTTTTCAAAGGCTTCCGACTTATGTTTCATCAAGTAGATATATCCATACGTACTCAAATCATCAGTGAAGGTAATGAAGTACTGATGTCTACAAGTGCACAAATCGTTTGTAGCTAGTTTCAAAGTATAGATATCGATCCCACAGGGAGCCTAAAGGGTAAGTGTTTATAAGTGAAGTCTCTGTCACACTCAAAGTTGTCACAGGTCTTCTAGTGAATTGACTACAAGTGTGGAAATAAGAATGAAATTTGGATTAAACTGGATGTATTTAAATAAAACTAAAATGTAAACTTCAGGAATAAAAAGCATAAAAGTAAAGAGAGATTCGATAGTTCATGGTGATAGTGACTGTTCCAAGTGGACGAGTTATAAGTGTAACAATTATAATCTTATAAGTATATGTGTAGGCGAGCAACCTATAATTAGCTGGAACTTCTCTTGGTAGATTTCATCTCAACTTCAATAATCCTACTAGTCTGTTACCAAAACCATGGTCAGACACAAGACGATTAAGATCCTTCAGGTTGCTTAGAAATTAAGCTCCTTGGATTGGACTAATGCAATAAGTACAGTGGTTCCTCGTTATCCTCGAGTCAACTAGTTTTCCATTGATATTCCCGTGTCACTCGAGGGTCGCCGGTCTGCTAGCGAACAAGATCCTATCTATATAGAACAAAGCATCATGTTGTCTGGGCCCTTAATTAGACAACAAGCATTAGGCATCCCACAAATAGTTAAGAACACATAATATAGTAATTAGAATCAATCACAAACTAATGGAAAATATATGGAGGCACATCACATCTCACCAATCCCTTACATCTCCCACGCCCAAGGAACTTACTCACACATGAGAGAAGAAAGCATCATCGATATAATTAAATAAAGGGAGTTTTTCTTGATATTATAATGGAGATCCACAATAAGAATAGAAAAGTAATCCAACACAATTCAAGATAGGAAGAAACAATCTCAAACCCTAATATTGCAAAGTGAAGATCTCTCTCTCTCTCTCAAGTACAAGTAATGGCTATGAGGGTGTGATGGCTAGGAGGTCGAAGATCGTGGAGCGAGATGAAGAACGTCTCCCCCTTCTTCTCCAGATCTCTTCTTTCTCCTTTCTGGATGGGATGGTGACTGTTGTGTTATGATTTTGCCTCCGGCCTCTTCACATAAGTTGTCCCTTTTGACAAGACGGAGGCAGCGACAGCTATACGGCGGGAGCTATACGGCCGGAAAAATATTCCTATCGTATAGTTGATCGTTAAAGCCTCTATGTGCCTCCCTCGATTGCTTCCAAAAAGAGACTTGCTTGTTTTCGCCTAAATATTGTGTTTCTCTTGTTAAAACCTTCAGTTGACGTTCAGAACCTGAAACACACATTAAAAACCAAGTTTTGTTTGCTATCGAAGTATTAGCATTAGGTAAAGCTAGAAAACAATCAAATCCAGGAGAAAACCATCAATAAAAACCATCAAAAATGTGTCGAATCTCACAGCTATCAACTCCCCCAAGCTTAGATGTTGCTCACCCTCGAGTATTAAGAAAATAAGGAAGAATAACGGAGATTCGAGACTTTAATAAAAGAACTTACAAGCTCGAATTGGTGTCAAATTCTTTTCTTCACAATTCCTGAAATCTTAAACATGATCATACAAGTATTCACAAGATTGCACTAAGTCCACTTCCTAACCACGTATATCTTTCTAGCAAATAAATCATATGCCCGAGCAAGTGTCAAAATTTTAGCTAGGAAAGTGAGACAAATTCTTTTGGTATCTCCCTTTGACATGGGTATACCCTACAGGTACTTGAGTTTGGCATATACGGTCCAGATACGACAGAATCCCATGGTGTTGTCAAGGCCCAATGTAGAATTCAGGTGACCCATGGACTCTCCGATTGCTTGCAACGCAAGAAGAAGCTTAAGATAGAAAGTTCAAAGGGACGAACCCTAATCTATAACCGACTCGACCTACTACCCGAGACCTAGCCTATCTATATAAAGGCTAGGAGGGGCAGCGAGGAGGACAATCACAACCTTAGTTTCCACAACCCTTGCCAGATTGCATCTGCGCACCCCTGTAATCTTCGATTCCTTCGATAATTCCAAGAGCATACAAGCAGGAGTAGGGACCTCTATGAGGCCTAAACCTAGGTAAACCTTGCGTCCCTGTGTGCTTGTTTGCTAACCGATTGATGCCTCCAGTGCTCCCTCCTTCTCCAAAACCCAAGTCCATAACAATGGGTATTGACGAGTTGAACCCTCCTCAATTGGTGCCGTCTGTGGGAACTGGGAGTGCTGATGTCATGGCTTCTTCAGCCCCGTCAACCGTGATCTACAACTCTGCAATAGCGGAGATTCGCCAGCTCTTCGGCGCCTTCAACTTCACCGTCCGCATGCCGGCCACTCGCCCAACTTTTGAGTCCGTGGACGATGGGATCAGCCTGGCGATCGGGAGCTTCCGCTTCCAGGTCGGTCAACTAGGCATGCTTCACATGCCCGACAAGCCGACGGCACCCGCGATTGCTCCAGCATCGTGGTTCCCGCCACCAATCGGCACCCTTAGCGAGCTCAACCACCCGACAACAGCTGGGAGCATGGACAGTGACATCAGTCGCGGATCCGATTTGGGTGACCTAGCCACAGAAGATGGAGCCTACGGCTCAGCATCAGAAAGTTGTGGGAGCAACAGCTTCCCCAATCACTTCATGTGCGCCGTAAAAAACACAGGCAATACCGGCGTCAATCGCAAAAACACCGGCACCAGATCTGGCACCGGACGGCCCAACGGCAGTATACCCAACGGCGGTGTACCCAACGGCAGTACACCCAATGGTGGCCCCACCAATGGTGCGCCCACCAATAACGGGACAGAAGGAGAACCGTCACTCACGGCGAATGGGAACACCGGAGAGCGCATGCTGATCAAGATCAACGACAACGAGTGGGCCCATTGTCGAGAAGCTCTACGGGGCAATCCTCTACCCCCCAACACCCCGCAGGACATGCTGATGGGCTACCATTGGCTGGTAAAGGAGGAATTCAAGTGCCAACAGCATGTGATCGCGCAACTCGAAGCGTGTAGAAAGGCGGCGGACGAGTGGAGCCTTCGGCGAGCTGGGCTCTCCTCCCATGAAGGATCCTCCTCCAAATGAAACGAGTACGTGGCCAACAAAAGGCGATCTCGATTGGCCCACCACACCGAGCAAGAACGTGTAGAAGCCGCGAAAGTCCTCGACTTCAGCTCTATGATGGTGGATACGCGGGGCAACATGCACACGAAGACGCCGCAAGCAGCGGTGACAGCGGCCACCATGTACCTCCTCAACAACCAGCCACCGGCTGGAGACCCGCGAGCTGCCATGCACCGATCTACGATCGCGGGCCTAGGGCTAATCGAGGCTGCCCTCGACAAAGAACCAATACCAGAGACGAAGAAAAGCAAGGCTCTGGACAAATACTACTACTCGTACTCCTCCAGTGTCGACAGTCATGATCTGTCATGATGACATCGCTCACAGCGGCATGACCATGATTACGACGCGCGTGATGACATCACGCAGTGCAAGGTCGACAAGATGCGGGCAAGGCGTGCTTGTTTGACTGACTCAGAAGAAGACGAGGCGAGCTCGGGGCGGATGCTTGATGGGGCCATCGTGCGAATGCCTAAGGGGTTCAAACTCCCACCGGAGAACCCAAAATTTGACGGCCTGTAGGACCCGAAAATCTGGTTGGAGGACCACATCTCCTCCGTCAGGCTCCACGGCGGGAGTCGAAGCACGGCCATGCAATGCCTATAGCTACAGCTGTAGGGCGCCGCTCGCGCATGGCTCAACAACCTCCCGCGCGGATCCATTCGCAGCTGGGAAGAGCTGGTCTATAGCTTCGTGCGCAACTTCAAGGGCACTTACAAAAGGCCAGCATCAATTGAAGAACTGAGAAGCTGCCAGCAAAGGTCTAGGGAGTCGCTGCGCTCTTACATACAGAGGTGGTCCATCATCAAGAACTCTGGAGAAAACATTTCGGAGGACCGTGCAATCGATGCGTTCAATGGCGGCGTTCGGCATATAGAGCTTAGGAAGGAGCTGAGCCGCTCGAAGCCCAAAACGATCGACCACCTGATGGAAATCGCGAATCGGTGGGCGGACGGAGAAGACTCGGTGAAAAACCGCACCTACTCCGACGATGACGACGACCTTGGGCGCAGACGCGACCGCCGAGGCAAACGTCAAATGCGCGTCTACGAGGATCGTGACAAAGTCAATATGGTCGCACCCAGCTATGCCGACAAACTCGACGACAACCGCAACAAGGGATATCGTAGCGATGGATACCGTGACAGCAGGAAAACCACAAAGGTGTGGCAGCGCCACACTCGCGAAGAGGCACCCGCAACATCCATCCAGGACGAACTGTCCGGACCATGTAACATGCACTTCTACATCGACAAGCACGAAGGCAAGAAAAAATCCAGCCACCTTCTCAAGGATTTCCGCGAGTTCCTCAAACTCCACGAGGGCCTGGCCCAGATGAATCGCGACGCGATCAACAGAGGCTATGGAGATCCTCCAGGCGCTGTGGCACATGGAGCTCCTCCACCACCGCCCGGACCACCACCACCCGCGGCCGCGCCAGTCTAGCATCATGGAGGCGAGCCATACCTGCAAGCCGTGGGCAACATGGGGATGATCCAAAAAGGGCATCCCTCAAATTGAGTGCAGAAGGCCATCACTCGCCAAGTCAATCTGGCGATAAACTCTCCACCTTCCACCACTGATTACCTCAGTGGAAGCGAGTCCTGCATCACCTTCGACAAGCGTGACCACCCGCGCCAAGTTCCTCGTCCAGGCCACTGTCCCCTCGTACTTGAGGTGTAGATCAGGGTCTTTGATATGAGTCGCGTCTTCATGGACGGCGAGAGCGGCATCAACCTCATGTTCGCGAGTACCTTGCGTGCGATGAGGATCCCCTTGACTTGTCTGGAAGTTTCAGACACGATGTTCCATGGCATCGTCCCAGGGAAGGGCGTATATCCCCTAGGCAAAATCAACCTCAATGTCATCTTCGGCACGCTGCAAATCTTTCGGCGAGAGCGCATCGACTTTGAAGTCGTCGACTGGCTCTCACAATACCACTGGATCCTCGAACGTGTCGCGTTTGCTAGGTTCATGGCAGTGCCGCACTATGCCTACCTGCAGATGAAAATGCCAGGTCCAAACGGCGTCATCACAATCAATGGAAGCTTCAAAAGGTCCGACAGCTGCGACAGGTTATTCAACAGAATCTCCTAGTCCTTTGGCATGCAGGAGGAACTCGCAAGATTGAAGGAGTCGACAGACAACAGTCTGCCTCCCCTGAGCAGGCCAAGTTCACCTGACCTGTCCTTCGACTTGTTAGTGCACACGAAGAAAGTCCTAGTCCACCCAACGAACCCTACAAAGACAACCCTCATCGCCAACAACTTGAGTTCCACATAGGAACTCGCTCTCGTCGAATTCCTGCATGAGCACTGGGAAATCTTTGCCTGGTGTCCAGCAGACATGCCAGGGGTTCCTAGGGAATTCGCCGAGCACTCAGTCAACGTGAATCCAGATGCAAGGCTAGTCAAGTAGACAATACGGCGACTGTCTGAACCAAGAGCAAAAGCAGTCGTAATGGAGATCAATAGACTCCTCGACACAAACTTCATACGCGAGATCAAGGGAAGCACCTGGCTCGCTAACAAAGTGCTCATGCCTAAAAAAGACACGGATATCCTGCGGATGTGCGTGGACTTCACCTCCTTGAATAAGCACTGCCCAAAGGATCACTTCCCGTTGCCACGAATGGACCAAATGATCGACTCCACCGTGGGATGTGAGCGCCTCTACTTCCTCGACGCCTACTCAAGATACAATCAGATTCGAATGAAGGAGGAAGACCAAGAGAAAACAATGTTTACAACGCCCTTCGGTGTGTTCTGCTACAACATGATGCCCTTCGGGCTAAAAAACGCAGGAGCAACCTATCAGCAGTGCATGCAGGCTTGCCTCAAGAACCAACTTGGTCGCAACATCCAAGTATACGTTGATGACATCGTCATCAAAACCAAAGAGGAAGCCACGTTAATCGACAATCTCCGTGAGACCTTCGCTAACCTCGACCGCTACAGGATCAAGCTCAATCCGGACAAATGCTCCTTCGACGTGCCATGTGGGAAATTACTAGGGTATCTCATCTCCGCAAGAGGGATCAAGGCAAACCCGAAGAAAATAAAGGCCATACTGGCCATGGAGAAGCCGAAGAACGTAAAAGGCGTCCAACAGCTAGCTGGGCGAGTCGCGGTGCTCAGTCGATTCATCAGTTGGATGGGCGAAAAGGCACTGCCCTTCTACCAACTAAACCACTACTGCTCTACATCTCCGCCACCAACCAGGTGGTAAGCACGGTGCTCGTGGTGGAACGAGCCGAAGAAAATAAGGTCCACGGGGTCCAGTGCCCAGTATACTACCTCGGCGAGGTACTCACGCCAACAAAGTGGCAGTACCCGCACTACCAGAAACTGGCCTATGGCGTCTTCATGATAGCCATGCAACTGCGCCACTACTTCTAGAAGCACCCAATCATTGTGGTAAACGACGCCCCGCTCGGGCATATACTCAATAATCCTGATGCAACCGGATGAGTCGCGCTCTAGGGAATCGAACTGTCTCCACCATACATCACATAAGAGAAGCACGGCGCGATCAAGTCACAAGGTCTCCTGAACTTTCTCTTGCACTGGATGGAGAACCAGCTCCCCGACAAGCCAGATATGTCCTATATTTGGACAATGCACTTCGATGGGTCCAAGCGAAAGGACGGAGCTGGCGCAGGTGTCATACTAACATCGCCCCAAGGAGACAAGATGAAATACATTCTGCGTATGTAGTTCACTGCCTCCAATAACGAAGCCGAGTACGAGGCCTTAATCCACGGGATGCTGATGGCGAAAGCCTGTGGCGCCAAGCGGCTCATCATCTACGGCGACTCCAAGATGGTGGTCAACCAAACGATGCACGAGTGCGACGCACTGAGCAAAAACATGATTGCCTACCATGACCTCTACAACACACTCGAGGGAGACTTTGACGGCTGCGAGCTGCGGCATGTAGGCCGCGAAAGAAACGAAGAGGCGGATCTACTCGCCAACATTGGCTCCACCTGTGCCCCATACCACCTGGGGTATTCCTCGAGCGCATCTGCAAGCGCTACATCAAGCCCAAAGCTCCAGAGAAAAAAGCAAGCACACCAAAGGACTCAGGGGTTACGCCACCCAACGAGCCAATGGCACTCGATGACATGGAGCTCGATACTGGACTCGAAGGACCAATGTGCGTCATGATGATCGAGCCATCCTAGACACATCCCTACATCACATATCTACTCAGCAAGAGGCTGCCAGATGACCCGACTAATGCGCGACACATCATACGACGATCCAAGGCATTCGCCCTCATCAACGGCGAACTATACAAACACAGCATTATAGGGGTACTTCAACAGTGCGTCTCCAACAGGGACGGAAGGGCCGTTCTCCGCGACATACATGAAGGCCCCTGTGTACATCATGCTGGCAGTCACGCCCTCGTTGCTAAAGCTCTGCGAGCTGGATTCTACTGGCCCACGTCCATGCGCGATGCCAAGGACATCGTCCAGCGCTGCAACGCTTGCCATCGATTCGTGGACAAACCTCACGCACCTGGCGCGGAACTCAGGCCAATACCATTAGCCTGTCCCTTCACACAATGGGGACTCGACATGGTCGGCAAGCTCCCAAAATCCTCGTGAGGAGGTTATGTCTACCTCTTAGTCGCGGTCGAAAAATTCACCAAGTGGATCGAGGCCATGCTTATGACGAATCAATTAGGAGCCATCGCTGTCAAGTTCTTCGAGTCTGTTGTCTACCACTTTGGAGTGCCACATAGCATCATCACGGACAATGGGACGAACTTCACCTCTAAGGAGTTCCAGGAATTCTACGAAAACCTGGGAATCAACATAAGCTACGCCTCGGTGGCTCACCCGTAGACCAACGGTCAAGTCGAAAAGGCCAACGGCCTCGTCTACGGTGGGAGGAATAAACGACTGCTTCGGCCACTCGAGCAAGCCGCCGGATGCTAGCTAGATGAGCTGCAATCCGTACTTTGGAGCCTACGGACAACTCCAAACAACGTCACGGGCTATATTCCGTTCTTCATGGTGCACGGTGCTGAGGCGGTGCTACTCGCAGAAGTGCGCTACAAAGCTCCGCGAGTGGTTGCTTACAGCGAGTAGGAGTCAACTCTTGCACTCGAAGACTCCGTCGACCTCCTTGACGAGGCACCGGAAATCGTAGCAGAGAGATCAATGATCTATCAACAGAGCCTCCGCAACTACCACAGCAGAAGGCTACGCCCCAGATCCTTCGTGGAAGGAGATCTGGTCCTGCGACTAAAACAACAAGGGCATCTCAAGCTCGAGTCACCTTGGGAAGGACGTTACGTGATTATAGAAGTATTCCCAGGTGGCGCCTATCGCCTTAAAGATTTCGAGAGCGGATTCGCATACTCCAACACCTGGAACGTTGCGCAGCTGCATCATTTCTACCCCTAGTCGTTTTGACATTACAAATAAGGCTATTCAGCCAGGCTACTTAGCCACACATTGTACCTCGTACTATTCTGCGAATAAATATAGCCAAGTGCCCTGAAACTCTATGTCTTTTCCTTTTTTCTTGCAAATTTCATCACTTGGGGGCTGCGCCACCCTTTACATATTCGTTCTACGAATAAATCGCAGTATCCCGAGTAGCTGGCACAATACCAATCGAACCCTTGATAAAACACTAACCCAGTTGCAACGCACCTGACAGGTTGGCAAGGTGCTGAGATAAACAAAAGTTAGGCTAACGAAAAGGAACTGCAGAGTACAATACACTCGAAAAATATACAAGCTAGCAAGCTCTTCACATATCAATGGGTACTAAAATATACCCAACACAATTATACGAACTTTACAACACTCATACATATATGTGGAGGATACAAACTATGCTACTACTGCAGAAGATGAACATTCGTCTGCTCTTCAAAGAAGTCGACGATGTCCCCTGCCGACCGATCAACCGCCTAGTAGTACGGTACCATGTTCCAAGTCATCCCCTCTGGCGGCGGTGGCGGCCCAGCAGCAACGGATGCTATGTCCACATCTGGCCGATGCAGTCGCACCAGCGATAGGGCAGGCTTCGCACCTGCAACCAATTGCTGCCGCACGCACTCGTGTACCGCACTTATATCTTGAAACTTCGCCAGAAGGGCCAACAGGCTTGAAGGGATAGCGTCCAGCGGAAACATCGTCTGATAAATGTTCCTAAGACACGACTGCGCCTTCTTCAAACATTGGAGCACTCGAGAAGAACGATCCTGCAGGGTTGCTAGTGCGATTGCACAGCCATGATCCACCCAAAAGTACCCACTCGCCTACAGCTGCTCCTGGGTCAAGTTGTTCATTCGAATGGCCACCTAGTCCTTCTCATCCTGCAGATGACGAGCGCTAACAACTACACCAAGCAAGCAGTAAAGTATGAAGACAAGGCATCACCGCGAATGACTAAAAGAAAAGATGAGAAGGAAGAAAGCTAACATTTAAACTGCTCATTCAATTGTGCCACTTCCTCCAAGAGATACTTCTCGCGAGCGGTGGCCTTCTCAGATTTCAACTTCCATACATCCGTGCTACCACGGATGATGGGCAACTCACGCTCCAATTGCTTAATGCGATCGCGCAGTCGCGAAAGCAACGACAATTCCTCCACCATTGAACACGGCTGCGCCGTGGTTTCATCGGTGGGAGGAGAATCATGAGGACCACTCGAAGGACCACTCAAAGGATCCTAGGTACAATCAATCAAGAGGCAAATGAGACTCATCCACATCTGGCCGATGCAGTCAAACTTGATAAAATTTCAAGGGAACACCCCCCACAAAAAGTACGGTTTAGACAAAAGGCTAAGCTACAGCTATTACACATGAAGAATAGGGAGCATTTTGCTTCTTCGACTTCGACTTTGACTTTGGGGGCTTCATCGCATCCATGGTAGTCTCCGACTCCATGGACTTGCCGGTGGTAGCCCCAGATGCCGCGATCTTTGCGGCCTTCGCTCGCCACCGCTCCTCAGAGTATTTGGCGACTGTCTCGATAAGCTGAGGCCCATATTTAGCGCAGCTACTAGCGAAGGAAGAAAACACTACCTGCTGGCCTCCGGAGATCGCGGCGGGATCCAACTCCACGCCATGGGCTTGCACCATCGCGAGTGCCAAGGTGGCGCCGACAGACCGCTGGGAGTTCCTGAATTCCGTGGGAATACCTCCAGCGATGGATTCCACCAGGTCGTCAATATTGCCGATTAACCCAGCCTTGGGAGTTAAGTCCTCAAGGAGGTGACTGAGAACATCCTTGGCCTTCCTCAGCGTCTCCTGAAGGGAAACACTGTGGTCCTCGACTGTAGCAACAGCGCCAGCCAACGCATCCACGAGACACAGGGACTGGGCGTCAAAGCTCAGGCTAGCAGCATCTGCATACACAAGGTGTTAGCATAGCAACATGACATCAAACAAGGAGCAACGCAAATCAAACTGAAAATTACTTGAGAGGGCGTTGGCAATCGAGAAAAGTTGTTCTTTGAACAACTTCTCCCTTTCAGCAGTGGAAGAGTGCAAATCCTCTTTGCGCTTTCACGACTCCTCCTGGGCTGCGAATGCTCCGTCGCGATTCTTCACCACCGTGGCAAGCCCCTTCTCGAGGGATGCAACACGACGAAGAAGCTCATTGTGATCACCTACAAAGAACGGGGCATAACAACAACTGAGCTGACAAATTTCCACAAAGACAAAGAAAAAATCCAAAGCTAACCTTCGACTGCGTGGTGGCGATTGTCCAGCAGGGCGTGCTATCGACCCATAGCAACAACTTGCTCCGTGAGACGTGCATCTTCCTTCACAATGAGCTACACCAAAAAGGAAACGAAGACTCAGCGGTAACCCAAAGTACAAATTTGACTGCCAAATAATAAAAAGGACACTTACATGTTCCTCTAGGGACTCTGAAGATGATTGTCGCGCAGTCGTCTGAGCAACCATCTGGTGCTCCCTAGCATGCGGGGAACTCAAAGAATTGGCGCCGGAGTGGGCCACCACTTGAGGAGAAGGAGGCCGTTCGGCCACCTCCTTGGCCTTAGAGTTTGTGACTCTGGACTCTTTCACAAATTGGACGTCGTCAGAAGATGACAACGCCGCTTGACTACAAAACATGCCCAACACAACTTCAGAAAAAGCAACCTCAAAGAGAGCAAGATGAACTCGCGGGTATTAAAAAGCTTACCAGTTGAATTTTTTGAGGTCAAACAAATGCTCCGACGACTCCTTCGGTAGTCGCAGCTTCTTCTGAGCAGGAGGAGCCATGGCGCGCACATGCACGGCAGGAATCGGCCCCTCTACAGCAGCAGAAGAACCTTCCGGCATTGTCAGGGAAGAAGCATCAGAATCCTTGCTGCAGGAGTGCTTGCGAGTGTCGTGGCCGCTGGACTCGGGGGCTCCCTCCTCTTCTTCCACCGGGATGGTCGATTCCTACTCGTCCTCTTCCTCCGCTTCGTGAGGGATAACCCCTTTAGGTCGAGGAGGAAAATTGGAAGACACTTTCTAGTCCTGCATTTAGAAGAAACAACAACACAGAATCAAGCACTTGGAAACCAATCAAACAAATACAATACTACTTCGGAAAAAACTCTACCTCCGACGGAGGGTTGTTGGCATCGAAAGGAGGCAGGACTGATTCGCTAGGGAGATCCTCCTTGGCAGTATACTTGGTTGATACATTGCAAATGTATCTATAATTTTTGATGTTCCATGCTTGGTTTTATCTACTTTCTTATGTTTTGTCCACACTTTGGAGTACTTTTCATATGATTTCTTGGACTAACCTATTAACAAGAGCCATAGTGCCAGTTGCCTATTTTCTACTGTTTTTGGTTCCAGGAAAGTCAGAAAATCAATATTCTCGGAATTGGACCGGACAAAAGCCAAAGTTGATATTTTCCCGGAAGATTCATGGAGCCAGAAGGAGACATGAAGGGGGGCCACAGGGTGGCCACACCATGTGGTGGCGTGGGCTAGCCCTAGCCGCGCCACCAGGTGGTATGGGCCCCTGGCCGCCCATCGACCTTGCCTCTTCGCCTATAAGAAGCCTCTCGATGCATAAACCCTAAATAGTCAAGCCTCCAGCCACAAAAAGTTCTGCAGCGCCGCCGTCACCGAAAGGGAGATTCGAGGGACAGAAAGTCTCTGTTCCGGCACCCTGCTGGGATGGGGAAGTGCCCCCGGAGCCATCTCCATCGATCTCCACCACCATCTCCATCACCATTGCTGATTCCCATGATGAGGAGGGAGTAGTTCTCTCTTGAGGCTAAGGGTTCTACCGGTAGCTATGTGTTCATCTCTCTCTCTATGCATGATCTTATTGAGATCATGAGCTTGTAATCTATAGATCTACCTTGATACTCAAGTGCTTTAATAGATCTCTGCTCTCCCCATGTGTGTGAAAGTGACAGCGTGCACACCATGGTGGCACTTAGGCTAGAGATTACAAATACTTGTTATGAGTTATATTTGGAGTTGGATGTCTTTATGAAATTGTGGTGTTTGTTGGAACCATCTAGTGCTCAAGGTGATAGTGTGGGGTTTTCTAGATTGGAAAGACTTACTTTGAGGTGTGCTGTTATAGCCCTACCATGGATTAGAGTGTTCAACCGGAGAGTAGTTAAGAGTAGTATCATAAGGAGAAGATATTTATATGAGAGTGTTCACTAGTGAAAGTATGATCCCTAGGCCTTGTTTCTAAGCATTGAAACACCATTTGCTATTAGATCTGTTACATGTTTGCTTGCTTCCATCTTTATTTTTGTTTGCCTTTAGTCTTTTCCATGCCATCAAGTTATTTTCTATCACCATTACCACTTATAATTATCCATACCACTTGTATTTCACTATCTCTTCGCCGAACTAGTGCACCTATACACCTGACAAGTGTATTGGGTGTGTTTGGGACACAAGAGACTTCTTGTATCTTGATTGAAGGGTTGCTTGAGAGGGGATACCTTTGACCACTTCCTCCCTGAGTTGGATAAACCTTGGGTGATCCACTTAAGGGAAAACTTGCTGCTGTTCTACAAACCTCTGCACTTGGAGGCCCAACAACTGTCTACAAGAATAGAAGTGCGTAGACATCAAGCTATTTTCTGGCGCCGTTGCTGAGGAGGTAAGGTAAAAGGTATTCACACCGGAGGATTAAAGAAGAAGAACCTCCCACGACAAACGGCTATTTTCTGGCGTCGTTGCCGGGGAGGTAAGGTAAAAGGTACTCACATCCTTCGGTGTGAGTGCTCGAAGTTATTTCCTTTAGATTCTGCAATTTTGTCTTTTTGTTTCTTGTTTTCACTAGTTAGGCTTAATGGGAAACAACAACAAAATTAGAGAGCTTTATAGTATTTATCTTGAGTTAGGACATGAAGTGTTTGAAGAGAAAATTAAAAAACCTATGGAACTTTATTTGCATGCTAATAGCAATGTTGTTAGTATGAATTCTTTGGACACCATTATTGCTAATGTTATGGAAAAGTCTAAGCTTGGGGAAGCTAGTTTTTATGAAAATGATATTTTTAGTCCCCCAAGCATGGAGGACAAAATTTACTTTGATGATACTATGCCTCCAATATATGATGATTACAATGATGAATATGATATTTTCAGTCCACCTACTATTGAGGAGAAAATTAATTATGACTACAATATGCCTCCTATATTTGATGATTATGGTGATGAAAATAATAATGATAGCTATATTGTTGAATTTGCTCCCACTACAATTAATAATAGTGACTATGTTTATGTGGAGAGTATTAATTCTTTTATGCATGTGGCTCATGATAAGAATGTTTCTTGTGATAGTTATATTGTTAATTTTATTCAAGTTGCTATGAAAGTTATTATGAGAGAGGGAAACATGGTTTTATGTGTCTCAACAATATTAAGATTCCCCTCTTTATGTCGAAATTTTTGAAGTTGCACTTGTTTTGCTTTCCTATGCTTGCTGCTTTGTGCTTTCATGACTTGTTTCTTTACAAGATTCCTATGCATAGGAAGTGGGTTAGACTTAAATGTGTTTTGAATTTGCTTCTTGATGCTCTCTTTTACTTCAATTCATATTTCTTATGTGAGCATCTTCTCAAACTACCATGCCTAACTTAAAGGCGTCAAAGAAAAGTACTTATTGGGAGATAACCCAAAAGTTTTAGATGAGTCTTGGAAGTTATTACTTCAGTAATAACCGCTCTTTATCCTTTTTATTTGCTTTTTGTGCCAAGAGTAACCTCTAATGAGAGAGAAGTAATGATTGGGAAAGTTGCTGTCCCGAAACAGATTTCTGTGCTTCACCGTAAAAATTCGTGTAAAATCTCTGAACGTCTTTTTGAGGCGTGAATGTTTGTGCTTCTGACCCAGGTTGTTATATAACTTTCGTTAGTTCAACACTTTTTGATTTGAGCAACAGAAGGTCTTCAAAAAAATTCATCTTTACCTGCTGGTCTGTTTTGATAGATTTCTACCATTTTCTGCATTTGCTTCTTGTTGGTTCCTTTTTTGTTCTTTTGGGGAATTGAGATTTTTGAGGGAAGTGCTTCAGTAGCTAGTGTTCTAATGGAAGTTTATTTGGTGTTATAACTGAATCTTAAGACTTATTTATCTTGAGTGCACTAACGTTGTGAATAGAGATTGTGTGAAGTTTTGTATGAAGGAAAAATTTCAGGTGTATGTAAGGAATGAGTAATGAGATGAAGGATGGACTAAAGCTCAAGCTTGGGGATGCCACGCGTGTCACCCCAAGAAATCTCCAAGAAGTACAAGTGTCAAAGCTTGGGGATGCCCAAGGCATCCCCCTCTTCATCAATAAAAATCCCAGGTTTCTTCCAAACACTTCATTTTTATTGTTTCATGCACAGTTGTGTTGTTCTTGGAGCGTCTTCTTTTTTGTTTTCGTTTTGGTTTTTCATTTTCTTGGTTTTCTTAGTTTGCTGAATAAATTTGTTGGACCCCCTCTTTCATGCATTGACTTTCAAATAGTTTGTTTTGGTTTGGAAAAGAGTAGGAAAGTTCATGCTTATGTGATAAAAAGAGCTTGTTTTTGACTGTGGCCTATGCTTTGTCATGCCATGCTTGATATTGTTTTGGCTTTATGCTTAGTAATCTTTGCTGTAGCATGACTTGTTATAAACAATTGAGATTGCTTAATGTGCCTTGGATGAATCATGCGTTGTTTGAGCATATTAAAGCATAGTATAGTGGTATTCTCCTTTGATGCTTTATTTGGGTTGACTTGGCACATTCTCACACCATGTTATGACTATCTCAAGTCACCATAGCCGTTATGATCCTTTAGTTTTCAACTTGTAGTATCACTTTATGCTTTGATCAATGATGTTTTGTCGCTCTGCATGATTATGGCCATTATTGCTCTCTTAGTTTGCCGCTCCCAGTCTTTTGCTAGACTCCACAACAAAGTATGAGTTCCAATCATGCATCCAACTCCCTAAACCAAGTTATTCCAAAGAGTCCACCATACCTACCTACTAGCTTATGCTATTCCAAGTATATTCATGTTTTTGTTTACCTTCCAAATTAAACTTGTTATGAGAAAACTAGTGATTAAAGCTCTCACGAACTTGATGGCACACTTTACTTTTCTTGCCCTTAATAAACTTGAACCATTGTGTCGTCTATGTTGTATATGCTTGCACTTATTTGTTGGGGATTAGCAGAACCATGCTTTCATGGGGAACGCTTTCAACATTACACTTGGTACTTGTACCTAGTTGATATCATGCTCTTTTGTATATGGATGTCGTCGGTGTGAAATGAAAGGGGAGCTTGTAAGTCCATGTAGTTATGTATATGTGTTAGAGAAACACTTGGGCCGCTGGTCTAATCCATGATGACATGGTGGAAACCTGCAGCGTGACCATAATGAGCTGTCTATGAAGCATTCTTCTTATAAAAAAAGAGTCCTATTGAGAAAAAAAGAGAAAAAGAAAAAAAAAGATTATGAAAAGAGGAAAGAGAGAAAAAAGCACCATATCCCATGGTAAATAAGAAGATTGCTGAGATGCTCGTTGTCTGCTTGCCTTGTCATTTTGATATGGGGATTCTTCCGTATCATCGGGCAAGGGGTACCCCGTTGGCGGTTCTCTATGATACACATGTACTTATGATGACAAGAACTTACCGGTGACTAAACTTGAGTAGCATGAGGAGCGGCCCTTGTATTCAAGGGACATGAGATTCCTGACTTATACTTCGTCAAGCATGTACACCATAGTTTGTTCACTTTAACCTTAAACACTTCAAGATGCTTATAATAGGCGCAATGAGAGCTGAAAGCTATAAGTACCATAATTTTTGGAAGCTCTTTATGAGACTTGAATCCCTACTTCCTTTTATGAAGGCCTTTCTTCCACCATTATATTGAGTCTCCACCTTCTAACTTTATGCACCTACTTTGAGAGCATAGTGGCCATTCTTAGTTCTATGTGCATTGTCCCAAGACTTGTTGATTGATGCATACCTTGATATTGCTTGTTTTAAACTATTTGAATCTAGTCACTCTTATGAACTTTGAAGGTGTCCTATGCATTTATATTTGCTACTCTATGAGGGACAAGCTGAATGCTACTATGCTATGTTTTCTTTATGTGAAACAAACGAACGTCTTACAAAGCATTGTTATTCATGAATCTTTTGTTTGTGCCTTTTCATGTTGCAACATAGTTGCTTTGCCTTATTGCTAGAACTTTGTCTTTCATGTTATGATTGAAGTACTATGATCCCAGCTTCGAATTTTTACAAATAATTTGATCAAGTTTATGATCGTGTATGTCACCTCAAAAATTATTCTTTCTTTTTATCACTTATCTACTCGAGGACGAGCAGGAGTTAAGCTTGGGGATGTTGATACATTGCAAATATATCTATAATTTTTGATGTTCCGTGCTTGGTTTTATCTACTTTCTTATGTTTTGTCCAAACTTTGGAGTACTTTTCATATGATTTCTTGGACTAACCTATTAACAAGAGCCACAATGCCAGTTGCTTGTTTTCTGCTGTTTTTGGTTCCAGGAAAGTCAGAAAATCAATATTCTCGGAATTGGACCGGACAAAAGCCAAAGTTGATATTTTCCCGGAAGATTCACGGAGCCAGAAGGAGACATGAAGGGGGGCCACAGGGTGGCCACACCATGTGGTGGCGCGGGCTAGCCCTGGCCGCGCCACCAGGTGGTGTGGGCCCCCTGGCCGCCCATGACCTTGCCTCTTCGCCTATAAGAAGCCTCCCGATGCATAAACCCTAAATAGTCAAGCCTCCAGCCACGAAAAGTTCCGCAGCGCTGCCGCCACCGAAGGGGAGATTCGGGGGACAGAAAATCTCTGTTCCGGCACCCTGCCGGGATGGGGAAGTGCCCCCGGAGCCATCTCCGTCGATCTCCACCACCGTCTCCGTCACCATTGCTGATTCCCATGATGAGGAGGGAGTAATTCTCTCTTGAGGCTAAGGGTTCTACCGGTAGCTATGGGTTCATCTCTCTCTATGCATGATCTTATTGAGATCATGAGCTTGTAATCTATAGATCTACCTTGCTACTCAAGTGCTTTAATAGATCTCTGCTCTCCCCATGTGTGTGAAAGTGACAGCGTGCACACCATGGTGGCACTTAGGCTAGAGATTACAAATACTTGTTATGAGTTATATTTGGAGTTGGATGTCTTTATGAAATTGTGGTGTTTGTTGGAACCATCTAGTGCTCAAGGTGATAGTGTGGGGTTTTCTAGATGGGAAAGACTTACTTTGAGGTGTGCTGTTATAGCCCTACCATGGATTAGAGTGTTCAACCGGAGAGTAGTTAAGAGTAGTATCATAAGGAGAAGATATTTATATGAGTGTTCACTAGTGAAAGTATGATCCCTAGGCCTTGTTTCTAAGCATTGAAACACCGTTTGCTATTAGATCTGTTACATGTTTGCTTGCTTCCATCTTTATTTCAGTTTGCCTTTAGTCTTTTCCACGCCATCAAGTTATTTTCTATCACCATTACCACTTATAATTATCCATACCACTTGTATTTCACTATCTCTTCGCTGAACTAGTGCACCTATACACCTGACAAGTGTATTGGGTGTGTTGGGGACACAAGAGACTTCTTGTATCTTGATTGCAAGGTTGCTTGAGAGGGGATACCTTTGACCACTTCCTCCCTGAGTTGGATAAACCTTGGGTGATCCACTTAAGGGAAAACTTGTTGCTGTTCTACAAACCTCTGAACTTGGAGGCCCAACAACTGTCTACAAGAATAGAAGTGCGTAGACATCATTGGTCACCAGTCGCAACCTCTTATCTACCTCACCTGCAGAAATGCCCTCAGCAGATATGCGAGTGACATCGCCAACACTAGTCCAGTGAAACATAGGATGGACTCTAGGCGGCGCAACCACGTGCGAATCAAAGCGACACCACCCTCTTCTTTTCCTATGCAGCCTTCGAGGTCGCAGACGTGCTGATACAGCACCTCCGTTTCCTCGGACTCGCCAGGCATCACGACGTTCTTCTAGGAACGCCTCCTCTTACAAGCTGCCATGGGGTCGAAGGGTGCGAGTCCGTAGTGCTCTCCGTCGGCCTTCTGGTCACAGATGTAGAACCACTTGTCTCTCCACCCTTGTACAGACGCGGTGAGCTTGATGTCGAAGTAGACGGCGGAGGAGTCGACATGGATTCCGCAGCCTCCTACATCATAGTCTATCGAACCAGACACCGACTGACGTTTAAGCTTGAAAAGCCTCTTGAAGAGGCCAAAGTGTGGCTCAATTCCGAGCCAGCACTCGCAAAGTGTGATGAAGCAAGAGATGTGGAGAATGGAATTTGGGGACAGCTGGTGCAGCTGGAACCCATAGATACAAAGAAGACCCCTGAAGAAAGGATGCAGGGGAAGAGAGAGACCTCGAATGATGAACGCAAGGAACATCACCTGGAAACCCGGAGGACGACGGGGGATTACCTCGTCGCCAGGCACCTGCGAGTCATCGTATGCGGGTGGAAGAGCTCCATCTTGACGAAGAAGATGCAGCTCGGAAGACTTGATGACGGACGCGCGCCAGGAGCCGTTGGTGACACGGGTGCCCGCACCTTTCTTCTTCCCAGCACCGGCGGCGCTAGTGCTCACGGCGCTGGTACCGCCCTTCTTCTTGGTGGCGGCAATGGTGGCCGCAGATCCAGCGACGGCGCCTCCCTTCTTCTTGCCCATCTTTCGATGGTGATGCGAGTGGTGAAAGTAACTGGGGAAAACACGGAGCTGGTCCAGTGCCACGCAGAGGAAGCGCGCAAGGAGGCAGAGAGAACAACAATGGCAAAGGAGGCACGAGCAAGAAGAGAGATGAGGATAATTTACCGCAGCTGCGCTGCTACTTAACCTCCTCGCGGATGTCATCCAATGGCCAACAAAAACCCTACTGAACCTGTGGTGCACATCGCCATCGACACGTGGAGAAGCTGAACAACGAACCATCCCCCACTACTCCCATTACGTGCGGAAATCGAGGAGACGCAGTTAAACCAGAAGATTACGCATGCCCAGTCAAATCGAAGTCAGAAAGTGGGACCCACCGCTTGTCACATCCCGTCAAAGCCTCTCACGCGAGCAACTGAGGTCATCACATCGTCAGGACTGATGTCATCGATTCTAGCAGTAGAAGATTTTGACTACATTAGTTCTTGCTCGAGTCTTCGACTCAACCAAGCACTCGGGGACTACTCCTAACATGAGCGCTGGCCGCGCACCCGAAAGAATTTTTAATGCAGGTGTATGAGCATTCCAGACAAACCCATCACTTGAATTAATGATTATATTGTGAATTACGGGTTACTCCCATAGGGAGCGTTGGAAGCACATTCGACTGAAACAAGCAACAAAAGACGACAGCAGTCGCAAAATTCTTTTAGTCCCCACTCGAGTCTGCGACTCGAATAGGCACTCGGGGGCTACTCCCATAGGGAGTGCTGGTCGCGCACCCTATGATTATTTGTACATTGTATTGTGTGTCGATAACATCCACACTCGAATGCTATGGCGACTTCACCTCATATTTTCCCTAAAAATAGATTACGTCTCCTGGGCCACCAGAATCATCTCTGCGATGACAAAAAATTCGGATGTCGCTCTTACAGCGTGAAGATAAGACCTGAATAAGGCCTGGCAACGCATCTGTTGCGCACTACCAGAAATATATCCGTACCTACAGGTACGATGAACATGCCTTGACGGATGCGCCGAGTGCTCACACTTATACACTGGAATTCGACTCCTGTAAGACCTCCACGTCCTGAGTCGAATTACACCAGCACTTTTCTGAATTCGAGTCCAAGAACTCGAGTTTGAGTAAATTGCGTTATTTTGCCCTAATATAGTTAACTGATATCGATACATCAGATAAATCAGACACGTATATCAACAATCCCTATGACACATACGCGAAGACTCGAAAATATGCTCAGTCATGCACTCGAAAGACTTCATAAAGTCTCCGGTCGAATCTGTGATTCCACTGGACACCTGGGGGCTACTAACATGGGTATACCCTACAGGTACTCGAGTTTGGCATATACGGTCCAGATACGGCAGAAGCCAACGACATTGTCAAGTCCCAATGCAGAATTCGGGTGACCCACGGACTCTCCGATTGCTTGCAACGCAAGAAGAAGCTTAACATAGAAAGTTCAAAGGGACGAACCATAATCTGTAGCCGACTCGACCTGCTACCCGAGACCTATCCTATCTATATAAAGGCTAGGAGGGGGCGGCGAGGAGGACAATCACAACCTTAGTTTCCATAACCCTTGCCAGATTGCATCTGGGTACCCCTATAATCTTCGATTCCTTCGATAATTCTAAGAGCAGACAAGCAGGAGTAGGGACCTCTGCAAGGCCTGAACCTGGGTAAACCTTGCGTCCCTGTGTGCTTGTTTGCTAGCCGATTGATGCCTCCAGCGCTCCCTCCTTCTCCAAAACCCAAGTCCATAACAATGGGCATTGACAAGTTGAACCCTCGTCACTCTTTGTTGAGAGATGAAAACTTTTTGCTCTTGTTTCTTTAATCAATTAAGAGTACTCAAGTTGGCACCAAAAACATTCAATTTAAGAACAACTCATCTATTCCCATGTCAAAATTTCAAGACTCTCAAAGCACCCTTTTTCCTTTCCTTGCCTTTCAAAAACTTTAGCTCTTTCATAGTGAAATTGTGCCACTATTTTTAACATGTAAATTGGGATTGTGGTGTGCACTCGTAACCATGCCAATAAATAATTGTTGAGTAATAGTGGGTCAAAGGAGTACTACAACTTCACTTGGAACATGAAACCACGAGGAGACTAAAATTTTACCCGTCATAGCATTGCTGCTACAGATGTTTACATAA
The DNA here is from genome assembly GCA_023614405.1 of Avena insularis. Lineage (NCBI taxonomy): Eukaryota > Viridiplantae > Streptophyta > Magnoliopsida > Poales > Poaceae > Avena > Avena insularis. The sequence goes on along the minus strand of CM042688.1, from coordinate 411,147,134 downwards.
CTCAATAGCCGAAATCAAGTGGTATCCCACATTTAGATTGTTCGTTGGCCAGCAGAGTTAATAGTTCCCCATGAAGCATGATAGTGTTGTAATGACACGCGTAAAGCAATATCTTACGGTAATTATTTGAAAAAGTAGTGGCATAATCTCTACTACTTCGAAGCATCGATTTTATTAGAAAATTTCATTCAAGGGTGTTATCGAGTCTATCTACATTAATCTTAAATGGGATGGAGTATTTCTAAAATCAAATCCCTTGGGCTAAACATGGACTCAAGCCATCTTTTGGATGCTTTTTCCTATTGTAAAAATGTAGGAAATATTTTTAACCAAGTTCATTGCTCATTGTTTCAAATCTAAAAAAGAGACACTAGCAAAGGAATAGAATTCATAGGATACCAAGCTAAATGGGGAGTGACTCTAGTGCAAGTGAGTAAATAATTGTAGGATCAATTTAAGGTTGCAGAAAAGGTGATGAAAGGAATGTGATACCTCCTCTTGCTTGCTTCATTCTCATACTTGAGCTGAACCCTATTTCCCTATTGCCAAGTCACCTGAAATTGTGCAATCTCCGAGAGAAACAAAGAAATGAATTTGCAATAAAAGTTACAACTATTTTTTTTGTATTTTTGGTTTAGGAATGTAAACTGAAAGTAAACATGCAAATTTGAAGAAGTAAAATAAATCAAAAGAAGAAATAAAAATATGAATGCAAGGTTTGGAGGTTTTCAAACCTCCCCAAGCTTAAGCTATTGTCAGGCTCAGTTGTTGCCGTCATTCGGTGTCTATTGCGGGTACTGCTAGTAGTAGTTGGGGAAGTTGGTCATGAAGTGGCTGAAGTTTTGAGTTAAGGCACTCACATCTTCATTCACTCCTTGTAGCGTGTGGCTAATCTCCCCAACACACTGGTTGAGCTGCTGAAATTCTTGATAGGGGACGTAGTTGAACCCCTGCTACAGCTGATTGCGCCATGGGTCTCAGGGTCCCCCCTGCTGTTGCTGTTGTCCCTCCCAAGCAGGGTTGTATTCCTGCTCCTTCTCCTGCTCCTGCTCATCCTCATCATTCTTCTCTCCTTCTTCATCTTCCTCTTGATCAGGCTAGAGTTCAGCCATGATCTCCACCACCTGATCCTTGGTGAGGATCCAGGTATCCTTCTCCACAATCGAGAAGGCTTGGGGATAGGGCAACAGAACCTGCTCAACCTGTGTATCACCTGGATAACGAAACTGATATGCTCGGAGCCTGCTGTTAGCTCGATAAACACCGAGGAAGCCACAAGCAGTCAAATAGACATCCATAAGTTTGGATCCATCAAGAGGTTGGATCACAGGTAAGATAATGAGCAAGGTGGGTTACCAATCCACCAACGCGAATGTCACCTTTCATCTTGTTGCTCTGGTGACGAAAGTGTTGGATGAGTAGAGCCCCGGGATTGGGACTTTGCAGTGCATTGGGGAAAAGTGCCTTGGTGATCATTGCTATGTTCGCATTGGTCATGGAACCGGTATATCCTCTTCCCAGCTGTGTGTTGGCGAGGAACAAGGCATAGTAGCAAATTGTTGGGTTCTGAATGGTGGACATCTTCTTCTGGTAGAAGTCCTTGCCACCATTAACAGAAAAAACCTCCCAAGTTTCTCCACTTGTTACGCTGTATAGGTTAGTAACAGTTGACTCCCCATCGTGAGGGAAGCCGAAAGCATCACAAAATTGTTCAAAAGTTATTTCATAGTGCCGCTGGTTCATGGTGAAGCTTACTGTGCATGCATTACCTTTATCCATGTGTTCATCACAGAAGGAGGCAAGGAACTCATAGGTGAGCTCGGCGTAAGTCTTGAATTTGCACACTTGAGGTCGAAGTCCGCCCTCAACCCTGCCGCAGCGAGAAAGTTATCATCGCCCCAATGTGTGGGCATCCTCCTCCTTGATGAAACTATGGCCAGCTTGGGGTTGGGCTCAGCCCGGTGCCCCGAACTCTCGCCATGTTGGCGCTTGCCCTTGCAAAAAATGCTATCAATTTTGTTCATCTTAATGCACTAAAATTTTCACCATAAAACCTTAGGCATATAGTTTCTACATGATATACGAAAGATTCTACGTGGAAAAATCTAATCCTAATGTGAGAAATCATAAAGAAAAACAAAATAAGCTTGAGTTCATCCACTAGATCAATGTGAGATTTTCAACCATGGAAATCTGAAAATAAAGCATGGATAGGGAGAGAAACATACCAGTCTATTGATTTCCCCACTCCAACAAACAAAATACGCGAAGAATCAAGAGTTTAGGTGGGTTTTGAGAGGTTTGGAGAGAGAATATGAGGGAAAAAGTGAGGAGGGAGAAGAAACCTAGCTGCCCTGGCGTGATTATGAGGTCGCGCCGAACTATACGGCTGCAACTATACGGGCGGGATATGTAGTTCCTACCATATAGTTACTGTGGCGCAACCAATTAGGGTTTCTTTATGCAGAACACAACTATACGGGCGCAACTATACGACCGAATCATAATGATTCCGCCGTATAGTTGGTCGTCAAACCGTCTATATCCTCGAGATAAATTTTCTAAAACGGGCATCGATATCTATACGACCGGAACTATATGACCGGAATTTTTATTCATGTCGTATAGTTGGTCATTAAACCATCAGTACCTTTGAGAAGAAATTCGACGAAGGCATCGATATCTATACGGCCGGAATTTTTATACCCGCCGTATAGTTGGTCGTTAAATCCTCTGTGTCTTCGAAAGAAAAATTGTTGATGGCAAAGATATCTATACAGCCAAACTATACGGCTAGAATTTTTATTCCCGCCGTATAGTTGGTCGTTAAACCTTCAGTACTCATCAAGAACTTTCTATTTCTTCAAGAGTACTTTCTTACCCTAAAACTTGGCGAAACACCTTGTTTTTGACAGAAAAAATGACAGTTGAAATTGTCGACCAAAAACAACATGTAAAGAGAAGGATTTCTAGTACTTACTTAACTTCTTCTCCTCAACTGGAGGTTCACTTTTTAATCTGGACAAAATGATTAAGCTAGTTTTTGTAGATAAAACTCAAACTTTTATTTTTATATTTATTCTACACTTGTTCAATCGATATTTCTAATACTTTTTGACAGCTGCATCTTCACGGGCGTGCTTCTGCAAGAATGTTTGTGAAAAAGTTGTAGGAATGCGATGAACATTTTATCCTTTAGTTTATTTTATTATTGTGATGGGTTGACTCCCATTAAGCATTTTATTAAGAATGGTTGAATAACTCAACCCCTTCTCTATTCTTGAATTCTTACCTTGGGTTGCCCCTTATCAAAGGCACTTACCATATGAACTCGTTTTGCCGGTGGAATATATCTTTCTCCTGCTTCTAGCTTCCTTGGAAAATACCCGATGATTTCAGCATCATAAACATTGAAGATTATTTTTCCCTCAGCATATCAACTGATGCTCCTACAGTACTAAGGAAATGTCTTCCAAGTATTATTGATAATTTTTATCCCCTGGCATTTCAAGAATAAAAAAATCAGTGGGAATAACATGCTCATCTATTCTAAGTAGAACATCCTCAATCATACCAATGGGTTGTTTAGTGGACTTGTCAACCATCGATAAAGTGATAGTAGTAGCGGAATACTCCCCTAATCCTAAACTTTTATAGAGGGAATATGGCATTACATTAACTCCTGCACCTAAATCTCACAAGGCATTGTGAATATCAGTTTTGCCAATTGAGCATGAAATAGTTAGTATTCTGGGATCTCCCGATTTAGATAATAGCTTCCCATTAGCAGGATAACTAGTTACCATGGCAACGGTTTCAATTATTTCTTTCTTTCTACTAAGAATATCACGGAGGAATTAATAATACGTGGGAACTTTTATTGCATTTGCAAATGGAATTTCTAGACGAAGATCACCAAGTGCCTTTTTGAAAGAATCGTAGATTACCTGATCCGGAGCTTTCTTTTTTCGATCTGAATAAGAAAGCTTTTGCTCACCTTTCTCATTTTTGTCTTTTACCTTTTGTGGGGGATTAGGCTCTTTTGTTGCTTTCTTTTGTTGTTGCTTGTCACTTTTTTCTTTTCTACTACAACAACTTCATCTTCATTGTTTGTCTCTTTTTCTTCCCTTGGATCAACTGTCTCTGCATCAGAGTCATAAAAGTCATCATGTGCATCATTTTGGTCCTCCTTGGTTTGATCTTATATTTCTTGAGAAGTTTCATCTTGAGGATCCACCAGTGTATAATCTTCTTGGCTTGCTTTGAGCAAGGCTTTTTCCTTTTGCTCTTTTTCATCTTCATATTCCGGTGGTCCTAATGGTCCTGTAACAACTGCACCTCTTCTTGTAACAACATTAGTAGAAATAGGAATATCTATATCATCTCGAAGAAAAATTTGATAACCAGATGCTATTTGTTCACATTGGTTTTCAATCATAATAAATTTATTTCTTAGCCAACCTCATCATAATTTTCCATGAGTTCCGCCAAAATCTTTTTATGTTTTTGAAAATTCTTATGCAGGTTATTATGAGATTTTGCTTGTCGATGTTTTAATTCTTAAAAAACTTTTCTAGTTTCATCTTCTTTAGTAAAAACTTGTAACAAGTCTACTTTGTTTTCCTTAACAAGTTCAGAAGGTATACCTTTTTCTTTCATTGTTTTGCGTACTTCAAGCATAAGATCAAGATTTATACGAAGCATCCCTTTTTCTAGCTTAGTGTCGAAATCAGGATTGTATAAAGAATCATTCTTATCCCTAGTAGACATCAATTCCAAACATGCTTTAACAGTTAAAGTATTAATCGATCCTCCTGCTGATAAGTCCAGCAACTCTCTGCTTTGAGTATTAAGACCATGGTAAAATAAATGGCAAATAGTTTATTTAGAATAGCCATGATTAGGAATTCTATTAATCATTCCAAAGAATCTATCCCAGGCTTGTGGGTAGTTTTCTCCCACATTCTTACTAAAGTTGCCTATGCTCTTTCTAGTTTTAGTTACCTTTTTAAAAGGATTAAACCTGTTTATGAATTTGACAATACAGTTTTCCCAACATTTAATGTAATGAATAGGGAGAGAATATAACCAGTCTAGAGATTTACCTTTAAGATACCAACGAAAAAAATTTAGATGAGAGAAGTCTCTTGGCAAACCTTTTGGTCCAAGTGTTGTCATCACTCGCTAATATGTATTCCTTGGTCTTCATCTTCCCTTCCACAGAAAGCTTTTTCCTGCAAATTTTTAATAATTCCACCATCAAATCGATATTCTCTAACTCTAGGGTTAGGAAATTCTATTGGTTGTTTAAGGAAAGAAGAGTTTGGAGCACTGAGAGTTTTCTCAGGTTCCTTGGGATTTGTCCTGTAAATGGACATGATTTCCATAAAATCACTCAGGTTTTCAACTTTAACCTTGTCTGATCTTAAAAGTTTTTTCAATAATTTCTTCACACCTATGAATAGGCACGTGCTCAAAATAATCTAGTAAATAGGTCCTACTAGAGCATGTAGACCCTTTGTCTCCTAGGGAGACCATTTTGTAGTAGTAACACCTGAAATGTCAAGAGACAAACACTTAGTGATTAGCTCCCCGGCAACGGCGCCAGAAAATAGCTTGATGTTTGCAAGTGCACAGATGATTTTTAACTAGTTTCGAAGTATAGATATCGATCCCACAGGGAGCCCAAAGGTAAGTGTTTATGAGTGAAATCTCTATCACACTCAAAGTTGTCATAGATCTTCGAGTGAATTGACTGCAAGTGTGGAAATAAGAATGAAATTTGGATTAAACTAGATGTATTTAAATAAAACTAAAATGTAAACTTCAGGAATAAAAAGCATAAAAGTAAAGAGCGATTCGATTGTTTGTGGTTTTCTGCAGATGATGAAGGTGCGGGGAGATACAGTTCATGGTGATAGTGACTGTGCCAGGTGGACGAATTATAAGTGTAACAATTATAATCTTATAAGTATATGTGTAGGTGAGCAACCCATAATTAGCTAGAACTCCTCTTGGTAGATTTCATCCCAACTTCAATAATCCTACTAGTCTGTTACCAAAACCATTGTCACACACTAGATGATTAAGATCCTTCAGGTTGCTTAGAAATTAAGCTCCTTGGATCGGACTAATGCAATATGCAAAATGGTTCCTCGTTATCCTTGAGTCAACTAGTTTTACATTGATATCCCCGTGTCACTCGAGGGTCACCGGTCTGCTAGCGAACAAGATCCTATCTATGTAGAACAAAGCATCATGTTGTCTGGGCCCTTAATTGGACAACAAGCATTAGGCATCCCACAAATAGTTAAGAACACATAATATAGTAATTAGAATCAATCACAAACTAATGGAAAATATATGTAGCTACATCACATCTCACCAATCCATTACATCTCCCACGCCCAAGAAACTTACTCACACATGAGAGAACAAAGCATCATTGATATAATTAAATAAAGGGAGTTCTTCTCAATATTAAAGTGGAGATCCACAATAAGAATAGAAAAGTAATCCAACACAATTCAAGATAGGAAGAAACAATCTCAAACCCTTATCTTGCAAAGTGAAGATCTCTCTCTCTCTCTCAAGTAAAAGTAATGGCTATGAGGGTGCTAGGAGGTCGAAGATCGTGGAACGAGATGAATAATGTCTCCCCCTTCTTATCCGGATCTCTTCTTTCTCCTTTCTGGATAGGATGGCGATTGCTGTGTTATGATTTCGCCTCCGGCCTCTTCATGGAAGTTGTCCCTTTTGACAAGACGGAGGCGGCGGCAGCTATACGGCGGGAACTATACGGCCGGAGAAATATTCCCGCCATATAGTTGCTCATTAAAGCCTCTGTATGCCTCCCTCGATTTCTTACAAAAAGATACTTGCTTGTATTTGCTTAAATATTGTGTTTCTCTTGTTAAAACCTTCTGTTGACATTCAAAACCTGAAACACACATTAAAAATCAAGTTTTATTCGCTACCGAAGTATTAGCATTAGGTAAAGCTAGAACAAAATAAAATCCAGGAGAAATCCATCAATAAAAACCATCAAAAATGTGTCGAATCTCACAGCTATCAAGTACTCATAACCACCTTTGGCTGTCGTACTCATTAGGCCACATACATCACTATGTACTAGTCCCAACAAGTCGGACACCCTTTCACAACTCTTTGCAAAAGGTGTCTTGGCCATCTTACCGTGTAGGCAGGATTCGCGTGTATCGAATGACTCCAAGTCGAATGAAGTTAGAAGTCCATCATCATGGAGCTTCTTCATATGTTTCCAACTTATATGACCAAGCCGACAGTGCCAAAAGTAAGTCATATTCAGATCATTTGGTTGAAACGTTTTCACATTTACGTTATGGACCGATTCACCATAAAGATTCAAAATAAATAACTTGTCCTAGATGGGTGCAAAGCCGTGAAACATATAATTCAAATATAAAGGACAACCATTATTCTTAATATTTTACTCATAGCCTTGTCTCATCAAACATGAGGCAGAAATGATGTTTCGACTAAGCACTTAAACATAATAACAATTATTTAGTTCCATAAGAATCCTGAAGGTAAATGAAGTTGCATCGTGCCGACTTCCAATTCAGCAACTCTCACTTTATTGCCGACTCGAATGTCAACCTCGCCTCTTGCCATGCTCCTAGTTCTTACCAGTCCCTACAATGAGTTGTAGATGTGGATTACTGATCCGGTATCATATACCCAAGAACTATTAGGTGCATCGACAAGATAAATGTCTATAACAATGCATAAGCGTACCTGAGTTGGAAGTCACACCTCCACTCTTGGCTTTGTCAGCCAAATACTTGCTGCAATTCCTCTTCTAGTGACCATCCGCCTTGCAATAGAAGAAGGTGGATCCAGCTGAAGGAGATTGCTTAGTCACCGAGGAAATGCTTGGGATGGTATCCTGAGCATTACCTCCTGACTTAGGCTTCTTCTTCTTAGTCCAAGAACTCTTCTTGAACTTAGCCTTATTTTGTATCATCGACACTTGATTGGCACCCTTCTTGAGATCAACCTTTGCTTGCTTGAGCATCCCATGTAATTCAGTGAGCTTCTTATCCATACCATGCATGTGGTAGTTCGAGAGGAATTGGCCATATGCCATATGAACACTTCACTAACGGGGTAGCCCAACCTCTCCAGAGACTGCACATAACCAACCATCTTGATCACATGTGGACTCAGTGGATCGCCATCCTTAAGCTTACAAATCAATAAAGCTCGAGAGACTTGATTCCTCTCGGTCTTTGCCTGAGCCTCGAACATACTTTTGAGGCTTTCAATCATATCGTATGAAAGGAATATGCTTGAGAGAAAATAATAAAATGGTTATTATATTATATTACATGTTTATGATAAATGTTTATTTCTCATGGAATAATTGTGTTAAAACAGATACATGTGTGTTTAATAAACAAAGAATAGGTTCCTAGTGATGCCTCTCATTACACTAGCTTGTTGATTAATAGATGATCAAGGTTTCCTGATCATGACATTGGATGTTGTTAATAACAAGGTCACAACATTTTTTGAATGATGTGATGAACATAACCCCAATGTATAGAAACACGATCATGTCATTATGTTTACACTACTATAATGTCATTCAAATTAACCCTAATCCTTAGACCATGAGATCACGTCAATCACTGACTCAGGAAGAGTACTCTGATTACATCAAACGTCACTTCGTAATAGGGTGATTATAAAGGTGTCATTGGGTACTTGGAAAGTGTTAGTTGAGGCTCATAGATCAAGAGTGGGATTTGTCCATCTTGATGACGGAGAGATATACTCAGGGCCCTCTCGGTGATATCACATTAACATAGCTTGCAAGCAAGTGATAATGATCACTAAGAATGTTATATCACGGGAATGAGAAAAGAGAACTTGTTAGTAATGGTATCGAACTATGTATGAATGGTACCGAATGATCGGATCCCAGACAAGTAAAATATCGTGAGACAAAATGAATTGGTTACTGCGAATAAAAGGTCATGCAATCAATAAGTCATTGCATGAACTGGTGGGAGTCATTATGGATCTCCAGGTCCCGCTAATGATTATTGATCGGATAATGTCTCGATCATGTCCACACAGTTCGCAATCTGTAGGGAGACACACTTAAGGGTAGTAGACACAATTGAGTAGATAGGGAACGTATGAGAAGATAATGGACATCACAAGAATTTGTTCTGATAAATCTGCCGGAATGGTTTCGCTGTATCAGAATAGCATCAAGGATTGAATTGTTAACGTGTTCATTAAATGAAGTGTTCATTAAATGAAGTACTCATTAAATGAAGTGTTAATTAAATGAGTAACACTAAATCAAGTGAATTAAAAGTGGTTTTAATGAAGAGACTCTTGATTTTTGAGTGGAGAATAAATGAGAGAAAGTGGAGAGTGTTTTTAGGTGAGTGCAGAGTCCACCCACATAATTGGGGAAGACATGGGGGCAGCCATATGGCTGTGCGCCTAGCCCCTTGGGCTGCCCCCTCACCAATAAAAGTCCCCCCTCATCTCCTCTCTCTTACACACACTCACCTCTCCTCTCATATGCCCTTTGGTTGGCATCTTCCTCCCCTTCTAGCCTTGTCCAATGACACGAGCAAGGTGCTTAGGCCAAGCCCTGCTAAAGATCTTCTCTGCCACCATCACCACAATAACACCCCTAGTTTTAGTAATCCTTCTTTTGGGTTTGTTTGTGCATCATAAGCATTGCATGCATCCTTTTAACTGAAGAAATGTTGTAAGAACTAATTACAAAGTCTAAACCCTAATCCTCTCCTCTCTATTTGAAATGTATTCAAAATAGTTTTGTACTTTGAAAATTACCAAAAATATGGAACCCAAAGTAGTCCATGTCTTGAGACTCTAGTAACTTTACCTTTGTGGTAAATGTTGCAAACTTTCTATTCAGACATGCTGAGTCTGAAGTATTATTCCAGTTTAACCAGAGCTGAATCTCAAGTAGCAATGATGGTTGGTATTCATCAAGGTTTTGACATCGGTCTCTTTGTAGATCCGGCAAAATTGATGTAATGGTTGACACAATTAGCTGGAAGACCTCTTGTCACATTCCATTGAATCAGTAATAACAACCACTCCTCATGAGGCCTCTCCTATGATTTGTTATAGGAGTTGTGCTTATGGTTTCCTTTGTAAACGAAGTCTGACCTTTTACTTGATGTCCGCTTTCTCGGACACCAAGGAGAACATTTAAAGTAGAGTTGCTAAATGTCTCTTGGTCGATCCTTCAGAACCTTTTACGTTGGTAAACATCTTGTTCTTCCAAGTAACTGAAGTGTGAGAATGAAGTTTCTTTTTCCTCGTGTCATCGGGAATCTTCTTATATATTCATCTTAGTGGTGTGAAGTGATATCACGATCTTTGGCAAAGATTTTGATAGACTTGGATGAATAAAAAGTTTCCTTCGGTCCCTCCAACATGTTCGAAGAGTGAAAATGATTTTGGTAAACATCGGTTCCTCTTGTTACATGTTCCTTGTGACTCTTACAAGTCCTCACCACGAAACAACCTTCTTTCTTGTTTTTTGTTGAACGAAGAGTGATCCTTCTATATCAAAAATAGTTCAACAGCTTGGTTATATGTATCTCTATATCCTTGGAAGCTCTACCTAAGTTGTTTGTTAGAGGTTCATCTCTTGAAGTCCGTGGTTGTGTTCTTTCCATTGTATGCTCTCCTTCTCAGAAGCTTAAATTCTTCTAAAGTTCCATGGTCTTAATCCTTATGAAGACCAGCTATCTAACAACTTGAAATCATCTCCTTTTGTTTCCTCCATTACCTTGATGTGTTTCATGATTGTTGGCTCTAGAGATGTTATGAAACGTCTATCCATGGGTTGACCATGGGATACTCTGTTCGAGGTCTGTGTCATTCCCTCTATCCCTTAGTGTGTGCAGCTACCTCAAAGAAATGAAGCGCTTCATTCATTCAATAATGGTGCCATGGATCAACCTCTTCGAGAAGATCGTTAAAGTCTAGTGTAACCCTGTTTCTTCTATCTTCCTACCTAGGAATCTCGGGACGAGATTCTGTTAAGGGGGATAGAACTGTAACACCCCAAGTTTTAGTAATCCTTCTTTAGGGTTTGTTTGTGCATCATAAGCATTGCATGGATCCTTTTAACTGAAGAAATGTTGCAAGAAATAATTGCAAAGTCTAAACCCTAATCCTCTCCTCTCTATTTGAAATGTATTCAAATAGTTTTGTACTTTGAAAATTACCAAAAATATGGAACCCAAATGGTTATATAGGGTACCCTTGTATTTTTAAATGTTTGCAAAATTTCTTATATTTTGGAAATATCCAAAACAGAAAACAAATTGAAAATACAAAAGGGAAAATGAAAATAGAAAAAGAAAAGATTTTTCTGAAATAAAAACTAATCCTAACCCTACCTGGGCCGAAGCCCACCTTACCTCTCTCCTTTCTGATGCTCGCGTAGCCGCCAGCAGCCTAGCAGAGGCCGCAGTCGGCCCATTCGGGGCCCAGCAACCGACCCGTACCACTTTAGCGCATATGTCCCGCGTCGTCCTCGACGACGATGAGCAACCAACTCGTTGTCGCTGCCGATGCCGAACGCCGCCATGCTTGCGCCAAGATGCACGCCGACACCTACAAGTATCCCCTATAGCCGTCGGAGAACCCTAGCCCGCCACTCTACCCTCTCCCTCCCTCATTCATCCTCATGGCCGAACCCTAGCCCCTAGACATCGCCGGTGTCCCGCTGTTCGTGAGCTCCCCTCGCTGTTCTGAGGCCACCTTTGGAACCGCTTGCTTCTCCTTGTTCTCCGCATCCTAGCACCCGAGCCGGAGAAGCTTCCAACCGCCCAATTGATAGCTCCTTCCCGAAGTCCGGCCCCCACCTTCGCCATCAATTCATCGTCGTACGACCTTGCCCAGCCTCGCCGCACCCTCCGTCACACTCAGGGTGAGCTCCCAGTTCTCCCTAGCTCCTCCACTTCCTCCCTATCGCTCTGCAGCGTCTCTTCGCTATTCAACTGCAAGCTCCATCGCCGCTTGCTGTCAGAGAGGACACTTCGATGACCTCCAGGAAGCGGCGCCCCCACTTTCTGGTTCCCCGCGACGAGCCCGTTCCAGCGCCCCACCCGCGCGTCCAAGCGCGCATGGGATCGACAAATCCGTGCTCGACCTGGAGCTCGCCATTGCTAACGTCATGCTGACGTCAGCATGACGCAGTAATCCCCTGTTTTCTTTTTATTTAAAATAATTTTTGTAATTGTTTTAATAAATAAAAATGCTGACAGGTGGGTCCCTAATGTGAGGTTTTTAATATTTTTGGAAATGATTTCTGAAATTAATAAAAGTCTGACATGTGGGGCCAGCTGGAAAATAATTTAAATATTCCAAAAATGTTTAAAATGAATTAAAATTGGGAAAAATCATAACTAATTCATTTTAAATCAGAAAAATATGTATAATATATCAAAATGTTCATAAAAATGAGATCTACATAATAGACTTATAATCATGCAATTATCGATAACTTGAATTGCAAGTTTAATTAGAAGAACAATAACAACCCCGTAGCTGACTCCGAGGTTCCCCCTATTCTAGGGTTTGCACCCCTCACGCCCTGTTTAAAATGTGGAAGCATGTCTTAGGGTTTCATTTCAATACAATTTAACTTGTCATATCATCATCCTTGCTTGAGCATTGCATCGATGCCAGTTATTGATTGTTGCCTTCTTTTACGGTGTTTCTGCTTCTTCTCGGTAGACCTTGGAGTTGATGTGAGACATGAGATCGAGTCCAAGATCAAAGACCGAGATCAACACCATCGAAGCTTGAAGATAAATACTTGGACAACTATAACTCAAGTCAAGTACCCAATGTCCAAAGCTCTGCTTATTGGGTATCAACAGGCAAAGGCAAGCATACCCCCACACATGATAAAATCCTATGCTTTCAAAGTATTTCATTCTTGCAATGCGCATACGATTCCAAAGTCTTTTATCGCTAGACATAGTAATCGTATCTTATGCATGTTCCCCTTTGTAGCCTATATTCCTTGATCCACTACTCCTTGCATAACTAGGGTTTGGCTTATGTGCTTCGTTAGAGCTTCTATATCTGTTGTGCATAGCCAAGCTTAGCTGTTACCGTTGGTCCATCTGGTTGATGAATCACAGCTATGAATGACCTAGTTGGACAGGATGACGTGGTATGATTAGAGATGAAAGTTAAACATGCTAAGGCTTGTATGGGAGGCCACATCGGGTTGTGGTTTTTGTAGTCCCATAGTTGCCACCACTAGGACTTGGGTTCTTGCATCTTGAACCAAGACGAGCGTACAGCCACACGGGGCCTGAAAACCCGCTCGACCAACTAACTTGCCTAGTAGATTACATGAGTCACATAGTTCAGGCATTCCATTCGACATATTGTCGTGGTGGTGGCACGGCAGATGCCATGGATAGGCTAAAGATGGGGCCAATGAGTGCTAGGGGAATCCAGGGAGGGAGAAAATGGTGATTCCACGCATAGATGTTCTTGTATTCTCTCTATCAATTGTGTTTACAAACTCTCTTCAAGCTCTCAGTAAGAAGGAGACTATGTTTCTTACTCCCTACCAACTAGCTCTAGAGTTCTACCTTAGACAGAGAAAATGATCGATCCCCCTCTATGGAGGCCCCGGTGCTCCTTATATAGGGGAGCCCGGGTTACAATATTAGGGCACCTGTGGTAGCATATTCGGAGAATATGCTCCTCGCCTAAAGCTTGATGTTTCTTTATTCTCTTTAACGGCTCGTCCAGGCTTTGGACGTAACCCACAACGTAATCTTTGTCATCCGACATTGCCCGCATCACCTTGGTCGCCCCTGACCCACTGGTCCTCTTCTTTACTTTGCTTTGCTCATGCTACAACTAATAAAGCCACCTTTTGACCAGCGGGGGGTTCCTTCTCTTGGAAGCCATAATATAGTCCGGCTAGCATATAGCTAATCCGGCTATCAAGTTACCTGCAAAATAGTTAGATAAACATGGGCATCATATATTTTATGCCGACCGGACCATAGTCAAGGAGATGCTCCATGGGCCGGGTCACTCCGTGGTTCGGCCTGCCTTTAGGTGACCCGGTCAACCCTTGCTTTGACCGCGCCGTACCCCGGCGTTACCCTACCCGGGGGTATCCCCCCAACATTAGTCCCCGAAGCTGGTTTGGTCTTAGAAATTTTTGGTTGTTAATGCCACAACAGGTTCCCATATTCGAATCTTTGCCTCTTTGGCCGAGTTACCCAGTAAACCGAAGTTTTCCTCTTGCAATCCCTTGGCTCATTCCGAGTTATTCCTTGCTGGCCGGGTCTTTTGCTTGCTTATCCGGGTTACCTTTCCTTCTCTTGTACGCTTCCCCACATCCTACGTGTAGGGAAATCATCATTTTGCCTTATTTTAAGGGCCACGCACATTTAATGCACCGGTCACTGTTGCAATATTAGGAATAACTGCTGCGCACATCCCTTCACTGCAGCGCCTCGTTAACTATAACATTACATCGCGTCATGGGATCCTTTGCCCCTGTGGCCCTTGCTGTGGCCATGCTCTGATTGGCTGACCCGGCCACGTACATGCCTGTTGTGCGCGGTGTGGCAACCACAGAGCATCCCACTACGCGCCCATTGCGCGGTTAAGTAGAGGTCCTGGGGCAACCTCTGGGAAAGTTCCCCATTTTCTCTGTGATTCCTATCCTCATTTCTCTCTCGCCGTAGCCTTGTCGCCGCCGCTAGTTTCTTGCTGCACCAGCACTGTCGCGACTGCACATAGGCAGCATCTTGCGCATGCGCCGCCATTCCCACTCAATATCTCCATCACGGGGCCTTGCTCTTCCCGTTTCCCCTCCTCTGGTTACCTCTACTCTTATTTCTCTCTCGAGGATCTTGAATCCACCATGACTGAGGAGGAGGCAGTTGTGGTGGCGTAGCAGGAGGAAGAAGCAGAGGGCCGCGAGTGCGGCTGCTGGGATGGCTCTTGCATCCGCGAGGACGACTTGGACTGGCTCCGTGCCACGCGCCGCATCCCCGCCGGCGTCGCCTGTCGTCTCTCCTCCGGCGAGACCTCTCCTTCCCCAATCCTGGGGAATATGTTGTTTTCCTTTTGCATTTTAGCGCGGATTTGGCCTCCCCACCTCCGATTTCTTTTTTGATTTTATTTCTACATATCAACTGGAACCGCATCATCTCCCTGCCAACGCCATTTCTTCTTTGTCCTCCTTTGCCTCTGGCATTGAGGGATACATTGGCCTCTGGCCAACCAAGGAACTTTGGATCAAGTTCTTTGCTCTCCGAAGGAACGTAGTTCTGGACAAGGATCTTGCTCCGGAGGATAAGAATTTAACCCAGTGCGGCGCTGCCTCCATTTTCCCCCGCAAGAACTCTGTGTTCCCCCAGGTCACCGGACTCGAGTCCTACAAGGGCTGGGCCCGGACTTTCTTCTATGTCTGGAACACCACCAACAAGGACTTGATCTGGCTCCTCCCCTTCAATCTTGGCCCTCCAAATACCTCGCTTTGGGAGAGCATTCCCAAGCGACCCACGGCCCTGGCGAATCAGGTGGAGCACCGGATCAAGGAGCTGCTCAAGGAGGAGCTCCGAGGGGAGGACATCATGATTACTTTTGTCCGCAGCCAGGTCTCCCCCTTCAGAAACGAGCCCACAAGATCTGTTACTTGAGCGGCCCCCTCGACCCCCACCGGACTTCATCTATCGAGCTGGATAACTCGGTGGTTTACCGCCGGGTTAAATCCATTTTCAATGTGGAGAAGGAATTCACCAAGGATTGGGAGTGGGGACTCGAGCCCTTCACCCGGGTCAACCCTCCTCCGAAGGTAAATTTGCTTCTCTCTATTTTCCGGATCTTCTATGTATGCCGGTTTACTTTCGTAACTTGGCAATTGTTGTCTTGTTCTCAGAAATTCCTCCAGCAGCCACTGGAGGATGGCGAGGTGCTAGCGAGCAAGTGGCTGCTGGACCGTACTGAGGAGGATGAGAAGGAGCCTGATCCGGAGACCTTTCTGCCTACCTCTGACATCGTCAAACGCAACGCTGGTAAGGCCTCTTCTCTAAGGGATTGGCCAGATGACGATGACTCGGACGTTGAGGTCCTTGAGGTACTTGATCCGGTTCCCATCTCTTACGCGCATCTGGTTATGTCTGAATGTTCAGCTAACCCGGATGGTCAGGTCCACGAGGTTCCTCCCCTCGCCACTGGTGGTCCGACCCCTGCTTCTTCCCAGAAGCGTGCCTCGGCTTCGAGGTGCAGTGCCGCCCAAGAAGAGGTAGAAGAAGTCCAGGGTGAAAGCCTCGTCTAAGCCGGCCGCCAAGAGCACGGACCGGAGGGTGCCCAAACCTCGGGCTCCTCCAACCTCAGATGAGTAAGTCTTTTTGCACTGATACTTCAGGATCTTTCCTTTGCTTGCCTTTGTCTCTTATTGTCTCTCTCTCTTTTTGACTTGGTGCTTTTCTTCCTTTCAGAGCTCCTAGGGTCATCCCTCAGAGCGGCTCCGGCATAGCCTCCCCAATCCGGAGCAGCCCTTCTCCCCCTGCAACGATGATACTCGACCGCTCATCCCTATTCAAGAGGGCTCCGCGGCTGCCTCTGACTAGAGCCCACCTCGTCATGAGGAGGGCAATGTTGGCGCGGGGGGTAGTGGGGCAGCTCTGGATACGGCGATGCCGGATCTCCCCAGTTTTTCGGCCACAGCGCCAATCACGAGGTGTCAGTTTCATTGGCACCGCCCCCAATAAGTTCTCCTGTCCCAGTATTTCCAGCATCAGCAGCATCAGCAGCATCAGCAACACCAGCATCAGCAGCACCAGCACCAGCTGCAGTAGCAGCACCAGCACCAACAGCAGCAGCCAAAGCCTCCACCAAGCCTCCCAAGAGGAAGGCCCCATCAGCTCCCTCCGGGTCAACTCCCTTAGTTGTAGACATCTTCCATCCAGCTCCTCAAGCTTCATCCGGCAAGCTCAAGAAGCCTACCAGGTTAGCTAAGGGGATCTCGTTTGGGTCTACCGCCACCGGGTCAGAGGGTAACAGGCAGCTGGTTCTGCATACCAGCCCCACCGCAGCTCAATCCGCCAGGAAAGAGGCCCACGTCAAAGGTCTTGTGGTGAACTACTCTCCTAGTGGTGAAAGTTACAGTCCACTGCTCCTTGAGTATGTGAAGAACTGGAACAACACAAAATTCATCGACCCACAAGATGATCTGTCGGAGAAGTTTGACCCAACCAAGTTTAGCGCGCAGATGAACTCCGCTACCAAGGCTATCTCTTTAGTTGGCCAGATGATGGAGGTAACTCTTTTCCTCTGCTGTTGGTATCTTGTATAACTGTCAACACCCGGATTTTTAATCCCAGATGCCCGTTATGCCATACCTCACAATCCCAGGATTACCATTTTTGTGAGACATAATGGATTGGATATCACAATACATCATCCATTACAAACCATACATAAGGTTTTACACGAATAAGGATCTCATGATCCAGTCTTAATACAACAAGCAGCGGAAAATAACAGATAGCGTAGCGGTGGAGTCCATCTTCAAGGGCACGAGTAATCTTGTGCGCGAGATAGTCCTAGTTATCATAGCCGTCCTGCTGACCATCATCTTGATAATATCCTTCATAGTCTGGCCATGATAATAGCCAGGGACAAAAGCCATGAGTACTCTTCAAGTACTCGCAAACTACTATTAACAGGTACTATAATTCTAAGTTAAAGTGCTAATTCTAAGTTTAACCATAAAGTTAAGTTTGAAACCTAAGCTAAGTTCAGAAGCAAAGAAAGATCAAGTAAAGTTCTAGAATCACTTAAGTTGGGAAGCTATTATCATCAACACAACCCTGTTGTGGTCAAGTCAAAGTTCATCATTCATTTCAAGTTATGTAGAAAACATCTGACAACGAAACAGTATGGCCATTCCAAGCTCCATAATCATGACGCGACTATTCGAATAGTTTGACACTCTGCAGAGGTGGTACACTTTCACCACAAGATTCGATACATCTGTCAGGGATAACCTTGAATCATCATACTTACTATGCAGATAATCAAACATAACCTTCCCTTTACACAACCTAGTATAACCACCTCTCCTGTGAGTATGGCCTCCCAACCATGACCATCAGTCATCTTGGGCACTGCATAGGTGGACAACATTGAGAGGTAGCCTTAGCTCAAACCTCTCCCGTGAGGGAACTAATACTAATGCATATAAATTTCCAGCTAAGCCTTACCCAATTCAGGTAGTGTGGTTGTACGGTAAATTTGGAATGGTATCACATCCGAATCCAACCATCAGTTTTTATAAAAAGGTTAAGGCTCATGCCTCATCATTTTCATCATCATAAACCAATTGTGTCTCTCAACACATGTCAAAACATCTCAATGGAATGACTCATCATTCCAAGGTTTTCACAATTCATTTTCACCAAGTGTTCCCATCTAAAGTGACTGAAGTTGTTTATCTATTCTAAGTAGAATGACATAGAATGACATCTAAAGGTTTCTAAGTAGGTCAAGTTTTATACTTTTTATGCTACCTTCAAAACAAGTAAAGAACTTTGTATAACCTAAGAGGGGTAAAGCTTGTAGGTAAGACTTGGGGTACTAATAGTCAAAGGGGTGTGATTAAAGCATTCTTAAGGCATCTTTGCTAAACCATCTAGTTTAATTCTAGCTTGCTAAAAATAGCTTGCCTTGGTTGGTGCAGTGGTTGAAGTTTTCTTCTTCTTCTTCTTGGTAGAACTCCTCCTCCTCGAAAGCTTGGTCGGTACTAGCGTCTATAAATACATACGGAGAAGACAATCACCAAACAATACTTAACTAGGCTAAGTAGCATTCTAAAACACACATTGGATGATCTATTATCATCTCAAGCACACAAGTTTAATTCAATAGTTTCAACCTTTTTATTTTAGAAAAGTAATTTCTACTCATTGAAATATTAACTAAAATTTAATATTCACCACCCAAAATATGGGATCATGTGGACACATGTCCTCACCACATATTCTAACATGTGGGAATGAGATTTAAAGGTTGGATCAATATTACTTTGGTTATTAGTATTTAATGATTTAAAGTGACTAGAAATGCCTATATAGCATTATTTTGGTACTAGTCCAAAGTCACTGCATGTAAACCTTAATATTATTACATATTTAGATAGATATGATGAAATGTGATTTTTGAGAGTTGGAATCAACTCAAAAGCTAACTTGGTTGATTTTATAAAAATGTTGCAAGTTGCAAAAGCTCCTGTTTTGTTATTTTTACTAGGAGAGATCTACAACTCTAATTGAATTAAATCCAATGGGCATGGATAGATCATTTTAATACCTTTCAGACAAAATTAGTTTCATGCAATTTGGATTTCTAAAACTCTTTGAATTGATTTTCAAACTAGGGGACACAAAATATATTTAACTAAAAAAGAAAAATCCAGATTTGAATCTATGGGCTAGCGCGGGAAAGGACTTGGGCCGGCCCAGTGGTGCTCCGCGGTGCGGGGCTCAACTAACAGGGGGTCCCGCGTGTTAGCGGCACTTAGAACGTGAAACGGTACGCGCGCTGTGGGCTGTAGGATTAGAAGCGAGATCAACGGCCGAGGGTCGTCGTCGACGATGAACAGGTCGCCGGCGAGCTCGAACCCTAGCGGCTCGGTGGGGATCTACTGGGGGCATACTAGGGCTCTAGCGGGGTCGGTGAGGCGGGCAAACGATGTGGAAGACGACGTCGAGGTGAGGCGCGGTTGCGGCGGATCTTGGGGTGGCCGAAATCAACGGCGCCATTCTCCTCCTGTCGCGGCTGCTCCGGCTCCAATTCCGGCGAGCTGCTGCTCCACTTGCTCTGGCTAGAGGTGGGTGAGGTTCAGAGAGGTGAGGGGAGTGGAATGGTGTGGAGAGAAGAGGTTTGGGGGGCTCCTTTTATAGGCCCGACGGTGAGACCGAGCAGGATGGGCAGGCCACTATGGCGACAAGGCTACGGCGAGGTAGAGGCATGGCTGGGGGTAGCGATCGACAGGCGGTCTCCTAGCGATGCTCTAGGAATTGAATGCGGCCGTAGGGGCGGTGGCACGCGGTCTGGGCGAGGTGGCGCTCTAAGAGGCATAGGCGACGGTGTTCACGGCGAGCGGTGGCTGTGAGGCTTTGGGCGGCGAACGGGGATGTCTGGGGTGTTCTCCGGGTCGAGGTGGAGCGGCGGGCGCGGGCTGGTGCCAAGGGGTGGTCTGTGTGAGCGGGGACATAGCGCGCTCTGGGGGAGGCACTGACATGGTGCGGTGGCACTGGGTGCGGTTTGTGCTCGGTGGTCCACTATTGCTCTGGCCTCGGACAAGGGACAAGGGGTGGCGGTGAGCTCCTGGCTTCCTCCTAGACATGGCGAGAGAGGGGGAGATGGTCTGCTGCGGCAGGGCAATGTTTGGACGGCTACCATGCCCTCGGGTTGACATGGCAAGAGGGTTAGGGACAAGGGAGAGGGGAGTTAAGGGTTTGGTTAGACTAGGAGGGGACAGAGGAGATAAGAGAGGATCAATTGGGGGCAAAACCCTGTTCAAAACAGTGAGCTAGGATTAGAGGTGATAATATGCATGTCGAGTGTTTGATGAAATGGCCGCATGAAAGAAAGTTTTGAATTTTGGTTTCAAAAATTTTGAGTGATCTCCACTAGTGATAGGTAGTCTCTGGTTGCAAGGGTTTTAAAAATTTGCCAAAATGACCATTCCTTCTTTTTAATTCTTTTTGATTTGATTTTCCTTAAGAAAAGTTTGGGAATGATGTAGATGATGTTTAGATCACCTAAGAAACATTTTACAAGCATTGGATCAATCAATCATGGCAATTCAAACAACTCCTATTTTAAATGCATACATATATGAATGCTTTCATTTTAAATTTGGAAAAGTTTTTGTTAACCCTATTTTTGGATGATTTGATCTTGTTAAGCTCGGATTAAAGTTTTGGGATGTTACAAACCTTCCCCCTTAAACAAAATCTCGTCCTGAGATTTACAAAGAAAACTAGGAACTAAAGAGATCTGGGAACTCTGTTCTAATGTAATCTTCGCGTTCCCAAGTAGCTTCCTCCTCGGTATGGTTGCTCCACTGAATCTTGAGAAACTTGATACTTCTGGTCCTGGTGGTTCTGTAGGGTTCTTCTAAGATATGGATGGGTACTTCCCGATAGGTCAGGTCATTGTCGATTTCCACAGCTCTGTGATCGATGTTCTTGAAAACTTCAGTCTTCTTAGGCACTTCCAAGCATTTGCGAAGTAAGGAGATATGGAACACATTATGGATGGCTGACATCTCTTCAGGCAGTTCCAGATGATACGATAGTTCTCCTCGGTGGTTCAGAATCTTGAAAGGTCCGATATATCTGGGAGCTAACTTTCCCTTCAAACTAAAGCGTTCAGTTCCCTTCAATGGTGAAACCTTGAGATATACTAAATCTCCGACATTGAAAGTCAGGTCTCTCCTTCTTTTGTCAGCATAACTCTTCTGTCTGGATTGGGCGGTCTTGAGGTGCTCACGGACGTTGTGAACTTTCTCTTCTGCTTCTCGGAGAATGTCGGGTCCAAAGATTTGACTCTCTCCTACTTGCGACCAATTCAAAGGGGTATGACACTTTCTTCCGTATAGGAATTCAAATGGTGCCATCTGCAAACTAGCCTGATAACTGTTGTTATATGAGAATTCTACGAAAGGTAGGCAGTCTTCCCATTTTGATCCGTATTCCGACACACAAGCTCTAAGCATATCCTCTAAGATCTGATTGACTCTCTCAGTTTGTCCATCTGTTTGCGGGTGATAAGCGGTACTGAAGTTCCACTTGGTTCCTAAACCTTCCTGAACTTTCTGCCAAAATCTCGAGGTAAACTGGGTTCCTCGATCTGAGACGATGGTCTTGGGGGTTCCATGCAGACTAACAATCCTAGCAATGTACAACTCTGCTAATTTTTCACTCTGGTAGGTTGTTTTGACAGGTATGAAGTGGGCTACCTTGGACAGTCTATCAATTATGACCCAGATTGAGTCATTTCCCCTACTCGAAGTAGGTAAACCTATGATAAAGTCCATTCCAACGGAATCCCATTTCCATTCTGGAATCTGCAATGGTTGCAATAGTCCTGCAGGTCTCTGATGCTCTACTTTGACTCTTTGACAGATGTCACATTTGGCGATGTAGCTTCCAATCTCTCTTTTCATCTTGTGCCACCAAAATTGCTCTTTCAAATCCTGATACATCTTTGTTCCTCCGGGGTGGATAGAATAAAGAGTATCATGAGCTTCCTTCATGATAATTTCCTTCAGCTCCGAATCTACTGGCACACAGATACGTCCTTTGTACCACAATACTCCTTCTTCGTCTTTGGTGAATCTAGGTACCTTTCCTGTACCAATACGACGTTTGATTCCGTCGATACTTTCATTCCCCTTCTGGGCTTCCTTGATTTGGCTAATCAAAGTGGGTTGAAGTTCAATGCTAGCTAGGAATCCTTTGCTAACTAACTCAGTCCTGAACTGCTCCAACTCCTCATACAAACTTGGTTGCTTCTCCTTGATCATGGTGTTAAGCCTGCACGGCAATCTGCTAAGAGCATCCTCTACCACATTGGCTTTGCCGGGGTGATAGTGAATGTCAAGGTCATAATCCTTGATTAACTCTATCCATCTTCTCTGCCTCATATTCAACTCCTTCTGAGTGAAGATATACTTCAAGCTCTTATGATCTGAGTAAATCTCACAGCAATTACCCATCAAATAATGACACCATGTCTTCAACGCTAGAACCACGGCTGCTAGCTCAAGGTCATGGGTCGGATAGTTCTACTCATGCTGCTTTAGTTGTCGAGACAGATACGCGATGACCTTGCCTTCTTGCATCAATACACATCCTAGGCCAATCTTGGATGCATCACAATACACATCAAACGGCTTCTTGATGTCTAGCATGATCAAAATTGGGGCGGATATCAATCTCTTCTTTAGCTCTTGGAAACTGGCTTCACACTTGTCTGTCCATTCAAACTTCTTGTCCTTCTTCAACAATTGGGTCATTGGTCGGGCTATGCTTGAGAATCCTTCTATGAACTTGCGGTAATATCCCGCTAATCCGAGAAATGAACAAACTTGGGTTTGATTGGTTGGGGCTTCTCACTCTTCGACATCTTTGATCTTGGTGGGATCAACAGTGTAACTACCTCGGTGAATTACGCTCTTAGTTACAAGCCTGGATGACTGGAAATGGTTAAAATAGTACGGTGGGGCCAAATGCCACTCACAGGTAGACCTTTCGGCCGTCCTAACCATTTCCAAACATCGGGACAAGAACGAGCGTGTCGGCGAAGGATCAACTACATACACAAATGAGTATGTATGCAAGCCACCATACAACAGTCCTCAGAGCCATTCCATCTAAAAGAAATAGAAATATTGCAACGCCATACGGCAAGATCCAAATATCCTAGATAGATATAATAGTTTAGGATATCTCCTCATACATCAAACATCAGAGTATCAGGCGGAAGCGGAAAACAAGATCCGAGTACGGATAAGAAGCAAATCGGCATAATATGCCCCATAAATAAACATATCCCGCCCACAGATCTCACGGATCCCCGTTCCCAGAATCTCTACACCGAGTGATCGTTGCCCACATCGTTCGTCTCCTCCACCCAGTATCCATCTTGCGAGTTTACCTATTCATCAGATCAAACAATTTATCGTGTGAGACCCTAGGGTAATTTTCGGCAAGTCTTTATGCCTCTAAAGGGGACACAACACAGGGTGACGCCATTTGCAGCAAAAGATAACACCTAACAATTCTATAGATACTAGCTAACCATCCGCCTAACCAAAGATAGAGCGGATGTCCGTGAATTAATAACAGATTATAACAGCAATATTATGAGATCCATCCTCCTCTCGCTTAACAACGAGGAAGCGGACGAACAGCCCCCATCCGTTGACAGTTTTATTCTCCATTCCATGAGTGTTGCACTATTTACTAGTCAGGGACTGAGTCAAATTAACCGCGGTACTTTAGTTATACTTGTCTATGATCGAGAAACGTGCTCCAAGTCGTCCATAACCACGGACACGGCTTTGAAGATTTACCTGCGGGGTGCACGAATAGCAACACACACTCGATCAACCTCGGAAAAACCAAATCAAAACCCAACGAGGCATTCACGACAAGCGATCACGATTCAGAAATGTTTGGGGCCACCCCATTAGGCTACCCATAGCGAAGTTGGCGGCTCGAGCGGACCCAAGGTTTGTCAATGGCTGTAAGCTGGAACCCGAAGTGTGGCCTGGGCTTGTCGATACCGCAAAACACTCCGCATCCAAAAGTCTGGTGCTCCTCGCACAAACTTAAATAAAGCGATAAAGCATGGCATAAGTACAGAGAGTACTAAAGCCCCCCACTACTTTGTGGCCCCAAGAAATAAGAATGAATCAAGCTCTGGCTCAGGGGGGTCCATAAGGCCTCCCGGATGTGGATAGTGCGAATAGTCAAGGAACAGGAATCAAGTACTCGGGGTCCTGCGGGACAGAAGTGAGCATGAAAAACCAAATAGCAGATATTGCTCACCGGTGCCACTTTCATTAGTTATCCCATTACTACTCAGGTTAAGTTGTATAGGTACCTCGTGTTCCATCAGACACTCACATACCCTACACATGCTGTTCTACGACCCGCATGGCTCAAACAACTCCTGTAGTAATGGCTCATGGGATGGAGGAACAAGCTTCGGTGGGGTTTAAAAGTAAAGGCTATGCAGTACTTGGGATTCAGTTTAATGCAATCGCGACTCAATGATGCAAGAATAAGATAGAGGCAATAGGTACTATATGTATGCAAGCATGTGGTAGTGCTTGCGGCAGCTCGATTGAAGCGAGGATGGATGGTAGTTCTCCTGGGTTTCTTGATATATCCCACCTTTCGCGTCTATTCGAAGAAGAACCAAACAAACAATGGCCAACATAAATAGAGTGCACAAGCATATGAATAAAATGCGACAAGCAAACAATCATGCCATGATGAATGATGCACAATTTGCATGGCAATAATGTTGCATGGCATGGGTGAGGTGTGGAGTACAAGAATAAAGCATTTTATGGAGTTTTAGTCACCTTTTATCCTCAAATAAGTTGTTGTATACTTTATATTTATATGATGCATGCTGCAATTCAGAACAAGGACTGCATAGATAGAACGGGCTCGTCGCGCTGATCGATTTAGACATATTATTTGCCAAAATTGGAGTTATAAAACTAAAGTTATTAATTAATTAAGAAAAAGGGCATTTTATTGTAATTTTAATCAACTCGAAATTTTAAAGTGCTCAAACATTATTTTGAATAGCCTAATTGAATTCCTCACATTTTTCTGATTCAAAAACATATATCATATGTATTATTTGGAATTATATTTTAAAAGATATTTAAAACAGATTCAAGTTTGAAATTTAAACAATTTTGAAAAAGTTTAAATTAAACAGCAAAGCAGAAAACCATTTTGTACTCACACAGATCTAGCCACAGTCACCGCCAAGTGGGTCCGGGCTGATCTGGCGTGCTAAAGCGCGAAGGGTTTTACATGACCTTAGCTAGCCAGGTGTGCCGTGGGTCTGTCGGTGGGGCCGGTCCCACATGACAGCGAGAGGGAAAGGTCAGCCACGTGTCGCAGCGAAGGGAGCGCGGGTTGAGGCTGGAAGAACTAGGGGGCTTAACTGCAAAATGGACGGAGAGGCTGACAGAGGGGCTCGGTGGTACCGCGTGTTGAGGCGAAGAAAAAGAAAGGGGTTTCCTGCAAAACGCGCGGCGGCACTGTTTCTCTTCTTCGCGATCTGACGTCTGGCGAAGAAAAACGCCGCGCGGCGTGGGACGGGGGTTCGAACCGGGGATCTGGGCGTGCGCGCGGAGGGCATAGCCGCTGCGGTGGCTTAGGCTTGGTGTCAGGAGGGTGGACGCAGGCTAGCTAGGTCGCTGCGCAGCAACGAGAGAACGACATCGGCCGCCGCGCACCGAGGCCGTTCGACGATTCGTCCGGCGAGCACTGGCGATTACAGCAAGGCGGAGGTTGTCAGGGAGGGAGAGGGTCGTACCATGGAGAGATCGGTGCGGTCGGATCGTGCAGGGAGGCGACGGAGGCGAGGAGCAGACGGCCCAGCTAGGGTTTGCGTCAGCGCCTGGTGGCGGCGTGGCGCTCCTCCTCCGCGTCGGCGTGTACAGGGAGCAACAGGGAGGTCTCCTTGGTCTTCCAGGCCACCTCCTCGACGCGCTCACCGGCCGGAGCAACGAAAGGTGGGTCGGTGTCTGGCGGGCCGAGATCTGGCGAGTGAAGAGAGAGAGGAGGTCTGACAGGCTCTGGCAGATCTGGGAGGCGGAGGAGCCATGGGGAGGGAGTAGCGAGGAGAGGCAGGTAGCATGTGGGCACGGGGTAGGGAAAAGTGGCGGCCCTTTTCTTCTACTCCTCGATCACGTGGTCGAGGCTGGCTGGCTGGGCTGGTCAGGCAGGCGGTAGGGCTGCCAGGTGGGGACGGCATGGCAGTGGGGCTACCTGGCAGGTAGAGAGAAGATAGAGGATAGGGAGCTCGGTTGTAACTTAGTCTAGGGTTAGGAGGAGCTCGGGTCAACTAGGGCTTGGCTAGGAGGAGGGGTAGATGGGGTGTGGGACCAGGGAGAGGGGGTAGCCAGGTGGGGTCATCACGGTAGAGAGAGGGAGAGGTGAGAGAGGTGTGGTTAGGGTTGGCTTAGAACTAGGGTTAGAAGAAAAGAGAGGAAACTAATGTTAGGGTTTAGATGAGGTGTTAGGTTTTTGGAGAGAGGATTAGAGAGAGGGTGATGTGGTGGTAGGGTTTTTAGCAAGATCAAACAAGATCAAGCAAAAGGAGTGGTAGAGAGAATTGGTGGTGAGGGATGGAGATGATCCCATAAAGAGAAAAACCCACTTAAACCAAGAGAAAAGCAAATGGCTAAAGGTGGTGGTACTCTTGCATGGCCCATGCAAAATAATAAATGCCATGTATTATCCTTGTGAAAACAATAATGATGATATGGCATTATTCTTATGCATTCCCAAGAAGTGGAATAAAAGCCAAGCAAAAGAATTTATAGAATTCGATCCACCCCACCCACATGAGCTAGAGAAATAAAATCAAAAGAAAGAACTACAAGCTCATGGTTTAATGGGATGGTGGAATTATAAGGTGGTGACAAAGAGAGGTGGTGGAATTGGAATAAAAGATATGCCCCCAACTCAACTTGGGCATTTAAACAATATATCAATAACCAAATACAATATCAAGAGGCAAATACAATTAACAATGCATATGAGAGAAGAACCAAATCAAAAGGGTTTTATATGATGCTCAAATGCAAGGTGGCATGATGACATGAGCATGATATAATTATGATGCAACAATTATATATAGGAAGTAGCATTTATATAGACTAGGCTAGTAGCATTGCAATTGTTAGACAATTGGGATGCTACAACTCTCCCCCACTAAACAAGAATCTCGCCCCGAGATTCCTAGGAAAAGGAAAACAACACAAGGAGAGGCGGTTGTTCGGAACGAAGGTGACCCTCATGTTCCCAAGTTGATGAACAACGGAATGGTGCGACCACTACACCTTGCAAAACTTGCTAGACTTGTTGCGAGTCTTGCGTTTTGCTTGAGAAACAACGGGTTAGAAGAGTTGAAGGATTGTCGTGAGGCAAGAAGGTAGGATGAACATAGCTCCGGTTTTTCGAGAAACAAGATAAAAGACTAGAACCACTTGTGAAAGAAAAGGAAAAGATGATGTATCATGGATAAAGAAAGACACACCGTTAAGATTAAAGATTTACTGATACGAGAGAGGATGAATCTTTATCTCGCCAGAAGAAAAAGAGTTAGATTGGAGAGGTTTTAAACCACTATGACAATAGCATCGTATCTTCTCTCCGATTTGAGAAATGAAGTACGGAAACAATATTGCCTTCAAACAATAGAGTCCCTTGATATCAACAGAAATATTTAGTTAGACATCGTCGGATTAGATGCTTGTTGCACCGGTAAGACCCAAAGGATCACGCAATTGAGGTGCGCGGATATAACTTCCAGAGACGGAAGCCAGATCATGGTGGAATCCCGAGAAGCAAAGAATATGGAGGATCTGGAGTTTATTGTAGATATACTTATTGCTTTCTTTAGCCTTGAGGCTAACGCAATAGATTTGCGGCTGATGGCATCAACCATAATTGGCTTTACCACAGAAAAAGAATTGATGAAACAAAGAGAGAGATAGTTTCCTTTCATCTTGTTTGGGGATGCCGAGCATCGGTAGAATGACGAGGACAGAAAAGATTTTGCGTTTGTTTCCACCAGATAATTGAAGATTTTGCTCCATCTAGAATAGATAGACCACCAACAAGTGATTGTTGATTACTTTCTTTGAGAGAGCACTCCGGAAAAACAAGGACGGAAGTAAAAGTATCAAGGGATAAAGGCCACTTCTAACTTCCATGGAATGAGTGAAATCACATTAATTCACCAATTCAATGTACAAGAGCGAATGATAAGAGTAGTGGTATGGTAGCTACTCCATCCCGCACTCAAAGCATTACTCCGCACATGAATAAGAAAACCATGCAACCCAACTACCGAAACAGACTGAAGGTATTGACAATAACTCATGGAACTTCGTTAGAAAACAAGGATAGATGCAAACGATTCGCCGGATTCATAGATAGATAAAGATGATGATGTTGTCGTCATGTCTGAAGTACCAAGCCACCAGAAAGATATGAAGGAAGATCACGGAGACAACTGCAAGATTCCACAGATAAAGAAAAAGATAGCACCACTTGAACATAAGGATTACAAAAGATCTGAAAAATCTTCATGGCCTCCGGTGGATTGAGCATAGATGATAGAACGAGAGGGTTTCAAAAGATCACTTGGCCGAGGCGAGGTGAAAGAACTCCATGTTCTTCTTGAAATGATTGAGAGAGATTTAGCAGTTTTGAGGAAAACTACGGCGGAACGACGATGATAACTCGCCAACAAGGAAAACTCCGGGTTTGATTGAAGATGGAGATGGAATTAACAATGCGCTTGCTGATTCCAGAATTGAAGTGATGTATTTAGCAGAAGGACGTGGTCGAGATAGGTGACTTCAAGAAACCAGAATTCACACTTTGGGAACTTTGCACACGGCAGTGTTCGCGAAGCTTGAGAGAAAGAGACACAGATGACCTTTCTTCCATTGACATAGAATAGGCAAGCATATCATCAAGATATACCACCACAGATTACCAAGATATTCCAAGAATATCAAGTTCAAGAGGCGGGAGAAACGAACAATGCTCGAAACACTTTCTGAGCTCAACGCTCTTTGAAAGATCACGTTACGAGTAAGGATTCATGTTGGAAGGATGCACTGGCAGAATAGATTATCTGGTCCTTCGGAAGAGAACAGGAAATGCCACCTGGTTCACATTGTCGATCGGATCACCGGTTACAAAGATAAAGAGATCTTGGATAAAGAAAAGATGATAGATCATACCTTAAGCAAAGCTATCAGAGACAAAAAGATGCAATTCCCTCGTCTCAAAGAGAATTTTGCAGATATGGAGTTCAAAAAGATGTGCAGCATGATGGACAGATGATAGACCGCCGTAGTGCCTTGAGAAACTCCGGATTGCCAAAGATGCTTGAATATGCATAGATATGATCACGGTGTACTCAAAATCACAGGAGATAACCGTCACCATTTGGAGGATAGTGTTGATAGCATTTCCCATATTCCACTCATGATAAGTGTCCTATAGCTATGCTGAGAACCAAATTACAATCACCAACATCGGATCGACACATGTTATGTAATTAGCCCAAGAGAATTGGAGATGAAATAAAACTCCAGGATTAAGCGCCGGTGACAAAAGAATGAGTTAGCATGGACATGCTGATAAAAGGGAGATAGATAATGTTTCACACGATTGGAAAGTGTGGAAACACAGATGTATCAAAGAAATTTTTCCGCATTTTTCGGCATTAAAATACCAATAGATCATAAAATCACTTATCGGTAGAGATTAGCAACTCCACATTACGTGAAAGCATCTTTGGAAGGAAGAACACCCTTAAAAGATGGCACCGTTAACAAGGAGTCAGATAGATCGCGCCGGTTTTCCAAAAGCCTGTCAGTATGGAATGTACCAACAGTTGATAACCAAAGGCAGATTGTGATAACAAATTGGATGCAACAGATAGACAAGGAATTACACACACACACACACTTTCTATGGTACTACGGAAACCCAGAACACGTGAATCCTAGTTTGAATTTTAAGAAGAGGATTGAAAACGTTACACTTCCTTACCAGAAAAGGGTGGGTAGGTGGGTAAGAAGAAAAGTGGAAGCAGTCCTACTCTCGCTTTGTTTTGTTTTTCCCTAGTATACATAGCTACCAAAAATATTTGCTAGGGACAACGACCATTTGGCTGAGACCACGAAGGCGGGAAGGCTCGATACCAATTGTAACTACCTCGGTGAATTACGCTCTTAGTTACAAGCACGGATGATCGGAAATGGTTAAAATAATGCGGTGGGGCCAAATGCCACTCACAGTAGACCTTTCGGCCGTCTAACCATTTCCAAACACGGGACAAGAACAAGCGGCGTGTCGGCGTGAAGGATCAACTACATACACAAATGAGTATGTATGCAAGCCACCATACAACAGTCCTCGAGCCATTCCATCTAAAAGAAATAGAAATATTGCAGCCCATACGGCAAGATCCAAATATCCTAGATAGATATAATAGTTTAGGATATCTCCTCATACATCAAACATCGAGTATCGGGCGAAGCGAAAACAAGATCCGATGCGGATAAGAAGCAAATCGGCATAAGATGCCCCATAAATAAACACATCCCACAGATCTCACGGATCCGGTCCCGGAATCTCTACACCGAGTGATCATTGCCCACATCGTTCGTCTCCTCCACCCAGTATCCATCTTGCGAGTTTACCTGTTCATCTGAATCAAACAATTTATCGTGTGAGTCCCTAGGGGTACTCAGGAAGTCTTTATGCCTCTAAAGGGGGACACAACCTGGGGTGACGCCATTTGCAGCAAAAGATAACACCTAACAATTCTATAGATACTCGCTAACCATCCGCCTAACCAAAGATAGACGGATGTCCGTGAATTAATAACAACAGTTATAACAGTAATATTAACAGATCCATCCTCCTCCTAAACACCAACGAGGAAGCGGACGAACATCCCCCATCCGTTGGCAGTTTTATTATCCATTCCATGAGTGTTGCACTATTTACTAGTCAGGTACTTAGTCAAATTAAAAGCGGTACTTTAGTTATACTTGTCTATGATCGAGAAACTGTGCTCCAAGTCGTCCATAACCACGGACACGGCTTTCAGAAAGATTTACCCTGCAGGGGTGCACGAATAGCAACACACACTCGATCAACCTCGGAAAAACCAAATCAAAACCCAACGAGGCATTCACGACAAAGCAATCACAGGATTCAGAAATGTTTCAGGGGGCCACCCCATTAGGCTACCCGCAACGAAGTTGGCCGGCTCCGAGACGGACCCAAGGTTTGCGTCAATGGTTGTAAACGACTGGGAACCCGAAAGTGTGACTGGGCTTGTCTATACCGCGAAAACACTCCGCATCCAAAACAGTACAGGTGCTCCTCGCACAAACTTAAATAAAGCAGTAAAGCATGGCATAAGTACAAGATAGTAATAAAGCCCCAAACTACTTTGTGGCCCCAAGAAATAAGAATGAATCAAGCTCTGGCTCAGGGGGGTCCATAAGGCCTCCCGGATGTGGATAGTGCGAATAGTCAAGGAACAGGAATCAAGTACTCGGGGTCCTGCGGGACACAAGTGAGCATGAAAAACCAAATAGCAGATATTGCTCACCGGTGCCACTTTCATTAGTTATCCCATTACTACTCAGGTTAAGTTGTATAGGTACCTCGTGTTCCATCAGACACTCACATACCCTACACATGCTGTTCTACGACCCGCATGGCTCAAACAACTCCTGTAGTAATGGCTCATGGGATGGAGGAACAAGCTTCGGTGGGGTTTAAAAGTAAAGGCTATGCGATGCCAGGATTCAGTTTAATGCAATCGCGACTCAATGATGCAAGAATAAGATAGAGGCCATAGGTACTATATGTATGCAAGCATGTGGTAGTGCTTGCCTGGCAGCTCAGTTGAAGCGAGGGATGGATCTGGGTAGTGCTCCTGGGTTTCTTGATATATCCCCTGCTCAGCATCTATTCGAAGAAGAACCAAACAAACAATGGACAACATAAATAGAGTGCACAAGCATATGAATAAAATGCGACAAGCAAACAATCATGCTATGATGAATGATGCACAATTTTCATGGCAATAATGTAGCATGGCATGGGTGAGGTGTGGAGTACAAGAATAAAGCATTTTATGGAGTTTTAGTCACCTTTTATCCTCAAATAAGTTGCTGTATACTTTATATTTATATGATGCATGCTGCAATTCAGAACAAGGACTGCATAGATAGAACGGGCTCGTCGCGCTGATCGATTTAGACATATTATTTGCCAAAATTGGAGTTGTAAAACTAAAGTTATTAATTAATTAAGAAAAAGGGCATTTTATTGTAATTTTAATCAACTCGAAATTTTAAAGTGCTCAAACATTATTTTGAATAGCCTAATTGAATTCCTCACATTTTTCTGATTCAAAAACATATATCATATGTATTATTTGGAATTATATTTTAAAAGATATTTAAAACAGATTCAAGTTTGAAATTTAAACAATTTTGAAAAAGTTTAAATTAAACAGCAAGGAAAACCATTTTGTACTCACAGATCTAGCCACAGTCACCGCCAAGTGGGTCCGGCTGATCTGGTAATAAAGCGCAAAGGGTTTTACGTACCACGGCCTTAGCTAGCCAGTCGACGGTGGGTCCGGTGGGGCCGGGCCCACATGACAGCGAGAGGGAAAGGTCAGCCACGTGTCGCGGCGAAGGGAGCGTGGGTTGAGGCTGGAAGAACTAGGGGGCTTAACTGCAAAACGGACGGAGAGGCTGACAGAGGGGCTCGGTGGTACCGCGGGTTGAGGCGAAGAAAAAGAAAGGGGGTTTCCTACAAAACGCTTTGCTTCTCTTCTTGAGATCGGACATCCGGCGAAGAAAACGCCTTTGGACGGGGGTTCGAACCGGGGATCTGGGCGTGCGCGCGGAGGGCATAGCCACTGCGGTGGCTTAGGCTTGGTGTCAGGAGGGTGGACACATGCTATCTAGGTCGCTGCGCGCAAGAAACGAGAACGACGCCGCCGCCACAAGCACCGAGGCCGTTCGACGACCGTCCGTGCAGCACTAGCGACACAGGCAAGGCGGAGGTTGTCAGGGAGGGAGAGGGTCGTACCGTGGAGAGATCGGTGCGGTCGGATCGTGCAGGGAGGCGACGGAGGGGCGAGGACGCAGACGGCCGGCGCAGCTAGGGTTTGCGTCGGGCGACGCTGGTGCTGGCGGCTGTGGCGCTCCTCCTCCGCGTCGGCGTGTACAGGGAGCAACAGGGAGGTCTCCTTGGTCTTCCAGGCCACCTCCTCGACGCGCTCACCGGCCGGAGCGATGAAAAGCAGGGGTAGACGTCGGTGTCTGGCGGCGAGATCTGGCGACGGTGAAGAGAGAGAGAGAGGGGAGGTGCGGCAGGGCTCTGGGCGGATCTAGGAGAGGCAGAGGAGCCGTGGGGCAGAGGGTAAAGCGAGGGAGAGAGGCGAGGTAGCGTGTGGGCACGGGGTAGGGAAAAGTGGCTTCGGCCCTTTTCTTCTACTCCTCGATCACGTGGTCGAGCTGGCTGGGCTGGCTGGGGCTGGTCCAGGGCAGGGCAGGTAGGGCTGCCAGGTGGGGACGGCATGGCGGTGGGGCTACCTGGCAGGTAGAGAGAAGAGAGAGGATAGGGAGCTCGGTTGTAACTTAGTCTAGGGTTAGGAGGAGCTCGGGTCAACTAGGGCTTGGCTAGGAGGAGGGGTAGATGGGGTGTGGGACCAGGGAGAGGGGGTAGCCAGGTGGGGTCATCACGGTAGAGAGAGGGAGAGGTGAGAGAGGTGTGGTTAGGGTTGGCTTAGAACTAGGGTTAGAAGAAAAGAGAGGAAACTAGTGTTAGGGTTTAGATGAGGTGTTAGGTTTTTGGAGAGAGGATTAGAGAGAGGGTGATGTGGTGGTAGGGTTTTTAGCAAGATCAAACAAGATCAAGCAAAAGGAGTGGTAGAGAGAATTGGTGGTGAGGGATGGAGATGATCCCATAAAGAGAAAAACCCACTTAAACCAAGAGAAAAGCAAATGGCTAAAGGTGGTGGTACTCTTGCATGGCCCATGCAAAATAATAAATGCCATGTATTATCCTTGTGAAAACAATAATGATGATATGGCATTATTCTTATGCATTCCCAAGAAGTGGAATAAAAGCCAAGCAAAAGAATTTATAGAATTCGATCCACCCCACCCACATGAGCTAGAGAAATAAAATCAAAAGAAAGAACTACAAGCTCATGGTTTAATGGGATGGTGGAATTATAAGGTGGTGACAAAGAGAGGTGGTGGAATTGGAATAAAAGATATGCCCCCAACTCAACTTGGGCATTTAAACAATATATCAATAACCAAATACAATATCAAGAGGCAAATACAGTTAACAATGCGTATGAGAGAAGAACCAAATCAAAAGGGTTTTATATGATGCTCAAATGCAAGGTGGCATGATGACATGAGCATGATATAATTATGATGCAACAATTATATATAGGAAGTAGCATTTATATAGACTAGGCTAGTAGCATTGCAATTGTTAGACAATTGGGATGCTACAAACAGAGACTCCTCTGGCAGAAACAATATGTCCTAGGAAACCTACTTCTTTCAGCCAAAACTCACACTTGCTGAACTTGGCATATAACTGATGCTCTCTCAGGGTTTCTAGGATGATTCTCAGCTGTTGCTCATGCTCTTCTTCTGACTTGGAGTAGATAAGGATGTCGTTGATAAACACAACTACAAACTTATCTAGGAAATTCATAAAGATCTTATTCATGAGATTCATGAAATAAGCAGGGGCATTGGTTAATCCAAATGACATAACCGTATACTCGTGTAAACCATAGTGAGTAGTAAAGGCGGTCTTCGGAATATCTGTTGCACGAATCTTAAGTTGGTGATAACCAGTCCTAAGATCAATCTTTGAGAATACCTGAGCTCCGGTCAACTAATCAAATAGATCCTCTATCTTTGGCAAGGGGTACTTGTTCTTGATGGTGACGTCATTCAACTTTCTGTAATCTGTACACAGACGGTTGCCTCCATCCTTCTTGTCGACGAATAACACTGGTGATCTCCATGGCGATGCGCTTGGCTGAATCAAGCCTGTTGCTAACATGGCATCCAACTGCTTCTTCAGTTCCACTAACTCTGAGGGGTTCATGGTATAAGGTCTCTAGGCTATAGGTCTGGTTCCGGGGATTAGTTCGATAATGAACTCAATATCCCTATCCCGGGGCATACCTGGCAATTCATGTGGGAATACGTCGGGGTATTCATAGACTACTCTGACTTGGTCAATGGTGGGCAGGGCTACACTCTTGTTGCACTTGAATTGACGGGGTAAGGTTTCAGAGATATGCTCTATTGTTACTCCAGAACTACTGGTCATGGTGATGGCTTTCTTAGCACAGTATATCAGTCCTTTATGCCTTGACATCCAGTCCATACCTAGTACTACTTCCAATCCTTTGGTTCCAAGTACAATTAGGTTGGCATAAAAATTTATCCCATGTATTCTGATAGGTACAACTTTGCAAATTTTTCTAGCTTTTGTAGTTGAACCGGGGATTTGAACTATCATGACATGCTTCAGGTTAGTTGGGCAAATCTTACTAGTGCATACAAATTCTTCGGTGACAAATGAATGCGATGCTCCAGAATCAAACAATACTCTTGCTAAAACTGAGTTGACAGAAAACATACCCAGCACTACATCTGGTGCTTCCTGGGCTTCTTCTGCGTTCATGTGGAAGAGATGACCATTGCGGTTGTGCGGGTTCCCTGGGGCAAATCTCCTTCCCGGTTGAACACGACGCTGCTGAGTCGGGCATTCACGGGCATTAGCGCAGTCTTTTGGGACACTCATTGGAGTAGTGACCCTTCACTCCACACTCAAACAAGTGATCTGGGACTTGTCCTTGATCATGACAGTACAACATTGCTGCCGCCTGGGTGCAAAGGTTGTTGTTGTTGTTGCTCTTGGGAGGGGCACGGTTGAAATTGTTGGCATTACCGGAGTTGTGATTGTTTCCTCTAGACTTCACATTACCTCCGCTACAGTTGGGGTAGCTTGGGCGATAATTTGGGGGTCGGTTGTTCCTTGGTGCATATCCTAGTGAATGGTTGGGACGGTACTTCGGGTGACTACTGGATCCAGACTGCTGCATCATACGGCGCTTGCGGTTGTCGTTTGCCTAGTTAATCTTCCCTTCCATCTGAATGGCAGAGTCGACTAGCTCTTTGAGATCATCAAAACGGATGTTGACGAGGATAGTCTGCATCTCATCATGCAGTCCGTTTAAGAATCTCTCCTTCTTCTTGGCCTCCGTGTTGATTTCATCCGGTGCATATCTGGCAAGTGACAAGAATCTGTCACGGTACTCTACCACAGTCATTCTTCCTTGCTTCAATTCGTGGAATTCATCTCTCATCCTGTTGACAAGACCTTGCGGCACGTGGGTGCGGCTGAACTTGACCTTGAATGCTTCCCAGGTCATCACCTGGCCATGGTTCATATTGCGGATGCTATTCCACCAAGCTCTTGCATCTCCCGCCAGATAGTGGGTGGCGAAGAGAACTTTCTCATTCTCATCAACTCTAGCAACCTCTAAGTTGTTTTCCATGGTCTGTAACCAGTCATCAGCATCTAATGGGTTTTCAGATTGGTTAAAGATTGGAGGATTGGTGTTCTGATAGTTTTTGAGTTTGGATCCTTGGTGATCCTGATTTCCATGTCCTTGGTTGTTGAGAGCCATTTGGGCGATCTGCTGCAATGTTGCTAAGTTGGCTTGATGTTCGGCCCTACTTGCTTCACGGTCCGCGATGAGATTCTGCAAGATCTGCAGCATTGGGTCCTGCGACGAGCTGCTCCCTCCTTGGTTTCCACGAGTCACCTGAAGATTGAGATAGATATAGGGGTAAGAGAGAAATTCTAAGGTTCATGGTTTTGGGTTTTCAAAGCTAAAATATTGAGTTAGACTCATGTCTTTCAACTAATTTCTTTTTCATTCATGCAAGCAAGCACCCGATACAACACACACCACAACAAGCAAAGGGGAAACAGATGGTTTGAAGAACCATTCTGCAAGCTAAGATACAATGAGATGATACATCTCATGCTATGATAGTGCTCTGGTGCATCTACTCATCGTCGATGAAGTCGGAGTCTTCATCACCAGTGTAGAAGTCCACAGCATCCTCCTCTAGAAAGTCATCATTGTTGCTGAGGTAAGAATCCATATCTCCCTAGATGTCTTCACCCTCATCTTCTTCTTCCTTGGCGGCAAGCTGAGCTTGCTGCTCCTTGACGGTATTCTCGAGGTCGGCCACCTTCTTGCGAAGACGGGCGATGGTGCGATCCTTCTTTGCACGCTGGCGACAAAGAGACTGGCAATCTTGGACGGCAAAGGCGAAGTCCGGGCCTTCCGTCGGCAATGGCACGCTTTTGGTTGGCTAACTCCGGCATTGTCCGGGCCTCGCTTTCTGTCATGAAGCAAGAAATCAAGGTTCTCCACTTGACGCATCAACTCTGGGTGACTTGGCATCTCCATCGGCATTCCCATGAAGTCACGTCTTG
Organism: Avena insularis; assembly: GCA_023614405.1. NCBI lineage: Eukaryota > Viridiplantae > Streptophyta > Magnoliopsida > Poales > Poaceae > Avena > Avena insularis. The sequence continues at coordinate 411,109,143 of CM042688.1, read as the reverse complement.
CATAGTGTGCAAAACGGGTTCCTTGGATCTTGTTGACGCTAAGGGCACATAGACATGCGAGAGCTTCATGCATTGCCCTGGCTAATCCATCTAGCCAGTTTTTCTCTCACGGAGAACTGAATTCTCTCGGAAGTTGGTGCTTCGATGCTTCCCCGAAGATCCGCGGTGACTAGCCACTGTAGGTCTCCTCCTGGGGGTCCTGGAAGTTGAGCTCCAAGAAACTCCGGATGTGGGCGTCCCAGTAACTCTAACAGTGAATCCAGATCCCTCTCGAAGATCAGCTGACCTCCGTTTCCCAACTGGTAAAACTTGCTGAACTGAGTCTCCATCTACAAGAATTAAGGATGAGGAAGTTAGTGAAGTGATCAAGTGTGTCAAATTTTAAGTAGTAATGTAAGAATTTTGAGGACATGAATTTTTGAGAAAGAATGAGTTCACAAGGGTAAGAGGGGAAATAGTTTTTCATAAATACTCACTTTAGTTTTGAAGCTAAGTTTTTGGTTTGGACGTCCATTCTAACTAGGGTCTCCTATGGTTAGGATGGCTCTGATACCAACTTGTCAACACCCGGATTTTTAATCCCAGATGCCCGTTATGCCATACCTTGCAATCCTAGGATTACCATTTTTGCGAGACATAACGAATTGGATATCACAGTACATAATCCATTACAAACCATACATAAGGTATTACATGAATAAGGATCTCATGATCCAGTCTTAATACAACAAGCAGCGGAAAATAACAGATAGCATAGCGGCGGGGTCCATCTTCAAGGGCATAGGCAATGCTGACGAAGGCAGATAGTCCTAGTTATCATAGTCGTCCTGCTGACCATCATCTTGATAATCTCCTTCATAGTCTGGCCATGATAATAGCCAGGGAAAAAATCCATGAGTACTCTTCAAGTACTCGCAAACTACTATTAACAGGTACTATAATTGTAAGTTAAAGTGCTAATTCTAAGTTTAACCATAAAGTTAAGTTTGAAACCTAAGCTGAGTTCAGAAGCAAAGAAAGATCAAGTAAAGTTCTAGAATCACTTAAGTTGGGAAGCTATTATCATCAACACAACCCTGTTGTGGTCAAGTCAAAGTTCATCATTCATTTCAAGTTATTTAGAAAACATCTGACAACAAAACAGTATGGCCATTCCAACTGTCCATAACCGCGGACGCGGCTATTCCATTAGTTTGACACTCTGCAAAGGTGGTACACTTTCACCATAAGATTCGATACATCTGTCAGGGATAACCCTGAATCATCATACTTAGTATGCAGATAATCAAACATAACCTTCACTTTACACACCCTAGTATAAGCACCTCTCCTATGAGTATGGCCTCCAACCATGACCATCAGTCATCTTGGGCACTATATAGGTGGACAACATTGAGAGGTAGCCTCAGCTCAAACCTCTCCTGTGAGGGAACTAATACTAATGCATATAAATTTCCAGCTAAGCCTTACCCAATTCATGTAGTGTGGTTGTACGGTAAATTTGGAATGGTATCGCATCCGAATCCAACCATCAGTTTTATAAAAAGGTTAAGCCTCATGCCTCATCATTTTCATCATCATAAACCAGTTGTGTCTCTCAACACATGTCAAAACATCTCAATAGAATGACTCATCATTCCAAGGTTTTCACAATTCATTTTCACCAAGTGTTCCCATCTAAAGTGTCTCAAGTTTTTGATCTATTCTAAAATACTAAGCTAAGAGTGTTCACTAAGGTGGAAAGATGGGATCAATCTCATGCCATAGAATTACATCTAAAGGTTTCTAAGTAGGTCAAGTTTTATACTTTTTATGCTACCTTCAAAACAAGTAAAGAACTTTGTATAACCTAAGAGGGGTAAAGCTTGTAGGTAAGACTTGGGGTACTAATAGTCAAAGGGGTGTGATCAAAGCATGCTTAAGGCATCTTTGCTAAACCATCTAGTTTAATTCTAGCTTGCTAACAATATCTTGCCTTGGTTGGTGCAGTGGTTGAAGTTTTCTTCTTCTTCTTCTTCTTTGTAGAACTCCTACTCGAAAGCTTGGTCGGTACTAGCGTCTATAAATACATACGGAGAAGACAATCACCAAAAAATACTTAACTAGGCTATGTAGCATTCTAAAACACACATTGGATGATCTATTATCATCTCAAGCACACAAGTTTAATTCAATAGTTTCAACCTTTTTATTTTAGAAAAGTAATTTCTACTCATTGAAATATTAACTAAAATTTAATATTCACCACCCAAAATATGGGATCATGTGGACACATGTCCTCACCACATATTCTAACATGTGGGAATGAGATTTAAAGGTTGGATCAATATTACTTTGGTTTAAGTTTAGTATTTAATGATTTAAAGTGACTAGAAATGCCTATATAGCATTATTTTGGTACTAGTCCAAAGTCACTGCATGTAAACCTTAATATTATTACATATTTAGATAGATATGATGAAATGTTATTTTTGAGAGTTGGAATCAACTCAAAAGCTAACTTGGTTGATTTTATAAAAATGTTGCAAGTTGCAAAAGCTTCTGTTTTGTTATTTTTACTAGGAGAGATCTATAACTCTAATTGAATTAAATCCAACGGGCTTGGATAGATCATTTTAATACCTTTCGGACAAAATTGGTTTCATGCAATTTGGATTTCTAAAACTCTTTGAATTGATTTTCAAACTAGGGGACACAAAATATATTTAACTAAAAAAGAAAAATCCAGATTTGAATCTATGGGCTAGCGCGGGAAAGGACTTGGGCGGCTGGTGGAGCTCATGGCTCAGCTCGGTGACAGGGGTCCAGCGTGTCTGACACTTTAAACGCAACGATGCAGCGTGTTGTGGGTCGTAGGATTAGAAGCGAGATCAGCGGTGGCGAGGGTCGGCTTAACATGTTGCCGGTAGCTTGAACCCTAGCGGCTCGGTGGGGTCTCATGAGGCGCATGCAGGCTCCAGGGGTCGGCGAGGCGGGCAAACGGCGTGGAAGATGACGGCGAGGCGAGGCGCGGTTGCGATGGAGCTTGGGGTGGTCGAAATCAACGGCGCCCTTCTCCTCCTGCCGCGGCTGCTCCGGCTCCAATTCCGGTGAGCTACTGCTCCACTTGCTCCGGCTAGAGGTGGGTGAGGTTCAGAGAGGTGAGGAGAGTGGAATGGTGTGGAGAGAAGAGGCTAGGGAGGGCTCCTTTTATAGGCCTGACGGTGAGACCGAGCGGGATGGGCAGGCGACGGTGGCGACAAGGTACGGCGAGGTAGAGGCATGGCTAGGGGTGGTGATCGACAGGCAGTCTCTTGGCGGTGCTCTAGGAATTGAATGCGGCCGTAGGGGCGGTGGCACGCGGTCTGGGCGAGGTGGCGCTCTGAGAGGCAGAGGCGGCGGTGTCCACGGCGAGCGGTGGCTGTGAGGCTTTGGGCGGCGAACGGGGATGTCTGGGGTGTTCTCCAGGTCGAGGTGGAGCGGCAGGTGCGGGCTGGTGCCAAGGGGTGGTCTGTGCGAGCAGGGACAGAGCGTGCTCTGGGGGCGGCACTGGCATGGTGCGGTGGCACTAGGCGCGGTTTGTGCTTGGTGGTCCACTGCTGCTCTAGGCTCGGGCAAGGGACAGGGGGTGGCGTTGAGCTCCTGGCTACCTCCTAGACATGGCGAGAGAGGGGAAGATGGTCTGCTGCGGTAGGGCAAAGTTTGGCCGGCGACCATGCCCTCGGGTTGACATGGCAAGAGGGTTAGGGACAAGGGAGAGGGGAGTTAAGGGTTTGGTTAGACTAGGTGGGGACAGAGGAGATAAGAGAGGATCAATTGGGGGCAAAACCCTGTTCAAAACAGTGAGCTAGGATTAGAGGTGATAATATGCATGCCAAGTGTTTGATGAAATGTCCGCATGAAAGAAAGTTTTGAATTTTGGTTTCAAAATTTTTGAGTGATCTCCACTAGTGATAGGTAGTCTCTGGTTGCAAGGGTTTTGAAAATGGAGCTCAAATAGATGGTTTTTGAAATAGGGGTGATCTATGCATCTGCATTAGATTCAATTTTAAACTGTCATTTAAAATAGTTAACAGAATGTTTTTAGCAGATCAAAATGTGGGCCTTGGTACCTCATTATGTGTACTAGCAAGGGGTGCAAAGATCATGAATTGTTTCTGTTAAGAATTGAGTACTAGGAATAGCCAAAGTAGGCATGAGAGTTAAATTTCCCAAAATGACCATTCCTTCTTTTTAATTCTTTTTGATTTGATTTTCTTTAAGAAAAGTTTGGGAATGATGTAGATGATGTTTAGATCACCTAAGAAACATTATACAAGCATTGGATCAATCAATCATGGCAATTCAAACAACTCCTATTTTAAATGCATACACATATGAATGCTTTCATTTTAAATTTGGAAAAGTTTTTGTTAACCCTATTTTTGGATGATTTGATCTTGTTAAGCTTGGATTAAAGTTTTGGGATGTTACAATAACTAAGCACTTGTAAACATAGCCCCTAGTCCCCGAGCCTCCGAGGGAATAACTTGTTATTCGGTCGGATGCTCCTTATAGGATTTTAGTTTTTGTCCGTAGGAACGTCAAATTTTAACATGGTTAGAGCTGGGTTAAGTTCCCTTTGCCCGGATCTTGTACACTTCGAATATCCACACACCTAGAGCCGGGTTAAGTTCCACTTGGCCCGGATCTTGTAGACTTCGAATATCCACACACCTAGAGCCGGGTTAAGTTCCACTTGGCCCGGATCTTGTAGAGTTCGAATTATTTTCAACTTTGCTTTTCAACTTGACATTTCCTTGCTTATTTCAGATTACCACTAACCGCCGAACCACTGAGTTCCAGTGCTTGCTGGACTCTTATAAGGATATGCGCGCGCATTATGGCAAACTCCTGGAGGAGTACCAGAAGAGAGGTAATTTTCCTTTCTTCCTCTTCCGTCTTTGTTCATTCAAAACTCCCTAGGATCTGTATTAATTTGCTATCCGAATCATGCAGCCGAGGTTGAAGCTGAAAATATCATTATGTGGAAGAATCTGGCTGAGATCAAAGGTAATTTTATCCCCTTCTTACGATCACTGTACTTTCCTTCTTTTATCCGTGGACACTTATACTTTGGGTCCTCCGGATCATTACATTGCTGCAGTTGCTCTCGAGGACATCATTAGAATGCCTGAAATGATGACCCATTTCTTCAAACAAACAGGGAAGCATGAGGCTCAGCTGAGGAAAAAGGTTGAAAAGATAGCTCGGCTCTATCTCCAGGACTCGGAGATCACTCGGCTGAATGCCGAAATTCAGAGGCTCAAGGGCCTCCATAAGTCCGAGTTGGATAAGGCTGACCAGGAATTTGCCAAGGAGAAAGTGCGTTTAACCACGCAAATCTCCAAGGAAAAAAGCTTATTCCAGGAAGCCGACATCAAGCTTACGTCGGTGACCACCGAATATGAGAAACTCCAGGCCCATAGCGCCGATGTTCATTCCGAGCTTCAGCGACTCCTCTTCCAGATTGCACGTGAGTTTTCTGCCCTTGCTTAATTTTCCTTCCTGCGGGTTTGGTGCTTTTGTTCACTGTTTCCTCTTCTCCACTCTCAGGAAAATTTCCAGAGAGTGATGTGCCTGGTGCTGCCGCTGTAACTCGGTCCCGCGAACAGCGTGGTTTTCTTGTAGGCCCTGATGCCGAGCCAATCCCATATACCATGGAGGACCTGCTGGCGAGTCTCACTACTCGCCTTGAGCTGGTGAAGAACCATGGCGCAAACATCATTCCAGCAGCAACACGGATGTACGGCTCCCTCTGGCCCACTGATCCCATTCCCAAAACTAGTTCGGCTTTCATAGCCAAACTGATGGAGTGCGAGCATCAGCTGAACCTATGGCACGAATCTGCTGCACGGGCTGGTGCTAACATTGCTTTGCAGTTCGTCCTTTCGTGGTATGAAGGGATTGATTTGGGGTTGCTTACTCGCATGCGCACTGGGTCTAGTTGTGTGAGAATCCGGATTGGATTGCGCGCCGCAAAGCCTGTGACAATAAGCTCATTCAATATTCCTTCTGCCACACTTGGAATGAAGGGCCGAGTTATCTCGATGTCTTTGATGATGAAGCTGTTTCTAGAGATGAAGAAGAAGAAGGGAGTGAAGGTGAGGCCTCCAAGCTTGGCGACAAAGCCGAACACCCAGAGGATGGCGAGATCGATCCTGAGGATGAAGCCGAGGCTAGCGCCCCCCACACTCCGAAGTACCTCCTTCATTGACAGATGATTCATCTGCTGCTCTTGCTCCTTAAAAACACTTATCATATTCATCAGAACCCCAGAATGCCAGGCGGAAATGTATCTAAGTAGTTTAGTTTGGTTGAGCTACAATTTATTGTTGCGAACTAAGTTCTTAATGTTGGATTATCGTGGGCAAAGTCCCCGAGTTTCGTTTTCTTGTTCCCCCAATTTTTGACTCGGCTCGCATCTACCTTGATTTGGCTTTTCGACTTACAAGTCCGAGGTTCAAAAATTGATTTAACAATACTTGAAACTTTGAGACTAGCTCAAAATGATCCGGCGTTTTAATGAGCATAATAAACTAAGAGTTAGTCAAAATAACCAATGTCGGCTCGTTTAAGTTCTTTTCCTTAGTTGTTTTTCATGTGCTTTGCCATTCCAAACTTTTTCTCTTGCTTAGCATGAAGCCAATTCTTTTTGGACAACAACAAAGTCGAAGAGTTAGGTTTTTTGTGCTCACACATTACTAATCCGACTAAGACATAAGCGACTTAATCCAGCCGACATATAAATACGAAAACAAGAGAGAATTGTTATGGGAGTCCCCGAGTCTCTGCTTGGGGTGCCAAAGTTTTATTAATAAGCTCATTGCCAACATACATACCGACATATCAGTATCTCGGATACATTCACCTCTTAGGTGTAGAAAGGACGGAGTAGTGCTACGTTCCACGATCGCTTGGATTCCTCTCCGGACCTGTCCGCCCTGTTCTTTTCCTAGGGTTGTGCATCCATAAGATAGTAGGAATCATTGTGCAAGGCTTTTCTTACAATGAAAGGTCCTTCCCATGGAGGGGATAGCTTATGCATGCCAGCTATGCGCTGTATCAGCCGGAGTACCAGATCACCTTCCCGGAAGACTCGGCGGTTTACTTTCCGGCTATGATAGCGTTGGAGATTTTGCTGATATATGGCGGATCTGGACAGGGCCAATTCTCTCGCTTCTTCCAGCAGATCAACATCATTTTGCCGGGCTTCGCGCACTTCGGCTTCTGTGTATTGGGTGACTCTTGGTGAATCGTGCTCTATGTCGGCTGGTAATACAGCTTCTGCCCCATATACCAGAAAGAATGGCGTATAGCCTGTTGATCGATTTTGAGTTGTTCTTAAGCTCCACAGTACCGCTGGTAGTTCTTCTATCCAGGACCCCGCTGATCTTTGCAGTGGCTCTATGAGCCGGGGTTTTATCCAGAAAAATACCAGTCCGTTGGATCTTTCCACTTGCCCATTCGATGCGGGGTGGGCGACTGAGGCGACATCTAGCCGGATCTTCTTTTCTTGGTAGAATCTCGCAAATGCTCCTTCAGCAAAATTTGTCCCATTATCAGTTATGATGCTATGGGGATAGCCGTATCTTAGGATTATATCCTTGAGGAATCTTACTGCTGTTGCCCCATCACATTTCCGAATTGGTTTCACTTCAATCCATTTGGTGAACTTGTCAACCATGACTAGGATATGGGCCATCCCTCCTTTGGACGGCTTAAATGGCCCTACCATATCCAGGCACCATACAACAAATGGCCAGGTAATGGGGATAGTTTTCAGCTCCGACATTGGTAGATGAGTTTTCGTGGCATATCTTTGACAGCCATTGCATTTTCTCACCAAATCCTCTGCTTGCTCCAGAGCACTCGGCCAATAAAATCCATGCCGGAAAGCTTTTGCCACTAATGCCCTTGAGGAGGCATGGTGGCCACATTCCCCTTGGTGAATGTCCCGGAGTATGTCAAGTCCTTCCTCCGGATCAACACACCGCTGCAGTATTGTTGTCACACTTGTTTTGTATAGTTCGGCGTTGATAATTGTATAGGCCTTTGCCCTTCTCTAGATCTGCCTTGAGCTTATTTCGTCATCCGGTAAGATTCCCTCTTTCAGGAAATCAAAAATTGGCTTGGCCCAAGTTGGTATAGTCCCGGGAAATGGTTCCTCATCAATTTCCATTGCATCTACCGACATAACTCCTGCCGGATCAGGCTGATCAGTCCCAAGGTTTGCTGAAGCAGTCGCCGGGTTTGTTGAGGTGCTTCCCCACTCTATCTCCATAGGTGCAGCTCCTGATCCGGAGAGTGCCGGGATATAAATTGAATCTGATTCGGGTGAGGGCATGATAGATGGTTTTCTCAGGTGCTCCAAAGCAACATTTGGCGGGATTGGCTGCCGAGATGAGCCTAACTTGGACAATGTATCTGCCGCCTCGTTTTCAATCCGAGGTATGTGATGGAACTCACACCCCTCGAAAAACCCACTTATCTTTTGAACATGGAACCTGTATAGGGCCATGTTAGCATCCAAGGCATCCCAATTTCCAGACACTTGCTGCACCACCAAATCGGAATCTCCAAAGCATTGTATCTAACGTATCCCTACTTATTTCGCTACTTTGAGACCATGTACCAATGCTTCGTACTCCACCACATTATTCGAGGCACTGAAGTGGATTTGAAGGACATATTTCAGTTGATCCTTCTTGGGCGAGGTAAGCACTACTACGGCGCCCAACCCATCTTCCAGTTTCGATCCATCGAAGTGCATTTGCCAATAATTGTAGTCCGACAGGGGTGGCTCGTACTGCATTTCAGCCCAGTCCACAAAGAAATCCACCATGGCTTACGACTTGATAGCATCTCTTCTGTCAAACCGTTTCACATATGGAGCTAACTCGATTGCCCATTTTGCTATCCGGCCACTTGCATCTTTGTTACTCATAATTTCCGAAATGGGTGCCTCACATATCACCTTGATGGGGTGTTCCTCAAAATAGTGTTTGAGTTTCTTGGCCGACATATATATGCCGTACGCCATCTTTTGATAGTGAGGGTAGTTCTGTTTTGAAACTGACAATACCTCGCTCAGATAGTAAACCGACCTTTGCACTGACTTTCCTTCCTCCTCACGCTCCACTACGATTATTGCACTTACGACTCGGTTGGTCGCGGATATGTAGAGCAACATTGGATCCTTGGGTAGTGGTGCTGCTAGGATCGGCGCAGTAGATAACATCTTTTTCAGCTCTCGAAATGCGAGGTCTGCCTGCGGCGTCCATGTGAATTTGTCTACCTTTTTCATTAATTGGTAGAGGGGCAAGGCCTTCTCTCCCAACAGACATACGAACCGACTCAACGATGCCAAGCAACCTGTGAACTTCTGCACATCGTTAAGGCATTTTGGCAGTTCCATTCTCTCTATGGCACGGATTTTTGTCGGGTTAGCTTCAATGCCACGGCTAGATACTAAAAAACCGAGTAACTTTCCAGCGGGCATGACAAAGGTGCAATTCTCCGGGTTTAGCTTCATTCGGAACCTTCTCAAGTTCACGAATGTCTACCGGATATCATCGAGGAGCGTATTGCTTTCCTTAGTTTTTATCACCACATCATCTACGTAAACTTGCACGTTCCGACCTATTTGGTCTTGTAAACATTTTTGCATGCATTGTTGGTACGTTGCTCCTGCATTACGTAGTCCAAACGGCATAGTGCGATAGCAATAAGCCCTGTACGGGGTGATAAACGCGGTCTTTATTTGATCATCCGGATTCAGGGGTATCTGGTGGAAACCAGAATACGCATCAATGAATGACAGTGGCTCACATCCGGCTGTTGAGTCTATGACTTGATCTATCCTAAGGAGCGGAAACGGATCTTTGGGACACGCCTTATTCAGGTTCGTGTAATCAATGCACATGTGCCATACCACAGCCACGTTCGGATCATCTTTCTTCTTTTCCACCAGCATCGGATTAGAGAGCCAATCCGGATAGAGTACTTCCAAGATAAATCCGGCCGCTAGGAGCCTAGCTATTTCATCCCCAATGACTTTCCTTCTGTGTTCAGCGAAACGCCGGAGAGGCTGCTTTACAGGCTTAGCCCCGGGTCTTACGTTTAATGAGTGCTTAGCCAACTCCCTCGGTACACCTTACAGATCCTGAGTAGACCAAGCAAAGATATCCCGATTCTTACGGAGGAAGTTGACGAGCTCGCTTTCCTATTTGCTGCTTAACCCAGCACCAATGGTTACAGTGTGCTCTGGGAACTGACCATCGATTGACACTTTCTTTGTGTCCTTGGTTGCTTGGAATGATACGCTCCCGTGCGGGTTGGTTAGAGCCGGCATATGCTGTTGCGCGGATTAAGCCAATGCCGCCACCTCCAGTATCTTCCTTTTTTCCTGAGCTATCACGAGTGACTCGGCTAAGTTAGATCCGGCTGAGGCATACTCGATCGAACGTCGGAAGTCTCCTGATATAGTTATCATGCCCCTTGGCCCGAGCAGTTTCATCTTAAGGTAACTGATGTGGGTAGTTGCCATGAACTTGTTCAGCGCTGGCCTGCCGAGTAACGCGTGATAAGCGCTCTCCAGATTCACCACTTCGAACTCCAAATTTTCAGTCCGGCAATTATCTCTTGTGCGGAGTAACACGTCAACCCAGACCTTACCAATTGGCTCACAGGAGATACCCGGTACAATGCCGTGAAAAGTGGTCCTCATTGCTTGCAACATGTTCTCTGTTATTCCCAACTTGTGCATGGTATCCTTGTACATAATATTGATACTACTGCCACTGTCGACCAGTACCTTGGAAAACCTCACATTGAGATTCAGCCTGATGAACGTTGGATCCAGGACCTGAGCATAGGTCCTAGGGCTAGGCATGATCTTTGGGTGATCCTTGATACTCCATGTGATTTCTTGATCTGCTCAGGGCATGTATCTCACTACCGCCGGCATTACCGTGTTCACCTCCATATGCTGGCGCTGCAAGCTTTTCCATTCATTTTCTTCCGTGGTAAACACACAGTAGCTTTGATGATGCTCCCTGTACTCGTTTCATCCCTCATTTTCGTGGTAACTCTGACCTTGCTGCTGATTATTGCCTACTTGATGTACCGCATCCCTTCTTTCCTGATTCTCGTATCTCGGTGGAGGCGGTGGCAACATCAGTTGCTATCCATTCCCCCTGTTAGTAATGGTGGCCGTGGTGCCTCATTCCTAGGTGCTTTGTTCCGAGGTGCCTGAGCATTCCCCGAACCGCCCTGCTCTAACTTTCTCATCCATTCACATTGTCGGGTTGTATGATTCGCCGAACTATTCGGGCTTGGTGTATGGAACTTTCATGGTTGATACAACATGGACTCAAACGTATACCTCGGTCTATCTTTTCTCTTGCCATTGCTTTTTCTGCTCCAGGGTCCAAGGGTTTTTTCCCTTCGTTTTTCTGCTGCCAGTTTTGTCCTCTAGTTTTTTGGCGTTGGCTAGCACCGGCATTAGGTTGATCCCGGTCTACCGCAGCTACCTGTTGTGAGTTATATCGGTAATCCGGGCGCTCATCTCTTCTCTTTCCTCGAAAATCATTCCTCCTTGATGATCCAGAGCCGTCTCGGTTGTAATACTCCTCGTTTGCCTTGCTCGACATTAGCCAGGGTTGTGTTGGATCTCCCAAGGCATACGAATCCGCGATCCGGATTGTCTCAGGCAAAGTAGTTGGCATGTGTCGCTGCAATCTCTGCCATAGCATACTTCCATATCTGCATCCCTGAGCGAACCACGCAATACCTTGTGATTCAATTACCCCCTCGCATGAGTTTCGCACGTTGCACCACCGAGTCAGGAAGTCTCGGTCTAGCTCATTCGGTTTTTGCCGTCATAGCGCTAGAGTTTGTGGCCTGTTGGGCCTCTTGTAAGTGCTTGAGAAGTTGCTAATGAATAACTCCTCGAAATCTAGCCAACAGTTGACACTTCCTGGTGGCAAATTGTTCAGCCAAACTCTCGCTGGTCCATCCAGCATCTGTGGCACATATCTTACTACCCATCTCAAATTTCCTGTTGCTATCTTGACCGCTGTGGCATAATCGATCAGCCAATCTTCTGGCCTAGTGCTTCCATCATAGGTTCGGGTTCCTCTGGCCAGCTAAAAGTTCAACATTGGTGGCTCCTTCATGATCCGGGGCCAAAAGCATGCTAGACCCGGTGGACCTTGTACCTCAATTAGCTCCGACCTATAAATGATATCCAGTTTCAGCCTCGCATCATCTGGCTGCAAGTTCCTGCTTCCCATCCATGACCCAATTATATGGTGATCCGGTCTGGGGTATCCGTCATTGATCATAGCCGAATAACCATCACTATATCTTTCCTGATCTGGGTAAGCATTTTGTTGTGCTGCTTGTTCTGCGCTCCCCTCTTGCCGAGGTGCGCGTTGTTGCTGTGGCCGAGGTATATTTTGCCCCGTTCCCACGGGATCACGCTGTCCGGCATTGCCGTTGGCAGCATTTCTTTGACCGGCATTGCCTTTGTCTCGGTTACCTCGATCGGCCACACCTCGTCTGGTACTGTGCCGATCTTCATCAACTTGCACTACTTTGCCTTTTCCGGCCCTTACTGGATCATAGGGAAGTATCTGTTTGTCTCTTCTCCTAGAGTTTACTATTTCTTCTCTTCTGGGATTGTGACCCGGAGATGGTGTGGCTCCTCCGGATCTTGCCGGGTTATTCCTGGCCGAATGTACCACATGTGACGCTCCTGGTGGCGCCAGGTTTGCCTTGTTCATTTCTTCATTTTGCTGGCAAGCAACTCTCAGCAAATGATTCACTCTCTCTTGTTGCCTTTGCCGGGCCTCTCCAGTTAAACCCTTTAATTCGAACGCGGCCGCGTTTGCTGCCCTGAGGTTCTTTGCCAGGGTACTGTACCGATCCATCCCTCCTGTCACTATCGTGGCTGTCTGAACCGGCCTAGGTTCGTATTTCTTGTCAATCTCAATGTTCAGGTTCCTACCCCGGATTTTTACTCCATCTATGCGGTTTGCCTTAGCATATTCTCTCAAGGTGATGTTCAAAGACTGATGCAGCTCTGCTACCTTCTTTGCCCCAGCTAACATTTTCCGCCTAGTTTCCTCTAACTCAGCTTGTGCCTGAGCGAGATCTACCACAGGTGCTATTGGTGTTGCTAGGCTATCTATTGCTTGCTGGAGCACATTCTCTGGCCTTTCTAGTGGAGGAAACCTAAACCTAGTCTGCCTTGGCGTGACCTCTGGCTCTGGTGCCGGGCCCGTGCTTGGTTCCGCCTCAGGTGCAGTCATCAGGACCTCAACACTGCTGGTGGGGCGAGTGATACGCACTCCATGAGCTGCACTAAGAGGTGGTTCGCCTCCTCCGACGATGTGCCGCGGATGAACACAGGACTCATCCACGCCGGCGTAGATCTTGTGTGTGCCAAGCTTGATGAAGACGCCGTTGCACGGAAGGGGGTGCCTGCCGAAGCTTCCCGCATTCTCGCTGACATAGTCCAGCGCTCCAAAGCGCTGAACCAAGCCGGAGACGATGCGCTCGCCGGTGCTGGATAAGCTTCCCGTCTGGATTTTCACCCCTGCTAGCACCGCTAGCCCCACGGTGGGCACCAACTGTCGTGGTGGTGGCACGGCAGATGCCATGGATAGGCTAAAGATGGGGCCAATGACTTCTAGGGGAATCCAGGGAGGGAGAACGTGGTGAATCCACGCACAAATGTTCTTGTATTCTCTCTATCAATGGTGTTTACAAACGCTCTTCAAGCTCTCAGTAAGAAGGAGACTATGTCTCTTACTCCCTACCAACTAGCTCTAGAGTTCTACCATAGACAGAGAAAATGATCGATCCCCCTCTATGGAGGCCCCGATGCTCCTTATATAGGGGATCCCGAGTTACAATATTAGGGCACACGTGGCAGCATATTCGGAGAATATGCTCCTCGCCTAAAGCTAGATGCTTCTTTATTATCTTTAACAGCTCATCCGGGCTTTGGACGTAACCCACAGCATAATCTTTGTCTTTAAGCGTCACCGGACATGAGCTACGTCATCCGACATTGCCCACGTCACCTTGGTCGCCCCTAACCCGCTGGTCCTCTTCTTTACTTTGCTTTGCTCATGCTACAGCTAATAAATCAACCTTTTGACCAGCGGGGGGTTCCTTCTCTTGGAAGCCATAAGATAGTCCGGCTAGCATATAGCTAATCCGGCTATCAAATTACCTGCAAAACAGTTAGATAAACATGGCCGGCATATATTTTATGCCAGTCGGACCATAGTCAAGGAGATGCTCCATGGGCTGGGTCACTCCGTGGTTCAGCCTGCCTTGAGGTGACCCGGTCAGCCCTTGCTTTGACCGCTCCGTACCCCGGCTAACTCGGCCCTTATACCCCGACGTTACCCTACCCGGGGGTATCTCCCCAACACATATGCATTCTGGTTGTTCTTGAAGGCGGTGAAGGAGGTGCATTAATATAGGTAGCTAATCATGGCCGGGAGCAAGAGATGCACGACCTCCATAATATTGTTCCCCGCACACATCTCTAGGGACCGACTTTGGGACTTGACCCGTTACAGTGGCATCTCCTTAGGGCGTGACTCATGGTCTCTGCGAAATCAAGGCAAAGGTCGTGGTCAAACACTCTTTGCCGGCCTTCCAAGGAAGAGGGCTAATGATCTGGCACTAAGAATCGGTTGGTACGTGTAGGTAAAGTTGTACACCCATGCAAGGTTATTAATCTTTTCGAAAAGCCACGTCCGTAGTTATGGATGACATGGGAACATATTCAAAGATCATAGAGAACTATAACCTAATCGTAAAACTTGGCAAGAGATGTGAGGTGTGCTTAAGGATGCTTCCTCGGGGATCGAGGGGGTGATCCTACTTCGTAGGTTCAGCTGATAAAGATTCGGTGCATATCAAAAGAAGATCAAAGCTAGTGATATTGTTTTCTTATCCCCTTTTAAAAGGATCTATTAATCGAGCTTCTCCTCCCTCTTTTACAAAGAATTTTAGCTTTATGCAAAGTAACCCCGCCAGCCATAAGTCTGGCGGAGTACACCCTATACTCAGCCTTGCTTTGTTGATACTTTTGTAGTAGGTAAGTGTTACCATAGAAGATGAGTTCGATATGGCAACAACATCGATGAGTAGCTTGGGGTTCCCGGTCGGCAGCCTGGAATCTATGGATTGGGACCTCATCGTTATGCTTCAGGCCTCTTAGGCCATTTGTTAAGTTTACTATACTTAATAACATAATTTTCCTTCCGTTGTTTGATGTTTAGTGACCTTTGCTTGTAATAATTTGGTTCTTTACTCAGTTATGAGCTTGATGTAATAATTTTTGTGTCGTAGCGTCACTGTAATGTTACATATTCTTTCTCTATACGCTTCTGAGATTTAGGTTAGGCTTATATCAAACGGAGGTCTAGGATTTGTCGAGCCTTAATCTTGGGGGTGTGGCAACCACCATGTCTTAGTGTTGGTGGAGTTCCCGACGATCCACTACTTCCGCTGCCGAGCTGGAGCGAGGGACGAAAGTCATCGACACACCATATATGTGACCGATTACGGAGGTGCTACACGTGTGGCACTATCATAGCGTCCTTGAGGACGGTCGTGTACACTCTACAACAACCAAGTTTGTTTGCAGGAACGTTATCCCAAGTTACGGTCTTCGAGGGTGAGTCCATGTGAAACCGTTGCATGTATCTCCTAGATATGATCTTGGTGGTTGCAACCGTAGGAAATATTTTTTTTCCATGCAACGAATCGCATCAGTGGTAGTTGTGTCTATGCATAGATACTTTGTATGGTTAGAACACATATGAATATGTGGGCGCTGATGATCATGTTATTACATCCTTCATGTATTTTGGATATTGGCGACATAGTGGGATGAAGCGGCCCGGACAAACTTTACATGTCCTCTCACATGAGACCTGTTCCACGCTTAACATGCAACTTGTTTTGCATAAGTGGCTAGCGGGTGTCTGTTGAAGGGTTCCGTAGTAGAAAACAAAAAGATTCCTACGATGGAACTCTAATATGCCCAAGATCTATCTATGTAGTAATAGAATAACGACTAGAGTGTATAGAATAAATACCCTTGTAGACCACACGCTTTTAACATTCTGAGAGGAATGTGGTTGATGTAGTCAAAGTTGTAGCCGACCTCAAGGTCGTGAAGCTCCTCGCAGGTCACCCCTTTCTCCTTCTTCATCGTGCAGCAGCTCCAGCTCACGACATTTAAGTGCCCCAAGTGTTGCACCTCATGGCTTCATCCACATCCGGTGTACGATGAGACCTCTGGCTCCCCGATCCCACCGGGAGTGCGGAAGTTGATATCTGGCTAGGAATCCCTACAGCGCAACAGCATGCTGCAAGTGTGGCATCTCTTGCACGGACAGTCCGTACTTGGTACTGTGCGAACGCATGGAGACTAGAGAGAGGAAAGGGGAAAGTTAACTAAAGGACTTCTCCAATTGTATATTGGTGTGTCTTTATTCCTTCCATGGGCACCCCTATATATGGGCGGAGGAGGGTGCCCTCCCAATTAGGTTAGCCATGTGGGACTATTAGTAAAGGAAAAATACCAGGAATTTTTGTCATGGCCGGTTGGGCTGCCCAACATGTAAAGAGAAGAAACAACAGACAACAGCCTAGAGCAGCCCCGGCCAGGTGGGCCTTGTGTGGCCCATCCGTGCCTGCCGCTCATTCCTGCCCGGTTGCGGCAAGTGGCGTCCCGCGCATGGGTCGACGCGCGCCTCACGGCCCACCTGGCAGTCCGGGTGGCGGGCGGTAGTAGCTGGCCCCGGGTGGGCTGGCTCTCGCCCCCCATGGCCCTTCGCGGCGAGCGACCCAGCACCCGGTCCGCCTGCTCCCCGCTCTCCCACGGGGCTGGGTTGAGCTGCCTGGACCCGGAGGCTGGTTCGCTGTCACCCGCCCGCATGCGGTGGGTATTATCCGCCGCCCACATGGGCTGTTAGCTGTTTTCCTTTTTCTTTTTATGTAGCTTTTCTCCTAGGCTATTTCCCTTCGGGGATTTGGGCTAATATGAAAGTTGCTTTTATAAATCTTAATTTAAATATTATTTAGAATATATTAATTCATAATTAACATATAATAAATGTATATTTAAATTTCCATTTATCCGAGAACACTTTTCCGGTCTTTTCCTTTATTCCTTCTCCGAACAACTTCGGATCTCTCCGCGGAACAATTCTGGCTTTCTCTTTCTCTACTATGATTCCATCTTACGGATGATCTCTCTCATCATACCCTTAAGTGTATCCCCTCATGGATAGGGAATGCTCTAGACATGATCTATATCAATGATCAACAAAGGGACCAGGAATGCCCATGTGACCCCTATGCATTCCATGATGACATTGTCGTTTGAACCATAAAGTGTAGAGTCCAATTTCCCTTCGTTTCTTTGATAAGACTTATAACATCCCAATTTCAGCAACCCTGATTAGTTGTCCAGAATGCAAAAATCAGGGGGAAGAAAAACTTTTTCTTGTTTAATGCTGAAGTGTTTGCTTATTGTTTGGATATGCTTATGCATATGAATGTGTATTAGCTCATATACTCCTTACCTTAACACCAGTTGACAAAAGCTACTTCTCAAAACAGTCTTGGCTTAATTTCCATATCCTCAAATGTTCTGGCATTTCAAAACCTGAGCCAAGAAGCCTTTACAAACCAACTATTTTAGTAGCCCCTATTGATCAATCTATGGAGAGCTATATAATACTATATCCTTATGTTTTCAAGACAGAACCTCCAACTACTCTCCTCTCTAGGTTTCCCAAAACACCTTTATTAAACTTTTGAGATCTACTCTTGGTAGAAATACCAAGGACTCCCACATTATTCAAATCCAACACTTCAAAATACCCATACTCACCTCAAGCTAGGCTTGATGGTAACCCTAGTAGTAGGTTTTCTTAGCTTATAAGATGAGTTGCCTTGATCTGCTGTCTGATGAATTGCCTTCATCTGCTGTTTGACTTGATTGCTTAGGAAGTAGTATGGGCCACTCTAGGAGCTCATCAGTTGGATAAATATACTTTAAACTCACCAAACCCTAAGTAAGAATACAATCTGGATCTGATCCCTAGCTACTAAGTAATCATCTAAAACCCTTAACCAGATCAGCTCTGAAGTGATCTAAAACCCTAAGTTAATGAAGACCAATATCAAGCATGGATCCCTCTACTCAATCTACTCTCCAACCTCATCCACTTGATGATCCTTTGGTACCTTGCTACCCATCAAAAGCCTCCCCTCTCACATTCTAGTCAAAATCCCCAAACCTGCCAAATTTGGCTAAGTCTGGAATCTGTTCCAACATTACCTTTTTGAATGCGTACTTTTATCAACCCTTGTGCATTTATGAAAATTCATTTGAACCATATTGTTAAACATCCTAAGGACTACCAAGGCCCACTCTTTACCTTAGTTAGATCATCCTCCAACACACTTGTTCTTGATGGTTTTGCAGGCAAGAAAATAACTTTTCCTGCAAATCTTATCAACATGCCTACCTTGACAGAAGCTCACACCATCATCAAACCTTATATAGACCAACTCCTTGCATGGTTGTGTGCTACTCATATAGTTCTATCAATATCTACTTCCCTTGTTCCAAGTGGATCTTTGTGCTTCTTAAACCCACAAGGTTTTGAAGGCTAGTTGATAATCTGCTTGGCAGGCTTATTTTATTCAAAGTTCGAAATCAATTATTGGTGAACTCAAGCAAGATCAAGCTCAAACCTCTATACCATGTTGACGTACATCACTTGGTCTATCCATCCATCTGTCCCATGCCCCAAGGGGAGATCTGAGCTCCAAGATCCAACAAGGTTTTGGTGGTATGAAAATAACATCACCCTAGATCCTCAATTCCTTGTTTTCCCATCTAATTCAAGTTAGACTTACAATTCCCAAGGTTTCAAATGCTTGCTACACCTTGTCTACATCATCTACCTTGATCATCAAGATTTATCAAAAATTATCCATAATTATTATGGCTCCAAATCTAATTAATCTCTTTAATAGACCAAATCTCAAAACCTCCTTTCCCAAGGGAAAGATTGGATTTTGCCAAAACACCTCTCCAACTTTTGGCTCATTTGAGGTCCATACATCATACATTATTCTCCCCCTTCAAAAATAAATATTTTTGAAGAGCTTTAATAATTCATTTTGCCCTTTTTCTTAAATGGCAGAAACAAGAAAGAATTGTTTAAAAATAAATTTCCTTCCCAATAAATTCCAAGAAAATTCCCCAAGATGTGTCTTGGTACCTATTACCATATCAAACCAAAAACCACACATTTCCAATTCAAAAATACCAAATGAGATTCTAGATACAATTTTTGCTCTATTTGAATAAATGGTTTTTAGTGGACATTAACTCCTTATAAAAATCTAAAATAAATCCTAGATAGACTTCTTGACCTCCTTTATCTTCCAGTACCATTTCCCCATCTTGTCCAATGCAAGCTTTTAGACTTTCTTCATAGCCACCTATTTGACCAATTTGCCAAGTTAGCAAACCCTCCAATCAAAAAAACCACCAAACCTACACCAACTTGGTCAAACAAACTTGCACAACACACCTCTCATACCTCTGGTCGAAATACACTATAGCACCCCTCCCCCCTTGTCTCTTGTGCTTGGCAAGGTAGTAGAGAGAGAGTGAGAAAGGAGAGACAAGCCACTTGTGGCCAACCAATAGTAGCACTACCTCATCCTCTCCGTCCCTGCCAACTAGGTGACTCACACTACCCCTCCACCGCCCTTCTTGACCAATCCCAAGCCAGCTCCACCCCTCCTCCATGTCCAAAATGGACATTTCCCCTCTTGACCTCCCACCTCAGTTTAAATAGGTCATAGGCCACCCCCGTGCCTCCCCTGCCCCTCATTCGCTCCCCTCTCTTATCCCCGACCTCCCCAGCCTCTCCCCTTCGTTACCTTGCCCGTGAGAAGCAGAGAGCAAGCTCTCAGCCTCCTCCCTCTCCTCGAGCTAAGCTCCCTTTCCCGTGCCCCCCTCCTCTGCATGTCACTCCACTGGACTCCCCTTGACCGTGTGCATCTAACCCTTCTTGTTTCTCTTCTCAGGAACCCCCCAGAATGACGTCGCCGGGAACCTCCAAGCCACCCGCCGGTCGTCCTCATGCGCGAGCGTCTTCCTGAGGAATAAAACCCCACTGCCGTCCCTTGTTAGGCTCGTCGCGGACTACCGCGTCACCCTGGAGCCTCCCCAGCGCCCCTCCGTGCCCCAGGTGAGCTCCCCGCCGCTGCCCGACGCATCTAGGGTTTGCCTCGTCACCGGCGGTGTCTCAGCGAGGGAGACGACCCGGGGCCGTGGATCGCCTCTTGATCCAACGGCCCAGGAGGCCCCATATCGCTTCGACCGCCGCGGTCGCTGACCAGCGGGACCCGCCCAGCGGGATTCGAATCCGCCTCCCATGTGTGCGCCGCCTAGGTGGGCCGAATTCCCCGGCGCGGCCCAACTCCCTGCTGGATCTGGCCTGGCCTCCCTTCTCAGTTTTATTCTTTTTTCAGATCTGCTGGTATATGGCTGCTAGGTTTAAATCAAAATAAAAATGGAAACTATACTCTTTGCCTAGATCACCATTTCTAACAAGTACCTTTGTGTGCTGTGCAACATGCAGAACTAGCCACTTGCCAAAAATAATTTTTATTATTTACTGGCATTAAATCCACTAAGTTGTATCTTTTTCACTAAATAATTTCCAAAGTGAGTTGTACATACCCAAATGGTATGATCCAAAGTGGACTTAGCCTCATGCCAAGTGGAGCATTTGTTTTCCTGTAGTAAAAATAACAAGAACAGTCCTTTTCTGTATTTAGGATTTTCCCTAGGCCAAACTATAATTTTTTGACCTGATTCCAATTCCCAGGGAAGTGGTACATCAGTGTTTGTCAAAATCCAAGAGCTGAAGAATTATTGAGATTCTCAGGATTTCTAGTGAATTAAATATTTCTATATGTAGTATTATCACTAGATAAATCACTACGGTAGCTCTCCAACTCCAAAAAGGTTGATTACCATTTCTACATAAAGGTATTATGAATACCTACAATGTGTCCTTGGAATCAAATCAAAACCTTTTGTAGATTTAATCTGGTTAAAAAGACAGAAATCCCACAGAACTTCCTTTGGGATTTTCTTGAGGAAATTCTGGTTATTCTTTTGACTTGATTCCAACTCTCAGAAACTCGGTACATCAAACCCTACAAAATTATCCAAGGAAATAATTTTTGGAGCTCCGGAACTATTCTGGTGAATTATCTCCTAAAACTGGAGTTTATTTCACTAGAAAAATTCATAAGAAATTAAAGAAAAGTGATAAAATCTTGAAACCACTTTTGTTGGTCTTGTTTTGTCAAAACCTACCTGATGGTATTCTGGTTGCACATTGATACCATACTTACCCAGGCCTTGGTCCCAAACCCCTTCATTAGTGGTTTTGACCATTTCCCGAATAACGAAAATCCCACCACTTCAAATAAGGTTTTTGCAATGGTTCTAAACCCAACCACTCAAAACCTACTGAATATTATAATT
This sequence comes from Avena insularis, assembly GCA_023614405.1. NCBI lineage: Eukaryota > Viridiplantae > Streptophyta > Magnoliopsida > Poales > Poaceae > Avena > Avena insularis. The sequence goes on along the minus strand of CM042688.1, from coordinate 411,087,497 downwards.
GTATTGTCCACTTTCTTGCTATGTGAATGTCCACTTGTATGCCTTGTATTGATTGTGGTCTTGCTTGCTTGCATGTATACTCGATGACGACGATAGTTGCGCTTGTATTGACGCCGAGAAGAAGAGATCTTATTATTATTGGTATTGGTATTCTTGGTTATATAAATAAGAAGTCCAGGGACATATTGCCATATTGCTGATCATCAGGCAAGCTACCTTCTTTCTCATAAGCCTGGTCCTACTATTTTACTTATGCATGTTTTACTTACTGTTTTATGAAAACTGCATTGTTTCACTATATGATGTCGTATATCTGGTAGTGGTTTGGCTCCTCCAAATCATTACTCAATGGTACTACTAAGTACAACCCTCTCGATGATGCCTATTTGTCCCTAGTATGGTAGATGGTGTAACACACCATACCCCTTTGGAGACCCCGATTTAGCCGAAGCAAAGCTATAGGATGGGAAGACCCCGAAAAAGTTTTACCAAATGTTTTATGATAAAACCCTAGTGAGGTGGGACCTCCCAAGAGATGTTGAGAAAGAAAAAGGTTTTGTTTTACAAAATGTTGGAGGAAAAAGGTTTACGAAAACACACTCGGTTCTTTACAGTTTAGCTATAACAACTTAACCCTGTGCAACCACATTAATCTAGAATGGGACATGGCTGGATTTGATGTTTGTCTATTCCGGTATAAGCTGCCTCTCAACTACTATAGGGGGATATAACAATCCCTGGAGGGTGGGCCTTCTCTGGCAGGGTCCATGTAAAACATCGACCGGGAGAAGGAATGAAGGGTCTGCTGGCCTCCACGCGTTACTATGAGCCCCTCATTGAAAGCACACACTAGGGAAGTGGAAAATGCGCTTCGGTTGGTCCTCGGTACCCGACGTCCTGGTTTTGAGGGGAGTAACACTCATAGGGTAGGCACTTATATTGGAGTGGGCATCCGGTGAGTCTTGATCGGTTACTCGACCCACGATCGGTGTAGATCAGGGTAGTGTACTCGGATGGTCTGGGTAAAGTGTGCAACCTCTGCAGAGCATAAATCTATTCGAATAGCCATGTCCGTGGTTATGGACATGTTGGACAAACTTCTGTAGAGCGGTGCTAGTTTTGTTTTCAAAAAGGATTTTGGAAAAGAAATGGCTTTGGAAATGTTTTGACCACGGGATGGTCGTAAAGGAGAAAGGTTTTGACCATGGGATGGTCGGAAGGAGGACGGAGTTTGGTCGTGGGATGACCATAAGACCGGAACCGATCCTAGTGTTTCCAAAACTTTTCAAAAAGGTTTCCAAAATGTTTTACACAAGTTTTCAAAAAAGATATGTAGATGCTATATCTACAAGAGAAACTAATTGAGAAAAGAACCCCTCTTGGAGCCCTCCTACTACCACCGCCATATTGCATATCCTCTTGTTATTCTTATTCTCTTAAGGTGGTTTGCGAGTACATTCAAAGTACTCACTGGCATTGTCCCTGGCTATTAACTTGGTCAGATATCAAGAAGAGGATGAAGTTGACGGCTATTCAGGCTAGGACGTTCTCCTAGTCAGTTGCCTATAGGTTAAGGCATGGCTCGGGCTCTACGCTTAATGAACTTTCGCTGATGATTGATTGATGTAGCCATAATGTCAACTAAGGTATGACAGGTATTCGTTATGGATTGGATGTTTACTTTGATACTTGTCTATTATATGCCACGACTAACTGATCATGGGATCGTGGTTGTATGCATAATAGGGATTCCCGGAGGATTAATCCGGGGGCCCCACAAAGTTGGTATTAGAGCCATCTTGACTATAGGAGAGCCTTAGTTAGCATGGTCGTTAGACAGGAACCTTATTTTGAAAACCCTGGCTTTCGAAAACTAGTTTCTCAATGAGTTTCAAAAAGTTCTACTTCTTCTCTTACTCTAAGTAAATGCTTTCGAAAATGGTTTCCTCTAACTCTCGTCCAAACTTCAAACCTAAGGATTTTAAATAACTAGGATCGAGAACCAGGTAAAGACAATGAGAACAAGATGAAGACAAGCAACTACCAGCAAACACAAGGAGACTACAATATTGCTCTACCAGCGGAATCCCCATAATTAGAAGACATCTAGTGTTGTACTATCAAGAAGGGTCCAAGATACGACGAAGGCTACATATGCAAGATAGTGACTCCGACCTGAAGAAAGATGATACCTAGGGACAATAGTCCTAAGAATAGGATTCCCCTACATCGCGAGTAGTTAACTCCTTGGTCCCTGGCGTTGACCGTGTTTGCTTTCCTAAGTGCATCCTGTGTTGCTTGATGTGTGTTGTTTGCCGAGGACATTGCGAACCCCTTGCTCTGTTCGCCTTGTTTGTATGTTCTAGTTTGCTTTGACCTCCTTAAAAATGTTACTCGAGGAGCGATAACCCACCTAGTAACTCAGGAAACCCCTGTGCTAGCTGTCGGTAATGAGACCTAGACTAACCTCGAGAGTCTATGAGCCAAAAAGCATCGCAATTACCAGGCGTTCGACATCGTCAAGTTAGAACAACTCGAAGACTTCACCTCAGCAGGACGGCATACCTCATCAAACTCACCTCTCAAGACTCATCAATAGCGCAACACTCCCTTGTTCATCGGTCTACTACAGCAAGAATCCCGTTGGAGCTGGAAGTCGATCACCGAAGGATCCTCAATATCCACAAGAAACCACCTGATAAGTCAACCAAGACAAGAAGTGAAGACCTAAGCACACTAACCTTTAGTGTATTAGAGCTTCTGACCGCCTCAGGAGACTAACTAATCTAGTCGACCCTACCCAAAATAACGGAATGATCCTCCCTAGAAGGTCAGAACTACCCCTATTGTCAGATGATTACGAAGTGTGAAGACAACGAGTGCACTCCGCCATCAAGCAGAAGCAACAAATGCCAATGAAGACAGCTTACCCGACGTTGACTGTTTCAACGCTGACTAACTACTAGCAAGAAAAGACGTAAACCGCTAACTTGTGCTGAGCTAACTCCTTAAAGCTTCATTAAGAAACCACCCTCGATAAGGATTAAGCGATAAGACGTCACTCGAAGACCCCAGCTCAAGACTCCGGGAAGATACAGCCTTCCACTAACATCAGGTCAGCACTCCCAGACAGAAGATCTGCACCACTCCTAAAGCACCTTAGTGAAGCTCTAAGGTGGAAAGACTGCATCTTTCCACTCAATCCTCAGAACACTGTCTACCGGAAGATACTTCAGAAAAGATCCCCAGATCCGACGTCTTTTCGCCAAGTAGCAACTCGCGGTTCATCAGAGGAGAAACAAACTGAAGATTCTACGAAATCCCTTCGCTACGTCAGCTGCAAACCTATCCGAAGGACCCAAGGATCTCTAAACGCTCAGTTCGAATTGCTTAGAGCACGTGACACTGCAATGGCTCCAACAGACTAAGTATGAATGATCATAGTATATAAGCCCGTAGGACCTACCTTCGCGGAAGTCATCGGAAGATTCCAACTCTAGAAGAAAGAGTGACGATAGTCTTCAAAACATCAATCCACGACTCCAAGAAGGAAGGACTATGTCAACTCTCCAATCTACCCCAGTTTAATCCTAAGGGGGAAAGAGTGCATGTTTCCCACAAAAATAGGGTAACCCTTTGCTGAAGCAAACTCAGGAGTCTCGACCCTAAAATCATTAATTAGGATACACTACGACCCTAAGGAAGAGCTATGAATCCTTAGAGAGAGGTACTCCCAGCTGTAGATTCTATCCTCCGATGTGTACTCTGTGAAGTTCAGCATCGAGATAGTCTGCCTAGCTTAAGCCCTCGAGACATCGAGCCCCGAAGGAATATAAGATCATCTCTCGAAATCAATACTGGACTCTGCTCAACTCTCCGTGCATCCCGGAAGACTGAAGCTCAACTTCATCAATGTAGTAACCACTTCCAAAGATGGAGTCCGTAAGATAGTACACGTAAGACACCTAGTATCAACCAGACTGAAAATCCCCTAACCCTACTCTCCTGAATCTCGGGACGAGATTCTTTTAAGGGGGAAAGGTCTATAACATCCCAATTTCAGCAAACCTGATTAGTTGTCCAGAATGCAAAAATCAGGGGGAACAAAAACTTTTTCTTGTTTAATGCTGAAGTGTTTGCTTGTTGTTTGTATATGCTTATGAATATGAATGTGTATTAGCTGATATACTCCTTACCTTAACACCAGTTGACAAAAGCTACTTCTCAAAACAGTCTTGGCTTAATTTCCATATTCTCAAATGTTCTGGCATTTCAAAACCTGAGCCAAGAAGCCTTTGCAAACCACCTATTTTAGTAGCCCCTATTGATCAAACTATGGAGAGCTATATAATACTATCTCCTTATGTTTTCAAGACAGAACCTCCAACTACTCTCCTCTCTAGGTTTCCCAAAACACCTTTATTAAACTTTTGAATTCTACTCTTGGTAGAAATACCAAGGACTCCCACCTTATTCAAATCCAACACTTCAAAATACCCATACTCACCTCAAGATAGGTCTGATGGTAACCCCAGTAGTAGGTTTTCTTAGCTTATAAGATGAGTTGCCTTGATCTGCTATTTGATGAATTGCCTTGATCTGCTGTTTGACTTGATTGCTTAGGAAGTAGTATGAGCCACTCTAGGATCTCATCAGTTGGATCAATATACTTTAAACTCACCAAACCCTAAGCATACAATCTGGATCTGATCCCTAGCTACTAAGTAATCATCTAAAACCCTTAACCAGATCAGCTCTGAAGTGATCTAATTCCAGAAGCTTCCAAGTCAATGAAGACTTATATCAAGCATGGATCCCTCTACTCAATATACTCTCAAAACTCATCCACTTGATGATGCTTTGGTACCTTGCTACCCATCAAAAGCCTCCCCTCTCACATTCTAGTTAAAACCCCCAAACCTGCCAAATTTGGCTAAGTCTGGAATCTGTTCCAACATCACCTTTTTGAATGCGTACTTTTATCAACCCTTGTGCATTTATGAAAATTCATTTGAACCATATTGTTAAACATCCTAAGGACTACCAAGGCCCACTCTTTACCTTAGTTAGATCATCCTCCAACACACTTGTTCTTGATGGTTTTGCAGGCAAGAAAATAACTTTTCCTGCAAATCTTATCAACATGCCTACCTTGACAGAAGCTCACACCATCATCAAACCTTATATGGACCAACTCCTTGCATGGTTGTGTGCTACTCATATAGTTCTATCAATATCTACTTCCCTTGTTCCAAGTGGATCTTTGTGCTTCTTAAACCCACAAGGTTTTGAAGGCTAGTTGATAATCTGCTTGGCAGGCTTATTTTATTCAAAGTTCGAAATCAATTATTGGTGAACTCAAGCAAGATCAAGCTCAAACCTCTATACCATGTTGACGTACATCACTTGGTCTATCCATCCATCTGTCCCATGCCCCAAGGGGAGATCTGAGCTCCAAGATCCAATAAGGTTTTGGTGGTATGAAAATAACATCACCCTAGATCATCAATTCCTTGTTTTCCCATCTAGTTCAAGTTAGACTTACAATTCCCAAAGCTTGCAAATGCTTGCTACACCTTGTCTACATCATCTACCTTGATCATCAAGATTTATAAAATATTATCCATAATTATTATGGCTCCAAATCTAATTAATCTCTTTAATAGACCAAATCGCCAAAACTCCTTTCCCAAGGGAAAGTTTGGATTTTGCCAAAACACCTCTCCAACTTTTGGGTCATTTGAGGTCCAGACATCATACCTTATTCTCCCCTTCAAAAATAAATATTTTTGAAGAGCTTTAATAATTCTTTTTGCCCCTTTTCTTAAATGGAAGAAACAAGAAATAATTGTTTAAAAATACTTTTCCTTCCCAATAAATTTCAAGAACATTCCCCAAGATGTGTCTTGGTACCTATTACCATCTCAAACCAAAAACCACACATGTCCAATTCAAAAATACCAAATGAGATTCTAGAAACCATTTCTGCTCTATTTGAATAAATGGTTTTTAGTGGACATTAACTCCTTATAAAAATCCTAGATAGACTTCTTGACCTCCTTTATCTTCCAGTACCATTTCGCCATCTTGTCCAATGCAAGTTTTTAGACTTTCTTCATAGCCACCTATTTGACCAATTTGCCAAGTTAGCAAACCCTCAAATCAAAAAAACCACCAAACCTACACCAACTTGGTCAAACAAACTTGCACAGCACACCTCTCATACCTCTGGTCGAAATACACTGTAGCACCCCTCCCCCCTCCACCCCTTGTCTCTTATGCTTGGCAAGGTAGTAGAGAGAGAGTGACAAAGGAGAGACAAGCCGCTTGTGGCCAACCAACAGTAGCACTACCTCATCCTCTCTGTCCCTGCTAACCAGGTGACTCACACTACCCCTCCACCGCCCTTCTTGAGCAATGCCAAGCCAGCTCCACCCCTCCTCCATCTCCAAAATGGACATTTCCCCTCTTGAGCTCCCACCTCAGTTTTAATAGGCCAGACGCCACCCCCATGCCTCCCCTGCGCCTCATTCGCTCCCCTCTCTTATCCCCGAGCTCCCTAGCCTCTCCCCTTTGCTGCCTTGCCCATGAGAAGTAGAGAGCAAGCTCTCGGCATCCTCCATCTCCTCAAGCTAAGGTCCCTCTCCCGTGCTCGCCCTCCTCTCCATGTCACTCCGCTGGACTCCCCTTGACCGTGTGCATCTAACCCTGCTTGTTTCTCTGCTCAGGAACCCCCCAGAACGACGTCGGCGGGAACCTCCGAGCCACCCGCCGGTCGTCCTCACGCGTGAGCGTCTTCCCGAGGAAGAAAACCCCACTGCCGCCCCTCGTCGGGCTCGTCGCGGACTAACGCGTCACCCTGAAGCCTCCCCAGCGCCCCTCCACGCCCCAGGTGAGCTCCCCGCTGCCTCCTGACGCGTCTAGGGTTTGCCCCGTCGCTGGTGGTGTCTTAGCGAGGGAGACAACCCGGGGCCGTGGATCGCCTCTTGATCCAACGGCCTAGGAGCCCCCGTACCCCTTCGGCTGCCGCGGTCGCTGACCAGCGGGATTCGAATCTGCCTCCCGCATGTGTGCCGCCCAGGTGGGCCGAATTCCCCGGTGCGGCCTAACTCCCTCTTGGATCCGGCCTGGCCTCCCTTCTCAGTTTTTCTTTTCCAGATCTGCTGGTATATAGCTGCTAGGGTTAAATCAAAATAAAAATGGAAACTACACTCTTTGCCTAGATCACCATTTCTAACAAGTACCTTAGTGTGTTGTGCCACATGCAGAACTGGCCGCTTGCCAAAAATAATATTTATTATTTACTGGCATTAAATCCAATAAACTGTATCTTTTTCACTAAATAATTTCCACAGTGAGTTGTACATACCCAAATGGTATGATCCAAAGTTCATATGGTGGGTAGTTGATGCACCTAGCTCATGGACTTAGCCTCATGCCAAGTGGAGCATTTGTTTTCCTGTAGTAAAAATAACAAGAACAGTCCTTTCCTGTCGTTAGGATTTTCGCTAGGCCAAACTATGAATTGTTTTGACATGATTCTAGTTCCCAGGGAAGTGCCACATCAGGGTATGTCAAACTCCAGTAGCTGAAGAATTATTGAGATTCTGAGGATTTCTAGTGAATTAAATATTTCTGTATGTAGTATTATCACTAGATAAATCACTACAGTAGCTCTGCAACTCCAAAAAGGCTGATTACAATTTCTACAGAAAGGTACTCTAAATAACTACAATGTGTCCTTGGAATCAAATCAAAATCTTCTGTAGATTTAGTTTTGTTAAAAAGGCAAAAACACCACAGAACTGCCTTTGGGAATTTCCTGAGGACATTCTGGTAATTATTTTGACTTGATTCAAACTCTCAGCTATTCACTGCATCAAACCCTACAAAATCATCCAAGGAAATAATTTTTGGAGCTCCAGAACTATTCTGGTGAATTATCTCCTAAAACTAGAGTTTATTTCACTAGAAAAAATCATAAGAAATTAAAGAAAAGTGATAAAATCTTGAAACCACTTTTGTTGGTCTTGTTTTGTCAAAACCTACCTGATGGTATTCTGGTTGCACTTTGATACCATACTTACCCAGGCCTTGGTCCCAAACCACTTCATTAGTGATTTTGACCATTTCCCGAATAAAGGAAATCCCACCACTGCAAATAGGGTTTTTGCACTGGTTCTAAACCGAACCACTCAAAACCTACTGAATATTATAATTGTATTGTCCACTTTCTTTCTGTCTGAATGTCCACTTGTATGCCTTGTTTTGATTGTGGTCTTTCTTGCTTGCATGTATCCTCGATGATGACGACAGTTGCGCTTGTATTGACGCCGAGAAGAAGAGATCTTATTATTATTGGTATGTGTATTCTTGGTTATCTAAAGAAGAAGTCCAGGGACATATTTCCATATTGCTGATCATCAGGCAAGCCACCTTCTTGCTCATAAGCCTCGTCCTACTATTTTACTTATGCATGTTTTACTTACTGTTTTATGAAAACTGCATTGTTTCACTATATGATGTTGTATATATGGTAGTGGTTTGGCTCCTCCAAACCATTACTCAATGGTAATACTAAGTACAACCCTCTCGATGATACCTATTTGTCCCTAGTATGGTAGACGGTGTAACACACCATCCCCCTTTGGAGACCCCGATTTAGCCGAAGCAAAGCTATAGGATGGGAAGACCCTGGAAAAGTTTTACCAAATGTTTTATGATAAAACCTTGGTGAGGTGGGACCTCCCAAGAGATGTTGAGAAAGAAAAAGGTTTTGTTTTACAAAATGCTAGAGGAAAAAGGTTTACAAAAACGCACCTGATTCTTTACAGTTTAGCTATAACAACTTAACCCTATGCAACCACATTACTCTGGAATGGGACATGGCTGGATTTGATGTTTGTATATTCCGGTATAAGATGCCTCACAACTACTACAGGGGGATATAACAATCCCTAGTGGGTGGGCCTTCTCTAGCAGGGTCCATGTAAAACATCGACCGGGAGAAGGAACGAAGGGTCTGCTGGCCTCCACGTGTTACTATGAGCCCCTTATTGAAAGCACACACTTGGGAAGTGGAAAATGCGCTCCGGTTGGTCCTCGGTACCCGACATCCCAGTTTTGAGGGGAGTAACACACATAGGGTAGGCACTTATATTGGAGTGGGCATCCGGAGAGTCTTGATCGGTTACTCGACCCATGATCGGTGTAGATCAGGGTAGTGTACCCGGATGGTGTGGGTAAAGTGTGCAACCTCTGCAGAGCGTAAATCTATTTGAATAGCCATGTCCACGGTTATGGACGGGTTGGACGAACTTCTGTAGAGCGGTGCTGGTTTAGTTTTCAAAAAGGATTTCAAAAAAGAAATGGCTTTGGAAATGTTTTGACCATGGGATGGTCATAAAGGAGAAAGGTTTTGACCATGGGATGGTCGGAAGGAGGGAGGAGTTTGGTCATGGGACGACCAGAAGACGGGAACAAATGGGTACCCCAATCCTAGTGTTTCCAAAACTTTTCAAAAAGGTTTCCAAAATGTTTTACATAAGTTTTCAACAAAGATATGTAGATGCTATATCTACAAGAGAAATTAATTGATAAAAGAACCCCTCTTGGAGCCCTCCTACTACCACCGCCATATTGCATATCCTTTTGTTATTCTTATTCTCTTAAGATGGTTTGCGAGTACATTCAAAGTACTCACTGGCATTGTCCCTGGCTATTAACTTGGTCAGATATCAAGAAAAGGATGAAGTTGACGGCTATGTGGGCTAGGACGTTCTCCTAGTCAGTTGCCTATAGGTTAAGGCATGGCTCGGGATCTACGCTTAATGAAGTTCCGCTGATGATTGATCGATGTAGCCATAATGGAAAATAAGGTATGACAAGTATTCGTTGTGTATTGGATGTTTACTTTGATACTTGTCTGTTATATGCCACGACTAACTGATCATGGGATTGTGGTTGTATGCATAACAGGGATTCTCGGAGGATTAATCTGGGGGCCTCACAAGACTTGTCTGAGATCCAATCATTGGTATCTCATACCTTGTTCAATCCCATTACCAACAAGTTCCGTTTTACTTGTTACTGTGATATTACATCCCCGTGACCTAGTCACATGTTGCAACATTTATGGATGTAATCTCACTAAGCCGGCCGTATGTATCTTACCCGTCACGTGGGTGAATAGATCCCGCTCTTGTAGTCACATGTAGTCTACAGTTCCTCTAGAATACCTAACATACACCTTTATGATCACCATTTAACCATGTGACGTTTGATGCAGTCAAAGCAGGGTCAGGAAACAGTGAGTAATATGAACTCACGGTCTAAGGAAAAGGAGACTAGTTTTATTTATTGCAACAATGAACTATACGACTTGATCGTGTCGCAATCTTTCGAGGAATGTCCATCACATCATTCACCAATGGTATGACCTCGTTGTCAATTGGCATAAATGCCCATGATCTTGAAACCCAGATCATCGTCACTACCAACAAACTAGTATGGATAGAGGCTACTAGGGACTTGGTTTGTTTCATACCACACCTGTACCAATGTTTCTACTTGATACAGTTATAGCAAAATATGAAACTATTATAAACTAATTGAGATATGACAATAAAAACCTATTTATTATTTTCCTCTAGGGCATATCTCTTTCAGTCTCCCACTTGCACTAGAGAACAAATAACCTAGCTCTAATTTTACTCATCATAAACCATATAACATATGCGTTTATGGATCATGCATGCTCACGGGAAACGTCTTGTCCATGTTCTATTTTACCAGATCATTATATTTTTTGCAAATCGTTAATGGCTTCCTAATTTTTATATTCATACCATTATCTTATAATGGGTTGAAGTATTTGTTTGGCGACAAAGTGAGACTTTGTTTCTAGTGTTTATAATGATGGCCTTTTCACTTTTGTCATCTAAACTTCGCAACACACTTTGCAATCCTTTGTGTAGGCACGGGAATTACGGAAACAGAGTGAGGTCAGTTTGCAGGAGCCTACAGTGACTTCAGATCAACCTCACAGGCTTTCTCCTGGGCACTGTGCCCTGGGACACACCCCCTGCATAAAGACGAACTAGTCCCGTCACAACAATATACATCACATCAGATGGAGCCTTTATACTTCTATATCTATGTAGATCCTAGTGCATGAAATGCAGCTATGCGCCTTACTTTGCTTCTTGTCATTTAAGTACAAACTCAATTCTGGTTCAGTGATCAATTCAAGAATCACTTAAAGACATGTTCTTATAATTAAGAGTTTGTCCTACCAACCAAAACCTTGGGCCTCATTACGTCGAGTATACAATATGGTTGTATGGAAGAACCTATGGCTGAGGCATAGGAGATACAACACATCTCTTTCTTTCTTTCAACCATAGTTGTAATACTAACTCAATGCTTCATATAGTAAGGACTTCTTTATTACCTTGTTCCATTCTGAACTTATTTAGAATCTTGTCTAGGAGATTCTGAACATCTTCAGAATCAAGTCTAAGAAGCATTCAACGTTTAATGTTTATTAAACTCACCAATCTATCTCGATAGATCTCATTGTTTAATAACTTTCAACTTCCTCCTTATTTTCCTACTTAAATGTTATTAACAGCAATCACATCATTCATATATGTTGCCTACATATCCCACAATGATTTCATGCTCCCACTCAAATGTGGCATCCATATTTGAGATCCACGGATTTCACTTAGCTCCCACTCAAAATATGTCAGTTACATATTATGATTTTTCCAAGCTACTTGGCTCCCACTCAAATCCAGGTCCTCCCAATAACCTTGGACATTCCAAAATTCTTTGATTATCATCAAATCGAGAATTCCACTAATGAGTTTTCAATATCCATTTCTTTCTTCCACTTAGGTCCATCACGCTTCTTTGTATTTCATAGGTATGTCTTGTTCAAAACATGACAAGTGAATCAATAATATAACGTCACAAACTTGTAGAATATATAGTTGAATCCTACTTTCTTTAGTAAAAGTATTCGCTGAAAATGATCATTATCATTGGTTTCTCCTCTATTTGTAGAGTTCGGTTTCATAGAACAAATTCCGCTGCGCCACTCAACAATAGGTAAGGTCAAATACCTTGTTTTGATATTTTACTTTCTTCCACCTGTATCTTCATCAAGACATGTCAACTTTGGAAAACGGCAGGTTTGCCCCTTGTGGAACATGTATTCATAGTTGCCTATGAATACGCTACAAAAACTTGTTTATTCACTACGATTTCGACTTATCAAAATCTCTAGAAACTCGAACGTGCCATAACTCTTATGGTGTTGTTTCCACAAATCATTAGATGTTCCTATGTATTTCAACTGAGTGTTTGCTCAATTTGATCTCTAACTCTAAACGATAACTATAACAGCGATAAGAGATAATATTATACCATATGTATCTAATACATAATGATTATGATGTTTAGACATTTCAATATAGTTTGAACTATCCATTTTTCATAATTTGTGAAACATCTTTCACAAGTCCTTTTATGCCAAAATTAACTTTAAATACTTTAGTCATGTCGATCAAATAGAATAGACTTTGTATTTCTGTTAATTCAATATCCCACTTTGTTGTGAACTTATTTAAATAATTCAAATCATTTCAAACTTAAGTTTCATTAAGTAAATATGCTTGTTTACTTAAGTCCACAATAAAATAATGATTTCCAATTTCTTGTTGAAAATACGATACATCACTATGTATAAGATTCAACATTTGTTCGCATATCGTCATTTTACCAGAATGCATAGTTTTAGTCATTCTACCCAAGAGGCATGGTTTTGGAAAGTCTCTAGATTAAGTATCTAAGACCCCGATCTTCATTTAGAATGAAAAATGCAATAACCAAAATGACTTAAACTTATAGTGTCATTTCATTATTAAACTTTGGATATCTTTTAGCATTCTAATCCTTTATAAATGATTAAACTATTATCATTAACACAGTGATGAGAATAACTCATTTATAATCATAATGTGACCATAAGGTATTGTTCATAAGAATAGTACAACTAGCTTATAACTCGTTCATATGAATAATTGTCTCGCCAATAGCAAGACACACAAACAAGGACTACAAAATTATATTCAAGTCCACTAATCTAAATGATAAACTTTGAGGAAAGGGGTGATGTCGGCCATCAAATATTTTTCTTGCCGTCATCAAGTCACATTGCCTCAAATCCAGCAATTCTCAAGCAGATCATCCTGTTTTCACAAAGCAGGACAAGTATCAAATACTTTGCAAACTTCAGCAATTTTTTGCAAGAATTACACTTATAACTTTGTATATCTAACATATACCTTTTTCATCCATGACCTCCATTGCAATCAAGCCCTTCTAAGAGTTCACAACTATAATGCAAGATTGCTAAGTGATTCTTCAAATATTCTCTTTTCATCCATGATGGAGGAAAACTCATCCAACGGCTCATACTTTATGTGCCATATCTTGCATAATACAAAAATGTAGTCCAACTCTCCGACGGATGGAGAATGCTTATTGGATGATAATGGAGAAAACACAAACATTGCAGAGTCATCAGACCATCTCCTAATGGTTATTGTATCAAGAAGAGAAGATCACCTTTTACAAGGATATCCCTCAGGCATGGGTATTAATCTATGAAGTTGGACCATTTTGCTAAGTTCCACATCAAGCAATAAAATTTCCCATGGTCGCAAAGTACCACAATGGGATAGTCCATGATCTACTAAGATATTTGCAAACAGACATCTAGACTAAGTTCATAATATGAGTGCAATTTATAATTGATCTCCCAATAAAATTGTCATCCCCTGGACGATTTTAGTGATCACATGATCCCAATCCTCTACACCACCCCCGATCGTCACGGTCAGCAATTCAGTATCAAAGGTAGACATTTCCCAATGTCAATCACATAATCCATGTGACTCATGCTCGATCTTTCGATCTCTTATGTTCCGAGGCCATGTATACACATACTAGGCTCGCCAAATCAAACTTGTGTGTATTCGCTGTGCAACATGGCTTACACCCACTGTATGCGAACGCAGATATGTCTAGCCCCCGATCGTCAAGGTCGGCTTCATAATGAAGAACTTTCTTGGTGGTGCACACACAAGGGGAACACTATCATTGGAATTAAATAGGGATTATCTTATTTTCTATCGTTGAGTATCTAATACTAGCACACAATAAGATGTAAAACAGGTATCAACATCACATGCATATTTTGTGATATGATATGGTCCTTCTTCTTGCTCCTTGATCTCCATCGAGCGATTTAGCATGATCTCAATCTTGCCCCTGGTTTGACACAAAGTCCACGACGCCACCACCCGGTCGTCCATCGGAACAATGACTATTACTACATAACTTAGTAACATAAAAGTAAACTACTTTACCTTCGTCATGACCATGACCATATCAAATCACATGCCCTCCTGGAAAATAAAGTTAGGCGCCTCTACTTTATCTATTGCAAGTTTTACGTGGTTGTTAGGGCTTTCGCAATAGAACCGTTTCTAATCTACAAACTTTCTAACCACAACATGGATCCAACAGTTGTCTCTACTACACCCCTTTCAGGGCCCTCCTTTGTAAATGCTATATCCACTATTGAATGAGAGATAGACACCCGCTAGCCACTTATACAATATAGGCCGTATGTTGAGCGTGGAACCAGTCTCGCGTATGAATAAGCGTAAGGTCGGTCTGGGCCGCTTCATCAAACAATACTGCGATATAAACAAGTACACATTAGAGGGTAACAACTAAGGGAACAATGCCCGCACAATACTTATGTGTACTGGCCGTACAACATTCCTACACATAGATCCGCTCTGATACCGTTGAAGGGTTCTGTAGCAGAAAACAAAAAATCCTACGATTGGAACTCTAACACGCCCAAGATCTATCTTTGTAGTAATGAAATAACGAACGGAGCGAATAGAATACATACCCTTGTACACCATATGTGGTTAACATTCCGAGAGAAACGTGGTTGATGTAGTCGAACTCGTAGCCAGCCTCAAGGTCGAGAAGCTCCTCACAGGTCACCCCTTGCTCCTTCTTCATCGTGCAGTAGCTCCGGCTAACGACATTTAAGTGCCCCAAGTGTTGCACCTCGTGGCTTCGTACACATCCGGTGTACGATGATACCTCCATCTCCTCGATCCCGCCAGGAGTGCGGAAGTTGATATGCAGCTAGGAATCCCTGTAGCGCAACAGCATGCTACAAGTGTGGCGTCTCTTGCACCGGACAGTCCTTACTTGGGACTATGCCAACGCATGGAGACTAGAGAGAGGGAAGGAGAAAGTCAACCAAAGGACTTCTCCAATTGTATATTGGTGTGTCTTTAGTCCTCCCAATGGCACCCCTATATATTGGCGGAGAGGGGTGTGCCCTTCCCATTAGGTTAGCCATGTGGGACTATTAGTAAAGGAAAAATACCAGGAATTTCCGTCCTAGCCTGTTGCACCAATTTCAATCAGCCTAATAGGTAAAGAGAAGCAACAACAGACAATAGCCTGGGGAAGCCCCGGCCGGGTGGGCCTTGCGCGGCCCATCCGCGCTTGCCTCTCATTCCTGCCCGGCGGCGGTGACTAGCGTCCTACGCCTAGACCAGCATGCGCCTCGCGGCCCACCTGGCAGTCTAGGTGGCGGGCGGTAGTTGCTAGCCCCGGGTGGGCTGGCTCCCGTCCCGCGTGGCCCGTCGTGGTGATCGGCCGAGCACCCAGTCCGCCTGCTCCCCGCGCGCCCATGGGCCGGGTTGAGCTAGCTGGACCCCGACGGCTGGTTGGCTGTCACCTGCCTCCCGTGCGGCGGCTATTATTTGTTGCCTATGTGGGTTGTTAGCTGTTTTCCTTTTTCTTTTTCTGTAGCTTTTCTCCTAGGCTATTTCCCTCTAGGGATTTGGCCTAATATGAATGTTGCTTTTATAAATCTTAATTTAAATATTATTTAGAATATATTAATTCATAATTAGCATATAATAAATGTATATTTAAATTCCCATTTATCCAAAAACACTTTTCTGGTCTTTTCCTTTATTCTTTCTCTAAACAACTTAGGATCTCTTTGCAGAACAATTCCAGCTTTCTCTTTCTCTACTGTGATTCCATCTTACGGATGATCTCTCTCATCGTACCCTTAAGTGTATCCCCTCATGGCTCGGGAATGCTCTAGACATGATCTATATCAATGATCAACAAAGGGGCCAAGGATGCCCATGTGACCCCTATGCATTCCATGATGACAATGTCATTTGAACCGTAAAATGTAGAGTCCAATTTCCCTTGGTTTCTTTGATACGAATTGTCCGTGATCCTATCATTGGTATCTTATACCTTGTTCCATCTCGTTACCAACAAGTTCAGTTTTACTTGTTACCATGATATTACATCCCCATGACCTAGTCACATGTTGCAACATTTATGGATGTAATCTCACCAAGCCGGCCATATGTATCTTACCCATCACGTGGGTGAACAAATTCCGCTCTTGTAGTCACATGTCATCTACTATTCCTCTGGAATACCTAACATACACCTTTATAATCACTGTTTAATCGTGTGATGTTTGATGCAGTCAAAACAGCCTCGGGAAACAGTGAGTAATATGAACTCACGGTCTAAGGAAAAGGGGACTAGATTTTAGCTATTGCAACAATGAACTATATGACTTGATCGTGTCGCAATTTTTTGAGGAATTTCCATCACATCATTCACCAACGATATTACCTCGTTGTCAATTGGCATAAATGCCCATGATCTTGAAACCAAGATCATCCTCATGACCAACGAACTAGTATGAATAGAGGCTACTAGGGACTTGGTTTGTTTCATACCACACATGTACCAATGTTTCTACTTGAAACAGCTATAGCACAATATGAAACTATAATAAACTAATTGAGATATGACAATAAAAACCTATTTATCATTTGCCTCGAGGGCATATCTCCTTCATCTGTCTCTCCCACTATAGTTGACATCTGATCTACAACGGGTTGCTAATAATTTGATTATCATCATTGTGGTTCCTTGTTTGTAGGTAAGATTAATTCTATCTTCGAAATCCCAAAGCCACGTAAAATATGAAAAAGAATAATTAGAAGCGTCTAGTTTTATTTTTGCTGGGCATGTGTCATGATATGGTAAATGTTATAATTTTAGTGGGAGCGCCATTGACCTTGGTGCTACACAAGAGGAATGATATAGATCATACCATGATGCACAAGATAGTGAGTGCAAGAACCATATCATATCACTTTATGCATATGATGTTTATTTGCATCTTATGTATGCTTATGTCTTGCTTAGTTTTTGGTGGTAGCATAATAAGATGATCTCTCTCACTAATATCAAGAAACTAATATGTTCTTCGTTAGTATGCACCGTTCAGAAAGTTCGTCGTTTCGAAGCACAACGTGATGATTGGGTGTGATAGAATCTACGTTCGCATACAACGGGTGTAAGATAGTTTTACACACGCGGGTACAACGGTTCTTACTTGGAGATCCTAGGATATATAGACATGACCTCGGAACATGAACCGAAAGCTAAATCACGAGTTATATGAATGATATGATGTCCATATAATGCTCGCCATTGGAGCTGCACTACCATTTGTGATGATCGGTCGTGGTGTAGTGAATTTGGTTTGTGTAATCACGAAACAACTCGAGGGATGTTGTTTAGAGTGGGAGTTCAATTTAGTAATTTAGATTAATCTGAAATAAATTTAGCATAAACTAAATCAAAGTGAATTTGCATAGTTCATTGTAGTCACTGGCATTCGTTTACTACCTTGTTTTTAGCTATAATTGAGATAATACAACTATAGAATTCTGGATATTTTACTTTACGAGCTGGTATTTATGAGTGTCAATGTAAAGTTTAAAGTACTATTGCAAACTTTCAGCAAAACCTCACTTACTCCATGAAATTCAATAAGCTGTATTGAATCAAGAGTAATAAATTCCAGCATTAGTATCTAAGTATCATGCTTGCCTCCATGATTCTTGATATTGAAAAATTGTTTTAATATCAACGTTATCTAGGAGCTAAAAATTGTTTCAGGAACCACCATCTGTAGAAGATATTGTGATATCTAAAACAAATCTTGGTTGCAATATGATAGATATAATTTAATAAAATACATATTCTCGTGTTGTAATGAGAATTTGCAAAGGTTGGAGACACTAGGCGTCCTAGTCACCTAAAATGGTTTTGGGAATTAACATTATATCCGCAATTCGTCCTTATGAGCTATAGTAGCTTGATCATGAAAGTTGTCATGATAAGGATGAGTAGAAGATGTAGGTAAAATGTTTACTACATTAAAATGATTACTAAAAGGAATGAAATTTTGAAAGAACGCCAATCATTTGATGATGGTGATCTACTTCAAAAGTGCAAGTCCAAAGGTATTAGTATTTGACTATACACGCGTTGAACTATGTGTCATATGTATGGCACCACTATTGATGTTGATAGTTTATTTTAAACGAGAAAAGGAAATGATGAAAGAGAATCTTGGAAATATTTGGTAGAAAACAAAAAGACTGGTAATGTCCATCTTAGGTATATGAATGATATACACGTTACGGGTGTATTCTTTGATTGTTAAACAATGTGGTTCTTCGGTATTGGATACCGGTATTAGATATTGAATTGGTTGGTGTGAAACGTTAGACAAAGCAACATAATTCATGAACTACAATGACCTAAGTAACTAGCAAAATAATATGTGATGATGTTCATCGACAACAAATAAAGTGTTATTGTGGTTTTCATTGACATCAAAGCTTGCCTTCTAGATTTGTTTTAATAATTGTTATTATGTTCCGGTATTATGAGAATGATGGTTGTTCAAATAATTACCTTACTCCATTGAAGGTGGATCAACTCTTACAAATCTAGTTGGATAAATCACGTCCATAAACACTAATGCTAAAAGAGTCATAAGATGAATGATTAGAAGATCACTTATGAATAACACTGCAGTTTAAATCATACTGGAAAGAAAACATGAAGAAACTCCATGCTGATGGAATCTTGGAGTCTTTTGATTTTTGAATCAATTGACGCTTGCGAGAATTTCCTGGAAATGATTTAAATTTTGTTCACATGCCAAAGAGGAACAAACGACTAACTTATTGGACATTGTGCATATTGATGCATATAGTCCATTATGTGCTTAATGGACATTGTGCATATTGATGCATATAGTCCATTATGTGCTTAATGGACATTGTGCATATTGATGCATATAGTTCGTTACGTGTAGCCATATGTGGTGGATCTTTCAAACTTCATATACTTTAACCAAAGATTTGAGTGAATATATGTATATTTACTTAATCATGGAGAAGTATGAAACATTTGAAAACGTTCAAATGATTTCAAGATACTTTTACACTGAAAAGAGCTCCGTCGTAATCTGTTGAAATGACACCATATGAGTTATGGAGTGGAATAAAACGCAAGTTGTCTTTTCTTAAAATTTGGTATGTTATGCATACGTAAAATGTTTATAATCAAAGTTGGATAAGCACATCTTTGTAGGTTATCCTAAATAACTGTTGGGTATTCCTCCTTAATACCAAAGACAAAAGTGTTTGTCACTTAGAACGTCAAGTTTCTTGAGAAGGAATTTTTCATGAAAAGTAAGTGGGAGGATAATAGAACTTTGATAAGGTTATTAAACTTTAGCTATATGTGCAGAGTTGTGCAACACCAGAAAGTGTCCCGGAGGTAGCCATAATGCTCATAGCTCCCATGCCTCAAAGGTTGTGGTCATGGAGATCTAAGTTTCTATTGAACCGCGTAGGTCGGGTAAACAATCGAATACTAAGATTTGAGATTAAATTATTTTGTTTGACAATGATGAACCAACTATATGCAACGAAGCGATGATGGGCCCTGACTCCGTCAAATGGATTGAAGCCATTAAATCCGTGATAGTTCCATACACGAGAAATCAAGTTACTGAACTTGGAAGACCCTCTAAAAGGCATAAAGCCTATCAGTCGTATTTGGATCTATAAAGAAATAGACATGGATGTTTCACATATATGAAATAGTCAACATGTCGGTAAAGAGTTTACGACAATGTCCAAAGAGTTTAATATGACAAGATTCGACCTTTCGTAGCGATATTTAGTCTGAACAGATTAGTGTAGCAACCACTATATATTTCAATTGTTGTATATGCTAGTTGAACAAACAAAACAACATACTTCTAAAAGAATGGTTAACTAGGACGTGTATGTGACATGGTACGAAGGGTTTTCTTAAATCAAAGGATGCTAAAATGGCGTGCAAACTTCAATAGTTAAAGTAAGCATAGCGGAGTTGGAATCTTCACTATGATAAAAATGTTAAAAGGTTTAATTTCATCAAAGACGATGAAGATGCTCGTATTTTCAAGAAATTAAGTGGGAGCACTGAGACATATTTCTAATACATTGTGTATAAGACATATTGTTGATTGGAAATGATGTATCTTTTATTGACATGAGTTAAGGATTTCATTAAAATTAGATTTAAATGAAATATTTGGGAAAAAACAGAATATTTGGAGTCAAAGTCTATTTGGATGGATTGAGATGCTAATATGGTCACGCCAAATGTACATAGATGAAATATTGAATGAGTTCACTACGGAAATGACGAGAAAGGTTCTTGCCACATGGAAAAGGTTGAATCAAGATTCAAGTATATTGATATTGGGTGAGTGAATCAAGATTCAAGTGTTTTGACACTTGGTGAGTAAAATCACATGGATATCTTGATAAACAAGATTCAAGTGTTTTAACACTTAGTGAGTAAAATCACATGGATATCTTGATAAAAGAGATTCAAGTGTTTTGACACTTGGTGAGTAAAATCACATGAATATCTTAATCAATCATACTGTGATATGTACATATCTATATATGTCATATAATCTAAATGTTATGAGCATATACCATGATGACTCATAAGATAATCATTGGACGATAGTAAGGATATTCTTATGATCTTTGGAAGAACCAAGAATATATATTTTGTAGAAGTGACAAATAGTTCATTCTAAAGTGTTACTTAGCACTATACAAATGGTTCATTGTAAAGTATTACATTGGAACTAAACAAAATAATTCATTGTAAGATGTTACATTGGCACTAGTATTGTCACAAGATACAAATTAAGTTTATCTCAATTTAGTCTATAGGTTAAGGTGGCACAATGTAATGGAAGAAAGTTCCATGATAAGTTTTGGATGAGTTCCAAAAGTTAATTATTGTGATGGATACTACACGAAAGGCTAAGTATATTGCTATAGTAGTAGCAAATAAACTAGGTGTGGTTCTCCATGGGCTAGTAATATGAAGATCTATTGTATGACAATAGTATCAACATGTTTTTCAGCTCAAGGAACTAAGGTCTCACCAAAGGACCAAATTTATACAATGTCATCTCATTTGAGAATGAGTGATGCGTAGAGACACAAAGACATGTAAATACACACAGAACTAAAAGTGTCAAATCCGAAGATTATGTTTGCCACTAGCAAACGCGTATATACAACACCAGAAAGCCGTAGGTGTTGAATGCGCAAGTTTTTCAAAACTAGATTATTGACTCTAGTGCAAGTGGGAGACTGAAAGGAATATGCCCGAGAGGCAATAATAAAATGTTTATTATATTATATTCCATGTTTATTTATCACGCTATAAATGTGTTAACCAGGAATGTTAATACATGTGTGTTTAATAAACAAAGAAAAGGTTCCTAGTGATGCTTCTCATTACACTACGTGTTGATTAATCGATGATCAAGGTTTCCTGATCATGACATTGGATGTTGATAATAACAAGGTCACAACATTGTTTGAATGATGTGATGAACATACTCCCAAAGTATAGTAACATGATCATGCAATTATGTTTACACTACTATAACTTCATTCAAAGTAACCCTAATCCTTAGACCATGAGATCACGTCAATCACTGACTCAGGAAGAGTACTTTGATTACATCAAACGTCACTTCATAATATGGTGATTATAAAGGTGTTATTGGGTACTTGGAAAGTGTTAGTTGAGGCTCGTAGATCAAGAGTGCGATTTGTCCATCTTGATGATGGAGATATATACTCAGGGCCCTCTCGGTGCTATCACATTAACATAGCTTGCAAGCAAGTGCTAATGATCACTAAGAATGTTATATCACGGGACCGAGAAAAGATTACTTGTCAGTAAGAGGATCGAACTAGGTATAAATGATACCGAATGATCGAATCTCGGACAAGTAAATTGGTTACTGCGAATAGGTTATATCACGGGACCAAGACAAAAGGAATTGGTTACTGCGAATAAAAGGTCACGCGATCACTAAGTCATCGCATGAAATGGTGGGAGTCATTACGGATCTCTAGATCCCGCTAATGATTATTGATCACAGAATGTATCGATCATGTCCACACAGTTCGCAACCTGTAGGGATACACACTTAAGGGTAGTCGACGCAATTGAGTGGATAGTGAACATAGGAGAAGATAATGGACATTGCAGGAATTTGTTCTGATAAATCTGCCGGAATGGTTTCGGTGTATCAGAATAGCATCGGGGATTGAATTGTTAATGTGTTCATTAAATGAAGTACTCATTAAATTAAGTGTTCATTAAATCAAGTGAATTAAAAGTGGTTTTAATGAAGATACTCTTGATTTTTTAGTGGAGAATAAATGCGAGAAAGTGGACAGTGTTTTTATGTTAGTGGAGAGTCCACCCAAATAATTGGGGAAGAGGTGGGGAAGACATATGGCTGTCCCCTCACCTATAAAAGGCCCCCTCCTCTCCTCTCTCTCTCACACACACTCACCTCTCCTGTCATATGCCCTTTGTTTGGCATCTTCCTCCCCTTCCAGCCTTTTCCAATTACACGAGTAGGGTGCTTAGGTGAAGCCCTGCTCAAGATCTTCTCCACCACCATCACCACCTTGTCGTAGTGTTGGCGGAGTTCCTGAGGATCCACTACTTCCGCTACCGAGCTGGAGCGTGGGTCGGAATTCGTTGACACACCGTATGTTTTACCAACTACGAAGGTGCTACATGTGTGGCACTATCATCGCGTCCTTAAGGACGGTCGTGTACACTCTACAACAACCACGTTTATTTGCGGGAACGTTATACCGTGTTACAGTCTACGAGGGTGAGTCCATCTGAAATCATTACATGTATATCCTAGATATGTTTTTGGTGGTTGCAAATATATGAATTTTTTTCCATGCAACGATCATATTGTAGGCCTCAACAGTTTTGAACTGCTGCTGCAAGTCCGGTTCCATGTGAGAAAGCATAAGACAACCAATTTCCGTAGACTCATCACATGTCCTATGGTAGGCATTGGTTGCTGCGACACTCACATTCTCATTCGGCTCATCTAGAAGTGGGTTATCTAGAACATGGTCCCACTTTTCTTGTTTGAGAACAATTCTCAGATTATGATACCAGTTGGTGAAATTAGTTCCATTAAGCTTATCTTTCTCTAGGATGGTCCTCAACACAAAACTGGATAACCAATGGAGACTACTACTAGGTGCCATTATCTACAACAGAAAATATGCAAAATATTTAAGACATGTATCCATAATAGAGCAAG
Organism: Avena insularis; assembly: GCA_023614405.1. Classification (NCBI taxonomy): domain Eukaryota; kingdom Viridiplantae; phylum Streptophyta; class Magnoliopsida; order Poales; family Poaceae; genus Avena; species Avena insularis. Next base: position 411,063,808 of record CM042688.1, on the reverse strand, counting down.
CATATTAAACCCTTTAATACTTATGCTCTGACTAGAACCAACACCCCTCTGATGGTTACTTAGTGATTCAGGATCCTAGATAAGTAAGCCGACTAGTGAGCTTTAGCATCACCGCTAGCTGTCAAGTGATCTAGGTAGGCAACTCCTTTCCAATCACATCTCATGCGACTCCTGTTGGTCCGGTGGCATCACATGCCCCTGCTCCCGACCAACCTCTCCTCGAGTCCCACAACCATTGTGATAGACCAGTCTAGCTTACCAAGTGCTTCTGATGTAAGAGTCCGACTCGAACCCACTTAGTCGAAAAGAATTGGTAGCACTTCAATTTTATGAGCCCACTACCAAGAATGTCCAACTTGTGATGGTGCAGCACCAACGGGGAGACCGACTAGAACTTGTTCGAGGGATTAATTCCTACCAACAATCTAATAGAGGTAAAACAGAGACACAAACATGACACAAAATAAAGCAATTATAATGTGAAATGGTATGGCTCTCTTCATGGTGATCTCCATCTCCATGGAGCGTGTAAGTCGACTCGTACCAACTCTGATCACGTGCCATCTTACTTCTTGTCACCGACTTGTATATTGACTTGATGCCATATAGGTTCTCCAAAAAGCTACCCTAGCTAAGTAAATAAAATTACATGGAGAATCCAACACGCGGGTCGTAAAATAACAAAAACACAGCACCTAGGGTCTAGCCGGCTGACAAAAATAGTGATATGTAGATCACGTATGGATTACACATATCACTGCACATAAGCCATACCATTCACAACACCATCCTGCAAAAACAAGTTATGCATAGATACGATATCTACCGGCATTGTGAAACTCGCAACGACATCTAAGGCACTAAGACAGGGCAAAGCCGGCGGTCCATTTGATCTGAATGATTTTTCTGAAAATGCTGATCTCATCTGCAATCCGAACATGGATTTCTTCATCGGATAAAACAATTTTACCCAAATCCGATCCGTACTCCGATTCGATCAAACTCTTTGATATTTGATCATCGCATCTAGATTTATGTATCAAAGTCTACCCCGATGGAGGAAGCCGACCGATAGGGTATGTCGTTCCACGACCTCAGCAGTATAATCACGGAAACTAGATCATCCATCTCCCTGAGTATGATTGATCCAATCAACCTTATACAAAACCGATCTATCTCATAGATCGACCACCAAAATAGCAAATAGATCCAATCGAATGCCAACCGCATATTACATATGCGATATCTCGATCCTAAAATCAGAAGATAACGCTCTGATACCACTGTTGGGCCACGCAGAGATAAACAAAAACTTTTCCCCTACGCGGTACTCCCAAGATCTAGCTCAAGTGATAGGCCACGAGATTTACCACTAGACGCACAGGTGTGGATTGTTGATGAAGCACGTCAGTTGATGCCGTGTCGAACGATCCCACCTACAGCATGTCCAGATCCTCCCGAACCTCCTTATCTCTAGTGCCACACGTGCAACTCTTTTACCGGTATCCACATGTACAGGGAGGATCTCTAGGCAAAGGACTGCTAGATCCTGTCTAGCCTGAAATGGGAGTGGAGAAAGTGACGGCTAGGTCTAGGACTATCCCTTGTCACTCGACTTATATATACTACTAGCTGGGCTCAATGCTTGAGGCCCATTTAGGTTGTACCCCAATCTCCACATGGATTGAATCCATATGGGATCCTTTTCCTTAAATGTGTGACCCTGTAGGTTCACGTACACCTGGACACGACATGAGTCACCACTCTGAGTCGATAGCTGGTAGCAGCCTCTAGCAAGACGTGTCAACTCCCAAGCACCATAAATTCAGAAGAAAATTCTTTCTCAATGCGACTTTTGTCCAAGTCCCTTTGCCTCATGATATAACTTGTCAAGCTACAGGTGAGTAGTTGCATCCATTTAATAGCTCGACTCTCTATTCTCGTTCCATGATATACGATTCATTGGACTAACACTTAGTCCAACTCCTTGGTTAACACTTAACCAAGTCGCGCATGGCCATGCTTCCGAATCATATCACACGAGAGGGCCCAGAGAATATCTCTCCATTATAGAGGGACAAATCCCATCTTGATAATCCACATCACGCAGCTTGCCTCACAACCAGCCCGAACTCTACCTTTGTAACTGCCCATTTACAGAACAACATTTGATAGAACCTAAGCGGCGATCCACAACTCGGATCATGCGATCACCTCAGGTCAAAGGATTCCATTTCTTGAGACTGCAAATCATAACATGATCATTGCATCTCAACTGTGGGTCAGTCCGACTCGCTAAGGTCTTTTAGCCGAGTCTGTGTAAGTCGGAATAGCATCACCATGCCCATGACAAGTGAAACCGTGTCATCAGCCGACTTGCACATTGGTCTAAGTTGTGTGTCCAGCACAACCTTAATGACCAAGGATAATCTAGTATGAACAAACTTGAATATATAGTTCCACAACTGAATCACGTATTAAATGATATCTATGTGATGTTCATAAAAGGACAACTTTTTTAATTTATGAATACATTGGGAATTACATCATACATGATTGACTCTAGGGCATATTCCCAGCAAAGTGGAAGAAAGGATGGTGGTCCAAAAGCTAGATCATGCTACAATTGTGGTGACCGCTTTCACTTTTTTGCCGAGTGCACGTATGAGAAGAGAGAAGATCATGGTGGAAGACTCATTCTCAAGGACAAGTCAAAGGCTCCTTCTCGCAAGAAGCCTTTCAACAAGAAGAATGCCACCTACAAGAAATCTCTAGAGATTGTTTTGGTTACTCATGAGGAGTATCTTTTGGGGAGTGAGGAAGAAGAAGAGTCCACAAGTGAAGTGGCAGCCAATGCCACCACCTATACACCGACCAACTCCCTATTTGACTCTCCAAATGAGAATCTCCCCAACAGAGAATTTCAATTTCCTTATGGCAGTATCATCTATTCCCCCCCTCATATAATCTTGAAGGATTATACAGATGATCTTGCTAGTCTTAAAGTTAAGGAAGAAATGGTTTCTTTGGATCATTATGTGACTAACATGCAAGGTGAACACAAGAAGCATTTTGAGGCCCTCATGGGTCAACTTGTTCATATGGAAGGGCTTCTTGAGGAGAAAGGTAAAATTGAAAGAGAGGACGCTATTGATCTTGAAAATTCTCTTGAGGAAGAGGAAGAGCTTCGAGCTTCTCTTGAGGAGAGGCTTGAAGGAATTGATGAGTCACATAATTTAGCTACCTCTAAACTCATTAAAGGCGTGACCATGGTCTTGCTAAGGTCAAGGTTCTAAAAAATAAAAGGTTGAGTTTGGTGTTGTTCAAACTAGACTAGTCGATGAGCTAGAGAAACTTGAAAAGGTTCACAAGGCCTTGGATGGTGAACACTCTATCCTCATCAAGTCTCTTGAACAACTTCAAACTCGACTAGCTAAATTTGATGCTCCTAGCACCTCTACTACTACTTGTGATCATACAAATATTATTGAAGAAAATGCTAGGTTGAAGGTTGTGCTTGCCAAGTCCTCCCCACCCAAAGGTAATGGTATCCTAGATGACCTTTTGAGTAATCAAAGGCCAAACAATGGGAAGGAGGGTCTTGGCTATATATCAAAGACAAAGAAGAAGAGGAACAACAAAAAGAAGAAGGCCAAGCCCGCTCATGCTATGAAGAGCACCATTGTGGGTGGTGATGCCAAGGGGAAAACTACTCATGATGACTTTGCGGGAATTGCTAACCCTCACTATGTTCTATTTCGTGATTATTATGGTGATGTTTATGCAAAATATGTTGGGTCTTATGATGGTTTTGTTGCTTGGTCTATTTGGGTTCCAAAGATCCTTGTTACTAACAAAAGAGGACCCATTGAAAAATTGGTACCTAAAACCAAGTCTTGATTCCTTGTAGATCTATGCTTCCGGTGGTTCTATGTGGGTGCTTGATAGTGGATGCACAAGTCATATGACTAGCAGCAAAGCGATCATGTTGGAGACGAGGCCTAATGTCAACAATATAGCCGTATCCTATGGTCATAAATCAAAATCTAAGGTATTGGGTATTGGTAAGGTGGCAGTCGCTCAATATATATCACTTGTGAATGTCATTCTTGTTGAAACCCTTGGTTATAATTTACTTTCCGTTCATGCACTTGGAAAGATGGGTTTTGTTGTCTTTATTGATGATGATATTGTGGTACTCTTGTGGAGCAAGACTCTAAAGGTCACTTTCGTTGGGTATGTTGAGAATGACTTGTATGTGGTGGACTTTTCGGGGAAAACCACTACAAGCTCAATGTGCTATTCGGAAAGGCCGATGTGGGCTGGTTATGGCATCGCCAATTAGCCCATGTCAATATGAGAACTTTTCAAAGTCTTCACAAGGGTGGCCATATTGTGGGACTAAAATATAATATATTTTTTGCCAAAGATCGTGTTTGTAGGGCTTGTATTGAAGGAAAGATGCATGATTCTCCCCATCCAATGACTACCAAGATCAAATCCAAGAGGATCCTAGAGCTCCTTCATGTGGATCTCTTTGGTCCTCCATCTCATCCAAGTGTTGGTGGGAAGAAATATTGCTTGGTGATTTTTTGTGACTATTCAAGATATACATGGGTTTATTTCTTCAAGTTGAAGAGTGAAACTGAACAAACCATCATCGACTTCTCCAACCTTGTTCAACTTCAACACAATGTCTCCATATTGGTGATAAGAAGTGACAGCGGCTCCGAGTTCAAGAACTACACCTTGAATGGGTTTCTTAGTAAACAAGGATTCAACATCAATATTCCACTGCATACACCCCTCAACAAAATGGTGGTGCCAAGAGGAAGAACCGGAATTTGATGGATATGGCTAGGTCCATGTTGGCGGAGTTTAAGTCTCCATACAGCTTTTGGGCCGAAGGCATCTCCACCGCTTGTCATTCATCCAACTGGCTCTACCTCCGCAAGTTGTTGAACAAGAGTCCATATGAAATTCTTACCGTTAACAAGCCTAATATCTCCTACTTCCGGGTGTTTGTTTGTAAGTGTTTCTATCTCATTGAAGGAGTTCGTTTGTCTAAATTTGAGACAAAAGCAATAGAGGGTACATTTGTTGGTTATAGTGACGAATCCCACACTTATAGAATCTATAACAAAACCACTCGGGGCGTTATAGAATCTAGTAGTGTGGTATTCAAAGAGAATGATGGCTCCCAAATGGGGCAAGTTGATGTTTGTGATGTAGATGCTGAAATACCTCAAGACGCCATAAGAAGAATGGGTGTGGGATTCTTTCGTCCCGTTGAGGAACCCCTTATGGCAGCTCGGGAAGAACTATGCTCCACTCAAGTAGAGACCTCATCTTCACAAGATCAACAAGCTCCATCACATGAAGCAAATGATGCACCTAGCTAGCAACAAGATGAAGAACCTACTCATGGTGATCAAGCTCAAAATGCGGTACAAGAAATATCATGTGAAAGGAGCCTTGATCATGACCAAGATCATCAAGAGTCTCATGTTGAAGAGGAAACATCTGGTGGTGATCAAGGTCAAGTTGAAGGTCAAGACGAGGACCAAAATGATCATGATGATTAAGATCCTCCTCCAAAAAGGAACAAGGAGATGGAGGCCCGTCGTGAAGCTAAAGTGGAAAGAAATCTGAGATTAAGAGAACACACTCTAGACAAGGTCATTACTGATGTAAGAAGGAGGGCATCCACTTGAAGAGAATTGGCAAGCTTTAGTGACCATCAAGCTCACAACTCTTTTGTGGAACCTCAAAAAGTGTTTGATGCTCTTGAAGATCTGGATTGGTTGGGTGCCATGCATGGATAACTCAACAACTTCAAGCGCAACAAGGTTTGGAGGCTAGTAGAGAAGACAAAATAGTGCTGCAATGTTATAGGCACTAAATGGATATTCAAGAACAAGAAAGATTATAATGGCATTATGGTGAGCAACAAGGCAAGATTGGTAGCTCAAGGATTCTCACAAGTTGAAGACATTGATTTTAGTGAAACCTATGCTCCCATGGCTCGCCTTGAATCCGTCTGTATCCTTCTTGTATATGCATCACATCATAATTTTAAGTTGCAACGAATGGATGTGAAAAGTGCTTTTCTTAATGGTCCTTTGCATGAGTTGGTTTATGTTAAGCCACCCCCGGGTTCTGAGGACCCCAACTTCCCTAACCATGTCTACAAACTCGATAAGGCGCTCTATGGTCTTAAACAAGCACCTCATGCATGGCATGAGCATCTTAGGGAGTTGTTGTTAGACCGTGGGTTTGAGGTTGGGAAAATTGATCCCACTCTTTTACTAAGAAGGTTAATGGGGAGCTTTTCGTTTGCCAACTTTATGTGGATGGAATTATCTTTGGGTCTACTAACAAAGTTTTTAATGATGAATTTTCAAAGCTTATGACCAATAGGTTTGAGATCAAGCAATTATTTGGAGGAACCTTCATCAACCAAGCCAAATATATCCAAGAAATTCTCAATAGGTTCAAGATGAAGGATCTCAATGGGGTTTCTACACCTATGCAAACCAAATGTCATCTTGAGCTCAATCCCAATGGTAAAGATGTGGATCAAAAGGTATACTGGTCGATTATTGGTTCTTTGCTTTACCTTTATGGATATAGACCCAATATTGTGTTGAGTGTAGGAGTGTGTGCAAGGTATCAAGCGGCTCCTAAATAAAGCCACTTGATGGTGGTCAAGAGAATCTTTCGATATTTAGTCCATACCCCAAACTATGGTTTGTGGTATCCAAAAGTCTCAAGTTTCTCTCTTTGTGGGTACACGGACTCGGATTGGGCTGGTGATAAGGATGGTGGTAAATCAACCTCGGAGGCATGCGAATTCCTTGGTAGGTCCTTGGTGTGTTTGTCTTCTAAGAAGAAAAACTATGTATCTCTCTCCACCACCGAAGTCGAGTACGTGGCAGCCGCAAGTGGATGCACTCAACTATTATGGATGAGGCAAACTTTAAAGGAATATGGTGTCAATTATGACAAAGTGCCTCTTTTGTGTGACAATGAAAGTGCTATTAAGATCGCCTACAACCTGGTGCAACATACAAGAACTAAGCATATTGAGATTCGGAATCACTTCATTAGAGATCATGTTGCCCGTGGAGATATTGAGCTACTATATGTAGGCACCAATGATCAAATCGTGGATATTTTCATGAATCCTCTTGGTGAAGCAAGATTTTGCTATTTGAGGAATGAGATAAATATCATAGATTCAAGGAACTTGACTTGACCACTTTGCATACTCACCTATATCTTGATGCTTTATTTGGCTTAGGTGTGGGCATGGAGATAGGGGAGTGCGGTCCTAATCAATTGTGCTATCCCTCCCCCCATAATGCCAACATCAAGTAATTCAATTATCTTTATATCATTTAGTGATATGTGAGATTATTGATAGGTAGTGGCTATGAACCCATGATACATCTTCACAGTGTCATACCACACACTCTTACATGGTGGCCTCGGCCACCGCCCTCTTCTTTATGAAGAGTTGGTGTTTCAAATCTTGTTGGAGTTAATTTGGCACTTATTTGGATTTGCTTTATTTTTGAGTCTATCCTTAGTAGTTTCTCCATCCTATACCTATTCCCACCCCATAACACGCTCATCTTGCCTCACATTTGTCCTACAAACTTGTCCTGGCATTTTTGGTCAAAGGGGGCCAGATAGTCCGCCCTATACAGATTGGAGTATCCGGACAGCCCGGACTCTCCGTTGTGTACAAGCCGGACTATTCGGCCGGCCCAGACACTCCGGCGTGTTTCACCCAGACACTCCGGCCGAGGCCGTTTCAAAATCGAGTGTTAAGGAATTGGGGTGAAGCAAACACACTAGTTACACTTCTCCATCCCGACTCCCTCACTCTCTAAACCCATCGCCCCTCACCCTAGAACACTGCCAGGAGGGCTCCTCCTACCCGGTTCCAGCCGCTGCCGCCGACCAAATCCTCCCCTCATCCACTGGGCCCTCTTCCCCCTGGTGGAGCACTCAATGGATGCTGGTATTTTCTCCTACCTCTCCCTTTCCTCTAGGCATGCCCTAGTTGAATTTTTGAGGACATAGCAATGCTAGAATCCATACCATATCTCCCTTGCCTGCAATGTACCCCTAGCAGTAATGTTAGCAACACCGATCTATTCTGATTGATCTTTCCCGAACTGCCCAGGAAACACTAAGACTCCGATGCATATGCGTTGGACATTCCGGTCTAGCCAAAATATCCGGCGTATAACCGGAATGTCCGGTGCAAGCGGAGTCTCCGGGGTGTTTTTACCAGATAGTCCGGTGAAGTTCAGTCAGTTCAAGTCTATTTTACTTTGATTGCTATTATATTTTCGAAAACTCCCGAACAAATGTGTTTATCCCATATGCTATCTCTCTCCTCTAATTTCACAGGTGGTTCTCGTCCTCGCCGATCTCGTGCAAGCAATAGGCTCGTCCTTGCGTGTTCCGATATGATGAAGAGCATGATATTCATGTTGATCCAGCTATAGTCAGTCAGTCAGCTCGTAAGCGTGTAGCAGGAAAGCAAGAGAAGATCAGGCGGCTAAAAAGGGATGAAGCCAAGCGCATCAAGTTTGAATCTTTGACTACCTTGAAAGGGATGAGCACCAAGGAGTTTATGGAGATGCAGATTCAGCCATTCTATGCTCAGCCTCACACCTCCCCTAATGATCGTTTCTAGAGGAATGAGCAACTACTTCTTTTCATTGAGGTGATGAGAACCTTCAGGACTCCTATTCTTCCCATGCAGTGGTTGGAGCTTGAGAAGCGCGGGCTTTCTCGTATTTTGATTATGCTCTATGGGTGACCGAGAAGATGGGGCTGCACACCATCTTTCAAGCCAAGGAAGACTACAACACTGACTTGGTCCAGCAGTTCTATGCTACGGTGGTGTTTGGTGATTTAGTGGACATTCCTCTTGAGTGGATGTCAGGCAACACAAGGTGTCATTCCAGCGTGATGCAGTTTGCAGATGTCCTTGGTTTGTCTTTCAACCCTAATGCTCCTAGTCGTACAAGGATGCATGTTCATGGTCAGGCCTATGACAAAAAGAGGTTGGCTCCAATTTATTCTCAAAATGGTGTGGTTGGCCAAACCACTAACATCAAGCTCATCAACAACATTCTGCTTTGCATGTTCCGCCACACTCTTACTCTCAAGGCGGGCAACAAGGACAAGATGAGAGGTGATGAAATCAACCTCATGGCTCATGCTCACTCAATTTATGCTCATGGTCCAAACCGTGAAGGTGGTTCTACTGATTTCATGGACCTCATCTACCAAGACATGTACAAGTGCATCATGGAGAAGAATTGTCCTCTCTATGACCCTTATGTGACGAAGCTCATTCTTGCTCAAGCTCCTCCAACTCTTTTGCTCCACTCCGATCTTGTGAGGCACAAGCCAACCAAGCTTCAGAGAAAGGAGCGAGGCTCCTTCCTCCAAGGTACCCCATGGCTATCCCTCGTCCCACTGTATCTTCGAGGATGAGGATGAAGAGTGTTATGATAGTGGTGATGAGTCTGAGGAAGTGTAGGAAGTTGTTTCATGTGGCCCTCACATGAAGCATGCTAGCAATGCATACCGGTTTGAGACCACTAGAGCAGATGTGCATCAAAAGGTGAACAAAGCTTCTTGGTGGAAGAAGATACTCCTGTGTTAGAACATCGGCATCCGCCATGGTCAGTATGATGCCTACAAGGCCAACTGAAATGTAGTGAATGATCTCAAAAGGATCAACCAGCCCATGGACATTGAATCCTCCTAGCAGGTTTCATATGGTAATCTCTCTTATGGTCACTGGAGCTAGGATCGTGCGGACTGGTCTTTGTTTGAGGATGTGTCCTCCTCTTCTCGCCCTCACAGCAAGGATACTTCTCAAGATGATGATGAGAATGAGGATGAGGACGATGATGAGGATGACGAGGACTGTAGTGGCTAGAGTTAGTTTGGGACGCTTTCGTAGTGTTCTTTTCCCTTTTTGGCGTCTTGATGGAAAAGGGGGAGAAGTAGCTCCATATTAGCTTGCTACCGGGGATTTGCATGGGTACACAAGCTTCTCGTTCATTCGATTTTCCTCTTTGAAGCTTGTGTCTTTATTTTATCCATATGTGAACTATGTTGTGTTGAACTCCGTTGTGTGTGGTAAGACATGTGTACCCGGTATCTCTATCATGTTAAAGACTATGTTGTGCCTATGTATTTGTATAGTCTTTATCTTAGTATCTTGTCTTACCTCATCTTCTTGTCTTACCTCATCGATTTCTAAACTGTGGAGTGAGTGTTGATCCTAGTTTGTTGATCTTGTATTCAAATGCAAACTTAAAATGGCCACACATCTATGGGGAGCCTCTCTATTGTTTATAAATTAATTATTGCCATGCTTATTGCTTATAATTTATGCAAATCCTTAGGTTGTCATCAAACACCAAAAAGGGAGAGATTAAAAGGGCATTTTTTTCCCTTCATATGTTTTTATGTTTGTTGATAACACTAGGAGGTTTTAATCGTGTGCTAAGTGTTTTAGGGCATAATTATCTTGTCAGTGTACTTTATATTGGTGCTCCTTCAAAGGGAAAAGAGGGTTCTAGGTGATTTTATTAAAGAGGATTTCAGGATTTTTATGTGTTCAAAACTTAGTTTTCGCCGGACTGTCCGACTGGTTTTGGACGAAGTATCTGGCTCAGCCGGAATGTTCGGTCGGTTCTGTCCGGAGTGTACGGCCTGGGATTTCCTCAAGTTTTCGCCATGAGGGTGTTTCCATTTAGTAGGCTATATCGGAGTCCACCCGGACTCCTACCGGATTCTTTGAAGATACTTTGCCAAACCGGAATGTACGAGGTGATGTGGCCGGAGTGTCCGGGGTGTTTCTGCCGGATACTCCGGGTTAAGTGGCTCCAACGGCTACATTACCTGGGGCCCATATAAAGGCCCCTTCTTCTACCTCCCCAACCTCAAGAACCCTAGAAGCTGAGCCACCATATCTTCAAGATCTGCCTCCTCAACTATCCAAAGTCATTGATCTTTGGAGAATCGAAGGAGGAGACACCGATCTACATGTTTACCAAAGCGATTTGCATTTCCCCCGCATTCACTTGAGGGCCCCCTTGTTCTAGTGTTTCTTAGGAAACCCTAGGTGGTGATTTCAGTTCTAAATTGCTTATTGTCATTGTGGCAGCTAGCCTCGTACCTAGAAGCCTCTGTTCCTTTGTGGAAGTTGCTCCAATCTTGTTGTATAGGTGCTGGTTCCCACCTCGAATGGTATCGATAGTGGAAAAGAGGGATAGGCCATTTGTGGCGGAAGTTCACCAAAGAATAGGGTGAGGCCTTTGTGGTGTGCTGGTCTTAGTACCGCCCACGCCTCCAACACTGACATACTTCCCTAAAACGAAAGGAACTACGGTGAATCAAATCTCGTGTGCCCGCGTGCTTCACTATCGGTTACCTCTTTCCTCTTATCGTTCCTTTACTTGTGTTGTGCTAGTTGCTAGGTTGTCATTTAGGTAAATTCATCTTAGTTGCAAATCTAGAGAATTTACCTTTGTGTCAAGCCTAAATTGAAAAGGAAGTAAAATTTGGAATAGCACCTATTCAAACCCCCTCTAGGTGCCCATACGATCCATTTCAACGAGGAGGGGCGATGATGAGACCCTGTACTGGCGTGAATGTCCCTGAGCTAGAGGAGGATAGCGGTCTCCGCCCCCTTGGCATTACTGCTACATGGGATAGTTGCCAATTCAAGGTGGAGATCAATGAGGCATCATGCCATATCCACCCTCTTCGCATTGCTGAAGCATGGGACTGTGCTAGAGAGAGTCGATAGTGGAGATCGATGATGCTCAAGGTGGTGTAGATTTGGCTGGCCGAGGCCATCGATGGTGGTGGACAGGATGACTCACCTATTTTTCCCCTGAGCTAGGTCAGATAATGCTATTGCGGGATTTAGCTTCTGTTCCATGAGGCGAGGTTATGTTTATCTGAATTCAACTTTAAGATCATGATGGTGAACGAAAATATGCATGTTTGCACGTATCAGATGTATGTTGGTCATGGATTTGATTTCACTTGGGTTTTAGGTTAGATGTCAATAGCCGCAATGCCTCCAAGGGAATCCTCAAGTGGGCATGATCCCTGGAACCATTTTTCCATGCAATTTTTTCTTATTATTCTTGTTTATTTACCTTATATATAGCATTTAGTAAATGCTTAGTTATTAATTTTAGTATCAGGTTGTGTCTCTTAGTGTGTAAACTTGGATGAGTAAGGGTGTTGATGGTGTCTGCGAGGATGACTCACCTATTCTGCGCCGAGCTGAGGTGGATCACGCCAACATGGGCTTTTTGCTCCTTCTTCATAACCCATTTGGTTAATTTTGGTTCTAGAAGTGATGTAATCTCTATCTGAGTTCAGGCTTTTATAGATCATGAGAGTGAACAAATATATGCTGGTTTGCATGGATCTGATGTATGCTGTGCACAGATCTAATTTCATCCAGTTTGTAGGTTGGATGATGATAGCAGAAACATCACCAGCAGAGGCCTCAGGAAGATCAAATCAAGGTTTCAGTTTTGAGTGCCATCTTCAAATGATCTTTTATAGTACAAACTTAGCCGAGATTTTTTTTGTTTTTATCTACGTAGGCGCTGATGCTCCCAGGATCTGTTTTTTCATGAAATATTTCTTGTAGTTACTTGTTTATTTATTCTAGCTCTAGCGTTGAGTAAATGTTTTCCTTTTTTTCATTAGTTTCATTACATGGCTGTGTCGTTTTGGTGGTGACATGGGTATACCCTGCAGGTACTCGAGTTTGGTACATACGGTCTAGATACGGTGGAAGCCCACGGTATTGCTATGGCCCAATGAAGACTTTGAGTGGCCCATGGACTCTCGATAACTTGCGAGACAAGAAGTTTAAAGATAGAAAGTTTAAAGGGAAAACCCTAATCTGTAACCGACTCGACCTGCTACCCAAGACCTGGCCTATCTATATAAATCCTAGGAGGGGGCAGCAAGGAGGACACACGCAACCCTAGTTTACACAACTGTCGCCAGATCGCATCTGCGCGCCCCTGTAATCTTTGATTCCTTCGTTAATTCCAAGAGCAGACAAGCAGGAGTAGGGACCTCTACGAGGCCAGAACCTGGGTAAACCTTGCGTCCCTGTGTGCTTGTTTGCTAGCCGATTGATGCTTCCAGTGCTCCCTCCTTCTCCAAAACCCAAGTCCATAACAATGGGCATTGACGAGTTAAACCCTCGTCAATTGGCGCCGTCTGTGGGAATTGGGAGTGCTTATGTTGCGGCTTCTTCGGCCTCATCAACCGCGATCTACAACTCCGCAACAGCGGAGATTCGCCAGCTCTTCGGTGCGTTCGACTTCACCGTCCACACGCTAGCCACTCGCCCGGCTTTCGAGTCCGTGGGCGATGGAATCAGCCTGGCAATCGGGAGCTTCACTTCCAAGTTGGTCAGATGGGCATGCTTCGCATGCCTGACCAGCCAATGGCATCCGTGATTGCTGCAGCACCGTGGTTCCCGCCACCAATCGGCGCCCTCAGCAAGCACAACACCTCAGTAACAGTTGAGAGCACGGACAGCGACAGCAGTCGCGGATCCAATCTGGGTGGCCTAGCAAAGGAAGATGGGTTTTATGGCTCCGGATCCGAAAGTTGCGGAAGCAACAGCTTCTCCAACCACTTCATGTGCGTCGTCATCAACGCCGGCGAAACCAGTGCCAATCGCGGCAACGGTGGCAACGGCCCTAATCCACCCAACGGTGGCATACCTAACGGCGGACCACCCAATGGCGACCCCACCAATGGTGGAAATGGCGCACCCATCAACAATGGAGGGGCAGTCGAACCTCCAACCATGGTGAACGAACACACTGGTGAACGTGTCATGATCAAGCTCAACGATCTCGAGTGGGCTTGTTGCCGAGAGGCCCTGCGAGGCAATCCCCTGCCTCCCTGCACACTGCAAGATCTGCTAATGGGCTATTATTAGCTACTAAAGGAGGAATACAGATGCCAATTACAAACAATTGCACAACTTGAAGCACGTAAAAAGGCGGCGGATGAGTCAAGTCTTCGACGAGCCGGCTCTCCTCTCACGGAGGATCCTCTTCCAAGGGAAACGAGTACGTGGCCAACAAGAGACGATCTTGAATGGCCCACCTCATTGAATAGGAGCTCATAGAAGCTGTGAAAGTCCTCGACTTCAGCTCTATGACAGTCGACACATGGGGCAATGTGGTCCCAAAGACGTCGCAAGCTGCGGTGACAGTGGCCACCATGTACCTCCTCAACAACCAGCCGCCGGCTGGAGATCCCCAAGCCGCCATGCACCGATCTATGATCACGGGCTTGGGGTTAATCGAAGCCGCTCTCGACAAAGAACCAACGCCGGAGCCGAAGAAAAGCAAGGCTCTGGTAAAACGCTATTCCTCACCCTCGTACAGCGATGACCGTCACGATCTGTCTCGACGTCACCGCTCACGGCGACACGACCACGACTAGGATGCGCGTGATGACATCACGCAGCGCAAAATCGACAAGTCAAGGGCACGGCGTGCCCGATCGACTGACTCAGAGGACGAAGACGTAGAGCTCTGTGGCTCCAGATGCTTCAGCAGAGCTATCAGGCAGAAGCGAATGCCCAAAGGGTTCAAGCTCCCATCGGAGAACCCAAAATTTGACGACCAGCAGGACCCGAAAATCTGGTTGGAGGACCACATCTCCTCCGTCAAGCTCCATGGCGGGATTCGAAGCATGGCCATGCAACACCTGCAGCTACAACTGCAGGACGCCGCCCGAGCATGGCTCAGCAACCTCCCACGCGGATCCATTCGCAGTTGGGAAGATCTGGTCTATAGCTTTGTGCCCAACTTCAAGGGTACCTACAAAAGGCCCGGGTCAATCGAAGAACTGAGGTGCTTCTAGCAAAGATCGGGCAAATCACTATGCTCGTACATCCAAAGGTGGTTCATCATCATGTACTCCGCATAAAATATCTCGGAGGATCGCGCAATCCATGCATTCAACAGCGGTGTTCGCCGCATAGAGCTCAAGGAGGAGTTGTGCCGCTCAAAGCCCAAAACAATTGACCACCTGATGGAAATCGCGAATCGGTGGGCAGATGGAGAAGACTCGGTGAAAAACCGCGTTCACTTCGATGATGAAGCAGAACTCGAGCACATATGCGATCGCCGAAGCAAACGTCGAATGCGCATCTACGATGATCGCGACGACGTCAACATGGTCGCCGCCGGCTACGCCGATAGGCACGATGACAACCGCAACAGCGGATATCATAGCGGTGGACACCACGACTCCGGGAAAACCACGCAGGTATGGCAGCGCCGCACTCGCGAAGAGGCACCCGCGACAACAATTGAGGACAAACTGTCCGGGCCGTGCAACGTGCACTTCTACATCGACAAGCACGATGGTAAGAAGAAATCCAGCCACCTTCTCAAGGACTGCCACGAGTTCCTCAAGATCCACGAGGGTTTGTCTTGGATGAATCGCGACACAGTCAACAGGGGCTATGGAGTCGCCCCAGGCGCTATAGCACATGGAGCTCCTCCACCACCACCTAGAGTGCCACCACCCGCGGCCGCACCGGTCCACAATCAAGGCGGCGAGCCTTACCCACGGGCCATGGGCAACATGGTGATCCAAAAAGGACGCCCCTTGAATCGGGTGCAGAAGGCCATCACTCACCAAGTCAACTTGGCGACAAACTCACCACGACCCACCACTGAGTACCTCAGTGGAAGCAACTCCTGCATCACCTTCGACAAGCGCGAACACCCGCGCCAAGTACCTCACCCAGGCCACTGTCCCCTCGTGCTCGAGGTAGAGATCAGAGGCTTCGACATGAGTCGCGTATTCATGGACAGTGGAAGCGGCATTAACGTCATGTTCGCAAGTACCTTGCGAGCGATGAGGATCCCTCTGACCTGCCTAGAGGTCTCGGACACGACATTCCACGGCATCGTCCCAGGCAAGGGCATATATCCCCTGGGAAAAATCAACCTCGACATCATCTTTGGCACGCCGAAAAACTTTTGACGTGAATGCATCGACTTCGAAGTCGTCGATTGGCCCTCACAGTACCACTGCATCCTCGGACGCGTCGCGTTCGCCAGGTTCATGGCAGTATCGCACTACGCCTACCTGCAGATGAAAATGCCAGGGCCAAACGGTGTAATCACAATCAACGGGAGCTTCGAGAGGTCCGACAGCTGCAACAGGGAATTCAACAGAATTTCCCAGTCCTTCGGCATGCAGGAAGAACTCGCAAGATTGAAGGAGTTGACAGACAATAGTCTGTCTCCCCTGAGTCGGCCAAGTTCACCCGACCTATCCTTCGACTCATCGATGCACATGAAGAAAGTTCAGGTCCACCCATCGGACCTGGCCAAGACGGCCCTCATCGTCAACAACTTGAGTCCCGCATAGGAACTCGCGCTCATCGAATTCCTCCATGAGAACTGGGAAATCTTCGCCTGGTGTCCAGCGGACATGCCAGGAGTCCCCAGGGAATTCACTGAGCACGCATTGAATGTCAACCCAGATGCAAGGCCAGTCAAGCAAACAATTCGACGACTGTCTGAACCAAGAGCAAAAGCGGTCGGAATGGAGATCAATAGACTCCTCGACGCCAAATTCATCAGCGAGATCAAGGAAAGTACCTGGCTCGCCAACACGGTGCTGGTACCCAAAAAGGACACGGATATCCTACGGATGTGCGTGGATTTCACCTCCCTAAATAAGCATTGCCCAAAGGATCACTTCCTGTTGTCGTGAATCGACCAAATCATCGACTCCACCGCGAGATGTGAGTGTCTCTGCTTCCTCGACACCTACTCAGGCTATAACCAGATTCGAATGAAGGAGGAAGATCAAGAGAAAACGGCGTTTACAACGCCTTTTGGTGTGTTCTGCTACAACACAATGCCCTTTGGGCTAAAAAACGCAGGAGCCACCTATCAGCGGTGCATGTAGGCTTGCCTCAAGAATCAACTTGGTCGCAACATCCAAGTCTATGTTGATGACATCGTCATCAAAACCAAAGAGGAAGCCTCGCTAATCGACGATTTATGTGAAACATTCACCAACCTCGACCGCTACCGGATCAAGCTCAATCCTGACAAATACGCCTTCGGCGTACCAGCTGGGCAACTACTCGGGTATCTCATCTCCGTGAGAGGGATCGAGGTGAACCCGAAGAAAATAAAAGCCATACTGGCCATGGAGAAGCCGAAGAACATAAGAGGTGTCCAGCAACTGGTTGGACGAATTGCGGCGCTCAGTCCATTCATCAGTCGAATGGGCGAAAAGGCACTGCCTTTCTACCAACTTCTCCAAAAAGCTGACAAGTTTGAGTGGACCAACGAGGCGCAAGAAGCATTCGAATACCTCAAGCGTCTACTATCCACCTCGCCGGTGCTAGTGACTCCACGCGAAAGAGAACCATTGTTGCTATACATCTCTGCCACCAACCAGGTGGTCAGCACGGTGCTCGTGGTAGAACGAGCCGAAGAAAACAAGGTCCACGGGGTACAGCGCCCAGCCTACTACCTCAGCAAGGTGCTCACCCCAACAAAGCAGCGGTACCCGCACTACCAAAAGCTGGCATATGGCGTCTTCATGACAGCCAGGCGACTGCGCCACTACTCTTAGGAGCACCCAATCGTGGTGGTCAACGACGCCCCGCTTGGGCACATCCTCAACAACCCCGACGCCACCGGATGAATTGCACTTTGGGGAATCGAATTGTATCCACGAGACATTACATATGAGAAGCGTGACGCGATCAAGTCGCAAGTCCTCACTGATTTCCTCGTACACTGGATGGAGAATCAACTTCCCGAAAAAACAGATATGTCTTACCTCTAGACGATGCACTTCGACGGGTCCAAGCATAAAGACGGGGCTGGCGCAGGTGTCATACTGACATCGCCCCAAGGAGACAACCTGAAATATATTCTGCGAATGCAGTTCACTGCCTCCAACAATGAAGCTGAATACGAGGCCCTGTTGCACGGGATGCGTATGGCAAAAGCCTGCGGCGCCAAGAGGCTCATCATCTACGGCGACTCCAAGTTGGTCGTCAACCAAACAATGCATGAGTGCGACATGCTGAACGACAACATGATCGCCTACCGCGACCTCTACGACACACTCGAAGGGGACTTCGATGGCTGTGAACTGCGGCACGTAGGCCGCAAAAGCAACGAAGATGCACATGCACTCGCCAACATTGGCTCCACATGCGCCCCCATATCACCTGGGGTATTTCTCGAGCGTATCTGCGAAAGCTCCATCAAGACAAAGGCCGTAGAGAAGAAAACAAGCACAACAATGGACTCGGGGGCTACGCCGCCCAATGAGCCAACGGCACTCGACGACCTAGAGCTCGACACAGGACTCAAAGGACCAATGGCGGTCATGATGATCAAGCCATCTTGGACTCAACCCTTTATCACATACCTTCTTAGCAAGAGGCTGCCGGACAACCCGACAGACGCATGGCACATCGCACGACGATCTAAGGCATTCGCCGTCATCAATGGCAAATTATACAAGCACAACATCATAGGAGTATTCCAACGGTGCGTCTCCAACGCAGATGGAAGGGCCGTCCTCCTCGACATCCATGAGGGCACCTGCGAGCATCACGCCGGCAGCCGCGCCCTCGTTGCCAAAGCTCTATGAGCTAGATTCTACTGGCCCACGGCCATGCGTGATGCCAAGGATATAGTCCAGAGATGCAACGCCTGTCAACAATTCACGGACAAACCGCACGCACCTGGCGCGGAGCTCCAACCAATACCATTGGCTTGGCCCTTTGCACAATGGGGACTCGACATGGTAGGCAAGCTCCCAAAGTCCTCACGAGCAGGCTACGACTACCTCTTGGTCGCAATCGACAAATTCACCAAGTGGATAGAGGCCATGCCGGTGACAAACCAGTTAGGAGCCAGTGCAGTCAAATTCTTCAAGTCCATCATCTATCGCTTTGGAGTGCCACACAACATCATCATGGACAATGGAACAAACTTCACCTCTAAGGAATTCCAGAGTTTCTGTGAAAACCTGGGAATCAACGTAAGCTATGCCTCCATAGCTCACCTAGAGACCAATGGTCAAGTCGAAAAGGCCAACGGGCTCGTCTGCGGCGGAGTCAAGAAGCGACTCCTTAGGCCACTCGAACAAGCCGTAGGATGCTGGCAAGACGAACTGCAATCCGTACTCTGGAGCCTACGCACAACCCCAAACAGTGCCACGGGGTACACCCCGTTCTTCATGGTGCATGGTGCTGAAGCGGTGCTACCCGCAGAAGTACGATACAAAGCCCCACGAGTGGTCGCTTACAGCGAGCAGGAGTTAACTCTTGCACTCGAAGACTCCATCGACCTTGTTGATGAGGCAAGGGAAATCGCAGTAGAAAGATCGACGATCTACCACAGTAGAAGGCTACGCCCCAGATCCTTCATCGAAGGAGACCTGGTCCTGCGACTGAAGCAACAAGGGCACCTCAAGCTCGAGTCCCCCTGGGAAGAATCATACGTGATCACAGAAGTAATCCCAGGTGGTGCCTATCGCCTCAAAGATTTTGAGACAAGAGTAGCATACTCCAACCCCTGGAACGTCGCGCAGCTGCGGCGCTTCTACCCTTAGTCGTCTTTTCTTTCTTACATTACAAATAAGGCTATTCAGCCAAAGCTACTAAGCCACACATTGTACCTCGTACTGATTCTGCGAATAAATAAAGCTAAGTGCCCCGAAACTCTGTGTTTTTCTAGCCATTATATCACTCGGGGGCTACGCCACCCTTTATACAACTGTTCTACGAACCAATCACGATATCCCGAGTAGCTGACGCAATAATCGAACCCTTGACAAACACCAACCCAGCTGCAACGCACCTGGCAGGTTGGCAAGGTGCTGAGATAAACACACGTCAGGCTAACGAAAAGGAATCGCATAGTGCAACACACTCGCAAAACATACGAGCTAGCAAGCTCTTTACACTTCAATATCAATCAATTATATATAGCATATATATATAAACTTTACAACACTGGTACATTTATGTGCATGATACAAGTTAAACTACTGTTGCAACAGAAGAACGTTTGTCTGTTCCTCGAAGAAGTCGACAACTTCCTCCGCTGGGCGATTCACCGCCTGATAATGAGGAACCATATTCCAGGTCGAACCTGCCGGCGGAGTCGGCGGACCAGCAGCAATAGCTGCAATATCTACATCAGGCCTATGTAGTCGCACCAGCGATAAAGTAGCCTTGGCACCAGCCACCAACTGTTGCCGCACGCAATCTTGAACTGCACTCAAGTCTTGAAACTTAGCAAGGAGAGCCAACAGGCTCGAAGGAACGACATCCAGCGAAAACATTGTCTAATAGATATTCCTTAAGGATGATTGTGATTTCTTCAGAAAATGAAGCACTCGCGAGGCACGATCCTGCAGGGTCGCAAGTGCGATTGTGCGATCATGATACACCCAGAAGTACCCACTTGCCTGAAGTTGTTCCTGGGTCAGGTCGTTCATGAGAATGGCGATCCTGTCCTTCTCATCCTGTGGATGACGCGCGGTGACAACTATACCAAGCAAGAGGCAAAATTATGAAGACAACGAACTACCGCGATTGACTACAAGAAAATATAAGGAGGCAGAAAGCTAACACTTGAACTAGTCACCCAGCTGAGACACCTCCCCTAGTAGAAATTGCTCTCGGGCGGAGGCCTTCTCCGCCCTTGACTTCCATACATCCGCGTTACCGCGGAGGACAGGCGGTTCGCGCTCCAGCTGCTTAACGCGATCACGCAGTCATGAAAGCAGAGACAGCTCATCCACCCTTGAGCGTGACTGCGCTAAGCTATCATCAGTGGATGGAGGATCCTGAGGCTCACTCGAAGGACCACTCGATGTGCCCTATCACAAGCCAAGCAAGAGATAATAAGAAGACCAAGCAACACATGGACAAAAACTCAAGTGCATTCAAACATAACAAAGTATCAGCAGAGACACCCGCCAGCGGCATGTTCTAGACAAAAGGGTCAAGCTATTAACTATTACAAATATAACTACTGAGGAGCAGCTTGCTTCTTTGACTTGGACTTCGGCTTCGGAGGCTTCATCGAGTCCGTGGCGATATCAGACGCCACAGACTTCCCGCCGGCCCCTGACGCCGCAGCCTTCGCCACCTTCTTCGCTCGCTGCAGCTCCTCAGAATACTTGGCGACTGTGTTGATGAGTTGCGGCCCATACTTGCCGCAGATAGTTGCAATGGGAGCAAAAACTACCTGTTGCCCATCTGCGCCGATGGGCATCGCCTTAGAGACTGCAGCTGGATCCATCTCCACTCCATGGGCTTGCACCATGGCGAGTGCCATGGTGGCGCCAACCGCGTGGTGCGATTTCCTGAAATCAAAGGGGATACCTCCAGCGAGGGACTCCACCAGGTCATCCAAGTTCTCAATCAGCTCAGCCTTGGGCGCTAGCTCCTCGTGGATGCGACTAAGAACGCCCTTAGCTTTGGTCAGCATTCCCTGAATGGACGCGCTGCGGTCTTCGACTGCCGCGACAGCACCTTCCAAGGCATCATCGCGACGAAGAACTTGGGCGTCAAAACTCAAACCACCAGCATCTACACAGAACAAAGCATCAGCACAATAGCAAGACATTGAAGAAAGAAGCAGTCAAGACACAAAAGGACAAATACCTGAAAGAGACTTGGCAATCAAGAAGAGCTATTCTTCGAACAACTTCTCCCTCGCAGCGATGGAGGCACGCAAATCCTCTTCGCGTTTCCGTGATTCATCAAGCGCAGCGACTGCCTCATCGCGACTCTTCACCGCCGCGGCGAGCGTCTTTTCAAGGGAAGCGGCTTCGTGAAGAAGCACGTTATGCTCAGCTGCAAAACATACAAAGATAGACTGTCAGTCGAGTATATAAAAATATCACAAGGATGAAAAAGAAGAAGCAAAAAATACTAACTTTCAACCACACGATGGCGATTGTCCAGCAATGCGTGCTGTCGACCCATTGCAAGTACTTGCTCTGCCAGGCGAGCAACTTCCTTCACAATAAGCTGCAACAGAAAAAAAAAGGATCAACAGATAGCATGGATAATTAATTCGACTGCAAGTAAAAGCAACATCACACATATGTGATCCTTTAGAGACTCCGAAGTCGATTGCCGCGTAGTCGTCCGGACAACCATCTGGTGCTCCACAGCCTGTGGAGAACTTGATGGATTGTGCCCGGAGTGGGCCGCCAATGGAGGAGAAGGAGTTCGCTTAGCAACTTCCTTGGCCTTGGAGTCCATGACTCCAGATTCCTTCAAAAATTGGATGTCGCCAGAAGATGACGACGCCGGTTGACTACAGAACAAAACCAACATCAGGAAATGCAACTCCAAAAAGAACCAAGATGAGAATTGTATACTTACCAGTCAAACTTATCAAAATCGAAGGTTTGGTCCTCCGACTTCGACGACTCCTTCAGCAGCCGCATCTTCTTGCGGGCAGATAGCACCATGGAACTCACAGGAATAGCAGGAATTGGCGACTCTGCACCAATAGCTGGGCCTCCTGGAGTCGAAGGAGACGACGCATCCAAATCTTTGTTGCGCGAACGCTTGCGAGTGTCCGGACTGCTGGACTCGGGGGCTTCCTCCTCCTCTTCAAATGGGACGGTCGATTCCGACTCAACCTCTTCATCTACTTCGCGAGGGAATAACCCCCTCGGGAAGAGGGGGCAAACTGGGAGACACTTTCCAATCCTGTATGCAGAAAACAAGTTAGCACACGCCAAGAAAATCAAAGGCACTCGACAAAAGAAGCTACTTCATAGCACAATCATACCTCCGGAGGAGGGTTAGAAGCATCAAAAGGAGGCACGACTGGTTCACTGGGGAGTACATCCTTGGCAGTGTACTTGGTCAGCAGTCGCACCCTCTTATCTACTTCACTCGCGGAAATGCCATTGGCAAATATGCGAGTGACATCGTCCGCACCAGCCCATTGGAACATGGGGTGGATTCTGGCCTGCAGGGGCTGGATGCGACGACGCAACCATGTGCGAATGAGGGTGCAGCCTCCCTCTTCTTTTCCCATGCGACTCTCGAGGTCGCAGACACGCTCGTACAACACTTTTGTCTCCTCAGACTCACCGGGCATCACCACGTTCTTCCAAGAACGCCTCCTCCTGCACAGCGTCACGAGATCAAAAGGCACGAGTCTGAAGTGTTCTCCGTCAGCCTTCTGGTCGCGGATGTAGAACCACTTGTCCCTCCGCCCTTGGACGGACACCATGAGCTTGATATCGAAGTATGTGACGGAGGAGTCGACATGGATCCCGCAGCCTCCTACGTCATAGACTACAGAAAAAGATGCCGACTGGCGCTTCATCTTGAAAAGCCGTTTGAAGAGACCAAAGTGTGGCTCGACTCCGAGCCAGCACTCGCAAAGCGTAATATAGCAGGCGATGTGGAGAATAGAGTTGGGGGACAGCTGATGCAGCTGGAGCCCATAGAAACAAAGGAGCCCCCTGAGGAAAGGATGTAGGGGCTGAGACAGACCATGGATGATGAACGCTAGGAACATCACCCGAAAACCAGCAGGAGGACAAGGAGTTACCTCGCCACCTGGCACTCGCGAGTCACCAACCACGAGAGACAAAACTCCATCTTGACGAAGAAGACAGAGCTCGGACAATTTGATGATGGACGCGTGCCACGCACCATTGATGACGCGGGTGGCCGCGCCCTTCTTCTTCCCGGCGCCAGCGGTGCTGGTGCCCGCGTCAGCGGAGCTGCCCTTCTTCTTGGCAGCAGCAATGGCGGCAGCGGATTCAGCGGCAACGCTTCCTTTCTTCTTCCCCATCTTGCGGTGGCGATGCGAGCGGAGGAAATAACTCGGAAACACACAGAGTTGGTCCATCACCGCGAAACGGGACGAAATCTAAGAGGCAGAGAGCAGCAACAATGGCGATGGAGGCACAAAGCAGAGAAAGATCAGATGGGAAATTACCGCAGCTGCGCTGCTACTTAACCCCCTGGCGGATGCAATCCAACGGCCAGCAGAAACCCTATTGGACGTATGGCGCACATCGCGATCGACACGTGGAGAGGCTAAAACATGAACCGTCCCCCACTACCTCCGTTACACGCGGAAATCGAGGAGGCGCAGTTAAAACAAAAGATTATGCACGCGCGGCCAAGTCAGGGTCAGAAAATAGGACCCACCGCTCGTCACGTCCCGTCAAAGCCGAGCTCACATCATCACAAGACTGATGTCATCAAAGATTGAGCACTAGAAGACTTCGACTACTTTAGTCCTTGCTCGAGTCTTCGACTCCACCAAGCACTCGGGGGCTACTCCCATAGGGAGTGCTAGTCGCGCACCCTATGATTTTGTTTTTTATGCAGGAATATGGACGTTCAAAGTATACCCAACCACTCGAATCTACGATTCGATTATGGATCATGGGTTACTCCCATAGGGAGCGCCGGAAACAAATTCGACTAAAACAAGCAAACAAAAGACGACAGCAGTCACAAAAGTTCTTTAGTCCCTGCCTGAGTCTTCGACTCAACCAGGCACTTGGGGGCTACTCCCATAGGGAGCGCTGGTCGCGCACCCTATGATTATTTGTACATCGTACTATGTGTTGATAACATCCAAACTAGAAGTCTATGGCGACACCACCTCATATTTTCCCTACAAAAGACTGCGTCTCCTGGGTCACCCGAATCATCTCCGCGATGACAAAAATTTGGATGTCGCGCTTGCAGCGTGAAGATAAGACCTGAATAAGGCCTGGCAACGCATTTGTTGTGCACTACCAGAAATATATCCGTGCCTACAGGTACGATGAACATGCCTCGACGGACGCGTCGAGTGCTCACACCCTTATACTGGAATTTGACTCCTGTAAGACCTCCGTGGCTTGAGTCGAATTACACCAGCACTTTTCCGAATTCGAGTCCGGGGACTCGAGTTCGAGTAGATTGTGTTGTTTTGCCCTAAGGTAGTTAACTGATACCGATGCATCGGTTAAATCAGGCACGCATATCAACAATCCCTATGACATAGACGGAACACTCGAAACATACTCAATCATACACTCGAAAGGCTTCGTAAAGTCCCCAGTCGAATATGTGATTCCACTGGACACTCGGGGGCTACTGACATGGGTATACCCTGTAGGTACTCGAGTTTGTTACATACGGTCTAGATACGGTGGAAGCCCACGGTGTTTCCACGGCCCAATGAAGACTTCGAGTGGCCCACGGACTCTCGATAACTTGCGAGACAAGAAGAAGTTTAAAGATAGAAAGTTTAAAGGGAAAACCCTAATCCGTAACCGACTCGACCTACTATCCGAGACCTGGCCTATCTATATAAAGGCTAGGAGGGGGCGGCGAGGAGGACACACGCAACCCTAGTTTCCACAACTCTGGCCATATCGCATCTGCGCGCCCTTGTAATCTTCGATTCCTTTGTTAATTCCAAGAGCAGACAAGCAGGAGTAGGGACCTCTACGAGGCCTGAACCTGGGTAAACCATGCGTCCCTGCGTGCTTGTTTGCTAGCCGATTGATGCTTCCAGCGCTCCCTCCTCCAAAACCCAAGTCCATAACAATGGGCATTGACGAGTTAAACCCTCGTCAGGTGGCATTGCAATTGTTTCAGAAAGTGATACTTTTGTAACAGAAACGGTAGAACCTATAGATCTTGAATTCGGGTGAATTCGAAGGATTTGAGTATGATTCAAGAGTTTCATGAAGCACCTGTTTATGTTGACCAACTTTTAATCTTATTGGTTTTTATCTTGTTAATTGGTTCATCGCAAAACTTGGACCTATGCTGACCATTTTGAAATCTTCTTATTGATTGGGCTTATCATGTTATCTGGTTCTGGGTGCTCTCGGGGTCACAGCAATGGACATTAAGGCTATGCACGATGTTGTTTCTATATGTATATTGTCTGTGTTTTCTATTTCCTTAGGTAGCATCCTCCTGGAACTAATAT
Source organism: Avena insularis (assembly GCA_023614405.1). Taxonomy (NCBI): domain Eukaryota; kingdom Viridiplantae; phylum Streptophyta; class Magnoliopsida; order Poales; family Poaceae; genus Avena; species Avena insularis. Next base: position 411,037,709 of record CM042688.1, on the reverse strand, counting down.
GTACTCATTTCTGATAAAAAATGGTCCAGAATTATGTGGTCTACAATATTTCAATTTATTTGAAATTGATCTATTTTGAGCAGCAAAGACCATGATATGGTGCTTAAAAGTAAATTAGTTTTCAGTTACCTATTTTATGTTCTATGCTTTGTAGGCCAGTTTATAGATGCTTAGTACCATCTACAATCATGTAGTATAAAAAGACAATTAGGCTTTCATGTTGTGTTCTTGAATCCCTTTAAATTTAAGATGGCTAGCCATTAATTGTTAGAGATGAGAATTGCCTAATTTAAGACCATAGCATAGTATTTCAGATCAAGGGTTGGTGTCAATGTTTATGAATATGCATTCAGGTAAAGAGTATCTCATGCAAGTTACCGGTTACCTAATGTTCTGATTATGTTAGTGTGAGTTAGGTGTTGAGTATGGTCTGTTATAAGCAATATTTAGTACAATCCTATCCATAGACCCTAGTACACTTGCTAGTTCTGTTTACCAATTTTGCATATTTCATTGTGTACAGGTGCAGTATAGCTCTCTCCATGATAAAAGATATCTCCTCTGGTAAATCTCGGTGCAAGAAGCTTCTTTCATGGTTTCCTTCTATAAATGTATCGAATTTTAAAATGTACTATGGTTCTTGTGTGTTACTTAGCATCGAACAATTTGCTATGGTACTATGACCAACTCCATTTTCCCTCCCTTATAAAGGAAGGCATCATCTTTATATCGTTCAATCAGTTCCTGAATAATTACACAAAGTGAGACTGTTTGGACTGAATTTTGAATATGTAGCATTTCTTTTGTATGAGAGAAATAGCATATTGATTGATTGGCTCAACTAATCATATTTTGAGTGATATCACTGAATATAATATATCTTTGCTCATAGCTCCCTTTGTGTACCTTCTTTTTTACTGTTTGCCTTTCTTGACTATAATTATATTTGGTGATGATCTGTTATGTCCTGTGGTAGATATAATGTTCATTTCACTTGAGCTGATATTACTGGTTAGGCTGGTTTTTATTTTTTTCAAGGCGGAGAGAGAACTTGTTGGGAAGCTGCTGGTGAACTTGTTGCGCTATCACCATCTGGGACACTCTAGTGTCATGGACATTGTAAATGCTACCGGGGCATGATACCAGATATTGTACGTGCACATTAACTCTTGTTTCATCCATTTACTTTTTACTACCCATTAATCAATTCCTTGTTGCATTCATCGTGTTTTATTCTAATAAAGTATTTTCATGAACACTGTGATTGCTTTATAATTGGTTTAGTTCATTGCGATGAATAATGGAACTTATAGATTCACAAGCTGCAGAGCTAATCCTAATTATTATATTTAATATTCAGGTAACTCGGTGAAGTTTTTAAAGTGACCATGAATATGTACCTTGTTGATTGATTTTGATACTTTGTACCATATTTGAGCTAAAAAATTGGCATTGAACAAATAAATGGAGACAATAGCATATATTAGGTATGAGTAGAATGCAAACACGAAGAACTGCATCTAATTGTTCCACGACATGCATCTTTCCTTGCATAACTATCTTCACATCATACGCACACCCTTTTTGTTAGCTTTGCGGCAATCAAATAACGAAGAACGAAAATAAAATCGCAGCAAGGGGGACACAGATTTAACGTGAAAAACCCTCTCCAACAAAGAGAGGAGAAAAACCACGGGCGCCAGCCAGCAAATCTTCACTATAACATGGAGTGTTTACACAACACCGAGGATTTCACAGATGCAACTTATCCCAGCCAGCGGCTTACAAGAGGTATATATAGCGGTGGTAACCTAGGTCATCAACGATCCGTACCGCGGGGGGCTGGTGCTTCCGCTCGGCCCAAGCCTCCCGGCGACGGGTCTCGCTCCGCTCCGTTAGAAGTTAACCTCCTTAATAGAATTTGGATGATACTTCAACATTTTTTCATATGGGTTTTCTTTGCCTCTTGAGATCTTTGTGTTTTACCACCTCCTCCTGCTTGATATCCATTTTAAGTTCCACTTATATGGCAATGCGTAGCTAGCATCATGAGATCTATACTAATGGTGGATGTCATCAAGAACTCCAACCTTAATAGTAAGAAGTTTATTCCCCTAACAATATAGTCTAGTCATCAAGAAGTCCAACATTCTTGATGGCCGCACCAACTTTTGACCTGCTTTGAGGCCTTCGAGAGGTTGAGGCATCGGTTGCCTTCGCACAACTGGCTTTAGTAAAGTATCGGTGTAGATTGTCGACATCTAATTATTTCCCACCATTTGTTACAACTCTTGACTCATATCTTTAACCTAGCCTTGTTCTTTCCAACAGAACAGTCCATATAGTCAATGTCTGTTCTCTTCACTATGCACCTATTTGGTTGTATAATAAAAGCACAAAGTCATGTCTGGTTTTTATCTTTGAAAACAAAAACATTACGTGTGTCTCTAGATTTAACTAGCTAGGATTGCATGTTGTTGCTCACCCTACTTGCTACTCCTAAGTCCGTCACAAAGAGAGGCCGGAGCAGAATGAGGATGAAATATTTTATTGGTTGACCAAATTTGGCATGACATAAGCACTTTGTACTGTTTATTCCTCTTGAATTTTCTTCTAGCTCAACAGAATGATGCTTAACCTTGACATCATAAAATTTCACCTTTTTGGGGTACATTGTCTATGTCTCTTGTTTATAGAGAAATAAGTAAATTTCTGTAGTTGAGCTGATAAAAGTATGAAATGCTTCAATACCTAGATTATTACTACCTGAATGACCATATATGCATTGCTCCTTTTTTGTTTGAACAAATATCACAGATCCCCTATTTGCATCCTTCGTCAGATGTTTATATGATGTTTGCAAGCAGCCAGGCATAGTGTGCGTTGGCCTTCATTAATCTCTGACTGCTATAATATTAATATGTAAAGGTGCATATATTTTGAACTTTTCTCAAAGTAATGCAATCCTACTTTGATAACTACATGTTCTTGTAGTTATGTGAAGTTTAAGGCAGATCAGATGCAAATAAGATGTTTTTTTTATCTCATGACACATGAAACTAATCTAGACTCTCCAGCATTACAGTTATTTGTATCAAGTCCCAAATAATTTCACTAATCTGGACTCTTTCCATCTTGCATGTGATCTAATTAGGTGAAATTGTACTGAAGGAAAAGGAAGAACAATAGTCAGTATCATTCAAAGAAAGGAGGGGACGAGAGGCAGTAATAGCATTTGTTCTCGATTTGTTTGGAAATATCACTGTTGGTAGTGGTGAATATTTCAGTAACTCATATTACCCCTGTTATATTCTTCTCAATGAGGTGTGAGCTGGATCCTTTTCGCGTTATGCATGCAAAATTCTGCTTCGGCCCAAGCCTCCCGGCGACGGGCCTCGCTCCGCTCCGTCAGAAGTTAGCCTCCTTAATAGAATTTGGATCATACTTCAACAAACTCCACCTTGAGACAAATTCCTTCTTGTAGCATCAATCGTAATCATCTCCCTGAACAAACAAAGAAAACACTTTCGGCGCCAACAGCCACTTGGGCTAAGCAGTTATACCAACTAAGCTTGAGCATAGCTCAAACTTAGCAACAGGAACAGGCTTTGTCATCATATCAGCAGGATTATCATGAGTGCTTATCTTGCATACCTTTATTGTACCTTGTGTAACAACATCACGAACATAATGGTACTTGATATCAATGTGCTTTGTTCTCTCATGGAACATCTGATCCTTAGTAAGGTAAATAGCACTTTGACTATCGCAGAATAGGTTAATGCAAGAATCATCCTGACAAAGCTCAGCATACAAACCTTTCAACCAAACAGACTCTTTGCAAGCTTCAGCAACAACCATATATTCTGCTCTGGTTGTAGATAGAGTAACAACTGGTTGCAGCGTTGCCTTCCAACTCACGGCACATCCACCTACCGTGAATACATAACCTGTGAGGGACCTCCTCTTATCCAAGTCGGCAGCAAAATCATAACGACTCACCAAACTCATAGCATATGATAAATCAGGGCGAGAACAAACCATGGCATACATCAAGTATCCAACATCACTAGAATAAGGAACTCGAGACATGTACTCAATATCTTCATCAGAACTAGGACATTGCAACAATTTAAAGTGAGGAGCAACAGGAGTACTAGCAGACTTGGCATCATGCATATTAAAACATTGAAGAACTTTCTCAACGTAACTTTGCTGACTAAGAAACAACAACCTAGATTTTATGCCCCGTTTAATTCCCATACCTAGGATTTTCTTAGCAGCACCAAGATATTTCATCTCAAATTCACTACTTAGGTGTGCCTTCAAAGTAGTGACTTCTTTCATGCTCTTGGCATCAATTAACATATCATCAACATATAACAGCAAGTAAATAGGTGATCCATTAACAAACTTTATGTAAACACAACTATCAAACTGAGACCTCTTAAAACCTTGTGAGATCATAAATGAATCAAACCTTTTATACCACTGTCTTGGAGATTGCTTCAAACCATAAAGCGATTTCTTCAATTTGCACACAAAATCCTCTTTTCCAGGAACTATGAACCCTTCAGGTTGGTACATGTAAATATCCTCCTCCAGTTCACCATGTAGAAAAGCAGTGTTTACATCTAGCTTCTTAAGCTCAAGATAATGCATAGGAACAATACCAAAGAAAGCAAAAATAGAACTATGCTTCACAACCGGAGATAAAACATCATTATAATCAATACCTGGAATCTGGCTGAAACCTTTTGCTACTAACCTTGCCTTAAACCTTGGAGGCTCATTAGGAGACAAACCTTCTTTCTTCTTGTATATCCACTTACAGCATACGGCCTTCTTATGTTTAGGCAAGCGCATAACTTCCCATGTGCCATTCTTATCAAGCGATTGCATCTCTCCTTGCATAGCAGAAATCCAGTTCTCGCGGTCAACGAATGCAACAACTTCATTGTATGTAGCAGGTTTAGTATCATGCTCCACCTATTCAGCACAACTCAAGGCATAATGAGAAAGATTACATTCTTCAATTAAACAACGAGGTGGAACTATGTTACGCCTCGGTCTATCAGCAACAATAGATTCCTGTGGCTGCTGCAAAACAGTAGGTGAGTGCTGAACAACATCATCATCAATATTTTCCTCATGAGTATTATCAACGACAGCATTATTATCAATATTTTCTGCAGGTGCTCCACCTGCACACTAACTCCCTCCTCTCCAATAGCAACAGGAGAGGGATCTGATGGCAAGATGTCATGATACATAACAGATTCATTGAAAACAATGTTCCTACTGAACAAAATATTTTTAGTTTCAAAATTCCATAGTTTATATGTCTTAACTCCTGAACCATAACCAAGGAATATGCACTTGACAACTCTAGGCTCTAACTTTCCATTACCAACATGAGCATAAGACCAAAAACTCTCAACTATGAATAATCAGCAGGCAAACCTGACCATACCTCAATGGGATTTTTCTTCTCAAGTGGAATAGAAGGTGACCTGTTGATGAGGTAGCACACTTCAGCCCAGAAACGTCTATGCATGCCTGCATTGGACAACATACAGCAAGCCCTCGAGATGATGGTTCTGTTCATGCGCTCAGCCACGCCATTTTGCTGAGGAGTGTAAGGGATGGTGTGGTGCTTGATCATACCATCATTACTGCAAAACTCCTCAAACTCATTAGAACAGAATTCAATACCATTGTCAGTACATAGTACCTTTACCTTCCTTTTAGTTTGCTTTTCTACCATAACTTTCCATTTCTTAAAAGCATCAAAAACATCAGATTTATGTTTCAGAAAATATGACCACACTTTTTTTGAGTAGTCATTAATAATAGTAAGCATAAAATTAGCACCACCAATAGAGGTCTTACAGGAAGGTCCCCATACATTAGCATGCACATAATCTAATATGCCTTTGGCGGTATGAACGGAAGCATTGAATTTAACTCTTGTATGCTTACCCAAAACGCAGTGCTCACAGAACTAAAACTTACCCAAGTTGCAACCATCAACCAGCTCTCTCTTTACCAACTCTGTCATGTCATGTTCACTCATATGCCCAAGACGCATATGTTGTTTTACCACAATCATCAGAATTATTAGAAGTAACAGTAGTAGCAATACCAGGCAAGGTGCTACCTCTAAGAACATATAACTTAGCAGAATTCACATCACCTATCATGTAAATAAGAGAACCTTTTGATACCTTTAACAATCTACGCCCATCAGCGTACTTGTATCCATCAACATCCATGGTACTAAGGGAGATCAGATTTCTGGCCATGCTTGGTATGTGCTTCACCTCATTCAACGTATGCGTCACGCCATCATGTGTCCTGATCTTAATAGATCCAACTCCGATAATATGGCATGGGTTGTCATTCCCCACACGTACAAAATCTCTAGTCTACACAGACTCATATAAACTGAACCAATCTTTGTTACAGCAAATATGAAACGAACATGCAATATCAAGTATCCATTCATCATCATGAGAAGCACAAGCAGCAAAAACAGCTAAACATTCATCGTCAAAACTATCACCAGAAACAACAGCAGCCTTACCAGTACCTTGATCCTTATCTTTCGGTTGGTAAGTCCCGTTCCTTTTCTCCTTATTCTGCAGCTTCTAATAATCATCAATAACATGATTAGATTTCTTACAATACCTGCAGAACTTGTCCTTTCCCTTGGACTTCGAACGACTTCTGCCATCTTTGCTCTTATCTTGGTTGCCATAGTTGTTAAAACTCTGCTAGGTCCTGCCACGAACCTGCAGAGCTTCAGCCTTGGATGACGCCCCATCTGCCTGCACCATAGTTTTCATCTTTTCCCTATATTTGAGGGCCTCTTGTACTTCACCAAGGGTTATTTTATCACGGCTCAACAATATTGTATCACGAAAGTGTGTATAAGAACTAGGCAGCGAGCATAAGAGTAATAGAGCTAGATCCTCATCATCATATTTTACTTCCATTGATTGCAAATTAGAAACAATCTCTCTAAAAAGAGATAAGTGATTCATTACCGATCCACCTTCATGCAATCTATGCGAGAACAACTTCGTCTTTACATGCATTTTACTGGTTAGATCCTTTGACATGCAGATCGTTTCTAGTTTCAGCCAAAGAGCAGCAGCAGATTTCTCTGCCAAAACTTCCTGCAAAATATTATTGGACATATGAATTTGAATCAAAGACAAAGCCTTACGGTCCTTCCGCTTCTCTTTGTCAGACCAGCTCTTAGCATCCTTTTCCCCGAATCCTTCCGACGCTTCATCTAGATCTGAAGTTTGGGCGAGAATCGCCCGCATCTTCACCTGCCACAAGCACAATCTTGTGGTGTAGTCCAGCTGCGGTAGATTGAACTTCAATGACGACATATCGTAAATCCTAGATTAGAACCTGGGGCTCTGATACTAATTGTTAGCTTTGCGACAATCAAATAACGAAGAACGAAAATAAAATCGCAACAAGGGGAACACCGATTTAACGTGGAAAACCCTCTCCAACAAAGAGAGGGGAAAAACCATGGGCGCCAGCCAGCAAATCTTCCATATAACAGGGAGTGTTTACACAATGTTGGGGATTTCACAGATGCAACTTATCCCAGCCGGCGGCCTACAAGAGGTATATATAGCGGTGGTAACCTAGGTCATCAACGATTCGTACTGCGGGAGGCTGGTGCTTCCGCTCGACCCAAGCCTCCCGGCGACGGGTCTCGCTCCGCTTGGTCAGAAGTTAGCCTCCTTAATAGAATTTGGATCATACTTCAACATTTTTGTATATGGGTTTTCTTTGCCTCTTGAGATCTTTGTGTTTTTTACCACCTCCTCCTGCTTGATATCCATTTTAAGTTCCACTTATATGGCAATGCGTAGCTAGCATCATGAGATCTATACTAATGGTGTATGTCATCAAGAACTCCAACATTAATAGTAAGCGGTTTATTCCCCTAACAATATAGTCTAGTCATCAAGAAGTCCAACATTCTTGATGGCCGCACCAACTTTTGACCTGCTTTGAGGCCTTCAAGAGGTTGAGGCATCGGTTGCCTTCGCACAACTGGCTTTAGTAAAGTATCGGCGTAGATTGTCTACATCTAATTATTTCCCACCATTTGTTACAACTCTTGACCCACCTTTTTAACCTAGCCTTGTTCTTTCCAATAGAACAGTCCAGATAGTCAATGTCTGTTCTCTTCACTATGCACCTATTTAGTTGTATAACGAAAGCACAAAGTCATGTCTGGTTTTTATCCTTGAAAACAAAAACATTACGTGTGTCTCTAGATTTAACTAGCTAGGATTGCATGTTGCTGCTCACCCTACTCGCTACTCCTAAGTTCATCACAAAGAGAGGCTGGAGCAGAATGAGGATGAAATATTTTATTGGTTGACTAAATTTGGCATGAAATAAGCTACTTTGTCCGGTTTATTCCTCTTGAATTTTCTAGCTCAACTGTATGATGCTTAACCTTGACATCATAAAATTTCACCTTTTTGGGCTACATTGTCTATGTCTCTTGTTTATAGAGAAATAAGTAAATTTCTGTAGTTGAGCTGATAAAAGTATGAAATGCTTCAATACCTAGATTATTACTACTTGAATGACCATATATGGATTGGTCCTTTTTTGTTTGAACGAATAGCATAGATCCCCTATCTGCAATCTTTGTCAGATGTTTATATGATGTTTGCTAGCAGCCAGGCGTAGTGTGCGTTGGCCTTCATTAATCTCTGACTGCTCTAATATTAATACGTAAAGGTGCATATATTTTGAACTTTTCTCAAAGTAATGGAATCCTACTTTGATAACTACATGTTCTTGTAGTTGTGTGAAGTTTAAGGCAGATCAGATGCAAATAAAATGCTTTTTTATCTCATGACTCATGAAACTGATCTAGACTCTCCAGCGTTACAGTTATTTGTATCAGGTCCCAAATAATTTCACTAATCTGGACTCTTTCCATCTTGCATGTGATCTAATTAGGTGAAATTGTACTGAAGGAAAAGGAAGAACAATAGTCAGTATCAATCAAAGAAAGGAGGGGACGGGAGGCAGTAATAGCATTTGTTCTTGATTTGTTTGGAAATATCACTGTTGGTAGTGGTGAATATTTCACTAACTCATATTACCCTTGTTATATTCTTCTCAATGAGGTGTGAGCTGGATCCTTTTCCCGGTATGCATGCAAAATATTTTCGATAGCATCATAGCCAGGCGTAGTGAGCTATGTTGTAGCTGTGATAGGGTCCTTGTTTTGCAATATGAGTTCATTGTGCTTTCCAATGGTTCAGAACTTCTGATATGATATTGTGAAGTTCTGACCCACCTTTTCTCTTCATTGATTTTACAATATCTAACAGAGCTATACGTTGCTTGTGTATTTTCGTTTCCTTACTTTGACCTATATGTGAATGTGAGACATTGTAAATCATCACTTGTAAGCTTAGCATTAAAATACTGATGAAGGCCACATATCAAATTCAACGCCATTATTGTAAAGAAGTTTCAATATCAGGATATATATAAAATTAAATAAGACGATTTCCAAAGAAAATACTTAGATCTAGCAACGGAAATCTTACTAAGCTACTACCTCCTAAATATAAATTGTTTTGGGAATCGAAATTGAACTCTAGAACATTTGATATTTAGGAATGATGGGAGTACTAAATATTCTGACCTGACTCTACTGCAACCTGCAAGTCTGCCTGAACCATATCCAAGCTAGGACAATTAGAGCACGCAATACTCTCTTTTTTTTTGCGAGTAAGAGCACGCAATACTTGACATCAGCTTAACCAGCTGGGTTGAACTAAGCAATCATTTGTTCTCTACCAACGAAAGTTTTCTCTTAGAGAGAAGGTTTTGATCGGATCTGAGCCTCTTACCAAAATAGCTGGTTTCCAATTCAACTGCAACAAGCTTAATTCATGCTTGATCGACTAAATCATTGCACTGATTATCCTACACAAACTCTTTCGGCTGCACGTGATTTTCAACTCGCAAAGCGAAAGCCAATTTTACAGAGCACCCAACCACTCAGTTATGTACCAACGCCCATCCGATTTAGTTCTCTCACCTCATATCAGAAAAATCAATGACCAAAATTATTTTAGCAGGAACTCTATCAGCAAGCAAGCGGCATGCAATTTACTTAGAGAGTTAAAGACAATTTACAGAATGCGCAACCACTAAATTGTCGTTGGATCAATATACTATTGCTTCACCAGCGGATCAATATACTATTGCTTGACCAGCTAAGCCTGTGTTTGCCGTTAACAAAAAAATATGAAAAATCTCATTTACCAATTAAAAAAAGATAGAACAGACAACTAGGATTTTTTTCAATACTTAGATACAACTTACTGTTACTAAACTGGCTTTTATGTGGAAATAACTTACCGGTATTGCGCCTGTGGCGCAACGGATCATCTTATGTGTGGACTTTTTTCTGGCTGGCTTCCAAACAAACCCTAATTGCTTGGCTTCCCATGTGTGTACTTTTGTTTCTTTCGATGTTCCAATCAACTTTTAATTTCTTGATAAGGTACGTTTCCATTTTTAGAGCTTAATATGAATTGTCGTGTTATTTAGATGCTGGTTAGTCAAAGCAATAATTTGTTTTGCCATTGTGGCTAAACATGTAGCATAAATTCCTCCCTGGTGTGTCGTTGCGCTAGTGGTGCAACGAGTAAGGCCCATCATAGTAAGATGCCCATTTAGATCAAATAGATCATCAGTTTATGGCTATTCCTGTTTTGAGTATAAATGAAATATACTCTTATCGCGTGAGGTCAATCTACCTGCTTTAGATGTATTATTCGATATACAAACACAATGGCTTCCCGGGTACCATGATCAATTAACTCCGAGTTGCGAATGGATAGACCCACCATGCTCTTTTATTTGTGTTAATGCCTCATGTTTCTAAGGTCGATGAATGTTCGTTATGGATAACAATATGAATAAAACTTATGACTACAATATTTTCTTGTCTCCGGCCTTTGCACCAATGGCGCAACGGGTCATCTATTTTGTGAAACGGTGGTAGATACAGACGAAGGAGAAAATGTTCCACTGACAACCTATAACACATACGCTGGACTTGAAACTCAAGAGTATCAAAAGACCACATGAGACTGCTAAAGATGGAGGTATTCAGAAAGAATGCATAGAAAAAAGCTTCCTCGAAAACTTATCTTGTCCATATTTGATGTGTATTCCAGCTAGCGGACATGTATATATACTACTGTTCGATGTTGCTTTGAACACTAGGATTGATAATGCTCTGTGTATACACTACCGAAATTATTCCCTCGGAGTTTAGGAATGTTTTTCTGATGCTGTGTATAAATAGCACGCTCAAACTGTTTATTTGATTTAGGAGTATGAGCAGGCTCCAAGTAAAACTACAGTATTTCTAGGATTAGGTTTGGGCACACACGTATATATCATGAAGTCTAGGTAGTACCTATGTTTCAGTAGTATATTTATTCAGTTTCTACGGAATAGGTCAAAGATCCAAGAGTATACAGAGATGTATGTGCTTACTGCCTATTATCATGATTCTGTTAGCCAAAAATTTCATTAGAACTATAGACCGAGGAAACATCACATGTATCTGTGTCGCTGGAGCTTCATGTCTATAGTTAGGGCATCCTGGTTTGAGTTTTACCAGAACACTATCGTCTCACAGTGACTTGTTTTGGTGTCTCCAAGTTAAGAACGACCAAACAAACAACAAGAACCAAGCATAAATATTTACTCCCTGTCATCCTCTAGCAAACGATAGAACTATAATATTTGATCAAGGTTACATTTTGAGCACCAAGATTTATATTACAGTATTAAACACATAAGATCCGCCTGGAAAAGAAAAACACAAACGTAAGATGGTTCACATAACATACCAATAGCCTCCTTCAGAATTTTTCTCTACCAATGCTTCTATAATAATAATAGAATCAAACGCAAATCAACACTGGCGGTAGCAAATGCCTTACCTCTACCAACATGTCAATGCTTAGGTAGATCCCCTTTCAGGAAAACCTACATGATGACCACCTTGTTCTATCGATTAGGACAATTGAAACCTTCTGCCCAGATTAGTAGGGGTAGACAAGCCCAAGACAATAAGTTCATTTAGAATAAAGGGCCCGACCATTTAAAACCATACATGGGATCCACATGTCGTAATAAAAATCAGTCACGGTCGCCTTTCTGAAGTCAAAGAATCTCGAATGCATATAGTGATACACATGAATAACAAAACAAACTTATGGCTTGAATCATGTCCCCATTTCATCATTGCGCCAGTGGATTGATCGATAATAGGTTTTCCTGGACAAGAATATCTTATCCTCCTCCTCCCAAGAGATCTGCAAAGAGCCGGTGATTTCCTAGCACGAAAAGTAGGGACCGGAAAAATGCCTCGGGCTCGTCTCGTTCGTCCCCGCGGGCGATGGGGCGGGCGTCTCGTTTGCCGGCCGCCTCCCAGGCCCTCCCTGTCCCCCCCTCCCGCTGCCGCTGGCGCGCGCCGCCGGGCTAAGCCAGTGCGTTGACGGCGGCGGCGGGCCCTCTTTCTCCCGGCGGCAGCGGAGGAGACGCAGGACTCCCTGCTGGCAGCGGCGCATCTGGGTCAGCCGGGGCGCAGAAGGGCGAGGCCATGGCGGGTGCGTGCGGCCTAGGCGAGGTGGCGGCGGGATCCTCGGCTAGCGGGGCGATGGGAGGCGCCTCAGGAGCTCCTGGCGGCGGCCATTGCAGGGCCTGATCTTGGCCAGGTTGGGCCTGATCTGGGCCTTGCAGGCACCTGTCGAGGTCCTTGTTCACCGGAGGGTGGCAGGGGCCTCCCCCTGGCTGCGGTGTGGTCGGGTACTTGATCTGGGTTGTGCGGGCCTGGATCTGGTAGTCGCCCGCCGGTCTTGCTCGAGGGACCTGTGCTCGCCATGGAGATGTCGTGCTTGCCATGTTCGTCCCTAGGTACCCTTGCGGGCCTAGGTGGTATACCTCAGGCTGGTGGCGGTCCGGTATTCCCGGGTAGCATGGTGGTGGTGGTGCTGCTACTTGGCGGCAGGGATCGACAGTGGTGGTTGATCCCCTGGTGGACGAATATGTAGGGGCTAGTGTGAGGGTTCGCTTGGACGACGGTTCCCCTGCTGCACTGCAGCGGCGGGGCTTCATGTGCCCCTTGTGGGCTCGGCCGGGCCAGGTGGGCCTGGTTTGCCTCCGCGGCCGTATCCGGTCGGCTACCACCTTCCGGTGGTGGAGGTTGTTCCCTCCCGCACGCTATTGTTCCGGCAACCACCACCGAAGTTTCCCTCTTCTCTATCTTCTGGCCCTGCTGCGTGTGTTGCGGCGAGACGGTGGTGATGGCTGCGCGACTGGGTTGGCGTGCGTTGGCGGGTGGCGAGCATGGTGGAGCACGGCGAAGCATCCGGAAGTGTGGTTTTTTGAGGGATCGGGAGAAATCCTTATCATCGTAACACCGACGCGGTGACACCCGTGGGTGCCACCGTCCTTCCTGAAGGGCGTCGGGAGTACCTCTTCCCCACCTCCCGGAGCATACCGGGAAAAACCCTAGGACTTGTCCAGGCAACATCGTCGTCATCGTCGCCTTCCTTCTTGGAGGTGTTGCTTGGTGCGCGGCGCTTTGGAGTGCTAGGCATGTGGTGGAGCGTAGCTAGAGGGTGCAACGGTCGCGAGTCATCTTTATTTTTCTCTTGTGTCGGCTTTATTTTCTATTTTTGTTCTTTTTTTTTTCTTTGGGCGTTGTGCTGTCTGACCAGTGGTGGTCTCACCTATAGTTGCTATATTTATATAGCTGGGCGTATGCCTATTTCGAAGAGAACATCTTATCCTGTCTCAATTTCGCCAGTTGCTTTAGTGTTGTAGCAATCCATGCACAAGAACACATAGATCAATTAGAATAACATGCATCGATCGATAAATAATAATAGTTTTTCTCATCTCTAAGCAAAAAAACTATTCCTTCAACTATAGTTGTATGTGCAAGTTAATACAAGTTACTCAAAGTGGTCTAGTTTTAGGGGATTAAATCTATGGTTAAAATACAGTCCTCGGCGCCAACGCCGCACCGGGCCATCTAGTAGAGTCATAGAGCACCAACCCATAGTTTATCATCCCTATTTCTCTTATCATTAAAGACCATAACTAAACATGCAGAAGTCATGATTCTTGTTAGGTGAATCGATGATGTCCCATCGGGTAGAGATATGCCTGTGCACGCAAATAATATTTCATCTTCTACAAAAGATCACGATTTTTTGTTATTAATTAGCGGCAACTAAAAACAGGTCTGAATTTTCATAAGCACAGAGCATGTCAATCACCGTCAAACATACCAAGTGAAACTACAGTTGGAGCATCATTTTCATCACATTTTGTAGTCTTTAGGGGAAAAAATCTGGATGGGCTAGTCTCTTGGACCTCCACACCCTCTTATATATATAGCTGAACTTAGGTGTATCTTAACTAGTACACTATTCTAATACTCTAGAATCAGGTAGGACACTAACTTAGACTACAACATACTGAAATGTTCCAGGCACTCCTAAGACAGCACTACTATACTAACACTCACTCGACCTAGGACAGTCTCCAACACTCCTCCTCAAGATGGATAATAGATATGTATAATTCCCATCTTGTTACAAGCTGAACTACACTCTTTATTTCCTAATTCTTTAGTTAAATAGTCTGCAATTTGCTCGCTACAGGTTACATGATTTATCTTAATTATACCGTCATCAAATTTCTCCTTTTTGAAGAAGCGACTAATCTCCACATGCTTGGTTCTATCATGTTGAACAGGGTTGTTTGCGATGTTGATTGCCGACTTGTTGTCACACCACAAATTTAAATGGCCTTTCCTCAACACTTTTAGTTCTGAAAGAAGATTCCTCACCCATAACATCTCACTCAAACCTTGGGACATAGCTCTATATTCAGCTTCAGTTGTTGACTTTGAAATCACCTGCTGCTTCTTACTTTGCCATGATACAAAATTTCCCCCCACAAACACACAATAACCAGAAGTTGATCTCATATCATCCAAGCAACTTGCCCAGTCAGCATCACAATACCCATCCACATTTAGATGACCATTCATTTTAAACCATAGTCCCTTTCCTAGACTACCCTTCAAGTACCAGAGGATTTGATTGACCGCATCCAAGTGTCCGCTCCTAGGATCATGCATGTATCTACTCACTACACTCACTGCATATGAAATATCAGGTCTTGTGTGACATAGATAGATGAGTCTTCCAACAAGCTTCTGGTACTTCTCTTTATCCACTGGATCACCAAATTCGGCACATAATTTGTGGTTTTGGTCGATAGGTGTTGATGCAACCCGACACCCAAGCATGCTCGTGTCAGTAAGCAACTCCAAAACATACTTCCGCTGGGATAACACAATCCCTTCGGGGGATCTAGCAATTTCTATGCCAAGGAAGTACTTGAGTTGACCAAGATTCTTTACCTCAAATTCCTTGCGTAGGTTATTTTTCAGCCGTGATATCTCCACCGCATCATCTGCTGTGATTATGATATTATCAACATATACAGTAAGGATTCTAATCTAGATATTTGAGTCTTGATAGAACATCGTATGATCCCCATTACACTGCTTAATCCCATACCACATACAACTCGTCTAAATCTATCAAACCATGCTCGTGGAGATTGCTTGAGGCCGTATAGATATTTTCTCAACCTGCACACCTTTCCTGATGTTCTAGGAGTGGAGAAACCAGGTGGGATCTCCACCTCCTCCTGTAAATCACCATGCAAGAATCCATTCTTGACATACAACTGATGTAAAGGCCACCTAAAGTTAGTTGTACAAGAGATTAGGATCCTCACTGTGTTCATCTTTGCCACTGGCGCAAATGTCTCATCATAGTCAATCCCATATGTTTGACTATATCCTGTGGCAACTAGTCTTGCCTTGTACCTTTCAATTTTTCCTTCTAGATTTTGTTTCACGGTGTCAATACATTTACACCCAACAGCTCTCTTTCCTGCTGGAAGATGTACAAGTTCCGAAGTTTTATTCCTTTCGAGAGCATTTAACTCCTCTATCATGGCCCCACGCCACTTTGGGTCTTGCTTTGCTACTTTCCAGTCTCTTGGGATCACGACGGGTTGCAATGATGCAATGAAGGCCAAGTAGTTTGTTGATAGAGATGTATATGATACATAATTATCTATGTCATGGTCATCTCAGTACCGATTTGGAGGTTTGCTAGCTCCAACTCGGATTCCTTTTCTTAAGGCAATGGGCAAGTCCATTGAATCTCTCGTATTAGATGGACCTGTGCCCTCAGTCAATTCAACAATTTCAACACATGTTGGAGCGCGTTGCTCCCCTGGCACATCTGTATCACCTTCTGTAGGACTCGCGCCCTCAGTTGATTCAACAATTCCATCACTTGTTGGAGCATGTTGCTCCCCCTGCACCTGTGTCACCTGTTGTAGGAGCCTGTTGCTGCTGCTCATGTTGTGATTTTCTCCGTGTATACACATTTAAGTTTTCTTCCTCATTTGGCTTTCTCCATCTACCTTCACTTGCAGGAGATGGAATTGAACCAACAACAACTCTCGATTATTCATCTTCCTTTGTCCTCAACAGTTCAGTCTCCCTCTCGACTAGCATCAATTATGCTAGGAGAGTCAAAGTCAAACAACAAGCTGAGGTCCATCTTGTTTTCGTAGAACAGCTCGAACTCTCTAAATGACATATCCATGCTAACAAATGTTCTCCGCTCACTAGGGCTCCAACACTTGTAGCCCTTTTGTCCAGATGGGTATCCAATGAAGATGCACTTCACAGTACGTGGGTCCAATTTTCCTACCAAAGGTCTATGGTCTCTGACAAAGCATGTACACCCAAACACCTTTGGTGGAACAATGAACTCATTTTTACCAAAGATCATTTCATATGGGGTCTTCATCCCAAGAATTCTTGATGGCATTCGGTTGATGAGATAAGTAGCAGTCATAACTACTTCACTCCATAAGAATTTTGGCACATTCATAGTAAACATAAGCGATCGGGTTACCTCTAGCAGATGTAGATTCTTCCTCTCAGCTACTCCATTCTGTGGAGAAGTATCAAGGCATGCAGTTTGATGAAGTATTCCTTTTTCTGAATGAAAGTTGCCAAATTCATGGTTCACATACTCTGTCCCATTATCAGTCCTGATAATTTGAATACCAATGTTGAAACGATTTTGGATATATGCATAGAAGTCCCTGAAACAACTAAGAACCTCACTTTTTTGTTTCATGAGATATATCCAAGTCATCCGGCGGTAACAGTCAATGAAGGTGACAAAGTACTTCATTCCACTAATAGAGACCATAGGAGAAGTCTAGAAATCAGAGTGAATCAACACGAAAGGCGATGTGCTTCGGAGTCCACGACTCACATATGATGTCCTTGTGTGTTTTCCATATTCACAAGCATCACACACAAGTTTTTCTTTATCCACCTTCTTCATTTCCTCGGGAAATATCTTACTAATAGTATCAAAGGACATATGGCCCATTCGACAATGTAAGAGTATCACCTTTGCTTCATCGTCACCAGCAACAATTGTCAAAGCGGTGCATAATGCATCATCTGTTTCATTTCTATCCAAGTACCATAGTCCCTTATGCCTGATGCCAACCCCAAGTCTCCTTCCAGTTGTCCTCTCCTCAATTATACACTTGTATCGGTCAACAATAATTCGACAATCAATGTTGTCAACCAAGACACTCATAGACACAAAACTCAGTAGAAATGATGGAGCATACAAGACCAAAGACAATGTAATTGCCGGAGTGCATTTCACCGTGCGACTCCTTGATGGGCAGATACGTTCCATCTGCTGTTTGGATGGTCTCTTTATGCATGGGTGGATTTGACGCATATGATGCGAACTCACTCCACCTTCCTGTGACATGTGCAGATGCTCCCGAATCTAGTATCCAATTTGAACAAGTTCCGTTTAATGTAGGAGCTCGATTTGGCATACCTTCTTCCGCTTGTGCGAGATTTACACAATTTCGTAGGGTTGTTGTTTTTTCACCTTGCTTTGGATCTTCCGCAATCTTCTTCGACTCTTTCAGTTATTCTATCTCCTCATCAATCCAGTCATATTCTGAAGTAGCTTCTCAATTCTTTGATTTTCCCCTATTGATCAGTGTTGCTGAAAAGCACCAACAAACAAGCTTCTATGACTCCTATCTGCTCTAGTTGACCTTCTCTTGGAGATTACTTGAGCAACAATAGTAAAAGGCTTGGTTCAGTACTTGAGACTAAATCCACAATGTTGTTCAACTGTTCTACAAGTCTAGCCTGCACACGCTCTTCTCCGTAGCTATAGCACAACCCAAACCGCTCCTCCGCTGCAGTACAGCCGACTCCTAGCTGCACTGTCTGACCACTTCTCCTGGCTGCACTATACACATACCGCTGTCCGCCACCACAGAAACCTCAAAGTGGAGCAGCACAACATCCGGTCTCTGTTGCTTTTGCTAAGAGACACGAGCTCACGAAGCTCTCTCTTTTGTCCTCTGCTAGCACACACCGCAAACAACAATCACCTCTGCTTTGAGCAGCTGCAACTCCCTTGCTTCTCCTTACTTCTTCCCTACGAGTCAACCTTGCCAACACTTTTCCACTTGAGCTAGCTACCCCTGTCTTCACTCACACCTGAATGCCTAGAGCTCCTCCACAAACCGCTGTTTCACCACCGGCCACCACCAGGACCAAGCGCCCCCTTCCTCAGCTTATGCCACAGCAGAGCAGCCCTACTTCATCACCATTGCCACTTCTTAAGAGAACCTTGCTCTGGTATCATGTAGTCTTTAGGGGAAAGAATCTGGGATGGGCCAGTCCCTTGGACCTCCACACCCTCTTATATAAATAGCTGAACTTAGGTGCATCTTAACTAGTACACTATAGAATACTCTAGAATCAGGTAGGACACTAATGTAGACTATAACATACTGGAATGTTCTAGGCACTCCTAGGACAGCACTGCTATACTAACACTCACTTTAATATTCTAGGCTCTCCTGGGACAGTCTCCAACACATTCTACACGCTCATCAGCCAGGATCCCAAATGGATGCTCTTTGAAAGGTATACTAGAAACAACTCGCTCAGGATAGTCAGAGCAGCTAAATTGTTTTTCAAATTTTATACTGTCGTCTGCCCACATCCTGCGAACTAATCAAAGAACAGGATAGTACGGAACTGTGAGTGGTCTGCAGCAATACATGCAGGAAAGAAAAGAAAGAACCAGCAAGGTTGACTCACTTTTCGTTGCTGTCTCAAATGCACACATGCCCCGTTTGTTGCTTCCTTTATCACTCTCCAATGTGAAAGGGTTAACGTAAGTTAATTCTATTATCTTTCCAAACCTGAAGAAGAAAGCAAATGCAATTGCTTAGTAGATCAACCAAAGTGGCAAAAGGCATGATGTTCCCAGACTCAGTGTTGCTAGCTAGTAAAAGTTTCATGCAAGAGCTCATTAGAGAGGTGGAAAGCTAAAAAAAAAAAGTAATGGACAAGCATTTACATGGATTTTCCAGATGCTGCTACTTTAATCCGAAGCGACAATTTGCTAGATAAAATGAAACTCGAACCTAGGCCTGGTGAGAGTCAACTGAAAATTACTTACTCCCTCAATTTCAAAATATAAGATGTTTTAGAATTGTGAAAAGAGTGCATTTAAACCCCTTTTAGTGTGTTGGTTCACTCTAAACCTACATGAACCTACACACTAAAAGAGGTCTAGATACATTTCTTTTACAAAACTAAAATATCATATATTTTGAAACGGAGGGAGTAGATAACAATCCAATTGTGATGTTTATGTGGAAGAACCAAACACGCTGAAAGATACTGGGTTCGAGTCACAAAAATGACCCCGCTTAAATTCAATAAGTAAACATCCGATTTTTTTTTAGAGAACAGGCATTATAAAGCAGCTTTATTTTATACCTAAAGCAGGGTTATTCACCCGACTGAAATCAGCCCAAACTGAAATTCGAATTGACTTCCCCCGACTCAAATCAAACCGAAGCTCAGGTCGAAGCATTAACTTCCAGTGTTGGAACCGACTGTGTTTGTGAGCGAGGACGAGGATGATCGTGGATGGACTCTTGTACGTTAACGTAAATGTCGCCAGCGATGAGGACATCGCCGCTGATCCGGTCAACGGCAAAGTCTTGTGATCCGATAATCACGGCTGATTCAAATTGTTTGTTTCTCGGCCAATCTCGGGCGGGATCGCGACATTGGATTGCGAGTCATTTTGTCGGCCCTATTAATGTTAAGGGGCAGGCCTCGCTGGGCCCAGAACACTACCTTTTGCCTAGCCCGTCTCGGTTTCAATCAGAGTTGATTTGACCGAGCCCTTCTCCGATTCCCCTAGACGCTAACTTCGGCATTAGCAGACAGATCACCAGCCAGTTTGCTTTATTCTAGAAGAAAGGCAAAACCCTAGGGCGACGGCTGGATCCCAAGATGAATGGAAACGGAGGTGGTGGCGGTCCGGGAAGAGGGAATGGACCGGGGAGAGGTTTTTCAATAGTAATCAAGGCAGAGGACGCGGTGGGAATAATTTCATCGCGGGTCGCGGCGGAGGAAATTCTCAAAATGCAGGCAATGGTGGAAATTTCTTCCCTGGTGAATC
The DNA here is from genome assembly GCA_023614405.1 of Avena insularis. NCBI lineage: Eukaryota > Viridiplantae > Streptophyta > Magnoliopsida > Poales > Poaceae > Avena > Avena insularis. The sequence goes on along the minus strand of CM042688.1, from coordinate 411,016,965 downwards.
TAGTGGTTCATCGGGTGGTCGTGAGGACAATAGCTTCCATGGGGGTGCTTTCGGAGGCTACCATGGAGGACCTGGATATAATACCCATGGTGGGTTTCATGGCGATAGCAATCACGGTTATCAGAACCGACAGAGGTATGAGTTTAGGGCTTCGCGTGGACAGAATTGGAATGGAGGAGGAAGTGGAGGTCGTGGGAATTATTCTGGGGTAGCAAATAGAAACTTTCAGAACAATACTTTGCCCAACAATAATGCAAATTCGGATGTGCTGAATCAAAACCTTATCAACCAGGTGGTTGAATCTGTAGCTGCAGCGGCGAAGAGCAAAACTCTGGTTTTACCGATGCAAGGTGAGGTTGCTGGGCAGGTATCTGCCAATGCTGAGACTGGAGTGTCAGTGGCAGGGGTTGGACAGCATGTCGCGAGCCTTGGAAGGCCTGCCGTGGATCCTGCCATGAGCAGCGGGCAGCCTACCGCGGTGACTCGGCAGCCTGCCGTGGTGATCCGGCAGCCTGCCGCTACGGTTTTTGCTACCGCAGCACAGCCCACGGCAGAGGTGCCCAATTCGTCTGTGCAGCAGACAGCTGCTCCGATGATGACTGATGCAATAGCCAACGATGTGGATATGGAGATGGATGGTCACGGGCCATCTAAGAAATAAAGAAAAACAGAGAAGCTCAAGTGTTTTTGATGTGGTCAACCGGGTCATTTTCATGAAGATTGCATGGTTGAGGTATGTGAGATTTGTGAATCTCCGCAGCATATTTCATCTCCGTGCCCTCTCTTACTCGCTCCAAAACCCTCTCTAGTGGTACATGGGCTTGGATCGGAGAAGTTGACCTTTTTGGAATTGTCGGTTACCGGAACGTACAAACCTAGGGTGGAGAACTCCCGGGTCGGTAGGGTGTCAGTTCAGGGTGGAACTATTTCGGTTGCTCAACTCATTGAGGTGCTCAAGAGGCTTGTGTTCTCGGAGAACTATACTTGGGAGGTAATTGAGATGTAACAAAATGTTTTCAAGGTAAAGTTTCCAACCAAAATTGAGGTGCAACGGATGAAAACTGTAAAACAATACCAGATTCCGGATACTCCTTTTTTACTGAGTTTTGATGAGTGGGGTGTAGTGGAAAAACCTCCTTTTCTACTCCCTCAAATCTGGGTACAAATTGATGGTGTCCCTACAGATGTTAGAGGTGATTTCTTGGCTTTATGGGGACTTGGTTCTCTGCTAGGGAAAACAAAGACCATGGACATGCCCTATGCTCGGAAGAATGGGGTGGTTCGGCTACAGGTTTTTTGTGTGGATACTTCTTTTATCCCAGCTTTCCTTGACATTTGGATCAAAAGGGGATTTTATAGGTTGAATATTAAAGTGGAAAAACAAGATAATCTGAGTTCTATTGCCGAGCCCAGGAGAAATGATTTGAACAAAGAGGATGGTCCAGATGACGATAGTAGTGGAAATAATATGAACAAGCATGACATGGAAGAGGGTAAGCTTAATGGTGATTCTAGTGGGGGTAAAGATGGTGCTTCGGATGTGGATATAAATCATTCTTCCTCTGAGCGAGGAAATCAGGTAGCACTACATTCAGTTACTATTGGATCTATTCAATTAGAAAATACAGAGCTAAGTACTAGTGACAATTGTGTTGTTGCTGAAATTGTAGATGTTGATTCTGTTTGTGTGAGCAATGAAATTAATGATAAAACCTTTTTGAATTAGGTGATCCAGGTACCTTTCTCGATTCCCCCGAGCAGTGCTGCGAAGGGAATAGTAGATATGAGTCTCGTGCAGCCTGAGACTTCTCTGTCTCAAAATGGCATGCGAACACCGCCTGTTGAGATCATGGAGGAGGGAACCGACATACCAATGTTGCAAAAGGTTGCTAATGCGGGCGATATCACATGTGATATGGAGGAATCACATGAAATAAAGGTCTGTTTGCCGACACCGACTTTTGATAATAGTAGGATCACTACTTTGAATGGCTCTGTTGATAATAATGAGAATATCGATCCTTGTTAGGTTTTGGAAACTTGCACTGATGCCAGTCAGATGGTTGAGATGCTTGTCTCAATGCAGCCTGAAAACATGATTAATCCAACTCAAGACCCTCGTTCAATTGATAAGTCATCCTATATGGATGATTCACACAATATGAAGCTGGGTACGCCATACACACCGCTTGCCAAGAGGGGCGATGGTGAGGAGGGTGGAGTCGGTCCGATCGGTGCAATTCTGACTAGGTTAGCACCAATATTGGCCGAGGTTATCACCTATGGAGGTATACCAGCTCTAGACTCTGTGGTACAATCAAGTGATCGTATTTAGGCACGACCCGATGCTGATGTATCTGTTATGGAGCGGCTGAAGAATGTGGCTCAGCGCCGCAATGAATTCAAAGGTACGAATTCAAATTCAGCTTTCTCTATATTATTTTTTTCGAATACTGAAATTATTGATAGAGCACAATCTATTGGGGTGTTATTGGGCCAAGAGTCAGTACACACAAATGCTGCAATAAATTTGTTAAAAGATACCAAGTTTCACCGAACTTTAACAATTTTAAAACATGCTGAGGCTACGAAAGATGATGGACCTGCAAACCTTCTTGTCTCAAAAGTGTCCAACCTATGTGATGATCTAGTGAAGGAAGAGGCTACTGAACATGAGGATCTTGTCGATAATCCTGTTCATGAAACCAAGCAACCACGAGGGCGGAAAAAGAAACAATACGATACTTCTGAGGTACGGAGACGTACGAGGGTTCGAATTAAGAAAACTTATTAAGATGAAAGGTTTGTTTTGAAATAGTGAAGGGTTTAGGGATACGACTAAAAATTTATTTATTTCGTAAACTGTTAGGGAACAAAGACTAAATTTTATCGCTTTGCTTGAAACTGGGAGGTCAAATTTCGCAACACCTTTTCTTAAACACCACACGCCTGGATTGGATTCCGCATGGTTCGGCTTACCTCCACACGGGCGTTCGGGTGGTATCCTTGTGGGTATTAACATGGCTACTCTGCAAGTCAACAAGGTTGACACCGGTGCTCACTGCGTGAAAATCCATATGAAGTGTCGTTCGGATGGTTTTAAGTGGATCTTGATACCAGTATATGGGGCTGCTTAGGATAATCTTAAGCATGAGTTCCTAGCGGAGCTAGTTCAAGTTTATGAAAATGAGACACTACTGGTATGTAACACCCTAGTTTTAGTTAATCTTAAATTAGGATTCGTTTGTGCATTCATGAGCATCATCTTTTAAATTGCACACAGAAGAAAGTAAGCAAAACCCTAAAACCTATTTCCCTCTTTCTCCCAAAATCAATTCAAAAGGATTTTGAATATTTTAAAAAGTACAAAAGTGTGGAGCCCAATCTGAATAAAAGGGCCCCTACAATATTTTCTATAATTTCATAAAGCCTCTGGTATTTTTGAAATACCAAAATAGTTTTGGAAATGATTTATAAAAGGGAATATGGGAAAAACAAATGGGAAAATGTTTTCAGACAAAAATAGAGGTCCTAGCTAATCTGGCTGCAGCCCATCTGCTTCTACTCCTCCCTCTCTTATCTGCCGCCCAAACAGACCGTAGCAGCCTAGCTCAGGCCCACCTCGACCTAGGCCCAATACTCCTTCGGTCGTCTTTCCCTTTTCTTCTTCCTCCCGCCGACGGAAGCTGCTCGCTGTCGTCGCTCGCGCCGTCGATCTTCCTGGCGCCAAGATGCTCGCGTCGTCGCTGACCAGGACCATGATAAGACCCCAGTGTCATGGCCATCCTCTCCAGTTCCTCTCGCCCGCTCTCTGTCCCTCTCTCTACAGATCCTCTTCTGGCCGAAACCCTAGCTCCGGCCAGAGCCGTTGCCGCTGTCGCTCTAGACCACCGTAGGCCGAGCCGAAGATGCTGTTGGAAGCGCCTCCGCGTGCTCGTTCTCCTCCACCAAGCCACGGTTGCAGTGGAGCTCCTAATCGAGCTAATCGAGCCTGACCTCGCTGCCGGCCACCGCAGTTGACGTTGTCGATCCCGGCGCCGCCCGTCTTCCCCTTGCCTCACCAACCCCACGCCGAGCGTCGCCGTGAGCAGGTGGTTCTCTGGAGGTGCTCCTCCATCTCCCTCCTCCGTTGTAGCTTGATGTCGTCATGCGTTGCAGCCGCCGCCGTCGGAGCTCGTCACCGGCGTGTCTCCGGCGACCTTCCGCTAGCAGCGCCGCCCCTTTTAGGCTTGCCTAGCCCTCCCGGATCGAACGCGCGCATCCACATAGCCCCCCGAGCACCATGTCGCCGTCCTCGCCGTCCACCTGAGAGCACCACCGCGGTGACGTCACGCCGACGTCACCATGACGTCAGGCGCATGGTCAGCCCGGTCATGTGTCACGCTGATGCAATAAAAGGTTTTTAAATAGTTTAATAATTCCATAAATTGAATAAATATTAGAAAATTCATATCTAATTCATTTTAAGTCAGAAACATGTGTGTAATATATCAAAATGTTCAGAAAACAAGATCTACACTTTAGCATCAATATCATGCATTGTTCAAGAACTTTAATTGCAAGTTTAATTAGATAACTAAATGAACCCCCCGCAGGTGATTTCAGGGTCTCTCCTGTATTAGGGTTTGGACCCTTCGGATCCTGCTTAAATTGCCAAGCATTTCTTAGGGTTACATTTCATCTCTGTTTAACTTGTCATATCATCATCCTTGCTTGAGCATTCCGGTAGAATACCATACCAAAATCGAAGACAGAGATCAACACCATCAAAGATCGACAAATAATACTTGACCAATTGTAATCAAGTCAAGCACAAGGTTTCTGAAGATCAATATCTAGGTATCAACAAACAAGGCAAGCATAGCCCCACACATAAAAGAATCCTATGCTTTTTAAATATTTCACTCTTGCCATGATGCATATGATTGTCCTGTGGTCTTTTATCAAAGATAGAGTATCTTATCTGTTGCATTACTACCTTTGAGCTTATATTACCTGATCCACTGCTCCTAGCATAACTAGGTTTGGCTTGTGTGCACTGCTAGAGCTTATCTGTGTCTTGCTTAGCCATGCTTAGCTGTCAGTACTGGTTCATCCAGATGATGTACCAAATGTAGAGAATTTAATATGACAGGAGAACGAGGTATACTGATGAGGTAAGATCAGTGGTAAAGGTTAAACATGCTAAGGCTTGTATGGGAGGCCATGGTGGGATGTGGTTTTTGTAGTCCCATGCTTGCCACTACTAGGACCCGAGTTCTAGCCTCTTGAGCCAAGACGAGCATACAACCACACATGGCCTGGAAAACCTCACAAGTAACTAACTTGCCTAGTAGATTCCATGAGTCACATAGTTCGGGCGTTCCATTCGACATGTGCATTCTGGTTGTTCTCGAAGGTGGTGAAGGAGGTGCATTCATACAGGTAGGTAAGCGTGGCTGGGGTTGCTTGGGGTCGATGGAGCCCCTGGTAAACCAACCTCGCTTTGTTTATACTTTCAGAGTAAGTGTTCCCATGAAGACAAGTATGGTACGACATCGACACCGACGAGTAGCTTGGGGATCCCGGCGGGCAACCTGGAATCAATGGCTGGGACGTCATCGTTATGCTTCAGGCCACTTAGGCCATTTGTTAAGTTTGCTATACTTAATAGCATAATTTGACTTCCGTTGTTTGATGTTTGTGGTCAATGACCTCTGCTTATAATATTTTGGTTCTTTGCTCAGTTATGAGCTCGCTGTAATAATTTTTGTGTCGCAGGGTTATTGTTGTCTTACCGACTTTTCACTGGATATCCTCGAGGTCTAGGTTAAGCTTATGTCAGGCTAAGGTCTGGATTTGTTTGACCCTGATCCCGGGAGTGTTACAGTTCTTGGTGTTAGAGTAGTACCGACCGTAGGAAAACCTTGCTATTGGTCGATGTTGAGTCTAGTGCTTGTGAAAACTATCTTAAAGTTGAAAAGTATTTGCGAAAACTCTAGTATGCTTCTTTTTCTTCTTATCCAATTTTGCTCTAACTCTGGGTCATCTCATCTTGTGTTGACTTTGGATGAGTTTTGATATCTCTTCTATTCTTTCAAAACTTAGGTGCCTTTTGGGCATGTCGTTTCTCAGCCAGTTGACCTAGTGTTGAGTTCTCTAGAGTTGTGTGTGTTGTGTTCTTTGTGTCCCCTTTGCTCTGCTTCAGTTGAGAGATTCCTTTCCAGCATGATCTTTCTACCTTATGGTCCCACAATATTATATTGTATGCCTCTAAAGTGTTCTGTTCTAGGATTCGAGGTTTCCTTTCGCCTCGTACGCCTCCTATTTATTTGTTTGGGTAATTCAGAAGTTCTTTCTTCTCTTGGAAGCTACCTCGTGATTACTATCTTGTGGTGCACCCTATGTCCCTCAAGTAGTAGTTAGTTCTTTTCTCGGGTTTTAACCCTTGGACTTGAATCGAAGATCCCAGATTGTGCTGGATTCTAGTGATGTGAATCTTGTACATGAAGATGATCTTTATCCCAAGATCCATTCCTTTGACCCCGGTCGTAAATGTTCACACATTACCTCAGGATGGCTGGCACTATAATTCTAGCCTTCAAGTTTGTGGTTATTGTCGCTTTTGAATTTCGACAATTAAGGACTTCCCCTACCACATGTTGTGGGAGATGTTCTTTAGTGGAATCAAATAGATCACGACAAGAGTACTCCTAGTGAGTCTCACATCTATAATCGTGACTCTGCCACACCCTCCCTTCTATGCATTGGTTTTCAGAAGAATGTTAATCTATGCATCCACATCTCGGTATTCTATCCTAAGCATGTTCTTTCCCCTTGTTGTTTCCGACCTTTTTCTACCAATTGGTAGCCAAGTAGTACTGCGCATTGGTGTCTTCTGGTGCAAGATACTCTTGTGGTCCGTCATGACAAACCATTTCGGAATGTCAAGAGAAACAAACTCCCGTACCTTGTCATATCTAGGACCAGGTCAAAGTGTTGTAATCTGCAGATTAAGAGGCATGATTAGCTTCTATCTATTCTACGCTAAAGTATCACACCTTTTTACACAAAGAGATCGTGTTGAGATTCATGACCTCTTAATGAAGTGATGCTTTTACACATATTTACCAACCCTTCCTCCGAGCGTTCGTGTTCGAGGATGATCCGTGTGCATAATAATGTGGCCATCTGAGATTCTTAGCAACTTTTATTGCTCTGAACTATAAGGACATTTTAGTCATTCTTAGCATGACTGGTTAATCCTATCACTAAGCAAAGGATGATTGTGCTACGAAGTCCGTTATTATGGTACACTCTCCTTGGTCAAAGAGTTAGGCTTGTGCTGAAGATCTGAGACTATGTCTTCTTTCCTTACCAAGCAAGTTTCCTCTCGAACCAAGTGACATAACAGTGGTTCGTGATATTCTAGACGTCTTTCTAGAAGTATCGCCATGTTTCCATATGACCGTGTTGTCAAGTTCTTGAGCAAGCAATTTCTCTGAACTGCTCCTTTCTCCAAGGATCCGTGCTGGATAACCTTGAACTAGTTCGTTGAGCTTTAACAACAACTTGGAGAGTTGTAAGACAAAAGTTCTATCTGACTTAGTTCATCTTAAAAGGATGTCTAGTTTCTCTTGTGTTGAAGAAAGATAGTATCTCCTTCATGGATATGTTATCTTCCCCCGCTTTTGATTTGATTTGGCTTATTGTCAAATCAAACTCGGTTCCAAGGACTATCTTGATGATGATGCTACTCGTGATGTTTCACTTGAGTACGTCCTCTTGTCCGTTGGTCTGACCAGTATTTCTGCCTTGTTCATACAGCATGTGAGTCCATCTTCCTGGAGTATATCGATAAGTTTGTTGTTGAGCCCATCGATGACATCCTTATCTTCTCCAAGCCAGACTAGATTCATATGGAACCTTTGGATTTAATGTTGAAAACTTTCAAAGAACCTTCTTCGTGATATCTCTAAGTATGTGTTCTGGATGTTAGAAGTAACCTTCTCCGATTCATGTGCAATTATAGGAAGATGTCGCCGTGGATTCAAGTAGAGTTGTTTCCCTTTCTTCAAGGAAACATGTGTATTTCATTGCAAGTATTTGATGCATGAGCAGTTGTCTTTCGACAAGTTGTTAATACACGGGTCTAGCCATCTAGCTCATTCTATTGGAGCTTAACACTGAAGTCCATGCCTTGAGAATCTAGTAACTTTACCTTCATGGTAAATGTTGCAAACTTTGTATTCGGACATGCTGAGTCTGAAGTATCATTTCACCTAACCAAATCTGAATCTCAAGTAGATATGATGGTTGGTGTTCGTCAAGGATTTGACGTAGGTCTCGTTTTAAATCCGATATGATTGATGTAATGGTTGACACCACTAGTCGGACGATCTATTGTCATATTCTATTGAATCAGTAAATACCAACCACTCTTCATGAGGCTCCTTCTATGATTCTGTTATAGGAGTTGCGCTTATGGTTTCCTTTGTATCCGAAGTTCGACCTTTACTTGATGTATCTTGCCTCAAGCATCAAGGAGAACATTTAAAGTAGTGTTGCTAAATGTCTCTTGGTCGATCCTCCAGACTTTTTATGTTGGCAAGCTTCTTGTTGTGCCAAGTAATTGAAGTCTGAGAATGAAGTTTCTTTTTCCTCGTGTCGTCAGGAATCTTCTTACCTATTCATCTGGTGGTGTAAATTGATATCATGATCTTCAACAAAGATTTCGATAAACCTGGATGAATATAGAGTTTCCTTTGTTATCGAACATGTTCATAGAAAGACTATGATTCTGATAATCAACAGTTGCTCTTGTTACATGTTCCTTGTGACCCTTACGAGTCCTCGCCACAAAAACACCTTTTTGTCTTGACCTTCTGTTGAATGACGTGATCCTTTGTATCAAAAGTAGATCAATAGCTTGGTTATGTGTATCTTTGTATCAATGAAGCTCTTCTTAAGCCTTCTAGTAGAGTTCTATTTCTCGAAGTTTGAGGTCATGTTCTTCCTGTTTTCTTTTTCAGAAGCTTAAGCTCTTCTGAAGCTCCATGGTCTCAACCCTTATGAAGACCAGCTATCTAATACCTTGAAACCATCTCCTTTTGTTTCCTCTATTACCTTGATGTGTTTCATGTCGTCATCTTAGAGTTTTTTCTGAACACTCCCTCACGAGTTGACCATGAGATACTCTGTATGTTGTTAGTGTGTTTCCCTCTTATCCTTAGAAGTGACCATGTTTCTCTTCCTTCTTCCTACCTACGAATCTCGGGTCGAGATTCTCGTAAGGGGGATAGAGCTGTAACACCCCAAATTTAGTTAATCTTAAATTTGGATTTGTTTGTGCATTCATGAGCATCATCTTTTAAATTGCACGCAGAAGAAAGTAAGCAAAACCCTAAAACCTATTTCCCTCTTTCTCCCAAAATCAATTCAAAAGGATTTTGAATATTTTGAAAAGTACAAAAGTGTGGAGCCCAATCTAAATAAAAGGGCCCCTGCAATATTTTTTATAATTTCATAAAGCCTCTGGTATTTTTGAAATACCAAAATAGTTTTGGAAATGATTTATAAAAGGGAATATGGGAAAAACAAATGGGAAAATGTTTTCAGATAAAAATAGAGGTCCTAGCTAATCTGGCCACAACCCATCTGCTTCTACTCCTCCCTCTCTTATCTGCCGCCCCAGCAGACCGTAGCAGCCCAGCACAAGCCCACCACGGCCCAGGCCCAATACCCCTTCGATTGTCTTTCCCTTTTCTTGTTCCTCCTGCCGACGGAAGCTGCCTGCTGTCGTCGCTCGCGCCATCGATCTTCCTGGCGCCAAGATGCTCGCCCAGTCGCCGACCCAGACCAGGATAAGACACCAGTGTCGTGGCCATCCTCTCCAATTCCTCTCGCCCACTCTCTCTCCCTCCCTCTGCAGATCCTCTTCTGGCCGAAACCCTAGCTCCAGCCAGAGCCGTTGCCGCCGTCGCTCTAGACCACTCTAGGTTAAGCCGAAGATGCTGTTGGAAGCGCCTCCGTGTGCTCGTTCTCCTCCACCAAGCCATGGTTGTAGTGGAGCTCCTAATCGAGCTAATCGAGCCCGACCTCGCCGGTGGCCACCGCAGTTGACGCCGTCAATTCTGGTGCCACCCGTCTTCTCCTTGCCTCACTGCCCCCACGCCGAGCATCGCGGTGAGCAGGTGGTTCTCTAGACGTTCTCCTCCATCTCCCTCCTCTGTCGTAGCTTGCTGTGGTCATGCGTTGCCGCCGCCACCGTCAGAGCTCGTCACCGGCGTGTCTCCGACGGCCTTCCGCTAGCGGCGCCGCCCCTTTTAGGCATGCCTAGCCCTCCCGGTTTGAACACGTGCATCCACGCAGCCCCCTGAGCACCACATCGCTGTCCTCGCTGTCCACCTGAGAGCACCACCGTGATGACGTCACGCCGACGTCACCATGACGCTGCGACGGTCACCCGGTCAAACCTGGACCACCTCTCACAAGACGTGGCAACCGAGGTGGCCTGGGCCCTCCGCTGCCCACAGTGGGTAACCGCAGCAAGTGAGAAAATTCCCTGACCACGTGGTGACGCCAGTCATGTGTCACGCTGACGCAATAAATGGTTTTGAAATAGTTTAATAATTCCATAAATTGAATAAATATTAGAAAATTCATATCTAATTCATTTTAAGTCAGAAACATGTGTGTAATATATCAAAATGTTCAGAAAACAAGATCTACACTTTAGCATCAATATCATGCATTGTTCAAGAACTTTAATTGCAAGTTTAATTAGATTACTAAATGAACCCCCCGCAGGTGATTTTGGGGTCTCTCCTGTATTAGGGTTTGGACCCTTCGGATCCTGCTTAAATTGCCAAGCATTTCTTAGGGTTACATTTCATCTCTGTTTAACTTGTCATATCATCATCCTTGCTTGAGAATTGCATCGATGCCATGTGTTGATTGTTGTTTCCCCTTTCTTTCCGGTGTTTGCTTCTTTCTGGTAGAATACGATATCGAGATCGAAGACAGAGATCAACACCATCAAAGATCGACGAATAATAATTGACCAACTGTAATCAAGTCAAGCACAAGGTTTCTGAAGATCAATATATGGGTATCAACAAACAAGGAAAGCATAGCCACACACATAAAAGAATCCTATGCTTTCGAAAGTATTTCATTCTTGCCATGATGCATACGATTCTCCTATGGTCTTTTATCAAAGATAGAGTATCATATCTGTTGCATTACTCCCTTTGAGCTTATATTACCTGATCCACTGCTCCTAGCATAACTAGGTTTGGCTTGTGTGCACTGCTAGAGCTTATCTGTGTCTTGCTTAGCCATGCTTAGCTGTCAGTACTGGTTCATCCAAATGATGTACCAAATGCAGATAATTTAGTATGACAGGAGAACGAGGTATACTGATGAGGTAAGATCAGTGGTAAAGGTTAAACATGCTAAGGCTTGTATGGGAGGCCACGGTGGGATGTGGTTTTTGTAGTCCCATGCTCGCCACTATTAGGACCCGAGTTCTAGCCTCTTGAACCCCGATGAGCGCACAACCACACGGGGCCTGGAAAACCTCACGATTAACTAACTTGCCTAGTAGATTCCATGAGTCACATAGTTCGGGCGTTCCATTCAACATATGCATTCTGGTTGTTCTTGAAGGCGGTGAAGGAGGTGCATTCATACAGGTAGGTAAGCATGGCTGGGCTTGCTTGGGGTCGATGGAGCCCCTGGTAAACCAACCTCGCCCACATCTCTAGGGACCGACTTCGGGATTTGACCCGTTACGGCGGAACCATCCTTAGGGCATGACTCATGGTCTCGGCGAAACCAAGGTAAAGGTCGTGTCCAACCACCCTCTGCCGGCCTTCCAAGGAAAAGGGCTAATCATGTGGCATTAAGAGTCGGTTGGTACGTGTGGGTAAAGTTGTACACCCCTACAGGGTTAAATCTTTTCGAAAAGCCGTGTCCACGTTTATGGACGACTTGGGAATGGACGTGAAGATCATAGAGAACATGAACCTAATCGTGAAACTTGGCAGTTTCAACGTGTGCTTAAGGATGCTCCCTCATGGGTACGAGGGGGTGATCCTAGTTTTGAGATGAGGATTACTTTGGTGGAAATCAAGATGATGATCATTTCTTCAGAGATGTCACTCTCTTAACCCCTTTTAAAATACTCTATTTAGACGAGCTTCTTCTCCCTCTTGTTTTATAAACAAAGATGGCTTTATGCAAAATAACCCCACCAGCCATAAGTCTTGCAGAGTACACCCTGTACTCACCCTTGCTTTGTTGATACTTTTAGAGTAAGTGTTCCCATGAAGAGAAGTTTAGTACGACATCGACACCGACGAGTAGCTTGGAGTTCCCGGCCGATAGCCTAGAATCTATGGGCTAGGACGCCATCGTTATGCTCAGGCCTCTTAGGCCATTTGTTAAGTTTGCTATACTTAATAGCATAATTTGACTTCCGTTGTTTGATGTTTGTGGTCAGTGACCTCTGCTTGTAATATTTTGGTTCTTTGCCAAGTTATGAGCTCGCTGTAATAATTTTTGTGTCACAGGGTTACTATTGTGTTACCGACTTCTCACTGGATATCCTCGAGGTCTAGGTTAAGATTATGTTAGGCTAAGGTCTGGATTTGTTTAACCCTGATCCCGAGGGTGTTACACGGTACTTGTTGGGGGTACTTTAATATTCTAAGAAGAAGAGAGGACAAAAATAATGATAAGTTTCATTCTCGTTGGCCCTTTGTTTTTAATGCGATTATTGAAAGTCTAAGTTTGTGATAGATTGCTCTCTCTGGTCGATAATTTACTTGGGCAAACCGTAAGGAAATTCCAACCCATGAAAAACTTGATCGGATACTTGCTAGTGTCGAGTGGGAACAAAAGTTCCCACTTGTGACAGTAAGGGCCATGACAAGGTCAAGGTCAGATCATACGCCGCTTCTTATTGATTCAGGAGTGCAGACTCATTTGGGTAACAATCCGAGATTCTCATTTGAACTCTCGTGGCTTTATCAAGAAGGTTTTTTGACATGGTGGCGGGTCAATGGACAGCGATGAACATTGACGGTACACCGGTTGAAAGATGGCAACACAAGATAAGTCATTTGTGACGCTTTCTTCGGGGGTGGGCAAAAACCAAAGTGGAAAATATAAGAAAGAAAAGGAAAAACTCTTATCGATTATTGATGATCTCGATATTAAAGTTGAATCCAATATATTGACAGCGGAGGAAAGAGTTAAATTGAGATGTGCTAACGAGCAAGTGTGTAAACTGAGGCGAGACGAGGAGTCCAAGTGGGATCAACGTGCTAAAGTTAAACAAATTCAAGAAGGTGGTGATAATAAAAAGTACTTTTATTTGACTGCTAATGGTAAACATAGGAAGAAAATGATATTTCAGTTAGAGCAAGAAGAAGGAACTATTGTAGGGGAAGAGAATCTAAAAAGATATATCTCAGAATATTATAAGAAACTCTTTGGAGAGTCAACTCCTAATAGTTTTACGTTAATGGAATATGTGAATCAGGATATACCACAAGTTTCAGTACATGAAAATGAAATTCTTGTGTCTGAATTCACTGAAAACGAAGTGTCAGAGGCTATATCTGGGATAAAACATAACAAGGCTCCATGGCCGGATGGTTTCCCCATGGAGTTATATCAAACTTTTTGGGAAGTGATCAAACAAGATATGATGGCTTTATTTGCACAGTTGCATCAGGCCGAATTACCCTTGTTCAGGTTGAACTTTGTTGTGATAACGTTGCTTCCTAAAAAGGAAAATGCGGTTCAGATTCAACAATATAGACCTATTTGCCTTCTTAATGTTAGTTTTAAAGTGTTTACAATGGTAGCAAATAATCATATTACTGTGATTGCTCACAAGATAATTAAACCAACACAAACGGCTTTTATGCCTAGACGACATATTTTAGAGGGGGTGGTGGTGCTACATGAAACTATACATGATCTTCATAAGAAGAAAATTGATGGCATTTTATTTAAAATCGATTTTGAGAAGGCTTATGATAAAGTGAAATGACCGTTTTTGCAACAAGTTCTTTGAATGAAAGGATTTGATCCTTTATGGTGTAAGTGGATAGAAAATTTTGTACAAGGGGGAGTGTTGGTGTTCGTGCCAATGATGATACTGGACATTATTTTCAAACAAGAAAGGGTTTAAGGCATGGGGACCCATTGTCTCCTATGTTATTCAATATTGTTGCATACATGTTAGCTACATTAATCGCTAGAGCAAAAGAGAATGGGCAGGTTGGTGGACTAATACCTCATCTTGTCGAAGGGTGTGTGTCTATTCTTCAGTACGCCAATGATACGATCTTGTTCATGGAACATGATCTTCAGAAGGCGGTAAATATGAAACTTGTTTTATGCATTTTTGAGAAGCTATCTAGACTAAAAATTAATTTCCACAAAAGTGAGATTTTTGTTTTGGAAAGGCTTCCGAAAAAGAAAATGACTATAAGGAGATCTTAGGTTGTGAGTCAGGTTCCTTACCATTTAGGTACCTTGGGGTACCTATACATTGTAGGAAACTCCGTAATTCCGAATGGAATCCAGTTGAGAACCATTTTGAGAGTAAGTTAGGATGTTGGAAAGGTAAGCTATTGTCCTATGGGGATAGGTTGGTCCTTATAAACTCTGTTTTGTCCAGCATGCCGATGTTTATGCTTTCTTTTCTAGAAATACCGAGGGGTGTTCGAAAAAGATTAGATTACTTTTGTTGGTGTTTTTTCTGGCAAAATGATGAACATGAGAAGAAATAGAGATTATCGAAATGGAATATATTGTGTCGTCCTAAGGAACAAGCGGGGGTTGGGAATTGAACTTTTGGAACTCAAGAACAAATGTCTTCAGAGTAAATGGCTTTATAATATTTTAACGGAAGACGGGGTGTGGCAAGAACTATTACATAACAAATATTTAAAGACTAAAACTTTATCACAAGTAGAAGCAAAACCAACTCATTCTACTTTTTGGAAAGGCCTAATGCAGGTAAAAGATGAGTTCTTTGCCCGGGGTCGTTTCAAAATTGAAAATGGTAAAGACATATGATTTTGGGAGGATGTTTGGCTAGCGGATAGGTTGCTTGCTAAACAGTATCCATCTCTTTACAACATTGTGAATAGAAAAAATGTGACTGTTTATGAGATCTAATCGCAGAACCCACTTAGAATTAGTTTCCGTAGGAATCTAAATAATGAAAAATGGGAAGCATGGCTGAGGCTAGTTTGGAGATTGATGTCTATAACTTTGTCATAAAATAAGGACTCTTTATATGGGAGCTATCGGAAAACGGGTTTTTTTTGTTAAGTCTATGTATGAAGACCTTATGAATGGACATCCGAAATTCCCATCTAGGTACTTATGGAAATTAAAAATACAAAAAGATTAAAAAAATTATGTGGTTTCTTAATAATAAAGTTTTGTTAACCAAAGATAACCTTGCCAAGAGGAAGTGGGATGGATGTAAAAAATGTTGTTTTTGTGACAAAGTCGAATGAATTGATCATCTATTTCTTTCATGCCCCTTTGCTAGAATTATATGGCGTATTGTTTTCTTCACATATGACCTTCCTCCTCCAACCAATATTACTAATATGTTTGGAAAATGGCTAAATGGAGTGGATAGAACAAATAAAGCTCAAATCCGTATAGGTGTTTCAGCTTTATGTTGGTCCATATGGAAATGCCGAAATAATATTATTTTTAACAAGGCCAAAGTTCCATCTTTTTTGCAATTATTCATACGGCGTCCCACTAGATTCAGGTTTGGGATTTCTTACTCCCAGGGAATCATCGACAATTTATGATTACTGGGTGCAATCGCCTGGTGGCTATTACATCAGATATCTTCAGCCAGGCTTCCTGGCGGCATACTAGTAGATTGACACATGTCTAGATGTAGTATGCATCCTATTGTGAGGTTTTATGGTTTTTTCAGATGGTTGGTGTTTGTATCAACCCTATCTGATCCTTGAGATGTTTTTGTACCTTATTACTCTTGTTACGTCAGAATTTTATCAATAAAGGGCTGTGTGCATCTGAGTATGCAGAGGCCGGGGTCAACTCCATTTCGAAAAAAGGTCGAAGCATTAACTTCCCGACACAAATTAATCTGAAGTACTAGCCCAACTTTATACATAAAGACGGTTTGTCACCCGATTACAATCAATCCAAACTGAATTATGAATCATGGACTTACCTCAACTCAAATCAAACCGAAGCTTAGGTCGAAGCATGAACTTTGTTAGAATCACGACAAGAAAATAACAATGAATGAAAAGGAAATCGTAGCAAGGGGACACAGATTTAACGTGGAAAAACCTCTTCAACAAAGAAAGGAAAAAAACCATGAGCGCTGGCAAACTTCACTATAATGGAGAGTGTTTACACAACACCGGAGATTTTCACAAATGCAACTTAATCCAGCCGATAGCTTACAAGAGGTATATATAATGGTGGAAACCTAGGTCTTCCACGATCCATATCGTTGGGGGGGGGCAAGCCTCCTGGCGGCGGTCCTCGCTCCGCTCTATCAGAAGATAGCCTCCTTAATTGAACTTGGATTATACTTCAACAAACTCCACATTGAGACAAATTCCTTCTTGTAGCATCAACAACAATCATCTTCCTGAACAAACAAAGAAAACACTTTTGGCGTCAATAACCACTTGGGCTAAATAGTTATACCAACTAACCTTGAGCATAGATCAAACTTAGCAACATGAACAAGTTTTGTCATCATATCAGCAGGATTATCATGAGTGCTTATCTTGGATACCTTATACCTTTAGTGTACCTTGTGCAACAACGTCACATACATAATGGTACTTGATATCAATGTGCTTTGTTCTCTCATGGAACATATGATCCTTAGTAAGGTATATGACACTTTGACTGTCACAGAGCAGGTTAATGCAAGAACCATCCTGACAAAGCTCAGCATACAAACCTTTCAATCAAACATACTGTTTGCAAGCTTCATCGATAGCCATATATTCTGCTTTGGTTGTAGGTCGAGCAACAACTAGTTGCAGCGTTGCCTTCCAACTCACAGCACATCCACCTACTATGAACACATATCCTCCGAGGGACCTGCTCTTATCCAAATCAGTAGGAAAATCTGAATCCATATAGCCTGCAAGTCCCTCACTAGTCTTGCGAAACTTCAATCAAGCATTCGATGTGCCACAGAGGTACCTGAAAATCTACTGAACAACTTTCCAATGTTCTTTACCAGGATTAGCCATGTAGCAACTCACCAAACTCATAACATATGACAAATCAGGGTGAGAACAAACCATGGCATACATTAAGGAACTGGCAATACTATAATAAGGAACTCATGACATGTACTCAATATTCTCATCAGAACTAGGACACAACAATGCTGACAATTTAAAGTGAGAAACAATTGGAGTACTAACAGAATTTGCATCATGCATATTAAAATGTTGGAGAACTTTCTTAACTTAATTCTGCTGACTAAGAAATAACAACCTAGATTTTTTGTTCCGTTTAATTTCCATACCTAGGATTTTATTAGTAGCACCAAGATTTTTCATCTCAAATTCACTACTTAGGTGTGCCTTCAAAGTAGTGATTTCTTTCATGCCCTTGGCAGAAACTAACATATCATCAAGATATAACAACAAGTATATAGGTGATCCATTAACAAATTTTATATAAACACAGCTATCAAACTAAGACCTCTTAAAACCCTATGAGATTATAAATGAATCAAACCTTTTGTACCACTGTCTTGGACATTGCTTCAAACCATAAAGCGATCTCTTCAATTTGCACACCAAATCCTTTTTTCTAGGAACCATGAACCCTTCAGGCTGGTCCATGTAAATCTTCCCTCCAGTTCACGATATAGAAAAGAAGTCTTTACATCTAGCTTCTCAAGCTCAAGATCATGCATAGCAACAATATCAAAGAAAGCACGAATAGAACTATCATTCACAACTAGAGAGAAAATATCATTATAGTCAATACTTGGAATCTGACTGAAACCTTTTGCTACTAATCTTGCCTCAAATCTTGGAGGCTCATTAGGAGACAAAATCTTCCTTCCTTTTGTATATCCACTTATATCGAACGACCTTATTTTGTTTAGGCAAGCGCACAACATACCATGTGCCATTCTTTCAAGCGACTGCATCTCTTCTTGTATAGCAGAAACCCACTTCTCACGGTCAACAGATACAACAGCTTCATTGTATGTAGCAGCTTTGCACTTATCATCTTCGGCCCAAGCCTATGGCAATGGGCCTCGCTCAATCCCGTCATAAGTTAGCCTTCTTATTGAATTTGGATCATACTTCAACAAACTTCCCCGACGGAAATCAATCTGAAGGTCAAGTAGAAAAATCTTCACCACTACACACACAAGAAAAACACATTTTTTATGTTCTATCGCTACTGCAGCTGATGAAAAGGAGGTACTTGCGAATTTAATCTGGGCTGTGAGAAAGCAAGGGAGGCACGACAGCCCCATGAGCACATGATGATCTTGAATTTTTGGATTTTAGGGTTGTGAACGGTTTTCATTTGCTCCTTTTCTGCTTTTTGATTTTTTATTCTCTCAATCAACTAGCACGGTCCCGAGTCCCAAGTCCCAACTTGCAACCCCAATCCCGTCCGATCTCGGGTCAGATTTCCAGAGGAGTCTATGGTGGCAAACGTCCAACACTTGTTGTCATGATTCCTGATTAATTAGATTACTAGATGAAAAGCACGCTTTGCCGCGTCACCAACATTTTGCTCTGGCCGGCATGGTGTTGGTTTAGACTGTACATCTAACGTGTGCGCACATGAACATGTACAGTATGTTTTTACAACGTTTAGAATAGAGATTTTATTTCTCCCTAAAGCTAGCAACACCATGTGGTTTTAGTAGACCTCTCAAAGTCAATTTTAACTTCTTGGGGAGCCTTCATGGAGAGAAACCAATGAACAAAACTTGGAATATCTCATAGTTTTCAGATAGTGACAACAAGGAGTATGCATGACAAATAAACAACATAGAAATTTGGGCATCCTGAAGAGAGACCATTTACAAAAAAACTCAAAAGAACATAGTGTAGCTATGCTACTTAAGTTTTTGGAGAATAAAATACTACAGGAAGTACTATAGGAAGAACAAAAAACCCAAAAAGCAGGTCAAAGAAACGTTGCCCTGTTGTGTTGCGGTAGATCAGTTGGGAGTTCGAGATAGTTCTTTGTTCCCGACATATTATATGCTTTCACCACTTGAGTCGATCCAATGTTATGCATTAGATCAGCTTGGAGTTTGAGATAGTTCTTTGTTTTCTACCACTTCTCAACTATTTATCTCGGACATCATGGAATTTATAGGTTGCACATCTAACAGGATATGAACTCATCGTCCATGCAATGTTGGGAAGTTTGGAACCTGCATAATCATACTCCACAATAATAGATTGAATCCTGGTAAATAAAGTTAAATTATGACATCATTCGGAGCAATATACCACCTAAAATAGGATGAGAAAAACATCACAGCAGAACTAAACCATAATTTCTACAAATATCTGTTTTCCCATCTTCGGATATCATCACTATAACCACAACAAAACATTGTCAAACAACACCGATGATAAAAGTAGTAACCAGTTCATAAATTCAATTCGTGTTTTAGCTTGGACATGTTATTTTCCATATGGGTTGTAGTACCATTTAGGTGTCTCAAGAAATATTGTTTTAGATCCAATCTCCAATATAGATTCACTTTGTACTATTCTTGGGCTAATGTATCTCTAGCTAGTCATGTTCATGTTACTAAAAACATAGACCTCTTAATGCTAACAAACAAATGATAACTCTATATCTAGTAAATACCAGGCTGAAATGTGTAAAGGTTGTAACTTGATGCCCTAGACAGGCTAGATAAATTTTAGTGTTGATAAAATTTAATGTTCTATAACTAAACATGGCAATAGTATAATGAAGCACGTACCAGGAATGGTTAGCAATCAAGGACAATACACATATCTTGGGAGCACCATCCTAACTTCTCTTGTTCATATCATTCTGTGCATAATGAATACCTTGCATGGAAATACAAAATAGCCATATATATAGGGGCAAAAATTTAATAGATGTTTACACAACAAAGGGAAGTATGACAGAACATGTGACACCGTAAGAGATGTAAGTTTTAGTCAACGCCGCCCTATCTTAGTTTCATTATTTCTATTTTTTGGAGGGGACAAAATTTTCATATAGAACTATATTTACTAAAAGAATTATGCCATTCTTTTTTCCAGTGATACACCAGTTAAATAAAACCGATTTATTTTTCGTGATCATACAGGGTAAGACATAATAAGTGAAACATTAAATTCTATATTTTCTAGGGAAAAAGGTACATTCAGATGATAGTCTAATACTCCAGATTGTGATGGGCAAGGCATTATAAAATATTTCCTTCCAAAAAACCATTATTACAATAAATAATATCACTCCAGACATTGCCATGTTGAATTAAGACAAGTGCACATATAAATATTGAGACTAAGTGCATAGGGATTCGAAACAACTAAGTCTATCATGTTGGATAAGAATGAACAAATGGTCTTTAAGATCTTGCAATGCTGATCCAACTCTAGAAAAAACTACAAAATATAAAGATGAAGCATCTATCAGCAGAACTGCACGTATACACCACACCAACATCACTCTTCCTTATAAAAAAGAATGCAGTTGATGTGAGAAAAATATAGGAGTTGAAAGAAACCCACCATAATATTGACCCAAATCTTCTAAGCAATAGCAAGTGCTCCTAAGCTAGACCTAGTAATATAAGTTGTTAAATAGGATGATCAGTTACCATATCATCTTGTAGAAACAAATGCTATGACACGGTGACATTGACCACGTAATTATTGCATAATCTACCTAAAGGTGGTGTCATGTACAATTTTGCTGCTTGTTCCGAGGGCTTTGTGATGGATCTAAAGCCAAACCATAAGGTTCCACCACCATAACTTCGGTTGCCACTCTGATAAAAGAATGTGCGAGATCACATAACACAAATTATCAGGAGTTATCCAGTCACTATTAGCCACTGTGATTGGCAATCTGCACTTATAAGTAGGTCTATCAGACCAACACATGAACAACTGATATTTCATACCGTTTATAAGCAAAACAACATGGTGAAGATTAATGAAAAAAATACTCCTTGGGCTAGCAATTTTAAGAGTGTCCTGCCAAAACAATTACATGATTTCCGATCGGGCATGCTTTGATAAATACTCCTTGGGCTAGCAATTTTAAGAGTGTCCTGCCAAAACAATTACATGATTTCCGATCGGGCATGCTTTGATGTGCCGAACTACAGTATCCGTGGAGCAGTATCCTGACGTAGTTATCTGCATATATAAAACAGCTTAGCTATACACCCTTAGATTATCTAACAAAATCATCAACACGGAAGCAATCAGTCCATAGATCAATTCATCCACACATTAGCAAGGTGTTTCACTCGCTATTATGATGAACAACTAAATTATCCCTCTAAATATTTTTATGTCGCAAGAAGGGTAAACTACATTCCATTCTAATAATATTGAAATCGATTCTAGTTCATACTCTTATTTCAGACATGATGTAGGGAATATGAAATCCTAAATATGAGGAATTATGACATCCTAGAATGGCAAGCACTGTGTGGCTTGTCGGGACAAAGAAACATTAGGTTAGCCTTTTAGTTCTCTGCATGCTTGAGCACCTGAATTTTGTAAAATCTTCCAACTACCTAATACCAAATGGGTAAACACTACCATATTACCTAGAAAAGCAAAATGGGACTCCTTTACTAAAGAATAGACATGCCTTGTCACATTCAGAAACTTTCTTGCCCACCAAGAACATCATTGTACCATAGCCAGATTAATCCCTAACATTTTTCTCTCGAGGTCCTGCCAAAAAATAAAAAAACATGAAACTGGAGAAATTAAAGAGAAGAAAGAACTTGCTCTCTCAACATATTTTTCAGAGTGTCTAGAAACTGCGCAAATCAGTGTGACCACAGCACACATTTCCAAGACTAAAACATACTCCCGAGAAACCCGAATCATCATAAACTTCCTGACCAACATATTACAGTTGTTCAACATGGAAGCAAGAGAAACTACAATATCCTGATCAGGACCTCCACCACCACCCGGCTAGCCATCGAACATAGCCATTTGATGACCAACCTCATTCACAATATCAGAGATATACAACTGAGCAAACTTCAGGGACTTACTAGGAGTAGGAACCAAAGAACCAATAAAGATGCAAAGGAAGACCATTGATAGGGAAAACATAAGGACACCAACCTATATTTATACTATCGTCAACCATCATCCTGAAAGAAGAAAAGGCATGTTGTTATAAGTACTGATAAACCCTATAAACTCTGTCGACTCAGCCCATCACCAAACCTGATCAGACTATAAAGAGGAACCGACCACTATTTATACGGTTCCAACCATACCCTGCCATCCGTGCATCAATTTTTATAAAACATCCTCCTATGATGAAACAAACTAAAATGAGTAGCCTGCTCATTGAACCAAAGAAAAGATTTGCAATAAGAGCATGTATACTCAGGACCACGATACAACCTCCCGCTCATTAGAAGCTGCACACAAAGTGCAGAAAACAACTAACACAATGAAACAAATATAAAAGAAAACACAACCCCCAAAAATAGAACATGATAACAATAAATTACAACCTGACCTTTCACATACGTGATATAATCTTGAGACATTCTAGTTGCACGACCATCTATCAAATCCCACCGCACCTGCCCCATCTTGCTCAGATGCCCTAGCTCGATGCAGACCCAATTGCTCAGTAACGGGAGAGCTCGACCTCGCTGCTATGCAACCCGAGAACATATTCGATCTAGGGAGAGAAGGGGCATAGCCTCCCTTCATGGTGGCCGGTGATTGGATGCGACGGTGGCGGTGGGAGGCTCTGATGTGGAGCGACGGAAAGAACAAAGTGGTTGGATGGGGGTTGAAGAAGATAGGAGCGGTGCACACAAGATGGATACTTGTATAATTAACACAAGGTTAGGTGATTTGGTTGGACACGTGTAACCTGTTTTAATATATAAAGGCACCCGAAGTAGGTAAAATAGACTAGTAAGTTATATGTTAGACACAATATTGATTTTCCGGATGGTTCGGTGCCTGTTGTAGGGACTTATGGACCAGTGTGACGTTTTAGATTTGATATGCATATATGAATCTCGACAGGCTTGTCATCGGTGGTATTAGATTATATAGTACATGGGGAGGAGGACCCGTTAAGCATGCCACACGAATGTAGGCGTTGATCGTTGAACCGTGTTACCAAATCATAGTGTCGTGGTGTGATTCGTTATTGATGAGGACATCCCTATAGTTACACCTACCCCAATTGCTAATAATGATGTTCTAATTGCTACAAAGAAAGATCGGTCCAATGAGATAAGGATTGGACCAATTACAAAAGCTCCTGCTAAGCTACTAGAACAACATGTAAACCTGTTTCTTAATGAACCCGGTGTTTTAATTAATGAGAATTTTGTACTACCTAAGTCTTTGAATTATTGCATGATCAGGTACTTACGAGAAGAAGGCGTAGCATGGAGTGAGCAGCTAATGGAGCATGGAGTGTTGATCAATGAAGAATGCGCGAGGGAGGAAGCGCAAGGAACTATCCAAGACGAAGATCAATAGTTGGAGGAACTTCTCTACCGTGGTAGAGAAAAGCATCCGTTTTCTGCCACGACAGGCTGCTGCGGCAGAAAAACCGAGTCCGGCTCTGCCACGACAGGCTGCCGCGATAGAGAACCCAGTTGAAAGTCTGCCACGGCAGAAGCATTGAGGTCGAACCCTTTTGGGTCGGTTTGTATCTAGTTGGGTGGGACCAACTCGGATCCCACCTTAGGCCGCCGCTTCCCAGACCCTTAAATAGATGGGGGCGCACTAGCTTTAGTTTTTAGACCATGTTAAAATTATTTTGGAGTTGTTCCTTTATAGAACCTCTGGAATTACCCTGTTATCGAATTCTACAATTGCAATTGAGTGTGATCGATTGGTCTATTGGGAATTAGTAGATTGCATACTACTGTTCGTGGTCGACGGCTACATGCACAAGATGTGGTGTTGTGAATATCCTACAAGGTTCGAGAGCTGTTGCATTGGCACCAGGGTTCGAGCGGGAGAGATCATAGCTACGCACTAGTTATCAATCATCCACCATTACCATCGACAAGAGCTTGCTGAGAAGATCGGGCCACCCCATATCATCTTGGTATCGGATTTCCTAGTTGCCTCGATAAGCAATCCATAATCCATCCATAGATTAGAGAGTGTTTTTCGTCCTATACAGAAAATGCCCCACAAAAAGAGTTGCCATAGCCTAGATTACATCGTAGACGAGTAATAGTTGTTGGTCGTATTCATCGTTTAGTCTAGATCTAGTTTTATTTCATCGTTTTCTTCTTGTTCTAGTCAAATCTACCACCTGTTTTTCCGTCGCCTCTAGCAGATCCGATCCAACCAAGGAGTCCTTGTGCCTTACTCTTGGCCGAGTCGGTTAGCACAAATTAAAAAAAAATTGCGACCGATTTTGCCGCGGGACGGAAACGAGCTTTTTTCTGCCACGTGTCCTGCCGCGACACGAAGTCCTCGCTGCACGCGATTCTCTGCGTCAAGACTTTCCCGCCACCGCTTCAAGGCGTCGCTTTCTTCGTGTTTTTGTCACACCGCGCCTGTCATGCACGCTTTACGCATGTTTTTTGCAGCGCTGCTGCTGTCAGCCGCTGGGCGACACGTTTTTGACTGTTTTCTCTGCCACAACAGGAATTTTCTCTGCCACGGCAGATTTTTGACATGTGTCTCTGCCACGGCAGGAATTACAAGTGTGACAAAAAATTGCACTTTTCCTTAACCTTAGACACAACCATTCTACTACATAGGTGTAGGAACTTGCCCATTGAGACTAGTTTCCGCTCCTACAGGATGCTCTTAGAATTTTGGTGCTGTACTTTGTAATTTGGCCGTGTGTGATCTACATATATAAAAAAAGAGAAAAGCAAGATAGCAAATGAAAAAGCAAAAAAAAAGCAAAAAGAGCTATACAAAAAGAAAAAGGAAGAGAAATTGAGCAAGAGGCCTAGTGATATATTTGTGCACCGGTAGACTGAGCAATCTTGTGCCTGTTTACTTTGAGCTTTGCTAGTGTCTCTCAAGAGTAGTGCAACACCCTTCATAGTTGCATTACCATATTTTTCTCGTGTGTGTTCTTGGGTTTTTGTACGATCAGCACTAGGACTTGTTTGCGGTGTAGATACGGTATCATACTTATAGCTCCACCATACATAACTTGTGTGCTTGTTATCGTTCTCTATACCTTCGATATTCACTTCATCACATCAGTGCATCAGTCTTTGATTTCGTTTGGTAGAGCATCTCTATTCACTTTGGAACGGTAAGATCTCCTTTCTTGTCAGTTGTGAGTGAGTTGTGAGAGTTTCCATCATACAAATTTTTATTTTTGCACTAACCTACTAATCATGTATTCTAGTGATGATGATGTTGTGTCACAGAAAAAGAAGGACGAGGAACTTGTTAATTGGCACGAATATGAGGCTTTGAAGTCCCACTTGACACGTGTGTTTACTCACATGATAGATGTCATTGACAAGAATATCTAGGACATGCAAATGACATTGGATCAGAATGTTGGCGCAGTCAATACTATTCAGACGCAAGTGACAGCACTCAATGTCAATGTCGCCACTTTGCAGCATTCCATTGAGGCTTTGACAGTCGCCATACATCAAAGGCAGGACCAACAACATGATGATGCTTTTGATGACTTTTATGAGGGTATGATTATTGGCTCAACACGTCGAGCTCGTTGGGGAACCCCAAGAGGAAGGTATGATGAGCACAACAGCAAGTTTTCCCTCAGTTATGAAACCAAGGTTATCGAACCAGTAGGAGCAAGGAAACACCTCCCAGGTGTTGTTGCCAACATGGAATCCTACACAACACAACCATAGAACTTTGCCCCCTACTTATAGTGAGGTTGTCAATCTCATCGGTTTTGCTAAAAACAAAGGATTAAACGTATTGTGTGGAAGAAAGTAATAGCTTGTAGAAAGTAAACAGAAAACAGTAAACAATTGTAGATTGATGGTATAAGAAAGGACCGAGGTCCATAGTTCACTAGTGGTGGTTCTCCTTAAGATAGATGACAAGCTGGGTGAACAAATTACAGCGGGGCAATTGACAAACATCGAGAAAGCATACATGCATATACTAATCATCTTGACTCCTATGAGATTTGATTCGGCATTACAACATTATACATAGACCGTAATCCAACTGCATCTATGACTAATAATCCACCTTCAGATTATCATCCGAACCCCCTCCAGTATTAAGTTGCAAGCAACAGATAATTGCATTACACATTGCATGTAAAGTAAACAATACGATTGTTATATGAATAAAGGATTGTTGTTTTCCCCCTAGTAGCAACAACACTTCTAGTACCTTAGAGATTTCTGCCACTTCCCCAGATTACTAGAGGCATGAACTCACTATCGAGCATAAATACCCCCTCTTGGAGTTGCTAGCATCTACTCGGCCAAGATATCTACTAACAACAGAGAGCATGCAAGATCACAAATAACAAACACATGATAGAATCAATAATCAATCTGAAATAGCATCTCAATATCCATCGGATCCCCGCAAACACAACATGTAGGATTACAAATAGATGATCTTGATCATGAACAAAGCTCACAAGATCTAAACATGGTAGAACAAAGGAGAAGAACCAACCATCTAGCTACTATATTGACCCGTAGTCCAAGGATGAACTACTCACGCATCACACCGGAGGCTTGCATGGTGATGAAGAAGGCCTCCAGGGTGAATTCACCCCTCCGGCAAGGTGTCGGGAAGATCTTCAGAACCCTCCTGATCTAGGGATGGAGATTACGGCGGCTACAGACTCTTTCATGGAATTTTGATCGGGTCCTTAGCATTTCTGTATCGGAGGCATCTTATAGTCAAAAGGGGAGGCCGAGGGGGTGCCCTAGGTGGCCACACCACCCCCTGGCGCGGTCCAGGCCTGGCCGCGCGGCCAAGTGGTGTGGCGGCCCTCTGGCCCCTCTCCGTCTCGTATTCTGGCTCCGTGTCCCCCTCGGTGAAATATTGACTTTGGCTTTTGTCCCGTCCAATTCTGAGAATATTCATTTTCTGACTTTTCTGGAACCAAAAATAGCAGAAAATAGGCAGCTGGCACTGTGACATCTTGTTAATAGGTTAGTCCAATAAAGTGTATAAAAAGTACTCCAAAGTGTGGACAAAACATAAGAAAGTAGATATAAACTAAGAATGGAATATCAAAAATTATAGATACGTTAGCAACTATCAGGGTAGTGCGGCTGATGCTGCCCCACATCGTGGCAAGGGATGTGCCATTCCCCCTGCAGCTGCACCTGCTCATGGTCGTGGGCTTGCTCCTCTTTGGCGTGCTCAACGTGTTCCGCACCAAGCTGCTGATGATGGTAAGGGCAAGCCAAAATTCTCGATTCCCAAGTTTCATGGTTCCATTGATCCTGAAGATTACCTCACATGGGAGTTGAAGATTGAGAATATCTGGCATTTATTTGACTATCCAGAAGACATGAAGGTCAAGCTTGTAGCGTCAGAATTTGATGGTTATGCTTTGTGTTGGTGGGATGCTATTGTGTAGCATAGAAGGGAGGACAATGAACTTCCTATGATGGATTAGCGCGAGATGAAGAAAATTATGAAGGCTCGTTTCGTACCCACCAACTACTTGCGATAAGTTTTTGATAAGTTGACACAATTGAAGCAAGGAACCATCATAGTTGATGAGTACTACATGGAGATGGAGATGTTATGCAGCATGCTAGAATTCGTGAGTCCCTTGAGATTACCATGCAGCGATTCCTCAAAAAATTGAAGTTACCGATCAAGAGCATTGTTCGTCATCACAAATATGAGACCATGAATGAGTTTTTGCACCATGCTAGAGAGGCCGAATCCCAGTTGGCAGAAGAGGCGAAGTCATGTACTCGTTTTCCATCCTCTAGCAGATTTTCGTCCAGGTCTACACCTCCTACTGTCACGCCACCAGTTGCTGCTCCTTTTACACCATCGGCCAAGCCAGCAAGTACACCTTCGTTTGGTTCTAATGCTTGGAAACCCGCTGCTCCTTCTGCTAGCTCGGGTTCCAATATGTCTACTGCGCGTACTCGCGTTGTGGTGTGCCATACTTGTGGAGGTAGAGGACACTACAAGAAGGATTGTCCAAACAACAAGGTTATGTTTGTCAACGAACAAGGTGATGTAGAGAGTGGAGATGAAGCTTCTGACGATGATATTGATGATGGCGAGGATGGTGCCGATGCTTATCCTGAGCGTGCACCCACTATTGTCGTATCTTCATGCATACTTAGTGTGCAACCAAGTGATGACTGTCAGCGTTGCAACTTGTTCCAAACAAAAGCTCTAGTTGGACCTAACAAAGCTTGCAAGGTCATTATTGATGGAGGTAGCTGCAGAAATCTTGCAAGTAAGGAATTATGTGCCAAGCTGAATTTGACATATTTGCCTCATCCGAAGCCATACTACATACAATGGTTGAGCAACAATAGTGAGATGAAGGTAAATAATATGGTACGTGTGAATTTTTAGATAGGGCCATACAAAGATTCTATTGACTTTGATGTGGTTCCTATGACTGTTTGTCATCTTCTATTGGGTCGGCCTTGGCTTTATGATCGCCATGCGCAACACAATGGTCGAGCCAATACGTATCATTTGGAATTCAAAGGGAAGAAGATTACTATGCAACCAATGACACCACAAGACATTGTGAATGATTCTCGCCAGAAGATAGAGGTGAATTTGAAGGAAGATCCTATAGCTCAACGAGATTGTGTGACAGCTGTTCCTGATGTAATCGAGCCTAAATTGAGTGATATAACGAAAAGTTAGAGAGTGCCTAGTCTATTGATATTAGCCACCAAGGAACATATGATAGAATTTCGTGAGGATCCTACAACCATGCCACTTGTGCTCATGTATAAGGGCGAGGTATTGGTTTCTAACAACATGACCCCTATTTCTCTTGGTGTCTCTTCTGTTTTGTAGGATTTTGGGGATGTGTTTCTAGAAGATGTACCCGCAGGTTTGCCTCCATTGCGTGGTATTGAACACCAAATTGACTTGATCCCTGGCGCCACACTTCCCAACCGTGCACCCTACAGGACCAATCCCGAAGAAACTAAGGAGATACAGAAGCAAGTACAAGCGTTGCTGGATAAAGGGTACATTCGTGTTTCTCTTAGCCCTTGTGTTGTTCCTGTTATTTTAGTGCCTAAGAAAGATGGTACATGGTGCATGTGTGTAGATTGTAGAGCGATTAATAACAACACTATTCAATATCGTCATCCTATTCCATGCTTAGAGGATATGCTAGATGAATTGAGTGGTGCTGTTGTTTTCTCTAAGATAGACTTACGTAGTGGTTATCATCAAATTAGGATGAAAGAAGGGGATGAGTGGAAAACTGCTTTCAAACCGAAATTTGGCTTGTATGAGTGGTTAGTCATGTCGTTTGGTCTTACTAATGCACCTAGTACATTTATGCGATTAATGAATCATGTTTTGAGAGATTTTATTGGTCGTTTTGTGGTTGTTTACTTTGATGATATACTTATCTACAGCCACAACGAAACTGAACATTGTACTCATATCCGACAAGTTTTGTAAGTGTTGCGTGATAATAAGTTGTATGCTAATCTTGAGAAGTGCACATTTGCAAAAGATTAGGTCATATTTCTGGGATTTGTTGTCTCTAAGAATGGGGTAGAGGTAGATCCATCTAAAATTGAATCAATTCAGAATTGTCCTACTCCCATGAATGTAAGTCAAGTGCGTAGTTTCCACGGTTTAGCTGGTTTCTATAGGCGCTTTGTGAAAGATTTTAGCACCATTGCTGCACCTTTGAATGATTTGACAAAGAAAGGTATTCCTTTTGTATGGGGCGTGGCCCAAGACATTGCTTTTGATACATTGAAACGTTTGCTTTCTTCTGCACCATTACTTGTATTACCTGATTCTTTGAAACAATTTGAAGTTGAATGTGATGCTAGTGGTATAGGCATTGGTGGCGTTTTGATGCAAGAGGGTCGCCCTATAGCTTGTTTTTCTGAGAAATTGACTGGTGCTTGTTTGAATTATCCTATCTATGATAAAGAATTGTATGCACTTGTTAGAGTACTTGAGGTTTGGCAACATTATTTGTGGCCAAAGGAATTTATCATACATTCTGATCATGAAGCATTGAAATATTTGAAAGCTCAATCAAACTTCCATAGAAGATTAGCTAAATGGGTTGAGTTTATTGAGTCTTTTTCTTACATCATTAAATATAAGAAGGGAAAATAGAATGTTTTTGCTGATGCTCTATCTAGGAAGAACATGCTATTAACCAATCTTGATGTTAAAATTCCTGGATTAGAAGCTATTTGTGCACTTTATGCAACTGACCATGATTTTGCTGAACCATATCGTTTGTGTGCCCTTAGAAACGCATGGGATAAGTATCATATACATGATGGCTATTTGTTTCGAGCTAACAAACAACGTATTCCAGAATCGTCCTTGCATTTGTTTTTACTGCAGGAATCACATGATGGTGGTTTGATGGATCACTTTGGGCATGAGAAGACGTTTCTCGTGCTTTCTGATCACTTTTATTGGCCCAAGATGAGGCGTTATGTGTATAGATTTGTGAGTCGTTTTATTACATGCCACAAGTCGAAATCTAAGCTGAAGCCTCACGATTTGTATATACCTCTCTCTGCATCTTCTACTGCATGGGAAGACATTAGTATGGATTTTGTGCTAGGTCTACCTAAAACTCAAAGAGGTCATGATTCTATATTTGTGGTATTGGATAGGTTCTCTAAGATGGCTCATTTTATTGCCTTCCACAAAAGCGACAATGCATCGCATGTTGCTAACCTGTTTTTCAGGGACATCGTGAGATTACATGGAGTACCTAAGACGATTGTTTCTAACCGTGATGTGAAGTTCATGAACTACTTTTGGAAGACCTTATGGGGGAAGCAAGGAATGAAGCTGCTATTCAGTACTACATGTTACCCCCAAACAGATCATCAAACAGAGGTGGTGAATCGAACATTGTCACAGCTGCTAAGGACTATGATAAAAAAGAATCTACGAAAGTGGGAAGAATGTTTGCCACATGTTGAGTTTGCATACAAAAGGGTTGTACATTCAACTACTTAGCTTTGTCCTTTTGAGGTGGTGTATGTCTTCAAGCCATTGACGCCACTTGATATGTTGCCTCTGCCATTAAATGAGGGAGTTGATATGGAGGCATCGAAACGTGCTGATTATGTGAAGAAAATTCATGAGAAGACTAGAGAGGCTATTGAGAAGAAAGGCAAGAACATTGGTGCTACAAGGAATCAAGCAAGGAAGGAAGTGTTGTTCAAGCCTGGAGATATGGTTTGGGTGCATCTGCGCAAGGACATATTTCCACTACTTTGCAAGTCCAAGTTGAAGCCATGTGGTGCTGGTCCTTACAAGGTGCTAGCCAAAATTAATGACAATGCCTACTTAGTTGACATACCTATTGAGGAGTTTGGTGGAGCTAGCACTTCAATGTTCCTGATTTGTCACCATATGCTAGAGAAGACCTTGGAGCGTCGAGGTCGACACCTTTTGAAGGGGGGAGATGATGAGGACATCCCTACAGTTACACCTACCCCAATTGCTAATTATGATGTTCCAATTGCTACAAAGAAAGATCAGTCCAATGAGATAAGGATTGGACCAATTATAAGAGCTCGTGCTAAGAAAGATCAGTCCAATGAGATAAGAACAACATGTGAACTTGTTTCTTAATGAACCTAGTGTTTTAATTAATGAGAATTTTATACTACCTAAGTCTTTGAATTATTGCATGATCAGGTACTTAGGAGAAGAAGGCGTAGCGCGGAGTGAGGAGCTAATGGAGCATGGCGTCTTGATCAATGAAGAATGCACGAGGGAGGAGAGGGAGGAAGCGCAAGGAGCTATCCAAGACGAAGATCAACAGTTGGAGGAACTTCTCTGCCGTGGCAGAAAAACACATCCGTTTTCTGCCACGGCAAGCTGCCGCGGCAGGAAAACCGAGTCCGGCTCTACCACGGCAGGTTGCCACGACAGAGAATCCGGCTGAAAGTGTGCCATAGCAGAAGCATTGTGGCCGAACCCTTTTGGGTCGGTTTGTATCTAGTTGGGTGGGACCAACTCGGATCCCACCTTAAGCCGCCGCCTCCCAGACCCTTAAATAGATGGGGGCACACTAGCTTTAGTTTTTAGACCACGTTAAAATTATTTTGGAGTTGTTCCTTTATAGAACCTCTGGAATTACCCTGTGATCAAATTCTACAATTTCAATTCAGTGTGATCGGTTGTTCCATTGGGAATTAGTAGATTTCATACTACCGTTCGTAGTCGACGGCTACGTACACAAGAGTGTGGTGTTGTGAATATCCTACAAGGTTCGAGAGCTATTGCATTGGCATCAGGGTTCGAGCGGGAGAGATCATAGCTACGCACTAGTTATCAATCATCTACCATTACCATCAACAAGAGCTTGCTGAGAAGATCGAGCCACCCCATATCAGTTTTCCTTGTATGATGTACGTACGTCTCCGAGGATAATAAGTGGTATCACCCGTTAAGCATGTCCCATGAATATAGACATCGATCATTGAACCGCATTATCAAATCATGGTGTCATGATGTGATTGCTTGTCCTCATATGATCTGCATGTTCCTCCTAGGATAACAAGTGGCATTGTAGATTTGATGTGTCTGTGGACCTTAGAGGTAGCATGCTATCACATGGACGCATGATTAGACTAGGTCATGCATAGGACTTGGGAGGAACACGAGGATAGTGTGCTGCTTGAAAGAAAATGGAGCTGGCCAAGGCACCCTAGGCTAGGCGAGGTCAACGACCGCATTTAAGAGGAAGCACGACATCAGCATGGCGGGGTGGCCAGAGAAGGGATGACATGCAGGCGCTGGAGGCAGGGGCAGGCACTGCCGAGCGAGGAGCTGGAGACATCGAGTAGGGGAACTGACCGCGCCGATGAGGAGGCGTGGCAGCGGGGTTGACGTAGAGCCGTGAGAGCGGGAGCGCACCACAAGCAGTTCTCACTGGCTTGTGTTTTCTTTTTTCTATTCTGTAAGGGGTTGATGCGGTGTTGGAGTTGTTTTCTTGATGTTTCCTTTTGCTAGTTGCTTCATGTTTTTCATGTTTTTAGGTTTCATGTCCTTTCAGACGATGGTGTGCGTTGCTCAATGGTGGCTCCTGGATATCTTGGTATGTTGCTTCCCTCCTCTTTCTCTATGCGTCGTGCTCAGTATTGTCTTCCCTCCTTCTCCGCTACTTTTCAAACTTCATATGGTGGTGATTAATAAGGCGTGTTGTTTGAGTCGAGCATGTCTTGTAGAACTTCCTTGGTAAAGATGATCATGGAGCGACGTCACATGGAGGGGCTACCGAGACCTAGGTTGGGTTATGCAAGCTTGGTGCTTGGTAGACGACTGAGACGGATGAGCGACGGAGGCAAGATGGCTCGCCCATTCTCATTCTCTGGGTGGTTATTTATGAGATACTAATACGTTTGATGTTTAGACGGTATTTAATTTTAGTATAGCTGACCATGTAATTGGAACAAAAAGAACTAAAGAAGATCGTTGTAATCGCTTGTTGGTGGTGGTTTGTTTTGGAAAAATATAAGCATGGTCATTGCAATGAAGCTCTCCTTAGGAGTTTTTCAGATGATTTCTCTCATGTTCGTCAATGGGCTAGCCTGTTTTTCCAGGAGGATATGTTGCACCCTACATCACCGGTTCGCAGTGCTCGAGTCAGCCTACTTGCTTCTTCTTTTTACTTATGTAGCTCTCTTTTGTTTTATGTATGTCACGCTGGGTAACATACGTAGCCTGGGTAACGTGGTTATCTAGGTTGTCTATCTTGGTCCGTCTTATATGGGTTCCCCTTTCTGTTGGTGCCCCTTGGAGCTGATCCGTAGAGATGCTTGTGCGTCCGTGTGTGGCTATCCTTCTAGTATGCCAGTGACGTGTGGCTTGGTTGTCGGTTCGTTGTGTGACAGTCTTCTATGGGACATAGGTAGTCAATTATTAGTGTGGCATGTATAGAAGAGGTTTTACGATACCTTCCGCATGTATTGCGTTAGCTATCCTTTCTCTCCACCCCTCCCTTTGCCACATAATCATTTTTTTCATATTGCTTCGGGCTTTTGTTGCAGCTGTCTGTCCGGTGGCTACGCCTAGTGCGAGAAGGGTAGATGAACATGGGCTTTTTGGTTTACATGCATGTAAAACAAAAAATCTGCCCTACACGAATAACCCAGATATATCTATGAAGATACAAACAAGTGTGAATCCAGATTACTCACCAACATTGATGCAGAAGAGTTGGTTATGGAGGTTGTTGAATAAGAACACGATGTTCCCCATAGCTAGCTAGGTGTATCCCACCTAGCCATGAGGAGTAAGATCCCTTGATGAAAAGATTAAACGGATGATCCCTCTATAGGTTTCATGCATACAACTCTGATGATCTGACATCACTTCATCATCTAGGACTTGTGCACTACCGGTGGAATTCGTGTGGCCTCTGGCCTACGTTTATGCTTGAGAGAGATAAGAGTCTCCAACATGTGTAGGTGGAGGATTGGTGTGTGGAGAATAGTCCCCGGGGCTTTATTTAGGAGGAGGGGCATCCTACGCGCACCAGGGTCCCACTGGTGGCCGGTGGCCAGGAGGTGGTGCCTCCCCCATCAATGACTTTGATTCCCTCATAAACTCGGAGATTATTGCCTTCCCCATTTAGGAAATATTTCGTAAACTCAATCAAGACATATTCCTTATTTAGAGATATGGTGATAGCTCCCAATTTGATCGCATTTTATCGAGGATTTTTGCGGTGAGCCAATACATCACTGCATGTTGCAGTGTACAAGTCATTGACATGACACTCACGGAAGTCCTCATTCATAAATATCACATCCCTCGGAGTGGCACAACAGAACTATTACAGGTCCAACAAATTTATTTATTCATACCAAGAGCCAAAAATGTACAAAAGCTTTGAGATACTTCTCGGTCCAATGAGGATTCACAGCACGATGGAAATTTAAATGCAAAAAGAATAGCTTCCTAATCAATGGTAATACTAAGATTAAAACCATAGGAGTTGGCAACTTTTTGAAGAACCTATACTATTGCTAGCTCATCTACCTATGCGTGCTCTGGTGGATCCTATATCTACATTCTGCCTTATTTCAACTAATATGATATCATGTTGTTGATTCTACTCTCCATGTCGGTCATCAGGTCTTCTCGTAACCTAAGCAAGGGTTTAAGAAGATAGACTGAGTACGAGCGTACTCAACAAGTTCTATGGTGTTTGTTTGATGCTATATTGAAAGTCGATGATCGAAGATCCAATACTTGTGCAGGTTTTTTAAAACGGGTTTTTAGAAAACATAAGTTTTAGATTTTTATAAATTCTAAAGTTGTTAGTCTTCACAGGTTGTTTGAACTTTTGTGGACTTCCTTTCCATGTTGTAATCGTAATCCTTTCTTAGGATAGGGAGTAACATGTCACATTTATACACTCTTGAGAGGTTTGATACTTTTCCCACAAACGTCCTTGGCCCTATTACTCTTTCCATACTTCCTTAGGTATGGGGCATGTTACCGAGTTTCTCAGAGTCTGCTGATTACCCCTCCACTACCCCGTTTCCCACCCATTGTAACGAATTTCGGTCACAGGACCTACATTCAATTACCATCCCTTAGAATATACTCAGTCGTTATCCTAAGACACGGGATACAGACGTCACGGGCTCCCACCCACTGACCACCACTTTCGTTCACAGCCCGACTAGGTATATGAGGATACATGAAAGGAAGAAGGTACTTCTAACTTGCTCACCCCATAGCAAGATTTGTCGTTAGCATGGTATTGTATGGCGCAAGAATGGCTGATTGATGTTGTTATTAATCCTAACTTTCCCGGTATAATGGAATCTCTACCACATTATCTTCAATGATGTATACATCCATTATTCCATCGCCCACAATTTATTTATTTCATTCCAAAAATGGTATTTTGTTTGAATGCAAGTAATAATAATGTTTTGAAAACATTTTCAAAATCAAGCCAAAGGACATGTAAGATTTCACTTGCAACTGGATTACAAGTTTGACCTCACAAAGCTGAAGCAAGAACGAACTTGCTTGGTAACTGTGATATAATGCAGTTCGAAGGTTTTACTTGACCCTAGCTCTCAGGTTCTGGAATCCGCAACATCGTCCGATAAATACAATGCTGCGGATGCAAATATATGATGCTCCGATGCAAATATTGAAGGCGATATGCCCTAGATGTCAATAATAAAGATGTTTTTATTGACATATCTCATTAGTTCATAATATTTTTGTATCATGCCATAACTATATTAAGTGGAAACATTAATATGGGTGTGGTATATAAACAAACTAGGTCCCTAGTATCCTCTAAACTAGTTCGTTGGGCAGCTGATGATCAAGGTTTCTCGATCATGGACTTTAGCACAACAACTGACAATGAGGTCACTTCATTAGATGAATAAAGTGATGGACACACACCCAACCCTAGTATTGTAATGTGATCCAGTCACAATGTTCAACATTGCAATATCTAGTAAAGCGTAGTAACTTATTCCTTTGACCATGAGATCATGTTTAACTACTACCACCCGGGGCTGCTTTGGTCACATCAACCATCACTCTGTAGTGGGGTGGCCATAAAGGTGTGTACTGGGTATTCTAGAGGGTTATGTTGGGTAGTATGCATCAAGCGGTATTTGCACATCCGAGTGATGGATAGATACCCTGGGCTGACTCGGTGAGATTACATCTACAAGTTTGCAAAATGTGACTAGGTGATGGGAATGGAATAAGAATAAGTAAATATGTCTATCGGTAACAAGATTGAACTAGGTATGTCAATACTAAAGATCAGGTCTTGGAAAACCTTGGTATCATAGAGGAAAGGAAATTAGACTCGACGTTCAAGGTTCAAGCGATCAAGTTATTGGTGGAATGCATGGGGCAATAATGTCTTTCCAGACACGCACTATTCGTCATTGATCTGAGAGGTGTCTCAGTCATGTTTGTGTATTCCAGAACCGTAGGGTGTCATGCTTAAGGGTAGATGACGCTTAGGAATTCATCCTAGATTGTAGGAGAAAAGAGAGAGAACTCCGGAATTGTTTCGGGGTGATAATGGAATGGTTCCGTAAATATCCGATGATGATCGGAGGGGTCCGAAATATCTTTCGAAATGATAGGTATTAATGATATGAATTAATATTTAAAATATATTTTTAATTGATTTAATGGGCATCCAACCTAAATGGGCCTCACATGAGGAGGCCCAAGAGGGGGCCACGCCCTTGGGATGGCCAAAGGGGCCGACAGCCACTAAGTGGGCTCCCAACCATGTGTGGCTCATGTGGGTCTGGCCAGCGACAGCCCCTCCTCCTCCCTTGTTTAGTACCATCCTGGGACTTTTTGGAGTTGGTGCCTCCCTTCCACCTATATAAAGAGGGGAGCCCCTCACCTCAATCCAACTTCATCAATTGGCTTTGCCTATACTCTTTCCATCTCCCTCACGTGTGGTTCCCATGAAGGAACGTGCATACCGGGATATGAGTTTCTCCACCATACGCACACTGTCAACACCCGGATTTTTAATCCCAGATGCCTGTTATGCCATACATCACAATTCCAGGATTACCATTTTTGTGAGACATAACAGAATTAGTACCACAGTACATCATCCATTACAAACCATAATAAAAGTCTTACAAATAAAGGATCTCATGATCCATTATTAATACAATCAAAGAAGCGGAAAGTAAACGTAGTAGGGGCTCCATCTTTAGGGTCACAAGCAATGCTAACGATGGGACATAATCCTAGTTGTCATAGACCTCCTGCTGTCCATCTTCCTGGTAGTCCTCCTCATATTCTGGCCACGGGAATAGCCAGGGACAAAGCCATGAGTACTCTGTAAGTACTCGCAAACTATCACTAACAAGTAAGGTAATTCTAGTAGGAATCTTAAGCTCTAGGTTTATTTGTAAAAAGCCAGGTTTACTTCATAAGAGTTCAAAAGTAAAGAATCTAATTTAATCACTTAACTGGGAACCTAGTTTTCATGTCCACAACCCTATTATGGTCAAGTCAAAGTCATAGTTCAATTCACAAGTCATTTTTGAAAACATTTGACAACGGAACATTATGGCCATTCCAACTGTCCATGATCGCGAACGCGGCTATTCGAATAGTTTGACACTCTGCAGAGGTGGTACACATTCACCACAAAATTCGATACATTCGTAAGGGATAACCCTAAATCATCATACTTAGTATGCGGATAATCAATCATAACCTTTCAATTACACACTCTAGTATAGGCACCTCCTCTATGAGCTTGGCCTCCCAGCCATGGCCATCTGCCATCCTGGGCACTGCATAGGTGGACATTCACATTCGCGAGGTAGCCTCAGCTCAACCTCTTTCCATGAGGGAACCCATACTAAGGAATATAAACTTCCAGTTAAGACCTACCCCATTCGGGTATTGTGGTTGTACGGTAAAATTGGAATGGTATCACGTCCGAACCCAACCATCAGTTTTTATAAAGGGCTAAGGCTCATGCCTCAACATTTTCATCATAATCCTTTTGTGTTTCTCAACACAGGTCAAAACATTTCAATAGAATGAATCCTCATTCCAAGGTTTTCATTTTCATTTTCATCAAGTATTCCCATCTAAAGTGATCAACTTTTATGCTTAGCACTAGCCACTATAGTTGAGGGTATTCACTAATGAAGGGTGCTAATCAAGTGTAACTATCCAAATCTAGTTTTATGCCTTTTGATGACATCTAAGTATAACTAGTTAGGCCTATTTTTATACTCTTTATGGTATCTATCCTATTTTTCCAATACTCACAAATCACTCACTAGATGTAAAGAACTTTGGTAAAAGTAAAAGAATAAAGCTTGCAAGTAAAACTTGGGATTGGTATAAACAAAGTTGTATAACCAAAGCATGCCTAATGCATCTTCCATAGGTTATCAAGTTTGCAAGTGTTAGCTTGCATATTTCTAGCTTGCATAGTGATGGCTTGCCTTGAGTGGTGCAGTGGTTGAAGTTTTCTTCTTCTTCTTGGTAGTACTCCTCCTCCTCGTATCTCGGGTCAGTACTATCGTCTATAAAAGAATACGAGGTACACAATCACCAAACAATACTTAACTACTTCTATTTTAGCACACTAAGGCTCACACTTGCTGATCTAGCATCATCACAAACATCACATGAAATAAAGACCTGGTTTTATTTATCTTATTTTGGAAAAGTAATTTCTACTCATTGAAAATACTTAAGATTTAACATTCTCCAATTAAAATATGGGATCATGTTAACACATGTCATCACCACATATTCTAATACTTGGGGATGTGATTTAAAGTGGTGGTCATATTTTATAAAGTTTAAAATTACTTTTTCATACCATTAAATGACTAGAAATGCCTATATAGTATTATTTTAGTACTAGTCCAATGGCACTGCATTTAAACCTAAATATTTTTACATATTTAGATAGATCTTGTCAAATGTAATTTTTGAGAGTTGGAATCAACTCAAAAGCACTTATGGTTGATTTTTGAAAAATGTTTGAAGGTGGAAAAGTCTCTGTCTTGTTATTTTTACTATAGGTGATCTATAATTTCAAATGGTTTGAATCGAACGGGTTTGGATAGAAAATTTGAATACCTTTCTAACAAAATTGGAACCATGCAATTTGGTTTAGTGTATCGCTTTGAATTGATTTTTGAATCTACTGATATAATCTAGTTTTAACTAAAATTGAAAAAGCATATTTGAATCTACGGGCTCTGCGCGGGAAACTAACTGGGCTGGCCCAACTACACAACGCTGGTGCAGCGGGCTGCTGACAGGACGGTCCCACGCGTCAGCCACTATATTAACCCGAAACAGTAAGTTCCAATCGGGACCGTGCGATTAGACTAGAATCTACGGCCGTGGTTCGTCGTCTCCGGCGAACAGCTCCAGCGAGGAACGAACCCTAACGCGACGGTGGTGGTATGTGGGGGCTCACCTGGGCTCCATCTAAGGTCAGCGATGGGGGCGAACGACGTTGTAGACGACGACGGTTCGAATGGTGGTTACAGCGGCTCCTGGGGTGGTCGCAATCAACATGATCCTTCCTCCTCTACAGTGGCGGGCTCCGATGAAATTTCGGCGACGTGGTGCTCGCATTGCTCTAGGGGGAGGTGTGAGAGGTGTCTGAGAGAGAGTGGAGTGGAATGGTGTGGCATATTGGAGCTGGGGCAGCCTCTATTTATACACCTGCGAGAGGGACAGAGCGGGATGGCTCGGGCTCGTTGGTGACGGCGATACAGGGGGCTAGCAGCATGGCTGAGGCTAGGGGTCGACGCGTTGCTTTAGGGCGATCGTCGTGCGAGTGATGGGGCGGCAAGGGGCAGTCGAGAACCGTCGGGAGCGGTCGGTGCTCTGGGCGGAAACTGCGGCGTTCAAGACGGTGCACAATAGCTACGGTCCACACGGCGGCGAACGGGCATGTCTGCGGGGTAGCTAGGGTCACGGCGAGTGCGAGCACGCGTGGAAAGGGCGAGGCACAGCGTGTGTGTGCGTGTCGGCTGCGGCGCTCTGGCGCGCTCTCGGCATGGAAGGCAGAGAAATGGGCACGACGCTTGTGGGTGGTCCATGGTGTGTCTGCGGTCGAGGGGCGGACAGAGGGTAGCGGTGGATGGTCGCCTGTCTCCTGGACATCATGAGAGAGGGCATCGCTGGCTGTGGCGAGGGGTTCTTGGTCGATTAGTGTGGCGAGCTTAGGCGGTGTTGTACTGGTGCAAACGGCAGAGGGGGAGCTAGTCTACTGTGCTGCTAGGCACTAGGGGAGACCAGGGGAGTGAAATGAGGGGCTAGTGGCAAGTGATCACTGCTCAGAATAGTAGAAGTTAGGCAGGTGCTTTCTGTGCCTGCCAAGTGCTCGACCAAATGGCCGCATGAACACAAGATTTGAATTTTTGAATGAAATTTGGTGAGTGTGTTTGTCACATGCTTGAGTGTCTATGGTTTCTTGGGTTTGCCAAGGTGAATTGATTTGAGTGGTTTTTGAAAAATTCTGATCTATGCATATGAACTTGATTCCATTTTGCAATGTCCTTTAAATAGATTTGGAATTGTTTTCTGTTGGTTTGTAAAGTGGGCTTGGGTTCACTTTTACTTGGTCTAGCAAGGGGTGAAAAGAATTGAGAAAGTTTCTATTAGAACACCCAAAGTGGTCTAGTGGTTAATTTTGGTCAAAATGACCATTTGAGCATATGATTCATATTTGAATTTCCTTTCTTTGGATTTTGTGTGTAATTGGCCTAGATGATGTAGTATTCATCTTTAAACCATTCCTTATCATTTGTAGCAATCAAACATGCCAATTACACTCATTCACACACTAATGCAATTCACACATACACTCTTATTATATTTAATAATAAAAGTTTTTGTTAACCCTAAACTTGGGTGATTAGAACTTGATAATCTTGATTAATATTTTTGGGGTGTTACAAACCTTCTCTCCTTAAACAAAAGCTCATCCCGAGATTTAAGAAAAACTAGGAACTAAAGAGATTTGGAAACTCAGTCCTAATGTAATATTCTCGCTCCAAAGTAGCTTCTTTTTCAGTATGGTTGCTCCACTGGATCTTGAGAAACTTGATACTACGGGTCCTGGTGGTTCTGAAGGCTTCTTCCAAAATACGAATGGGTACTTCACGATAAGTTAGATCCTTGATGATATCTATGGCTCGGTGATCGATGTTCTTGAACACTTCGGTCTTCTCCGGAACTTCTAGGCATTTGTGAAGTAACGAGATATGGAACACATTATGTATGGATGACATCTCCTCTGGCAGTTCCAGTTGATATGATACTTCCCCTCGGTGATTCAAAATCTTGAACAGTCCAATATATCTGGGGGCTAACTTCCCTTTTAGTTGAAAATGTTGCATTCCTTTCAAGGGTGATACTTTGAGATACACAAAATCTCCAATATTGAAGGTCAGGTCTCGACTTCTTTTGTCAGCATAACTCTTCTGTCTGGATTGGGCAGTCTTGAGGTGTTGACGGACTTTGTGAACCTTCTCTTCGGCTTCTCGTAGGATGTCGGGTCCGAAAAGCTGACTCTCTCCTACTTGCGACCAATTCAAGGGGGTATGACACTTTCTTCCATACAGAAATTCAAATGGGGCCATTTGCAAACTAGGTTGATAAATGTTGTTGTATGAGAATTCTGCGAAAGGCAGACAATCTTCCAGTTTTGATCCATATTCTAACACACAAGCTCTCAACATATCTTCTAAAATTTGGTTGACTCTTTCATTTTGTCCATCGGTTTGTGGGTGATAAGCTATGCTGAAATTCAGCTTGGTTCCTAATCCTTCTTGGACTTTCTGCCAAAATTTTGAGGTAAACTGGGTTCCTCGATCCGACACTATGGTCTTAGGGGTTCCATGAAAACTGACGATTCTAGAAATGTACAACTCTGCTAGCTTCAAACTCTGGTAGGTGGTCTTGACAGGTATAAAATGGGCTACCTTAGACAGTCTATCCACTTGGCCCAAATAGAGTCATTTCCCCTACTAGATGTAGGCAACCCGGTGATGAAATCCATTCCGACAGAATCCCATTTCCATTCTAGAATCTGCAATGGTTGCAAAAGTCTCGCGGGTTGCTGATTTTCCTCTTTGACTCTCTGATAGATATCAGACTTGGCTATGTACCTTCTGATTTCTCTCTTCATCTTGCGGCACCAAAATTGCTCCTTCAAATCCTGATACATCTTCGTTCCTCCGAGATGGATAGAATAAAGAGTATCATGAGCTTCCTGCATAATGACTTGCTTCAACTCAGAATCTGCTGGTACATAGATACGTCCTTTGTACCACAAAA
Source organism: Avena insularis (assembly GCA_023614405.1). Classification (NCBI taxonomy): domain Eukaryota; kingdom Viridiplantae; phylum Streptophyta; class Magnoliopsida; order Poales; family Poaceae; genus Avena; species Avena insularis. The sequence continues at coordinate 410,973,700 of CM042688.1, read as the reverse complement.
CTCCTTCTTCATCTTCGGTGAATCCGGGTACCTTCCCTGCACTGATACGATGCTTGATTCCGTCGATACTTGCATTTACTTTCTACGCCTCCTTGATCTGACTGGTCAAAGTGGGTTGAAGTTCCATGCTAGCTAAAAATCCTCTGCCAACTAGCTCTGTTCGAAACTGCTCCAACTCTTCAACTTGGCTGGCCTTCTTTTATCATGGTGTTTAATCTACATGGCAGTCTGCTAAGAGCATCAGCTACCACATTGGCTTTGCCTAGGTGATAGTGAATGTCAAGGTCATAATCCTTGATTAACTCTATCCATCTCCTTTGCCTCATATTCAGCTCCTTCTGGGTGAAAATATATTTCAGACTCTTGTGATACGAATAAATCTCACAGCGGTTACCCATAAGGTAATGACGCCATGTCTTCAAAGCTAAAACTATGGCTGCTAGTTCTAAGTCATGGGTAGGGTAGTTTTGCTCATGCTACTTCAGTTGTCGGGATAGATAGGATATAACTTTGCCTTCTTGCATCAACACACATCCGAGACCAATCTTGGATGCATCACAATACACATCAAAATGCTTCTTGGTATCCAGCATAATCAGAATTGGGGCTGAAATCAATCTCTTCTTGAGCTCTTGAAAACTAGCTTCACATTTGTCTGTCCATTCAAACTTCTTATCTTTCTTCAACAATTGGGTCATTGGTCTTGCGATGCTTGAAAATCCTTCTACGAACTTGCAGTAATATCCGGCTAATCCAAGAAATGCACGGACTTTGGTTTGAGTGGTTGGGGCTTTCCATTATTCCACATCTTTGATCTTGGCGGGATCGACAACGACTCCTCCTGCCGACATGATATGTCCTAGGAATCCTACTTCCTTTAACCAAAACTCACATTTTCTAAACTTGGCATACAACTGATGCTCTCTAAGGGTTTCAAGGATGGTTCTCAAGTGTAGCTCATGGTCTTCTTCTGACTTAGAATAGATCCAAATATCGTTGATAAAAACAACGACAAACTTATCCAGGAAGTTCATAAAAATCTTATTCATGAGATTCATGAAATAAGCGGGGGCATTGGTTAATCCAAAAGACATGATAGTGTACTCATATAATCCATATCAGGTGGTAAAGGTGGTCTTTGGGATATCCGTTGCACGAATCTTGAGTTGATGATAACAAGTTCTAAGATCAATCTTAGAAAACACTCTAGCACCAGTCAACTGGTCAAACAGATCTTCTACCTTCAGAAGTGGGTACTTGTTCTTGATGGTGACATCATTCAGCTTCCGGTAATCCTTACACAAACGGTTACCTCCATCTTTCTTATCCACAAACAAAACAGGCGATCTCCATGGCGATGCGCTTGGTTGAATCAGACCTTTCTCCAGCATAGCATCAAGTTGCTTCTTCAGCTCCACTAATTCAGATGGGTTCATACTATAAGGTCTCTGAGCTATGGTCCAGTTCCAGGAACTAGTTCAATGATGAACTCGATATCCCGATCTGGGGGCATACCAGCCAATTCATCTGGGAACACGTCGGGGTATTCACAAACTACTCTAACTTGGTCTAGGGTTGGTTGGGCTAGACTCTTGTTGCATTTAAATTGATGCTTGGCAGCGTCTCAGATACATGCTCTACTAATACTCCAGTGCTACTGGTTATGGTTATGGCTTTCTTGGCACAGTCGATTAATCCTTTCTGTTTTGACATCCAATCCATTCCTAGTAGTACTTCCAAACCTTTGGTTCCAAGTACTATTAGATTAGCATAAAATCTATCCCATGGATTCTGATAGGTACATCCTTGTAAATTTTTCTAGCTTTGGTGGTTGAACCAGGTATTTGAACTATCATAACATGCTTCAATTTTGTTGGTTGAATCTTACTAGTGCATGCAAATTCTTCTATAACAAACGAGTGTGATGCTCCAGAATCAAACAACACTCTTGCAAGTACCGAGTTAACAGAAAACATACCCAGCACGACATCTGGCACTTCCTGAGCTTCTTCAGCATTCATGTGGAACAGACGGCCATTGTGGTTGAGCGAGTTCCCTGGGGAAAATCTCCTTCCAGGCTGAACACGGCGTTGCTGCTGAGCGGGTGCATTCACCTTGGTGGTTGCTGCAAGCTTCTTGGGGCACTCATTGGAGTAGTGACCCTTGACTCCGCATTCAAAGCAAGTAATCTGGGACTTGTCTTTTCCTATGATAGGCATAACATTGCTTCCAGTCCTTGGGGCAGTATTGTTGTTATTGGTGTTGTTGGACTTGGGCAGTGCATGATTGAAGTTATTAGAGTTGCCGGGGTTATTGTTATGGTTTCCTCCAGACCTTGGGTTTCCTCCTCCACGGTTGGGATAGCTTGGACGGGACATAGGGGGTCTGTTGTTTCTTGGGGCATATCCTGCAGACGGGTTGGGGCGATACTTCTGGGTATGGTGGGATCCAGGCTGGTGCATCATGCGATGTTTGCGGTTGTCATTGGCTTGGTTGATCTTCCCTTCCATCTGAATAGCAGAGTCCACTAAAGCTTCAAGATCATCAAAGGGAATGTTGACTAGCACGGTTTGCATCTCATCATGCAGTCCGTTGAGGAATCTCTCTTTCTTCTTTGCTTATGTGTCAATCTCATCAGGGGCATATCTAGCTAAAGATAAGAATTTGTCATGGTACTCAACCACAGTCATCCTTCCTTGCTTCAATTCTCTGAACTCATCCCTCATCCTCTTAATCAGTCCCGGGGGCACATGAGTCCTACTGAACTTGATTTTGAACTCATCCCAAGTCATCATCTGACCTCCGTTCATGGTACGGGTGCTATTCCACTAGGCTCTTGCATCACCTGCCAGATAATGGGTGGCAAACTGTACTTTTTCATTGGCCTCAACTCATGCGACCTCTAAGTTGTTCTCCATGGTTTGCAGCCAATCATCAGCATCTAAGGGCTCTTCATGTTGGGTCCGCAGCATAGAAAACAAAAAATTTCCTACGATGAGAACTATACACCAAGCTCTATCTACTAGATATAGAGCAACGAGTGGACATACATAGATGGAGAACTTACCCTCGAAGACAACGAGTTTTGTTAACGAGTACGAACTCGTGGTTGATGTAGTCGTACGCTTGACGATCTCAAGATCGTGTGGAAGTCCGAGCGCCGCAAATCAGCAGCGCATCCGTCCTCGCACACACGTTCAAGCCACCGGACAACCTCCACCTCCTCGCTCCAGCGATCCAGCAGAAGCAGCAACTCCTTCCGCATTTAAATGCCACTGGAACATGTATCTCGCTAATCCGAGACCATGGGGAATAATTCTAGAGGGGAGAGAGATCCTTCACAAGGAGGTGTGAGGATGAAGGAGGAATGGGTGGCCTTTTATAGGAGGAGGGGTGCCCTCTCTCCATGGTCGCATGGGGTGACCCTCACCTCCCCATTCATGTGGTGGTAACCCCTCCACATTAAAATGCCTCTTCACATTCCCTTTTAAAGTCTCCACTTTAAATGCATTAAATTTCTCCAAATTTAATGCTCTCTCATTTAATAAAACTCTTTTTATTAAATTTATTCAGAATTTTGTTAATTAATTTAATTAACAAACATTCACATATATCCCCTTGCAATATTTCAATATCACATGCAGAACCACCTTCTGCAATTTCACCCGAAACAATTTCCGGTTTCTATTGAAACAATTCCTGCGCTTTGCAATTCTTTCGTCTGAAACATATGTGCTCAAAAATGGTGTCTGGTAACTCTTAAGTGTGACACCCTACGGTTCGCAAATAATGCAGACATGATCGAGACCCTTCTCCGATCAATAATCAGCGGGACACGGAGATCCGTCGACTCCTACACATTCAACGATGACTCCTGTGATCGTGAGAACCTTTAACGCTTGTAACTAAATCCCTTTGTCTCTCGATATATTACATGTCCGAGATTCGATCATCGGTATCTCCATACCTAGTTTGATCTTGTTACAGACATGCACTCTTTTCTTGTTCCCGTGATATAACATTCTAGTGATCACATCACTTGCTTGCAAGCTATCCTAATGTGATATCACCGAGAGGGCCCAGAGTATATCTATTCGTCATCTGGATTGAAAAATTCCACTCTTGATCCATGAGCCTCAACATAACACCTTCGTAGTACTGAACCCATCTTTATAGTCACCCTGTTACGGTGTGACGTTTGATGTTATCAAGATACTCTTTCGGTGTTAGCAATTAACATGATCTCATGGTCTAAGGATAAAGATTACTTCGTATGATGTTATAGCAATATAAACATAATGACTTGATCGTAATGCTATACTTTAGATGAATGTTCATCACATCATTTCACAAATGCTGTGACCTTGTTATTAACAACATCCAATGTCCATGATCAGGAAACCTTGATCATCTTGTCAATCAACAAGCTAGTCTATAAGAGAGGCATAACTAGGAACCCTTTTTGTTTATTAAATACACATGTATTGATGTTCCGTATCAATACAATTATAGCATGCAAAATAAACATCTATCATATACAAGGAATACATAATAAGAACTTTATTATTGCCTCTCAGGGCATATTTCCTTCAGTCTCCCACTTGCACTAGAGACAATAATCTAGTTTATATAGTGATAAATCTAACACCCATGGAGTTCTGGTGTTGATCATGTTTTGCCTTAGGGAGTACTTTAGTCAACGGATCTACTACATTCAGGTCCGTGTGCACTTTACAAATCTTTATATCTCCATCCTTGACATGCTCACGGATGGAGTGAAACCGGCGCTTAATATGCTTGGAATTCTTGTGAGACCTTGGTCCCTTGGCGTTGGCTATGGCTCCATTATTGTCACAATAGATCACCATTGGGTCCAACGCATTAGGAACCACACCTAGTTCCGTTATGAACTCCTTCATCCAAACCGCTTCGCTACCGCTTCTCAAGCAAAGAACATATTCCGCCTCCGTCGTTGATCCAGCCACCACAGGTTGTTTGGAGCTCCTCCAACTAACTGCTGCTCCGTTCAAGAGAAATACGTATCCGGATTGAGACTTAGAGTCATCCGGATCAGTGTCAAAGCTAGCATCGACATAACACTTAGCGACTAGCTCTTCTTCACCTTCGTATACAAGAAACATATCCTTAGTTCTTCTCAAGTACTTAAGGATATTCTTGATCGCTATCCAGTGTTTCATACCTGGATCAGATTGGTACCTACTAGTCAAACTAATAGCATGTGCCACATCCGGTCTTGTACATAGCATGGCATACATTATAGAGCCTATGGCTGAGGCATAGGGGATCTTATCCATTATCTCTCTTTCTTCCGCCGTAGCCGGACTTTGAGTCTTACTCAATGTCTTTCCTTGCAACATAGGTAAGTACCCCTTCTTACTTCCGTCCATATTAAACTTCTTTAATATCTTATCAAGGTATGTACTGTGCGATAGCCCAATTAGGCGTCTTGATCTATCTCTATAGATTTTAATGCCTAATATATATGAAGCTTCACCAAGGTCCTTCATCGAAAATTTGCTGTTTAGATAACTTTTAACACTATTTAAAAGATCTATATCATTTCCAATCAATAATATGTCATCCACATATAATATCAGAAATACCACATTGCTCCCACTCACTTTCTTGTAAATACAAGCCTCTCCATAAGTTTGGACAAATCCAAACTCTTTGATCACCTCATCAAAGCGGAGATTCCAACTCCGTGATGCTTGCTTCAGTCCATAGATGGATCGCTGGAGTTTGCATACCTTATTAGCATCCTTAGGATCGACAAAACCCTTAGGTTGTATCATATACAACTCTTCTTCAATATTACCATTGAGGAACACAGTTTTGACATCCATCTGCCATATTTCATAATCGAAATATGCAGCAATTGCTAACATAATCCTTACCGACTTAAGCATTGCTATGGGAGAGAATGTCTCACCGTAATCAACTCCTTGAATTTGTCAAAACCCCTTTGCGACAAGTCGAGCCTTATAGATGGTTACATTACCATCAGCATCAGTTTTTCTTTTGAAAATCCATTTATTCTCAACGGCCTTTCGATCGTGAGGTAAGTCCACCAAGGTCCAAACCTGGTTTTCGTACATGGATTCCATCTCGGATTTCATGGCTTCTAGCCATTTGTTGGAATCAGGGCTCATCATCGCTTCTTCATACGTCGCAGGGTCATCTATTTCATCAATCATGAAATTCATAACAGGATTGCCGTACAGTTCAGGAGCTACACGTGTCCTGCTTGACCTGCGAGGTTCGGTAGTGTCCTCTTTCGGAGTTTCATGATCAATATCATTAGCTTTCTCTTCATTAGGTGAAGTCAACTCCGAAACAACTTCTGGAGCTGCGCTACTCGCCATTTCATGAAGAGAAGGTTCAATAACCTCTTTGAGTTCTACCTTCCGACTACTCACACCTTTCGCGAGAAACTCCTTCTCAAGAAAGGATCCATTCTTGGCAACAAAGACCTTGCCCTCGGATCTGTGATAGAAGGTATACCCAATCGTTTCCTTAGGGTATCCTATGAAGACGCATTTTTCCACTTTGGGTTCGAGTTTATCCGGTTGAAGTTTCTTCACATAAACATTGCATCCCCAAACTTTAATAAATGACAGCTTAGGTTTGTTTCCAAACCATAATTCATACGGTGTCTTTTCAACGGATTTAGATGGTGCCCTATTTAAAGTGAATGCAGCGGTTTCCAGTGCATAACCCCAAAATGACAGTGGCAAGTCAGTCAGAGACATCATATATAAAACCATATCCAATAAAGTACGATTACAACGTTCTGACACACCATTACGTTGTGGTGTTCCGGCATGCGTGAGTTGTGAAACTATTCCATAGTCTTTCATATGTGTACTAAACTCGTAACTAAGATACTCTCCTCCACGGTCGGACCGCAGAAATTTGATCTTTCTGTTATGATGATTTTCCACTTCATTCTGAAATTCTTTGAACCTTTCAAAGGTTTCAGACTTATGTTTCATCAAATAGATATACCCGTATCTACTCGAATCATCCGTGAAAGTAACAAAATAACGATATCCACCTCGCGCCGAAACACTCATTGGTCCACACACATCAGTATGTATGATTTCCAATAAATCTGTCGCCCGTTCCATTGAACCGGAAAACGGCGTTCTAGTCATCTTGCCCATAAGGCATGGCTCACATGTATCAAATGATTCAAAATCAAGTGATTCCAAAAGTCCATCGGAATGAAGTTTCTTCATGCGTTTAACGCCAATATGACCTAGACGGCAGTGCCACATATATGTAGATATATCATTATCAAGTTTAATCCTTTTAGCATCAACATTATGAATATGCGTAATACTACTATCGAGATCCAACAGAAATAAACCATTCAACACAGGTGCATGACCATAAAAGATATTATTCATATAAATCGAACAAACATTGTTTTCAGACTTAAACGAATAACCACTTTGCATCAAACACGATCCAGATACAATGTTCATGCTTAGTGCAGGCACCAAATAACAATTATTCAGGTTTATAACTAATCCCAACGGCATATGGAGAGGCAGCGTTCCGACGGCGATCACATCAACTCTTGATCCATTGCCGACCCGCATCGTGGCCTCATCCCTTCCTAGTTGTCACTTGTTCCGCAGCCCCTAAACCGAGTTACATATATTAGCAACCGATCCCGTATCAAATACCCAGGTGCTACTGCGAGTACTAGTCAAGTACACATCAATAACATGTATATCACATATACCTTTGTTTGCCTTGCTGGACTTCTTCTCCGCCAAATACTTGGCGCAGTTGCGCTTCCAATGGCCATTTCCCTTGCAATAGTAGCACTCGGTGTCAGACTTAGGGCCATCCCGGGGTTTCTTTTCAGGTGTGGCAACAGACTTGCCACCCTTCTTTCCCTTGTGCTTGCCTTTCTTGTCCTTCTTGAAAATGGTGGTCTTATTGATCATCAACACTTGATGTTCTTTCCTAATCTCCACTTCTGCAGTCTTAAGCATTGACAGAAGCTCAGGAAGAGACTTCTTCATGCCCTGCATATTATAGTTCATCACGAAGCTCTTGTAGCTAGGTGGCAGTGATTGGAGAACACGATGTATGCCTAAGTCAATGGGAATCGTTATTCCCAAGGACACAAGCTTATCGGCGTACCCAGACATTTTGAGTACGTGCTCACTAACAGAGTTGTTCTCTTCCATCATGCAGCTAAAGAACTTTTCAGAAGCATTATAACTCTCTACGGTAGCATGGGTATCGAAAATCATTTTCAATTCTCCCATGGTATCAAAGGCATTGCCATTTTCAAAACGTTTTCGAAGTTCTGGCTCTAGCCCATACAGTATGCCGCAATGAACTAAGTTGTGGTCCTCCTGACGAGTTATATAGACGTTATTTTCCTCGTCAGGGGCATCAGGAGCTGGTGGGTGGGCCTAGAGGCGCCTCTAGCACATATTGCTTTTGTGCAGCAGTGAGGAGAATCCTCAAATTCATAGCCCAGTTGGTGAAGTTGCTACCATTCGCAGCAAGTTTCTCTTTCTCCATGAACACATTCAAATTAAAAGCAGGTGGTGCCAACTACAACAGAATTTGTAAAATATATTTAGACTAAGTTTATGATAGATTGAGTTCAACTAATCCAAATTACTAATGAACTCCCACTCAAAACGACATCCCTCGTGTCCTTTTGGTGATTACATGAACCAAATCCACTACACCAAGTCCGATCATCATGTGAGTCGGTGTAGCTTCAAAGGAGAGCATCTATATGGGCATCATATCAACTATATGACTCATGCTTAACCTTTCAGTCCGTGTTCCGAGAACATGTCTGTACATGCTAGGCTCGTCAAGTAAGAACCTTAGTATTTGCGTGTGTAAAACTGTCTTACACCCGTTGTATGAAAGCGTAGAGTCGAGAACACCCGATCATCACGTGATGCCTCAAAACACGATCCACAAAACGGTGCATACTTAAGGAAGAACACATTTTATCTTGATATCTAAATGAGGGATCATCTTATAATGCTACCAAAAGCGCCAAACTAGCAATATAAGATGCTAATGTGTGAAGTGAGGTGACATGGTCCATGCATTTGATCTCTATCATTTGCATCGTGGTATGATCTCTATCATTCCTTTGTGTGTAAGTCCAAGGTCTATGGAACTTACACGTTAAGTGAGTTGTAAGAGTATCTATCATACATCTACTTACAACAATACCATATCAATACACTAGCCCAGCAACGATCTAAACTAGACGCCTCTAATTTATCAATTGCAAGTTTTACGTGGCTTAGGGCTTTCGGAGATAGAACCGGTCTTACCTATGAACATGAACCACAACGAGGATAACCAAGTTATTAGCAACTCGTTGTAAATCAGATATTGAATATAGTAGGAGAGACAGACACCCGCTAGCCACTTATGCAAAACTAGTTGCATGCCAGTCGTGGAACCGGTCTCATGTACGATCACATGTAAGGTTGGTCCGGGCCGCTTCATCCCACTATGCCACCAATATCCAAAGTACATATAAGATGCAATAACATGATCATCATCGCCCACATATAAACATATGTGTACTACCTGTGCAAAGCACCTACGCATAGATTAGGCTCTGATACCACTGTTGGGTCCGCAGCATAGAAAACAAAAAATTTCCTACGATGAGAACTATACGCCAAGATCTATCTACTAGATACAGAGCAACAGGTGGACATACATCCATGGAGAACTTACCCTCGAAGACAACTTGTTTTGTTAACGAGTAGGAACTCGTGGTTGATGTAGTCGTACGCTTGCCGATCTCAAGATCGTGTGGAAGTCCGAGCGCCGCAAATCAGCAGCGCATCCGTCCTCGCACACACGTTCAAGCCACCGGACAACCTACACCTCCTCGCTCCAGCGATCCAGTGAAGCAAGAACTCCTTCGATTTAAATGCCACCGGGAACATGTATCTCGCTAATCCGAGACCATGGGGAATAATTCTAGAGGGGAGAGAGATCCTTCACAAGGAGGTGTGAGGATGAAGGAGGAATGGGTGGCCTTTTATAGGAGGAGGGTGCCCCTCTCTCCATGGCGGCGCATGGGGGTGACCTCACCTCCCCATTCATGTGGTGGTAACCCTCCACATTAAAATGCCTCTTCACATTCCCTTTTAAAGTCTCCACTTTAAATGCATTAAATTTCTCCAAATTTAATGCTCTCATTAATAAACCTCTTTTATTAAATTTATTCAGAATTTTGTTAATTACTTTAATTAACAAACATTCACATATAGCCCTTGCAATATTTCAATATCACATGCGTAACCACCTTCCGCAATTTCACACGAAACAATTTTGGTTTCTATTGAAACAATTCCTGCGCTTTGCAATTCTTTTTGTTCAAACATATGTGCTCCAAAATGGTGTCCGTAACTCTTAAGTGTGCCACCCTACGGTTCGCGAATAATGCAGACATGATCGAGACCCTTCTCCGATCAATAATCAGCAGGGACACAGAGATCCATCGACTCCTACACATTCAACGATGACTCCGTGATCGTGAGAACCTTTAACGCTTGTAACTAAATCCCTTTGTCTCTCGATATATTACATGTCCGAGATTCGATCGGTATCTCCATACCTAGTTTGATCTCGCACGACATGCACTCTTTTCTCGTTCCCGTGATATAACATTCTACTGACCACATCACTTGCTTGCAAGCTATCCCAATGTGATATCACCGAGAGGGCCCAGAGTATATCTATCCGTCATCTGGATTGACAAATTCCACTCTTGATCCATGAGCCTCAACATAACACCTTTGTAGTACTGAACCCATCTTTATAGTCACCCTGTTACGGTGTGACGTTTGATGTTATCAATATACTCTTCCGGTGTTAGCAATTAACATGATCTCATGGTCTAAGGATAAAGATTACTTCGTATGATGTTATAGCAATATAAACATAATGACTTGATCGTAATGCTATACTTCGGATGAATGTTCATCACATCATTTCACAAATGCTGTGACCTTGTTATTAACAACATCCAATGTCCATGATCAGGAAACCTTGATCATCTTGTCAATCAACAAGCTAGTCTATAAGAGAGGCATAACTAGGAACCCTTTTTGTTTATTAAACACACATGTATTGATGTTTCCTATCAATACAATTATAGCATGCAAAATAAACATCTATCATATACAAGGAATACATAATAACAACTTTATTATTGCCTCTCAGGGCATATTTCCTTCACTTCAGACTTACTAAAAATAGGTGGGTTGGTATTCTGAAAGTTCTTGAGCTTGGATCCATGGTTATCCTGGTATCCGTGGACTTGATGGTTGTGGGCCATCTGAGCTATCTGTTGGAGAGTGGCTAGGTTGGCCTGACGTTCGGCTCTACTAGCTTCACGGTTAGAAACTAGCATTTGCAGAATCTGCAGCATTGGGTCCTGAGATGATCTGCTTCCTCCGGGATTTCCGCGAGTCATCTGAAGATTGAGATAGATAATGAGATAAGAGGGAAATCTCTAAGGTTCATGGTTTTGTTTCAAAAGCTTTAATGTTTGATTTTGACTCAGGTTTTGCAAACTAACAACTTCCTCTCATTCATTCATTCATTCATTTAAAGCACACAATACAAACACACATCACAACACAAATAGAAAACATATGGTTTTAGGAACCATTCTATGACACTACAATACAGTGGGACCGGATACAACTCATTCCTATGGTAGTGCTCAAGTGCATCTAATCATCATCAATGAACGAGGAATCATCATTATCAGTGTGGAACTCCATGGAATCGTCTTCCAGGTAGTCATTGTCATCATTGAGGTAAGAGTAGAGATATCCACGGATATCTTCACCTTCTTCCTCCTTCGCTTCAAGCTGGATCTCCTATTCACGGATGGTCTTCTGGAGAGTGGCCACCTTCTTGTGAAGACGATCGATGATGTGATCCTTCTTGTCACGCTGGCGGCGAAGTGATTGGCACTCCTTGGCGAGGATGCCAAGGGTCTGGTCCTTCTTGACTGCAATGCCATGGTTGTGGTTGGCGTAGGCACGAGCGTTGTCCAACTCTTGCTGTCTATTGATACATTGCAAATGTATCTATAATTTTTGATGTTCCATGCTTGGTTTTATCCACTTTCTTGTGTTTTGTTTCAACTTTGGAGTACTTTTCATATGATTTCTTGGACTAACCTATTAACAAGAGCCACAATGCTAGCTGCCTGTTTTCTGCTGTTTTTGGTTCCAGGAAAGTCAGAAAATGAATATTCTCAGAATTGGACGGGACAAAAGCCAAAGTGCCTATTTTTCCGGAAGGGATCAAGTGCCAGAATACAAGACAGAGAAGGGCCAGGGAGCCACCACATCACCTGGCCGCATGGCCAGGCCTGGCCCACGCCAGGGGGTTGTGTGGCCGCTCCCGGCACCCCCTCGGCCTCTCCTTCCGCCTATATATTGCCCTCGGGACGAAAACCCTAAGTACCCGATCAAAAATCCACGAAGAGTTCAGAGTCAGCCGTCATATCCATCCCTAGATCGGGAGGATCAAGCTCTTCCCAGACTCGTCAGAGAGGGGAATTCACCCTGGAGGCCTTGTTCATCACCATGCAAGCCTCCGGTGTGATGCATGAGTAGTTCATCCTTGGACTACGGATCCATGTAGTAGCTAGATGGGTGGTTTCTCCTCCTTTGTGCTTTCATGTTTAGATCTTGTGAGCTCCATTCATGAGCAATATCATCTATTTGTAATTCATACATGTTGTGTTTGCAGGGATCCGATGGATATTGAGATGCTATTTTAGATTGATTATTGATTCTATCATGTCTTTGTTATTTGTGATCTTGCATGCTTTCCGTTGTTAGTAGCTATCTTGGCCAAGTAGATGCTAGCACCTCCAAGAGTTAGTATTTATGCTCGATAGTGGGTTCATGCCTCTGGTAATCTGGGAAAGTGACAGAAATCTCTAAGTTACTAGATGTGCTATTGCTACTAGGGAGAAAACAACAATCCTTTGTTCATAGAACAATCGTATTGTTTACTTTACACGCAGTTCGTAAAGCAATAATCTGTTGCTTGCAACTTAATACTGGAGGGGGTTTGGATGATAACCTGAAGGTGGATTATTAGTGATAGATACATTGGATGGCAGTCTATGTATAATGTTGTAATGCCCAATCAAGTCCCAAAGGAGTCAAGATGATTAGTATATGCATGTATTGCTTTCTCGGTGTTTGTCAATTGCCCCGCTGTAATTTGTTCACCCAGCATGTTATCTATCTAAGGAGAGCCACCTCTAGTGAACTATGGATTCCGGTCCTTTCTCTTTTACATACAATCTATAAACTATTTCTGCTTTGTGTTTACTTTCTGCAAACTTTTACTTCTTTCCATTCGATACGTTTAATCCTTTGTTTTCCACAAAACACGGTGAGATTGACAACCTCATCGCAAGTTGGGAACAAAGTTCTATGGTTGTGTTGTGCAGGTCTCCACGTTGCTACTAGCACCGGTAGTGCGCCCTGCCAAAGCTCAGCTAGTAACACCTTTGGGGTGTTTCCATGCTCCTACTGGTTCGATTAAACCTTGGTTTCATAACTGCGGGAAACTTGCTGCTGTGCTCATCATACCTTCCTCTTGGGGTTCCCAACAAGCTCTACATCAACCACGAGCCATCAACACTTTTCTGGGCGCTGTGCATTGAGCCATCATCTATCATACAACATGAAGTCGAGATTATCCACTTGGTGCTTCAGCTCCTGGTGTCCTTGCATCTCCAAGGGCATTCCCATAGAATCACGCCTTGCATAGTGAGCAAAGCGAGTTCCCTGGATCTGGTTGATGTTTTGCCCACACAGATGGGCAAGAGCTTCTTCCATAGCCCTGGCTAATCCATCTAGCCAGTTATTCTCCCGAACACTAAATTGGATCTTCTCTAAAGTGGGTGCTTCCATCTTGCCTCTGAGATCTGCAACTATCAGCCATGATAGCTCTCCTCCTTGCTGACCATTGAGTTGGGCCCCGAAGAACTCCGGGTGCAGGCGCTCAAGGTACTCTGCAAGTGCATCTAGATCCCTCTCAAAGATTAGGTGAGCTCTGTTGCCTAGCTAGTAGAACTTGCTATACTTTACCTCCATCTATAAGAATTTACGGTGAGCAAGTTAGTGGGGTGATCAAGTGTGTCAAATTTTATGTAGGATTGCAAGAATTTTTGAGGAACATGATTTTTTTTGAAAGAATCTCAAGGATAAGAGTGGGAATAGGTTTTCAAAAATATTCACTTCTTTTGTTTTGAAACTAATTTTTTGTTTAGACGTTAATTCTAACTAGGGTCTCCTATGGTCAGGATGGCTCTGATACCAACTTGTCAACACCCGGATTTTTAATCCCACATGCATGTTATGCCATACATCGCAATACCAAGATTACCATTTTTGCGAGACATAACAGAATTGGTACCACAGTACATTGATGTCTACGCACTTCTATTCTTGTAGACAGTTGTTGGGCCTCCAAGTGCAGAGGTTTGTAGAACAGCAGCAAGTTTTCCCTTAAGTGGATCACCCAAGGTTTATCGAACTCAGGGTGGAAGTGGTCAAAGGTATCCCCTCTCAAGCAACCCTGCAATAGAGATACAAGAAGTCTCTTGTGTCCCCAACACACCCAATACACTTGTCAGCTGTATAGGAACACTAGTTCGGCGAAGAGATAGTGAAATACAAGTGGTAATGGTGATAGAAAATACTTTGATGGCGTGGAAAAGACTAAAGGCAAAGTGAAATAAAGAAGGAAGCAAGCAAACATGTAACATATCTAGTAGCAAACAATGTTTCAATGCTTAGAAACAAGGCCTAGGGATCATACTTTCACTAGTGAACACTCATATAAATATATTCTTCTCTATGATACTACCCTGAACTACTCTCCGGTTGGACACTCTAATCCATGGTAGGGCTATAACAACACACCTCAAAGTAAGCCTTTCCCATCTAGAAAACCCCACACTATCACCTTGAGCACTAGATGGTTCCAACAAACACCACAATTTCATAAAGACATCCAACTCCAAATATAACTCATAACAAGTATTTGTAATCTCTAGCCTAAGTGCCATCATGGTGTGCACGCTGTCACTTTCACACACATGGGGAGAGCAGAGATCTATTAAAGCACTTGAGTAGCAAGGTAGATCTACTTGATTACAAAGCTCCTGATCACAATATGATCATGCATAGAGAGAGAGATGAACACATAGCTACCGGTAGAACCCTTAGCCTCGAGAGAGAACTACTCCCTCCTCAACATGGGAATCAACAATGGTGATGGTGGTGGAGATTGATGGAGATGGCTCTGGCACTTCCCGTCCCGAAGGTTGCTTTAAGAGACTTTCTGTCCCCCAAATCTCCCCTTCGGTGGCGGCGGCGCTGCGGAACTTTTCGTGGATTTCTGATTGACTATTTAGGGTTTTGGTATCGGGAGGCTCTTATAGGCGAAAGAGGCAAGGTCGGTGGGCGGCCAGGGGGCCCACACCATGCCTGCACTACTGGGCTGGCACCAAGGGGTGTGGCCACCCTGTGGCCCCTCTCCGACTCTCCTTCTGGCTCCATGAGTCTTCCAGGAAAATAGTAACTTTGGCTTTTGTCCCATCCAATTCGAGAATATTCATTTTCGACTTCCGGAACCAAAATAGCGTAAAACAGGCAACCGCACTGTGGCATTTTGTTAATAGGTTAGTCCAAGAAATCATATGAAAAGTACTCCAAAGTTGGAACAAAACACAAGAAAGTAGATAAAACCAAGCATGGAACATCAAAAATTATAGATACATTTGCAATGTATCAACATCCCCAAGCTTAACTCCTGCTCGTTCTCGAGTAGGTAAGTGATAAAAAGAAAGAATAATTTTTGAGGTGACATGCACCATCATAAACTTGATCAAAGTATTTGTAAAACATTCAAAGCTGGGATCATAATACTTCAATCATAACATGAAAGACAAAGTTCTAGCAATAAGAGAAAGAAACTATGATGCAACATGAAAAGGCACAAACAAAAGATTCATGAATAACAATGCTTTGCAAGACGTTTGTTTGTTTCACATAAAGAAAACATAGCATAGTGGCATTCAGCTTGTCCCTCATAGAGTAGCAAACATAAATGCATAGGACACTTTCAAAGTTCATCAGAGTGACTAGATACAAATAGTTTAAAACAAGAAATATCAATGCTATGCATCAATCAATAAGTCTTGGGACAATGCACATAGAACTAAGAATGGCCACTATGCTCTCAAAGTAGGTGCATAAAGGTAGAAGGTGGAGACTCAATATAATGGTGGAAGAAAGGCCTTTGTAAAAGGAAGTAGGGATTCAAGTCTCATCAAGAGCTTCCAAAAATTATGGTACTTATAGCTTCAGCTCTCATTGCCACTATCATAAGCATCTTGAAGTGATTAACGTTAAAGTGAACAAACTATGGTGTACATGCTTGACGAAGTATAAGTCAGAAATGTCATGTCCCTTGTATACGTGGGTCGCTCCTCATGCTACTCAAGTTTAGTCACCGGTAAGTTCTTGTCATTGTAAGTATATGTGTATCATAGAGAACCGCCAACGGGGTACCCCTTGCCCGATGATACGGAAGAATCCCCATATCAAAATGACAAGGCAAGCAGACAACGAGCATCTCAGCAATCTTCTTATTTACCATGGGAATATGGTGATTTTTTCTCTCTTTCCTCTTTTCATAATCTCTTTTTTTTCTTTTTCTCTTTTTTCTCAATATAGGACTCTTTTTTTATAAGAAGAATGCTTCATAGACAACTCATTATGGTTACGCTGCAGGTTTCCACCATGTCAGCATGGATTAGACCAGCGGCCCAGGCGTTTCTCTAACACATATACATAACTCCATGGACTTACAAGCTCCCCTTTCATTTCACACCGACGACATCCATATACAAAAGAGCATGATATCAACTAGGTATAAGTACCAAGTGCAATGTTGAAAGCGTTCCCCATGAAAGCATGGTTCTGCTAATTCCCAACAAATAAGTGAAAGCATATACAACATAGACGACACAATGGTTCAAGTTTATTAAGGGCAAGAAAAGTAAAGTGTGCCATCAAGTGCGTGAGAGCTTTAATCACTAGTTTTCTCATAACAAGTTTAATTCGGAAGGTAGATAAAAACATGAATATACTTGGAATAGCAAATGCTAATAGGTAGGTATGGTGGACTCTTTGGAATAACTTGGTTTAGGGAGTTGGATGCATGAGTGGAACTCATACTTGGTTGTGGAGGCTAGCAAAAGACTGGGAGCGACAAAATAAGAGAGCAATAATGGCCATAATCATGCAGAGCGACAAAACATCATTGATCAAAGCATAAAGTGATACTACAAGTTGAAAACTAAAGGATCATAAAGGCTATTGTGACTTGAGATAGTCATAACATGGTGTGAGCATGCGCCAAGTCAACCCAAATAAAGCATCAAAGGAGAATACCACAATACTATGCTTTAATATGCTAAAACAACACATGATTCATCCAAGGCACATTAAGCAATCTCAATTGTTTATAACAAGTCATGCTACAGTAAAGAATACTAAGCATAAAGCCAAAAAAATATCAAGCATGGCATGACAGAGCATAGGCCACAGTCAAAAACGAGCTCTTTTTACCACATAAGTATGAACTTTCCTACTCTTTTCCAAACCAAACCATACTATTTGAAAACCAATGCATGAAAGAGGGGGTCCAACCAATTTATTCAGAAAAGTAAGAAAACCAAGCAAACAAAAAACCAAAACAAAAAAAAAAGAAGACGCTCCAAGAACAACACAACTGTGCATGAAACAATAAAAATGAAGCGTTTGGAAGAAACCTAGGATTTTTATTGATGAAGAAGGGAATGCCTTGGGCATCCCCAAGCTTTGACACTTGTACTTCTTGAATATTTCCTGGGGTGACATGCGTGGAATCCTCAAGCTTGAGCTTTAGTCCATCCTTCATCTCATTACTCATTCCTTCCATACACCTGAAATTTTTTCCTTCATACACAACTTCACACAATCTTTATTAGCAACATTAGTGCACTCAAGATAAACAAGTCTTAAGGTTCAGTTCTAACACCAAATAAACTTCCATTAGAACACTAGATACTGTAGAACTTCCCTCAAAAAGCTCAATTCCCCAAAATAACTCAAAAAGGAACCAACAAGAAGCAAATGCAAATAATGGCAGAAATCTATCAAAACAGAACAACAGGTAAAGACGAATTTCTTCGAAGACCTTCTGTTGCTCAAATCAAAAAGTGTTGAACTAACAAAACTTATATAACAACCTGGGGCATAAGCACAAAAATTCACGCCTCAAAAGGACGTTCAGAGATTTTACACGAATTTTTACGGTGAAGCACATAAATCTGTTTCGGGGCAGCAACTTTCCCTATCATTACTTCTCTCTCATTAGAGGTTACTCTTGGCACAAAAAGCAAATAAAAGGATAAGGAGCGGTTATTACTGAAGTAATAACTTCCAAGACTCATCTAAAACTTTTGGTTTATCTCCCAATAAATACTTTTCTTTAACGCCTTTAAGTTAGGCTTGATAGTTTGAGAAGATGCTCACATAAGAAATATGAATTGAAGTAAAAGAGAGCATCAAGAAGCAAATTCAAACCACATTTAAGTCTAACCCACTTCATATGCATATGAATCTTGTAAAGAAACAAGTCATGAAAGCACAAAGCAACAAGCATAGGAAAGAAAAACAAGTGCAACTTCAAGACTTTTAACATAAAGATGGGAAACTTAATATTGTTGAGACACATAAAACCATGTTTCCCTCTCTCATAATAACTTTCAGTAGCATCATGAATAAAATTAACAATATAACTATCACATAAAACATTCTTATCATGAGCCACATGCATAAAAGAATTAATACTCTCCACATAAACATAGTCATTCTAATTAATTGTAGTGGGAGCAAATTCAACAAAATAGCTATCATTATTATTCTCATCACCATAATCATCAAATATAGGATGCATATTGTAGTCATTAATTTTCTCCCCAATAGTAGGTGGACTGAAAATACCATATTCATCATTGTACTCATCATATATTGGAGGTTTGGTATCATCATAAGCAATAGAATAGCTATCTTCCAAAGCTGGGGAACTAAAAAGATCATTTTCATAAAAACTAGCTTCCCCAAGCTTAGACTTTTCCATAGCATTAGCAATAATGGTGTCCAAAGAATTCATACTAACAACATTGCTATTAGCATGCAAATAAAGTTCCATAGGTTTTTTAATTTTCTCTTCAAACACTTCATGTCCTAACTCAAGATAAATACTATAAAGTTCTCTAATTTTGTTGTTGTTTTCCATTAAGCCTAACTAGTGAAAACAAGAAACAAAAAGACAAAATTGCAGAATCTAAAGGAAATAACTTCGAGCACTCACACCGGAGGATGTGAGTACCTTTTACCTCCCGGAAGGCGCCAGAAAATAGGCGTTTGCCATGGGAGGTTTTTCTTCTTTAATCCTCCGGTGTGAATACCTTTTACCTTACCTCCCTAGCAACGGCGCTAGAAAATAGCTTGATGTCTATGCACTTCTATTCTTGTAGACAGTTGTTGGGCCTCCAAGTGCAGAGGTTTGTAGAACAGCAGCAAGTTTTCCCTTAAGTGGATCACCCAAGGTTTATTGAACTGAGGGAGGAAGTGGTCAAAGGTATTCCTTCTCAAGCAACCCTGCAATAGAGATACAAGAAGTCTCTTGTGTCCCCAACACAGCCAATACACTTGTCAGGTGTATAGGTGCACTAGTTCGGTGAAGAGATAGTGAAATACAAGTGGTAATGGTGATAGAAAATACTTCGATGGCATGGAAAAGACTAAAGGCAAACTGAAATAAAGAAGGAAGCAAGCAAACATGTAACAGATCTAGTAGCAAACAGTGTTTCAATGCTTAGAAACAAGGCCTAGGGATCATACTTTCACCAGTGAACACTAACATATAAATATATTCTTCTCTATGATACTACGTTGAACTACTCTCTGGTTGGACACTCTAATCCATGGTAGGGCTATAACAGCACACCTCAAAGTAAGCCTTTCCCATCTAGAAAACCCCACACTATCACCTTGAGCACTAGATGGTTCCAACAAACACCACAATTTCATAAAGACATCCAACTCCAAATATAACTCATAACAAGTATTTGTAATCTCTAGCCTAAGTTCCACCATGGTGTGCACGTTGTCACTTTCACACACATGGGGAGAGCAGAGATCTATTAAAGAACTTGAGTAGCAAGGTAGATCTACTTGATTACAAAGCTCATGATCACAATATGATCATGCATAGAGAGAGAGATGAACACATAGCTACCGGTAGAACCCTTAGCCTCGAGAGAGAATTACTCCCTCCTCATCATGGGAATCAGCAATGGTGATGGAGATGGTGGTGGAGATCGATGGAGATGGCTCCGGGGGCACTTTCCCGTCCTGGCAGGGTGTCGGAATAGAGACTCTCTGTCCCCCGAATCTCCCCTTCGGTGGTGGAGGCGCTGCGGAACTTTTTGTGGATTTCTAATTGACTATTTAGGGTTTTGGTATCGGGAGGCTCTTATAGGCGAAAGAGGCAAGGTCAGTGGGTGGCCAGGGGGCCCACACCATGCCCTGGCATGGCCAGGGCTGGCCCGCGCCAAGGGGGGGTGTGGCCACCCTGTGGCCCCTCTCTGACTCTCCTTCTGGCTCTGTGAGTCTTCCGGGAAAATAGTAACTTTGGCTTTTGTCCCATCCAAATCCGAGAATATTCATTTTATGACTTCCTGGAACCAAAAACAACAGAAAACAGGCAACTGGCACTGTGGCATTTTGTTAATACATTAGTCCAAGATATCATATGAAAAGTACTCCAAAGATGGAACAAAACACAAGAAAGTAGATAAAACCAAGCATGGAACATCAAAAAATTTAGATACATTTGCAATGTATCATACATCATCCATTACAAACCATAATAAAGGTCTTACAAATAAAGTATCTCATGATCTAGTCTTAATACAATGAAAGCAGCTGAAAGTAAACGTAGTAGGGGCTCCATATTCAAGGTCACAGGCAATGCTGACGATGGGCGATGATCCTAGTTGTCATAGACCTCCTGCTGTCCATCTTCCTGGTAGTCCTCCTCATAGTCTGACCACGGCAATAGCAAGGGACAAAGTCATGAGGACTCTTTAAGTACTCGCAAACTATCACTAAGAAGTAAGGTAGTTCTAGTAGGAATCTTAAGTTCTAGGTTTATTTGCAAAAAGCCAGGTTTACTTCATAAGAGTTCAAAAGTAAAGAATCTAATTTAATCACTTAAGTGGGAACCTAGTTTTCATGTCCATAACCCAGTTGTGGTCAAGTCAAAGTCATAGTTCAATTTACAAGTCATTTTTGAAAACATCTGACAATGGAACAATATGGCCACTCCAATTGTCCATGACCGCGGACGCGTCTATTCGAATAGTTTGACACTCTGCAGAGGTGGTACACTTTCACCACAAAATTCGATACATCCGTCAGGGATAACCCTAAATCATCATACTTAGTATGCGGATAATCAATCATAACCTTTCAATTACACACTCTAGTATAGGCACCTCCCCTATGAGCTTGGCCTCCCAGCCATGGCCATCTGCCATCCTGGGCACTGCATAGGTGGACATTCACATTCACGAGGTAGCCTCAGCTCAACCTCTTTCCGTGAGGGAACCCATACTAAGGCATATAAACTTCTAGTTAAGCCCTAGCCAATTCAGGTATTGTGGTTGTACGGTAAAATTGGAATGGTATCGCATCTGAACCCAACCATCAGTTTTTATAAAGGGCTAAGGCTCATGCCTCAACATTTTCATCATCAAATCCTTTTGTGTTTCTCAACACATGTCAAAACATTTCAATAAAATTAATCCTCATTCCAAGGTTTTCATAATCATTTTCACCAAGTATTCGCATCTAAAGTGATCAACTTTTATGCTTAGCACTAGCCACTATAGTTGAGGGTATTCACTAATGAAGGGTGCTAATCAAGTGTAACTATCCAAATCTAGTTTTATGCCTTTTGATGACATATAAGTATAACTAGTTAGGCCTAGTTTTATACTCTTTATGGTATCAATCCTATTTTTCCAATACTCACAAATCACTAACTAAAGGTAATGAACTTTGGTAAAAGTAAAAGAATAAAGCTTGCAAGTAAAACTTGGGATTGGTATAAACAAAGTTGTATAACCAAAGCATGCCTAATGCATCTTGCATAGGTTATCAAGTTTGCAAGTGTTAGCTTGCATAGTTCTAGCTTGCATAGTGATGGCTTGCCTTGAGTGGTGCAGTGGTTGAAGTTTTCTTCTTCTTGGTAGTACTCCTCCTCCTCATATCCTGGGTCGGTACTATCGTCTATAAATGGATACAAGGTACACAATCACCAAAAATACTTAACTACTTCTATTTAGCACACTAAGGCTCACACTTGATGATCTAGCATCATCACAAACATCACATGAAATAAAGACCTAGTTTTATTTATCTTATTTTGGAAAAGTAATTTCTACTCATTGAAAATACTTAAGATTTAATATTCTCCAATTAAAATATGGTATTATGTTGACACATGTCATCACCACATATTCTAATACTTGGGAATGTAATTTAAAGTGGTGGTCATATTTTATAAAGTTTAAATTACTATTTAATACCATTAAAGTGACTAGAAATTCCTATATAGCATTCTTTTGGTACTATTACAATGTCACTGCATTTAAACCTAAATATTTTTACATATTAAGATAGATCTTGTCAAATGTGATTTTTGAGAGTTGGAATGAACACAAAAGCACTTATGGTTGATTTTTGAAAAATGTTTGAATGTGGAAAAGCCTCTATCTTGTCATTTTTACTATAGGTGATCTATAATTCCAAATGGTTTGAATCCAACGGGCTTAGATAGACAATTTGAATACCTTCCTAACAAAATTGGAATCATGCGATTTGGTTCAGTGAATCACTTTGAATTGATTTTTTAATCTACTGATAGAATCTAGTTTTAACTAAAATTGAAAAATCTTATTTGAATCTACGGGCTCTGCTCGGGAAACTAACTCGGCCGTCCCAACTGCACAGCGCTGGCGCAGCGGGCTGCTGACAAGACGGTCCCACACGTCAGTGACTATATTCACCCGAAATGGTAAGTTTCAATCTGGACCGTGCGATTAGACTAGAATCTACGGCCGTGGTTCGTCGTCTCTGGCAAACAGCTCCGGCGAGGAATGAACCCTAACGCGACGGTGGGGGTACGTGGGGGCTCACCTGGGCTCCAGCTAAGGTCGGCGATGGGGGCGAACGACGTTGTAGACGATGGCGGTTCGAATGGTGGTCGCGGCAGCTCCTAGGGTGGTTGCAATCAACGGGCTCATTCCTCCTCTGCAGTGGCGTGCTCTGGTGAAATTCCAGCGACGTGGTGCTCGCCTTGCTCCGGGGAGAGGTGTGAGAGGTGTCTGAGAGAGAGGGGAGTGGAATGGTGTGGCGAATTGGAGCTAGGACAACCTCTATTTATACACCGGCGAGAGGGACAGAGCGAAATGGTTCGGGGTTGTCGGTGACGGCGATACAGGGGGCTAGTGGCATGGCTGAGGGTAGGGGTTGATGCGGTGCTTTAGGGCGGTCGTCGTGCGAGTGATGGCGCTGCAACGGGCGGTCGAGAACAGTCGGGAGCGGTCGGTGCTCTAGGCCGAAATGGTAGTGTTCGAGACGGTGCACAATGGCTACGATCCACACGACGGTGAACGGGCATGTCTAGGGGCTAGCTAGGGTCACAGCAAGTGCGGGCACACGTGGAGAGGGAAAGGCACGGCGTGTGTGCGCGTGTCGGCTGTGGCGCTTTGGGGCACTCCCAGCATGGCAGGCAGAGAAATGGACACGGTGCTTGTGGGTGGTCCATGGCGTGTCTGTGATTGAGGGTTGGACAGAGGGTGGCGGTGGACGGTCACCTGTCTCCTGGACATCGTGGGAGAAGGCAACACTGACTGTGGTGAGGGGTTCTTGGTCGACCGACGTGGCAAGCTCGAGCAGGATTGTACTGGCACAAACGGTAGAGGGGGAGCTAGTCTGCTGCGCTGCTAGGCACTAAGGGAGACTAGGGGAGTGAAATGAGGGGCTAGTGAAAAGTGATCACTTCTCAGAACAGTAGAAGTTAGGCAGGAGTTTTCTGTGTCTGCCAAGTGCTCGACCAAATAGCCGCATGAACACAAGATTTGAATTTTTAATGAAATTTGGTGAGTGCGTTTCTCACATGCTTGAGTGTCTATGGTTTATTGGGTTTGCCAAGGTGAATTGATGCATATGAACTTGATTCCATTTTGCAATGTCCTTTAAATAGATTTGGAATTGTTTTCTATTGGTTTGTAAAGTGGGCTTGGGTTCACTTTTACTTGGTCTAGCAAGGGGGTGAAAAGAATTGAGAAAGTTTCTATTAGAAATCTTTTACTAGAAACACCCAAAGTGGTCTAGTGGTTAATTTTGCTCAAAATGACTATTTGATCATATGATTCATATTTGAATTTCCTTTCTTTGGATTTTGTTTGTAATTGGCCTAGATGATGTAGTATTCATCTTTAAACCATTCCTTGTCATTTGTAGCAATCAAACATGGCAATTGCACTCATTCACACACTAATGCAATTCAGACATACACTCATATTAGTTTTAATAATAAAAGTTTTTGTTAACCCTAAACTTGGGTGATTAGAACTTGATAATCTTGATTAATATTTTAGGGGTGTTACACACACTATCATGATGCTGGATCTTTAGTCCGGATTAATCTTCTTCTACTGCTTTGCTAGACCCGAGTCCAGGAGACATTGCTACACCGGATGCATGTAAAGCCACGAGGCACCGCCATTTGTGGTGCTAGTCTGATGGAGCTTGGATGTCTACACGACCATGAGGTCGGCTATGTGGTTCGACTACATCATCCACATTTCTCGTGAAACATTAACCACTTTCGGTCTTCAAGGGTATGAACACCGAACCCCTCTTGTTAATTTACATCTGCATAGATATATCTTGGCTGGGGTTCTTGTCGTTAGGAATTTTTTTTTCTGCTTTGGAACCCTTCAACGGTATCAGAGCTGATCTATGCATAGATGTGTTAGTACGAGTAGAACACATAGAAATATGTGGACATTGATTTTCTAGTTGTTACCCACACGTGTACTTGTTCATATCGCGACAATTTTTGATGAAGCGATCCCGATCGACCTTACACGTAATCTTATGCGAGAATGGTTCCACGCTCAACATATGGCTGGTACCATATAAGTGGCTAGCGTGTGTCTATATCTCCTACATTAGTTGATGATATTTACAAAGGATGGCCCTGAAAGGGGATTTAAAGCGACAACTAGTCAACCATGTTGTGGTTGGAAGTTCGTAGGTAGAAATGGTTCTCTGTGAAAGCCCTAACAACCACGTAAAACGTGCAAATGATAAAGTAGAGGTGTCTAACATTATTTTGCAGGGGCATGTGATATGATATGGTCTAGGTAAGTATTTGTGAAATAAGCCACCAACATGGATGCACTGTGGACCTAGTACCGTGCTAGAGAGCGCTCGATGGAGATCAAGGCGCAACGACCATGTCATGTCACATTACATATGATGTTAAATTCATATGCATCTTATTTTTCTTGTATTAGACTATGACAGTAGCATGATAAGATGATCCCTCAACACAATTCCAATGTTCATGTTCTCCCACTAGTGTGTACCACCAATAAAGTCTATCGTTATGAAGCATACCGTGGTAATCGGGCGCTAGACATATCGACATTCACATACAGTGGTGCAAGCCATGTATACACTTCAATACACTAATGGTCAAAGTTGGCGAGACTATCATGTACATACATGGCCTCAAAATACAGATGACCTAAAGGTTATGCATGAGTCACATGGTGGTGTGATTGATATGTTATATCTACCTTTGCAGCTATATCAAAGGCTGTGACGATCGAGGATGATATGGTGAATGAGGATCATGTAATCACCTAAACAACATTGGGGATGTTCGTTTAAGTGGGAGTTCTTGTATTCAACTCATATTATGAACTAAATAATCTAAGTGAATTTGCATAGTTGTTGTAGTTGGCAACTGTTAGACTACCTTGCGCTTAGTTGTAATCAAGGAAAAAGAAACTGTGCTATAGCAAATAGCGTTGGCCTTAAAAATACGCTATTAGCATGCTATATCATGCTATAGTACTATATTGAGGAGACATTTCACACTAATTTGTTTATCGAGACATGGCTCAGAATGCTATAGCGTGCTATTTTTTACCATGGTTGTAACTAAGAGAAGAGAACTATAGAATTCTATACTTACTTTACATACCGGTACTGTATTGTTTGAGTGCTGAATTGAAACATAAAAGTCCTAAAGAAAAATTTCAAGTAAACCTCACCTACTCCATAAGGTTCAATAAGTGTATTAATCCTAGAGTAATTGATTCCAAAGTGTCTAAATGATCATGCTTGCCTCCATGTTACTACCTCTATTTGGGATTATAAGGCCAGAGAGCCTTTTTATATTAGGTATTATAAGGCCTATCTCATTTATTAGTCTCTCTTGTCCAATGCATGTTCTCCTTTTCCTCTCACTTCTCTCATGCATGTAAAAATATTGGTGCATGCATAGACTAATGAGAGAGAGTTATGGAGTGTCTTGGTCCTAGCAACTTGGCCCTTAGGACTAATAATCCTAAATAGAGGTAGTACTTGATATTGGAAAGAAAGTTTCAAGTATCATGATTATCTAGGAGCTAAAAGATTCGTTTCTGAAATCATCTCTTGTAAAAGATATTTTGATATCTGAAAAACTATTTGATTGCAATATGATAAAGTATAATTTAGTCAGAAACACATTATCATATTGGATGAGCATTTGAGAATGATGGTGACGCTAGGCATACCTATCACCCAATAGGTTTGGGAGCTAAAGTATACAAACATTCATCCTTATGAACTATAGTAGTTAAATCATGAAAGTTGTCGTGATAGGATGAATAAGAGTATAGGTAAAATGTTTACTATACTAAAGGAAGAATCTAGAAGAACGTGAATGATGTGATGATTGTGATCCAATTCAAAATGTAAGGCTGAGAGTATTAGTGTTTAACTAATACACTTGAACCAAGTACCATATGATTGGTGCCACCATTGATGTTGGTTGGTTCTTCTGACAGAGAGGAAAATATAGGAAGAGAATCTATAAATTGGTAGAAATTAAAGGACTGGAATTGTCCAGCTTAGTTATATACAAGATATACATGTTATGATTGTGTATTCTTTGCTTGTTAAACCAATGTCATTCTTCAGCATTGGATGCTGGATTGGTTGGTATAAAGTATCATACAAAGAAACTCAATAGAAGAAATACAATGGTTCAAGAAACTAGCAAGAGAATACGGTAATGATGTTCATTATTATACAAATAAAATATTATCTACATCAAAGACCAAGCCGTCAAGATTTATTCTCATAATTATTATCTGGTTCTAGGATTGCGAGAGCAAGTTATTGTTCAAATAATTAATGTATTCCATAGTTGATGGATGAACCATTATGAATCTTGTTTGCAAAATAATATTCATAAAACTACATGCTAAAAGCGTCGCAAGACAAAATGATTGGAACTTCACTTAAGTGTGACACCACCGTTTAAGTTATATTGGAAAGAAAGAGATGAAGAAAATCCATGTTAATGGAAATTTTGGAGTCAAGTTGTTTTTGAACGAATTGAGGCTTGTAAGACATTCCTATAGATAACTAAAACTCTGTTCATGGAAAAAGTTGAATAGCTGGCTAACTTAGAAGTAATACATATTGTTGGATGTGATCCATTATGTAAAACCATGAGTGGTGGATTATTCTACTTCATATACTTTCACCAAGGACTTGATTAGATATATAAGTATATTTGTTTAATGAGGAAGAAGTATAAGAAATTTCAAACATGTTCAAAGGGTTCACCCTGAAGTAGAAATCATCGTAACAAGAAAATCAAGAGTTTATGATTGGATCATAAAAGAAGATTTTTGAGTTACATGTTTAGCAAACACCTAATAGTTGAGAAATTGTTCCATAAACTTAAGTTTCCTGAAACACCATAGTAGTATGGAATATTTTGAGAGTATAATCAAACCTAGTTTGACTTGGTGAGATTAAATATAAAACTGCCTTTATGATTTAAAAGATTATGCTATAGTGACATACTGCTTTTACACTAAAAAGAGCAACATCATGATTCATTGAAATGGTAAAGGGTAATGCCCAATTTGTATTTCCTTAAGTTTTGGTATGCAAGTCATATATAAAATGTTTACAAAACTAAAGTTGGATATGCATGTCTTTGTAGGTTATCCCAAAGTAATCGTTGGGAATTCCTCCACCATAACACTAAAATAAAAAGTGTTTGTCACGAAAATGTGAGTTCTTTGAGAAATAATTCTTCGTGAAAAGTTAAGTGGGAGGACAATAGAAATTGTTGAGAGCTTATTCGAACATAAGTGACATGATCAGAGTAGCACAACACCGGAAATTTTTCTAAGGCTTCTACAATGCTCATGGCTACCGTTTCTACAAAAGTTGTAGTTCTAGAAATCCAAGTTCCTATTGAACCATGTTGATCAAGTGAGAATCAAATAACAAGATCTGAGGACAAACTGTCATTGTTAGACAATGATATACCGACTACATACAAAGAAGCCATGATGAGCCCTGACTTTTTAAAATGGCTAGAGACCATAAGAATTCGTGATAGTATCCATATACAAAAATCAAGTTATGAACTCGGTAGAACCTCAGGAAGGTGTGAATATTTTCAAGGTGTAAGTGGATCTATAAAGAAATAGACATGGATGCTTACATCTGTGAAATAGTCGACATGTCAAAAATAAGTTTATGACATAGTTCAAAAAGTTAATTGTGACAAGATTTGATCTTCCACAACTTTATTATGTCTATATGGATTATTGTAGCAACCACTGTTGGATTATGATAGTTGAATAAACAAAACAAAATTTTCTAATAAAATAGTTACCTAGGATGTGTACATGACACTATCCAAAGGGTTTTGTTAATTCGAAAGGTGCTAAAATATATGAAAATTTCAATGGTTGAAATAAGCATACACTACAAAAAAGTTGGCTTTTATAACAAACGGTTTTCATGGTTGAAGTCCCGTCTTTCGTGGCCAATTTTTTTCCACAATGAATGGGTACTGAGTTCTCCAAATATTGACACCTTTTGTCAAGGATTTTCCATTGGTTGACACCGAGTTTTATTGATTTCGATCTTTCAACTAGCGCTAATATAGCAAGTTGGCGAAACTTTGCTTGTTTGTGATGAATTTCAGGTACTGGACACTTTTGGAAAGATCCTGGAGCATTTATGGGCTAATCAAACCTAAATGAGCAAATCACCAATTGAAGGCATTTCCATTCGAGACCTATAGAGCCTTTAACGACCTGCAGTACGGCCAGATGCTGCCCATATGGTCTGCCCATACGACCCTCTGTAGCCTCTGTACAAGAAACTTTCGTAAAGGAGAGGGGTACAGAATACAAACACATCCACCACAAACCGTCACAGAAGAGAAGAGATCATATCTGAAGAAGGAGAAGAACTTCATATCATCCTTCTAAGATCTCGAGCCTCTTGATCATTAACTCCACCATTATTCCCCACTTGTACTAAGAGAGAGAGAGATTCATACTTGTCATATTAGGGATTGAATCTCTATTCCTTCTTTGGTTTGTATTTGATTTGATCTTTGACAATATGATGGTTTGCTATGGTAAAGTTGAGATGATTTCCATTTGCAATATGATTATATCTTTGATCTATTTTCCTCTCATGTCGGAGTAAATCCTCATAGGTGTGGGAGATGAAGGGAATTGGTGAGATGTGATGTGCCTCCTTTATTTCCATCCATTTGTGATTATTTTCATGATTATTATATTGTGAGAATGATTGTCTATGTTTGCCTAATGCTTGTTATCCAATTTAAGGGCCCGGGTAACATGATTCTGAGATCTCACAGATATGAACTTGTTTACTAACGAATCCACAACCCACGAGTGACACAGTCGATATAAAAGAGGAGCTAGTACACTCGAGGACAACAAGGAACCTTGATCTGGCCGAAATACCTTTATTAATGTGCTGACCATGGCTTTAGTAATAGGAAGAAGGATCGCTAGAAGCGAGAAGAATCTACCAAGAGGGCTCTTGATTGGTATATGGGTTGCTTCCCTACTCACACATGAATAATAAGTAACATAATCACTTATCCCATTTTATTCACCTAGCACATTCACTATGACCATGAACTGTTTCTCTCCGCGCCTAACCTTTCATCTACAGGAAACCTTGAACAACCTCTATGCTATTTACATTTATGTTATTTACTTTAAGTACCATTCATTAAGCAAAATACTTTCTTCCACTCACCTATTTCCACCTCAACACTTGCAGTCAATTCACCCAAGAGAAGTGACACCTTGAGTGTGACAGAAATGCCACCGATAAACACTCTCCTAGGATCCTTATTGGGATCGATATAAAAACTAGAAATAATACTTCCACGAAACATGCTCTAACGAACATATGCTCTTGCAGGCCATCAGGTACCCATCATAAAAGCCCCATCACCAAATAATCAACCACGGACTTTTCGCGACCGTGGCGGATTGCAGCCTTCAACCACGAAATTTCATGCCAAGGTAGACTAGTTTCACCAGCCCTGTTGACTGCTGACGTCATGCAAACTGCCATGTCGCAAGCGCCATTAATGGTCGGTTCCTGCCATTAATGGTCACAAAACCATGGTGAAAGCCAAGGCCTAGCCAAGGCCTAGTAATTATTAAGTGGGCTGGCCCATGAGACAAGCCCAATAAGAAGATGGCACATTACTGTTTCAGCCTATCAAAGGCCTACGCTGACTGAAGGATCCCATCACTTTGCAGCCCAGCTATGGCATTTTAATTTTCTGGTCAATACTGTTTCGGCATGCGTAAGGCCCAACTTGGTCATTACTGTGTGGCCTATTAGCGACATGTGCCATGTTAGTTAGGTACTGTTAAGGCCTACTTTAGGCCCATCACTATTCTTAAAGCCCGTGGCCGGCAGCCCAATAAATACCCGTTTGTGAGAAAGTCTGTTACTATTCTGGCCATTTACTGTTCGAGCCTGCCCATCGCGGGCAACCCACTAATGGCCCATTTGCGAGAAGTTATGTTACTATTCTGGCCATTTACTATTTGATCCAACCCATCATGAGCCACCCACTAATGGCCCGTTTTATGAGAAAGTCCGCTATAGTTTTGGCCTTCTACCATTCCGGTCGTTTACTATTCGTCCCTATTATAGTTCAAGCCTTTCACTGTTCAGTCCCGCAAGGATGTAGGCTTTTTGCCGCTTTGTGGCCTGCTATGATTTTAGCCTTTTACTGTTCCGACCTTTTACTATTCATGGAGCCCATTCGTGGGGCCCTTTCGGCCTTTTGCACCTACGACCCATTACTGTTATAGACTTTTACTGTTTATGCCTTTCTGAGGACCACGCCAATTGCAATGGTCAAAAACATGCGTATGGACCATCAACGAGCATCATTTACTGTTCATCGTCAGTCCAGTACATAACAGGCAAATACCAAAGCCCAGTAGGCCCAGTATGGTACTACCTACCACCAGGTGGGGACATCTTGAACTAAATGTATACATGGCCTATGCGATTTACCTAGATATTGCATCAGCTTCAAACTTTTAAAAATAATTAGATATGATCAACAAACTGAAGGGTAAGAAAATTCAGCATTTCAGTTGCCAATCGACATTGAGCCTTCTCATTTTGCTTTCTCAATCTATCAAAAACATCTCCCTTTGAGTGTGATAGCTACATAGGAAAAACACCTTGAGACATGATCTTGCAACCCCCTCTTTAGTGGCGATAGCAATAATTGGAGAATGAAACAAAATAATAATAAGTTAATATAGCAAACTTGATACTACTGATTTGATTGATATGAGATGATCTATGAACTGGATTTTATTACTAGTCCATTGTTCAATTATTGACCAACACGTCAAACAAACAGGACAAGCAAGCATTAAACAACTGTGCCTACCGTGAAACGAGAAATCAAACATTGTGTGTGTGGCTTAGAATTTTAGCAAATATAAACTAGCCTAGTCATTTCAATGAATATATATATGGAAGCAGTTATATATCCTGGAATGCAAGAGACATTGGGTTACTCAGGATTTGCGGTGACCTACACAATGCCATGCAGTTGCTATTATAGCTAACAATGAACCAGATAGAAATTATAATGGCATCATACGTGAACTTGTAGATAAAAAATGCAAACCACGAATGAACTACACAATAAATAATAGTTATGTAGTTGCTTAGGAGGAACCAGCACCAGATGGAGAATATAATGGCATCGCTTGTGAACCTGTAAAACAGGACAAGCAAGCAATAAACAAGTGTGCCTACAATAAAATGAGCAATGAAATAAAGTGTTTCTTATAATTTCACGAAATATAAACTAGCCATGTCATTTCAACAAATATTTATGGAAGTAGTAGTATATCCCTAAAATGCAAGAGATGTTGGGTTGCTTAGAATTTGCGATGAGCTACAGAATGGTATGTAATTACTGTCATATCTAATAATGAACCATATAGAAATTATAATGGCATCATACATGAACTTCTAGAAAAGGAATGCAAACCATGAATGAACTACATAGTAGAGGATAGTTATGTTGTTGCTTAGGACGAACCAACACCAGATGTAGAATATAACTGCATCTCTCGTGAACCTGTAGATCAGGACAATCAAGCATTAAACAAGTGTGCCTACAATGAAATGAGCAATGAAACAAAGTGTTTCTTAGAATTTTAGCAAATATAAACTAGCTAGGTCATTTCAACAAATATATATGGAAGCAGATGTATATCTTGGAATGCAAGAGATATTGGGTGGCTCGGAATTTGCGGTGAGTTACACAATGGCATGCAGTTACTGACATAGCTAATGATGAACTAGATAGAAATTATAATGGAATCATACATGAATTTGTAGAGCAAGAAAGCAAACCACGACTGAACTACACAATAGAGGATAGTTATGTAGTTTCTTAAGATGAACCAAAACCAGATACGAAATATAAAGGCATCACTTGTGAACCTATAGAACATGCTTTGCAAACAAACATGTTCAGCGTTCCATGTTTGAGCTCTATGCAAAGGAAGATAAAATAGTCAATGTTGCATATTTTGAAGAACCAGATAGCAACAATAGAATTATAAACAAATTAATATGAAGAGGTTAAACGGGTACTACAGGATTGCAGAAGGATGCCATGGAGGAAACAATATCAGGAACTTAGCTCAGGATAAACCAGATAAATATCAGCAACTGTGGAGAAAGGAATCCACACTAATAGTTTTTAGTTACTTTTGATTTTGCAAGAAGTACACAATAGGAGGCAATTACTATTATACGGGGTAGCTAAGAACATGTGCATGGTGAAATAACAAACATGTGCATGACTTGAAATTTGTAGGTCAGCGAATACAAACCAACATGTTTAGTGTCTTTGTATGTAGCACAAAGAACATGCGTGACTAGTGACTTGTATGTACTAGCACAGTTATAAAAAAACAGTTCACTACAATAGGCTTGAACCTGCTATACTGCTGAAAAAAATGGGTAGGAGATTTGGTTACCTTGGTCGGAGAGGCTTATAAGCATCGTTGGTACCGTGCAGGTGACGTCCCATCACCGAGGGTGCTGCGGTTCCGGTGGTTGTTGGCGTGGGGGAAGCAGATCTTGGACGGCCAATGCCTACTTGAGCATAGGGGATGAGAGCGTTGTTGAGGAAGATCTGGTGCAGTGAATAGAAACGCCCGTGCAGCTGGTCTGGAGCGGCGAACATGCATGAAACTCGTTGAACTAGATCATGTCCAGTGGACATCGGTGAAGTGTCTCCGGTATAGTTGGGTAGCTGTCGATGGTGGAGAAGGAAAGCTTGGGAGGTCAATAACACCATTATTTCGGTGAATGAGAAGGCAACTCGAAGCAGTCATAGAGAGACCCAGTGAACTAGATTCGACCGTGTGGTGGGTGTCGGTGAAGCGACCCCGGTGCGGTGCACGAGAACGTAGCTAAAGCGGCTCCATCTGCCATGGAGTTGCCGCCGACCGATGCATGTGGTGGTCTTGGAGGTGAGAGCGTGAGAGAGGAGCTTGGCATTTTTGGGAGGGCTGCACGGGAAATATTGTGCGAATCGGGTCTATAGAGGTGAACATAAAAATAATTACAATCATGCCCCCAGCCTACCGACTTTAGCATGCCCATTTGACATATGAACAATGGGTAGAATGGGAATTTTAAAGTAAAAAGGTTTTGAAACGGAGAGGCGTGAAATGCTCGGTGTGTGATTTTGTCGCTTGACTAAGATTTTGAATTGGCTAGCATCCATCTACTAATAATAGAAAAATGGTACTCGAATGGTGGTAGATTTTAACACAAAGTTTTTGAAATGGATGGGTGCGAAATGCTTCAAGATCGGTTGGTGGTTTTGCCGCTCGATTGAGATTTTGAATTTGGCTGGCGTCCATCTATCTACTAATAGAAAAATGGTACTCCCTGATGGGAGATTTTTCCTCAAAGTTTTTAAAATGGTCAGGCGGGAAATGCTTCAAGGTCAGTGGGTGATTTTGCCGCTCGATTGAGATTTTGAATTTGTTTAGTATCCATCTATCTACTAATAGAAAAATGGTACTCCCTGGTGGGAGATTTTTCCTCAAAGTTTTTGAAACGGTCTGGCGGGAAATGCTTCAAGGTCGGTGGGTGATTTTTCCGCTCGATTGAGATTTTAAATTTGGCTAGCGTCCATCTACTAGTAAATAAAGGTGGTAGACTGTACCTCTATCTGATCAGGAATTCATGGTCGAGAGTCACATCAATTGATCATCGATGACCACACTTCAATACTAATAGCATGCTGTCGGATTGTAGTGATCTATACTGATCTACTATTTATATGTAAATGACCCACCTCACTTACTCACAAAGTGCCTAAGAGAATGTGATGCAGCTTGTGCTCGCCTTTTCTCATATTCTCTCTCATCCAACTAGGCAAAATAATACTAGTTTAATTCTTTCAGCATGCTAATTATAATTAATTGCACTTGCTCTAGTCTAATACCATACATAGCACATCATAACACGTAAAATTAGAAACTTTAATGATAAATACGTCTTGTGGATAAGTTTGCATTGAGTCTCTACAAATAATTAGAAACAATGAGGTTAGGATACTACTAGCATCCTACGCATGATAAATACAATGATTAGTAATATGAGATACACTGCTCCCACTAGGCCACTATGGCTAGCCTAATGAACATACTAGTAGTAGTACTAGTAAATTATTAGTCGTATTGTCTCATGCTCATCGAGACTTTAAGTTTGCTAGACTCCCAAGAGTCGTAAGTTGGTGTGCACGTCCGTTGCCCCATAATTAGTGTGCGTGCCCGTGTAGGTTGTTACTAGTTTGATGAAACACGTTAGCGGTTGTTGTGTGGATATTGTCGTCTTGTTTTCACACGCTTCGCTTGGCATTCCCATACATTGTTAAATGTGTGCCTCTAGAACCACTTCCTCTACCAGTTGAAGGAAACGAGACCACATGAACGTGATCATCCATGGTCAGGAAGAAGCAGCAGGAGTCATCGTGGGCTGGTCTCCCTGAGGGACTCATCTAGAAGATAGGAGACATCTTCATGTCAATGGACAACTTCAACTACTACGCCGTCTTCTGGGCAGTCTGTAGTGCTTGGTGTGGCTTCATGGTGAGTGCTTTATGCCAGCCAACTGGGTTGTTCTAGAGCACCAGTTATTGGAGGATGATCCGGTAGACTACACCACCATCACGTTGCTGAATGTGAGAACTGGCTATCACCTTCAAAAGAAGATTAACCGAGTTATTCGTTGATGCTTTCTTGATATTCATCTATATATATGCGAACATTTTTTGCGTTTACTTCCTCGTGTCGGCATGTCTCCTGGATTCACTTTATATATATTTTTTAAGTTATGTTCTTTATCTACTTGTTGGCCAGGGTTTTGCTCCATGGTTTACCTTGATTGAATCTTTGTCAGTTTACCTTGACTGAATTTCTGTTTCTCCTCTCTATGGAATGTACTTTTACGTTGGTAACACAACTGGTGGCCTCCTTGTGCTAGGACAGAGGATGCAGTCGTACAAGACCAACATGTACAACCCCTTCTCGGGTGCTATCAAGCGCCTGAGGGCGGAGATATCAATCGGCTCCTGTCGCTTTGACGATGTTCCCGTCGTTGATGATGTTTACATCAAGCCTTCATAACCACAACATTTAGTGGGTCAATGAGGACACGGAGGAAGGGAGTCGTCCGGTCTTTGGTGAAGGGTCGTACTCGACATCTGACGTCTTCGGGGAACTCCGGAGCATCACTTCTTACGCTAGTGATGTTTTTTCACTAAAAGATACGGGTATGTCCTCTCGACTATGTGTGGTGCTGCCGATGGAGATATCCTACTGCCGTGCTCCGTGCTGCTGATGGAGATGGATGCCACCATTGTCTGCCCTGTTCCGGGCTGCTAATTCATGGAGAATCGTTTTACCTCTTGGAATTGGATGGGGAGTTGTTGTTCATTGTGAGTGGACTAGTATACAGCGACAGGACGGTTGTTTACCGGGTTGATACCAAGAATCCCATCCTTCAGTGGTTGGAGGCAGTGATAACCCATCTCTCTTTGTTGTTGACAATTAGTGCGTCTGCGTCAACACAGCCAGTGTACCCACGGTGTAGGCTGGCAACATCTATTATGTGGACCTATCTGAGATTTGATATTATGACTTTGAGGATCTTGTGTGTGGGAAGAGAGGCCAAGGGTTGTACATGGGTATGGAGTAGGTGGTTTATGGATCAATGACCATCCTTTCTAACTTGATCGATTGTTGGTAGAGTACTGCAGAATCGTCGAGTATTCTGGGCTACAGATGGTCCATCTTATGGCGAGTATGGTACCACCCACTATAATTACTACGACGGGTATACGTCAGATTGATGGCTTGTGCGGGTCTGCTCCAATTGCATTCTCTATAGGGATGCTCTTTGCGTGTTTACTTTGTTGAGTGAATGTCTATGAATTATGCAAGTTCTGTGGTACACGTAATACAATGGAAGTTCGGTCTGGCGGAAGTTGAACCATACTCTCTTTTATGTTCTTTTCATACTACATAGTATTTTCTTCGTAAAAAACCGTGACGCTCACTTTCGGACCAGCTTGTTGCAGGTGTGCTTCCTCTCTCCTTTAATTTATTTTTGATGAATGCTGACATACTTTGGTGCTTCCCCTTCTTAGTCTTAGTAGAAATGTCATTTTGATTTAGGTGATTAGGGATGTAGGAAGACCCAACCATCCCTAAGCCTGGGCACATGCCCGGGCTTCCGACCAGCTGACAAGACTAATTTTACAGCAATTTGATAAAAAGTAGTGTCACTAGCCTTGAAATACACTGTTTTTCCAGGCTTTAAATAATTCTTGGATCCCCCACTGATTAGGGATTAACTGCATGCCAATGTCTAGGATTGGTGGGAGCGTTTTAGGAGGCCAGTTATTGGTTGCATGCCATAGCGGGTGTTAGTAGTGATAAATATCAGCCATAACTCTTGGGATTTTTCTATTTTTAGTAAGCCTAATATCTTGACGAAGGAGGGAGTAGTATAAATATATAGGAAGGTTGGTCATATCTTGATGAAGTGCATAAAAACGATGGGACAAGTTAAGAAGTAATATCCTTCTTCCACCTACTGCGAATGGATCCATCGTGTGAACGCCAACCAAATTTCTAGGGCATCGAAGGAAGTAGGATCACTCCATAGTACTGTAGCATCCATGGACTTTCAAGTTTTCAAATTTCAAGGTTAGCAGTTTTTAATGGAAACTAATACACACATACACCAAAGGGCATCATGCCCAAATTTTTCATCTTTTATTTTCTTTGATTTTTCCCAAAGATATGGTCCAAATTGTTGTCATGAAAATTCATACCTAGAAGTTGAATCTTTCAAAAATTTAGAAGCATGTAGTGGCTACTTGGGTTTTTTATGAAATTTCTGAAGAAAGTTGTCATGCACTAGCTCTTCAAATTTAACATACTTTTCGAAAACAGACACAATGTTATCAAATTGCGTGACATTAGCTAAAGAAATAAAAGTTGGGAATCATTAATAAAACATGGCCTACTTTTGTTGAAAATTGGGGTGGTGGCATTGTTAGCCACATTCATCTTGTACTTAATTACTTCACGAAAAGTATTTTTGATGAAGTGAAATTAATTAGATGGCACGAGCAAATGAAAGATAAAATAAGAAAAGATAAGCCACGTACTAGTATGTCATTTTCGTGGAGTTTTAGGAATTCTCAAATGTTTTCCTTTGAAGGAAAAGTGAAAGAAGAAAATGGAGAAGAGAAACGAGGATGCGCGCCATGCCGCGAAATAAAGTGCAAGAAGAGACAAGGAGAGAGAAGAAAATCATGGAGGAATCATGAGAGGAGTGAAATGAATTGACTCGATGTGTGGATAGGAAGCAGGGATATCTAGTCCTTAAGCATCAGGTCCACCTAGGACGTGCATCTGAGCACCGGTGTCTGTAGCGTCAGTTCTCTAGGAACCATGTGATGAGTCTCACTTCTGAAGTGAGTACAATAGAGTCGACTACTATTACTGTATAGCGTACTATACTTCTAGGTGGACGAGATTCACATGTATCTAGACATGCTTACTACCTCCATTTCAAAGTTTAAGGCTTATATACTTTTTGAGAAGTCAAGTTGCGAAAAGTTTGACTAAACTTTACGGAAAAGCTATCAATAACTATGATATTATATAGAGACCAGGTGAAAATATGTTTCATGATGTATAAAAGGGTATGGATTTCATATTGTCAATATTAATATATTTTTCTAAAATCTTGGTCAAACTTTACGTAGTTTGACTTTTGTAAAAGTATAAGCCTTAAGCTCTGAAACGGAGGTACATACGGATCTAGACAAACTAAACTCATTTATTTTGGGATAGAGGAAGTAGTAAGAGCAACTCCAACAGGTTATCCATATATGGGTAAGAGGAGCAATAACCGTTTTTTGGGTAAGAGGAGCATAAAACTTTCTCTAACAGCTTACCCATAAGTTTTGGGTGATCATCCATTTTTTGTCACCTCCTACCCATACTAGTAAGTTGCATGTGCCTTACAAGTGAGACTCAGATAGTAGACATATTACATATCATTACTATATAAAATTATAATAGTTAAAACTCGAAAATTTATAAATTTATAAATTTGATCTATATATAAAATTATAATAGTTGTATTTCTTACCAAGACCGATAATGACAAACTGAACATGTGTCAAGCGAACACAGGCCGACCAACTTCAATCGTGGTGAAGCTGCCCGAGGTCTATTCCCATGCGTAACTACAAAGCCAAACACACTCTCGAGGTAAAGGATCGCTTTAAAAGAAGTGTGTTCTCGCGTGTACTCATCTAGCAAGCCCACAGACCAAAAGAAAAACAATGGTCGTGCTAACTATGAATTTACATGAGGTAAGTCTATCTCGATGCTGATCAAACATTTTCTATCATACCCCACCTCGCATACGAATGCTAGGTAAGGAAGATGGCAACATAAAACGACGCTCTCAAGAAAATCCAGCAAAGATTCTTCCAAAACAAACATCGGCTTATGTGCTGAATCGATGGCCTCTAAACCTGTTCGAACGTCGAAAAGTGAGACGAAAATTAGAAATGGAAAAAATCAAGCAAGACTATAAAAAAGAGTTCTAGGGAAGTTGCCACTCACGCGAATCGTCGAAAACGGGAGGGTCGTACGTCCGACCCAACAGACCAACCCTAAAAAGCAACATCGGGGATAAAATCAGCCATGAGCACAGACACATAGGAGTTCTAGTGCAAAACAATATAAGAAAAATTACTAGTGGCTTGGTCTGCTTAGAGGATATTCTCGAGATGTGAAACTATCAACCTACTAGATCAAGAATTTCTTCACACATGCCTGACTTACTTGAAACAATTTCCGAGTAAATAAAGATAACTATACTCGGATCCATGATGACATCTTTCAGCAATTGGACGTGAACCAGAGAAGGTTACTTCTAACATCCAGAACATATACTTCGAGATAAGTTAAAGAAGGTTCTCAAAAGTTTCCAACATTAATGCCAACTATTGCACATGAATCCAATCTAGCATGGAGAAGATAAGGATGTCATCGACATGCTCGGTAATAAACTTATCAAGACATTCCACGAAGGTGAGCTCATAAGTGATATGAACAAACAACAATATTGGTCAGACCAAAGAACACGAAGATGTACCCACGTGAAAAATCACGAATAGATACATGATCAGGATAGTTCTTTAGGACTGAGTTTGATTTGCCGATAGCCCGAATCAAATCAAAGGTAGGGACGATAACATTTCCACGAGGAGAACAGTATCTTTCGTCAGCACGAACAAAACTAGATATCCCTTTAGGAGGAACAAGTCTGATAGAACTTTTGTCTTACAACTCTCCAAGTTGTTGTTTAAGCTCAACCAACTAGTTCAGGGTTATCCTGTACAAATCCTTAGAGAAAGGAGCAGTTCAGAAAACTTGCATTCTCAAGAACTTGACAACACGGTCACGTGGCAACATGGCGATACTTATAGAGAGACATCTAGAATATCACGAACCATCGGTATATCACTTAGTTCGAGAGGAAACTTTCTTGGTAAGCCAAGAAGACATAGTATCAAAGCTTCGACACGAGCCTAGCTCTTAGACCGAAGAGAGTGTACCAGAATAACGAACTTGGTAGCACAATTGTTCTTCGCTTAATGATAGGATTAACTATCGAGCTAAGAATGACAAAAATGTCCTTAGGGTTCAAAGCAATAATGATTGCTAAGAATCTCAAATGTCCACATTATTACGCACACGCATCATTCACGAGCACGAAAGATTAGTGAAAGGGTGGTTAAATATGTGTAAGAACATCACTTCATCAAGGAGTCATGAAACTCAGCACAACCTCTTAGTATAAAGGAGTGTGATACCTTAAGGTGGAAGATCAGAAGCTAATCAATGTTTATCGATCTGCAGATTACAACACTTTGTCCTGGTCCTAGAAATGACAAGGTACTAGAGTTTGTTTCTCCTAGACATCCCGAAATGAAATGTCTGATGGACCACAAGAGTATCTTGCGCTGGAAGACACTAATGCGCATTTACTACTTGGCGACCAACTGGTAGACAATGGTCGGAAAGCAACATGGGAAAGGAACATGCTCAGAATAGAATCCCATGATATGGATGCATAAGTCAACAATATTCCGAAGACCGATGCAGGAAAGGGAGGGGTGGCAGAGTCACGAGTACAGAAGTGAGACTCATGAGGAGTACTCTTGTCGTGATCTATTTTGTTCCATTAAAGAACATATGCCATAGCATGTGGTAGGGGAAGTCTTTTGTTTGTCGTAATTTAATCATGACAATAACCACAAGCTTGATAGCTAGACTATAAGGTACTAGCCATCCCGAGGTAATGTTTGCACATTATCAATAGGGATCAACAAAATGGATAATGGGTTAAAGGTCAGCTTCATGTACAAGATTCTCAACACCAGAATCCAGCACAATCAGGAATCTTCGGTTAAAGTCCAAGGGTTAAAACCCAAAGAAAGGAGTAACTACTATATAAGTGACAGAGGGTATACTGCATGGTAGGAATTATGAGGTAGCTTCCAAAACAAGAAACAACTTCTGAAATACCCAAACAAATAAAAGGAGGCACATGATGCGAAAGGAAACTTCAAGTCCTAGAATAGATAATTGTGGAACCATCAACATAATGTTATGGGTCCATAAGATAGAGATATCATGATGGAAATAAATCTCTCAACTGAAGCAGAGCAAAGGGAAACAAGGAACACACCCACAACTGACTCTAAAAAACTCAACACTAGGTCAATTGGTTAAGAAACGACATGCCAAAAAGGCACCTAAGATTTGAAAGACGAGATGAGATAGCAAAACTTTTCAAACTCAACATAAGATGAGATGACCCAGAGTTAGAGCGAAACTAGATAAGAAGAAAAAGAAGCATACCAGGGTTTCCGCAAATAATTTTCAACTTTTAACTAGTTTCCACAAGCACTAGACTCAACATCGACCAGTAGAAGGTTTTCCTAGAGTTAGTATGACTCTAATACCAAAACCTATGACACCCCCGAGATTAGGGCTAGACAAATCCCAAACCTCTGTCGGATATAAGCCTAACCTAAATCTTATAAGCATACATAGAAAGAATCTGTAACATTACAGTGACCTTATGACTCAAAAGTTATTACAGCAAGCTCATACCTAAGCAGAGATCCAAAATATTACAAGCAAAGTTCACTAACCACAAACATCAAACAACGGAAGGAAAATTATGCTATTAAGCATAGAAAACTTAACAAATGTCCTAAGAGGCCTGAAGCA
Organism: Avena insularis; assembly: GCA_023614405.1. Classification (NCBI taxonomy): domain Eukaryota; kingdom Viridiplantae; phylum Streptophyta; class Magnoliopsida; order Poales; family Poaceae; genus Avena; species Avena insularis. The sequence continues at coordinate 410,930,928 of CM042688.1, read as the reverse complement.
TAACAATGACGTCCCAATCCATAGATTCCAGGCTACCAGCCGGGAACCCCAAGCTACTCGTTGATGTTGATGTCATAACAAACTCTTCTTTTGTGGTAACACTTACCTGCTGCAAAAGTATCAACAAAGCAAGACTGAGTACAGGGTGTACTCTGTAAGACTTATGGCTGGTGGGGTTCATTTGCATAAAGCTACCTTTGTTTGTAAAACCAGAGGGAGGAGTAGAATCTTGAATAAGTACAACATTTTAAAAGGGGATAAGAGAATGATATATCTAGCTTTGATCTTCTTTGATACCAACCGAATCTTTATCTGCTAAACCTACCAACTAGGATCACCCCTCGATCCCTAAGGAAGCATCCTTAAGCACACCTCACTTCTCTTGTCAAGTTTACCAATTAGGTTATAGTTCTCTATGATCATCATGTCCATTCCCAGGTCATCCATAACCGTGGACACGGCTTTTTGAAAAGATTAATACCCTGCAGGGGTGTACAACTTTACCGACATGTACCAACCAATTCTTAGTGCCAGAATTCATTAGCCCTCTTCCTTGGAAGGCCAATTGAGAGTGGTTGACCACGACCTTTACCTTGCTTTCGCCGAGACCATGAGTCAAGCCCTAACGAGATGCCGCCGTAACGGGACAAGTCCCAAAGTCCGTCCCTAGAGATGTGCACAGGTTCAAGATTACGGAGGTCATGCCTCACTTGTTCCCAGCCACGCTTACCTACCTGTATGAATGCATCTCCTTCGTCGCCTTCGAGAACAACCAAAATGCATATGCCGAATGGAACACCCAAAATATGTGACTCATGGAATCTACTAGGCAAGTTAGTTGGTCAAGGCAGTTTACAGGCCCTCGTGTGGCTGTACGCTCGTGTTGGTTCAAGAGGAAAGAACTCAGGTCCTACTGGTGGCAAATATGGGACTAAAAAAACCACAACCCGAAGTGGCCTCCCATACAAGCCTTAGCATGTTTAACTTACATCTCTGATCATACCACGTCATCCTGTCCAACTAGGTTCATTTGTACCTCTGATTCATCAAATGGATGGATCTGCGGTAACATCTTAGCTTGACTAAGCACAACAGATATAAACAGCTCTAGCGAAGCTCATAGAGCAAACACTAGTTATGCTAGGAGGAGTGCATCAGGGAGTATAGGCTACAAAGGTAACATGCATTAGATAGGATTACTATATCTAACGATTAAAATACTTTAGAATCGTATGCACATGGCGAGAATTGAAATATTTGGAAATCATAGGATTATATCATGTGTGGGGCTATGCTTTCCTTTGCCTGTTGATACCCAACTATCGATCTTCGGGTTCATCTGCTTGGCATCGTTCATCGATATCCTTCGATGGTGTTGATTTCGATCTTCGATCTTGATCTCGATATCGTATTCTATCGGGAGGAGGCAAACACCAGAAAGAAAGGGGAAACAACCAACACATGGCATCAATGCAATGCTCAAGCAAGTATGATCATATGACAACTTAAGTAACATTGAATTGAAACCCTAGAACATGCTTGGTCATTTTAAATAGGGTCCGAGGGGTGCAAACCCTAGAATAGGGGGAATCTCAGAGTCACCTACGAGGTTCAATTGGTTCTTCTAATTAAACTTATCCTTTAAGTTGCTTAACAATGCATGATTATGAGTTTATTGGGTAAATCTCATTTTTCTGAACATTTTGATATATTATACATATTTTTCTGATTTAAAATGAATTAGTTATGGTTTTTCCCATTTTTAATTCATTTTAAAACATTTTTAAAACAATTAAATATTTTTGGGATATAGTAAATTATTTTAGAACCTGGACCGACATGTCAGACTTTTATTAGTTTCAGAAATTAATTCCAAAATGAATAAAACCTTGACAGACTAGACCCACATGTCAACATTTTTATTTAATAAAATAATTACAGAAAACATTTAATAAAAGAAAAGGCTTTATGACCTCATGCTGACGTCAGCATGACGTCAGCCATGGAGGTGCTCTCAGGTCGAGCAAGCCCCCATCGATCTGCTGCGCGTGGGGTTGGTTTTGTTGGAGGGAGAGAAGCGGGGCGAGTCGAGGGGTGGTTGCGTCGCCAAGAAATGGTCACCGGAGGGCGGCCGACAGTTAGCTTTTGCGGCGGCAAGCGGCAATGCACGACGCGGGCTCGATAGGGGATGAGAGGGAGAAAGATAAGTGGTGCAAGAGCACCAGCGGCTCACCAGGAGGCTGATGGAGGGGTCGGTGAGACCGGGGGTGGTCATACGATGTCGAATCGACGGTAGGCAGCGTCAGAGGGGATGAAAACCGTGGCGTCGATTCCTGGCGTGCAGGGTCGATTCCCCCTATGAGGATGCTCAGCACAACGAGGTGGTCATGGTGGAGTGCTCAGAGAGGCGAGGGACAACGCAGAACGATGGCAACGGGCGGCACCTACATCGGCTAGGGTTTCGGCGATTGGGGAAAACTGACAGAGAGCACGAGAGGAGGAGAAACAAGTATGGGGAGAGAGAGGAGAGAGCGGCCGTTCTTATCCTTAGCTCAGAGGGCGGCGGAGGGCATTGCAGCGTGGTAGATATCGACAGTCGAGGCATGGGCAGTGAGCTACTTCTTCTTCACGCGAGGAAGAAGAAAGAAGAAGCACGGGAAGGGGTACCGGGCCGGCTGGGTTAGCTTGGGCCAGGCTGGGTTGCATATGGGCCGCGACAAAGCAAGGGCAACAGTAGCTGGCGGCAGTGCGCGAGCGGTAGAGAGGAGGGAAGGGAGATGGGCTTAGCCCAGTTAGATCTAGGTTTAGTTTTTTTCCAAAATATTTTTCTATTTAGTTTTTCTCTTTTCTCTTTGTATTTTCAACTTCAAAACTATTTTGAACATTTCAATAGTACCAGAGGGTTTTGTAAAACTATTCAAATATTGTGAGGCTCTTTTAATCCATTTGGGCTCCAACATTTTGGTGGTTTTCAATATAACCAAAACCATTTAAAGGTTTTCAAAGAGAGGGGTAAGACTAGGGTTTAGGGTTTTCTTCTCTTAGTTACAATTTGAAATTTCCTTGGTTCGAATGCATGCATGCAATGCTCATGGTGCACAAATAAACCCTAATTAACAATTACTAAAACTAGGGGTGTTACACACACTTAAGGCTCGGCGACGCATTTGAGTGGATAGGGAATGCAGGAGAAAATAGTGGACAACGCATAAATTGTAGTGCTTATAGTGAACATCTTATTATGGAGCTCTCTCCACACATATCACGACATAATAAATTGGTTATCCTAATTATGATTAATTACAACAAGTTAGTGTTGTATCCTACATCCCCGAGAATGCTTAGCCTTATTGATCTCAACCAGTTTTCCAAACGCTTTTGTTACTTGTTTTTTTCACTTCTTTTAATTAGTTTTCTGCATTCAACAAAAAACCTTTCAAACACCCTTTACTTCAAATCAAAGGTGGCTTACAAGTATCCTTTGGTAGATAGTGAGGAGGGGCATAATGACCTTAACCAAATAGCTCTCTATGGGACTCTTATTTCAAAACTAGCTACAATCGACATGTGCACTTGTAGTCATCAACCATGAGTGCATAGAAGATAAAAATCCTCTTACTGGGGTAAGGGTGCATGAGGCATCATTGGCGAGAAGTCCTTATTGTATTGCTTGTATCAAGGTGTTCAGTACAGGTGCTCCAAAAGGTCGGCAGAGTCTTCTAGCGACACATAGGTGCTTCACGAGGTGGAGTTTGTGGAAGGTGCTTTTCTTGGTGAGTCTGCCTCTGGTGATGCGTAGGTATCCGTAGCCCCCGAGCATGGGAGGGAGTCATCCTGAGGTGCCCAACACCCGGGCCATGAGCGACCGCGGGGTATAGGCTTGCTTGGCGTGGGGTTGGGTTGTCTTGCATGTGGTGATAAGATTGGTGGCGTCGTGGAGTGTTATCGGCCTGTGTAGGATGCCTCGAGATACCTCGCTAGATAGAGTTGACAACACGCAGTGGTTTCACGCCTTTGTGGGGGCGTATCTTGGTGCAATTCTGGTAGGGTGCTAGTGCCTGGCATCCCTTTCCATCGTGTTGAAGCTCTTGGGGTAGCGAGTGGTGCACCTGATGCTGAGGTTGATGCTAGGGGCTCTTGAATTGGCGAGGTGAGTTCCCTCTATTGATTCTTCTCTTTTCTGAATGACGCACTCTTCTTTTTCTTCTCTGGTGCCTTTTCGCATGCCTTTTGCTTCCCGATACACGTAGTGGGGCAAGTGTCGGACCAAGGGTACTTGGGATACCCTGAGTTCCTGGTCGGTAGGTCTGCAATTCAGATCAGCGGCGCCCCTCGCGAGGGCGTGGAAAGCCCTTGCCAAGGGTGATCGTAGGGGGATGTGCCCAGGACCCTCTAGAGGGTAGAAACCACCTAGGATACCACTCTCGACAGGGGGGATAGGAAGTGGACCCACGACCTGAGTTGGTGCATGTACATGCTGCCTACGAGAATACGACAACCTTGGCAGCAACCTCGGATGCCGCCCCGGGGCATCCCGTAGGGGTACGCTAGGTCAAAGGCGCCACAGACAAAAGCCTCGACAACCAAAGTAATGTCCCTCCATTTTGGTGCAAGATACATGAGGCTGGTGCACCGCTACGAATGACTTCATCCATGACCGAATACATGAGGGGGATGGGAGGCTCTTAGGCGGTATAGGCTTAATCCACATAAAGTAGCCTGGTAGACCGAGACTTCAGTGGACAGTAATGTGGTGACCCTTCCCACCGATGAACAGGGGGAAGAGGCCCGGTGTCGCTATATAAGGAGGCCTTCCCCTACCTTGGAAGGTGTCGATCCCTGCAATCTGAAACCCTAGATACAGATCCACCATTGTACCCTCACGAGACACCACAAGCAATACAACAAAGCAGGAGTAGGCTTTACCTCCTCACGAGGGTCCCCAACATGGGTAAATCCCCTAGTGTCACTCTCTCTGTCGTGCTCGTGTTCCACCGTCATCGCAGCTGTTGGGAAGCTCCGAGCGCGTGTTCAGCCCCCTTGCAAACCTAGGGCAAGTCAGACCCCTTGTTCCTTCATGGGATCCTTTCTCCGACATCATGCTGCCAAGTGGTGCTAGTTCACCTTCCTAGGCCCGGGCACCTCCGACAGTGTCCACACGGACCAACTAGCATTCTCCTGGAGGAAATCGACTAGGTGCCTTCCTATTTGGTAGGAAAGCAGCCACTAGCAGCCCCCGAGCCACTGGCGCCCAACGTCAACCACTCGCTCGGGATTCCTCTTGAGATAATAATTGCTTATTATTAGTGGGGAGCTCTATGGTGTCCTCATCAGTGGGGTAGGTGGCAGCGGTGTCCTTCTAGGCATTCTCTTTTGAGCGCCTTGTGTCATTATCATGGTGATGGTGCCTCTATAGACCGGGAGCTTGACGATGTTATAGGTGTGATGAGTTACCGCCATGAACTTTACTAGCATGGGGTTGCCAAGGATAGAAGTTTAGGGAAAGGCTAGGTGTGCCACGTCAAAATAAATGTGTTTGATGCAATAGTTCTTCAGATCTCGAATTTGACAGGGAGTTTCACCTGCCCCAGAGGGGTGGTTGTTCCATCAGTCACTCCCAAGAAGGGTCTTGTAGGCATCCGATGCTTGTAGGGAACTATCAACTTCTCGAATGTTTACACAGAGATGATGCTGAGGCTTGCGCCTCCGTCGATTAGCATCTTGGTGATTGCATCATAGTTGATGGTGGCTATGCACACTAGAAGGATGGTGTGCATGGTACATGTGGACCTAGGGTGGTTGGCGTTGTTGAAACAAACGGGGAATTGGGACCACTTGAGCTTCAGGTTGCCAACCACGGGGATTGCAGCGGCTATCTTGTGAGTGAACTTCTTAAGCTGGCGGCTGGAGAGAGGAGCCTGATCCCCACCAAAGATGCATGCCATCCCATGTGTCTCTTGGAAGTCCCTAGGATGAACCTTGGGGAGGTTCTTGTTTCCTTCGCCGAGGTGGTGCTGGGAAGCCATGTCCTATTGGTTCAGCTGGTGGTGGTGGTGGTTGTAGTTGTGGTTGTTCGAGCGGCACCGCCTTGGTTGTCGCCGTGACCATAACCATGTCCGTTGTTGCGACGCCTTCTGCTTCCGTGCTCACCACACAACTTCTCGATTTCAAAGGAATTTTCTGTGCTGTGAGAGTGCGCCATGTGGAAAAGGAGGTAGGGGCGACCGTACTTTTTGTCATCATCACTGATGCATTGGTGCTTGTGCTTAGGCTCAACTACAAGCATGTCCAGAGTTTTGCGCTTGGGTTCCTTGTCCTTATGTTTGGCGGTTTGACAGCTCCTGCCATGTTAGGGTCACTGCGCCTGAACAAGCATTCCTCTTCAGCCTTGGTGCACTTGTCTGCCATTACGGAGAGCTCGACCACCAAAGTGAGCTCGTCGTTCATGGAAAGATTCTGCAGCATCCTGATGTCGGTGATGCTCATGGAGAATACATCAATGACAGACTTGGCGGTGACCAATGGTATCTTGTTGCGCACATGGCTGAAGCACTGTACGTACTTCCGGAGCGTCTCGCCAGGATACTGGCACACAGTGCAAAGGTCGTTGAGCATGTAAGGGCGGGCATACGTGCCCTTGAAGTTTGTGATGAACTTCTCACACAAGTCCTTCCACAAGGTGACATATTCCTCAGGGAGGTTATTCATCACCCAGGAATGAGTTACATCCTTGAGGGCCATTTGGAACCAATTTGCCACGACTTTGTCATGGCTGCCCGCTGCCTGGATGCCCACAATGAAGAGCTGCATGAACTCGATGGGTTGTCTTTGTCATCATAGCATGGAGGGAGATATGTCCTGAACTTCAGGGACCACACCACTGTGTGTAGCTCTTTGGTGAAAGCGAGGCAGCCCTTGTTGTACGAGGGGGTGCCGCCAGCGAGAGCAGTGTGGTTGCTATGGCATGCTGCAGCGGATCCTCTGATGGTGCGTTCTTGGCGCTGGCAACGCTTCTTGATGGAGACGCGAGCATCCTATGTATATCACTTGATGACATTGTTGGGTCTAGGGGTGATTTCTGGTGAGGAAGCGCAGTGAGATCGAGGTGGAGTTCTTCTTGGTCCTAGTAGGGCGTGGATAGTTCCTGTGTTTTCACTAGCCTGAGGTGGTGGTGGAGGTGGCGGAGCGCCATGCATGACCTGGTCCGCCTATGGGATCTGCGTTGGCAGCGACATCATAGAGTGGGAGTGTGCAGGGGCGACACTAGTAGCATAGACGAGCTCGGCAATGCGCTAGAGCCACATGTCATGCATGGTAGGCCCGACTTATAGCGTAGAAGCTCTTGTGCCATGAGCATCACGGCCTTCAGTGAAGGGTTACTGTTGTGCCCACATCTAGAGACAGACGTGGTGTGTGTGTGGGTGTGCTGCTGCTGCTAGTTTGCGAGGATAGAGAAGTGTACCTCATTGTCCCCTACTCCGTGATCTTGATGGGGAGGATTGATGTTGATGCGACTATTGTTACAACTGGGGCTCGGCTCCACCAATTGGCGGTAGTGGTGTCCCGACAACAAGCGTGTTCCTTGCGAATCAACCCGGGCATGTCGATCTGGGAGAGGGATATGCGCCTTATCCCCCTACCTGGCATGCAAAATTTCAGAGTTATCCCTGTAGGGTACCTCTCAAAGTAGGATTAAATCGAACACTAGGGGCTGAACACGATCTCCACAAAACCCTAGTGATCTTGGTGAGGAAAAAGCATAAAACATGGCACAGGGATATAGAGATTTTACCCAAGTTCAAGCCATCGTGTGTTGTAACACCCTACTCCTACATGTCTGGATTGTTTGCACATCTTGGCAAGGTTTATAGTACAAGGTGCTGATTAGGTGATTAGATCTAGGGTTCCTAGCTAGGAGAAAGCTAGGGTTTCCAAAGGTGGAAGGAGATTCCATCCCCTATATGGTGCTACCCTAACCCCCTTTTATAGGCTCCCTGGTCCTCTTCCCTCAATCTTGGAGGGAAGGGTTACCACATAGAAACAAAGGAGTAGGTAGGTAGGCTAGTGCTACTCTTGACCGTGGACGCAGTCCATGGCAGGATGCCCTGGTCATCTTCTATTCCGCTACCTTTACTCTCCATCTCTGCCAGAGAGGGAGAGGGGTGGTACCCTCTAGTGCAGTCATTGTTGGCCACTCATGGCTTGGTGAAGGGAAAGATGCCTTCCTTGTAGAATGGCTAGAGGCATTCCTTGTGCCACATGTGTAGGTTAATCGTCACTCCTGGTCTCCAGCACTTGGGTATTTCTTCCCAAGTGTACTGTGTTTGATCCTCTAGCGAAGGGAGTTCTCTTATGGTGAGGGTCTTCAGGAGGCATCTCAATGTGAGGGTGCCTCGTGGAGAATATCTGATGTGTCTTGGTGAGGGAACCCTCGCCAAGTGTTTGACTCCGCTAGAGCACCTCTTGTGGCGTAATGGATGTTCTGCTGGTAGGGCCTAGCAATAGGTGGGCCTTGGTACCCAGGTGGCCAATGGCTCGACAGTTCCTCTAAACTAAAACTTGCATGCTCTTTAGTCTACTCAGACCAAAACATCGCTCAAAACACTCAGGATCCATTCTTCTCCCAGGATGGGCTTGATCAGTCCTAGTTATGTCTGACAAGAAAGGACGGGTATGTGGATGCCACGAGTGATGATGGGGACGTTGAGGGACTGATGCTCACTCCGATAGCCTAAAGTTACGCCGTATGCCTCCAAAACTACCGACATAGGCGACTAGAAGGCAAAGACCCTTAACAGGGATTACTCAGGTGAACCCATGACCAAAACGCCACTACAGGGCATGGTGTAGGGAAATTATGAACCCCGATGTAATCCAACGGAGGTAATGGACCAAGGAATGTTGCTAGTGGGATAGATGCGGATGGCTTCCTCATGAGCACTAAGTCCTGGGCTAGCCAAAAAATCATACCCATCTTAAACATGGCAACAATTGTATGTAACATCTTAGGGCTTTAGGTCACAAAATCCTAAGAATTTTCATGCAAAACTAAATGAGGTGTAGGTGGATCAAAGTCTCTCTTGTTCTAGTCAAAACATTAGGTCAAGTGCGATGGATTTCAACATGACCTCTATGTTTCTTGTTGTCTCGGGAAGGTTGTTTCGAGTTAGAAGTTGAATTTCAATTTTAAATTCGAAGTTAGTTGATATTTTAAAATAAAGTTGAAATTGTTTATATAATTTAAGTAATTGAGATTGAAACTCAAGTATTTTGGGATTGAACATTTCAAGAATTTTATTATAAAATATTATTAAACATAAATTATTATATAAGTAATTTGATTATTGAATAACATTATAGTACATTAAAATAATATCAACCAAAAATACAGCAAAATGATAAATGGATTTATTTCCATATTACAATCTCGTAAATAATTTATACAAGTAAATAAACAAGAAAATATAAATTACAATAATATAAAGAAAAAATTCTTTATTACAAGAATATACAAACTTTACATTGTTTTTGCAAATGTTTAAATGGGAAGAAAGGTTACAATAATAAGTAAAAGAAAACCCTAATCTAAAACCTCTATCTATCTTCTTCATCCTTACTCCTGCAAACCAAAATACAAATAAAGAATACATATAGCACAAAGTAGGGTTGGTGTATTAGATTGCTCTCAAAATAAATAGTGTGTTGCCCTGTTAATATTTCTTCACCGAGCAGCATAAGAAGGGGCCCAAATTATAAATCTGTTCTTATCAGGATTTGTGCCTCAGTACAACATCATAGGCCAAGAAGGGGCAAGTTTCACCTTGGAAGGATAGTAAAACGACCGATTCCACTTGACATCCCAAAAATAAAGGCTAGTCCAGGATAATATCAAATCATCCGAAGCACATCCACAGCCCAAGTATTCCACATGTGGGAACTTGCAACCAGTTGGGTCTACTTGCAAGCATCATACACACACATGTAGCATGGTGTGATGTCGATACATTAAGTTAATAGTCAAGACATAGAATAGTAGCACCAGCTGCAACAGCCAAACCAGAGCTACCCAATTCACCTCCACAACACACACATTCCAATATCCACCACTTCATCACAAGGACACCAAGATCCACTTCCTATCTCAAGCCATGTAGCCACCAAAAAAACCTGCTTGTTCTTGCAGTTCACAACCATAGCACCCTGGTTGCTTGGAAATGCATCCAGGAGCTATGAGGGTAGGAGTTCCCAGGGAAGGTAGCAACTCTAGAGGAGAAAGTCTGATCAACAACAGTTCAAGGAGCCAACAATAGGTCAAGGAGGAGGAGATCCAGGTGCCATAAAGATCAGCTGGATTGAAACTAGAAGCAGAAGGAGAAGTAGACCACAAGTATTTGTTGTAGCTAATCAAAATCCACCACAACAACATCAACAAGCAAATTTTTCCACTCCCCAACCATAGGTTGATATTCCAAAAGCAATTATAGCTTCTGTTCTTAATAGATCATTTTTTGAAAAAGGTTTTTGAGAGGCAGAGCTCTCAAACCGACATAGGGTGCTATGTGAATCTCATCATTGAGCTACAAGTGGAACACAAGTCAATATGTACTCTTATTAGTAAGATAGGGGCTTCGGCCTTTGCATCATTAGATAGTACCTTATACACAGTCATGCAAGCAAACCAAGAAGTTGGTTTATGCATACTTAAGAAGGCACCACAACAGCAAAACCACAAGAACATAAATCATGGATTTAGTTAACTTGATCTTTTGCAAGCCATCATAATTATTGACAAATCATTCTCCTAGATTCTTTCTTCTAGGAATCATATCAATGTTAGTCGTCTAACTTCTAGTACATGATAAGAATCATTACTAAAATTTAGTTTCAGATATTAGTACTGCATGAAATCAAGTCAAGCCAATATAACAATTCAGTTTGATATGCTACTGCAACCAAATCAAGCCATTAACAGTGCCAAATATGTTCTTACCAGCACTTGGGCCTTAGTCTATGTACATCATTGGCCTGAAACCCTAAGAAAACCAATTCGTTACTTATAAAGCATTCCCTATGGATGAATTTAATTTTCCCTATGGATGAAATCAGTAAGAAAAGCACTACGGACACTCTAACTAGAGTCTCCATAGTGGCATCTTCCTAATAAAAGTTCCCACTAGAATAACTATCAATTAAAAAGGATCATTTTCCCAGCCTGATACAACAAACCATATCAAAGCCTTTTTTCGTAGTGACACAAGGCACTGGTCAAGAAAATATAGTTCACAAATAAGAAGAAGCACATCAAATCAACCCTTTTCCTAGTAATCAATACTAGAAACCATTTCTTACACTACCATATACATTGTATCAAATAGCAGGCAACACTGAGTACAAGATTCAGTGAAGCACATGCCAACATCATCAACACCAGTCCAAAGGCAAGTCTGACTGTAATTAACTTCAAACCCATTGATTGAATCTATTTGTATTCACACTAATAGCCATCTAAATCTCATATAAGCCTAAATTGTATGTCCCATAAATCAGATTGTAGAACCAATGATCAAGTCGAGTATCCATTCACCACTTAAACTCACTAGGCAAGATTAGTAGCAAAGATAATGTAAGATACACATGAACCAAAGGGGGGAAACCGTAATCAGGGTTGGTACTAGAGAGAGGTTAAAAGCGAGAGGGAGAGGTAGAGACAGAGAGGAGAAGGAAGCACCTACCTAGGGAGAGTCTTAGCTAATCGAAGGAGAAGTAGAAGTAGCACTGGCAACAGCGGCAAAGCGCACCGTGGTGGCATGGCGGCACAAGGAGCATCGCAAAGCTCAACTCGCGCTAAGCCACACCGCAACACCACAACCACCATGACACCAAGACAACCATGTGAGAGGAGGAACACGCCACCGACGTGCGACATCACGAGTTCGCCAAACCCTAATCTACATAGTGGTGTCAGCATGACCAAAAGAATGAACGCCCAACGAATCGAGTTGGACTAATCGACATAGTGTCACACGATGCATCGATTATGATCAATAGCGGCGTCCAAGATTGACGGAGTTAGCCAGAAGCGGTAGGTGTCGATGGTGGCAGCATGGGATCACCAGGGGAAGAGGAGAAGGTCTCAGGGAGAGAGAGAGTGAGGAGTGTGTTAGTCCAGTGGACCGGACCGTGTGGTCAAGCCTAACCCTGTGGGCTGGCCTGGGGTGGGTAGTGGACTAGGTTAGCTGGTGGGTTAGGCCTACTTTTGAAAGCAAACAATTACACAATGAATAGAACAATAAAAAGTAATTTACCAAAATAACCTCTAAGCATTTTAAGTTCTAGAAAAATGTAGGAATATCCTAAAGATATATGTGGTATATCAAAATGATCATAATAATAAAAGACATCTAGGAAAAATATAACTTTACTTGTTGAATGAAGTAAAATACAACTAAAAATTAAAGACACTAAATATCTTAATGAAATATAGCAAAATAAGGAAAAGTCCTAAAAACAAATAAAAAATCGCGTTTGTATGTAAGAATAAATCTATTATTTTAGAAAAATGCTAGTTATAAGATTTCAAGTCATTACTAGATTTATAAATATAAATGCTATAATTAACTTTATAAGTCTTTTGCTTCTATTTAAAATATAGACATAATTTTCTTTTATCATTTATAAATCAAAACAATTACTTAGGCTTAATTGGCCATTTAGGATTTATTAAAACATATAAATGTAATTCTTTGAAGTTGAATCAAGTATGACTTCTCTGAAGCTGTTTTTTAAGTAATAGTATTAATCCTAAAGGACCATTTAAATACTTCAAGCCCCAACAAATTAATGAAATCATCTATTTATGCTATCACTAAAAGATAAATCTTGTCTTTAGGATTATAATAATAGACCATGTTTTAAAATCATTCAGTCACATTGGGACTGAATGGTCTCACATCTTTGATCATGATCTGGAAAACCCTGGAACTTTTAATGCCGAAAATATTATATCTTAAAATCCATGTATAATTTTCTATAGTTAACTTTCGTCTAATATTTAACAAACTAGATGTATAGTAATGCAAGATCATTTTTACTATATCAATAACCATAGTCCAAATCCTAGCAATCTTCAGAATCGATTAACTTAACATAAACAACATTTTCCTCAAAGGCTATTCTTTTTGCACTTTCAAACAAAAAAATATTTTATTTCTTTTAAGTTTAACAACTTAAAACTTAAGATTTCATAACTGGTTATATCTGGTTATTGTACTTTACTTCTATACCTTGCATGTTAAACTCTTAAATTCTTTGTAGATATAACTTTCTTGTGAATTAAATTTGAAGATAAATGTCGTGGTGGTGTCACGGAAGATGCCATGGGTAGGCTAAAGATGGAGCCAATGTGCACTAGTTGTATCCGTGGAGGGATAGTGTAGTGAATCTACACATGAAAGATAGAAAAATGCTCAATCAATGAACTGCTCACAGATATTATATTTTGATCTAAAAGATATTAGAGATGCTCCTTGAGCTGTATCGTAGAGAGGAAGGAAGTTCTCATGCGCTCTACTCTCTCTAGGGTTCTTCCCTTAGGAAAAAGATTGACCCGTCCCTTGGAGGCCCTGGCTCACCTTATAAAGGAGTGGCCAAGGTACATCTAGGGCTTACGTGGCATGATATATGCTTGTAATATTCTTGTCCCAAAGAGGTAACTTGGCACACTCCTTTCCCCTGTCCACAGCCTCTGTAAGGCAACAACACAGAGTCTACATGCTATGACCGTTGCTGCCAGTGACTGACATGTGTGTGACGATCTCTTATGTCGTTGAACCTATGACTCTCATCGCTAGCGCTTATCTCTTCCTAGATTCCCTTAGGAGAGAGAAAATCGTTGACCCTAAGCTCCTTCTTGAGCAAGCTAACTCCTGACTCAGCCTAGGCATAGTTAACCCGACCAAGTTGGTACTTACAAAGGGAAAATGATTCTCTCCTCGTGCCGACATACCATATATGTCGGTCGAGTCTTGCCAGTGCTTCCTGGCTTAGGGTAACCCGACCATAACCCTGTCGACCCTTCTATGATTCGGTCGGCTCATGCTTTGACTTGTCTTTACCTCGACAGACCTTGTCCTTTTACCTCGGCTTTACCCTACCTGGGGTCACCCCCTAGCATTAGTCCCCGAAGCTAGTAAGGCCACAACAAGTTCAACTTTATAGGGATCTTATTCCATCTCGCTGACATACGCATATGTCGGCTAGCACCGATCTTAACTCGACATTTCCTCATGGTGATTCAATTCTCACCTTGACTTCCTTCGGCTCTTTCCCAGTTACTTCTCGTCGGCCGAGTCACAGTTTTGCATCCGAGTTAGCCCTCTTAGATGCCTATATTATCATGCACACTTCCCCGTATCCTACATGGAAGGTAATCATTACTTTTGCCTCATTTAGGGGCCATGAGTCAGTTATTGCGCACGCTGTTAGGGATCATTGCACCCCTATCACATCATGGGGTGCCTCTTCGATAACCGCAGAGCCACGTCGCGTCATCTTCTCTTCCGCGCCATGTGACCCTTTGTGTGGCTCGCTGCTGATGGGCTTGCTCGCGGAATACACGCCCGCACCATGTGGCCTGCTATAGATAGTGATCCCACTACCCACGACTTGGACGTGGTTAAATAGGGGAGCGGGGGAGGTCCTTAGCCACTTTCCCCTGTTAACCTCTCCTTCTTCTTCTTCCTAGCACTGCCGCTACCGCCGCTCTGTGCTTAGCGATAGCTCCACCGCTACTGCTGCTCTGTGCTTAGCGATAGCGCTACCACCGTTGTCGCCTATGCCTCCTCTCTCCACTGCAGCGCTGCTGCTAGCTGCCGCTAGGGGCCGCGCTAGTCTAGGACCCTTGATTCGTACTCCGCGTTCGAGGAAGAGGATCTAGAGATGCCTCAGGACGTCACCGTCGTGGAAGAACACGAATAGGGCGACACCGCCCATGAGCGCGGTGCTTGGGCTGACTCTTGGGTGATGCAAGATGAGATTGATTGGCTCATCCGCACAAGCCATGTCCCTGTAGGGGTCAGCTGCCGCATTCTAGG
The DNA here is from genome assembly GCA_023614405.1 of Avena insularis. Classification (NCBI taxonomy): domain Eukaryota; kingdom Viridiplantae; phylum Streptophyta; class Magnoliopsida; order Poales; family Poaceae; genus Avena; species Avena insularis. The sequence continues at coordinate 410,915,836 of CM042688.1, read as the reverse complement.
CGACGAGCTTGTTCCTGCCCCGAGGTTGGTGAGTTTGTGGTTTTCCTCGCCCACTTCGCTCGTAGCTTTGGCCTTCCCATTAGCGACTTCTTCCATGATTCCTCACCAGTTTTGAACTCCAACCTCACCATCACCCCGTGAATGCCATCGCCTCTCTTTCGGCTTATGCTTTCGGCATCGAGGGGTATCTCGGCCTGTCGCCCACTATCCAGATTTGGTCCAACTTCTTCAGATTCTGGGCTAATGTCGTTCTGAATAAGGAGCTTCGTCCCGGTGATAAGGCTTTGGTCTAGTGCGGGGCAGCCTCGATTTCACCTCGGCAAGGTTCCATCTTTCACCGGGTCATGGGCTTGGAGTCCTGCAAAGGGTGGGCCAAGACATTCTTTTACGTAAAGAATGATACCCTGAATGACAAGATTCGACTGCCTAACTTTTCTGTCGACGTCCCCAACAAGAAGAATTGGGAACAGGTCCCCAAGAAGTCCAGCACCCTGGTCGATCTAGTGGAGAAACGCGTCCTTGAGCTGATCGTTGACAGTCTAACCGATGAGGATCTGATGCTCACTTTCATCTGGAGCCGAATTTTCCAACTACAAAAATGCACCCACAAACTCTGCCATATGAGGGTCATCTTGACCCCAACCGAGTTTCATCGGTTGTGCTCTCCGATGCCCAAATCTTCCGCGGGGTTAAGTCCATCTTCAAGACACCCTTGACGGAGGATTGTGAATCGGGACTAGAGCCCTAAAATCGAGACCAGCCCGTTCCCCAGGTACTTCCTTCTAGTGATCCTTTTTTGAGTTACACCTTATGTCGGCCTTTATCACATATCTAACCTTTTTACATTACTTTATTCAGAAATTCCTTCAGCAGACAATCGAAGACACTTAGACTCCGGACCTCACTTGGGGCAAGGATCAGGATACCTCGGACCCGGAGGAGCCATATTCTGAGAAATTCATGGATGTCCCGGACTCTAGCTCTGGTCAGTCCTCCAGTAAGACTTCTGTCTTAAGGGATTGGACGTATGATGATGACGGTGATGATGATGATGTTGAGATTCTCGAGGTACTTGACCCCATACCCATTTCTTGTAACGTCCCAATTTTAGTTAATCTTAATTAGGGTTTGTTTGTGCATTAACATGGGCATATCTTTGCTAAAGATTGCATGGAAGAAAAGCAAAAAAAATAAAATCCTAAAACCCTAGTTTCATCTTCCTCTCAAATCAATTCAAAAGGGTTTTGAATTTCAAAAACTACCAAAAATATGTGGAGCCCAAAATGACTAAAAGGGCCCCTACAATATTTTATATACTATGTAAGTCTCTGGTATTTTAAAAGTATTCAAAACAGACGTGAATTGGAAATATAAAAGAGAAAACAGAATTTGGAAAAAGATTTTGCTAAAAAAAATGAAGCCCAGCTTCTCCTCTCCTCTCTATTGCCTGCGCGCAGCCCGCAACCAGCCAGTAGCCCAAGTCGGCCCAACTCCAGCCCAGCCGGCCTGTACCCCTTTCGGTGTGCTCCTTATTTATTCTTCCTCGTGTTGGAGAAGCTGCTCGCTGTCCACTCTGATGCCATCCATCACTTCGTCGCGCCAAGATGAACGCCGCCGCTCTAGAGAGGACATAAGGTCGCTGCGTCGCCTCTCTCTCTCCCTTGGTTCCTCTCTTTTTCCATCGCTTCTCCCCTCTTCTGCGCAGAGGTTCCCCAGACCCTAGCCCCGGCCAGAGCCACCCGTCACCGCCGTTCTAGACCTCACTCCAAGCAATTGAGGATACCACCGCGCTCTTAGTGCTATCCTTGGACCTCCTCGTCGATCTAGTCAAGCCGGTGAGCTCTCCATCAAGCCAATCGAGGCATGGGTCCCCGACTCTAGCCATCGTCTCCGCCATCGATTCAGGCTGCATTAGACCTCGCCCGGCCTCGTCGACAAGCTTTTCACCCTCACGGTGAGCAACAGGTGCTATAGCACCTCCCCACTGCCCTACTCCTCCTATGGGTTGTCCCCGCACCGCAAGCCTCTGTCGTCCGCCGCACACGGTGCTGTAGCCGTCGCTCCGACGATCCTAAATTAGCGGCGCCGCCCTCCTTCTGCTCCTCATGCCGGTCTGAGTTCAACACGTATGCGTGTGCAGGTCCGCGATTCCTTCTCCGCCATTCCCGACCATCGATATGGGAAGTGCCCACTAGTATGACATCATGCTGACGTCACCCGAGCGTCAGCACGTGGTCAGACCAGTCAAACCCGTTGTGGGTCACGCCTTCGCCACATGGAGGCTGAGGTGTCCCTGGGACCCCTCTGTCAGGCTCTGCGGATAGTTGTGGCCCGGTATAAAAAGTATCCCATGTTTTGTTATATTTTCATAAATGGTTTAATAATTTCAGAAATTTAATAAATCTTATAAATTCAATAAGTAATTATTTATAAGTTGGAAAAATGTGTATAATATATCAAAATGTTTAGAAAAATGAGATCCACATAATAGACTCATAATCATGCATTGTTCAACAACTTTCATTACAATTTTAATTAGAGAACAAAGTGAACCCCCGCAGGTGACTCCGAGGTTTCCCCTGTTCTAGGGTTTGCGACCCTTGGACCCTGTTTAAAATGGTCGAGCATGCTTTAGGGTTTCATTTCAATACAATTTAACTTGTCATATCATCATCCTTGCTTGAGCATTGCATCAATGCCATGTGTTGATTGTTGTTTCCTTTCTTTCCGGTGTTTGCTTCTTCCCACTAGAATACGATATCGAGATCGAGATCAAAGACCGAGATCAACACCATCGAACACCAACGAACAATACTTGACCAACTATAATCAAGTCAAGTTCAAGGCTTCCGAAGATCTATATCTGGGTATCAACAAACAAGGCAAGCATAACCCCACACATAAAAGAACCCTATTCTTTCAAAGTATTTTACTTCTCGCCATGATGCGTATGATTCTACTGTGCTCTTTTATCGATAGACAGAGTATCCTATCTATTGCATTACTCCCTTGAGCATATATTACCTACTCCAATGCTCCTAGCATAATTAGGTTTGGCTTGTGTGCACTGCTAGAGATTATATCTATGTCTTGCTTAGCCATGCTTAGCTGTCAGTTCTGGTTTATCTAGAAGATGTACCAAGTGCAGAGAATCTAGTATGACAGGAGAACGAGGTATATTGATAAGGTGAAATCAGTGGTAAAGGTTAAACAAGCTAAGGCTTGTATGGGAGGCCACGGTGGGATGTGGTTTTTGCAGTCCCATGCTCGCCACTACTAGAAACCGAGTTCTTTCCTTTGGAACCGAGACGAGCGTACAGCCACACGGGGCCTGGACAACCTCACGAGTAACTAACTTGCCTAGTAGATTCCATGAGTCACCTAGTTCGAGCGTTCCATTCGACAAATGCATTCTGGTTGTTCTCGAAGGCAGTGAAGGAGGTGCATTCATATAGGTAGGGAAGCATGGACCAGGTTGCTTGGGATGGATGGAGCCCCTGATAAACCAACCTCGCCCACATCTCTAGGGACCGGCTTCGGGATTTGACCCGTTACGGCAGAACCATCCTTAGGGTGTGACTCATGGTCTCGGCGAACGCAAGGTAATGGTCGTGTCCAAGGAAGAGGGCTAATCATGTGGCATTAAGAGTTGGTTGGTACGTGTGGGTAAAGTTGTACACCCCTGCAGGGTTAAATATTTTAGAAAAGCCGTGTTCACAGTTATGAACGCTTGGTGACCGAATTCTAAGATTATAGAGAACATTAACCTAATCGTAAATCTTGGTAGTTCAATGTGTGCTTAAGGATGCTTCCTCATGGGTACGAGGGGGTGATCCTAGTTGTGAGATGAGGATTACTTTGGTGGATATCAAGATGATGATCAATTCTTCAGAGATGTTGCTCTCTTATCCCCTTTTAAAATACTCTGTTTAGACGACTTCTTCTCCCTCTTGTTTTATAAACAAAGATGGCTTTATGCAAAATAACCCCACCAGCCATAAGTCTTAAGGAGTATACCCTGTACTCACCCTTGCTTTGTTGATACTTTTCTAGCAGAGTAAGTGTTCCCCTGAAGACAAGTTCCGTACGACATCGACACTGACGAGTAGCTTGGGGTTCCCGACAGGCAGCCTAGAATCTATGGGCTGGGACATCATCCTTATGCTTCAGGCCTCTTTGGCCATTTGTTAAGTTTGTTATACTTAATAGCATAATTTTCCTTCCGTTGTTTGATATTTGTGGTAAGTGACCTCTGCTTGTAATATTTTGGTTCTTTGCTCCGTTATGAGCTTGCTGTAATAATTTTTGTGTCGCAGGGTTACTGTTGTGTTACCGATTTCTCACTGGATATCCTCGAGCTCTAGGTTAAGCTTATGTCAGGCTAAGGTCTGGATTTGTTTAACCCTGATCCCGGGGGTGTCACCGGTTTTGGTATCAGAGCAGTACCGACCATAGGAAAACCTTGCTATTGGTCGATGTTGAGTCTAGTGTTTGTGAAAACTATTTCAAAGATGAAAACTATTTGTTAAAACTCTAGTATGCTTATTTTTCTCCTTATCCAGTTTTGCTCTAACTCTGGGTCATCTTGTGTTGACTTTCAAAAAGTTTTGATATCTCTTCTAGTCTTTCAAAGCTTAGGTGCCTTAAAGGCATGTCGTTTCTCAGCCAGCTGACCTAGTGTAGAGTTCTCTAGAGTTGTGTGTGTTGTGTTCATTGTGTCCCCTTTGCTCTATTTCAATTGAGAGATTCCTTTCCATCATGATATCTATACCTTATGGACCCACAATGTTATATTGTAGGATCCGTAGTGTTCTGTTCTAGGCTTCGAGGTTTCCTTTCACCTCATGTGCCTCCTTTTTATTTTTTCGGGTACATCAGAAGTCATTTCTTCTCTTGGAAGCTACCTCGTGATTGCTACCTTGTAGTGTACATTGTGTCACTCAAGTAGTAGTTACTTATTTCTCAGGTTTTAACCCTTGGACTTGAACTGAAGATCCCGGATTATGCAAGATTCTGGTGTTGTGAATCTTGTATATCAAGCTGATCTTTAACCCAAGATCCATTGAATTGACCCCTGTCATTAATGTTCACACATTACCTCAGGATGTCTGGTACTACAATCCTAGCCTTCAAGCTTGTGGTTATTGTCACCATTGAATTTCGACAATTAAGGACTTCTCCTACTTCTAGCCATGGTAGATGTTCTTTAATGGAACCAAATAGATCACGACAAGAGTACTCCTCGTGAGTCTCGCATCTATACTCGTGACTCTGCCACACCCTCCCTTCTATGCATTGGTTTTCGGAAGATTGATAATCTATGCGTCCATATCCTGGGATTCTATCCTAAGCATGTTATTTTTTCCCTTATTGTTTCTGACCTTTGTCTATCAGTTGGTAGCAAAGTAGTAAATGTGCATTGGTGTTTTCTGATGCAAGATACTCTTGTGGTCCGTTATGATAAACCATTTCGGGATGTCACGAGAAACAAACTCCAGTACCTTGTCATATCTAGGACCAGGTCAAAGTGATGTAACCCATAGATAAAGAGGCATTTCTTAGCTTCTATTTATTCTACCTTAGAGTAACACACCCTTTTATACTAAGAGGTCATGCCGAGTTTCATGGCCTTCTTAATGAAGTGATGCTCTTACACATATTTACCCACCCTTCCTCCGAGATTTCGTGCCCGTGAATGATGTGTGTGTGCAATAATGTGGTCATCTAAGATTCTTAGCAACTCTTATTGCTCTGAACTCTAAGGAAATTTGTGTCATTCTTAGCATGATGGTTAACCTATCACTAAGCGAAGCTTGACTATGCTACCAAGTTCGTTATTCTGGTGCACTCTCCTCGGTCAAAGAGTTAGGCGCATGCCGAAACTCTAAGACTATGTCTCTTGCCTTACCAAGCAAGTTTCCTCTCAAACTAAGTGACATATCGGTGGTTCGTGATATTCTATATGTCTCTCTAGAAGTATCGCCATGTTGCCACATGACCGTGTTGTCAAGTTCTTGAGCAAGTCAGTTCTCTAAACTGTTTCTTTCTACAAGGATCCGTACTAGAAAAATAACAACTTGGAGAGTTGTAAGACAAAAGTGATATCTGACTTAGTTCATCCTAAAGGGATGTCTAGTTTTGTTTGTGATGAAGAAAGATAGTATTTCCTTCGTGGATATGTTGTCTTCCCCAACTTTTGATTTGATTTGGGTTATCGTCAAATCAAACTTAGTTCCAAGGACTATCTTGATGATGTTACTACTTATGATGTTTCACTTGAGTACATCTTCATGTCCATTGGTCTGACCAATATTCTTCTTTGTTCATACAACATATGAGTTCATCCAAATGGAGTATCTCGATAAGTTTGTTGTTGAGCCCATCGACAATATCCTTATTTTCTCCATGTCAGACTAGATTCATATGGAATATTTGGAATTAATGTTGGGAACTTTTGAGAACCATCTTTGGGTTATCTTGAAGTATGTGTTTTTTATGTTAGTAGTAACCTTCTCTGATTCACATGTAATTGTCGAAAGATGTCGCCGTGGAATTGAGTAAAGTTAACTTCGTATCTTAAGGACACATGTGTAGTTTGTTGCAAGAACTCGACGTATGAGGAGTTGTCCTCTGACAAGTTGCTAATCCATAGTCTAGCAATTTAGCTCAGTCTATTGGAGCTTGAAACTATAGTCCATGTCTTGAGAATCTAGTGACTTTATCTTTGTGGTAAATGTTACCCATTTTCTATTCGGACATACTGAGTCTGAAGTATCATCTCACCTAACCAAAGCTGAATCTCAAGCAGCAATGATGGTTGACGTTCCTCAAGGTTTTGACATAGGTTTCTATGTAAGTCTGACATGATTGATGTAATGGTTGCCACAACTAGTCGAAATTCCTATCATCAAATTCTCTTGAATCAGCAAATAACAACCACTCTTCATGAGGCTTCTTCTATGATTTATTATAGGAGTTGTGCTTATGGTTTCCGTTGTATCCGAAGTCCAACCTTTACTTGATGTCTGCCATCTCGAACATCAAAGAGAACATTTAAAGTAGTGTTGCTAAATGTTTCTCGGTCGATCCTCCAGACCCTTTTACGTTGGCAAGCCTTCCCTTGTGCCAAGTAACTGAAGTCTGAGAATGAAGTTTCTTGTTCCTCGTGTCATCAGGAATCTTCTTACCTATTCATCTGGTGGTGTAAAGTGATATCATGATCCTTGGCAAAGATTTTGGTAAACCTGGATGAATAAATAGTTTCCTTTGTTTTTCAATCATGTTCGAAGAGTGAATATGATTTTGGTAATCAGAAGTTTCTCTTGTTACATGTTCCTTGTGACTCTTTCGATTCCTCGCCACAAAACACCTTTCAGTCTTGACCTTCTGTTGAACGAAGAGTGATCCTTGTGTATCGAAAGTAGTTCAATGGCTTGGTTATCCGTATCTCTGTATCCCTGGAATCTCTACTTAAGTCATCTAGTAGAGTTTCACCTCTCGAAGTCTATGGTCATGTTCTTTCCGTTGTAAGATTTCCTTTTTAGAAGCTTAAACTCTTCTGAAACTCCATGGTCTCAATCCTTATGAAGACCAGTTATCTAACAACTTGAAAAATTATCCTCTTGCTTCCTCCGTTACCTTGATGTGTTTCATGTCGTCATCTCAGAGTCGTTTATGAACACTCCTTTCATGAGCTAGCCATGAGATACTCCATGTGTTGTTAGTGTGTTTCCCTCTTATCCTTAGAAGTAACCTTGTTTCTCTTTCATCTTCCTACCCGCGGAATCTCAGGTCGAGATTCTCGTAAGGGGGATAGAGTTGTAACGCCCTAGTTTTAGCTAATCTTAATTAGGGTTTGTTTGTGCATTAACATGGACATCATATTTTCTAAAGATTGCATGGAAGAAAAGCAAAACAAAATAAAACCCTAAAACCTAGTTTCATTCTTCCTCTCAAATCAATTCAAAAGGGTTTTGAATTTCGAAAACTACCAAAAATATGTGGAGCCCAAAATGACTAAAAGGGCCCCTACAATATTTTATATACTATGTAAGTATCTGGTATTTTAAAAGTATTCAAAACAAATGTGAATTGGAAATACAAAAGAGAAAACACAAAACAGAATTTGGAAAAAGGTTTTGCTAAAAAAATATAGCCCGGCTTCTCCTCTCCTCTATGTTGCCTACGCGTAGCCCGCAACCAGCTAGCAGCCCAAGTCTGCCCAACTGCAGCCCAGCCGGCCCGTACCCCTTCCGGCATGCTCCTTCTTTCTTCTTCCTCACGTCGGAGAAGTTGCTCGTTGTCCTCGCCGATTCCGTCCATCACTTCGTCACGCCAAAATGAACGCCACCGCGATGGAGAGGAGATAAAGTCGTCGCGTCGCCTCTCTCCCCTGGTTCCTCTCATTCCCCAGCGCTGCTCCCCTCTTCTATGCAGAGGTTCCCCAAACACTAGCCCTGGCCAGATCCACCCGTTACTGTTGTTCTGGACCTCGCTGCAAGCAATTGAGGATGCCACCACGATCTCAGTGCCCTCCTTGGTCCTCCTCGTCGATCTAGTCGAGCCGGTGAGCTCTCCATCAAGCCAATTGAGGCATGTGACCCCGACTCTGGCCATCGTCTCCGCCATTAATTCGGGACGCTTCTGACCTTGCCTGGCCTCGTCGACAAGCTTTTCACGCACACGGTGAGCAACCGGTGCTATAGCACCTTCCGACTGCGCTACTCCTCCTATGGGTTATCCCTGCGTCGCAAGCCTCCGCCGTCCGTCGTAGAGGGTGCCGTAGCCGTCGCTCCGATGACCCTAAATTAGAGGCACTTCCCTCCTTCTACTCCTCGTGCCAGTCCGAGTTTAACACGCATGCATGTGCAGGTCCGCGATGCCTCCTCCGCCGTTCCCGTCCGTCGATCTAGGAAGTGCCCGCTAGGATGACGTCATGCTGACGTCACCCGAGTGTCAGCACATGGTCAGACCAGTCAATCCCGTTGTGGGGCGCGCCTTCGCCGTGTGGAGGCTGAGGTGGCCCTGGGGCCCCTCTGTCAGGCTCTCCGGCTAGCTCTGGCCCGATATAAAATGTATCCCAGCTTTTGTTATATTTTCACAAATGGTTTAATAATTTCAGAATTTTAATAAATCTTGTAAATTCAATAATTAATTATTTATAAGTCGGAATAATATGTATACTATATCAAAATGTTCAGAAAAATGAGATCCATACAATAGACTCATAATCATGCATTGATCAACAACTTTCATTACAAGTTTAATTAGAGAACAAAGTGAACCCCCGTAGGTGACTCTGAGGTTACCTCTGTTCTAGGGTTTGCGACCCTTGGACCCTGTTTAAAATGATCGAGCGTGCTTTAGGGTTTTATTTCAATACAATTTAACTTGTCATATCATCATCCTTGCTTGAGAACTGCATAGATGCCATGTCTTGATTGTTGTTCCCCCTTTCTTTCCGGTGTTTGCTTCTTCCCGGTAGAATACAATATCGAGATAGAGATCGAAGACCGAGATCAACACCATCAAAGACCAACGAACAATACTTGACCAAATATAATCAAGTCAAATTCAAGGCTGCCGAAGATCTATATCTGGGTATCAACAAACAAGGCAAGCATATCCCCACACATAAAAGAATCCTATTCTTTCAAAGTATTTTACTTCTCGCCATGATGCACACGATTCTACTATGGTCTTTTATCGATAGATAGAGTATCCTATATGTTGCATTACTCCCTTGAGCTTATATTACCTGATCCACTGCTCCTAGCATAACTAGGTTTGGCTTATGTGCACTGCTAGAGATTATATCTGTGTCTTGCTTAGCCATGCTTAGATGTCAGTTCTGGTTTATCAAGAAGATGTACCAAGTGCAGAGAATCTAGTATGACAGGAGAATGAGTTATACTGATAAGGTGAGATTAGTGGTAAAGGTTAAACATGCTAAGACTTGTGTGTGAGGCCACAGTGGGATGTGGTTTTTGTAGTCCCATGCTCGCCACTACTAGGAACCGAGTTCTTGCCTTTGGAACCAAGACGAGCGTACAGCCACACGGGGCCCGGAAAACCTCACGAATAACTAACTTGCCTAGTAGATTCCATGAGTCACCTAGTTCGGGCGTTCCATTCAACATATGCATTCTGGTTGTTCTTGAAGGCGGTGAAGGAGGTGCATTCATACAGGTAGGGAAGCATGGACCGGGTTGCTTGGGGTAGATGGAGCCCCTGATAAACCAGCCTCGCCCAAATCTCTAGGGACCGACTTCAGGATTTGACCCATTATGGCGAAACCATCCTTAGGGTGTGACTCATGGTCTCAGTGAATGCAAGGTAAAGGTCATGTCCAACCCCCTCTGACGGCCTTCCAAGGAAGAGGGCTAATCATGTGGCATTAAGAGTCGGTTGGTACGTGTGGGTAAAGTTGTACACCCCTACAGGGTTAAATATTTTCAAAAAGCCGTGTTCACGGTTATGAACGATTGGTGACCGAATTCTAAGATCATAGAGAACATTAACCTAATCGTAAAGCTTGGTAGTTCAACATTTTCTTAAGGATGCTTCCTCATGGGTATGAGGGGGTGATCCTAGTTGTGAGATGACGACTACTTTGGTGGATATCAAGACGATGATCAATTCTTTGGAGATGTCACTCTCTTATCCCCTTTTAAACTACTATATTTAGACGAGCTTCTCCTCCCTCTTGTTTTATAAACTAAGATGGCTTTATGCAAAATAACCCCACCAGCCATAAGTCTTGTGGAGAACACCCTATACTCACCCTTGCTTTGTTGATACTTTTCTAGCAGAGTAAGTGTTCCCCTGAAGACGAGTTCCATACGACATCGACACCGACAAGTAGCTTGGGGTTCCCGGCCGGCACCCTAGAATCTGTGGGCTGGGACGTCATCGTTATGCTTCCGGCCTCTTAGGCCATTTGTTAAGTTTGCTATACTTAATAGCATAATTTGCCTTCCATTGTTTGATGTTTGTTGTCAGTGACCTCTGCTTGTAATATTTTGGTTCCTTTCTTAGTTATGAGCTTGCTGTAATAATTTTTGTGTCACAAGGTTACTGTTGTGTTACCGATTTATCACTGGATATCATCGAGCTCTAGGTTAAGCTTATGCCAGGCTAAGGTTTGGATTTTTTTAACCTTGATCCCGGGGGTGTCACATTTCTTATGCCTTTCTGGCTGATCCCACTCTCGAGACAAAGCCGGCAAGAGGTATAATAAGGCCGGCAAGAAGCCTGCAATTCGGAAAGCTCCCACGCCCAAACCTCCTCCGTCTATATTCGGGTAAGCATATTCTTCGGGGTTACTTCTCTGTCTCATGTTTCTTGTTTCCTTGTTTCTCTCTTTCTTACTTGATTTGGTCTTTTCATTGTTTGATTCAGCAGAGACACCGTGGACATCTCCCAAAGTGGCTCCAGCTTTGCCTCTCCTATTCATGAGGGACCACCTTCTCCTCGTGGTGATGCTCCTGTCCTTAGCCCCGTATGGGAGAAATCTCCCGCTGTGCCCAACAACCGTCCACCTTGGCGGGAGGAGGACAACATCAGCGCAGGTGGCGGAGGCACCCCTGAGGATGTGGCTATTCCGGATCAGCATGACTCTTCCTCCATCACTCAACAAGATCATGGTGCCAGCAACATCGACACCAAAAATGTTTCTACCGTGATGCCGAAAACCCTAGGACCAGCTCAAACTCAACCTCCGCCTCAACCTCAACAAACTCCATCTTCAAATTCTCTCCAGCAAGCACATCCAGCCTCTTCCGAGTCTCCCCAGACTCGGCGAGAAGATCAATCTCGGCAGAGCCCGTAGGCCAAGTCTTATGCGCTATCTTCAGAGGCCAAAGCTCAACCCTCAGCTTCACAGCAACAGGTCAAGCCAGCAACCAAGGACAAGAAAGCTACCAAGGTGACCTAGGTCTAGAAAACTGCCGAGGTGGCCAAGGCAACACCCAAGGGATAAATAGCTAGGTCTGGGCAGCGAACCATTGCTACCATGATGCAACAGGGCAGCGCTGCTTTTGGCCCTACTTCGGATAAGCATATCACGCTGCGCACCAGACCCATAGGCAGCACTGAGTACGTCGAGAATTGGAATAATGCTGAATACATTGATGTCAGCTCTGTGAATCCCGCGAAGTTTGTCCCTACAGAGATTGGTGCGCAGATGAACACTGCTAGCAAAGTCATTGCTTATGCCAGCAAAATGATGGAGGTAAACCTTTTGGCCATCTTTTTTACATATTCGCAAGTACTTGTAGATATATCCTCTAGTCCCCGAGCCTCCAGGGGAGTAACATGTTACTCGGCCGTATGCTCTTAACAACAAACTTGCGCAATTTTTCCTTTATCTTATTCTCAATTCTGAAGTATTTTAGCTTAGCTATTAGAACTTAGACCAATAGTTCTGTTAGCTAGCCACCTAGATCCGAATTGAGTTTTGCTCGGCTCAATTCTTGAGTATCCTCGAATATCCAATCACCTATAGCCGAGTTAAGTTCCATTTGACTCGGATTTGAATAACTTCAAATATCCAATCACCTAGAGCTGGGTTAAGTTCCGCTCGACTCGGATCTAAATAACTTCAAATATTCAATCACCTAGAGCCGGGTTAAGTTCCACTTGACTCGGATCTGAATAACTTCAAATATCCAATCACCTAGAGCCAGGTTAAGTTCCACTTGAGCCGGGTTAATTTCCACTTGACTTAGATCTGAATAACTTCAAATATCCAATCACCTAGAGCCGGGTTAAGTTCCACTTGACTCGGATCTAGATAACTTAAAATATCCAATCACCTAGAGCCAGGTTAAGTTCCACTTGACTCGGATCTGAATAACTTCAAATATCCAATCACCTAGAGCCTGGTTAAGTTCCACTAGAGTGAGATATGAATAACTTTTACTGTCCTCATTACTTATGAACTAACACTTTTCTTTTTAGATCACCACCAACCATCGCACCGCTGAATTCTAGCGGCTTCTAGATGCGCACAAGGAGATTACTTTGAAGCATAAGGCCTTGTTGCCAGAGCTAAAGAAGAGAGGTAAAGTTCTCTTTGCTACTTTTAGTTTGATTTGTCTTGATCTTGTCTTGCCGAGTTAACTTGTGAGTTGGATTCATCCATCCAATGTGGAGGCCCAAAATGAGGTGCTGAAGAAGTAGGTGGCTGAGCTAAAAGGTACTTTCCTTTTGCTCATTATCCTTTGTCTTTTTTCCTTCCCGCTCGATGGCTAATTATATATCGGCTCGGCCGGGTAAAAAAAATAGTGTCTCTTTAGGATTGTGTTTAAATGCCTGAATTTACGCTCCACTTTCTCGAACAAGCAGGCCAACACCAAGCTCAACTGAAGGAGAAGGACCAAGAAATCTCTCGTCTCCAAGCAAAGATTGAGAAATTAAAAACCCACCACAAAGTTGAACTTCATAAAGTTGGGCAAACCTTTGCCGAGGAGAACGACTGGCTCAACACCCAGATCGAGAATGAGCGGGATCTAGTCAAGGATGCCAAGGTCAAATTTGAATTGGTAAATCTTGAGCTAGAAAACTTCTGGAAAAAGGTTGCAGCCTGGTTGATGTAGGTCACCCGGATCAACAAAGTCATTACTCATAAGTTTTTTCCAGGTTTTCTCTTATTTTTCCAACGTTCCTATTATGTTCTATGTCCTTTGCACTAACTTGTATCTTTTATTCGTTTTCCAGACAACTTCCCTGAATTCGATGCTCATGCCATTGCTGTTGTTAAGAAAGCCCGGGCTCAAAAAGGCTTTCCCGCTGATTCTACCACTGTGTTCGACATGTATGACTCGTTGGTCAGCCTTTGGGCCCGAGTAAAAGTGATGAAGTCATTTGGGGTGGATCTTCTGGATGCAGCCATCCGGGTTTTCCACGTCCTTTGGCCGAATCAAACTGCACCCAAGGGTCCCTCTCATCTGACCGAGAAACTCATGGAGAGCAAGACCATGCTGAATCTGTGGCGGGAATCTGCCGTGCGGGTTGGCACCGACATAACCTTGGCCTTCATGTTCTCATGGTATGATGGTCTCAACCTGGACACACTTCAGAATATGCGCGATGGCTCAAGGTGGACAAGTGATCTGGCCCTCATCGAGCAACGCTATGCTCAAGCCTATCAGCTAATCCAATATGGCCATATCCATGTTTGGACTGATGGGCCGAGTTCCCTCGACGAGGTAGATGATGGGTACGGTGAAGAGGGCACTACCAAAGATCAAGAGGGTCTGGATGATGACGAGGATGCTGAGGCAAACCTCGAGTCTGCTGATGTCTGCAAGAGCACAGATCGTTTGTAGCTAGTTTCGAAGTTCAGGTATCGATCCTACAGGGAGCCCAAAGGTAAGTGTTTATTGGTGAAGTCTCTGTCACACCAGAAGTTGTCACACGTCTTCAAGTGAATTGACTGCAAGTGTTGAAATAAGAATGGGATTTTGATTAAATGCGATAGATTTAAATAGAACTAAAATGTAAACTTCAGAAATGTAAAGCATAAAAGTAAAGAACGACTTTGCGTGTTTGTTGTTTCCTGCAGATGGCGAAAGACAGAGCCGGGAGATTCAGTTCATGGTGATAGTGACTGTGCCAGGTGGATGAGTGGTAGATGTAATAATTATAATCTTATAGATATATGTGTAGGCGAGCAACGCATAATTAGCCGGAACTCCTCTTGGTAGATTTCAACCCAACTTCAATAATCCTACTATCCTGCTACCAAAACCATGGTCAAACACTAGACTATTAAGACCCTTCAGGTCGCTTAGCGATTAAGCTCCTTGGATCGGACTAATGCAATAAGCACAGTGGTTACTCTTTATCCTCGAGTCAAATAGCTTTCCATTGATATCCCCGTGTCACCCGGGGGTCGCTGGTCCACTAGCAAACAAGATCTTATCTATGTAGAACAAAGTATCATTTTGTCTGGGCCCTTAATTGGACAACGAGCATTAGGCATCCCATAGATAGTCAAGCACACATAATATAGTAATTAGAATCAATCACAAACTAATGGAAAATATATGAAGGCACATCACATCTCACCAATCCCCTACATCTCCCATGCCCAACGGAATTACTCACACATGAGAGAAGAACGGATCATCAATATAATCAAATAAAGGGAATTCGTCTTTGTATTACCGTGGAGATCCACAATAAGAATAAAAAATATCCAACACAATTCAAGATGGGAAGAAACAATCTAAAACCCTAGTCTTGCAAGGTGGAGATCCCTCTCTCTCTCAAGTACAAGTAGTGGCTATGGGGGTGTATTGGCTAGGAGGTCGAAGATCTTGGAGCGGGATGAAGAACATCTTCTCCTTCTTCTCCGTATCTCTTCTTTCTCCGTTCTGGATGGTGTGGCGACTTCTGTGTTGTGTTTTCGCTCTCGGTCCCTTCACGTAAGTTGTCGCTTCTGACAATACAGAGGCAGCGGCAACTATACAGTAGGAACTATACGACCGGAAAAATATTCCCGCCGTATAGTTGCTTGTTAAAGCTTCTGTGAGCTCCTCTCATGTGCTTCCCAAGTGAGACTTGCTGGTTTTCTCCAGAATATTGTATTTCTCTAGTTAAAACCTTCTGTTGGTGTTTAGAACCTGGATAACACATTAAAAACCATGTTTTCTTCGCTGCCAGAAAATGATCAAATCTAGGAGAAATCATCAATAAAAGCCATAAAAATGTGTTGAACCTCACAGATATCAACTCCCCCATGCTTAGATGCTGCTCGCCCTCAAGTGACAAGGAAATAAAGAAGAATAGCAGAGATTCGAGACTGAAAATAAACGAACTCACAAGTTTGAATTGGTGTCAAATTCTTTTCTTCATAATCCCTGCAATCTTAAATATGATCATACAAATATTCACAAGATTTCAATGAGTCCACTTCCTAACCACGTATATATTGTTAGCAAATAAATCATATGCCCAAGCAAGTGTCAAAAGTTTTAGCTAGGAGAGTGAGACAAATTATTTTTGGTGCCTCTCTTAGTTGAGAGATGAAATCTTTTGTTCTTATTTGCTTAATCAATTAAGAGTACTCAAGTTGGCATCAAAACATTTAATTTAAGAACAACTCATCTACTCCCATGTCAAAATTTGAAGGCTCTCAAAGTACCTTTTTCTTTCTTTTGTCTTTAAAAAACTTCAGCTCTTTCATAGAGAAATCATGCCACTATTTTTAACATGTTAATTGGGGCTGTGTTGTGCACTCGTGACCATGCCAATAAATAATTGTTGAGAAATAATGGGCCAGAGGAGTACTACAACTTCACTTGGAATGTGAAACCATGAGGAGACTAAATTTTTTACATGTCATAGCATTGCTGCTACAGATGATTTCATAACTCAATAGCCGAAATCAAGTGGTTTCCCACATTTAGATCGTTCGTTGACCAGCGGAGTTAATAGTTCCCCATGGAGCACGACAAAGTTGTAATGACACGCGTAAAGCAATATCTTACGGTAATTATTAGAAAAAGTAGTGGCATAATTTCTACTACTTCAAAGCATCCATTTAATCAAACAATTTCAATCAAGGGTACTATCGAGTCTATTTATATTAAGCTCAAATGGGATGGAGTAGTTCTAAAATCAAATTCTTTGAGCTAAGCATGGACTCAAGTCATCTTTCAGATGATTTTCTTGTTGTAAAAATGTAGGAAGTATATTTAACCAAGTTCATTGCTCATTGTTTCAAAGCTAAAAAGAAGACACTAGCAAAGGAATAGAATTTGTAGGATAACAATCTAAGCGGGGAGTGACTCCAGTGCAAGTAAGTAAATAATTGTAGGATCACTTTAAGGTTGCAAAGAGTGTGATGAAAGGAATGTGATACCACCTCTTGCTTGCTTTGTTCTTGTATTTGAGTTGAACCTCTCCTATATTCCATATTTCCAAATCACTTGAAATTAAGCAATCCCCGAGAGAAACAAAGAAACAAACTTGCAAATAAAGTTACAACTATTTTTTTGTATGTTTGGTTTAGTCATGCAAAGCTGAAGCTAAACACGCAGACTTGAAGTAATAAAATAAAACAAAAGAAGAAAATAAAAATATGAATGCAAAGTTTGGAGGTTTTCAAACCTCCTTCAAGCTTAGGCGATTGCCATGCTCAGTTATTGCTGTCATTTGGCGGCTGGTGCGGATACTACTGGTAGAAGTCGGGGAAGTGGGTCATGAAGTGCCTGAAGTTGTGAGTCAAAGTGTTCACATCTTAATTCACATGCTAAAGAGTGTGGTTGATCTCCCCAACGCGCTGGTTGAGCTGCTAGAACTCCTGATAGGGGACGTAGCTATACCCCTGCTGTAGCTCGTGGGGCCACGGTTCCCAGGCTCCTCCTGGCTACTGATGTTGTCCTTCCCAAGAAGGGTTGTGTCCCTGCTCTTCCTCCTTCTCCTACTCCTGCTTCTCCTCATCCTGCTGCCCTCCTTCTTCACCTTCCTCTTCATCAGGCTAGAGCTTGGCTAGGATCTCCATCACTTGGTCCTTGGTGAGGATCCAAGCATCCTTCTCCACAATCGAGAAGGCTTGGGGGCATGGCAACTGAACCTGCTCTCCTTGTGCATCACCAAGATAATTGAATTGATATGCTCGGAGCCTCCGGTTATCATGGTCAACACCAAGGAAGCCTCAAGCAGTAAAATACTTGACGTCCATAAATTTGGAGCCGTCAACAGGTTCCATAATAAGTAGTACAATATTTAATGCATAGGAAATGTGGATTACCAATCCACCAATGCGAATATCACCTTTGGTCTTGTTGCTCTGGTGGCAAAAGTGCTGGATGAGTAGAGCTGCAGGACTGGGGCTTTGCGGTGTAGTGGGGAAGAGAGCCTTGGTGATCATTTCCATGTCCGCATTGGCCATGGAGCCTATGTCACCTCTCCCCAGTAGTGTGTTAGCGAGGAACATATCATAGTAGCATGGTTGGGTTCATGATGGTGGACATCTTCTTCTGATAAAAGTGACTGGCACCATTAACAGAAATAACCTCCCAAGTCTCTCCACTTGTGACGCTATAGAGATTAGTAACATTGGGCTCCCACTACTAGGAAAACGTCTATAGGTAATACGCACATCTGTGGTGCACGTGCTAGTGGTGCCCCACGGCTAAAATAGGCGTGGCGCACTGCATAGAGGTGCCCTACGGATAACTACAGTAGTCGTGGCGTACATGTGCGCGGTGCGCCACGGATGTGTGTGGGCCAGGGCACTGTCGGCCGTATACCACATAGCCGTAGCGCACCTACGGCTAGTGCGCTTTGAGTGTGACCGGCAGTTGTGGCGCACTTGGGCACCATGCGCTACAGGAAAAATCGGGCCACACTGTTGCGCAACTGGGAAAACAAGTCTGTGGCGCACGGGTGGTATGTGCGCCACGGCTGTTCGTTATGCCTGTGGCGCACCATGCCACGAGCGCCACAAATGTGCATGATGCCTGCTACATTTTGGCAGATAGACTTTTGCACATTGCCTAGATCCACCATCTCCCACTTCACTTTGCCCTCCTTCTTCCTCTTTGGATCTCGCCCCCTCCTCCTTACCACCTCAATTTCTCCACTCTTTCACCATCTGTAGCTTGTAAAACTTACCTTGGATGCTACATACATAATAGAGGAAGGCTCTCCTTCCGGCCACCATCTCTCGGTCTCTCACCTCTCCTTCGAGATCTTCTCGCGGTCTCTCGTCTCGGTAAGTTGTCTATGTAAGAGGGATGTGTTTATGTGTATGGATTATATGGTCACATATCTATGGAGAGGATCGATGCCCTCATGTGTTTGGAGAGCATGCATGCATGCTCTCTCATATATTGGCATTGTTTTGCCAAAATGTTGATTTATTTCCATTTTGGCAAGACTTTGGTATTTCAAAAAGGTCCGAATTTTAGGATAGGTCATGCCAAAATTTTCCATCGACCATTGCATGCATGCATTGGTTCTGTGGTTGTAATAAACTTCTAATTCTACCGTGTACACCGCGCAGGCAACCATGGTCTGCATACTGAGCGAAGGCATTGTGGCTAGATTTTTGAAATGCGTGACGGCCGACATGATACAAAATAACATGACGGAGATAAGATGTCCATGCAGAAGATGCAAACTCAATCGGTTGATCGACCCAGATTCTGGAAATCTGCAGGCGCACCTGCTCTGCCATGGTTTCATGGATGGCTACACTCGGTGGATAAGTGATGACGAAGACGATGAGGCCGTAAATGGGGCGGCGGAAAATGAGGAAGGCGGGAAACATGATCATGATCACGGCAAAGACGGGCGAGATGAAGAAGAGTCTCCTGGAGATGGTGAAGGCGCGGAAGCAGACCATGATGATGATGATCTAGATGCCAGAGCAGACGATGGAACAACGTCAGGATGGGTGCAGGACCCTTATGTTCAAGAACTGCTTCTCAAGCAGACGAGTAACGCCAGGGCTGCCGCTAGAGAGAAAGCCAAGCTTGCGCAACTTGAGAAGATGCGGTTACTCCATTGTATGAAGGATGCAAGCCCGATGATACCCGGTTGAATGTAACGCTCAACTCTATGGAGATGAAGGCAAAACATAAATGGACCGACGCAAGCTTTGATGATATGATGAAATTCTGGCACGATCGTCTCCCGGAGGGGAACACGTGTCCAACTAGTATCGAGGACGCCAAGAAAATCGTGTGTCCTCTTGATCTACCGCACATTAGTTACAACGTCTGCAACAACGATTGCATCATGTATTGGGGCGAGGACGCGGAGAAAACCACATGCCCAGTGTGCGGTGTTAGTCGATACAAGAAAGGGAAGAAAGCTGCTCGAAAATTGGTTTGGTAATTTCCTATCACTCCTCGTCTGCAGTGCTATTTCGCAGACCCTAAGGAAGCAAATCTCATGCGCTGGCATGCGGAAAGAAAGAAGCCAGCAGATGATGACGACCCTAAAAAGGACGAGCTGCTGACGCACCCTTCAGATGGTAGCCAGTGGAAAGCATTAGACCTTGAATTCCCAGAATTCGGTGGAGATTCGAGGAACATCAGGCTAGGTGCAAGCACCGATGGACTCAATCCGTTCGGTAGCCAGAGCAGCATGCATAGCACTTGGCCCGTGTTTGTATGGATGTACAACCTCCCTCCCTGGTTGTGCATGAAAAAGAAGTACATACAAATGAGTACGCTAATTCAAGGGCCAAAAGAACCTGGTACCGACATCAATCTATATCTCGGGCTGTTGAAAGAGGAGCTAGCCATGTTATGGGAATCCGGAGCCAATACGTATGACGCTGTTGCACAAGATTATTTCACTATGAGAGCCGCGTTGGTCACTACGGTGCAAGATTATCCAGGTTGCGGATATTTCTCGGGGTAGGTTATCCAAGGATTCTACGCATGCGTTAGGTGCATGGATAACACGACCTATCTCCAACTAGAGAAAGATCCAGGGTCTTCGAAAACCGTGTTCATGGGGCACCGAAGGTGGCTTGGAAAGAATGATGCATGGAGAAAATGTGGAGATCTGTTCAATGGAAAATCCGAGACCAGAGGAATCCTAGAGCGGAGGAGCAGCGAAGAAGTGGATGAATTGCTGAAAAACTGGAAAGAGTGTCCTAAACCGGGAAAGAAGCGAAAGAGGCAGCAAGACAAGCCATTGATGAAGGTATGGAAAACAAGGTCTGTTTTCTGGGAGTTGCCATACTGGAAGTTTCTCTGCACGCCTCATAGCCTTGACATCATGCATATCACGAAGAACGTGTGCGAGAGTCTAGTCGCCACCCTAATCAACATGCCAGATAGGACGAAAGATGGTCCTAAAGCAAGGAACGACTTGATATTCATGGGCATCCAGAAGGATCTTCATGGAGGACGCCTACTCGATGATCGTGAAGATGACGATGATCATCAGTCGGAGGCGACACAAGGTCGTCGAAAGGGTAAAAAGGTCAAGAAGAACGAATATTACTTCCCCCCTTCGTGCTTCACACTAAGCCAGGATGAGATCAAACAGTTTTTCAAGTGCCTTCTAGGAGTCAAATTTCCTTATGGCTACGCGGGCAAGATAAGCAGGTACCTAGATGAGGCTAAGCAGAGGTTTAGTGGGATGAAGTCTCACGAATGTGTCGTGCTAATGACGTAGATACTTCCGGTTGCACTACGAGGTATAATGGACGAGCATGTCCGAGAAACATTGTTTGGGCTCTGCAAGTTTTTCGACGTCGTCTCTCGAAAGTCAATTGGCGTGAAACAGCTCGGGAGGCTACAAGAGGAGATCGTGGTGATACTATGCGAGCTCGAGATCTACTTCCCGCCCGCATTCTTCGACATTATGGTGCATCTGCTGGTCCATATCATGGAGGATATCATCCAACTCGGGTCGATGTTCCTCCGCAGCATGATGCCGTTCGAAAGGATGAACGGACACATCAAAGGATACGTTCGCAACAGGTCCTGTCTAGATGGAAGCATAGCCAAAGGCTTTCTGCCGAAGGGTGCATCTCTTTCTGCACGAATTATCTAGGCATCGAGAACCCTGTCGGTCTTCCCGTCAATAGGCACCTTGGCAAGCTCGATGGATCGGGTCACCGAGAGGGTCGTCGCGTACTACATGCTGACTACGATTGTCGACGCGCAGACTTTGCAGAGCAAACCTAGTCGCACTACAACATTTAGAACTGGTCGATCCTTGGGTACAAAAGCACAAAAGGTCAATGGAGAAGAAGTATAGTGACCGGGGCATAGAGAGGACGCAGGGAGAAATAATCAAAGAGCACAACTCAGATTCCACGTGTTGGTTTAGGCAGACGCTCCTAGATAATCCCCCGCAATCGCATTCTGCGGAGGAAAACATCATATTCACCTTGTCGCAGGGACCCATGCACAACCTGGTGACCTATCAGGCGTATGATATCAACGGCTACACATTCTACACGGAGGAAAAGGACAACAAGTGTGACTATCAGAACTCAGGCGTAACATCGGAATTCTACACCGATGACAACGTGAAGGAAAGATTTTACGGAAGGATCGAGGAGATCTGGGAGCTCGACTACTGTGGAGAAAAGGTGCCGATGTTCCGTGTCAGATGGGCCAAGAGCGTCAATAGAGAAGACCGGTATTTCACAACCATGTTAATACCCGAAGCAGCCAAATCTAAGGTCGCCGGTGTGCACGTCGCCGCGAAAAATGAACCGTGGGTACTGGCTAGCAAAGTGGACCAATGTTTTTTTATTACCGACCCGACAAAGCCTAGCCGTGTTGTCTTGAGGAGAGGAAAAAGAAACATCATCAGAATGGATGGAGTCGCCAACGAGCAAGACTTCGACCAGTATGGTGATCCAAAGATTGAACATGACGACGACTACGATGAAGAAATATACATCACAAGAAGAAAAAGGACAACCTTACCCCAAAAAGGTAGCCCGTACGAGCAAAGAAACATAAAAGTGCCAGGGTAAATTATTCAACCGCGACAAAGAAGGGAAAAAAGATTGTAAAACGCTAGCTCAAAAAAGATTGTAAAACGCATGCTCAGAAAACATTGTATTGATGCATATGGATGGCATATTATTAATGGACACATTATTATTTAATTTCTTTCTAATTTGAATCACTTTTGTACCACTTTTGATGATATATATGTACCATTTTTGTCATATAAAACATATAACAGATATTTTATATAGTTTACATAATTTTTGGGATATTTTTTAACATTTTAAAGTAGTTTTAAAATAAAAACAAAAAATGGGGGCACCAGGGTTTGAACCTGGGTGCTCCAGGTTTAGTGAGCGTACATAGCTAGGGCGGAACCAGTGGGATATGCAAGTGCTAGTGTCAACAAACGGGGCGGGTAACCGTAGCGCACTAGGTAAGGGTGCGCTACGGCTAAGTGTTGTGACAAGTCTGCTGCGCACGGTCATCTCCCATATCCCATCTATCTCATAACCTAAGCTCTTGACGACACGCCTCGCTCGATCTCTGCCGCCTCCGCCCGCTGAGGAGGAGGAGAGGAGTACGCCACATCCGAGAAGGAGGAGAGGAGGCCGCCGCGTTCGTGGAGGAGGAGAGGAGGCCGCCGTGTCCTAAGAGGAGGAGAGGAGGCCACCGCGCGTCCGTGGAGGAGCTCCGTCCGCGCTCTTCGTCATTGTCCACACGCTCTTCGTCATCGTCGTCTTTGAGGTGAGCGTCCCCTCTCTCCCCCTCTGACCTAGAACACAAAAACATAGGGTTCCTCTGCATCATGCTCTTCTTACTCGATTCGCAGACAAAAACATAGGGCTACCTGCCTAGGGTTTCCTGACCTAGAACACAAAATTTCAACCCTAATTAGGGTTTCCTCCTCTCTTTGGTGTCTAATATTGGACAGTGTTTTACCTAGTGAATAGCTTCGAGCACATGAACCCTAGCTTGATTCAGTGATAGTGTTGTTGGTGATACACGAGGAACATAATGAAATGATTCGTAGAAATACTTTCTAGGAAATTGATTTGTTTTCTATCAAATCTGACAGTGTAATGATGTATAGGTTTGATTCCTAAAGTTTAATTGATTACCAAATCTGACAGTGTAAGTGGAGATGGATGACCAATATGAAATATAAGACATCCATTTCTTATAATGTTTAGTGGTATTGCACTTCGTGACATCCATTTCTGTAGAGTGTGTATCTATGAAGTGAATATCCAGAAAGCAGGTTGAGATGATGCCAAAAGAATTGACAGCTAGCTGATGCCTTGTCTTTGTTGTTGTAAATAGTTGATCTGTGTTGATCCTAGGCTTTTGGTTGTAGTGTTGATGATAGTTATTGAATTTTGTAGTGTGCCTTGATTAATTCTTGGACCTGTTCAATGTGTAAAGCTGATGCTATGGTGGTCGATGCTTGTACCTTTCGGTGAACATGCCTGGTGAACATGCATGTTTCTCGATTATTGTTGATTTTGTGTTTGCTAACCAACAGTATGCGGAGTCAGGTGAGAATCGATATTGTGCCTGATTACTAAAAGGAAGCAATTGTGAAAACTCTGGATGACCAATATGAATACTCTGTCCATATGACAGCAACAATTTAATTGATTCCTTGTACCCTGAGAAGTTGATTATTTAAATTGTTTGGATAAGGGGCTAACCTTGGCTTGGATGGATGCCACAGTGGTAACCCCATATGCTTAATTAGAAATATGTTTTACCTCATTTGTATATGCTACACAAGCATAGCTTGCATGTGCTTGTGATGTTGCTAATAGAACAGTATTCCTTCAGGAATGTCTAGATGATTTATCAAAGGAATATGATTTAAATTTATACTCTGAGTGCTTGCATTGATTCCTAGCTAAACTAGCTAGGAAGATGATAAGAAATATATTTACTTCTATTTAGCACATGATCTTAAGTGGCTTCTGTAGGTGGTCTAGCTGCTATGGTAAAATATGATTACATGATACTATTCTTGTTTTCTTTCATTCTTGATAGTAATTGTATAAAGATCTGATTCATAAGTTGGTTGTTAGGAAAATGATGAATTACATTTAGAAACCTTTACTAAATGATTAACTAGCCAATATATCATGTAATGGTTGTTTCTGTACTGATGTCTTTGGCTACTAGTTTGATCTCTGGTAGTTCTACTGGAGAGATGTCTTTGGCTACTAGTTTGATCTCTGCTGCTGTAATTTGCTTGTGTTCAAGACCACCTGAAAGTTCTACATCTGATATATGTTCCCGCCTTCCACCATTCTTGGTTATGCTCTCCTTTAAATCCCAGTTAGAGTGGTTGATGTGCTTTGTTGTATTCGTAGCTATATTACCCTGCCTAGTTGTATTCGTATGCAGGTGCTTGTATGAAATGTGTCCTGATTTTTGCCGAAATGTTGATTAACTTCTGTTTTGGCAGAAATCGGGCACTCCTAGTTTAACAAAAATGAGCAAAGGTCATGCCAGATTTTTCCGCGCACTTTACTAACCATTATTTGCCTTTTATTAGTGCAAACGTGTGTGACAACGACGAGGCTGGATCTTCTCAGCGTATCAACGCTGAAGGAGAAGTGAGACCTCAAAACAGACCCTTGTCATTTTGGGAGGAGTTCGAGCGGCTAGAAAGAATGACAAAGGGTGATGAAGAATACAACCCTTCCGAGAGCGACGCCGATGAGATGGAAGACGCGGAGGAAGAAGAAGCGGCCGAACGAACGATGGATGATGAAACCACTGATGGCGGCAAGGGCACAACAAGTGGTAGTAATCCGCCTAAGAAGAAGAAGGAAAGGCGCCCAAACACGGCCGGCACCGTCAGAGAGGAAATTACCGAAGTGAGCCCAACAGGGGTTCCTTTGGCGCCCGACCATGTGGTCAAAGGGTACGGTGGGCAAGTGGCGGCTATCACCCAGACCGCCATCTCGATCAACACCGAGAATCTCCGGCATAAAGATAATGGCCATTTGCGCACACTCCTCTTCGAGAATCTGCACACAAGATACAAGTTCCCCCTTCATTATTGGAACACAGATTATCATGGGAATAAAGTAAATAAATCCGCCCTCACGAGGATGAGCACCGCCCTGGCCAGCTGGAGAACCCGGATAAAGAAGAAGATATTTAAAGAAGGGAAAAGTCTCGAGGAGTTCCAGAAGATTGACCCACAGATCACCGAAGATCAATTCTTGGAGTTCAAGGCCAAGTGCAAATCCGAAGCAGCCAAGGCCTCGAGTAAGCGGGGAATGGAATTGCAGGCGATGAATATAGGTGACCACAATCTCGGATCTGGTGGTTACAGAGCTGTGGAACCCAAATGGGATAAAGAGGACGACGAGTATAGAGCTAAGGGGATACCTAACCCGTTTTTGAAATTCGAAAACAAGCAGCTTCGAAACTTTATCAGGGCTTGTTACCATGTGGACCCCAAAACCAAAGAACTCACCGTGGAAACTAAGGTGAAGGACTTCGAGGTTCTTGCGGTAAGTAATTTAATTACCGCGGATCAAGTCGATTACATTCTAATCGATCAAGTCGAATTTCTAAACGGTTCACGTTACTTCTTCTGTAGGAGCAGGAAATTGCTAGTCAGGGATCCCATGGTTCCTCATCCGACGGGTCGACAGCGGCCACCCGGTGGGATAACCCTTTTAACAGGGCGATGAACCGGGACAAGAAAATCATGCCGGTTACAATGAAGCCATCATTGGCTGGCCGTCTGGCCGGCTTCGGGGCTAAGTATTGGGTGGATCATTTTGGTCCACCCCTGAGGACGCGTGTGGAGGGAAGGAGCGACGAGGAAAACCGCGAGGTTCAGGAACATAAGGAACAAGTGGCGCGGATCGCGTAGATCATCCAAGACAACCTGGCAATCACCCTCACCTCCATCCTGCCTACCTTGGTGGAGTCAATAGCAAACTGGAGTGCGGTTGGTCGACAAGGGCCGTGCCTGATTCCAAGCATGGTCAGTAGCCACTCAAACAATGCGGCGCTAGCGAACCCGGTGAATTATGTGTTCATGACTCCGCCCGCTAGCACGGCGGCGCCGGAAGCATTGGTGACTCTGCCCGCTAGCACGGCAGTGCCAGAAGCATTGGTGACTCCCCCTGCCATCACCGTGGCGCCAGAACTTAATGCAACCGATAGGGAGAATACACCGGCGGCTGGCACCGCGCCATCAAGCAGCCCCTCCGTCTCTTGCACGCCCGTTGTTGTATGCGGTGCCTCGACATTAGTCGAGCTCGACGCCATCACGGTAAACCAAATACTTACCGCCTTGCCATTTATTACTCTTATGGCATCTTTTTAATGCCATACATGTTTTTCGCAGACGGATGTTCCATGCACTCTCTTAAGCTTCGTGAACAACGAGTTGAGGGATGTTGCCAAGGGTACCATCATTCAACCCTTGCACCGCATGTTCCACTCAAAGCCAATGCTAGATAGCGTGCATAGGGTTAAAATTATTCGGGTGCTAAGGGGTTGCGATGACCTGGAACCTCCCATTCAACCCCCAGGAGCGGATGAAGAAAAGTCGGTTGTCCTCAGAAGTTGCTTCGGCTTATTCCTGCTATGGCCAAAGAGCATGATTCGTTTGGGGACGGCCAGGGCCATCACCCCACAAACAACAACACTGCCTGTCGTGCCAGCGCCAAGCCATGGCAAGACCCCCACACCGCTCCCGCCGTCACCTCCACACGATTGTCCGGCTGGTCATATTGACATGACCATGGCGCAGGATCCGAACGAGGATGACAAAGATTACTTCGATGATTTCATCAACACTAATCTTTTCCCCCGCGACCTAAACAAAGACCCAGCTGGTGGCCTCGCAGAGAAAGCCACTTGCAACAAACATCTCTTTGGTTCTCAGGAGACGCCTCCAGCTTGCACCTTCACCGAGCCAGCGGATACATCCAACCGGCCCTTTGTTCTAAGCCTTGACACACTACATAGGGCGATCGATGCTCAGATTGCGGTGCCTACCCACTTCCCAAAAGGCAAGAAGACCAGGAAAAGAAAATCTCGCAGCTCGAGCTAGCCGGTGGCGTCAACTGCGAATCTGATCAGGTTTTAGGATGGGCCACCAAGACCAAAGGGTATTATGTGGAGGATGCATGTGGCGGGTGAGCCCATGCTAACTAGGAAATTGCTCAGGCTCGCCACTTTAGAAATGAGGAGTGTGCATGACGGTGTGCTGACGATAGAGAGACGCCTTCTTGCGGAGAAAGATCCCTCGCACCCTGTATTCGTGGTTAAGGTGCCACGAGGCTTGGGCTTCGTCGATAATGTCCCCACGGATCTGTTCTTCCTGCGGCTTGACGACATCTTCAATATGTTCCACCTGTATCCGCTGCACTATACCATGGTACGCCTGTTTTCTCTCAGCCTGGCCATTCAGATCATTAGAGAGAACACCCTGGGCATCGCTATAGTGGACCCCTACTACATGTGTGATGGCTGCTTGGGAAGCGCCATTGAACGGTGATTCTTAGCCTCGTACCTCCAAGGCATCTTGGTGGCGAACAAGACAAAGGAATACATTCTCGTGCCTTTCTTTCCCGAGTAAGTCATTATTCACTCGCCGCCATAACATGCTTTATTAGATTTTCATCATTCTTTTTCCAACACATTCCGTTTGAATTGTTTTCCGCAGAGATCAACACTACACACTCATCTGCTTGTCGCTGAAACGTTCGCAAGCCATGTATTTCGACTCAGGGAGTCAAGAAAAGAAGAAAAACTACGACAAGATCAAAGAAGTTCTGTATGATGCTCTCACCGACTATTCCTCAGTGGAAGGTGCCACCTTCGTGCGTAAGAAGCTCAAGTTTGGCAGGCACGTCTTCACCCATGTGACGGAATTCCCTTGCGTGAAGCAGCCGGCAGGCAGTCAGAAGGAAGCCTACAATGCACTCCATCACATGAGGGCGTTCCTACTAGAGCAACAGAATTCTACGCTGCCAGATCATCTCAAACGGTGGGCCGAAGTCAAGGCCAGGATCAATGATTCAGATATTAGACAAGAGATATATCGCATCCAGCAATAGTTTGGGGCAATCATTAGCCGTGATGTCATGACTTCAGGGGGGTCTTCTATGGAGGCAATCCGTGACATAGTAGATCGCCTAAAGATGCAGGGTGACTATAGGGCGTTCATGACGAAACAAGGCGTCCTCCCGTTCCCTGAGCTGAGCCAGAAGTCTTGATGTGTTGGTCTAGTTGTAGTTCTTTATCCCCACAAGTACTTGTGTGTGTCGACATGTACATGCTACTACTTGGTATTTTTTTCTTACTTTGTTACCTTATTTTATAAGTATATCTTTATATGCGACTTTTACTTGTTTTTTCACCCACCATTTAATTATTATTGCCAACTTTTAGATGACGTGGTACGTCGTGTACAAGGGACGGGTTCCCGGAGTCTACGATGATTGGGAAGACTGCCGGAGACAGGTGCACCGTTTCAGCGGCTATAGCTACAAAGGGTACAACACTATGGCGGAGGCGGAAGCTAGATACGCGCGCTATCTAGCGGGAGTTAGGACGAGGAACCGGATGAAGACCTATACCTCCGTCGCGGTGATGGTTATCATCCTTGGTTGTTTATCCTACATGTTCCTACTTTAGATGTCTAGGCGAGCTTCCGCAAGCTCTAACTTGGTTGAGACATGTATTCATGTCATCACTAGCTACTTTGTAACTTGATTGAAATAATGTAACTTATACTGTGTATTTATGTATGTGACTTATCTATATGTATTTTTTTCTATCTTGTCTGTGTATTTATTTCTATACTGTATATCAATTGTATTGTATATAATCTGTATTAAATATCATCTGTATTGAGTATTTTTTTTGAAAAGCTCAGCCGTGGCGCACATATACTTGGTTAGTGGCGCACTACGTTGGTGGCGCACGTGGTCAAATAC
Source organism: Avena insularis (assembly GCA_023614405.1). NCBI lineage: Eukaryota > Viridiplantae > Streptophyta > Magnoliopsida > Poales > Poaceae > Avena > Avena insularis. Next base: position 410,886,423 of record CM042688.1, on the reverse strand, counting down.
TACGTTGGTGGCCACAGGAAAGGCAGTAGTGGCGCACAAGGCAGTGTGCTACCACTAACTAGATACTAGTAACGCACTATGTCATGTGCCACAGGAAAAATAGTAGTGGCGCACAAGGCAGTGCGCTACCACTAACTCGAGATACCTGTAGCGCACCTGGCAGTGTGCTAGGGGCACTTTTTAGTCGTAGCACAGAAGTCGTGGCGCACCCCTAGTGCGCCACGGAAGGGGAAAATAGGTGCGCCACATGTGGGGCCCCCGGATTAATCCTCCGAGAATCCATATTATGCGTACAACCACGATCCCATGATCAGTTAGTCGTGGAACATACCCGACAAGTATCAATACAACATCCGAGAATGTACTGAAATACAAGACTTACAGGAATGCCGTTATGGCTACATCAATAACCATCAGCGGAACTTCATCAAGCGCAGAGCCCGAGCCATGCCTTAACCTACACGCAACTGACTGGGAGAACGTCCTAGTTCGCATAGTCGTTCCCTTCACCTCCGTCTTGATATCTGACCACATTAATAGCCAGGGACAATGCCAGTGAGTACTTTGAATGTACTCGCAAACCACCTTAAGAGAATAATTAATAACAAGGGGATATGCAATATGGCTATAGTAGTAGGAGGGATCCAAGAGGAGTTCTTTTCTAAAATAGTTTCTCTTGTAGATATAGCATCTACATATCTTTGTTGAAAACTTTTGTAAATCATTTTGGAAACTGTTTTGGAAAGTTTTGGAAAATATTAGGACTGGGTCACCCATTTCCTTCTCCTTTACGGCCATCCCATGACCAAACTCCTTCCATACCTCTTTGACCATCCCATGGTCAAGGCAGGTATCCTTTCCGACCATCCCATGGTCAAAACATTTTCAAAGCCTTTGCTTTTCCGAAATCCTTTTTGAAAACAAAACCAGCACTGCTCTATAGAAGTTTGTCCAACCCATCCTTAACCGCGGACACGGCTATTCGAATAGATTTACACTCTGCAGAGGTTGTACACTTTACCCACACCATCCGGGTACCCTACCCTGATCTTCACCGATCGTGGGTCGAGTAACCAATCAAGACTCTCCGGATCCCCACTCCAATATAAGTGCCTACCCCATGAGTGTTAATCCCCTCAAAATCGGGACGTCGGGCGAGGACCAACCGGAGCGCTTAGTGCACTTTCAATGAGGGGCTCATAGTAATGCGTGGAGGCCTGCCGACCCTTCATTCCTTCTCCAGGCCGATGTCCCGCATGGACCTATATCAGAGAAGGCCCACCCTCCAGGGATCCCTGATCCCCTATAGTAGATACGAGGCAGCTTATACCGGAATAAACAACCTTCAAATCCAGCCCTGTCCCATTCCAGAGTAATGTGGTTGCACAGGGTTAAGCTATTATAGCTAGACTGTAAAGAACCAGGTGCGTTTTCATAAACCTTTTTCCTCCGGTTTTCCTCCAGCATTTTGTAAAACGAAACCTTTTTCTTTCTCAACATCTCTTGGGAGGTCCCACCTCACCAAGGTTTTCTCATAAAACATTTGGTAAAACTTTTTCCGGGGTCTTCCCATCCTCTAGCTTTTGCTTCGGCTAAATCGGGGTCTCCAAAGGGGTATGGTGGATATGCACCATCTACTCTACTAGGGACAATTAGGTATCACCAAGGGGGTTGTACTTAGTAGTACCAAAGTGTAATGGTTTGGAGGAGCCAAACCACTACCATATACATATGTATATATCAACATATAGTAAAACAATGCAGTTTTTAATAAAAAGTAGGTAAAACATGAATAAGTAAAATAGTAGGACAAGGCTTATGAGCAAGAAGGTGGCTTTCCTGAGATCGGCAATATGGCATAATTGTCCCTGGACTTCTTCTTTAGATAATCCTAGAATACCAATATCAATAATAAATACCACTTCATCTGCTCTCCGATTTCATCGCAACTATCATCGTCCCGACAACACATGCAAGCAAGCCAAGCCACAATCAACACAAGGCATTCAAACACCAATACCATACAGCAAGCAATTGAACAATACAAGTTCACAGATCATTAGGTCTTAGGAAGAATGGATTTAATTGGATTGGCTTTGTCTAGAAAGTATGGAAGGAAATCCCCTTAGGATTTATAGTCAAGAAAATACCTAAGAGATGGATTTTGGACCAAGACATATTCTGTATGATACCATTGTAAAAACATGATACTAACAGATAGGTATTGATAAAATTAAACCAACAAAAGTGGTTTCACTATTTTATCAATTACCAAAGATTTTTAGTGATTTTTAAAGTGAATAAGACTCTAGTTTTAGAAAATAATTCACCAGAGAAGTTCTGGAGCTCCAAAGATTATTTCCTTGGATGGTTCAGTAGGGTTTGATGTACTTGTTCACTGAGAGTTGGAATCACTCCAAAATAATTACCAGAATGCCCTCAGGAAATTCCCAAAGGAAGTTCTGTAGACAATTTGTCTTTTTCACCAAATTTAATCTACAGAAGGTTTTGGTTGGATTCCAAGGAAACAGTGTAGGTATTGGCAATACCTTTCTGTAGAAATTGTAAGCAACCTTTGTGGATTAGCAGAACTACTATAGTGAATTTAGAGGTGAATAAACTATGCACAGAATAGTTTAATTCACAGAAAAACATCCAAGGTTCAATAAATCTTGAGCTCCTGGATTTAGATAGATATTGATGTATCTCATCCAGGATAATTGGAATTGGGTTAATTGGATTCAAGGTTTAGTGTAGGTAATTTTCTAAAGTCAAAACTGAATTGCTTTTGTTATTTTGCCTCAAGCTAACCTACTGTTCACCTTGGCATGAGACCAATGTCCAAGTATAGATGCTTCTAATACCTTTCAGAGGCAGTTCGTTTTACTCCAATTGGAGTTGGGTAGTCAGTGAGGAAATTATTTAGTGTAAATGACACCTTTTTGTATATTTAATTCCAGCAAAACAATAAGATAGATATTGGTACGAAACTAGATCTGGGTGGTAGGGAATACTCCATAGAACATGTAAAAATTTAGATGTGGTAAGTTTAAAGTGATTTGCATTTTTTAAATGATTTAATCTAAATACAAACTTATGGATTTAAAGAACTACTAAAAAGAAAAAGAGAAAGGGGCAGCGCTGGGCCGGGATCTAAGAGGAAACTAGGCCGCGGCGCCTAGATTTGGCCCACCCAGCTGGGCAGTGCGCGGGAGAGAGGAATTCAAAGGCCGGGGGCGGGGCCCGCTTGTCAGCCGTACTAGGTGGCAAAGGGGGTATAGGGCATCCTCAGCCCTTCGATTAGAAGCGGATCCGATGGTTGAACCGTTGTCTTCCAGCCCGCGAAGGACACCGGAGAGGAAACCCTAGGGAGCTCTTGGGGCGGCACCGGGGGCATACCTGGGGGCACGGAGGAGAGGCGGGAAGGCGACAGGGAGAAGCGGAAGTCGGCGACGACATCGAGGATGGGCGTCAAGGGTAGGTTTGCTTTCGAGAAACGGCTCGCGGGAAGACGCCTGAACAGAGCTCGCCGGAGTTCGTCGGGGAGGCCTGGGGAAGCATGCATGCATGCGCAGAGGTTCGGGAGGGGATGCAGCATGGCGAGGGGCTTCTGGAGATGGGCGCCAGCATCGGTTTCTGCTGCCTAGGGTACCCCCTGCAACAACGACCGAGAGGTCCTCGCCGGCGCTCGAGAAACTCGTCGACTGAGATGGCCCTGGTCAGAGAGGTAGCAATGTTTAGGTAGCTTAGGCTCGGGCTAGCTCAAAAAGGCGACATGCAGAGGAATAGGAGTAGAATAGAGGGTACCACGAGCAGATCTTGTAGAAGGCCGAGGTTCCTTCCCTCCATTCTCCTGGCTAGGGCAAGGATGGAGATGACGGGTAGAGCTCGAGGATGGTAGGTGAGAGCAAAGAGATGCAAATGAGGGAGGGGAGAGGAGCTGTACTGGCTTGTGGCCTATTTAACAGAGAGAGAGAGTACTCCCTCATGGACTTGGTCCATTGGGCATGGGAGGGAGGAGAGAAACCAGGGCTGGTGTTGCTGTGGGCGTGAGACTGGTATTCTGGTCGAGTGCAGAGGAGGGGTGAGGTGAGATGGCTGCTGCAAGAAGTAAAGAAGAGGCTATGACTGGGTGCCTTTCTCCTTCCTCCAAGCACTAAAGGACAAGGGGAAGGGGTGCTACAGTGCCATGCTAAAGTGATCACGACCAGAGATGAGTGTTGGGTGTTATGGTGCCTTGTCTTGCAAGAGTGGTGGTGGATTGATCTTGGTTTAGTTCATTTCTAGCTAGACTTGCCAAATTGGGGGAATAGATCGTCGTGAAACAAGTTCAGAAACTTGCATTGTCCAAGATGAGTAAATGGTACTGGTAGATGGATAGAGTTAATAGGCCTCTCTAGGATTTATTTAGGATTTTTCCATGATTTACAAGTCCTCTTAAATCTATTTGATCAAAAACTGCAGAAGTGAAGTATTGGAGCTCATTTGATATTTTTACCTTGGACAGGTGGAGTTTTTGATGTGATATGGTCCCAATGTGAATACACACTTAGGGGAATTTTCACAAGCTTTATTGGAGGATAAAAGTATTTAAAACAATTATTATTCCATTTCAGCCATTAAAGAAAATGGGCAAAAGAAATAATAAAGCTCTTCAAAAATATTTATTTTTGAAGTGGGAAGATGGGGTATGATATGTGAGTCTCAAATGAGCCAAAATTTGGGGAAGTGCTTTGGAAGAATCCAAACTTTCCCTTATGGAAGAGGTTTTGAAGAATTTGCCTATTAAGGAATTAATTTGATTTGGAGCCAAAATAATTATGGAGAATTATTGATAAATCTTGATGATCAAGGTATATGATGTAGAAAACGTTTAGCAAGCATTTGCAACCTTGGGATTGGATAATCCAAGTTGATTTTGGTGGGATACCCTAGATTAAGGATCTAGGGTGATGTTAATTTCATACCATCAAAACATGGTTGTATCTTGGAGTTTAGATCTCCCCTTGGGGCATGGGATATATGGATGGATATACCAAGTGATGTACATCAACATGGTGCAGAGGTTTGAGCTTGATCCTGCTTGAGTTCACCAAGACAAGCTTTCAAACTTTGAAAAAAATAAGCCTGCCAAAGCAGATTATCAACTAGACTTCAAAACCTTGTGGGTTTGAGTAGCACAAAGATCCACTTGGAACAAGTGGAGTAGATGTTGATAAACATTTATTAGTATAACACAACCATGCAAAGATTTGGTCCATAGAATATTGGATGGCGGTGTGAGCTTCTATCAAAGTAGGCATGTTGACTAGATTTGCAGGAAAAATTATTTTCTTGCCTGCAAAACCATCAAGAACAAGTGGGTTGGAGGATGCTCTAACCAAGGTCTGGAGTGGGTCTTGGTAGTACTTAGGATGTTTAACAATATTGTTCTAGTGCATTTCCAATAATGCAAAAGGGTTGGGAAAAGGAGGCATTCAAAAATGGGATGTTGGAAACAGATTTCCAGACAGCCAAATTTGGCAGATTTAGGGTTTTTGACTAGAATGTTGGTGGAGATAATTTTTGATGGGTTGCAAAGTACCCAAGCATCATCAAGTGGTTGATGTTGAAGTGTATATTGAGTAGAAAGTATCCTTGCTTGATATTGGTCTTCATTGACTTAGAAGCTTCTAGAATAGATCACTATAGAATTGACCTGGCTAAGGGGTTTTTAGATGATCACCTGGTGGATAGAGATTAGATCCAGATGGTACTCTTGCTTAGGGAGTGGTGATTTCAAGTATCTTGATTCTATTTTATGAGCTCCTAGAGTAGCTCATACTAATTCTAAGCAATCAAGTCAAACAGCAGATCAAGGCAATTCATCAGGCAGCAGATCAAGGCAACTCATCTTACAAAGAAATCAACTACTACTTGGGTTACCATCAAGCTTGGCTTGAGGTAAGGATGGGTATTTTGAGATAGTTTGGAGTCTGAACATGGTAAGGTCCTTGGTATCTCTACCAAGAGTAGTATTCAAAAGTTTACAAAAAGGCGTTGTTAAATCTAGGGGTAAGAGTATTAGAAGGTTCTGTCTTGAAAACATAAGGTGATTATGTTATATAGCTCTCCATAGTTTTATCAATAGAAGCTACTAAAATAGTTTTGGTTTCATAAGCATCTTGGCTCAGGTTTTGAATTGTCAGAACATTGGAAAATATGGAAATTAAGCCAAGATTTTTTTGCTAAATAGCTTTTGTCAACTAGGGTTAAGGTAAGGGGGATATCATCTAATACACCTTCATATGCATAAGCATATCCAAACAACAAGCAAACACTTCAGAACTAAACAAGGAAAAGTTTTTGTTCCCCCTGATTTTTGCATTCTGGACAACTAATCAGGGTTGATGAAATTGGGATGTTATAGATCTTTCCCCCTTAAAAGAATCTCATCCCGAGATTCCGGAGAGTGAAGTTAGGGTTTTTTTGAGTCGGGTTGATCCAAGGTGTCTTATGCGTACTACCTTACGGACTCTGTCTTTGGCAGTGACTACTCTGATGATTATGAGCTTCAGTCTTCCGAGATGCATGGAGAGTTGAGCAGAGTCCAGTCCTTATTACGAGGGATGACCTGCTTCTTCCTTCCGAATTCTATATCATTGAGGGCTGAGACTAGGAAGACTATCTTGACGCTAAACTTCACGGGGTATTCGTCGGAGGATAGAATCTACCGCTGGGAGTACATTTCTCTGAGGGTCCACGACTCTTCTTTAGGGGTGTAGCATATCCTAATTAGAGATTTTGCGGTCGATAATCCTGGGTTTGCTCCTAGCAGAGGGTTATTCTATTATGTGGGAAAGACGCAGTCTTTCTCCCTTAGGGTTAAACTGGGTTAGCTCAGAGATAACGCATTCCTTCCTTCTTGACTTCATTGATGGCGGTTCTGAAGATTGTCGTTCGTCTCTACCTGTAGTCGAGGTCTTCGGAAGTCTTTCGGGGATTATGATTTACTGGGCTTATCTTCTACTATTATTCGTGCTTAACCTATTGGAGTTGTGGGAATCTCACTTCCTCTAAGCATTAAGGACCTAGGGTTAGCGGTTCAGCGGTCCTGCGGGTGGGGCCTCAACTGAAGTAGTGGTGGGACTTTGTACAATCTTCAGTTATTTTCTCATCGGATAGCTCATGGGTGGTTGCTTGGCGGGAAGACTTCGGATCCGGGGATATTTTCTGAAGTATCTTCTGGTAGACAATCTTCTGAAGATTTGAGTGGAAAGACGCCCTCTTTCCACCTTAGAGCTTCACCAAGGTGCTTGAGTGGTGCAGATCTTCTGTCTGGGAGTGCTGACCTAATGCTAGCGGAAGGTTGTATCTTCTCGGAGTCTTGAGCTGGGTCTTTGAGTGATGCTTTATTTCATCAACCTTGGCGGGGCTGGTTTTCTAACGAAGCTTTTAGGGAGTTTGCTCAGGGTAAGTTAGCGGTTTATGACTCTTCTTGCTAGTAGTTACTCATGGTTGAAACAGTCAGTGTCGGGTAAGCGGTCATCATTTGCTTTTCTTTCGTTGCTTCTGATTGAGGGCAGAGTGGACTCATTGTCTTCACGCTTCCTTATCATCTGGCTTCAGGGGTGGTTCTGACCTTCTAGGGAGGAGCTTCCCGTTGGTTTGGGTAGGGTCGAATATATTAGTTAGTCTCCTGAGGCGGTCAGAAGCTCTAATACACTAAATGTTAATGTCGTTAGGTCTTCACTTCTTGTCTTGGTTGGTTTATCGAGTGGTTTCTTGTGGATATTGAGGATCCTTCGGAGATTGACCTCTGGCTTCAACAGGATTCTTGTTGTAGTAGCCGGAGGAACAAAGGAGTATGGTGCCATTGACGAGTCTTGCGGGGTGAGTTTGACGAGGTATGCCGTCCTGCTGAGGTGAACTCTTCGACTTGATTCTGACTTGACGATGTCGAACTCCTGGTTCTTGCGATGCTTTTCCTCTCATATGTTCTCGAGGTTAGTCGGGGTCTCAATACCGATAGATAACCCAGCGGTTTCCTGAGTTAGTAGGTGGTTTATCGCTCCTGGAGTCACATTTTTACGGAGGTCAAGGCAAACCAGAGCATACAAACAAGGCGAACAGAGCGAGGGAATCGCAATGTCCTCGAAAGACAACACACATCAAGCAACACAGGATGCACTTAGGCAAGCAAAAACGGTCAACGCTAGGGACCAAGGAGTTAACTACTCACGATATAGGGGAATCCTATTCTTAGGACTTATTGATCCTAGATATCACGAGATTGAGGTCTGGGTCACTGTCTTGCGAATGAAGCCTTCGTCGTGTCATCGGAGGCTTCTCGATAGTGCAACAACCGATGAGGATTCCGCTGGTAGAGCGATATTGTAGTCTCCTTGTGTTCGCTGGTAGTTTCTTGTCTTCATCTTGTTCTCATTCTCTTCACCAGGTTCTAGATCCTAGTTATTTAAAATCCGTGGATTTGAAGTTTTGGACGAGAGCTAGAGGAAACCATTTTCAAAAGCATTTACTTAGAGTCAGAGAAGAAGTAGAACTTGTTGAAACTCATTGAGGAACTAGTTTTCGAAAGCCGGGGTTTTCAAAATAAGTTTCCTGTCTAGCGACCATGCTAACTAAGGTTCTCCTACAGTCAGGATGGCTCTGATACCAAGTCTATGGGCCCCCCGTATTAATCCTCCGAAAATCCCTATTATGCGTACAACCACGATCCCACGATCAGTTAGTCGTGGAACATACCCGACAAATATCAATACAACATCCGAGAATGTACCGAAATACAAGACTTACAGGAATGCCGTTATGGCTACATCAATAACCATCAGCGGAACTTCATCAAGCGCAGAGCCCGAGCCATGCCTTAACCTACACACAATTGACTGGGAGAACGTCCTAGTTCGCATAGTCGTTCCCTTCACCTCCGTCTTGATATCTGACCACATTAATAGCCAGGGACAATGCCAGTGAGTACTTTGAATGTACTCGCAAACCACCTTAAGAGAATAATAATAACAAGGGGATATGCAATATGGCTATAGTAGTAGGAGGGCTCCAAGAGGAGTTCTTTTCTAAAATAGTTTCTCTTGTAGATATAGCATCTACATATCTTTGTTGAAAACTTTTGTAAATCATTTTGGAAAGTTTTGGAAAATATTAGGACTGGGTCACCCATTTCCTTCTCCTTTACGGCAATCCCATGACCAAACTCCTTCAATACCTCTTTGACCATCCCATGGTCAAGGCAGGTATCCTTTCCGACCATCCCACGGTCAAAACATTTTCAAAGCCTTTGCATTTACGAAATCCTTTTTGAAAACAAAACCAGCACCGCTCTACAGAAGTTTGTCCAACCCATCCTTAACCGCGGACACGGCTATTCGAATAGTTTTACACTCTGCAGAGGTTGTACACTTTACCCACACCATCCGGGTACCCTACCCTGATCTTCACCGATTGTGGGTCAAGTAACCGATCAAGACTCTCCGGATGCCCACTCCAATATAAGTGCCTACCCCATGAGTGTTAATCCCCTCAAAACCGGGACGTCGGGCGAGGACCAACCGGAGCGCTTAGTGCACGTCCCACGTGCTCACTTTCAATGAGGGGCTCATAGTAACGTGTGGAGGCCTGCCGACCCTTCATTCCTTCTCTAGGTCGATGTCCCGCATGGACCTATATCGGAGAAGGCCCACCCTCCAGGGATCCCCGATCCCCTGTAGTAGTTACGAGGCAGCTTATACCGGAATAAACAACCTTCAAATCCAGCCCTGTCCCATTCCAGAGTAATGTGGTTGCATAGGGTTAAGGTGTTATAGCTAGACTGCAAAGAACCAGGTTCGTTTTTGTAAACCTTTTTCCTCCGGTTTTCCTCCAGCATTTTGTAAAGCGAAACCTTTTTCTTTTCAACATCTCTTGGGAGGTCCCACCTCACCAAGGTTTTCTCATAAAACATTTGGTAAAACTTTTTCCGGGGTCTTCCCATCCTCTAGCTTTTGCTTCGGCTAAATCAGGGTCTCCAAAGGGGTATGGTGGATATGCACCATATACTCTACTAGGGACAATTAGGTATCACCAAGGGGGTTGTACTTAGTAGTACCAAAGTGTAATGGTTTGGAGGAGCCAAACCACTACCATATACATATGTATATATCAACATATAGTAAAACAATGCAGTTTTTAATAAACAGTAGGTAAAACATGCATAAGTAAAATAGTAGGACAAGGCTTATGAGCAAGAAGGTGGCATGCTTGAGATCAGCAATATGGCATAATTGTCCCTAGACTTCTTCTTTAGATAATCCCAGAATACCAATATCAATAATAAATACCACTTCATCTGCTCTCTGATTTCATCGCAACTATCGTCGTCCCGACATCACATGCAAGCAAGCCAAGCCACAATCAACACAAGGCATTCAAACACCAATACCATACAGCAAGCAATTGAACAATAGAAGTTCACAGATCATTAGGTCTTAGGAAGAATGGATTTAATTGGATTGGCTTTGTCTGGGAAGTATGGAAGGAAATCCCCTTAGGATTTATAGTCAAGAAAATACCTAAGAGATGGATTTTGGACCAAGACATATTCTGTATGATACCATTATAAAAACATGATACTAACAGATAGGTATTGATAAAATTAAACCAACAAAAGTGGTTTCACTATTTTATCAATTACCAAAGATTTTTAGTGATTTTTATAGTGAATAAGACTCTAGTTTTAGGAAATAATTCACCAGAGAAGTTCTAGAGCTCCAAACATTATTTCCTTTGATGGTTTAGGAGGGTTTGATGTACTTGTTCACTGAGAGTTGGAATCACTCCAAAATAATAACCAGAATGCCCTCAGTAAATTCCCAAAGGAAGTTCTGTAGACAATTTGTCTTTTTCACCAAATTTAATCTACAGAAGGTTTTGGTTTGATTCCAAGGACACAGTGTAGGTATTGGCAATACCTTTCTGTAGAAAATGGAAGCAACCTTTGTGGGTTAGCAGAACTACTGTAGTGAATTTAGAGGTGAATAAACTATGCACAGAATAGTTTAATTCACAGAAAAACATCCAAGGCTCAATAAATCATGAGATCCTTGATTTAGATAGATATTGATGTATCTCATCCAGGATAATTGGAATTGGATCAATTGGATTCAAGGTTTAGTGTAGGTAATTTTCTAAAGTCAACACTGAATTGCTTTTGTTATTTTTCCTCAAGCTAACCTACTATTCACCTTGGCATGAGACCAATGTCCATGGATAGATGCTTCTAATACCTTTCAAAGGAAGTTCGTTTTACTCCAATTGGAGTTGGGTAGCTCAGTGAGGAAATTATTTAGTGTAAATGACACCTTTTCGTATATTTAATTCCAGCAAAACAATAAGATAGATATTGGTATGAAACTAGCTCTAGGTGGTAGGGAATACTCCATAGAACATGTAAAAATTTAGATGTGGTAAGTTGAAGTTGATTTGCATTTTTGAAATGATTTAATCTAAAGACAAACTTATGGATTTAAAGAACTACTAAAAAGGAAAAGAGAAAGGGGCAGCGCTGGGCCGGGATCCGAGAGGAAACTGGGCCGCGGCGCCCAGATTTAGCCCACCCAGGTGGGCAGTGCGCGAGAGAGAGGAATTCAAAGGCCAGGCGTGGGGCCCACTTGTCAGCTGTACTAGGTGGCGAAGGGGGTATAGGGCGTCCTCAGCCCTTCGATTAGAAGTGGATCTGACGGTTGAACCGTTGTCTTCCAGACCGCGAAGGGCACCGGAGAGGAAACCATAGGGAGCTCTCGGGGCGGCGCCGGGGGCACACCTGGGGGCACGGAGGAGAGGCGGGAAGGCGACAGGGAGAAGCGGCAGTCGGCGACGACCTCGGGGATGGGCGTCAAGGGTAGGTTCGCTTCCGGGAAACGGCTCGCGAGAAGTCGCCCGAACGGAGCTCGCCAGAGTTCGCTGGGGAGGCCTGGGGAAGCATGCATGCCTGCGTAGAGGTTCAGGAGGGGATCCAGCGTGGCGAGGGGCTTCTAGAGATGGGCGCCAGTAGCGGTTTCTGCTGCCTAGGGTACCCCCTGCAACAACGACCGAGAGGTCCTCGCCGGTGCTCAAGAAACTCGTCAACTGAGATGGCCCTGGTCAGAGAGGTAGCAATGTTTAGGTAGCTCAGGCTCGGGCTAGCTTAGAAAGGCGACATGCAGAGGAATAGGAGTAGAATAGAGGGTACCACGAGCAGATCTTGTAGAAGGTCGAGGTTCCTTCTCTCTGTTCTCCTGGCTAGGACAAGGATGGAGAGGATGGGTAGAGCTCAGGGATGGTAGGTGAGAGCGAGGAGATGCAAATAAGGGAGGGGGGAGGAGCTGTACTGGCTTGTGGCCTATTTAACAGAGAGAGAGTAATCCCTCATGGACTTGGTCCATTGGGCATGGGAGGGTGGAGAGAAACCAGGGCTGGTGTTGCCGTGGGCGTGAGACTGGTATTCTGGTCGAGTGCAGAGGAGGGGTGAGGTGAGATGGCTGCTGCAAGAAGTAAAAAAAGGCTATGACTGGGTGCCTTTCTCCTTCCTCCAAGCACTAAAGGACAAGGGGAAGGGGTGCTACAGTGCCATGCTACAGTGATCACGACCAGAGATGAGTGTTGGGTGTTATGGTGCCTTGTCTTGCAAGAGTGGTGGTGGTTTGATCTTGGTTTAGTTCATTTCTAGCTAGACTTACCAAAATTGGGGAATAGATGGTTGTGAAACAAGTTCATAAACTTTCATTGTCCAAGATGAGGAAATGGTACTGGTAGATGGATAGAGTTAATAGGCCTCTCTAGGATTTATTTGGGATTTTTCCATGATTTACAAGTCCTCTTAAATCTATTTGATCAAAAACTGCAGAAGTGAAGTATTGGAGCTCATTTGATATTTTTACCTTGGACAAATGGAGTTTTTGATGTGATATGGTCCCAAATGTGAATACACACTTAGGGGCATTTTCACAAGATTTATTGGAGGATAAAAGTATTTAAAACAATTATTATTCCATTTCAGCCATTTAAGAAAACGGGCAAAAAAATAATAATAAAGCTCTTCAAAAATATTTATTTTTGAAGTGGGAAGATGGGGTATGATATGTGAGTCTCAAATGAGCCAAAAGTTGGGGAAGTGCTTTGGAAGAATCCAAACTTTCCCTTATGGAAGTGGTTTTGAAGAATTTGTCTATTAAGGAATTAATTTGATTTGGAGCCAAAATAATTATGGAGAATTATTGATAAATATTGATGATCAAGTTAGGTGATGTAGACAAGGTGTAGCAAGCATTTGCATCCTTGGGATTGGAGAATCCAAGTTGATTTTGGTGGGATACCCTAGATTAAGGATCTAGGGTGATGTTAATTTCATACCATCAAAACATGGTTGTATCTTGGAGTTCAGATCTCCCCTTGGGGCATGGGATATATGGATGGATAGACCAAGTGATTTACATCAACATGGTGCAGAGGTTTGAGCTTGATCCTGCTTGAGTTCACCAAGACAAGCTTTCAAACTTTGAATAAAATAAGCCTCCCAAAGCAGATTATCAACTAGCCTTCAAAACCTTGTGGGTTTGAGTAGCACAAAGGTCCACTTGGAACAAGTGTAGTATATGTTGATAAACCTTTATTATTAGAACACAACCATGGAAAGAGTTGGTCCATAGAAGATTGGATGGGGGTGTGAGCTTCTATCAAAGTAGGCATGTTGACTAGATTTGCAGGAAAAATTATTTTCTTGCCTACAAAACCATCAAGAACAAGTGGGTTGGAGGATGCTATAACCAAGGTATAGAGTGGGACTTGGTATTACTTAGGATGGTTAACAATATGTTTCAAGTGCATTTCCAATAATGCACAAGGGTTGGGAAAAAGAGGCATTCAAAAAGGGGATGTTGGAAACAGATTTCCAGACTTAGCCAAATTTGGCAGATTTAGGGTTTTTGACTAGAATGTTGGTGGAGATAATTTTTGATGGGTTGCAAAGTACCCAAGAATCATCAAGTGGTTGATGTTGAAGTGCAGATTGAGTAGAAAGTATCCTTGCTTGATATTGGTCTTCATTGACTTGGAAGCTTCTAGAATAGATCACTGCAGAATTGACCTGGCTAAGGGGTTTTAGATGATCACCTGGTGGATAGAGATTAGATCCAGATGGTACTCTTGCTTAGGGAGTGGTGATTTCAAGTATCTTGATTCTATTGGATGAGCTCCTAGAGTAGCTCATACTAATTCTAAGCAATCAAGTCAAACAGCAGATCAAGGCAATTCATCAGGCAGCAGATCAAGGCAACTCATCTTACAAACAAATCAAATACTACTTGGGTTACCACCAAGCTTAGCTTGAGGTAAGGATGGGTATTTTGAGATAGGTTGGAGTTTGAACAAGGTAAGGTCCTTGGTATCTCTACCAAGAGTAGAATTCAAAAGTTTACAAAAAGGTGTTGTTAAATCTAGAGGTAAGAGTATTAGAAGGTTCTGTCTTGAAAACATAAGGAGATTATGTTATATAGCTCTCCTTAGTTTTATCAATAGAAGCTACTAAAATAGTTTGGTTTCATAAGCATCTTGGCTCAGGTTTTGAATTGTCAGAACATTGGAGAATATGGAAATTAAGCCAAGACTGTTTTGTTAAATAGCTTTTGTTAACTAGGTTAAGGTAAGGGGGTTATCATCTAATACACCTTCATATGCATAAGCATATCCAAACAACAAGCAAACACTTCAGAACTAAACAAGGAAATGTTTTTGTTCCCCCTGATTTTTGCATTATGGAAAACTAATCAGGGTTGCTGAAATTGGGATGTTACACCACAGACCTGCGTTTTCCTAGTAGTGTCCCCAGTATGAGGGAAGCTGAAGGCATTACAAAATTGTTTAAAATTATTTCATAGTGCTCCCAGTTCATGGTGAAGCTTATCATTCACATGTTACCTTTCTCCCCGTGGTCGTCGTAGAAGGAGGCACGGAACTCATGAATGAGCTCGGCATAGGTGTCGTGGCTTGCGAAGCCAAGTACCACCAACCCCGACCTATTGCACATGTGGTCGAAGTCCGCCATCAACCCTGCCATGGTGAGAAAGTTGCAGTCGGCCAACGTATGGGTATAACCCTCCTCCATGGGATAATGTCCAACTTGGAGTTGCGTGGGGCTTGGGACCCCAAGCTCGAGCCCTCACCCCATTGGCGCTTGCTCGAATGAAAGGAGTTACCGATTTTGTTCATCGTGATGTACTAAAAAAATTCACCATAAAACCTTAGGCTTATAGTTTCTTCATGATATATGAACGATTCTACGTGGAAAAATTTAACCCTAACGTGAGAAATTAATAGAAAAACAAAATAAGCTTGAGTTCATCCAGTAGATCAATGTGAGAGTTTCAACCATGGAAATATGAAAATAAAGCATGGATAGGGAGAGAAACATACTGATCTGTTAATTCCCCCACTCAAACAAACGAAATCCGCGAAGAATCAAGAGTTATAGGTGGATTTTGAGAGGTTTGGAGAGAGAACGTGAGAGAAATAATAAGGAGAGGAGGAAGACCTAGCCGCCCCGGTGCAATTTTGTGGTCGCACCGAACTATATGGCCGGAACTATATGGACGGGTCATGTTGCTCTGCCCATATAGTTGTGGTGGCACCGCCAACTAGGGTTTCTTAATACAGAAAACAGCTATACGGGCACAACTATACAGCTTGAGCACAATGATCCCGCCGTATAGTTGGTCGTTAAACCGAATGCCTCACGAGATAAATTTCTAAAACTGGCATCGATATCTATATGACCAGAACTATACGGTCGGAATTTTTATTCCTGCCGTATAGTTGGTCGTTAAACTCTAAGTACCTTTGGTATGAAATTCTACGAAGGTATCGATATCTATATGACCAAAACTATAAGGCCGAAAATTTTATTCCTGTCGTATAGTTGGTCGTTAAACTCTCAGTACCTTTCAGATTTTTTTTTATGAAGGCATCGATATCTATACGACCGGAGCTATACGGCCAGAATTTCTATTCCCGCCGTATAGTTGGTTGTTAAACTCTCTATGCCTTCGAGGAAATTTTGTTGATGGCAAAGATAACTATATGACCGGAACTATATGGCCAGAATTATTATTCATACCATATAGTTGGTCATTAAACCATCAATAGTTATCAAAAAAATTCTATTTCTTTAAGGATACCTTCTTATCCCATAACTTAGCAAAATACCAAGTTTTTAACAGAAAATTGATAGTAAAAACTGTCGACCAACATTAGCATATTAAAAGAAAAAAAATTAGCTTCTGTAAATAGAAAACTCAAACTTTTATTCTTATTATTATTCTCTACTCATCCAATCGATGTTTTTACTACTTTTTGACAGCTGCATCTTCACGGGCGTGCTTCCGCAAGAATATCTGTGAAAAAGTGGTGGGGATGGGATGAACTTCTTATTCTCTATTCTATTAAATTGACGAAAATGGGTTGACTCCCATTAAGCATTTATTAAGAATGGTTGAATAACTCAACCTCTTCTCTCTTCTTGAATTCTTACCTTTGGATGCCCCTTAACAATGGCACTTACCACATGAACTCGTTTTGCTGGTGGAACATATCTTTCTCCGGCTTCTAGCTTCTTTGGAAAATACCGGATGATTCTAGCATCATAAACATTGAAGATTATCTTCCCTTCTTCACAATCTACTAATGAACCTGCAGTACTGAGGAAGGGTCTTCCAAGTATTATAGATAATCTTTCATATTCTGGCATTTTGAGAATAATTTAGTGGGAATAACATGCTCATATATCCTAAGTAAGACATCCTCAATCATACCAACAGGTTGTTTAGTGGACTTGTCGGCCATCCGTAAAGTGATAGTAGTAGGAGAATATTCCCCTAATCCTAACCTTTTATAGAGGGAGTACGGCATTACACTAACTCCTGCTGCTAGATCACATAAGGCATTGTGTATATCTGTTTTAGCTATTGAGCATGAAATAGTTGGTATTGCAGGATCTCTAGACTTAGACAACAACTTCATATTTGTAATGTGAGATGATATGAACTTTGTATTCGGCACTTGTGTAAAAATTCGGCACTTTGACACTATATATGTATCTCGATCCGGCTCTAAGTGTGATGACATTATACTTGTGTTTGTATTATATGTTGGTTTTCATCTACTATATGTGCAATGTACTGTTTCTACTGATCTGTATAAATCCTATATAAATACCTGAATATACACCAGGAACGTAATCTACTTTTAATACATGTAATACAGTCAGTGGCACATATAGTAAAGTTATCTGTGGCGCATATACATTTTGTGGCACATGGCACTATATGGGCCACTAAAAACATTCATGTCACGCACAGGGAGAAATGCGCCACAGAAGTCTGAGAATTCTATGGCACATATCGATATGCGCCACAGAATATAGATATCAGTGGTAACGTAATAGTGGCGCATCACATATGCCCCACGGAAAGAGAAAACCTGTGCGCCACTGAAGAGGTATTTCCTAGTAGTGTCAAAGTGTTGTAATCCACAAATTAATAGGTATGATTAGCTTCTATTTGTTCATCCTTAGAGTATCACACTTTTCTATACTAAGAGGTCGTGCTGAGTTTAATGACCCTCTTAGTGAAGTGATGCTTTACACATCTCTACCCACCCTTCATCTGAGTTGTTCATGCTCGTGAGTGATGCATGTGCGTAATTATATGGACATCCGACATTCTTAGAAATTCTTATCGCTTTCAACTCTAAGGACATTTGTGTCATTCTTAGCGTGATGATTAGCTCTATCACTAAGCAAAGGGTGATTTTATACCAAGTCTGTTGTTCTAGCACACTCTCTCCGGTCAAAGAGTTAAGCTTGTGTTGAAGCTCTAAGACTATGTCTTCTTGCCTTACCAACCAAGTTTCCTCTCGAAATAAGTGACGTGTCGGTGGTTCGTGATATTCGACATGTCTTTTTAAAAGTATCTCCATGTTGCCACATGATTGTGTTGTCAAGTTCTTGAGAAAGTCAGTTCTCCGAACTGCTCCTTTCTCCAAGGATGCATATTGGATACCCTTGAACTAGTTGATTGAGCTTAAATAAAAACTAGGAGATTTGTAAGATAAAAGTTAAACCCAACTTTGTTCCTTCTTACATGGATATGTAGTTTTTATCATGTTGAAGAAAGATAGCACCTCCTTTATGGATATGTTGTCTTCCCTCCTTTGATTTGATTTGGGTTATCGTCAAATCAAATTCAGTTCCAAGGACTTCTTGATGATGTTTCTACTTGTGATGTTTCACTTGAGTACATCTTCATGTCCTTTGGTTGACCAATACTTTTACCTTGTTCACATAACGTATAAGTTCATCATCACGGAGTATCTCAATAAGTTTGTTAGTTGAGCCCATTGATGACATCCTTATTTTCTCCATGATATACTAGAATCATATGGAACAGTTGGCATCAACATTGGAAACTTTCGAGAGCCATCTTTGGGTCAGCTCAAAGTATGTGTTCTGAATGCTAGAAGTGACTTTCTCCGATTCACGTGCAAATGTTGAAAGATGTTGCCGTGGATTCGAGTAAATTATATCTATAATCTTAAGGACATAGTTTCATTGTATTGCCAGTACTTCATGTGCGTGTGCAATTGTTCTTCGACAAGATGCTAATACATGAGTATAGCAATATAGCTCAGTCTTTTGGACCTTGACACTATAGTCCATATCTTGAGAATATAGTAACTTTACCTTTGTGGTAAATGTTGCACCCTTCAATTCGAACATGTTGAGTCAGAAATATCATTTCACCTAACTAGAGTGGAATCTCAAGGAGCAATGATGGTTGGTGTTATTCAAGGTTTTGATGTAGTTCTCGTTGTAAATCAGGCAAGATTGATGTAATGGTTGACACAATTAGCCGAAAGGCCTATTGCCATATTCTCTTGATTCAGCAATAACAACCACTCCTCATGAGGCTTCTTCTATGATTTATTATATGAGTTGTGCTCGTGGTTTCCTTCGTATCCAAAGTCTAACCTATACTTTATGACCAATTGAAGGTTTGTTAGAAGTCTTATATTAGTATCTCAAACATCAAGGAGAACATTTGAAGCAGGGTTTCTAAATTCCCTCGGTCTGTCCTCTAGACCCTTTACATTGGCAAGCATCATGGTGTGCCAAGTATTTGAAGCCTGATAATGAAGTTTCATTTTCTCGTGTTATCAGGAATCTTTGTTATTTAATCATGTTGGTGGTGATATCAAGATCTTTGGAAGATATTTTGATAAACTTGGATGAACAAAGAGTTCCTTCTATTTTGTACAACCATGTTCAAAGAGCAACTATGATTTCGGTAATCAAAAGTTTCTCTTGTTTCGAGTTTCTTGTGGCTCTTATGAGTCCTTTCCACCAAAACAACTTTATGTCTTAGCCTTCTATTGAATGAAAGAGTGAACCTTCTATGTCAAAAGTGGTTCACCAGCTTGGTTTTCCCTATCTATATATTTGTATCTATGAAATCTCTACTTAAACCTTTCCACCTCTCGAAGTTTGTGATCGTGTTCTTTCTGTTGAAATCCTTCCTCCTCAGAAGTTGAAAATGTTTTACATGCTCCATGGTCTCAATCCTTATGAAGACCATATGTATAACAACTTGAAACATTCTCCTTCTCTTCCTTTGCTACCTTGAGATGTTTCATGTTCGTCACCTTAGAGTTGCTTTTGAACACTCCATTCATGAGTTGACCATGAGATACTCGATGTGTTGTCTAGTGTGTTTCCCTCTCATCCTTAGTGTAACCTTGTTTCCTTCTCTCTTCCTACTTTAGGTATCTCGAGACGAGATTCTTATAAGGGGATAGAGCTATAACACCCCTAGTTTATTAATCCACTAATTAGTGTTTGTTTGTGCATCATGAGCATCATGTAATTTGGCTAAGAAAAATACAAATAAGAACAAAGGAAAACCCTAAACCCTATTTCCCCTCTCTCTTTGTAATTGTTAAAACGAATTTTGAGAATACAAAAAGGTATGGAACCCTAAAAGTGTAAAGGCCCCCTGAGTGTTATCAAAATAATTTGAAATCTATGTTGTATTTCAAATATATTCAAAATAGAGGAGAAATTTGAAAATGCAATTAGAAACGGAAATAGAAAAGGTTCTACAAAAAAATGTGTTTCTAACTCTTTCAGGATGTAGGCCTTTTTCTTCCTCTTTTGGTCTCGGTCAAGCCAAAGCCTAGTCGACGCCCAAAGCAGCCCAGTGTGGCCCGTATCATTTTAGCCTCATATCCCCGTCATCGTTTTCCTCCCGACACCGAAGCCGTTATGTGGCTGCACCTCCGCCACATGTCGTCGTCACTATCCCCGCCTGTGCTAGGATCCCCGCCACTAATGACCGCGATGTATACAAGTAACCCATAGATGCACTGAAAAACCCTAGATCATCTTATCAGCCGATTTCCCCTTCGCCCGACGAACCCTATCCCATAGGTGTTCCGGTGCCCCGCCAGGTGCAACCATCCCTTGCCTCACTAAGCTATTCGTCGTGATCCTCATGTCTTCCTTGTTCTTTTGCCCCATCAATGCAAGCTAGAGTGTCCCACATCGACTCAATCGATCCCTCCATCCCCGCCACTGGTCACCATCGTCGATGTCGATTCCCGGTGACCCCTAAGCTCGTCGAGCCCACCTCGTGATTACCGGTGATCTTCTGAACCTCTTGGGGCTCCCTAATTCCTATATGGCCATAACCCGCAAGGTCCGTCATTGGCAGCCGTCGTGTGACCTGCTCTGATGACCTCCTACTAGCGTCATGCTCCTATATGGCTTAGTGTGAAGCGCTGAGTCGAGCACACCCCTCCTCGCTGCCCCGCTCCCTGCAACATCGTGTACATCCTCGATCTGGGGGCATCCCCATCGCTGATGTTAGTATGACGTCAGTGTGAGGCTGTTCATCCCTTTTATTTTATTCATTGTATTTTTAAAATTCATTTCTAGAAAAAGAATAATCCTAGGTGGACCCAGATTTTCAGGATTTTAACATTTTCCTAAAATGTTTTCAAAAATTATTAAAAATATGACATGTGGGTCTAGATGGAAAAATGATATATATATATTAAAAAAGTGTTTAATTTTATTTTTAAATGATTAAAAATTGGGAAAAATTCCTACCTAATTCATTTTAAATCAGAAAAATATGTATAATATATCAAAATGATCCGAAAAATTAGATATTGCTTTTAAAGCCATAATCATGCACTGTTAAGCAACTTCAACTATCAAGTATATTATAAGAACAAAATGAACCTCACAGGTGTTTCCGGGTTTTTTCCTAAATTAGGGTTTGCAACCCTCGAATCTTGTTAAAGTTATCAAGCATGTATCAGGGTTTCATTTCAGCACCCTTTAACATGCCATATCATCATTCTTGCTTGAGCATTGCATCGATGACATGAGCTTTTATAGTGTCCCCTTCTTTTCCTATATAATTCGAGAATGAGTCCAAGGTCGAAGTTAGAGATCAACACCATCGAAGATAGAAGATCAATACTTGACCAACTATGATCAAGTCAAGTACAATGCTTCCGAAGACATATATTCTGGATATCAACAGGCAAAGGCAAGAATAGCCCCACCATGGTATAATCCTATGTTTTCTAAAGTATTTGAATTCTTTCCATGATGCATACGATTCTACTATGGTCTTTTGTCGATAGATATAGTATCCAATCTATTGCATTACTCCCTTTTGAAGCCTATATTACATCATTCACTACTCCTAGCATATCTAGGTTTTCCTTGTGAGCATAGCCAAAGCTTCTATATGTGTCATGCTTAGGTGTTGAGTCTGATCCATTCAGAAGATGTATCAGAGATGCAAATGAATCTAATGATGAGGTGAGATCAATGATGATGGTTAAACATGTTATGGATTGTATGGGAGGCCATGGTAGGATGTAATTTTTGTAGTCCCATACACACCACGCCTAGGATCTGAGTTCTTGCCTTTGGAACCAAGACCGAGGGTACAGCCACACAGAGGCTTGGGAACCCCTGACCCTAACTTGCCTTATTTGGTCAGCGTAGTTTAAGATTTTGATTTTGCATGCGCATGGAAATGTTGGAAATATGCCCTAGAGACAAATGGTAGTAAGGACTATTATCATATTTCATATAGTTTATGATTAAGTTTTATATCATGCTATAACTATATTGAGTGGAAACATCAATACACGTGTGATATACAAACAAACCAGGGGTTCCTAGTGAAACTCTAGTCACTGGTTCATTGGTCAACAGATGATCATGTTTCCTGATTATGTGGCATTTATGCCAGTTGGAAATAAGGTCATCTCATTCTGACATGATTGCCCCGGTTCAAACGACGAAAGGTCTTCGTGGAACGCACAGGGGTCACATGGCCATCCAGGTCCCTCTGTCGATGAGTGTCCCGACCATGTCTGGAGTGTTCCCGAACCGTGGGGTACCACGCTTAAAGGCTTGATTATGCTTAGAGAGTGTTTATAGGATCGGTAGAATCGCCGAAGAATAGTAGGGAGAAAACCAGAAGGGTTTCGGTAAGTCCGGAGGATGTCCGGAGTGGAGGTGGAAGGTGTTCCATGGCCACGGAGATTGAATAATATGTGAATGAATGTTAAATGTTGATTTAATCATTTATTCATAATTATGTAATAAATAGAAAAATCAATTAAGGGTTAAAAAGGCTTAATGGGCCAACTCCGGAGGGAGAGGGCCCATTAGGGGAAAGGAGAGAGGGAGAGGGGCCAAGGGGGCTGGCCGGTTGGGCCTAGCCCCCTGTGGGGCCCACTACATGGCCGGCCACCCCCTCCTCTCCTTTAGTCCCACCCCGCGACTTTGAGGGAGGTAGTACCTCCCCTCCCCCTATATATAGTGGGGTATTTGGCCTAAAAAATACACCAATAATCAATAAAGGTCTCCCCACTTTTGGGAGGACCTCCAATTGATATTTTCTATCTCCCCCTCTCGTGGATCGTGGTCCCAAGTCCGACTGCATGAGCGAGACATCTTCACTGTGAACGTCGGCTGCGGGATTCAGATCTGGGAGCTCTACTTCCGCAACTGCTGCGGGATCGGGGAAGCGGGAGTCATCGTCAGGCACCGGATGTGTGTAAGTCCCCGCGAGGTGTCGCACTTGAGGCACTCAAGTCGTTGGAGCCAGAAGGAGCGCAAGGACTTCATCACGACCTTGAGGTCGGCTTCGGCTCGTCTACATCAACCATGCTCTCCTGAGCGTTGACAACGCTTTTCGGTCTTCAAGGGTAAGTTAGCGAAAAGCCCCTCCCATTACTGTATTATTAATAGATAGGTCCTGGCAGCTTCAGGGGTTCAGGGGCGTAGGGTAAAATTTATTGTTTTCATACGCGGAACCCTTACAGTGGTATCAGAGCTAGATCTATGCGTAGTAATACTAGTACGGGTAGAACACACGAGATGTAGCGTGTGGGCATTGTTCTTTTAGTTGTTACCCTCCCATGTGTACTTGTGTATACCGCGGTAATGCTTGATGAAGCGGCCCCCAACTGACTTTACGCGTTCATTCGCGAGACTGATCCACGCTTGACATACGGCTTGTACTGTATAAAGTGGCTTAGGGGGTGTCTGTCTCTCTCGCATTAGTTGGTATGCCATTTGCAACGGAGGGCCCCGAAAGGGGTGTAGTAGAGACAACTAATTTATCAGCGTTGTGCTGAAAGTTCGTAGGTACGAACGGTTCTTGTGCGAAAGCCCATTCAGCCATGTAAAACATGCAAAGATAAAGTAGAGGCGTCTAACTTTGTTTTGCAGGCGGCGTTGCTTTGTGATATGGTTGTGGCAAAGGTAAAGTAATTACCTTTTGTTTCATAGTAGTAGATAGTCACGATAATGATGAACTACCACGCCGGAATGACACCGGTACCACGGTGTCTCTGGTAGCCGGAACCTAGCGGAACCCGGTGACGACGGATGGAGATCACGACGTGAAGGACCATATCACATAGCATTAACATTCAATGTTATTGTTTGTATGTCTTATTGTGTGCTAGTATTAGATACTCGACGATAGCCTAATAAGATGATCCCTGTTAAAATTACCAACGTTTGTGTTCCCCCTTATTGTGCACCACCAAGAAATTTCTTCGATATGAGGCGATCCAGGGTTACAGGCATGGGTGTCATACATATCTACGTTCACATAAAGTGGGTGTAAGCGATGTTGCACAGCGAATACACTAAGGTTGAGTTCGCGGGCCTAGCATGTTAGACAAGCATGGCCTCGGAACACGGATGGTCGAAAGATCGAGCACGAGTCGCATGAATGATGTGACCGACGTTTAGCGTCCACCCTTGAACCCACATTGATGGCCGTGACGATCGGGGGAGATGTGGCTGATAGGGGTCGTGTTATCACTAGGAATCCTTTTGGGGATAGGTGTTTCTGAGTGGAGTTATTATTAACTCATTTAATTATAAACTTAGTCTAAATTCCTTTTGCAATTATAAATGTAGATGGGACCTTTCGTGTTGACAATTGAATGGTTAGAAGGGGAGAAGCTCATATTAGATGGATCGAACTTCTCCATTTGGGTTGTGATGCGCTCGACGATCGACGTAGAGCTCGTTGGGAACCCCAAGAGGAAGGTATGATGAGTACAGCAGAAAGTTTTTCCTCAGTTATGAAACCAAGTTTTAATCGAACCAGTAGGAGCAAGGAAACAGCCCAAAGGTGTTACTAGCTGAGCTTTGGCAGGGCGCACTACCGGTGCTAGTAGCAACATGGAGACCTGCACAACACAACCACATAACTTTGTCCCCAACTTGCGATGAGGTTGTCAATCTCACCGTGTTTTGCGGAAAACAAAGGATTAAACGTATCGAATGGAAAGAAGTAAAAGTTTGCAGAAAGTAAACACAAAGCAGAAACAGTCTATAGATTGTATGTAAAGACAAAGGACCGGGATCCATAGTTCAATAGAGGTGGCTCTCCTTAGATAGATAACATGTTGGGTGAACAAATTACAGCGGGGCAATTGACAAACACCGAGAAAGCAATACATGCATATACTAATCATCTTGACTCCTTTGAGACTTGATTGGGCATTACAACATAATACATAGACCGCCATCCAACTGCATCTATGACTAATAATCCACCTTCAAAGTTATCATCCAACCCCTCCAAGATTAAGTTGCAAGCAGATTATTGCTTCTGAACTGCGTGTAAAGTAAGCGAGACGATTGTTCTATGAACAAAGGATTGTTGTTTTCTCCTAGTAGCAACAAAGACATCTAGTACCTTAGAGATTTACATCACTTCCCAGTTACGGATGCATGAACCCACTATCTAGCATAAATACTAACTCTTGGAGTTGCTAGCATCTACTTGGCCAAGATAGCTACTAACAACAGAAAGCATGCAAGATCTCAAATAACAAAGACCTGATAGAATCAACAATCAATCTGAAATAGAATCTCAATATCCATCGGATCCCCGCAAACACAACATGTATGGATTACAAATAGATGATCTTGATCATGAACGGAGCTCACAAGATCTAAACATGAAAGCACAAAGGAGGAGAAACCAGCCATCTAGCTACTACATGGATCCGTAGTCCAAGCATGAACTACTCACGCATCACACCAGAGGCTTGCATGGTGATGAAGAAGGCCTCTAGGGTGAATTCCCCTCTCTGGCAGGGTGCCGGGAAGAGCTTCAGATCCCTCCCGATCTAGGGATGGAGATGATGGCGACTCTGAACTCTTCGTGGATTTTGATCGGGTACTTAGGGTTTTGTCCCAGGGCAACTTATAGGCGGAAGGAGAAGCCGAGGGGTGCTGGGAGCCACACCACCTGGCGTGGGCGAGGCCCCGCCACGCGCCAGGTGTGGTGGCTCCTGCCCTTCTCCGCCTCGTGATTCGGCACTTGATCCTTCCGGAAAAATAGGCATTTTGGCTTTTGTCTCGTCCAATTCTGAGAATATTCATTTCGACTTTCCGGAACCAAAACAGCAGAAAACATGCACGGTGGCTGGTTTGTCTTGTTAATAGGTTAGTCTAAGAAATCATATGAAAAGTACTCCAAAGTTGGAACAAAACACAAGAAAGTGGATAAAACCAAGCATGGAACACCAAAAATTATAGATACATTTGGAATGTATCAACATCCCCAAGCTTAACTCCTGCTCGTCCTCGAGTAGGTAAGTGATAAAAATAAATAATTTTTGAGGTGACATGCACCATGAAAGACTTGATCAAAGTATTTGCAAAACACTTAAATCTGGGATCATAATACTTCAATCATAGCATGAAAGACAAAGTTCTAGCAATAGGCAAAGAAACTATGATGCAACATGAAAAGGCACAAACAAAAGATTCAAGAATAACATGCTTTGCAAGACGTTTGTTTGTTTCACATAAAGAAAACATAGCATAAAAGTATTCAGCGTGTCCCTCAATAGAGTAGCAAATATAAATGCATAGGACACCTTCAAAGTTCATAAGAGTGACTAGATACAATAGTTTAAAATAAGCAATAACAAGTTATGCATCAATCAACTAGTCTTGGGACAATACACATAGAACTAAGAATGGCCACTATTCTCTCAAAGTAGGTGCATAAAGATAGAAGGTGGAGACTCAATATAATGGTGGAAGAAAAGCCTTTTGTAAAAGGAAGTAGGGATTCAAGTCTCATAAAGAGCTTCCAAGAATTATGGTACTTATAGATTTCAGCTCTCATTGCCCCTATCATAAGCATCTTGAAGGTGATTAAGGTTAAAGTGATACAACTAAGAGGATATACTTGACAAGTTATAAACCGAAATCTCATGCCCCTTACTTACGAAGACCGAACCTCATGCTACTCAACTTTAGTCACAAGTAAGCTCTTGTCATTGTAAGTACATATGTATCATAAAGAACCGCCAACGGGGTACCCCTTGCACATGATAGGGGAGCTTTTCCATAAGTAAAATGACAAGGGAGGCAGACAATGAGCATCTCAGCGATCTTTTTATTTGCTATTTGCATAGGTTTTTATTGAGGATGATTCATAGAGTGCTCATTATGGTGATGCTGCAAGTTTCCACCATGATTAGGCATGGCTTAGCTAGCGGCCCAGGCGTTTCTCTAACACACATACAAACTCCATGATCTTACAAGTTCCACTTTTATTTCACACCGCCGGGATCCGTAAGCAAAACAACATGATATCAACGGGGTACAAAGTACAAGTGCAATGTTGAAAGTGTTCCCCATGAAACATGGTTCTGCTAATTTCAACTTATAAAGCGTAAGCATATACGCAACAAAGAAGGACCCAATGGTTCAAGTTTATTAGAGGCAATAAAGTAAAGTGTGCCATCAAGTTCGTGAGAGCTTTAATCACTAGTTTTCTCATAACAAGTGAAAGGTAGACAAAAGCATGAATATACTTGGAATAGCATAAGCTAGTAGATAGGTATGGTGGACTCTTTGGAAAAACTTGGTTTAGGGAGTTGGATGCATGAGTGGAACTCATACTTGGTGGTGGAGGCTAGCAAAAGACTGGGAGCGACAAACTAAGAGAGCAATAATGGCCATAATCATGTAGAGCGACAAAACATCATTGATCAAAGCATAAAGTGATACTACAAGTTGAAAACTAAAGGATCATAAAGGCTATGGTGACTTGTGACGGTCATAACATGGTGTGAGCATGTGCCAAGTCAACCCAAATAAAGCATCAAAGGAAAATACCACTATACTATGCTTTAATATGCTAAAACAACGCATGATTCATCCAAGGCACATTAAGAAATCTCAATTGTTTATAACAAGTCATGCTACAGCAAATAATACTAAGAATAAAGCCAAAACAATATCAAGCATGGCATGACAAAGCATAGCCACAGTCAAAAACGAGCTCTTTTTACCACATAAGCATGAGCTTTCTTACTCTTTTCCAAACCAAACCAAACTAATTACAAACCAAAGTATGAAAGAGGGGGTCCAACCAATTTATTCAGAAAACTAAGCAAACCAAGCAAACTAAAAACCAAAACAAAAACGAAAAAGAAGACGCTCCAAGAAAAACACAACTGTGCATGAAACAATAAAAATGAAGCGTTTGGAAGAAAGCTGGAATTTTTATTGATGAAGAAGGGGATGCCTTGGGAATCCCCAAGCTTTTATGCTTGTACTTCTTGGATATTTCTTGGGGTGACATGCGTGGCATCCCCAAGCTTGAGCTTTAGTCCATCCTTCATCTCATTACTCATTTCTTCCATACACCTGAAAATTTTCCTTCATACAAACCTTCACACAATCTTTATTAGCAACATTAGTGCACTCCAGATAAATAAGTCTCAAGGTTCAGTTCTAACACCAAACTTCCATTAGAACACTATATACTGTAGCACTTCCCTAAAAAAGCTCAATTCCCCAAAAGAACTCAAGAAGAAACCAACAAGAAGCAAATGCAGAAAATGGCAGAAATCTATCAAAACAGACCAGCAGGTAAAGATGAATTTTTTAGAAGACCTTCTGTTGCTCAAATCAAAACGTGTTGAACTAACGAAAGTTACATAACAACCTGGGGCGGAAGCAAAAAAAATTACAGCTCAGTCCGACGTACGGATCTCTCTCAGGATTTTTTATGGTGAAGCACAGAAATCTGTTTCGGGCCAGCAACTTTCCCAATCATTACTTCACTCTCATTAGAGGTTACTCTTGGCACAAAAAGAAAATAAGAAGGATAAGGAGCGGTTATTACAGAGGTAATAACTTCCAAGACTCATCTAAAACTCTTGGGTTATCTCCCAACAAGTACTTTTCTTTAACGCCTTTAAGTTAGGCATAAGAAGCAAGAAAAAGGATCAAGTGTTCTCAAATGAAGAAGCATTAAGACCAAATTTGGTTTTCATAGGAGAAGCAAAAGAAATCTTTTCTCTCTTTTTAGGGAAGTGTTCTATACCTTTCTTGAGTGGGAGTTGATATTTAATGGTGCCTTCTTTCATATCAATGATGGCACCAACAGTTCTAAGAAAAGGTCTTCCCAAAGTAATAAGACAAGAAGCATTGTATTCAACATCCAAAACATAGAAATCAACAGGGACATAGGAATCGTTAACCATAATAAGAACATCATTAAGACTCTGTTGGAATTATGCCCTAGAGGCAATAATAAAGATGTTATTATTATAATTCTTGTTCATGATAAAGTTTATATTCCATGCTAGAATTGTATTAAGCGGAAACATTAATACTTGTGTGGTTTGTGAACAACACCGTGTCCCTAGTACGCCTCTATGGACTAGCTCATTGATCAATGATGGTTAAGGTTTCCTAACCATAGACATGAGTTGTCAATTGATAATGAGATCATATCATTGGGAGAATGATATGGTGGACAGACCCTGACTAAGCGAAGCAATTAGATCGTGTCATCGTGTTCGTCTTTGCAAAGCTTTACTTATGTCAAATATTGTATTCCTTAGACCATGAGATAATACAACTCCCTGGTATCGGAAGAAAGCTTTGAGGTCATCAAACGTCATCCTATGAGAGGGTGATCATAAAGGTGTCTCTCAGGTGATCGGAAAGTATCTGTTGGGTTGTATGTATCGAGATGGGATTTGTCCCTCCCAAGTCGGAGAGATATGCTTCGGGCCCACTCGTGTCGATATCAACACCGCTTGCAAGCATGTGGTTAAGGAGTTAATCACAAAGTGATATCGGATTACGGAACGAGTAAAGTACTTGTTGTGAACGAGATTGAACTAGGTATGACGGTACCGACGATCGAATCTCGGGTAAGTAAAATATCGCGAGACGAAGGGAATATATATATGGGATTGATTGAATCCTGGCATCGTGGTTCATCCGATATGATCATCGATGAATGTGTGGGAGTCAATATGGGTTCCCAGACCCCGTTGTTGATTATTGATAGAAGATCATGTCTGCATATTCTCGAACCCGCAGGGTCACACACTTAACGTGTCTTGACGCTAGGATAGATTGGATACTTGGTTTATGAATTTTTGTTTGGAGTCTCGGATGGGATCCGGGATATCACGAGAGGTTCCGGAATGGTCCGGAGAATAAGATTCATATAAGGCAGTGCAGTTTTTGGAGTTCGGAATTGTTCCGGGTTAATCGGTATTGTACCGGAAGCTTCTAGAACCTTCCGGAAGGGGGCCAACGTGGTCCCACCTTCCGGGAGGGGGCATGGGCCTATGAGGGAGTGTCCTGGCCGCATTGGGCCAGGGGCACAAGGCCCCATAGGGCCCAGCCGATCCTAGAGAGTTTAAATCGTTTAAACTAGAGATAAGATAAGATAGGATTTCTAGATAAGCGAGAGTTTAAATTGTTTAAACTAGAGATGTCTTGGAGGAGAGGCTAGGGCTGGCCGCACCCCCCTCTATATATAGAGGGCTGGTGCGCCCCCTCTCACACCCCCCTTACACCTTCCTCCAAACCCGGTTCTCACGCCTTCCTCTCTCCCTCCCGACTGTTTGTGGCCGAAGCCTGCAGAAATTCTCCACCATATACACCACGCCGTCGTCTGTAGATCCAATCTATCTCTCCACCATACTTGCTGGTCCGAGGAAGGAGGAGACGTCGAGGTGCCGCACGTGTGCATCTCACGGAGGCACCGCCACTTGTGGTGCTAGATCGGATCGGATCGCGAGGAGGAGAAGCGAGTACGACTACATCACCCACGTTCCGACGAACGTTCCGCTGTGTGAATCTTCAAGGGTATGAAGATCTAATCCAATCTCTCTCGTTGTTTGCATCTCCTAGATTAGATCTTGGCTTTCCCTCTGTTCGCTTCCATAGAAAATTTTGATTTACTATGCTGCGAAACCCTTCAGTGGTATCAGAGCTAGATCTATGCGTAGATGTGATTCATGAGTAGAACGCAACATGGTTGTTGCGGGCGTTGATGTTTTCTGTTGCAAGCCTCTTGTTCGTGTTCTTCTTATGACGCGGGATAGTGAGATTGAAGCGGTCCAGGCCAACCTTACGCGACGTCGTTCGCGAGACCGGCTCCGCACTTGACATGTGGCTTGTACCACACATGCGGCTGGTGGATGTCGCTCTCACTATAGTTGTCATGGGATTAACATCGGAGTTCGGCAACCATAATATCACCGTTGTGGCTTTCCGTAGGTAAGAATCGTTCTTAGCATCTACTCCCATGAGCCACGTAAAACATGCAACAACAAAGTAGAGGCGTCTAACTTGTTTTTGCAGGGAGTGTTTTCTGTGATATGGTATGGCCCAAGATGTGATGTGTATATTGTATGCGATGATCATACTTTGTAATGTTTCACGACTTGCATGTCGATGAGTACACAACCGGCAGGAGCCATATGGTTGTCTTTATAATTGTGTATGACCTGCGAGTCAACTTCTTATACGCCATGTAATAGCTTTACTTTATCGCTAAGTAGTTAGCAATAGTTGTAGTTGCTATTCGTGGTGGAGGCAATCATGGTGGAGTGATGGAGATCATGCCGGAATGCACAAGATGGAGATCATTGCGCGAAGATTGGCTATACCATGTCACATAAAGTTATATGCATGTGATGTTTATCCTTTTTTGTATCTTATTATGCTTAGATCGCGACGGTAGCATTATAAGATGATTCCTCACTTAAAGATCAAGATAAAACTATGTTCTCCCCATGTATGCACCGCTAGAAAGTTAAATCGTGTCCAAGCATCACGTGATGATCGGGTGCTATAGACTCTACGCTCACATACAACGGGTGCAAGCCAGTTTTGCACACGCGGAAATACTTGGGTTTGACTTGACGAGCCTAGCATGTACAGACATGGCCTCGGAACACATGAACCGAAAGGTTAAGCATGAGTCATATGAATGATATGATCGACACTTCGTTGTCCACCATTGAAGCCACATCTCTTCTCGTGAAGATCGGATTAGGTGTGGTGAATTTGGATCGTGTTCACTAAGCAACTTGAGGGATGTTGAATTTAGTGGGAGTTCATCTAGTAATTTGATTAAGTTGAACTATTTATCATGAACATAGTCTAAATTGTACTTGCAAATACTATAGATCACATGGCCAAGTCCAACTTCAACTTCAACGCTTTTCTTTGAGAAAGAAAAGCTTAGAAACAATGGGTCTAACTTCACCAACTGGTTCCGCAATCTAAGAATCATTCTGTCTGGCGGACAAAAGGACTATGTCCTTGAGAAAGCGTTAGGTAACCCCCCTGCTGCAACTGCGCCGGCTGATGAGAAAGCCGTCTATCAGTCGCGCAAAGATGATTATGGTGTGATTAAGAGCACCATGTTGTTTGCTATGGAACCGGAACTTCAAAATCGTTTTGAAAACTATCCCGGCCCCTTTGAGATTCTCAAAGAGTTGAAAACTATGTTCCAGACTCAGGCCCGTTCTGAGAGATATGAGATCTCCGAGAAGTTCTTTAACTGCAAGATGGAGGAAGGGAGTTCCGTTAGTGAGCACGCCATTAAGATGTCGGGCTACACTCAACGCCTTGAGCAACTGGACTGCAAGATTCCAGAGGAGCTCAAGATTGACAGGGTTCTGCAATCACTCCCTCCCAGCTACAAAAGTTTTGTAGTGACTCATAATCAGATTGGTTCCACTGATACGATCACCGAGCTCTTCGCAAAGCTGAAGGCTGCGGAGGTGGACATCAAGAAGGATAATCATGTGTTGATGGTCAACAATCCCTCCTTCAAGAAAGGTAAAGGTGCAAAGAAGCCCTTCAAGAAAGGCGGCAAGCGCGTTGCCCTGCTGAGAAGAAGCTCAAGTCTGGTCCTAAGCCGGACACTGAGTGCTTCTATTGCAAGGACAAGGGTCACTGGAAGCGCAACTGTCCGAAGTACTTAGCGGACAAGAAGGCTGGCACCATCAAAGGTATATTTGATATACATGTTATTGATGTTTTCCTTACTAGCCCTCGTTGTAGTGCCTGGGTATTTGATCTGGTTGATTGCTAATATTTGTAACTCAAACAGGAGCTACGGAATAGAAGAAGGCTTGCGAGGGATGAGGTGACGATCGCGTTGGCAACGGATCAAGAGTTGATGTGATGGCGTGACGCTCTCCTTAGTTTTACCTTCGGGATTAGTTTTAAACCTTAATAAATGTTATTATGTGCCTGCGTTGAGCATGAACATTATTTATGGATCGTGTTTATTGCAAGACGGTTATTCATTTAAATCGGAGAATAATGGTTGTTCTATTTATATGAGTAACATCTTTTATGGTCATGCACCTCTTGTGAATGGTTTATTTCTTCTAAATATCGAAAGGGATGAAACACACATCCATAACATTGAGGCTAAGAGATGCAAAGTAGATAGTGATAATACTACTTATTTGTGGCACTGTCGTCTAGGTCATATTGGTGTAAAGCGCATGAAGAAACTCCATTCTGATGGACTTTTGGAGTCTCTTGATTTTGAATCATTTGACACATTCGAACCATGCCTCATGGGCAAGATGATCAAAACCCCGTTCTCCGGTATGATGGAGCGAGCAACGGACTTGTTGGAAATCATACATACCGATGTATGCGGACCGATGAGTGTTTCGACGCGCGGTGGATATCGCTATTTTCTCACTTTTACCGATGACTTAAGTAGATATGGGTATATCTATTTAATGAAACATAAATCTGAAACGTTTGAAAAGTTCAAAGAATTTCAGAATGAAGTGGAGAACCATCGTAACAGAAAGATCAAGTTTCTACGATCCGATCGTGGGGCCGAATATTTGAGTTATGATTTTCTCACGCATCTCAAAGCAAGTGGAATCGTTTCACAACTCACGCCACCGGAACACCACAGTATAATGGTGTGTCTGAGCAGCGAATCGAACCCTATTAGATATGGTCCGATCGATGATGTCTCTTACTGATTTGCCGTTATCATTTTGGGGTTATGCATTAGAAACCGCTGCATTCACTTTAAATAGGGCTCCATCTAAATCCATTGAGACGACACCGTATGAACTGTGGTTTGGTGCTAAACCTAAGTTGTTTCTTAAAGTTTGGGGATCT
This sequence comes from Avena insularis, assembly GCA_023614405.1. Lineage (NCBI taxonomy): Eukaryota > Viridiplantae > Streptophyta > Magnoliopsida > Poales > Poaceae > Avena > Avena insularis. The sequence continues at coordinate 410,852,339 of CM042688.1, read as the reverse complement.
GAAGCTTACGTCAAGAAGTTGATGCCGACAAGCTCGAACCCAAAGCGAGAAATGCGTCTTCATAGGATACCCTAAGGAAACTATTGGGTATACCTTCTATCACAGAATCAAGGCAAAGTGTTTGTCGTGAAGAACGGTTCCTTTCTTGAGAAGGAGTTTCTCTCGAAAGAAGTGAGTGGGAGGAAAGTAGAGCTAGACGAGGTTATTGAACCTTCTCTTGAATTGGAGAGTAGCGCGCACCTGAAATTGTTCTAGTGCCTTTGCACCAACAATAGAGGAAGCTAATGACAAGGATCATGAAGCTTGGACGATCTGCTGCTCTTGAACGTCGCAGGTCGACAAGGTCGTGTGCCCTCCCGAGTGGTACGGCAACCTGTCTTGACTGCCTTGTTAGTAGAAGACAGCGAACCTACGAACTATGAGGAAGCGATGATGAGCCCGGACTCGAGAAATGGCTAGAAGCCATGAAATCCAATTGGGATCCATGAGCGAAAACCAAGTATGGACTTTGGTGGACCCTCCTAGCGACCGAAAGGCCGTTGAGTGCAAATGGATCTTCAAGAAGAAAACGGACGCGGATGGTAATGTTACCGCCTATAAAGCACGGCTTGTTGCGAAAGGTTTTCGGCAAGTTCAAGGTGTTGACTACGATGAGACTTTCTCTCCGTAGCGATGTTTAAGTCCATTCGATTTTATTAGCAATTGCTGTGTTTCATGATTATGAAATATGGCAAATGGATGTCAAGACCGCTTTCCTCAATGGCAACATTGATGAAGAGTTGTATATGATGCAACCGAAGGTTTGTCGATCCTAAGGATGCTGATAAAGTATGCAAACTTCAGCGTTCCATTTATGGATCAAGCAAGCATCTCGGAGTTGGAACCTTCGTTTGATCAAGTGATCAAGAGCTTTGGATTTGTTCCAAATTGCTCTGAAGCTTGCATCTACAAGAAAGTGAGTGGGAGCTCGGTGGCGTTTCGGTACTATATGTGGATGACATATTGATTATTGGAAATGACATCAACATGCTTAACGATGTGAAGAGTTATTTGAACAAGTGTTTTCAATGAAAGACCTAGGTGAAGCTGCTTATATATTGGGCATCAAAATCTATAGAGATAGACAAAGACGCTCGATAGCTTTAAGCCGAGTACATACCTAGACAAAGTTCAAAAGGTTCAGAATGGATAAGGCATTGAAAGGTTCAGTGCCTATGTTGTCGTAAGATATTGAGCAAGGCTCGATGTCCATACGATAAATGATAGGGAAGCTATGAGCAAAGTGCCTTATGCCTCGGCCATAGGTTCCATCATGTATGCCATCTGTGTACTAGACGGATGTGTCTAATGCTCTTAGTTTGACGAGCAGATATCAAAGTGATCCGAGTGGAACATGGACAGCCGTGAAGAACATCCTAAGGTACCTAAATAGGACTAAAGAAATGTTCTTAGTCTATGGGGTGATGAACAGCTGTCAGAAAGGTTACGTCGATGCTAGTTTCGACACCGACAAGGATGATTGTAAATCTCGACGGATACGTGTATATTTTGAATGGAGGAGCCTGTGAGCTAGAGAAGCTGCAAGCAAAGCGTGATCGCGGGATCTACATGAGAAGCGGAATACATGGCTGCCGCAGGTCAAGTGAAGGAGTTTGGATCGAAACTTCATCATCGAGCTTGGCGTGGTTCAAGTGCATTGGACCCACTGGAGATATTGTGTGACAACACTGGCGCCATAGCACTCGCTAAGGAACCAAGATATCATCCAAAGACCAAGCATATCAACCGCAAGTTTCATATAATCCGAGATTATATAGCAGATGGAGATCTGAAGATCAGCAAAGTACATATAGATCTGAATGTTGCAGATCCATTGACTAAACCTCTTCCACGTGTAAAACATGATCAGCACCTTAGTACCATGGGTGTGAGATTGTTGCCAAATGTAAACTAGATTATTGACTCTAGTGCAAGTGGGAGACTGTTGGAATTATGCCCTAGAGGCAATAATAAAGATGTTATTATTATAATTCTTGTTCATGATAAAGTTTATATTCCATGCTAGAATTGTATTAAGCGGAAACATTAATACTTGTGTGGTTTGTGAACAACACCGTGTCCCTAGTACGCCTCTATGGACTAGCTCATTGATCAATGATGGTTAAGGTTTCCTAACCATAGACATGAGTTGTCAATTGATAATGAGATCATATCATTGGGAGAATGATATGGTGGACAGACCCAGACTAAGCGAAGCAATTAGATCGTGTCATCGTGTTCGTCTTTGCAAAGCTTTACTTATGTCAAATATTGTATTCCTTAGACCATGAGATAACACAACTCCCTGGTATCGGAAGAAAGCTTTGAGGTCATCAAACGTCATCCTATGAGAGGGTGATCATAAAGGTGTCTCTCAGGTGATCGGAAAGTATCATTGGGTTGTATGTATCGAGATGGGATTTGTCCTCCCAAGTCGGAGAGATATGCTTGGGCCCACTCGGTAATCGATATCAACACCGCTTGCAAGCATGTGGTTAAGGAGTTAATCACAAAGTGATATCGGATTACGAACAGTAAAGTACTTGCTGTGAACGAGATTGAACTAGGTATGACTTGCAACGATCGAATCTCTGGCAAGTAAAATATCGAGAGAAGAAGGGAATATATATAGGGGTTTGATTAATCCTGGCATCGTGGTTCATCCGATATGATCATCGATGAATGTGTGGGAGTCAATATGGGTGCCAACACCCCGCTGTTGATTATTGATAGAAGATCATGTCTCATATTCTCGAACCAGCGGTCACACATAACGTGTCTCGACGCTAGGATAGATTGGATACTTGGTTTATGAATTTTTGTTTGGAGTCTCGGATGGGATCCGGGATATCATGAGAGGTTCCGAATGGTCCGAGAATAAGATTCATATAAGGCGTGCAGTTTTTGGAGTTCGAATTGTTCCGGTTAATCGGTATTGTACGAAGCTTCTAGAACCTTCCGGAAGGGGCCAACGTGGTCCCACCTTCCGGGAGGGGCATGGGCCTATGAGGGAGTGTCCTGGCGCATTGGGCCAGGGGCACAAGGCCCCATAGGGCCCAGCCGATCCTAGAGAGTTTAAATCGTTTAAACTAGAGATAAGATAAGATAGGATTTCTAGATAAGGAGAGTTTAAATTGTTTAAACTAGAGGTAGGCTTGGAGGAGGCTAGGGCTGGCGCACCCCCTCTATATATAGAGGGCTGGTGCGCCCTCACTCCCCCTTACACCTTCCTCCAAACCCAGTTGCCCTGCTGCCCTTCCTCTCTCCCTCCCGACTGTTTGTAGGCGAAGACCTGCGCAGAAATTCTCCACCATATACACCACGCCGTCGTGTTGTAGATCCAATCTATCTCTCCACCATACTTGCTGGTCCGAGGAAGGAGGAGACGTCGAGGTGCCGCACGTGTGCATCTCACGGAGGCACCGCCACTTGTGGTGCTAGATCGGATCGGATCGCGAGGAGGAGAAGCGAGTACGACTACATCACCCACGTTCCGATTAACGTTCTCACAGGGAATCTTCAAGGGTATGAAGATCTAATACAATCTCTCTTGTTGTTTGCATCTCCTAGATTAGATCTTGGCTTTCCCTCTGTTCGCTTCCGTAGAAAATTTTGATTTACTATGCTGCGAAACCCTTCAGACTCCCCATGACTTTCTTTTTAGCATTATCATCAAGTGGGACATTCAAATAACAATCTTCAAGAGGAGGCAAATCAAGCATATCATAAATCCTTCTAGGCATAATAGAAACACTACTATCAAGATCACACAAAGCTTTGAAATCAAAGTCATTCACTTTCATATTAATGATGGGTTCCCAACCATCTTCTTGCTTTATAGGAATAGAAGCTTTATGTTTCATCTTTTCTTCTTTAATTTTTATGAGAGCATCAGTAATGTGTTTTGTAAAAGCCATGTCCATAGCACTAGCATTAGGAATTTTAGCAAGCTTTTGTAGGAACTTAATAACTTCAGAGATGTTGCAACCATCAAGATCAAAATCAACTTTATCATCTAAAGTAGTAGAACTATTAGTAGCCTCAACACTAGTGGTGGTAATAGTAGAAACACTAATGTTTCTAGCAATTTCATCTTCTCTTTCCCACTTAGCATGTAATTCAGCTAATAGTCTAACATTTTCATCAATTCTTACTTGTATGGCATTAGTAGCTGCAAAGGGATTCTCATTAGTTTTAGGTTTAGCAGCCATTTTATTCAAAGAAGATTGAGCTTCAGCCAAAGATGCTATATTTCTTTCAGCATTAGAGAGTTTTTCCTCAATAGTTTTATTGAAAGCAGTTTGTTTACTAATGAACTCTTTAAGCATAACCTCAAGTTCAGAGGGAGCACTCTTACTATTGTTGTAAGAATTTCCATAAGCATTACCATTGTTGGGAGGGTATGGCTTATAATTGTTGTTACCAAAATTGTTCCTATAAGCATTATTACCATAAGCATTGTTGCCAAAGTTGTTATTTCTTATGAAGTTCACATCAACTTGCTCTTCTTGAGCAACCAAAGAGGCTAAAGGAACATTATTTGGATCAATATGGGCTTTCCCATTAACAAGCATAGACATAATAATATCAATCTTATCACTCAAGGAGGAGGTTTCCTCAACATAATTTACCTTCTTACCTTGTGGAGCTCTCTCAGTATGCCATTCAGAATAATTAACCATCATATTGTCCAGAAGTTTTGTTGCAGTACCCAAAGTGATGGTCATAAAGGTACCTCCAGCAGCTGAATCCAATAGGTTCCTTGAAGAATAGTTCAATCCTACATAAAAAGTTTGGATGATCATCCAAGCAGTCAGTCCATGAGTGGGACAATTCTTTACCAAAGATTTCATTCTTTCCCAAGCTTGAGCAACATGCTCATTATCAAGTTGTTTAAACTTCATTATTTCACTTCTCATGGATATAATCTTAGCAGGAGGATAGTATTTTCCAATAAAAGCATCTTTGCACTTAGTCCAAGAATCAATACTATTCCTAGTTAAGGAATTCAACCACTCTTTAGCTTTTCCTCTCAAAGAGAAAGGAAACAATTTCAGCTTAATAATATCACCATCTATATCCCTATGCTTTTGCATCTCACAAAGTTCAACAAAGTTGTTTAGATGGGAAGCAACATCTTCATTACCAATACCAGAAAATTGTTCTGTCATAACAAGATTGAGCAAAGCAGGTTTTATCTCAAAGAAAGTATTTTCAGCCACAGGTGGAGCAATAGGCGTGCTCATAAAATCATTGTTGTTGGCGCTAGTGAAGTCACACAACTTAGTGTTTTCAAGAGTAGTCATTTTTTTGGGTTTTCAAATAAGAAAAGCAAACAAGTAAAACTAATATTTTTGTGTATTTTCAAGAACAAAACAAGCAAACAAAGCAAAAAGAAACTAAAAACAAAACAACAAAGTAAAGAGATTGGTTATGAGGGACTCCTTGTGAAGATGTCCTTAACTCCCCGCAACGGCGCCAAAAACGTCTTGATGCGCTCGGACGATCGACGAGAGCCTCGTTAGAACCCCAAGAGGAAGGTATGATGAGTACAGCAGAAAGTTTTCCCTCAGTTATGAAACCAAGGTTTAATCGAACCAGTAGGAGCAAGGAAACACCCCAAAGGCATTACTAGCTGAGCTTTGGCAGGGCGCACTACCGGTGCTAGTAGCAACGTGGAGACCTGCACAACAAAACCACAGAACTTTGTCCCCAACTTGCGATGAGGTTGTCAATCTCACCATGTTTTGCGGAAAACAAAGGATTAAACGTATCGAATGGAAAGAAGTAAAAGTTTGCAGAAAGTAAACACAAAGAAGAAACAGTTTATAGATTGTATGTAAAGACAAAGTACTAGGATCCATAGTTCACTAGAGGTGGCTCTCCTTAGATAGATAACATGCTGGGTGAACAAATTACAGCAGGGCAATTGACAAACACCGAGAAAGCAATACATGCATATACTAATCATCTTGACTCATTTGATACTTGATTGGGCATTACAACATAATAAATAGGCCGCCATCCAACTTCATCTATGACTAATAATCCACCTTCAGGTTATCATCCGAACCCCCTCCAGTATTAAGTTGCAAGCAACAGATTATTGTTTTTCGAACTGCGTGTGAAGTAAACAATACGATTGTTCTATGAACAAAGGATTGTTGTTTTCTCCCTCGTAGCAACAGCACATCTAGTACCTTAGAGATTTACATCACTTCCCAGTTACGGAGGCATGAACCCACTATCGAGCATAAATACTAACTCTTGGAGTTGCTAGCATCTATTTGGCCAAGATAGCTACTAACAACAGAAAGCATGCAAGATCTCAAATAACAAAGACATGATAGAATCAATAATCAATCTGAAATAGCATCTCAATATCCATCGGATCCCCGCAAACGCAACATGTATGGATTATAAATAGATGATCTTGATCATGAATGGAGCTCACAAGATCTAAACATGAAAGCACAAAGGAGGAGAAACCAGCCATCTAGATACTACATGGATCCATAGTCCAAGGATGAACTACTCACGCATCACACCGGAGGCTTGCATGGTGATGAAGAAGGCCTCTAGGGTGAATTCCCTCTCCGGTGGTGCCGAAGAGCTTCAAATCCTCCCGATCTAGGGATGGAGATGACGGCTATAGACTCTTTCATAGATTTTTGATGGTGCCTTAGGGTTTTCGTCGAGGGCAACTTATAGGTGGAAGGAGAGGGCGAGGGGTGCCGGCGGCCCCATCACCCTGGCCGGGCGAGCCTGGCCATGGCCAGGTGGTGTGGTGGCTCCCTGGCCCTTCTCCGTCTCGTATTCTGGCACTTGATCCCTTCCGGAAAAATAGGCACTTTGGCTTTTGTCCCGTCCAATTCAGAGAATATTCATTTTCTGACTTTCCTAGAACCAAAAACAGCAGAAAACAGGCAGCTAGCACTGTGGCTCTTGTTAATAGGTTAGGCCAAGAAATCATATGAAAAGTACTCCAAAGTTGGAACAAAACACAAGAAAGTGGATAAAAACAAACATGGAACATCGAAAATTATAGATACATTTGCAATGTATCAGGTTGCCAGTCTCCATGTTCTCCTTAGCGAGAACGACGTGGTCGACTACATACTCGACGAGATGGATTTGGATCAGCCCACGGACCTTGAGACCCTAGAGGAGCGGAAAGACCGCTATCTCTGTCGTGAGATGGCCTCCTATATTTCAGTTGTGATGCGTTTCAGAATGGTGGATGAGCTGTGGCCTTTCGTGGGTGATGTCAACCCTCGTTCGGTGATGCTATAGCTTAGGACACATTTCGTGGAGCAGACACGCATCTGGGAGCATGATTTGATGGGAGACTTCCTCTCCATTAAGATGTAGGAGAACTCATCACTGGACAACCACTTGCAGCACATGCATGATGTGTACATGAGGCCAACATACTTCCTGGACGTCTGGATTACAGGCTCTTTTGCAAATGCTGCTGTGCTGCGGTCGCTGCCACCAAGCTACCAAGCACAAGTCAAGACTTGCGTAATGAGGGGCGACACGGAAACAATGGAGTTCCACCGGTTCATGACACATCTCAGGAATGTGTTGGTTGAACCAGATGTCGCTCAGGTCGTCAACGACAAAGGTATATATTTGATATACAATTTTATAAATGTTATAATCTTGCAAACACAATTGCAGTGTTAAGTATATCTGATACTTGTTCTGTTTTGATGAAAAGAGGGCCTTCTGCATGAGAGGTGCTTGCTAGAGAGGAGGTGACGTTGCGTGTTGATGGCGAGCATGATGATGATGGCCGACGACACTCTCCCTCGACATTTATCATTTAGTTCGTGTTTAGGATGATTAATGTAATCAAGATATTGTGAACTTCTTTAGTGTGTCTCACACTTCATGAGACGATTATTCATATGAGTTTGTAACAAACAGTTGTTCCACTTTTATGAATGATTTCAATTCGTGTTCATATCTTGTTTGATTATGTGTGAATTATCCTTGTTGTTTGAAACTAATTGATAATGTATGAAAATTTGTAAAACATTAAAATGCCTTGTTTAAAATACCCAACTTAATGATATTTCATTAATGAATGAAACCATTGTTTGAATTCGGCAAAATAACTTGAACACCGTGTATTACTTGTATACAAAGTGTTTAAAGAATTGTTAAAAGTAAATACATATTCGATGTATTGTGTGTAAGAAAATGGTAATTATCATTAAATGATTGTTTAAATGTGTAAAGTAGTTTACCAAAGGAAACATGAATATGAAACTATTTTTATTTGATCAAAGTGTTTCATCAACAAAGGGTATAAATATAAAAGAGAATCCAATTACTATGATTTGATCAATAGTAATGAAATTCAACTTTATAAGAATGGCATAAAAGTAATTGTGAAATGCAAATGTGTTTTGAAACGTCAAAATACAAAGCATCACAATGTGATATTAGATATCAAAGGGGTTGAATAGAAGGCACCAAATAGATCGTTGTAGTGTAGATGTAGAGAACATTAGCTTAGAAATAGTTAGCACTCAATTAGAATGTAGTGAACCATTTGAATTCGTGAAAGTTTTGGGTTTATTCGATATAACCAAAACAATAGCAAATAAGTCCTTGTAGTGTATTCATTGGAAACTTTGAGTACGAAATCCATAGCTGAAACCAAAAGGAAAGCAAAACTTGTATTGCTTGGATTTTGGTGCATTCTTGAGAAAGCTCACTTTTAGTGATGTTTCTCGATTATGGAGCAAATGGAAGATAGTGTAAAACATGATGAGGATTCAAAACCCTGCATCAGAGTGTTGAGAAGCGCAACCGAGAATGTTCTTGAATGATTCTCCATACAGAAGGAAAGAATCAATGATTTCGATCATTATGTTTTCCCCACTAGTGTTTTCACTACATGAAGTAGGATTCAAAATGTGATCCATATCTTATATGGAGATATTTGTGAATCATTTTTCATGATTATTGGAATATGACATACCTACGAACTACTAAGGAAATAATGGTAAACTAAATTATGAGAAATCCTAGAAGTAAAATTCCCTTGAGATTAGAAAGCAATTTGTTGCTAAATCTCACAAGTAAAAGGGTTACTTGAATTTTCCTAAATGACTGCAAAGTCATAGTAGGAAAAAGGGGTGAATGACAAAAGCACAATTTGTCAAGTATTGGACAAATTCAAATGAATTTGATTCAAATGTGATAAATGTCTACTGGATTTAAAACTAGTAACAGCACTAGTATCTCATAGTAAATCTCCAAGTTTGATATTTGGTCAAAGGTTTTTGAAGTTATTCAAAAATAGTGATAGGACATGGAATTTGCATAAAATTGAGTGGGAGCTATGAAAGTCTTCCTGAAATAATATGTGATTGACATATTTTTAAGTGGGAGCAATATAAGACTCAAATTCAAATATGTAGGAACATATTTTGAGTGGGAGCTTATAGGAGTAATTCTTTAGTATGTTAAGGCTGAAAGCGCAAATACTTATAAATAATGATTTATAAGATGTAGAAGTTGATAATAGGGGTATTATGATATTATGTAGTATTCCTTAAGGGATTCTGAAAAGTGAAGTTAATTAAGGAACTGGTCCTTAATAACTCAAATTAGGAATAGCATTAAGTTTAACATTAATGGTTGAAAGAAAGAAAAGGATGATTGTCATCCACTATGTTGAGACATAGGTTCTATCTTAGTAAACCATGATGATAACTTAACATAATATATGATCCAGTAAGGAATGTTTAAAAGTCATTAAGTTCGAATCATAGAACGTTGAGCTGAGTTTTGTCCGCAGTGTCTAATAGAGAACTATAGACATATTTTCCAAATCCATAAAGGAAGACATATCTTAAAAGCATAAAGAGTTATGTTATAAGGGAATGTGTTGGAAACTCCTGTAGGTACCAATTAATGTCAAGTGGGAAGCGAGGTGAACAAAACATCGAAAGTTGCACAGAGTGCACTAGTGTTTCGATGAATACATTTATAATAATAGATAAGGGTACCATCTAAAGTGTTGTATAATGTTATGGTGGGGCTAGTTCGCTTTTAACGTAGAATGATGTGTCCCAGGGCACGGTGCCCATGAGAAAGCCCTCAAGGTTGATCTAACGTCATTGTAGGCTCCTGGAATCATGCCTCGTTCTACTGCCATAGCAACAATACATACACACAGATGCTATCATGTGATGATAAAGTATTAATGTCAATCAAGGTGACATTAGTAAGTTGCAAAGGATCTAGGACTGTAAAGTAAAGAACCAAGGCTCAACCTCTTCCATGAGTAAGCATGTTCAGGTTATCGGTTGTATGGTGCCAATGATTGAGAACAAATGCAGCTAGTGTATTTGTACGCTAGTGCAAGTGGGAGACTGTTGGAAATATGCCCTAGAGACAAATAGTAGTAAGGACTATTATCATATTTCATATAGTTTATGATTAAGTTTTATATCATGCTATAACTGTATTGAGTTGAAACATCAATACACGTGTGATATACAAACAAACCAGGGGTTCCCAGTGAAACTCTAGTCACTGGTTCATTGGTCAATAGATGATCATGTTTCCTGATCATGTGGCATTTATGCCAGCTGGAAATAAGGTCATCTCATTCTAAGAATGAGATGATGAACCAATACCCAACCTAAACACTGTGACTCGATCATGTCATGAAGTTCAAGTTACGATGATTAGAAATGGACCCTTGTAGACTATTCCTTAGACCGTGAGGCTATATCAATCATTGTCTCCCGAGAGTGCTTAGATAGCATCAAACGCCATCTGGTAAAACAGTGGTTATAAAGGTGTGTTTAGGTATTCGGAGGAAACCGTAGAGGCAATATAAGTCAAGAGCGGGATTTGTCCGTCCATGTGACGAGAAGATACTCAAGGGCCCACTCGGAGAGGTTATATCCAAAAGCTGCGCAGCGTGTGATTTGATCACGGGGATATCACTTGTCGGAACGAGTCAAGTAGCATTGTTCTGAAACGAGATTGAACACGACATGGTGATGTCATTGATCAGATATCGGGCAATGCAAGTATCGAGAGACAAAGGGAAGAAGACACGACTATCCCGGTTCAAACGACGAAAGGTCTTCGTGGAACGCACAAGGGTCACCTGGCCATCTAGGTCCCTCTGTCGATCATTGGTGCGGGAGTGTCCCGACCATGTCTGGAGTGTTCCCGAACAGTGGGGTATCACGCTTAAGGGCTTGATGATGCTTAGAGAGTGTTTATAGGATCGGTAGAATCGCCGAAGAATAGTAGGGAGAAAACCGGAAGGGTTTCGGTAAGTCTGGAGGATGTCCGGAGTGGAGGTGTAAGGTGTTCCATGGCCACGAAGATTGAATAATATGTGAATGAATGTTAAATGTTGATTGAATCATTTATTCATAATTATTTAATAAAGAGAAAAATCAATTAAGGGTCAAAAAGGCTTAATGGGCCAATTCCGGAGAGAGAGAGGGCCCATTAGGGGAAAGGAGAGAGGAAGAGGGGTCATGGGGGCTGGCCGGTTGGGCCTAGCCCCCCGCGGGGCCCACTAGGGGCTGGCCGGCGTCCACCCCACCCCCTCCTCTCCTTTAGTCCCACCCCGGGACTTTGAGGGAGGTAGTACCTCCCCTCCCCCTATATATAGTGGGGTATTTCGCCTAGAAAAATACACCAATAATCAATAAAGGTCTCCCCACTTTTGGGAGGACCTCCAATTGATATTTTCTATCTCCCCCTCTCTCTCATGACCGTGGTCCCAAGTCTGGACTGCGCGAGCGAGATACATCTTCACCGCGGAGCGCCGTCGCGCTGCGGGATTCGGATCCGGGAGCTCTACTTCCGCAACTACTGCTGGATCGGGGAAGCGGGAGTCATCGTCAGGCACCGGACGTGTGTAACTCCCCGCGAGGTGTCACACTTGAGGCACTCAAGTCGTTGGAGCCAGAAGGAGCGCAAGGACTTCATCACGACCTTGAGGTCGGCTTCGACTCGTCTACATCAACCACGCTCTCCTAAGCGTTGACAACGCTTTTCGGTCTTAAAGGGTAAGTTCGCGAAAAGCCCCTCTCGTTAATGTATTACTAATAGATAGGTCCTGGCAGCTTCAGGGGTTCAGGGGCATAGGGTAAAATTTATTGTTTTCATACGCGGAACCCCTACAGAAAAATGTTTTGAAGATGGTGAACAACATATAGAGCATGGCTGGGGTGAAGGGTTCTGAGGGACTTCCAACTAATGATTCTCGCACATAGGATTGTGACCGAGATGAGAATGTGGCTGACTATAGCACACACGTGGCCCTTTCTGGTGACTCATGGATTATATGAAAGTAAGGTAAAGGTTTTGGTCGATCACCCTCTGCCGACATTCCAAGACAGAGAGTGAAATGTTAACTAGCATTAAGAGAAGGTCAGCACGTGTGGGTAACGTTGTACACCCTTTCAGGGTTTAATATTTTTGAAAAGTCATGTCCACAGTTATGAACGACTTGGAACTAGATTCTAAGATAATATAGAACATTAACCTAATCGTAAAACTTGATAGATCAATGTGTGCTTAAGGATGCTTCCTCGGGGTACGAGGGGGTGATGCTAGTTGAGAGGTGATCATGATTTGGTGGATATTAAAAGATGATGATCATTATAGTTGGAGATATTGCTCTCTTATCTCCTTTTAAAATATTCTGATTAGACAAGCTTCTACTCGCTCTTGTTTTACAAATAAACACAACTTTATGCAAATAACGACATTGACACTGACGAGTAGTTTGGGGTTTTTGGTCAGCATCCTGGAATCTATGGGATAGGATGTCATCATTATGCTTTAGGCCTCTCAGGCTATTTTTCAGTTTGCTTTATTTAATTGCATAATTTGCCTTCCATTGTTTGATGTTTGTGGTTAGTGACCTCTACTTGTAATATTTTGGTCCTCTACCCAGTTATGAGTTTGTTGTAATAATTTTTGTGTTGTAGGTTCACTATTATGTTATCGATTCTCTCACTTCAAACTCTCAAGTTTTAGGATAGGCTTATGTCAGGCTAAGGTCTAGGATTTGTCTAACCCTGATCCCGGGGGTGCTACACACAAACTTGCCTTCCTCCCTAGCCAAGTCCCTCCTTAGGCGGGTGAGGCTCAAGGTGGAATCCTTGTTGGTGTTGGAGAAAGATGTTTAGGGGAACCCGGGCACCCTCTCATTGTCAAGAGCCAGGCAGTCATGTCCGGTAGGGGCGCCTCCGGGAACCCCTCTCTCGCGCGGGCGGCATTGGCGACAGCTGGATCCATCTCACCATAGACTGGTGCACTGGTGGTGTTAGGCATGGCCCCTCCAATAGTGTTGTCCCAGTTACCAGCCTGTGTGGCCCCCTCAGTGGAAGCATCCTCCATGGCTCGCGCAGACTCGGTTGCGCTGCCAGCCCTAGTGGCAAAGTGTGGATCAGGTGATGGGGCGTCCTTAGTAGGGCTCGTAGCCTATTCATCCTCCATACTCACCTTCTTCGCCCGCGGGGCTCCTTGAGAAACATTTCCAACATTAGAAGAGCATCAGGGACCATTGAGATCGTGGCTCACGGAGGATCTTACTCGTCGCAGGGCGCCTAGGCACCTCGCTTCACTCCTCACAGGGCGCGGGCTGCCCTCTCTAGTGGAAACCTCCATGTGAAGGCCCTTACCTTCCAGAGAGCTCCCCTTCTCGGCCTCCTCAATGGTGTGTCCCTCGGGGAGTTATATCCCCTCGGCTAGATCATCGAGGTCCTTATCCTCGAGGCTGCTTCAGGAGGTCTCGATGCGGAATCCACCGGCATCCTCCTCATCGTCAAAAGGAGCAGATACCTTCTTGCATAAGCTCCGCTTGCACTTCAAGGGCCACTCGCCTGCTGTAGCACCCCGGTAAAACCACTACTAGAAAATCACGTGTTGTTTTTATTTTTATGCATCATCTTGACTGCATACTCATGTCATCATGCCATATTGCATTTGAGTATCATCAGGACATCATGCATGGTTTGTCTCAAACTATTTTCCAAAAACCTATCTCATTTTTTAATTATCTCCCTCTTTATTTCAACTCCAAAATCCGGTCCATCAAAATATTTTGTTTTGTCTAAAAACTAATTACAAATAAATATCTATTGCTAAATAAATAAACAAACTATTTTGTCGGGAGGGCAGTTCAACCGGTCAGGCCCGAAGGCCCAACCGGATAGACCAACTACTACCCGGCCTGAAACCCACCTAGCCTCTAACCAAAGACTAACCCTAACACTCCCCACCCCACACAGTATCCTGCCGCCACCACTCGCCTGATACTCGTGCGCTCACACTCCACACCGGCCTTGGTCACAACCCGACCAACCCAAGACGCATCACACCTACCGCTAACACATGCATGCACGCGAGCACCCCCACCCCTGTCACGCCTCCACTACGCGTACACCACCCGGGTCGACCGATGCCCACCCCGCGACCGAAACCGGCCCCACCCTTGGCCTCGATCCACGAAATCCCCACCTACCCCTGCCCCTCACGCGAGCCCCCATCTTCCCCAATCGCCGCCGCCTCCCCGTAGCAACGGCAGCGCGGCGCCGCTCCCCCGAGGCCACCATGTGCGCTCCGCCATCCGCCGCCCTTGCTGGACCTGCCCGCCGTTCTCCGCTGCCCTCTCCCCCTTGGGCCCGCCGCTGTCGTCATCCCTAGCATGGACGCCCAACTCTGTAAGCTCGCCGCATGCGCCTCCTGGCCTGAGTGCCTCCTGCAGGGCGCCACCACCCTCGCCGCAACCTCAGCTCTACACGTCGACGCCCGAGCCCGCGACGGCGAGATCTTGCTCCACCGCCCTGGCCCCGGTGACCTCGACCTCCGCCACCGCCGTGGCCACCCATCTACGTGACCCTGAATCCCGGCATCCTCCTCCCTGCGCCATGGACGCCCACCGAGCTCCTCTTGGAGCCCTGTCTCGGCTGCGCCACCGCCGCCCTGGCTGCTGCCTCTGGCCGCTCTGCGCCTCCCGGCTGCGACCACATCACCGACCTGCCGCTCAAGCCTACTCGCCGGCACCCTTTGTGCCTCGCCGCCATGGAGTTCCGGCAAAAAGCGTGCTCGCCACCTCGCCTTCCTCCCGACGAACTGCTCAGCGCGCTCGCCAAGATCCGGGCATCCGCCTCTTGGAGCTACAAGCCAGGCCAAGTAGGCCCCTACTCGAGTTCGTGCGTCCCTGATGCGCATCTGTCTTCCATCGATGTGATGCGTTTTGGCTCCGTTTGACTGTGTGAACCCGGTACAGTGTGAAGATGGGAGGTTGATAACAAGATCGCCTAACAGACAAGATCCACCAAGAACAACCTGAGGATTCTGACAAGATCTTCCTCGCCGACAAGGCCGACTCGATGCTGATGGTTCCTAGGGATGCACATGGTGCCACTCAAGACCCTTCCCGGATCCGAAGACCGCACGCTCGGCACGCCAAGGTCTCCTTCCCGGAACCACCAAGTACTCCGTCACGGATTCGGTGGCCGAGACCCTAATCTCGAGGCTGTCACGGCATGGATTTCGAGTCGACGAGTTGATGGGTCGTTCTGGGGCAGCTACTCAGAGACTTGTCAAGACTAGTCTTGATTCAGCAAGACTCATGGTTAATACTAAATTACTAATATGTATAATGTAGGATATAAATATAAGGCTAGGGATAGGAGAGTTAGGGAAAACTTGGGCAATTCCTTCCAATGGCCAAGGGAAGTAGAGGGATTGTTACCTGCAGCAGCCGGTGGAGGAGTAGAAGACCACCAGCAGCAGTTGACGGGGATTAGCTCGTGGCGGACAAGGATCTTTTGGCAGAGGAGGAGCTTGTGGAGGAGGTGGCCAAGGGAGAGAAGGCCCAGATGCGTTTTGGCTTTTGGGTTCGAGCGGGGGAAATTGTCTCTGGATCTAGGTTTCATGAGGGGAAATAGGTAGGGAAGGAAAGAATGGAAAAAATTATGACATGTGGGGTCATTTTTTGAGTCGACCGACTCACAAACCTGGACTAGTCGACACTAGTCAAGACTACTCGATCGACTTGATCGACTCATCAAATGAGTCGAGTCGACTGGCCGAGTCGACCTTGCAAATGCGACTCGTCGACTAGTCGTCGACTAGTATTTCGACTTGAAATCCATGCGTCACGGATTCGGTGGCTGAGACCTTGATCTCGAGTATCCTGAGACCGAACCCGAACCACATCGAACCAAGATCACCGAACCCCCTAATGTGTGACCCCGATCCGAGATCCATATTTTTAATGCTATATATATAATTGATGCATATTAAATCATTCATACTCGCATACATATCGTGGTTGTTTGGGGGTATTTAGACAACTCACCTAAATTAAATATGGAGGCCATATGCGGACTTTTCTAGTCTTATATTGGCTTCATTTAAATTTGTGTAGCGAACCGGTGCCATGTTTTGCCTTGTTAATGTAACATTTAAATTGCGGGGTATCTAAACAACATGAACCACCTAATTAATTGTCGAGACCCCGGTTTTGCTTAATATTATCTAATTACACTGCATCTGTGCCATGTCATGCATCATATCACAAACATGCCAAGTCTTTTATCGTAGAATTAAATAGTGTATCTGGTGTTTCTTTTAGTGCTTTGCTTCTTCGCGGATTAGGCTGATGAGTTGATGCGAGTATCGATAAGTTCTTCGGATAATGTATCTTCGGCAGTGTTTCCTAGACAAGCATTCTCCTCTTTTCTACCTATTTCGCCTTTATAGTCTTTACTTCCTCCTGTTGATCTATTGCTATTCGTGTTGCGATTCTTTAGTTTCCGTGTACCATTTATACTCCTTGCAGCCTCTATATTGCCTTGGACACATCCTATTACGTGTTGTTTGATAGACAGTCGGCCTTGCTAGTCATAGTTGCTTACTCAAGTGCTGCTTCGCGTCGTTGATGTTCCACCGTTGTTGGAAGATTATCACATACTTAATGGTGGAGATGCTTAATGGTGGAGATGGTCATGGCTTCAATTACATCTTGATAATTAAAATGCTGGGAATAGATATAACTAATGCAGAGGCACCGGTGGGCAATAGCTAATATTTGGTTTTTAATCGCTCACTTGTGTCCCGTAGGCCACGAGTACTTGATACCTGTTCCTTGACTATCGCATTATCTGCATGTGGGACCATGAATCCCCTTAGCTAGAGCTTGATTCATTTCTTATTTCTTGGGGTCGCAAACTAGTTTGGGGCTTTATTACTATCTGTATTTATGCCATGCTTTACTTCTTTAGTTACGATTGCGCGTGGAGCGCCTGTACTATTTAGGAACGCGGAATGTTTACGCGGTATCGACAAGCCCAGTCACATTTTCGGGTTCCCAGTCGTTTACACCCATTGTCGCAAACCCTGGGTCCGTCTCGGAGCCGGCCAACTTCGTTGCGCGTAGCTTATTGGGGTGCCCCCCTGAAATATTTTATGAATCTTGTGATTGCTTTGTCGTGAGAGTCTTGTTGGGTTTTTATTTGGTTTTTCCGAGGTTGATCATGCGTGTGTTGCTATTTGTGCACCCCTGCAGGATAAATATTTTTGAAAAGCCGTGTCTGCGGTTATGGACGACTGGGAGCACAGTGTCTCGACCATAGACAACTATAACTAAAGTAGTGCTATAAATTTGACTTTGGCATGACTAGTAATTAGCTCCACTATAATGGAATGGATAATAGAAGTGCCAACAACAGCTGGATTTGGGATGTCTCATGCTAATAGTATCTGATTAGTAAGTATTGCAACTACAACAGAATGGTTAACTAAAACTGTCCACTGCTTATGATATCAGGATGACTCGTGCTATCTATATCTGACTAGTTAGTGCTACAACTATAATGGAATTAATAAAACTGCAACCTGTGTGAGTTCCTCGGGTGACTTCCTCGTTTGGTCTCGAGGGGGAATCACCAGGATGGGTATGCTTTGGTGTTACTTTCAGGTTGGTTCCAAATAGGTCTTTCTTATCCCTCTCTAATAGCCGATAGTTGTATCGAGTCTCTATATGTTGTGTAGTGCATGCTTTGCTGCCGCTTTAGTCCACCATACCTATGTAGGCGAGAGCCGCCGAATTCAAGACTCGTTGTGTACTGGCCTCAGTACCGACCGCTCTCTTTTTCACTTGCCCTTTGTCGGCACCCCTTTTGTTTAACAGGTATAAGTTCGACGTCGTTAGCAGGGTTACCCTTCTGGCTTGGCCTGGGCAGGGTTATGGATGCCATTGGTTATTCTTCAGGGCTCTTATCTCAATTTTAATTTTATCCGTACTCGGATGTTGTACTGTTTTCAAGGTGATTTGGATCTTTGTACTGTATATCTGTATTCTTGACTCATTGAGTCGTTGTTGTATATATATGTTCTGTGGGTTCCATCGTGAACTATTGTGTAATGGTATTAATTTGTTTTCCACCCGCACGCGAGTGCCTAGTGGGCATCTTTGTATCGTTTCTATGCGGGTTTGGCGGGAAGTGCTAAATTCTGCATAGGGCCGATTCGAGGGTATTACACCTGCCACATCAACTTCTTTAGTTGCGGCCGCCCCATCAGGGTTCGAAGCGGAAGTTGAATCGCCATATGTCGTGGGCTACCTCACCTCTTGGCTCTGGGCTAGCGGCCCTGCTGCATCAAAGCGAGGCATCCCTCCAAGGATCTTGGCCCTCTCCTCTACCAGCCAATAGTACTATGGGAGGAGCACTTTCCAGACGATAGTCTGCCCCGGGCGTGGACAACAGGTTCTTCATTTCCTTGCTCACGAGGGTCTCCACCAGGAGCCCCCTTGAAGCTTCATCCGGTCGATGTCGCGAGAGTGCACCCACATTCTATTATGATGGTATTGGAGGGGCTCCATCCACCGCCGGAGGAACTCCCAGAGAACTGCCTCTACCTTCAAACTGATGTCATGGAGAACCCCTAGCCACTTGGTGATTATTTCTGCCTCCCGACAGGTGAAAGGCTTGTTGACCCATTCGGGGATCTTCGTCGCTAGATCCATATGAATCACGAGCAGCAGGTTCACCTCGCTAGCATCTACCAACACCCAGCGCCAGCGGTAGTCCTCCACCTTCTTCAACCACTCTATGGCAAGGATCTCGTGTTCTGTGTGCAATGAGATGGACCCAGAACATTTCCATCACGCAGTAAGGTGCAGGTTGTAAAAATGGCGGAACAAGCCCACCGAGGGCTTTATCCTGAGAAAAGCCTCGCAACAGAAGGCGAATATGGCAATAGTAGTGAGGGAGTCCAGCTATAGATGCAACAAGTGAATCTTGTAATACGCCAGGAGGGCGAGGAGAAAGGAAGATAAGGGAGGAATCAACCCCGCATATAGGGTGTGCACGAAGAGGGGATCATGCTGGCTATAAGGTTTTGAGCATTCACCGTGCCATGGTGAATCGTGGTGGCGCCATGTCCATTGGAATCCTCGGCCAACAATTTCTGGTACTTGTGGAGGCTCTTCATAGTGTCAACCCTTGACTCGCTGAGAGTGGGGAAGATTTTCATGGGCTCCTCCTCCTCTTCCTCCTTGACCTGTGGAGGCGCTTTTCCCTTCTTCGGGGCCATTGCTAGAAGGGGCAAATAGAGGAAATATTCTAACGTAGGAGGAGAGATGAGGGCTAGCTCAGGAAGGAGGAGTGGCGACAGAGCAATTAGGAAGAGAAAACCTTCACTGCCCTGGGCCTTATTTTTTAAGCGCTGTCGGGCTGTTACCAAGGAGCATCCACCTATGCGATAGTTGGCGTGTTATCACTCGTTTTAGGCTCGTAGTTATCCAAGCCAAATGGTAAGAACACTTGAAAAGGTCTACTCGGAGGATTATTAATCATCATCGAATGCAGACCATATCAAATCAAGCCATGATCAAGCTTCATAGCAGAATATTCTAGTGTTCGGACAAGGCTCGAAGATTCATATATAGCGGCTTTCACGATAACTCATTTAATATTAGCTCAAAAGAAAAGTGTCAAACATAAAAGTTGCGCATCACACAAAACAAGAAACTTTGCTTTTTGGATCATCTAAATCCGAGATCATATGAATATTCTATGCCCAAAATAAGAAATGGGACTGAGATCACATAGGACAAGTCCTCCCGATTTTAAAAATGTGGCCAAAACTGAGACCATAGAGGACAAGTCTTCGCTGCTCTCAGCATAGGCCAAACCCGGAACTGCTTTTAGAAACAGGTCCAAAAACGCACGAATATCTACTCGCATGAAAAAGTGCAAACCATTATTGTTCTTCATTTTTGCGAGACGAATAACTTTTATTTGAGAGTCATCTTCATCTGAGCAAGTATACGACCTCCAAAATCAAAATATGACCGAACAGAACTAAAATCGTTCGGTCAAAATCCGTGTTTGATACGAAAAATTGGGAAAAGACCATCACAATCTGGTTGGATGGAAACGTGGCCAACATCAAAGTTCTTCGTATTTTCAAGGCGAACAACTTTTTTACGAAATTTTGGTCCAACCTTGATTACTATCTCACAAGTGGTCCGGGCGATTCAGGCAAGTTTTTGACCGAATAGTTACAAAATTCCAGGTTTGCTTGTTCGAGTTGGACCCTAACTAGGGATTTTGACGTGAATCCAACCATATTTATTGCATGGAAAGTCCTGTCGCTCCTTATATACGCGAGGGGTGTAGGACGATTGAACCAAAACTAATCGAACAAACACATCTACTACTTTTTTGTGTTTGTCAACTTTTTATGTCTATCCCTTTTATGTTTCTTCTCGTTCTTCGTCATTCTTCAAGATTAGAGGCTACGAATCCACATGGCTCTAGGCGGCCAGGCCGACCTAGGGAAGCCCATAGCCGCCACGACGCCCTGATGGGGTCCCTTCATAGCGAGCGGGTTCTAGGTCTCAAAAGCGCTTGCCGGACTGCTGTGCATACCGCTCATCCGGTGATCCTCCCTCGGTGCATGCTACCACGCATCACGCTCGGTGCCGAGGGTACACGGTGACGTGTTCATGTGCGAACACACTTTTTGCTGACTTTGCTGGGGACGGATCTTTGAACGGTCTCTAGCCCGTTCTTTCTACGAATCATCAAGAGGCTGGAATCTACTGCGGTATGAATACTCAATCAAGTTATGTGGATGCAAGTAACTCTAATGTCCATGTTTCTACATCTTTTGATATGAGTAGTGTATCAACTATACCTAGTTCTAACTATGTGCAACAGCCGATGCAAAATTATCTACATGCTTTATCTAGTTTTATCAACTTGCGATATGTAAACTCAAATTATCATGCATCAGCAATTCCAGATATCCATATGTCAATGAACAACATGATAAATTCAGTCAATCAATATGAAACACCCGTTGTTAGAAATTTTAATAGCATGCATGAGTATGTTTCATATTTTTATTCATCGGCAAATAACTTGCAACATGTTGATTCACCTTCGCACATACGAATGGACAGAGGAATTGACCAACCTACTACTAACTATTTGGCCAATTATTCTCAGCCATCATATGCTACTCCTTATGTTACTAACTTTTCAGGACCATATGCAAGTGGAGATATTCATAATTTGTCTATGCACCTTCACAATGGTCATAGCCGAATAAATGGGAGTTCAACAAAAGCTCATGTGCAGTCATCTAGTGTTGAAGCATATGGTACGCCCCTTGCGCAATTGCAGAATTTCGGCAACCCATGGCCGAAGGAAACTGAAAGTCCCAGGGGGAGAGCCTATCCAAGTTGGGCCGAGGTTAAAAAATCATGCTATGTACAAACAAATACAAGCCAAAGCTAGCAGGGAGTAACAACGAAGACTTCACTATGCAGACATGCATCAATCAAGTTGAAACCTCTTAGCACTCAGGAAGAAGCGAAGAGAAGAAATCGAGGCACCAAGATTATGAAGCACCCAGGAAGAAGCAAAGAGAAGAAATCGTGGCGCTCCACAAAAAGCGCGACGGAGAAGATATGCAGGAGAACCTTGCAAAGCTTGCAAAGGATCTTCAGAACGTCAATCCCTTCATCCATGCATCAATCAAATTGAAACCTCTACTACACTAAGACAAAAATATCAAGCTTTGCTTTCTAATGAAATTAATGAAGAAAACATCAATGGTTCATCTAGTATGGCTAATTTGGTTATTGAAAAAGACGAATCAAAAAATACATGCGCAAAATCTATTGAATCAAAAGAAGCAAGATTCATTGGTCAAGAGCATGGCAAGCTTAGCAAAACAGTTGTGCTTGACCTACGAGTTCCGTGCCAAAGAAATTAATGATCATCAAGAACTACAAAACATAGATGGACAATGTTTGGTTGATGAAGCACATTACAGTGAAGATGCACAAAATCTAGAAAAGTAATAAGACAAGGCGTTGGAGAATTATCTAGAGGACGAGAAAGATATTATGTAGGTTATGTAACCATCATATGCATCCAACATCTTTAAAGAGGTACATCTAGCAAATAATTTACTTATATTACGATTTGGTCAAAACTTTATAATTGATACATGTGTTAGCAAAATTCTCATAAGATATGAAAGACCAATCAAGAGATGTAATTTATTTGTTAGAAATATAATTCTCGCATAACATATCGGTCAACACATTGTTCCAATTAGGGGGACCAATAGTAACAAATTATTACAACCAAAGTTTCCCCATAGTTTCATTTGCATTTTATATCTACATGGGTAGATTTGTTTATTTCATACTTGGCTAACATTTGGTCTCAAGTGAGACATATGTGATTTAACTTTTCTGGTTTCGGAAACCTAAAGACAAGGTTCTTGTCTCTTGACAATGATGATGCTGGTATAACTGTGTATTCAAAGACATCAGAAGAGAAGTGCAGAAAACAATGCATAGCCTAAGTGGATGATATAAAATTTGAACCATTCGGTTGCTCAATTCCAAAACCATTCTTGCAACAAAATTGGTTAGAAGATAAAAGGTGTACCTCCAGTTTGAGTATGTGTATCATATCTTTGATATATTGCTGAAAATTGATTATATTAGAATTCCTGATCATAATGTTCAACCATCATTACAAGGATGAAAGTATTGCAAGTTGCATGATCCGTTCGAGCATAGTATAAAGGATTGCAACATGTTTCATCAAATAGTACAATCGGCTATTAATAAAGGACAATTGAAATTTGTTGAAAGACAAATTGATGACCAATCTATTTCGATTGGTCTTGATGGATAAAAGATATTACATCGGCTACCTCTAGTCGATCCATATAATGATGGACATGTACACAAGTAATATAATGGCCGCAATAAGCACAAGGGTAAGAAACCAAAAGTCACTTTCGCATAGCTGCTGGAAAAATATAAAAAGGAGAGTGGAGCAAAAAATTCTTATCGACCAAGTAGTGCAAAAGCATCAAGATCACCCCAAGGCAAAAGTCTAAACATAGGATTGGCGAAAGGAGAAATTTAATGCAACAAATCCATATCCTCCTTTTGGGCCACCAATGCCAATGCCAATGCCAATGCCAATGCCATGGATACCTTCCTACGCTGATTTCAATTCATATCCACCATGGGAAAGGTATGATTCACAGCCATATTATCCATCTAATTGTAGATCATCTTACCCACACTATGCAGCTCCAAGAATATCAACATTTGATCAATAGTCACATGTCAAAGACCGTTTCAATATAAAAGAATCGGTTCAGAGTTCATGGGATAAGAAGGAGGTGGTCAAGAAAGTATACCGAATCAAAAAGTATGGACGCAAGTGTGCTGTTTCAGACTCGACTCCAAATAGTGAAAATCCAGCTGGGACGTTGGCTACTAAGGGCAAAGAAGTGAAGAGAGTAACTTTCACAGTCCCAATTGTTGAGTCCAAACAAGACAAGTTGAAAGTGCCCAAGATTATTAAAGACATGCCATTGTGTGAAACAAAACCACAGCCGAGATACCCGCTCGGCTTATAAAATTGGCAAGAGACGAAGCTATATCGTCTTAGGGCCAAGGAGCTGAAGTAAAGTAACATGGCGTGGTTTCCCAAAGGAAGCCCTCAATGCAAGGAATATGTAACATCCTAATTTCTGCAACCCTGATTGGTGTCTAGAATGCAAAAATCAGGGGGAACAAAAACTTTTTCTTGTTCATTGGTGCAGTGTTTGCTTGTTGTTTGTTTGTGCTTGTGCATGTGAGTGTATGCCATATGATACTCCTTACCTCACCATCAGTTGACAAAAGCTATCTAACAAAACTATCCTGGCTCATTTTACATATTCTCAAATGTTCTGGCATTTCAAAACATGAGCCAAGATGCTTGTGTAACCAAAACTAGTTTAGTAGATTCCACTGGCAAAACTATGGAGAGCTATAAACTCCTTATGTTTTCAAGATAGAACCTTCAACTACTCTTACCTCTAGGATCTCCAAAACCTTTTTGTAAGCTTTTGAATTCTACTCTTGGTATAGATGCCAAGGACTCTCATCTTATTCAAAATCCAACCTCTTCAAAATGCCTCAATCTTACCTCAAGCTAAGCTTGATGGTAACCCCAGTAGTAGGTCTGCTTAGTTTATAAGGTGAATTGCCTTGATCTGCTGCTTGATTTGTCTGCTTAGGAGATAGTATGAGATACTCTAGGAGCTAATCACTAGGATAAAGAGGTTTCCAAATCACCACACCCTAATCAAGAGTACAAAGCATGATCTAATCTCTATATAGTAGGTGATCATCTAAAACCCTTAACTAGATCAATTCTGGAGATATCCCTTCTAGAAGTTTCAAAATCAATGAAGACCAATATCAAGCATGGATCCTTTCTAATCAATCTAGACTTCAAAATCATCCACTTGATGATGCTTGGGTACCTTGCAACCCATCAAAAACATTCCCTCTCATACTCTAGTCAAAATCCTAAAAACTGCCAAATTTGACTAAGTCTGGAAACTGTTTCAACATCACCTTTTTGAATGCCTCCCTTTCTCAATCCATGTGAATTTTTGGAAATGCATTTGAACAATATTGTTAACCCTCCTAAGCACTACCAAGTCCCACTTTTCCCCTTGGTTATATCATCCTCCAACCCACTTGTTCTTGATGGCTTTGCAGGCAAGAAAATAACTATTCATGCAACTCTAGTCAACATGCCTACTTTGACAGAAGCTCACACCATCATCCAACATTCTATGGACCAAATCTTTGCATGGTTGTGTTCTACTCATAAAGGTCTATCAATATCTACTTCACTTGTTCCAAGTGGATCCTTGTGCTTCTTAAACCCACATGGTTTATAAGGCATCATGACTCATCTGGGATGGCCACCTTATTTTCAACAAAGTTTGCCATCACTTCTAGACCATCTCAAATGTAACCAATCCAAAATCCTTATGCCATGATCATATATATGACTTGGTCTAGCTATCCATCTACCCCTTGCATCAAGGTGAGCTCTGAGATCCAATATCCAACAAGGTTTTGGTGGTATAAAAATAACATCACCCTAGATCCTCAATTCCTTGTTTTTCCATCTAATTCAAGTTGGATTTCCAATCCCAAGGTTGCAAATTCTTGATAAAACTTGTCTAAATCATCTACCTTGATCATCAAGATTTATCAATAATTATCCATATTTATTATGGACCAAAACTATTTAATTCCCTTAATAGGCAAAACCTCCAAAACCTCTTCCATAAAGGAAAGTTTGGTTTTTGCCAAAACACCTCTCCAACTTTTGGCTCAACTGAGATCCATATATCATACCCTGCATTACCATCTCAAGAATAAATATTTTTGAGATTCTTTATTATCTGTTTTTGCCCTTTTCCTTAAATGGCAGAAACAAGAAATAATCCTTTAAAAATACTTTCCCACCTCAATAAATCCCAATAAAATTCCCCAAGGTGTAATATGGAATCTAGGACCATTTCACACAAAAATCTCACTTTGTATAATGTAAAAATATCAAATGAACTTCTAGAAACTACTTCTGTACCTTTTGAATAAATAATTTTAAGTGGAATTAAAATCCTCTGAAAAATCTCAAATAATTCCTAGAGATGTACCCTGACCTAAACCATCTACCAGTACCATTCACTCATCTTGCCAAGATCAATTCAAAGAATTTATTTATAGTCATCAACTTTGCCAAACTTGGGTTATGATCAAAACCTTGCACTAATACTCCATCAAACCTTATCAATCTTGTCCACCAAGCCTGCACATCACACTTCTCTCCCCCTGGTCAAAAACATTGTAGCCCTAGCACTGTAGCACCCCCTTCCCCTGTCCTTTAGTGCTTGGAGGAAGGAGAGATACACACGTTGGTCACATCTTTACTTCTTGCAGCACTCCATGCCACCTCTCTCTGCCCGCTGCACACACCAGAAACCACTCTCCACGCCCACAACATCTTCCCCGCTGGTTTCCACCTCCCTCCATATCCTCCCCATAGAACAAGTCCATCATGGACCTCTCCTCTCGGGTTAAATACCCCAGGCCACCCAGCTCTCCCCTCTCTGGGTCATTTGCCCCCTCTGCTCCCTCTTACCACCCCAGCACCCCCAGTCCCTCTCCCCTACTCAGTGCTTCCCAAGAGAAGGAGGAGAAGGAACCTCGGCCCTTCTCCAAAAATCGAGCAAGGTCCCCTCCCCTCTTGCTCTCTCCCTCTGCATGTCACCCTGCGGTGACCACCTTCTCCTCTCTAACCCTGCCCTTCTTTTGGCCCAGGACTTCCTCCACCGACCGCCACCATCGAGCTCTGGCGAGCCCCGTTCAGGCGTCCTCACGCGAGCCCCACACCAACGTCGAACCACCTTGTGTCGCCCCTTCCCAGGCTCGTCGTCATCCACCGCGTCGCCCTGCACCCTCCCCGGCTCTTCTCCGCCCGTCGGTGAGCTCCCCCGCATCTCCCTGCCCCTCTGCTAGGGTTTGTGTAACATCCCAAAACTTTAATCCAAGCTTATCAAGATCCAAATCATCAAAATTATGGTTAACAAAAACTTTTCCAAATTAAAAATGAAAGCATTCATGTGTATGTGCATTTAATTTAGGAATTGATTTAAATTGCCATGGTTCTATTGTTCTTTGGTTGTAAAATGTTTGTATGGTAAATTAAACATCATCTAAACCTTTCCCAAGCAAATCCCAAAGAAAATCAAATAAAAAACAATTAAAAAGGAGGAATGGTCATTTTGGTCATTTTTATCCACTACACTACTTTGAGTGTTCCTAGCACTCATTTCTCAACAGAAATAATTCTAGATCTTTACACCCCTGGCTAGTACACATAATGAGGTACCAAGGCCCACATTTTGATCTGCTAAAAACATTCAAATACTTATTTTAAATGGCATGTGAAAATTGAATTCAATGCATATGCCTAGATCACCCCTATTTCAAAAACCATCCAATTGACCTCCACTTTCAAAACCCTTGCAACCAGAGACTACCTAGCACTAGTGTAGATCACTCAAAAATTTTGAAACCAAAATTCAAACTTTTGCTTCTTACGGCCATTTCATCAAACAGGTGGCAGACACAAATCTTGCAAATTCCAAAACACTATAGTGAATAGTGGATTTGGTCACCATTTGGGCCTAACTTGGTCCCCTTGTCCCCCAGCTAAAACCCCGGCCCTAGCTCTCTCTCCCTCTCCCCTAGCTGCTCCAGTACCAAGCCGCCTGACGCCATGCGCTAGGTCGACCTTGGACAGCTCGCCTCAGCCTGTCCCGCGCTCTCCTTTGCTCGCTGGCAGACAGGCGCCATCACACCGCACCGCCTCGACCAGCCCCCGACCAAAATCGAGCGGAGGACTAGCCGCATTTGCTCACGCCCATGCCTTTGTTCGCCATGCCGATCACCCTGGAGCGTCGCGCCCGCCAGAGCAGCACCGGCCTCGCCTAGCCCTAGCCTTGCGTGGCAGCACCCGCAGCAGGCCCAGCAACCGCCAAGACATCCTCGTTCACCGCCTCGTGACCAACAGCCCGGAGGAACCGCGTCGAACACCGTCATCCGCGCGTAGTTCACCGTCCACTCCTGACCAGTAGAGACCTTGCCTTGCCGCGCCTTTAATCCCTAGAGGACCACCGGGGGATAGAGAATCCATCTCCGCCCTTGCCCATGCCGAGCGAGCCCCACATCGTCGTCACCGATGACCTCACCGGCGCCCGCTCTGCCCTCTCGTCGACCCTATATAAAGTGACCACCCCAGCCTCATTTCTCCACACTCACTCCCTCCCCACCTCTCACTGAACCTCACCCACCTCTAGTCGACGCTGCTCGAGCTCTGCCTCACTGGAATTGGAGCCGAAGCCACCGCAGTAGGAGGAGAAGGGCGTTTGTGATTTAGGGCACCCCAAGCTCCGCCGCAACCGCGCCTCGCCTCGCCGTTGTCTACCAGCCCGTTTGCCCGCCTCACCGACCTTGTTGGAGCCCTGGTATGCCCCCAGTCGACCCCCACCGCCGCGTCTAGGTCAGACTCTCGCTGGAGTAATCCGTCATCGACGATGACTCTCCATCGTTAGATCCCCTTTAGATCGTGTGGCCCAGGATGCTAGATACCGTTTCGGCGATTTTGTGCCGCTGACTGGTGGAGCCCGCATGTCAGGCAGCTCCTTGCGTGCACTGTGTGTAGCTGGGCCAGCCCAGTTAGTTCCCGCGCGAGTTAGAAATTCAAATTTAGTTTTTTCTATTTAGAGTTAATCTAGTTTCTATCCACTAGTTTAAAAATCAATTCTAGGAGTTTGACAAATCCAAATTGCATGAAACCAATTTTTCCGGAAAGGTATTGAAATGATCTATCCAAGACCGTTGGATTTAATTCAATTAGAGTTATAGATCTCTCCTAGTAAAAATAATAAAATAGAAGCATTTGCACCTTGCAACATTTTTATAAAATCAACCAAGTTAGCTCTTGAGTTGATTCCAACTCTCAAAAATCACATTTCATCATGCCTATCTGAATATGTAATAATATCAAGGTTTACATGCAGTAACTTTGGACTAGTACCAAAATAATGCTATATAGGCATTTCTAGTCACTTTAAATCATTAAATAATAAATCTAAACCAAAGTAATTATGATCCAACCCTTAAATCTCATTCCCACATGTTAGAATATGTGGCGATGACATGTGTCCACATGATCCCATATTTTAAGTGGTGAATATTAAATCTTAGTTAATTTTCAATGAGTAGAAATTACTTTTCTAAAATAAAAAGGAGGAAACTAGTGAATAAAACTTGTGATGCCTGTGATGATAATAGATCATCAATTGTGTGCCTTAGAGTACTAATTAGACTAGTTAAGTATTGTTTGGTAATTGTGTACTCCGTATGTATTTATAGAAGATAGTACCGACCAAGCTTACGAGGAGGAGGAGTGCTACCAAGAAGAAGAAGAAAACTTCAACCACTGCACCAACCAAGGCAAGCCACCATTAACAATACAAGCTAGCACTTGCAAGCTATTGTTAGCAAGCTAGAATTAAGCGAGATGAATGAGCAAAGATGCCTTGGGCATGCTTTGGTCACACCACCTTGACTATTACTGCCCCAAGTATTACCTTACAAGCTTTACTTCCTTTACTTTACACAAAGTCCCTTACTTGTTTTGAAGGTAGCATAAAAAGTATAAAACTTGACCTATTTAGAACCCTTTAGATGTCATTCTATGGCATGAGATTAATCCCACCATTTTCCACCTTCGTGAACACTCTTAACTTAGTAGTTTAGAGTATATCAAAAACTTGAGTCACTTAGATGGGAACACTTGGTGAAAATGAATTATGAAAACCTTGGAATGATGAGTCATTCTATTGAGATGTTTTGACATGTGTTGAGAACACAAATGGTTTATGATGATGAAAATGTTGAGGCATGAGCCTTAGCCCTTTTTATAAAACTGATGGTTGGATTTGGATGCGATACCATTCCAAATTTACCGTACAACCACACTGCCTGAATTGGGTAAGGCTTAGCTAGAAATTTATATGCATTAGTATTAGTTCCCTCGCGGGAGAGGTGTGAGCCGAGGCTACCTATCAATGTTGTCCACCTATGCAGTGCCCAAGATGAATGATGGTCATGGTTGGGAGGCCATGCTCATAGGAGAGGTGCTTATACTAGGGTATGTAAAGGGAAGGTTATGTTTGATTATCCGCATACTAAGTATGATGATTCAAGGTTATCCCTGACAGATGTATCGAATCTTGTGGTGAAAGTGTACCACCTCTACAGAGTGTCAAACTATTCGAATAGCCGTGTCCGTGGTT
Source organism: Avena insularis (assembly GCA_023614405.1). Taxonomy (NCBI): domain Eukaryota; kingdom Viridiplantae; phylum Streptophyta; class Magnoliopsida; order Poales; family Poaceae; genus Avena; species Avena insularis. Next base: position 410,822,021 of record CM042688.1, on the reverse strand, counting down.
ATGGACGGTTGGAATGGCCATACTGTTTCGTTGTCAGATGTTTTCCAAACAACTTATGAAATGAATGATGAATCTTGACTTGACCACAACAGGGTTGTGTTTATGATCATAGCTTCCAAACTTAAGTGATTCTAGAACTTTGTCTTATCTTTCTTTGCTTTAGAACTCAGCTGAGGTTTAAAACTTAACTTTACAGTTAAACTTAGATTTAGCACTTTAACTTAGAATTATACTACTTGTTAGTGGTAGTTTGCGAGTACTTAAAGAGTACTCATGGCTTTTGTCCCTGGCTATTCTCATGGTCAGACTATGAAGGAGACTACCAAGATGATGGCCAGCAGGATGGCTATGATAACTAGGACTATTTGCCTTTGTCAGCATTGCATGTGCCCCTGAAGATGGACCCCACCGCTACGCTTATCTTTTATTTCCGCTGCTTGTTGTATTAAGACTGGATCATGAGATCCATATTTGTGTAAGACCTTATGTATGGTTTGTAATGGATGATGTACTATGATATCCAATCCGTTATGTCTCATAAAAATGGTAATCCTGGGATTGCGAGGTATGGCATAACTGGCATCTGGGATTAAAAATCCGGGTGTTGACAAGTTGGTATCAAAGCCATCTTGACCATAGGAGACCCTAGTTAGAATGGATGTCCGAACAAAAACTTAGTTTCAAAACCAAAGTGAGTATTTATGGAAAATTATCTCCTCTCTTATCCTTGGGAATTCTTTCTTTCTCAAAAATTCGTGTTCATCAAAATTCTTACATTGCTACTTAAAATTTGACACACTTGATCACTTCACTAATTTCCTCATCCTTAATTCTTGTAGATGGAGACTCAGTTCAGCAAGTTTTACCAGTTGGGAAACGGAGGTCAGCTGATCTTCGAGAGGGATCTAGATTCACTGTTGGAGTTATTGGGATGCCCACATCCGGAGTTTCTTGGAGCTCAACTTCCAGGACCCCCAGGAGGAGACCTATAGTGGCTAGTCACCGCTGATCTTAGAGGAAGCATCGAAGCACCAACTTCTAGGAGAATTCAGTTCTCCGTGAGAGAGAACAACTAGCTAGATGGATTATCCAGGGCAATGCATGACGCTCTCGCACGTCTATGTGCCCTCAGCGTCAACAAAATCCAAGGAACCCGTTTTGCTCACTATGCAAGACGTGACTTCATGGGAATGCCGATGGAGATGCCAAGTCACCCAGAGTTGAGGCGTCAAGTGGAGAATCTTGACTTCTTGCTGCATGACTGATAGCAGGAACTAGACAATGCCAGAGAGCTAGCCAACCAGAACCATGCCATTGCCGACCAGAAGGCCCAGACTTTCGAACTGCTCGTCCAGGATCGCGAGCCTCTTTGCCACCAGCGTGCAAACAAGGATCGCACCATCGCCCATCTTCGCAAGAAGGTGGCCGACCTCGAGAAGCCCGTCAAGGAGAAGGAAGCTCAGCTTGCCGCCAAGGAAGAAGAAGATGAGGGTGAAGACATCCAGGGAGACATGGATTCTTACCTCAGCAACTATGATGACTTTCTGGAGGAGGATGCCGTGGACTTCTACACTGACGATGAGGACTCTGACTTCATCGACGATGAGTAGATGCACTAGAGCACTGTCGTAGCATGAGATGTATCGGTCCCACTGTATCTTAGCTTACAGAATGGTTCTTCAAACCATCTGTTTTTCTTTTGATTGTTGTGGTGTGTGTTGTATCGTGTGTTTGTTTGCATGAATGAAATGGAGTTAGTTGAAAAACCTGAGTTTAACTCAAAGTTTTAGCTTTGAAATCAAAACCATGAAACTTAGAATTTCCCTCTTACCCCTATATCTATCTCAATCTTCAGATGACTCGTGGAAACTAAGGATGGAGCAGCTCGTCACAAGATCCAATGCTGCAGATTTTGCAGAATCTCATCGTAGACCGTGAAGCAAGCAGGGCAGAACGTCAAGCCAACTTAGCAACACTACAGCAGATCACCCAGATGGCTCTCAACAAGCAAGGGCATGGAAATCAGGATCACCATGGATCCAAACTAAAAAAAATTCAAAATACCAATCCCCCAATCTTCAACCAATCTGAAAACCCATTTGATGCGGATGACTGGTTACAGACGATGGAAAACAACCTCGAAGTTGCAGGAGTTGATGAAAACGAGAAAGTTCTCTTCGCCACCCACTATCTGGCAGGAGATGCAAGAGCTTGGTGGAATAGCATCCGCAATATGAACCATGGTCAAGTGATGACATGGGAAGCATTCAAAGTCAAGTTCAGCCGCACCCACGTGCCTCAAGGTCTAGTCAATAGGATGAGAGATGAATTCTGCGAAATGAAGCAAGGAAGAATGACTGTGGTAGAAAACTGTGACAGATTATTGTCACTTGCTAGATATGCACCCGATGAGATCAACACGGAGGCCAAGAAGAAGGAGAGATTTTTGAACGGACTGCATGATGAGATGCAGACTGTCCTCGTCAACATCCGTTTTCAGCATCTCGAATAGCTAGTCGACTCGGCCATTCAGATGGAAGGGAAGATTAACTAGGCAAACGACAACCGCACACGTCATATGATGCAGCAATCAGGATCCAACAGTCACCAGAAGTACCGTCCCAACCCCTCACCAGGATATGCACCAAGGAACAACCGACCCCCAATGTCTCGCCCAAGTTACCCCAACCGTAGCGGAGGCAATGTGAAGTCCAGAGGAAACCATCACAACTCCGGCAATGCCAACAATTTCAACCGTGCACCTCCAAAGAGCAACAACAACAACAACACTGCACCCAGAACTGGCAGCAATGCTATGCCTGTCGCAGCAAAGGACAAGTCCCAGATCACTTGTTTCGAGTGTGGAGTGAAGGGTCACTACTCCAATGAGTGTCCCAAGAAGACTGCCGCCAATGCCACTGTGAATGCCCCAGCTCAACAACAGCGTCGCATTCAACCAGGAAGAAGGTTTGCCCTAGGGAACCCTCACAACCGCAACGGTCGTCTCTTCCACATGAACGCAGAAGAAGCCCAAGAAGCGCTAGATGTAGTGTTGGGTATGTTTTCTGTCAACTCAGTTTTAGCAAGAGTATTGTTTGATTCGGGAGCATCGCATTCATTTGTCACCGAAGAATTTGCATGCACTAGTAGGATTCACCCAACCAACCTGAAGCATGTCATGATAGTTCAAATCCTTGGTTCAACTACAAAAGCTAGAAAAATTTGCAAAGTTGTGCCTATCAGAATACATGGGATAGATTTTTATGCCAACCTAATAGTACTTGGAACCAAAGGATTGGAAGTAGTACTAGGTATGGACTGGATGTCAAGGCATAAAGGACTGATAGACTATGCTAAGAAAGCCATCACCATGACCAGTAGTTCTAGAGTAACAGTAGAGCATATATCTGAAACCTTACCCCGTCAATTCAAGTGCAACAAGAGTCTAGCCCTACCCACCATAGACCAAGTCAAAGTAGTATGTGAATACCCCGACGTATTCCCAGGTGAATTGCCAGTATGCCCCCGGATAGGGATATTGAGTTAATTATCGAACTAATCCCCGTAACCAGACCCATAGCCCAGAGACCCTATAGCATGAACCCCTCAGAGTTAGTGGAACTGAAGAAGCAGTTAGATGCCATGTTAGCAACAGGCTTGATTCAGCCAAGCGCATCGCCATGGAAATCACAGTGTTATTCATCGAAAAGAAAGATGGAGGCAATCGTTTGTGTACAGATTACAGAAAGTTGAATGACGTCACCATCAAGAACAAGTACCCCTTGACAAAGATAGAGGATCTATTTGATCAATTGACTGGAGCCCATGTATTCGCAAAGATTGATCTTAGGACTACTTATCACCAACTTAAGATTTGTGCAACGGATATCCCGAAGACCGCATTTACTACTCGCTATGGTTTATACGAGTATACGGTTATGTCTTTTGGATTAACCAATGCCCCTGCTTATTTCATGAATCTCATGAATAAGATCTTTATGAATTTCCTAGATAAGTTTGTAGTTGTGTTTATCGACGACATCCTTATCTACTCCAAGTCAGAAGAAGAGCATGAGCAACATCTGAGAATCATCCTAGAAACCCTGAGAGAGCATCCGTTATATGCCAAGTTTAGCAAGTGTGAGTTTTGGCTGAAAGAAGTAGGATTCCTAAGACATATTGTGTCTGCCGGAGGAGTCTCTGTTGATCCCGCCAAGATTAGAGATGTCGAAGAATGGGAAGCCCCAACCACTCAAACCCAATTCCGTGCATTTCTCGGATTAGCGGGATACTACCGCAAGTTCGTAGAAGGATTCTCGAGCATCGCCCAACCCATGCCCCAATTGTTGAAGAAGGACAAGAAGTTTGAATGGACAGACAAGTGTGAAGCCAGTTTCCAGGAGCTGAATAGGAGGCAAAGGAGATGGATAGAGTTAATCAAGGATTATGACCTTGACATTCAGTATCACCCCGGCAAAGCCAATGTGGTAGCGGATGCTCTTAGCAGATTACCATGTAGGCTAAACACCATGATCAAGGAGAAGCAGCCAAGTTTCTATGAAGAGTTTGAGCAGTTCAGGACTGAATTAGTTAGCAAAGGATTCTTAGCTAGCATTGAACTTCAACCCACTTTGATTAGCCAAATCAAGGAAGCCCAGAAGGGGAATGAAAGTATCGACAGAATCAAACGTCGTATTGGTATAGGAAAGGTACCTGGATTCACTGAAGACGAAGAAGGAGTACTGAGGTACAAAGGACGTATCTATGTGCCAGCAGATTCAAAACTGAAGCAAGTTATCATGAAGGAAGCTCATGATACTCTTTATTCTATCCACCCTGGAGGAACGGAGATGTATTAGGATTTGAAAGAGCAATTTTGGTGGAACAAGATGAAGAGAGAAATCGGAAGCTACATCGCCAAGTGTGACACCTGTCAAAGAGTCAAAGCAGAGCACCAGAGACCCGCAGGACTGTTGTAACCATTGCAGATTCCAGAATGGAAATGGGATTCCGTCGGAATGGACTTTATCACCGGTTTACCTACTTCTAGTAGGGGAAATGACTCAATCTGGGACTTAGTTGATAGACTGTCCAAGGTAGCCCACTTCATACCTGTCAAGACTACCTACCAGAGTGCGAAACTAGCAGAACTGTACATTGCTAGGATTGTTAGTCTGCATGGAACCCCCAAGACCATAGTATCAGATCTAGGAACCCAGTTTACCTCGAGATTTTGGCAGAAAGTTCAGGAAGGATTGGGAACCAAGTTGAACTTTAGCACCACGTATCACCCACAAACAGATGGACAGACTGAGAGAGTCAACCAGATATTAGAGGATATGCTTAGAGCTTGTGTGTTGGAATATGGATCCAAATGGGAAGACGGCCTGCCTTTCGCAGAATTCTCATATAACAACAGTTATCAAGCTAGTGTGCAGATGGCACCATTTCAATTCCTATACGGAAGAAAGTGTCGTACCCCTTTGAATTGGTCGCAAGTAGGACAGAGTCAGATTTTTGGACCCGACATTCTCCGAGAAGCTGAAGAGAAGGTTCACAAAGTCTGTGAGCACCTCAAGACCGCCTAGTCCAGACAGAAGAGTTATGCTGACAAGAGAAGCAGAGACCTGACATTCAATGTTGGAGATTTTGTATATCTCAAGGTTTCACCATTGAAGGGAACTCAACGCTTTAGTCTGAAAGGAAAGTTAGCCCCCAGATATATCGGACCCTTCAAAATTCTGAACCGTCGAGGAGAAGTATCGTATCATCTGGAACTGCTTGAAGAAATGTCAGCCATCCACAATGTGTTCCATATCTCGCTACTTCGCAAATGCCTAGAAGTGCCGGAGAAGACTGAAGTTTTCAAGAACATCGATCACAGAGCTGTGGAGATCAACAATGACCTGACCTATCAGGAAGTGCCCATCTATATCTTATAAGAAGCCTATAGAACCACCAGGACCAGGAGCATCAAGTTTCTCAAGATTCAGTGGAGCAACCATACCGAGGAGGAAGCCACTTGGGAGCGCGAAGATTACATTAGGACAGAGTTCCCAGATCTCTTTAGTTCCTAAGTTTTCTTTGTAAATCTTGAGACGAGATTTTGTTTAAGGGGGGAAGGTTTGTAACATCCCAAAACTTTAATACAAGCTTATCAGGATCCAAATCATCAAAATTAGGGTTAACAAAAACTTTTCCAAATAAAAAAATGAAAGCATTCATGTGTATGTGCATTTAATTTAGGAATTTATTTAAATTGTCATGGTTCTGTGATTCTTTGGTTGTCAAATGTTTGTATGGTAAATTGAACATCATCTAAACCTTTCCCAAGGAAATCCCAAAGAAAATCAAATCAAAAACAATTAAGGAGGAATGGTCATTTTGGTCATTTTTATCCACTACACTACTTTGAGTGTTCCTAGCACTCATTTCTTAACAGAAATAATTCTAGATCTTTACACCCCTGGATAGTACACATAATGAGGTACCAAGGCCCACTTTTTGATCTGCTAAAAACATTCAAATACTTATTTTAAATGGCATGTGAAAATTGAATTCAATGCATATGCCTAGATCACCCCTATTTCAAAAACCATCCAATTGACCTCCACTTTCAAAACCCTTGCAACCAGAGACTACCTAGCACTAGTGTAGATCACTCAAAAAATTTGAAACCAAAATTCAAACTTTTGCTTCTTGCGGCCATTTCATCAAATAGGTGGCCGACACAAATCTTGCAAATTCCAAAACACTATAGTGAGTAGTGGATTTGGTCACCATTTGGGCCTAACTTGGTCCCCTTGTCCCCCAGCTAAAACCCCGGCCCTAGCTCTCTCCCTCTCCCCTAGCTACTCCAGTACCAAGCCGCCCGACGCCATACGCCAGGTCGACCATGGACATCTCGCCTCAGCCCGTCCCATGCTCTCCTTTGCTTGCTGGCAGACAGGCGCCATCACACCACACCGCCTCGACCAACCCTCGACCAAAATCGAGCGGAGGACCAGCCGCATTTGCTCGCGCCCATGCCTCTGTCTGCCATGCCGATCACCCCAGAGCGCCACGCCTGCCAGAGCATCACCGGCCTCGCCTAGACCTAGCCTTGCGTGGAAGCACCCACAGCAGGCCCAGCAACCGCCCAGACATCCTCGTTCGTCGCCTCGCGACCAGCAGCCCGGAGGAATCGCGTCGAACACCGCCGTCCGCGCGCAGTTCACCGCCCGCTCCTGACCAGTAGAGACCTCGCCTTGCCGCGCCTTTAAGCCCCAGAGGACCGCCGGGGGACAGAGAATCCATCGCCGCCCTCGCCCATGCCGAGCGAGCCCCGCATCATCGTCACCGATGACCTCACCGGTGCCCGCTCTGCCCTCTCGTTGACCCTATATAAAGCGACCACCCCAGCCTCATTTCTCCATACTCACTCACCCCCAGCTCTCACTAAACCTCACCCACCTCTAGCCGACGCCGCTAGAGCTCTGCCTCACTGGAATTGGAGCCGAAGCCGCCATAGCAGGAGGAGAAGGGCGTCTGCGATTTAGGGTACCCCAAGCTCCGCCGCAACCGTGCCTCGCCTCGCCGTCGTCTACTAGCCCGTTTGCCCACCTCACCGACCTTGATGGAGCCCTGGTATGCCCCCAGTCGACCCCCACCGTCGCGTCTAGGTCATACTCTCGCCGGAGTAATCCATCGTCGACGATGACTCTCCACTGTTAGATCCCCTTTAGATTGTGTGGCCCAGGATGCTAGATACCGTTTCGGCGATTTTGTGCCGCTGACTGGTGGAGCCCGTATGTCAGGCAGCCTGTTGCGTGCACTATGAGCTAGGCCGGCCCAGTTAGTTCCCGCGCGAGTTAGAAATTCAAATTTAGTTTTTTCTATTTAGAGTTAATCTAGTTTCTGTCCACTAGTTTAAAAATCAATTCTGGGAGTTTGACAAATCAAAATTGCATGAAACCAATTTTTCCTGAAAGGTATTGAAATGATATATCCAAGCCCGTTGGATTTAATTCAATTAGAGTTATAGATCTCTCCTAGTAAAAATAATAAAATAGAAGCATTTGCACCTTGCAACATTTTTATAAAATCAACCAAGTTAGCTCTTGAGTTGATTACAACTCTCAAAAATCACATTTCATCATGCCTATCTGAATTTGTAATAATATCAAGGTTTACATGCAGTGACTTTGGACTAGTACCAAAATAATGCTATATAGGCATTTCTAGTCACTTTAAATCATTAAATAATAAACCTAAACCAAAGTAATTATGATCCAACCCTTAAATCACATTCCCACATGTTAGAATATGTGGTGATGACATGTGTCCACATGATCCCATATTTTAAGTGGTGAATATTAAATCTTAGTTAATTTTTCAATGAGTATAAATTACTTTTCTAAAATAAAAAGGAGGAAACTAGTGAATAAAACTTGTGATCCTTATGATGATAATAGATCATCAATTGTCTGCCTTAGTGTACTAATTAGACTAGTTAAGTATTGTTTGGTAATTGTGTACTCCATATGTATTTATAGAAGATAGTACCGACCAAGCTCACGAGGAGGAGGAGTGCTACCAAGAAGAAGAAAACTTCAACCACTACACCAACCAAGGCAAGCCACCATTAACAATGCAAGCTAGCACTTGCAAGATATTGTTAGCAAGCTAGAATTAAGCTAGATGAATGAGCAAAGATGCCTTGGGCATTCTTTGGTCACACCACCTTGACTATTACTACCCCAAGTATTACCTTACAAGCTTTACTTCCTTTACTTTACACAAAGTCCCTTACTTATTTTGAAGGTAGCATAAAAAGTATAAAACTTGACCTATTTAGAACCCTTTAGATGTCATTCTATGGCATGAGATTGATCCCACCATTTTCCACCTTAGTGAACACTCTTAACTTAGTAGTTTAGAGTAGATCAAAAACTTGAGTCACTTAGATGGGAACACTTGGTGAAAATGAATTATGAAAACCTTGGAATGATGAGTCATTCTATTGAGATGTTTTGACATGTGTTGAGAACACAAATGGTTTATGATGATGAAAATGTTGAGGCATGAGCCTTAGCCCTTTTTTTATAAAACTGATGGTTAGATTCGGATGCGATACCATTCCAAATTTACCGTACAACCATACTACCTGAATTGGGTAAGGCTTAGCTGGAAATTTATATGCATTAGTATTAGTTCCCTCACGGGAGAGGTTTGAGCTGAGGCTACCTCTCAATGTTGTCCACCTATGCAGTTCCCAAGATGACTGAAGGTCATGGTTGGGAGGCCATGCTCATAGGAGAGGTGCTTATACTAGGGTGTGTAAAAGGAAGGTTATGTTTGATTATCTGCATACAAAGTATGATGATTCAGGGTTATCCCTGACAGGTGTATCGAATCTTGTGGTGAAAGTGTACCACCTCTGCAGAGTGTCAAACTATTCGAATAGCCGCGTCCGCGGTTATGGACAGTTGGAATGGCCATACTGTTTCGTTGTCAGATGTTTTCCAAACAACTTATGAAATGAATGATGAATCTTGACTTGACCACAACAGGGTTGTGTTTATGATCATAGCTTCCCAACTTAAGTGATTCTAGAACTTTGTCTTATCTTTCTTTGCTTCAAAACTCAGCTGAGATTTCAAACTTAACTTTATAGTTAAACTTAGATTTAGCACTTTAACTTAGAATTATACTACTTGTTAGTGGTAGATTGCGAGTACTTAAAGAGTGCTCATGGCTTTTGTCCCTGGCTATTCTCATGTCCAGACTATGAAGGAGACTACCAAGATGATGGCCAGCAGGACGGCTATGATAACTAGGACTATCTTCCTTCGTCAGCATTGCCTGTGCCCCTGAAGATGGACCCCACCGCTACGCTTATCTTTTATTTCCGCTGCTTGTTATATTAAGACTGGATCATGAGATCCTTATTTGTGTAAGACCTTATGTATGGTTTGTAATGGATGATGTACTATGATATCCAATCCGTTATGTCTCGCAAAAATGGTAATACTGGGATTGCGAGGTATGGCATAATAGGCATCTGGGATCAAAAATCCGGGTGTTGATAGTTTGCTCCGCCACCGGCGTCGTGAGGAAGGGGATAAGCGGGGGCCGTCGATTTGATTCTAATCGAATGGCCAGCAACGCCTGCACTCCGTTCATCTCGCCGATGCGGCCGACGGCCCCCGGCGGTTTTGAAATCCTCTCACAAGACCTGCCTCGCCGGGTGGGCCGAGTTCCTCCTGCGTGGCCCAACTCCCTAGCAGATCCGGCCCACGGCAGCTGTTTTATTTTTTATTTTTAGCAGATCTATTAATTCCAGAAACTACCTGCTAGGATTAAATCCAAATAAAAATGAAAATTACCATAATTGGTCCAGATCCAAATTTCTAATGGTTCCTTCATGTTTTATGCAACTTGCAGAACTAGAACCCTGCCAAAAATAATTTCTACTATTTTCTGGCATTTAATCTCCTAAAGAGTATCTTCTGCACTAATTAATTTCCTCTGAGAGTTTAACATCTCCAATTGGGGAGAACCAAAGCTCTACTGGAATGTATTTGATATACCTGTCATTTAGCATAGGTCCTATGCCAAGGTGAATAGTAGTGTGCCCGTAGCCAAAATAACAAAAACAACCATTATCTGTCTTGGGTAAATTCTCTAGGTCAAACCAAATGCGGTATTGACCTCATTCCAACTCCTAGAGTGGTGGCACACCATTACCCATCTAAAACCAGGAGATGAGGATTTATTGATCCACTGTTGGATTTTAGTGATTTAATTACTTCTGTAAGTAGTTTTACCACTAGATAAATCATTCCAGGAGTTTGACAACTCCAAAAAGAGTGACTCCAATTCCTACAGAAAGGTATTCTAAATACCTATCATGTGCACCTGGAACCAACTCAAAAGCTTCTGTGGATTTAATTTAGTGAAAAAGACGAAACAACTGCAGAACTTCCTTTGGGAATTTCCTGAGGGCATTCTGGTAATTATTTTGGAGTTATTCCAACTCTTAGTGTTTCAGTTCATAAAACTCTACGAAATCCTCCAAGGAAATAATTTTTGGAGCCCCAGAACTTTTCTGGTGATTTATTCCGTAAAACTAGAAGTTATTTCACTAGGAAAATCATAACTATTTAAAGAAAAGTGATGAATTAGTGAAACCACATTTGTTGGTTTCATTTTATCAACATATACCTGTAGGTATCATTTGTATACAATGGTATCATACAGAATATGGATTTGTTCCAAAATCCATCTCTTAGGTAGTTTCTAGACTATAAATCCTAAGGGATTTTCATCCCCTTCTCCAAGGCCATCTCAACCTCCAAAATCCAATCCTCTCTAAAACTACTGAACCATAATTGGAGTTTATTCAATTGCTCGTTTGCTAAATGGTATTGGTGATTGTATGCCTTGTGTTGATTGTGTCTTGGTTTGTTTGCATGTGTTGCCTTGACGACGATAGTTGCGCTGAAATCGGAGATCAGAAGATGGTTCTTATTATTGGTATTATTTGGGTATTCTAAGAAGAAGTCCAGGGACATATTGCCATATTTCTGATCATCAGGCAAGCCAACTTCTTGCTCATAAGCCTTGTCCTACTATTTTACTTACGCATGTTTTATCTACAGTTTACTAAAACTGCATTGTTTTACTATATGTTGATGTATATATGGTAGTGGTTTGGCTCCTCCGAACTATTACACTTTGGTACTACTAAGTACAACCCCCTTGGTGACACCTACTTGTCCCTAGTAGAATAGATGGTGTATATCACCATAACCCTCTAGAGACCCTGTTTTAGCCAAAGCAAAGCTAGAGGATGGGAAGACCCCGACAAAAGTTTACCAAATGTTTTCTGATAAAAGCTTGGTGAGGTGGGACCTCCCAAGAGATGTTGAGAAAGAAAAAGGTTTTGTTTTACAAAAATGCTGGAGGAAAACCGGAGCAAAAAGGTTTACGAAGCGCACCTGGTTCTTTGCAGTTTTGCCAAACAATTAACCCGTGCAACCACCTTACTCTGGAATGGGACAGGGCTAGATTTGATGTTTGTCTATTCTGGTATAAGCTGCCTCGCAACTACTACAGGGGATCACGATCCCTAGAGGGTGGGTCTTCTCTGGACAAACGGTCCATGTGGGACATCGACCGGGAGAAGGAACGAAGGGTTTGCGGACCTCCACGCGTTACTATGAGCCCCTCATTGAAAGCGCACCCTTAATAAGTGGAAAAAGGCGCTCCGGTTGGTCCTCGGTACCCGATGTCCTGGTTTTGAGGGGAATAACACTCATAGGGTAGGCACTTATATTGGAATGGGCATCCGGAGAGTCTTGATCGGTTACTCAACCCATGATCGGTGAAGATCAGGGTAGTGTACCAGGATGGTGTGGGTAAAGTGTACAACCTCTGCAGAGTGTAAATCTATTCGAATAGCCGTGTCCATGGTCATGGACGGTTGGGAAGGTTGTTGTAGAGCGGTGCTGGTTTTGTTTTCAAAAAGGATTTCAGAAACAAAATGGCTTTGGAAATGTTTTAACCATGGGATGGTCGAAAAAGGAGGAAGGTTTTGACCATGGGATGGTCGGACGGGAAAGAAAGGAGTTTGGTCATGGGATGACCGGAAGAAAGGAACAAATGGGTGACCCAGTCCTAAGGTTTTCTAAAACTTTTCAAAAAGGTTTCCAAAATGCTGTACAAAAGTTTTCAATAAAGATATGTAGATGCTATATCTACAAGAGAAACTATTTGAGAAAAGAACCTCTCTTGGAGCCCTCCTACTACCACAACCATATTGCATATCCTCTTGTTACTATTGTTATCTTAAGGTGCTTTACGAGTACATTCAAAGTACTCACTGGTATTGTCCCTATCTATTAACTTGGTCAGATATCAAGAAGGAGAAGATGTTGGAAACTATGCGAGCTAGCGCATTCTCCTAGTCAGTTGCCTGTAGGTTAAGGCATCGCTCGGGCTCTATGCTTAATGCAGTTCCGCTAATGTTGATCGATGTAGCCATAATTGCAACTAAGGTATGACATGTATTCGTTATGTATTGGATGTTTACTTTGATACTTGTCTGTTATGTGCCACGACTAACTGATCATGGGATCGTGGTTGTATGCATAACAGGGATTCTCGGAGGATTAATCCGGGGGCCCCACAGAAGATGTGTGAGATCCTATCATAATAAGGACATCAAGTGTGGAGAACAAAAATAATAAATCCAACAAACTATCGGGCTAAAGAATTTGGTATCACTATCAAAAACTTCGCCCAGCACAACATCCATATATTCTACTTCACCATTAATGTTTATGCTATGGAATTCATCCCCTAGGTATGATTGGTTACCCACCATGGTTTTATTTTGATCCTTTGATGCATCATAATTTTATACATCATGAAAGGGTATTACCAAATCATTATTCATTTGATTATTGCAATTTTGTTGCTAATCCAAGAGGCTGAATACTTGAAGTTCATAATCATATTTGTTCTTTTGTTTACTTTGGCTATACATACTTTGGTGGATGGATTATGCATGCCCATTGGGGCAAAGATATATGGACGATATTTAATTTATCACCCTCAGATCATTATCCAGTCATGGCCGATGTGGTGTTCTAGCATAGTCCTTAGTGTTACTTGAGACCGAGACAAGGTATGCATTCATTCACAATTGTGTATAATTTCATTATTGGGCATAGATTATGAGCATGGTATTGTTATTTAGATTGATACATGTATAGATATAAATTTCATCTTGGATTAATTTATCATTACTCATATATCTAGACATGAAAACTGAAGCGCAAATGAGTTGGCTCAACAAACATCTGGCTACCATGTTATTCATGATTTATTTCATATTCTGCAATAGCCGATGCTTTGTTTCGCAACATAAGTATGGCCGGATTGGAGACCACTGTTTCGACCACTAATGAAAGATCTAGTATAGTTCAATATGAAGAACAGAGGAATCCCATTGTTTATTACATTAAAATATGAACTAAAGGGTGAACATGACAATTTGGGTGCTCTTCAGATACTCTTTAATAGGTAATGATCTTTATTGCCAAACAGTTGGTAATATTCTTCTTGAGCACTTGGATGAAGAGTAGGCAAGGATCATTGTTGGAGTTGTTCATGAAGACATTCATTGTATCCATCAATCGTCAAGATGAAAGTGGTTGTTCCTGAATGAAAACATTTGCAGAAGTTAAACCCAAGTGGTAACAAACCTAGACATAAAAATGGTCGATATATATTTATTGCCCTTAGTACATATGACGGATATAGAATTATCGCCCCAAGACAACAAGTGGCCGATGGAGTGTTGACATTTTCCTTAGACGACAAGTGGATCAAGTTATTTTATAGCACGCAAGCTCTTCCAAAAAACATGGGGCATGTGTTAGCACTCATTTTGAGATCGTAGCTAACCAAGACAAATGGTGAGAACACTCAAAAAGGTCTACTCGGAGGATTATTACCTGATTTCAAAGTCTGGGCGCCCCTTCGACTTATTACTTGATTTCAAAGTACTATACTGGGGGCCACAAACTAGTTTGACGTTTTCATGCCTTGTTATGCCACGTTTTCATGCCATGTTATGCCATGTATGCCATGTTATGCCATATGTATTCCACAAAGTTCTTGATGGTTAACCATCATTGGATGTATGAGAAAATTGACTCTCTAGCCTTTTAAATACACGCCCGAAGCTCCTCGATAGATGCAGGTCACTTGTATGTGGCCTTGAAGTTTTGGACGAAGCTATGGACTAGCTCCTCCTACCTTCCAATCGAACCCTCGGGTAGGATTTTAAGCTAAGCACGCGTGGATCTCTTCAGCTATAGCTGCATGCATTGCATGGTAGTGTTTATCAACCAGACGTGGCACTTTACTATCTGTAGATGATCATCTAGCCAAGTTTTTGTCTCCTAGAGTCTGTCATATTTAAGCATGTCAGAGGGTGGTCTGAAGCCTTTGGCATCCTTGATCATTGGATGAGGCGACTAAAACATCTACCCATACACAACTCGATGTCTTCCTCACTAGACTTGGTGGAGTCACGATTGGTGCATTCTGCGCGAGATTTGTAAACCTTGCATTTTGTGATCTTGTAACAGGCTTTGTACTCGTGCTTCCTTCGAGTGCCTATATTGTGTCACGATTTTCGATAGCGAAGATGGATGCATCCTTTGTTAGTTCATCTAGGGGCACAATGTCCGACAAACTTGATCAGAGAGCTTGACGAACACCCACACACATAGAGACACATGGCTTTTTACCCAGGTTCAGGTCCACGGTGTGCGGATTCCTATGTCCTACAACGATCTGCTATTTGAGGTTGATCACAATTACATGGGTTCCTTCCCTAGGAAGGTTCTCCTCCTCCTTTCCATTGATCGACCTAGGCCTCCTTTTATACAGGTAAGGCGACAATGCAAGGGTCAGAGGCCACGCATTGGTAACGAAGTGGAGTGCATGCCTAAAATGTGGCGGCAGTCACCTATCGCTAGAATGCGTGTCACTTGCATTGAGAAGATGGGTACTAGAGTAGGTATGTCAGTCTTGATCTTGTCGGAGGGTGGCTCTCTAGGCGCGCACTCTCCAGGTCCTTGGCCAAGATCCCATGGAGACTCCGGACTAAGACCCCTTGAGTCGTGTGGCTTGCATGAAAGCAACGTGGCATAATGCCTCTACTAGTGTACGCGATATTGAAAGCTAGTGTTGTTGTCATCTAAAGGAGGGGCCGATGAAATGTGCCAACAGGTGGTCTAGGTCAGGAATCATCGACCAGCTATATCTTCGCTCTTATCCAGGGGGGCCTCTAGCTCCCTGTCGCTGGGACGTGTCCCCAGGATAATCTCCACGGGTAATTTCTTTGAGATCTTGGTACCACGTTCCCAGGGAGCGCTCGATCTGGATCCCGTCACACCGCTCTTCCCGAATTCCGTACAGCCAATAGTAGCCCCGAGTGAGGGGGCGCTCGTGTGGTATCTGGTGCATGTCGGTGCCTTGCCCTCCTAGGCGATAGATCGCCTCCTTTCCCGGGCAGACTGTGAGGTTTCCGGGGCTTCCTCCTAGGAACACGTGATGGTGATCTCTGACCAGGGCAAAAGGGACATGTACTTTATCTAAGGGATCTCAAAAGTTGCATTGGACAGTTAATGAGGATCCCAAGACTTAGACCAGCAGTGCCCCTTTGGCCTATTTAAGTGGACATGTGGGGCATTCCATCGGTGCACAGTTTTCTTTCTTGCATCTTCTTCCTCATGGCTTCCTCTCTACTTGTCGACCATGCACCAGCTCTAGGAGGTTGCTTCTACTCTCTCCAGAGGGTTGGCTCCCACTTGGCGACAGCGAGGTGGGTCATGACCAAGGCCGGCGACAAGGAGGCCGTGGGCATGGCCGCCATTTGGAGCTCGACCGTTCCACTCCTGCGATGGCACCTCAGGACTCAAGGCCGGATTTTGCCGGCTTTGAGTTTTACATGAGGGTGCACCGTGAGAATGCAGGGATGATGTGCCTACCCGATGTGTTTTCCTGGTCCTTTGGTGGTCGACACCACACATGCAAGTTGATGGTCTAGCCCACTAGATACTTCAACATCATATGGTGAGATCGTGTCTTCATCAACGACGGAGGGAGCATGTGTACCAGACAGAGATGGTCTCATTTCTCTGGGACCCATTGCCTATAGCGTGGGGTCATCCTTATCTTCATGTTCGACGGACCATAGGCATTGTCAGGCAAGGTGTTCAACAACAGCAAGCACCGTGTTAACTTCTTCCTCAAAGAAGGGCTCTAATTCTACCAAGGGCCCTTCGAGGCTTGCCCAAGCCCCCTGGGTAGTAGGAGAGTCCGTCCTGCCTAGGATATGAAAGCAAGATGCATGTGAAACTTAGAAAAGTGATTCTCACTCTTCTTTACCACATCTTTGTACTTTGGTCTCTAAATAAGAAACGCACTTATCTCGTTTTCAAGGGCTTAGGTCGTTGTGCCTCCTTCTTTCTTTCTTTCGCTTCTTGACCGGAGGATCATGAAATATGTTCTCATGCAAATCTTCATGAGCAGAAACCCCCAGGTGAATGGTCATAGGAGATGAGCATAAAAAATGCTTCACTTTTTCTTCATCAACAGGGGTAGCCTTGGATACACAAGTTGCGCTACGGGATTCATCCATTGCACAAGGCTTCTGGGTCTCGGGGGAAGCCCCAAGAATTCTTGCTCCTTAGGTAGCTCGACTACCATTGGAGATCAACAGTAGACAAGCCCGCCTTTGCAAACTTCCATGATGGCGCGTCCATCAGGCTAGTAGGCGAGACACGTTGGTGATCCCGCCTGACCTCACGCGCTGCACAACTAACTCAGCAACACGCATCCTTATTCAGCTCGTTTGTAGCTCGTCTACCATAGGAGACCAACCCGAGCAACCCCGGCTATGCCCACTGTTTAGATAGCGCATCTATCAGGAGAACATGCAAGACACGCGGGGTGATCCTTCCTGGACTCACGGGCTGCATGGCTAACTCGGCAGTGTGTAGCCTTATTCTGCTCCACTAGTAGCTTGGCTACCATTGGAGACCAACCCGAGCTAGCCCGGCTATGCCTATTTCCCTAATAGCACATCTATCAGGACAACATGCGAGACATGAGGGATGATCCCTCCTGGACTCACGCGCTGCATAGCTAACTCGGCAGTGTGCAACATTATTCTGGAGCACCTTACGTGTAGAATTTGTGGAGATGGTGCAAGTGCTCGATATTCCACTATTTCTACAGGGGAGTACCACCTTTGGTCTCCAGGTGAACTGGTCTAGGCCTTGATACTTGTACCACCTGGTAAGAGTGCTCCCACTTTGGTTGCAACTTGTTGCTGCCCTTCCCTGGACATTCCCGACGAAGGACCAAGTCTGCTTCTTTTATGGTTCTAGGACGGACCCAGCAGCTGTAGTATCGGTGCAGGCTCTGGTGGTAGTGAGCGGCTCACACAACAACTAGGTTCTAGAACTCTTCGACAAAGTTGACATTGTCAATTCTTCACTCCCCCTGTGAGGCCTCTCCCTAAGATCTCACCCGCGAGATCCATGATGTAGTTCGGTGGGCAGCACGACTTTGGCTTTGTAGACTAGGAAGAAGGGTGTCTATCCTGTGGCTCTACTCATGGTGGTCCATATCAACCAGAGGACAGTTCGGATCTGTTTGATCCATTTTTTCCCGCTGGTCTTGAATCGGTCGAATGACCAGATTTTGAGCCCATGTAGGACCTTCGTGTTGAGGGGCTCCGCTTTCCTGTTACTCCAGGAGTGAGCCATTGAGGAGAAGTAGATCTTTGTGCTAAGGATGTCGTGGTAGCCAGTGAAGGTGCTACATGTGAAGTATGAGCCATTATCAGTGATGATCCGATTTGGTACACTGAAATGGCATATGATTCCCCAGGTGAACTTGACGGCAGCTTGGGAGGTGATTGCCCATACTGGCTCCATCTCGGGCCACTTGGTAAATTTGTTGATGGTGATGAACATGTATTGGTACCCTCCCACCGCCCGTGGGAGAGGACCAACGATGTCGATCCCCCAAATGGCAAGTGGTGAGGACAAGGGATGGTCTGAAGGGCTTGAGATGGTTGGTGAGTGTCCTAGGCAAGCATCATAGATTCTGACCAAGTACTCAACGTATGATAATGTTGTTGGCCAGTAGAACCCTTAACAGAATGACTTCCCCGCCAAATCTCGTGAGGCGAGGTGACTCGAGCACTCTCCTTTGTGGATATCAGCCAAGAGTTGACATCCTTCGTCTTGATTGATGCAGCGGATCTTGATACCGGATTCACGTTTCTGGTAGAGGTCTCTATTTACCATTTCGTACATATTTGCTTGTTGAAAAACTTTATCGACATTTCCGTGGTCGGGGGAGCTACTGGTCCTGGAGGTACCTTAGTACATCTGCGGCCCAGGGAACCTAGGAGTCTCCCCATGCGGAAGGCGCACTTCTCCGGAAGAGATCCATTGTTTTTGTCCCCGAAGGCACGCGGCCTTGCAGCCACCCCTTCGCATACAATGGTGGCGACAAGGGCTCTCCTCGGGGTCTTGTACTGCCTTATTTCCCATAGGCACACAACTCCACTACTGTCTCAACAAAACTTCGCATACGATGGTGGGAGTAGAGGGCTCACCCTAGGCTTAGTTATGGCTTATTTTCTAGGGGCACATGGCTCTGCAACCATCACTTTGCATATGATGTCCGGAGTCAACGGCTCGCCCCCGGTCTTGGTGATGGATTATTTTCAAGTGGCACGTGGCTCCGTAGCCATCACTTCACATACGATGGTCGGAGTCAAGGGCTCGCCCCGGTTTTCTGTGCTCGCTTCATTTTCAGGGGCACACTGCTCCGTATCCATCACTTTGCATACGATAGCTGGAGTTGAGGGCTCGCCTCGGAGTTTTGTGCTGCCTTCATTCCCGATGGCACACGTCTCTCTAGCCATCTCTTCACATAGGATGGTTGAGGTCGAGGTCTCACCTAGGGATTTGTGCTTGCTTGTTCACAGGGTATCTTGATGGAGGGCTTGAGTAGCCGTTCCACGAGGGCTTCTGGGCATATGCATCCCCTAGAAGACGAGATCTCGATAGCTCGTCGACGATGGTGTTGGAGCCACGTGGTACATGCTCCATCTGGAGCCCATCAAAATGTTGCTCCAACTTGCTGTCTTGTTCGACGTAAGGGGCCATCCACAGGGAATCGCAGTCTTTATTGATCTCATTGATAACCAACTGTGACTCCCAGCGGACGATCAGACGCTTGTCCGCTAGGTACCGTGCGATCCTGGGGCCGGTGAGTAGGCCTTCGTACTCGATGGTGTTGTTTGTTGAATGCTCTATGTGATAGAGCATCTAACTCACCTACTTTAGTTGATCTCCGGTAGGCGGTACTAGGAGCATGCCAGCCCTTGAGACGTCGATGGAGTATGAACCATCGAAGTACAAGGTCAAGTTGTGGGCATCAAAGCTCGCGGGAAGTGATGAGGTGTGTTCCTCCTCATCCTCTAGCGTGGGAGTCCATTCTTGGACGAAATCGGCCTAAGTAGATCTCTTGATGGTTTGGGTGTGAGTGAAATTGAGGTTGAAGACGGATAGCTCCATAGTCGATGCCACCACATGACCTGTGGCTTCTCTGTTACATAGCATGCATTCCAAAGAGTGCTTGGTCACTATGGTGACCCGATGGCCCCGTGACGCGATGAAGATGCCGAGCTGGATCTTCTAGAGCGTGGGATACCAGAACCATGCATCGTGCAACACGACGTTGATGAAATACATAGGGTGTTGTTCCTTCCCTTTTTTGGGAGGGCTACTGCCTCTTCTCAGCGCTCAAGTTGCAAGGCCCGAGAGGAGGCGCTTTTGGCCATCTAGGGTTGCTTCCTAACTCCCAGAGTGCGGGAGGTGTTCCTGGATCGGTCCTTGGACTAGGGCCCTCAGCGGCGATGTCCTAGTCATCTCCCTCCGCGGGCTCCACCTCATCGGAATCAGGAAGGGGCACTTCTGGGCATACAAGGTTTCTTCCTAACTTAGTGAGTTCAGGATGTGTGTGTGGCTTGATCCATTGATAGGGGCCCTTGGCGATGACTCTCGAGTCATCTCCTTCTCTTTCCACGATGAGCACTGTGCTGACCACCTGAGTGGTGGAAGCGACGTATAGCAACAGCGGCTCCCCAGGTTTGGGAGCCACTAGAACTAGAGGGGAGGTTATGTAGTGTTTCAAGTCCTAAAACACAACCTCTACTTATCGGGTCCATTCCACGTGCCCTGATTTCTTCAAGAGCTTGAAGAAAGGAAGGGCCCGCTCCCCTAGCTGGGATATGAAGCGTCCTAGTCTTGTGATGCACACGTTGAGACACTCACATCCTTGACCCACCTGGGGGCTTCCATCTGGTCGATGGCCTTGATCTTGTCAGGGTTAGCCTCAATGTCCCGATGAGAAACTAGGAAACCGTTAGTATCTTCCCCGACGAAACCCAAAAAACGGATGTTTTGGGGTTGAGCTTGAGGTGTATCTTGAGCATATTACTGAATGTTTTTGTCCTGGTCGCTGAGCAAGGTATCATGATGCTTGGTTTCAACCACGATGTCGTTGGTGTAGACCGCCGTGTTGTGGCCGATCTTCGTGCCTAGACATGCTCGCATGGCGTGCTGCAATGTGCACCGGTATTCTTTAGACCGAATGGCTTGCAAGTGTAACAAAAGCATCCCTCCAGGGTGATGAACACCATCTTTTCTTCGTATTTCTTGGTCATCTTGATCAAGTGGTATCTAGATAAAGCATCGAGGAAGCAAAGGAGATTACACCCCGCTGTGGAACCGACTATCAGGTAGATTCGAGGCAGCAGGAAATGATCCTTTGGGTAGGCCTTGTCCAGGTCTGTGAAGTCGACACGCAATCTATTGTTTCTGTTGTGTGGCTTGGGAACCACAACCAGTATCGCCACCCAGGTCAGATGACCCGAGCGGCCCTCAGCTTTTGTACCTTCGAAACAATGAGGTCTTGCTTGTCCTCCGCTTGTCGCCATACCTTCTGATTTACCGGATGAGCTCCAGGGCATAGTGCAAGACAATGCTCGATCACTTACCTCGGGACCCCGAGAAGATCCGCAGGCTCCCAGGAAAACACATCAGCATTCTCACGAAGGAAGGTGATGAGGGTGCTTTCCTATTTTTCAGTGAGGCATGCCCATATCATCATGAGGCATCCTCTGCCCTCGAGCAGAGGGACCTTCTTGGTAAGGTGGTAGTCCTCGGTTAGGCTCTTCTTCCGAATGTGCTATGGGCCCAATGCGCTAGGATCCCGTGAGTCCCAGGAAAGCACCGCCACAATCTCCCAATAAGACTGCTCCATACAGAAGACAGTGTTCCATGGATCGGCCTTGTCGGTGATTGTCGGATAGATGGTATAGGGGGTACCGCGATCCTTCTATGGCTGGCTGCCCCTACGGGCTCGGGTAGACCTCGCGAGGGAGGGGATCCTCCCCTCAGGAGGTGCGCCAGGACCTGTCCTCTGGAGAACCCCAGAGGGGGAAGCCAACACGGCCCCCTCCGGAGGGAAACGACAAGCACGGCCATCGCATTGGGTGCCCCTATCCCAACGGCCCCGGGGAATGGGTCTTGGTCAAAGGTGAAGCCGACAAAGCTCTGGCCCGCGGAGCAGGAGGCCTCAGCGAGAACAGCACGACACAGTACCACCTTGACACGAAAGAGGCAGTGAGCCACGCCATGCCAGCACAAAAGGTCAAAAAGGAGATCACTTTAGGAGTGGATGGGGAAGCCTCGGCGCCAAGGACCTGGTCTACCAAAAAGTAGTCTTGTAGACCGGCGCCTTGGGGGGCGACACTGTGGTGACCCTTTCCTCCATGGATCGGGGAAAGAGGCCCGACCCCGCCCTATATAAGGAGCCCTTCTCCTACCTTGCAGGGGACGGATCCTAGAGATCCAAAACCCTTGACTTTCTTCCTCCATTGTAACCTCGCGAGGCAAGCGAGCAATACAACAAAGATGGAATAGGGGATTTACCTCCTCACGAGGGTCCCAAACCTAGGTAAAAAACTCTGGTGTAAACTCTCTATCGTGTGTCTGCTCCGCCACCATAGCCATCACTGAGCTCCTTCGGAATCACGTGTTCAGCCTCCTCACGAACCAAGGGATCGTTGGACCCTAGTTTCCTTCGCATGACAAATCTCTAACATTCAGCGCGCCAAGTAGGGTGCTGAGGCGCGTCTCCCATGACCTTCTGGCGAACGAAGCCATGGGTAGGAGTTCTAGTACGGAGGCCACCTCGGGAGATTCCTCGTCTAGAGGGCCACCCGCAATGGTCGCCTATATCTTGGGCGGCCCCCAGGCCTTTGCACATGGACCGCATGTCGGGTAGTTCACCCGGGGGCTGGCGGCGGCAAGGCCTAGTGCTACTGACACCCCTCTCCGGTGGTCGCGGCAGCCGGTCTCCTTCGGCGCCTTGGACCACCCCGGATCCACTTGCCTCGTGGGTGATGTGCCCACGGTATGCACCCCCACCATCGGCGGGGTCGTGGTGTCGAAGACCCTCATCGATGGCAGGGAGGGCCTAAACAGACTCTCCAAAGAAGCGTTCAGGAAGTTGTGGGTGCCCGGAACGCACCTCCTCCCTGCCCCACCTTTTGTAGGGGTCACGGCGGGCACCACCGTGCCCCTCAGCCGGGTCCATCTCCCCGTCACCTTCAGGACGAGCGACAACTACCGCATGGAGCTCATCGACTTTGATGTCGCCTAGATCTCCCTGCCTTACAATGCCATCCTAGTCTACTCGACCGTGGCCTAGTTCATGGCAGTCACGTATAACGCCTACAACCTGGTCAAGATGTCGGGCGTGGCACCGCCATCATGGTGCGCTGCGACGAGGTCGAAGCCGTGCACTCCCTCAGGCAAGCCTGTAAGGAGGCTGCGCCGGCACGACGGGACCCTGCGTCCGGCCTCCCTCAACTCTCCCCACCCTAGGGAAAAGAAGATGATGAGTCGGTGGCACCTCCCGACAAGGACACCGTGTGCACCGTCGGGATCGCTGGCAAGAAGAAGCCAGCGTTCCCTCAAGGGAGGGCCAAGACTAAGAAGGTCCCCCTCGACCCGGCGGTGTCGAGGGCTACAATCACCATCGGTGCTGGCCTCTCTCCTGAGAGGGAGGAGGCCCTCATCGCTTTCCTTTGGGCCAACACGGACATGTTCTCATCGTCACCGCCAGACATGACGTGGGTTCCTTATGAGGTGGTCGAGAACTACCTGGCGGTGTTTCCACGACACATCATGTGAAATAGAAGCCGCAGATGCAGTCAGAGGAGAAGTAGCAATTCATCATCACTGAGATGGAAAAGCACATAAAGGCACACCTTGTCAAGGAAGTATTGCACACCGACTGGCACGCGAACTCCGTGGTGGTCATCAAGGCCATCGGGGATGGGAGGCTTTGCGTCGACTTCACAACCTCAACAAGGCATACCCCAAGGATCCTTTCCTGGTGTCATAGATAGACCAAATCTTTGACTCCATGGAGGGATGTGACCTACTACGTTTCCTGGATGCCTTCTCGAGGTACCATCAGATCAAGATGGCTAAGGAGGATGAGGAGAATACTGCCGTCATCACCCCGTGCGGTGTATACTATTACACCTGCATGCCATTCAGCCTCAAGAACACTGGCGCCACCTTCCAAAGGCTCATGCGCATTGCGCTAGGAGGGCAGATGGGAAGGAACACGGAGGCCTACATCGACGACATCGTGGTCAATACCCGCGAGAGGGACACCTGTGTGGAGGACCTAACGAAGACCTTCACTAACTTATGCCGGGTGAACATCAAGCTCAACCCCACCAAGTGCTTATTTGGTGTCCTGTCGGGCAAGCTCCTTGGGTTCTTGGTGTCGCATGATCGAGGCCAACCCCGACAAGGTCCAGGACATCAAGGAAATGTGTCCACCAACGCGGCTCAAGGAGATGCAGCGTTTGGCCGGATGCGTGGCGGCTTTGGGAATATTCATCTCCAAGCTCGGCGAGAAGGGATTGCCTTTCCTCGAGATTATGAAGCATACCGGCAAGTTCCATTGGACTCTGAAGACCAACGAAGCATTCGAGGCGCTCAAGAGGTATCTCATGACTGTTCATGGTGGCCGCCAGGGAGGGTGAGCTGTTACTATTGTACCTGGCTACCATGCCACAAACATCGAGCACCTTCCTGGTCACCGTGCGTGAAGAGGTGGTAGAAAAGAAGCGGAGGCCCCGAGTTGTGAACCCTCCTGAGGGCCCGAGGCTAAGAACGAGGGGGGCGGTGCCCCAAAGGGAGCTGATGACGAGACTGTCAATCGAGCCACGGAGGAGACTACGGATCTCATGAAACGGCTAGTCTACTTTGTCAGCACGGTGCTCAGAGACGCAAGGGAAAGGTAACCCATGCAGCAGAAGTTCCTCTACACACTCCTCGTAGCGTCACGCAAGCTACGCCACTACTTCTAGGGTCACCCCATCAGGGTGGTCAGCAAGTTCCCTCTGGAGGCAATCCTGCGCAACCCCAACTCCACGGGCCGTGTGGCTGAGTGGGCCATCGAACTACATCCCTTTGAGCTAACATTTGACACCACTCCCACTGTCCGTGCAAGGGCCCTAGTGGAGTTCGCGGCATAATGGACTGACCTTGGGGAAAGCAAGCCTCGGGAGGAAATAACCTAGCTTCCCAGAAAGCTAGCCCTAGGGCATTGGACTGTGACCTTCGACAGGGTGTTCAACGTGGATGGCGTCGGGGCGGCTGCCGTGCTCACGTCTCCATGGGCAAAAAACTCTCCTACGCCATGCAGCTACGCTTCAAGGATGGAGATTAGATCTCCAATAACATCGCCGAGTATGAAGGCCTGATCGCTGGCCTCAAGGCAACCATCGCTCTCGTCATCAAGCGTGTCACAATCCGGGGGACTCCCTGCTCCTAGTCAACTTCTCCAACAAAAGCTACCATCCCAAGGATGAGGAATGGTGGCGTACCTGGAGTAAGTATGAAGGCTCAAGAAGTACTTCCTAGGCAAGGACCTGCTTCACATCCCTCGTGGAGACAATTACGAGGCGGATGAAATTGCCAAGCATGCCTCTAGCTGGGAGCCCAAGTGGCCGGGGGTCTTCGAGGAAAGGCTTTTCAAACCCTCAGCCACTCTCCTAGAAAGAAAACGACCCAACCTGAGGAGCTCCCGCCCCCACCCTCCACATGCACGCCCGACTCTGGCTTGCCCTCGGGAAGCAGACTCGTCTTGGCAGCCACAGCCCAGGAGCCGAGCTGGATCACCGAACTCAAAAGATACCTCTAGGACGGCATCTTCCCGGACAGCAAGGATGCGGCGGAAAGCCTAGTATGCCGAGCAAAGACGTACTGCATCATGGACATGGACCTCTACTACCGCTGCCCCAGCGGGGTTTCCCCCGGTGCATTTCCAGTGACAAAGGGCGTGAACTGCTGACCAACATCCACCTAGGGGAATGCGGCCACCACGCTTTGGCCTGCACCCTAGCAGGGAAGGCCTTTCGCAGCGGCTTCTACTGGCTCACCGCTTTTTCGTTGCTGTGGAGCTGGTAAAGTCGTGCGAGGCGTGCCAGTTCCACGCCAAACAAATACATCAATCGACTCAGCAACTGCAGACCATCCCACTCTCATGGCCGTTTGCGGTCTGGGGGCTGGATATCTTGGGGCCTTTTCTGCGGGTGCCCGGGGGCTACCGATATCTCTATGTCGCCATCGACAAATTCACCAAATGGGCCGAGGTAGAACCGGTCAGAACCATCTCGACACGATCTGTGGGAAAATTCATCCATGGACTGGTGTGCTGCTTCGGTGTGCCCAATCACATCATCACCGCCAACGGCAGCCAGTTCACCAGCGGGGTGTTCTAGTCCTACTGCAAGGACATCGGCACCAAGATCTGCTATGCGTCAGTTTCCCACCCTCGTAGCAACAGACAGGCGGAGCGAGCAAACGCGGAGGTCTTGAAGGGGCTCAAGAGCAAGAGCTTCTGTCGCAAGCTCAATGAGTGCAGGCGAGGATTGCTGGATGCCCTCCTAGGAGTGCTATGGTCCATCCGAACCACCGCAACCAAGCCAACGGGTGATAACCCTTTCTTCCTCATATAAGGTGCCGAAGCCGTCATCCCAGCATAGCTCAAGCATGGCTCCCCCGGGTGCTCGCCTTCAACGAAATGGCACAAGAGGATCTGCGTCGTGATGACCTCAACCTCATCGAGGAGGCTCGCCACAAGGTCAATGTATGAGCAGCCAGATACCAGCAGGCACTGCACCGATACCACAACCACAACATACGAGCATGCACCTTGGAAGTTGGGGACCTGGCCCTTCACCGCGTCCTCTCTAGCGAGGGCCTCCACAAGCTCTCTCCAATGTGGGACGACCCTTTCTGGGTCGCACACGTTGCAAGGCCGGGCGCGTCATGGCTGGAAACAGAGGAGGGTGTCCTGATCCCCAATGCGTCAAGGCCAGGCGCGTCATGGCACCTTCGCAAGTTCTACCCGCGAGCTGGCCTCATGACGACAACGGTAACAAGCATCCTGCCCCCTGGGTGTTGTTAAGATTCTTGAACGATGGCTCATTTTCGTTTCTATTTTACCTGCCAGTTTCCTTGTTTGCATCTTCGCCTTTTTTGTGGTGCTTCTCCCTTTTTGCACACTGCATGAGCGGGGGCTGTTCATGGTGCCTACCGCCATTGCCACCCTCAGTAAGCACGGGAGTCTAAACTGCCGAGCTCTAAACTTACGGACTGGCTCTAGCAATAAGTCACCTCAGCCACGGTTCCTGATGCTTGATGATCCTCACAAGGTGCACAAAAGGAGAGCATACACTGTGTGGAACCTATGGTTACCTCTCCGAGGAATTATACAGGGGAAGTACGCGCCCTACGGTCGCCTCCTCGAGGGACTTACGGGGTGGAACTGAATGTATAGAGCCTACGGCCTCCTCCTCGAGGGACCTATAGGACAGTACAAACCCCGCAACCTCCCCGAAAGGGGGCTAGCATGGAGACCCTTGAGACTACACCTCAAGCAGCTTGCGGAACCTAGGGTTACCTCTCCGAGGAACTATATAGGGAAAGTGCGCGCCCTACGGTCGCCTCCTCGAGGGTCTTACGGGGCGGAACTGGACGTATAGAGCCTACGGCTTCCTCCTCGAGGGAAATACAGGACATGTACAAGCCCCACGACCTTCCCGAAAGGGGGGCTAGCGGGGAGACCCTTGAGACTACCCCTCAAGCGGCGCGCTAACCTACGATCATATCCATAAGAGGCTAGCAGGACAATCCTCTCGAGAGCCCCACAGAAGAACCACGCGCGATGCCATGGAGGATGGAAAAAGCAGCAACAGACAGTTAAGGCCCCTAATCATAGGAAGGGTTCCCTTGCGAGTCGTAGCAAAGAGATGACAAAGTCGAGAGATGCTCCGCGAGCATTACACAAATAAGAACTACACCCCCAGCGGCGCCCTTGGTGCTTGCCTGGCGGACATCTTCTTCCTCTTACGACGCGGAGGAATCACCTGAGTTGTTGGCTCCGATCTCCCTCTCGTCGTCCACCACGCGTGGGAACGCCTCAACAGGAAGATTGATGAGTGGGGAGACCCTCGCCTCGAGATCCAGCATAGCGGCCGGTTGTCGCATGGCCAGGGAGTAGTCGAGGTCGGTCCACAGCTGCAAGAGGTTGGTGAAGAGGGACTTCCCCACTGCGGTTAGCATCGCCTCACACTCCAAGGAGATGAAGCCATCTAGGGCCTACACCGCTAGGCTGAGGGAGCTTAGGACCCTGCACACAAGCTCCAAAAGCGCCTCGACCTCGCGGCCAGCCTGAAGTTCTAACGCGACGAAGTCTTTGACCCCCAAGAGCGGGAGGATCACAACACCCTGCTCGGCAAGGGAGTGGAAGGATGTGCAAAGGGTCTCCAACACATCATGAGCGTACCGCTTGCGCCCCTCCTCAGCCCGTACAGCAGCGAACTTGTTGGTTTGTAGCCCGAAAGTTCTTGGGTGAGTTCATCCCGGTACTCGAGTTGGTTGAAATCTTGCGGAGGGGCCGTAGTAGAATCGCCAATTGTCGAGAGGGGCCAAATGGGGGTGAATACAAATCTATCAGCCAAACGGTCGTTTGAACCAGAAAAAATGGTTGAACTCAAATACCACCATTAGGTCAACTCTTCTTGGCCCGCCCTATCAGTATTCCCCTATATCTTTTGCGATCATGGACTAGTTTACCCATGCATGGACTAGATATATTTCTTTGCTCTGCTCTTCTTCCCTACTCCCCTCCCCATAACCTTTGCTCAGATTTGGCTGCTCATCTCAAATCGGAGCTTGCACTTGCTCTAATTTGCATCCCCGCCATGTCTAGTCTACCTCCCACGCCCCTAATCGAAGCTCGCAGCCGTTGTCGTCGCATCATCCGCCGTATCGAAGCTTCGCATCCTCGGACTAGTATCTCGCCTCTAGCTAGTCCTTCTCGCACGGCGGAGCGCGTCCGATCGGGCGATCCTGGCCGGTGACCAGCCTCAGGCAGTTGCATACTGTCGTCCACCCCAGGCATGGTAGCCCTGGCACAGCAATTCAACGACCACGCTCTCATGGCCACCGTGGTGGGTATTCGTCCCGCCGTGTCACCGACATAGTTGCTATCGGCTTTCTGGTCACGTTTTTGGATTAGACGAAATGATGTCAAGATTGAGGTATGCACGCTGCCATTCGATTTTTTCGTCTGGTTCGAGCACAACTTAGACAATGAGTGCATTCTGCATTCTTCCCGTTCTTTCGAGTGCTGCGAGAAGAAAATGATCTTCATGCGTTGGCATCTCGCATGTGGGTGGGACGATCGCTTGGGACTGCTTCGTTTCTTCTCCAAACTCGGCTTTGACGGCCTCCCATTAGATGCTTGGGAGCCGGAGGCCCTCAAGCAGGTCGTCAGTAGCCTTGGCAGTAAGCTGGTGGAGATCGTGCTACCGAGCGATAGATGGGTCATCGAGGTAAAGGCGTGGCTGAAAGATCCTGACGCTATTCCTAAGATGTAGGAGGTGTAGATTCCAAGTAGGGCAGGGCGACAGCTTTGCTGGAAGCACCCGATCATCATTCACCTGGAGGAGGTTCTGGAATCGGTACATGGCATTCAGGACCCCGAAGAGGCGGCCAAAAAGTTTCCTCGTTGCCTGCAGTGTTGGCCTGGAATGATCAATGGCATAGGACCACCACTGTTTCGCGACAACGCACACAGTTTCGGTGGGGGAACTGGGCTTGGACAAGCTGGTGGTTCTGATTTCCCTCGAGTGGAGATAGAGCTCTAGTGAATTGTTGTAGTATGTGTGGCTAATGAATTTGTAGTATGGAGAGCATAGCAGGAAGTTAGCATCAACTAAAAATATGTAATAGTTTGAATTCGATGTAGTATGCGTCGGTAATGAATTTGAAGTATGTGTGCCTAATGCATCTGTGTTAAACACCGTGCTTTATAATTTCTTTGAATAACCAAGGACAAACTCATGAAAATAGGGTGGACTGGCAATGAGCAATATCAATTATGTGGATGCCATGAAAATTTAGTCCATCTCCTCTTCAATTACAAGGTAGCTAGATTATTGTGCCAAATGATGAGAAATCCGGAAGACAATAAATGATTCTTGTTTCAAACGAAGATTACCTGATGATCCTTATAACACTATCCACTGGTTTTGTAACACGTTGAACTGCAGGACCATTTTGCAGACAACACAAGACAAATGAAAAATGGTTTACAACACAGACAACAGACGCAAAATCAGTACATAAACTATCAACTGAATTTTATCTGTATGGGATAAAAAAGGACAGTTAACTGGATTTAACCATGAGTAGTAATTGAAGGAAATAGATACTTGATAGTATTTGTTTACAATAGTAGTACTTTCATACCAAAGGGTCTTATATCTGCACAAAAGTGGGCTAAACTTCCTACTAGTTTATAGAAAAACGCGTCAGCATTTCATCTACAAAAGCCATTCTTCACTCTGAACTTAACTATTCTACACTGAAGGAACTGCAGATCTCCACCAGAAAAGTTGGCTGGCCAATTGCCTTCAGAGGACGTAAGATCTTTGATCATTTAACCCAAACTGATCTATTGGCTTCCCTCCAAACTACAAGATATCTGCATCATTCATGCACGACCGCTTTGCATGCGCCAGTCCCGGTTCAGTAGGACCATCGCCGTAACAATTTCTTTGAAACTGAAATTCGGCATCTTCTTTTTGGGGTCGTAGGTATGTATGAACTAGAACCTGAATTCCGGTGCTGAGCTAATGCCTGCCGCCGGCTCAAGCCGTCGAACAATCCAACATGCTGAGTGTGGACGCTTGGTCGCCGCCGCGGTACGGCCTCCGATGGTGCGTTGGATGGAGCGTCTTTGCCATAGACGGCGTGTTCCCAGCCTCCCCCACTGTGGTAATGTAACCCGCATCGAAGCATGGACGCGAGAGTTCTTAGACCTTAGCGCTGCCCTGTTCGAGGGTGTGTACCCTCGGCAGCGTGCTCTCATGAACGATTTGATA
This sequence comes from Avena insularis, assembly GCA_023614405.1. NCBI lineage: Eukaryota > Viridiplantae > Streptophyta > Magnoliopsida > Poales > Poaceae > Avena > Avena insularis. Next base: position 410,790,886 of record CM042688.1, on the reverse strand, counting down.
CGTACCTTGTTCCCACTGCCTAGAGCATGCCGTAATGCCGCCATGCAATTTCTCCACATCGCTCTCTTGGCCCTGCTTGCCGCATTCAGCACCGACGACGCCGGCGCCGCCGCGGCGGCCGATTCGGCGCATTTGATGAAATCATCCACCTGGCAGGGCAATGGGAGACCAGCCTTGACGTAGAGCTTTATGGCCTGCCTTAGAGGGGCTAAATACCCCAGTTTCGGCGGCTGTCGTGGTGGCGGCTGCTTAGGAGGGGCCATGTTACCCTAGGTGGTGCAGCGCGGAGGAGCTGCATAAGGTGAACTGTGGTTTGTCGGAGAAGGGGAGTGACAGAGTGACAGTAGGTTTGGACTACGGGCACGCGTGAAAATAATCATCTCCCATTTCCTTATAGGGTAATAATTCGACACTCGTTGCATTAACCACTCAATATGTATTTCCCTTCTCAGCAAGAGTGCGAAGGTATTAAAAAGATCGGTCGTGGCTATCCACCTCATCAGGCAATGTACTAGGACAGGTAGGAGACCAGGTTTCATTTTAGAAATGTTGACGACTATTCCCTTATGTTTATACGATATTATTTCTACGCCACTATGCACCGTCGAATTGTAGCAATACCATCAGAAACAGGGGATGACGACGTGGTGTGTTTTCTTTTGAAAGGGCATCCGAAATAGGGGATGACGACGTGGCATGTTTTCTGACTAGCGGGCCCGCCTCATCCACCTTCGACGGTGCGCATCCTAGGTTCGAGGGCTGGTGCCTCCCACCAACACATTATTGTGCAATTTTCCATGTTTTGTCGCAACCAGCTCCACTCCGCACCTATGCTCCTGCCGCCGCCACTCCGTTCGGTCTGGCACCGCTCTCGTCCTCCCCTTGGGCCATCGTCCTCCTGCCCTCCCCTGCCTGCCATCCCCTCACGTCCCCTCCCCTCTCCTAACTACCCTGTCTCCTTGTCGCCGTCCATCGCCCAGGCGCGTTTGGAAACGAAAACCAAGAGTCGCCTGTTGGGTTAGGCGCCCAATGATGCTGGTGATCCGGATCCCGTTCGGAGATGGATCCAACGAGGCTTGAGAACACGGAGATGGTTCATGCGCGGCTGGAGAGCACGGAATCTCCTTCAAGTCTAGAGAGCACAGAGGAGAACGAAACAGGGGAAGAGGAAGAGGGGTGTAGAGCTTTGAAGTTATGGAGCCCGGAGAAGGTGCCGTGCATCCACATTGAAGGGTAAGAACTGTGATTCCTTTTATGCATACCCCAATTAGCATTTCTAGTCCCATGGTGATGGCAAGGATATGTGTTGGTAACCACAGGATGTCTGTATAGCTTGTTCTTGAGCATGATGCTTTGTCAAGTGAGCATGAAGACATTGAAATGTGTGGCGGTGCGGCTGATGATGAGAAACATATCCAGACGTGGCTGCTGACCCTGATAGGATGGAGAGTAGGGAATATTTGGTTGATTCAAACTTTGAGCCCGACTATGGGACTAATGAGGAAGAGGAATGTGAAGATGTGGAAATGTGATGTAGATATGATGACGAAGACGAGTACAGGCCAGTGATACACTTTGACAGGGACAATCCTACAATTGATGAGGGGACTATCTTTGAGAATGTGGACGACTGCAGATATGCAGTTGCAACCTATACAATCAGAGTTGGGTTCGAATTTATCATTGAAAAGAGCGACCAAAAGAGATTTAGGGTGCATTGTAGGGAAAGTAATGTATGTAAATGGAGATTACATGCATCTCCAATGCTAGGTGGACACCCATTTCAGGTTGCAATAGCTACATTTAGTTTCAGTCTTTCTCATATTTATTCTGCTGATAATTAGCTCTGAATTATTTGGATTCTTATCGAATGCAGATCAAAGTAAACATGAAGAAACACAACTGCCTTAGTACTTCTTTAAGTGATAAAATTAGACCGACGACTACCAATTGGATTGCTGCTACTATACTTGACTGGGTGAGGCAGGATCATAACATTGGACCTGGTGAACTCAGAGCAAAGATTAGCAAAAGGTTTAATGTTCTGATTCCTTACCACAAAGTCTTTGATGGGAAGGAGATGGCTCTAGACTTCATTCAAGGAAACTGGAATGACAGTTTTCACATGTCGTATAGTATCAAATCTCAGGTAGAGAAAACATCGCCTGGTAGTGTTGTTGACATCGATTACGAGGTTGTGAAAGGAAGAGGAAAGGTCTCGAGGGGGGTCAGGTATAAGCAGGCAGATAAGAAATGCTTCAGGAGATATTTTGTCTGCCTGGAGGCATGCTGGAAGGGGTTTCTATATGGCTGCAGGCCATGCTTGGCAATAGGCACAACTTCTTTAACGGGGAAGTTCAGGGGACATGTTGCTTCTCCTTGTGCTTTGGACGCACATAATTGTCTTCTACCCATAGCTTATGCTGTTCTTGAGGGTGAATCAAATGAAAGCTGGACATGATTCATGCAGAGACTACGGGCAGTAATTGGTCACCCTGAAGGCTTGGTGATACACACTGGTGCATGCAAGGGTCTTGAGAATCTTTGTTGATCTTTGTGTTTCACAGGGTTGAGCATAGGGAATGCATGCGACACCTCGCTACTAACTTCACGAAGAAGTTCAAAGGAAAGATCTTTGAAGAGGACTTGTGGCGATCAGCATACACATACACCCCAAGAACGCATGCTACTTACTTGCAGAACATGTATGTAGTGCCAAAGGTGAAAAAATACCTTGAAGAACATCACACCAAGCTATGTGCCAGAAGCAAGTTTGGTGAGTTAAGCAAGGTCGATTTTGTTTGCAATAATTTGGCAGAGAGTTTCAGTGATAAGATTTCGGGCATGAAGACACATGGAATTGTTATTTTGTTGGATGCAATAAGACAGTGCATAATGGTGAAGATAGATTTAAGGCAAAGAATTTGTGCAAGAAATTTTTTAGGCCATAAAATAGTTCCAAAGGTGGTTATGTTACTGAATAAAAGAACCAGGGCAATGAGAACGATAAAGAGGAGGATGGTCAGAAGTTCCAGAACATTGGCTGAGGTTTATGTAGAATACAGGTGTGGAAGTGAACAGAGGTACACTATAGACATTGGAAAGAAGACTTGTTCATGCAGGCAGTGGTAGATTACTGGTCTGCCATGTCACCATGCAATGTACTTCATCTCAAAGCTTAGAGGTAGCAGAGCTGAAATAGATAACTATGTTGGCAACTATTTCTCCGTGGACAAGTTTGCTGCAACTTATGTAGAAAACATACCACCTATGGATGATAAAAATGATTGGGAGATTGTCGATCTAGGGTTCAAACTTCAACCACCAGTTTTTAGGAGGCCACCTGGGAGGCCTAGAGAGCTAAGGATCGAAGCCTCCACCGATAAAGGTTCAAGACTGGGAGCTAGGAAAAGGAAATGTAAACGTTGTGGCAGATTCTTCCATATCAAGAGGTTGTGCGAAAACCCAGTTACACATGATGTTGTCCCTGTTCACACCCTGGTGGCAGAAAATGAGGCTTCTCAGCCAGCACTAGAGGAGGAGCAGCACGAAGACGAAGAAATTGAGGAAGTGCAATAGGTGGAGGAAAATGGTGATGAGCACTCGGGGGAAAACGTACGTAAGCAGCCAATTTATGAGGAAGTGGAGGTGCCAGCGAGAAAAGGGTGTGAAAAGGAACAAAAGGGTAAGCGAAACAGGGAGGAAAGGGCAAATAATGGAGGTTTATTAGAATATGAAGAAGTTGCAGGGGTGATTGAGGATGTTCTTGAGGATCTTTCGGCTAACTGTAGGAGAAATAATAAATCCCTGCAAATTTCATCTTTGTATGATTCTCCAGATGAAAGGTAAACTTAAAAATTGTTTTATTTGCCATTTTATCATTTTTTTATCCTCATCAACTGTTGCTTAATGCAGCGTGGGCTAGCAGACTAATAAGAGGAGCGGAAAGATGCGGGCACGATAACGTCGTATGTTGAATTATATCATTGAAACTAAACTAGTCGTGTCGTCTTTATTTATATCTGGCACGTGCAACGTGTTTGTGATGGGGTCATGTGGACCAGATTACAATTTTTTAAATATTATTACATTAATTTTTTTCCTACATATGGACGCAGCTACTAGTTCCCATCTCCCTTGGATTCCCATCTCCTCTGGCGCACTCCAGAATTATGGCTGTGCCATCAAGTAGCAGAGTCAGCATATTGTCCCATCAGATGTGAACACAATGACTTTGTTTGTTCAGAATTTGATGACTTTTGATTAGTTTGAAAGACAGAGAACTCTAAAACATGGCCAATATATGCCATCATAAACTATTCTTCAAAGAATATTATTACTCCCTCCGTTTAGAACTAAGTGACTTGATTTTTTGTAGATCCATATGTATCTAGACATGTTTTGGGTATAGAAACATTTAAATATCTAAAAAATCTATGTCAGTTACATCTGGACAGTAGTAGTACACTATTACAACACCCTCGACCCCTTCTCCTCTGGCACACTCCAAATTATGGTTGTGCCATCAAGTGATGGGAGCAGAGTCAGCGTATTGTCCCATCCGATATGCCAGGAACACGAGAACTTTATTTTCAGGATTGGACGAGTTTCGACTAGTTTCAAAGACAAACACAACTAAAACATGGCCAACATATATAGATTGTGATGATAATCGACTATGACTCAAGTGACCCAGATCCAAATAGGGCATTAAGATACCGTACATAGATTTAATTTATGCTTAAGTGGCCCTAATCGACTATAACGCTCCCACAGTGTCCATCATCGACGATGTTGTCCGCGTCGCCGTTAGCCTCCTCTATGTCGAAATCGATGCCGACATTCCTGGCAGCGTTCCTCCTCCTCATGGATTCTTCACGGTGCACTGCATCGATAACGGTGGAGGTCGTACGCCCAGGCACTGCCCAGAAGCGCTGCTTCCCTTCATGGTTGCGCAGATCCGGGTGGATCTCCCGCTGGTGGGTTTCGCACAGCTCAATCAATGCAACCTGCTCCTTCTTGAACAACTTTCGCCAGTACGGGCTCATGCGCGAGTACCGTGCCATTGCCCTCTTCCGCTCCGATAGCTGGCGACGGTGCTCCTCGGTCTGCCTCGCCAACGCGTTGTCGCGCAAGAGCGGCGCGATAGGAACACCAGCGTAGCTGAGCTCGAAACTGGCCAGAAGCCTCGCGAATGGTGGCACGATTATGTCGTAGTGGGTGAACATCTGAGCCTAGTGCAAGCTAAGTTTGGGCCTCTCCCTATCCATGGCGATGAAGGAACACGATCTGAGCTTTGGCCCCGAGGTTAAGGGGATAAGGGCAAGAACGTGGGACTAGTCGTGGTTGCCACAGCCAATCAGTTCGCAGAACAGACTTCTCGCGGAATGCCTTCACGAAGGACATCCTTATCGTCCATGCACCCTGATCCAACGGTGCCTAACAATCGGGGATCGGGTCTTCTAGAAGCCCGAAGCGGTTGCTGGTTAGCTTTGCGTCGTGATTGTTTGTGGCCAAAGGCTGTCATTGAAAATAATACACATTTCAATGACAATGGTGGATCCATATGTGGTTTGTGAGAAGAACACACATGCAATGAACTCTGGTGGATCCATATGCAATGATACTAGTGGATCCATATGTGGTCTATGAAAAGAACACACATTTCAATGACACCGATGGATCCATATGTGGTTTGTGAAAAGAACATACATCCCGTGACTCTAGCTATGGTTAATGAAAAGAACAGACATGCAATGACTCTATCTGTGGTTAATGAAAAGAACACACATGCAATGACACTGGTGGATCCTTATGTGGTTTGTGAAAAGAACACACATGCAATGAACTCTGGTGGATCCATATGCTATGAAACTGGTGGATCCATATATGGTCTGTGAAAAAAACAAACATTTCAAAGACACTTGTGGATCCATATATGGTTTGTGAAAAGAACACACATGCAATGAACTCTGGTGGATCCATATGTGGTCTGTGAAAACAACACACATTTCAATGACACTGGTGGATCCATATGTGGTCTGTGAAAAGAACACACATGCAATGACAATGGTGGTTCCATATGTGGTTTGTGAAAAGAACAGACATGCAATGACTCTAGCTGTGAATGAAAAGAACACACATGAAATGACAATGGTGGATCCATAAGTTGATTGTGAAAAGAACACACATGCAATGAAGTCTAGTGGATCCATATGCAATGACACTGGTGGGTCCATATGTGGTCTGTGAAAAGAACACACATTTCAATGACACTGGTGGATCCATATGTGGTTTGTGAAAAGAATACACATGCAATGAACTCTGGTGGATCCATATGCAATGACACTGGTGGATCCATATGTGGTTTGTGAAAAGAACAAACATTTCAGTGACACTTGTGGATCCATATATGGTTTATGAAAAGAACACACTCGCAATGAACTCTGGTGGATCCATATGTGGTCTGTGAAAACAACACACATTTCAGTGGCACTGGTGGATCCATACATGGTCTGTGAAAAGAACACACATGCAATGAACTCTGGTGGATCCATATGTGGTCTATGAAAATAACACACATGCAATGACACTGGTTGATCCATATGTGGTCTGTGAAAAGAACACACATGAAATGACACTACTAGATCCATATGTGGTCTGTGAAAAGAACACACATGCAATGACACTGGTGGATACATATGTGGTCTGCAAAAAGAACACACATGCAATGACACTGGTGGATCCATATCTGGCCAGTGAAAAGAACACACATGCAATGAAAATGGTGGATCCATATGTGGTCTGTGAAAAGGACATACATGCAATGCCACTGGTGGATCCATATGTGGTCTGTGAAAAGAACACACATGCAATGACACTGGTGGATCCATATGTGGTCTGTGAAAATAACACACATGCAATGACACTAGTGATTTGTGAAAAGAACACACATGCAATGACAATGGTGGTTCCATATGTGGTATGTGAAAAGAAGACACATGCAATGACATCGGTGGATCCATATGTGGTTTGTGAAATGAACACACATGCAATGACTCTAGCTGTGGTATGTGAAAGGAACACACATGAAATGACACTGGTGGATCCACATCTGGTCTGTGAAAAGAACACACATGCAATGACAATGGTGGATCCATATGTGGTATGTGAAAAGAACACACATGCAATGACAATGGTGGTTCCATATGTGGTTTCTGGAAAGAACAGACATGCAATGACTAGCTGTGGTCTCTGAAAACAACACACATTTCAATGACACTGGTGGATCCATATGTGGTCTGTGAAAAGAACACACATGGAATGACACTGGTGGATCCATATGTGGTTTGTGAAAAGAAAACACATGCAATGACAATGGTGGTTCCATATGTGGTCTATGTAAAGAACACACATGCAATGACACTGGTGGATCCATATGTGGTTTGTGAAAAGAACACACATGCAATGACTCTAGTTGTGGTCTGTGAAAAGAACACACATGAAATGACACTGGTGGATCCATATGTGGTCTGTGAAAAGAACACACATGCAATGACAATGGTGGATCCATATGTGGTATCTGAAAAGAACACACATGTAATGACAATGGTGGTTCCATATGTGGTTTGTGAAAATAACAGACATGCAATGATAATGGTGGTTCCATATGTGGTATGTGCAAAGAACCCACATGCAATGACACTGGTGGATCAATATGTGGTTTGTGAAAAGAACACACATGCAATGACTCTAGTTGTGGTTAATGAAAAGAACACACATGCAATGACCCTGGTGGATCCATATGTGGTTTGTGAAATGAACACACATGCAATGACAGTGGTGGATCCATATGTGGTATGTGAAAAGAACACACATGCAATGACACTGGTGGATCCATATGTGGTCTGTGAAAAGAACACACATGGAATGACACTTGGGGATCCATATGTGGTCTGTGAAAAGAACACACATGCAATGACAATGGTGGATCCATATGTGGTCTATGAAAAGAACACACATGCAATGACAATGGTGGTTCCATATGTGGTTGGTGAAAAGAACACACATGCAATGACTCTGGTGGATCCATATGTGGTCTATGAAAAGAACACACATGCAATGGCAATGTTGGTTCCATATGTGGTTTGTGAAAAGAACAGACATGCAATGACTCTAGATGTGGTCTATGAAAAGAACACACATGCAATGACACTGGTGGATCCATATATGGTCTGTGAAAAGAACACACATGCAATGACACTGGTGGATCCATATGTGGCCTGTGAAAAGAACACACATGCAATGACACTGGTGGATCCATATGTGGTCTGTGAAAAGAACACACATTTCAATGACACTGGTGGATCCATACATGGTCTGTGAAAAGAACACACATGCAATGAAAATGGTGGATCCATATGTGGTCTGTGAAAAGAACACACATGGAATGACACTGGGGGATCCATATGTGGTCTGTGAAAAGAACACACATGCAATGACAATGGTGGATCCATATGTGGTCTATGAAAAGAACACACATGCAATGACAATGGTGGTTCCATATGTGGTTGGTGAAAAGAACACACATGCAATGACTCTGGTGGATCCATATGTGGTCTATGAAAAGAACACACATGCAATGGCAATGTTGGTTCCATATGTGGTTTGTGAAAAGAACAGACATGCAATGACTCTAGATGTGGTCTATGAAAAGAACACACATGCAATGACACTGGTGGATCCATATGTGGTCTGTGAAAAGAACACACATGCAATGACACTGGTGGATCCATATGTGGCCTGTGAAAGAACTCACATGAAATGACACTTGTGGATCCATATGTGGTCTGTGAAAACAACACACATTTCAATGACACTGGTGGATCCATACATGGTCTGTGAAAAGAACACACATGCAATGAAAATGGTGGATCCATATGTGGTCTGTGAAAAGAACACACATGCAATGACACTGGGGGATCCATATGTGGTATGTGAAAAGAGCACACATGCAATGACACTGGTGGATCCATATGTGGTTTATGAAAAGAACACACATGCAATGACAATGGCGGTTCCATATGTGGTATGTGAAAAGAACACACATGCAATGACACTGGTGGATCCATATGTGGTTTATGAAAAGAACACAGATGCAATGACTCGAGCTGTGGTTAATGAAAAGAACACACATTTCAATGACACTGGTGGATCCATATGTGGTCTGTGAAAAGAACACACATGCAATGACAATGGTGGTTCCATACATGGTTTGTGAAAAGAACAGACATGCAATGACTCTATATGTGGTTAATGAAAAGAACACGCATGCAATGACACTGGTGGATCCATATGTGGTTTGTGAAAAGAACACACATGCAATGAACTCTGGTGTGTCCATAAGCTATGAAACTGGTAGACCCATATATGATCTATGAAAAGAACAAACATTTCAAAGACACTAGTGTATCCATATATGGTTTGTGAAAAGAACACACATGCAATGAACTCTGGTGGATCCATATGTGGTCTGTGAAAAGAACACACATTTCAATGACACTGGTGGATCCATATGTGGTATATGAAAAGAACACACATGCAATGACAATGTTGGTTCCATATGTGGTTTGTAAAAAGAACAGACATGCAATGATGCTAACGGCAAGAGAAATAATAAATCCCTTCCAATTTCATCTTTGTATGATTCTCTAGATGAAAGGTAAGCTTAAAAATTGTTTTATTTTCCATTTTATCACTTTTTTCATCCTCGTCAATTGTTGCTTAATGCAGCGTGGGCTAGCAGACTTATAAGAGGAGCAGAAAGAAGTGGGCATAGTAACGTTGTGTGTTGAATTATCATTGAAGCTAAACTAGTCGTGTTGTCTTTATTTATATCTAGCGCGTGCAACGTGTCTCTGATGGGGTCATGTGGACCAGATTGTTTTTTTTAAAATATTATTATATTAATTTTTTACGTCCGTATGGACGCAACTACTAGTTTCCAACTCCCTTGGATTCCCATCTCCTCTGGCGCACTCCAGAATTATGGCTGTGCCATCAAGTGCTGGTAGCAGAGTCAACATATTGTCCCATCAGATGTGAATGCAATGACTTTGCTGGTTCAGAATTAGACGACTTTTGATTAGTTTGAAAGACAGAGAAACCTAAAACATGGACAATATATGCCATCAGAAACTATTCCTCAAAAAATATTATTACTCCCTCTGTCTAGAACTAAGTGACTTGAATTTGTGTAGACTCGTATGTATCTAGACATGTTTTGGGTATAGATACATTTAAGTATCTAAAAAAAGCTAAGTCAATTATATTTGGATAGAAGTAGTACACTATTACAACACACTCGACCCGTTCTCCTCTGGTGCACTCCAAATTATGGCTGTGCCATCAAGTGGTGGGAGCAGAGTCAGCGTATTGTCCCATCCGATATGCCAGGACAGCGCGAACTTACTTTTCAGGATCGGACGAGTTTCGACTAGTTTCAAAGACAAAGACAACTAAAACATGGCCAACATATATATATATATATATATTATGACGCTAACCGACTATGACTCAGGAGACGCCGATCCAAAGATGGCATTAAGATACCATACATAGATTTAATTTAGGCTTAAGTGGCCCTAATCGACTATGACGCTCCTGTAGTCTCCATCATCGATGACGTTGTCCACATCGCCATCAGCCTCCTCCTCATTGATTCTTCCTCCTCATTGATTCTTCACAGGAATCAACGCCGACGTTCCCGACAGCGTTCCTCCTCCTCATTGATTCTTCACGGTGCGCCGCATCAAAAACGGTGGAGGTTGTATGCCTAGGCACTGCCCAGAAGTGCTGCCCCCTTTAGGGTTGCACATATCCGGGTAGATCTCCCGCCGGTGGGTTCTGCACAGCTCAATCAACACCATCCGCTCCTTCTTGAACAACTTTTTCTAGTACACGCTTGTGCGCGAGTACCGTGCCATTGCCCTCTTCCGCTCTGGAAGCTGGCGGCAGCGCTCCTCGGTCTGCCTCACCAACGCGTTGTCACACAAGAGCGGTGCGATAGGCACCCCGGTGTAGCTGAGCTCGAAGCCGACCGGAAACCTCGCGAACAGCGGTGCGAGTATGTCGTAGTGGGCGAACATCTGAGCCTCGTGCAAGCTGAGTTTGGGCCTTTCCCTCTCCATGGCGATGAAGGAACATGATCTGAGCTTCGGCCCCGAGGTTAAGGGGATAAGGGCAATGACGTAGGCCCAGTCGTGGATACCACTGCTAATCAGTTTGCAGAACATACTTCTCACGGATCGCCCTTATGAAGGACATCCTTATCTTCCACGCACCCTGATCCAATGGCGCTTGACAATCGGGGATCGGGTTTTCTAGAAGCCTGGAGCGGTTGCTGGTTAGTTCTGTGTCCCGATTGTTTGTGGCCAACGGCTGTCATTGAAAAGAACACACGTGCAAATGACTTTGGTGGATCCATGTGGTTTATGGAAAGAACACCAAATGCAATGACACTAGTGGTGGTTTAAGATAAAACACACATGCAAAGACATGCAATGGCATCTAGTGGATCCATGTGGTTTATGAGAAGAACACACATGCAATGACATCTAGTGCATCCATGTGGTTTATGAGAAGAACACCACATGCTAGAGTGGCATAAGTGGATCCATGTGGTTTATGAAAAGAACACCACATGCTGGAGTGGCATCATTGCTTGTCTTGTTTTGCAAAACCACAGTGATGCACACTGACACACACAAACACGTGCAATGAACTCTAGTGGAACAATGTGGTTTATGAGAAGAACACCACATGAAATGACATCAGTGTATCCATGTGGTTTATGAGAAGAACACACATGCAATGACATCTAGTGGATCAATGTGGTTCATGAGAAGAACACCACATGCTAGAGTGGCATCAGTGGATCCATGTGTTTTTTGTGAAGAACACACATGCAATGACATCTAGTGGATCAATTTGGTTTATGAAAACAAAACCACATGCAGGAGTGGCATCAGTGGATCCATGTGGTTTATGAAAAGGACACACATGCAATGACAACTGGTGGATCCATGTGGTTAATGAAAAGAACACCACCTGGTGGAGTGGCATCATTGCATGTGTTCTTTTCCAAAACCACAGTGATGCACACTGACACACACAGATGCAATGAGCTCTAGTGGATCAATGTGGTTTATGACAAGAACAACACATGCAATGACATCAGTGGATCCATGTGGTTTATGAGAAGAACACACATGCTGGAGTGGCATTAGTGGATCCGTGTGGTTTATGAGAAGAACACACATGCGATGATTCTAGTGGTGGATTATGAAAAGGACACACAACCAATGACTCTGGTAGATCCAGGTGGTTTATGAAAAGAACAAACATCCAATGACTCTATTTGTGGTTTATGAAAATGACACACATGCAATGACACTTGTGGATCCAAGTTGTGGTTTATGAAAAGAACAAACATCCAATGACTATAGTTCTGATTTATGAAAAGGACACAATGCAATGACATGCAATGGATCCAGGTGGTGGTTTATGAAAAGGACACACATGCAATGACTCTTGTGGTGGTTTATGAAAAGGACATACATGCAATGACACTGGTGGATCCAGGTGGTTTATGAAAAGAACAAACATGCAATGACTCTGGTGGTGGTTTATGAAAAGGACACACATGCAATGACACTAGTGGTGGTTTAGGAAAAGAAAAGACATGCAAAGAAATGCAATGACACTGGTGGATCCATGTGGTTTATGAAAATGAAACACATGCATTGACAACTGGTGGATCCATGTGGTTTATGAAAAGAACACCACATGCTGGAGTGGCATCATTGCGTGTGTTCTTTTCCAAAAACACAGTGATGCACACTGACACACACACACATGCAATGAACTCTAGTGGATCAATGTGGTTTATGAGAAGAACACCACATGCAATGACATCTAGTGGATCCATGTGGTTTATGAGAAGAACACACATGCAATGACATCTAGTGGATCCATGTGGTTTATGAGAAGAACACCACATGCTAGACTGGAATCAGTGGATACATGTGTTTTCTATGAAGAACACACATGCAATGACATCTAGTGGATCAATGTAGTTTATGAAAAAACACCACATGCAGGAGTGGCATCAGTGGATCCATGTGGTTTATGAAAAGGACACACATGCAATGACAACTGGTGGATCCATGTGGTTTATGAAAAGAACACCACATGCTGGAGTGGAATACTTGCATGTGTTCTTTTTGAAAACCACAGTGATGCACACTGACACACACACACACACACGTGCAATGAACTCTAGTGGATCAATGTGGTTTATGAGAAGAACACCACATGCAATTACATTAGCCGATCCATGTGGTTTATGGGAAGAACACACATGCTGGAGTGGCATTAGTGGATGCATGTGGTTTATGAGAAGAACACACATGCAATGACTCTAGTGGTGGTTTATGAAAAGGAAACACATGCAATGACTCTGGTGGATCCAGGTGGTTTATGAAAAGAACGAACATGCAATGACTCTAGTTGTGGTTTATGAAAAGGACACAAATGCAATGACATAGGTCGATCCAAGTGGTGGTTTATGAAATGAACAAACATGCAATGACTCTAGTTCTGGTTTATGAAAAGGACCCACATGCAATGACATGCAATGGATCCAGGTGGTTTTTTATGAAAAGGACACACATGCAATGACTCTAGTGGTGGTGTGTGAAAAGGACACACATGCAATGACATTGGTGGATCTAGGTGTTTTATGAAAAGAACAAACATGCAATGGCTCTGATGGTGGCTTATGAAAAGGACACACATGCAATGATACTAGTGGGGGTTTAGGAAAAGAACACACATGCAAAGACATGCAATGACACTGGTGGATCCATGTGGTTTATGAAAAAGGACACACATGCAATGAAAACTAGTGGATCCATGTGGTTTATGAAAAAGTACACACATGCAATGCCAACTAGTGGATCCATGAGGTTTATGGAAAGAACACCACATGCTGTAGTGGCATCATTGCATGTGTTCTTTTCCAAAACCACAGTGATGCACACTGACACACACACACATGCAATGAACTCTAGTGGATCAATGTGGTTTATGAGAAGAACACCATATGCAATGACATCTAGTGGATCCATGTGGTTTATGAGAAGAACAAACATGCAATGACATCTAGTGGATCCATGTAGTTTATGAGAACAACACCACATGATAGAGTGGAATCAGTGGATCCATGTGATTTCTGTGAAGAACACACATGGAAGGACATCTATTAGATAATTCTGGTTTATGAAAAGAACACGACATGCAAGAGTGGCATCAATGGATCCATGTGGTTTATGAAAAGGACACACATGCAATGACAACTAGTGGATCCATGTGGTTTATGAAAAGAACACCACATGCTCGAGTGGCATCATTCCATGTGTTCTTTTCCAAAACCACTGATGCACACCTGTGACACACACACACATGCAATGTGCTCGTGGATAATTGTGGTTTACGAGAAAAACACCACATGCAATGACATCAGTGGATCCATGTGGTTTATGAGAATAACACATATGCTGGAGTGGCATTAGTGGATCCATGTGGTTTATAACAAGAACACACATGCAATGACTCTAGTGGTGGTTTATGAAAAGGACGCACATGCACCGACTCTGGTGGATCCAGGTGGTTTATGAAAATAACCAACATGCAATGACTCTAGTTGTGGTTTATGAAAAGGACACACATGCAATGATACAGGTGGATCCAAGTGGTGGTTTATGAAAAGAACAAACATGCAATGACTCTAGTTATGGTTTATGAAAAGGACCCACATGCAATGGATCCAGGTGGTGGTTTATGAAAAGGACACACATGCAATGACTCTATTGGTGGTTTGTGAAAAGAGCACACATGCAATGACTTTGGTGGATCCAGGTGGTTTATGAAAAGAACGAACATGCAATGACTCTAGTTGTGGTTTATGAAAAGGACACAAATGCAATGACATAGGTCGATCCAAGTGGTGGTTTATGAAATGAACAAACATGCAATGACTCTAGTTCTGGTTTATGAAAAGGACCCACATGCAATGACATGCAATGGATCCAGGTGGTTTTTTATGAAAAGGACACACATGCAATGACTCTAGTGGTGGTGTGTGAAAAGGACACACATGCAATGACATTGATGGATCTAGGTGTTTTATGAAAAGAAAAAACATGCAATGGCTCTGATGGTGGCTTATGAAAAGGACACACATGCAATGATACTAGTGGGGGTTTAGGAAAAGAACACACATGCAAAGACATGCAATGACACTGGTGGATCCATGTGGTTTATGAAAAAGGACACACATGCAATGAAAACTAGTGGATCCATGTGGTTTATGAAAAAGTACACACATGCAATGCCAACTAGTGGATCCATGAGGTTTATGGAAAGAACACCACATGCTGTAGTGGCATCATTGCATGTGTTCTTTTCCAAAACCACAGTGATGCACACTGACACACACACACATGCAATGAACTCTAGTGGATCAATGTGGTTTATGAGAAGAACACCATATGCAATGACATCTAGTGGATCCATGTGGTTTATGAGAAGAACAAACATGCAATGACATCTAGTGGATCCATGTAGTTTATGAGAACAACACCACATGATAGAGTGGAATCAGTGGATCCATGTGATTTCTGTGAAGAACACACATGGAAGGACATCTATTAGATAATTCAGGTTTATGAAAAGAACACCACATGCAAGAGTGGCATCAATGGATCCATGTGGTTTATGAAAAGGACACACATGCAATGACAACTAGTGGATCCAAGTTGTGGTTTATGAAAAGAACAAACATCCAATGACTATAGTTCTGATTTATGAAAAGGACACAATGCAATGACATGCAATGGATCCAGGTGGTGGTTTATGAAAAGGACACACATGCAATGACTCTTGTGGTGGTTTATGAAAAGGACATACATGCAATGACACTGGTGGATCCAGGTGGTTTATGAAAAGAACAAACATGCAATGACTCTGGTGGTGGTTTATGAAAAGGACACACATGCAATGACACTAGTGGTGGTTTAGGAAAAGAAAAGACATGCAAAGAAATGCAATGACACTGGTGGATCCATGTGGTTTATGAAAATGAAACACATGCATTGACAACTGGTGGATCCATGTGGTTTATGAAAAGAACACCACATGCTGGAGTGGCATCATTGCGTGTGTTCTTTTCCAAAAACACAGTGATGCACACTGACACACACACACATGCAATGAACTCTAGTGGATCAATGTGGTTTATGAGAAGAACACCACATGCAATGACATCTAGTGGATCCATGTGGTTTATGAGAAGAACACACATGCAATGACATCTAGTGGATCCATGTGGTTTATGAGAAGAACACCACATGCTAGACTGGAATCAGTGGATACATGTGTTTTCTATGAAGAACACACATGCAATGACATCTAGTGGATCAATGTAGTTTATGAAAAAACACCACATGCAGGAGTGGCATCAGTGGATCCATGTGGTTTATGAAAAGGACACACATGCAATGACAACTGGTGGATCCATGTGGTTTATGAAAAGAACACCACATGCTGGAGTGGAATACTTGCATGTGTTCTTTTTGAAAACCACAGTGATGCACACTGACACACACACACACACGTGCAATGAACTCTAGTGGATCAATGTGGTTTATGAGAAGAACACCACATGCAATTACATTAGCCGATCCATGTGGTTTATGGGAAGAACACACATGCTGGAGTGGCATTAGTGGATGCATGTGGTTTATGAGAAGAACACACATGCAATGACTCTAGTGGTGGTTTATGAAAAGGAAACACATGCAATGACTCTGGTGGATCCAGGTGGTTTATGAAAAGAACATGCAATGACTCTAGTTGTGGTTTATGAAAAGGACACAAATGCAATGACATAGGTCGATCAAGTGGTGGTTTATGAAATGAACAAACATGCAATGACTCTAGTTCTTGTTTATGAAAAGGACCCACATGCAATGACATGCAATTGATCCAGGTGGTTTTTTATGAAAAGGACACACATGCAATGACTCTAGTGGTGGTGTGTGAAAAGGACACACATGCAATGACATTGGTGGATCTAGGTGTTTTATGAAAAGAACAAACATGCAATGGCTCTGATGGTGGCTTATGAAAAGGACACACATGCAATGATACTAGTGGGGGTTTAGGAAAAGAACACACATGCAAAGACATGCAATGACACCGTGGATCCATGTGGTTTATGAAAAGGACACACATGCAATGAAAACTAGTGGATCCATGTGGTTTATGAAAAAGTACACACATGCAATGCCAACTAGTGGATCCATGAGGTTTATGGAAAGAACACCACATGCTGTAGTGGCATCATTGCATGTGTTCTTTTCCAAAACCACAATGATGCCTGTGACACACACACACATGCAATGAACTCTAGTGGATCAATGTGGTTTATGAGAAGAACACCATATGCAATGACATCTAGTGGATCCATGTGGTTTATGAGAAGAACAAACATGCAATGACATCTAGTGGATCCATGTAGTTTATGAGAACAACACCACATGATAGAGTGGAATCAGTGGATCCATGTGATTTCTGTGAAGAACACACATGGAAGGACATCTATTAGATAATTCTGGTTTATGAAAAGAACACGACATGCAAGAGTGGCATCAATGGATCCATGTGGTTTATGAAAAGGACACACATGCAATGACAACTAGTGGATCCATGTGGTTTATGAAAAGAACACCACATGCTCGAGTGGCATCATTCCATGTGTTCTTTTCCAAAACCACAGTGATGCACACTGACACACACACACATGCAATGTGCTCAGTGGATAATTGTGGTTTACGAGAAAAACACCACATGCAATGACATCAGTGGATCCATGTGGTTTATGAGAATAACACATATGCTGGAGTGGCATTAGTGGATCCATGTGGTTTATAACAAGAACACACATGCAATGACTCTAGTGGTGGTTTATGAAAAGGACGCACATGCACCGACTCTGGTGGATCCAGGTGGTTTATGAAAATAACCAACATGCAATGACTCTAGTTGTGGTTTATGAAAAGGACACACATGCAATGATACAGGTGGATCCAAGTGGTGGTTTATGAAAAGAACAAACATGCAATGACTCTAGTTATGGTTTATGAAAAGGACCCACATGCAATGGATCCAGGTGGTGGTTTATGAAAAGGACACACATGCAATGACTCTAGTGGTGGTTTGTGAAAAGAGCACACATGCAATGACTTTGGTGGATCCAGGTGGTTTATGAAAAGAACGAACATGCAATGACTCTAGTTGTGGTTTATGAAAAGGACACAAATGCAATGACATAGGTCGATCCAAGTGGTGGTTTATGAAATGAACAAACATGCAATGACTCTAGTTCTGGTTTATGAAAAGGACCCACATGCAATGACATGCAATGGATCCAGGTGGTTTTTTATGAAAAGGACACACATGCAATGACTCTAGTGGTGGTGTGTGAAAAGGACACACATGCAATGACATTGATGGATCTAGGTGTTTTATGAAAAGAAAAAACATGCAATGGCTCTGATGGTGGCTTATGAAAAGGACACACATGCAATGATACTAGTGGGGGTTTAGGAAAAGAACACACATGCAAAGACATGCAATGACACTGGTGGATCCATGTGGTTTATGAAAAAGGACACACATGCAATGAAAACTAGTGGATCCATGTGGTTTATGAAAAAGTACACACATGCAATGCCAACTAGTGGATCCATGAGGTTTATGGAAAGAACACCACATGCTGTAGTGGCATCATTGCATGTGTTCTTTTCCAAAACCACAGTGATGCACACTGACACACACACACATGCAATGAACTCTAGTGGATCAATGTGGTTTATGAGAAGAACACCATATGCAATGACATCTAGTGGATCCATGTGGTTTATGAGAAGAACAAACATGCAATGACATCTAGTGGATCCATGTAGTTTATGAGAACAACACCACATGATAGAGTGGAATCAGTGGATCCATGTGATTTCTGTGAAGAACACACATGGAAGGACATCTATTAGATAATTCAGGTTTATGAAAAGAACACCACATGCAAGAGTGGCATCAATGGATCCATGTGGTTTATGAAAAGGACACACATGCAATGACAACTAGTGGATCCATGTGGTTTATGAAAAGAACACCACATGCTCGAGTGGCATCATTCCATGTGTTCTTTTCCAAAACCACAGTGATGCACACTGACACACACACACATGCAATGTGCTCAGTGGATAATTGTGGTTTACGAGAAAAACACCACATGCAATGACATCAGTGGATCCATGTGGTTTATGAGAAGAACACATATGCTGGAGTGGCATTAGTGGATCCATGTGGTTTATAACAAGAACACACATGCAATGACTCTAGTGGTGGTTTATGAAAAGGACGCACATGCACCGACTCTGGTGGATCCAGGTGGTTTATGAAAATAACCAACATGCAATGACTCTAGTTGTGGTTTATGAAAAGGACACACATGCAATGATACAGGTGGATCCAAGTGGTGGTTTATGAAAAGAACAAACATGCAATGACTCTACTTATGGTTTATGAAAAGGACCCACATGCAATGGATCCAGGTGGTGGTTTATGAAAAGGACACACATGCAATGACTCTAGTGGTGGTTTGTGAAAAGAGCACACATGCAATGACTTTGGTGGATCCAGGTGGTTTATGAAAAGAACGAACATGCAATGACTCTAGTTGTGGTTTATGAAAAGGACACAAATGCAATGACATAGGTCGATCCAAGTGGTGGTTTATGAAATGAACAAACATGCAATGACTCTAGTTCTGGTTTATGAAAAGGACCCACATGCAATGACATGCAATGGATCCAGGTGGTTTTTTAATGAAAAGGACACACATGCAATGACTCTAGTGGTGGTGTGTGAAAAGGACACACATTTAATGACATTGATGGATCTAGGTGTTTTATGAAAAGAAAAAACATGCAATGGCTCTGATGGTGGCTTATGAAAAGGACACACATGCAATGATACTAGTGGGGGTTTAGGAAAAGAACACACATGCAAAGACATGCAATGACACTGGTGGATCCATGTGGTTTATGAAAAAGGACACACATGCAATGAAAACTAGTGGATCCATGTGGTTTATGAAAAAGTACACACATGCAATGACAACTAGTGGATCCATGAGGTTTATGAAAAGAACACCACATGCTGTAGTGGCATCATTGCATGTGTTCTTTTCCAAAACCACAGTGATGCACACTGACACACACACATGCAATGAACTCTAGTGGATCAATGTGGTTTATGAGAAGAACACCATATGCAATGACATCTAGTTGATCCATGTGGTTTATGAGAAGAACAAACATGCAATGACATCTAGTGGATCCATGTAGTTTATGAGAACAACACCACATGATAGATTGGCATCAGTGGATCCATGTGATTTCTGTGAAGAACACACATGGAATGACATCTATTAGATAATTCAGGTTTATGAAAAGAACACCACATGCAAGAGTGGCATCAATGGATCCATGTGGTTTATGAAAAGGACACACATGCAATGACAACTAGTGGATCCATGTGGTTTATGAAAAGAACACCACATGCTCGAGTGGCATCATTCCATGTGTTCTTTTCCAAAACCACAGTGATGCACACTGACACACACACATGCAATGTGCTCAGTGGATAATTGTGGTTTACGAGAAAAACACCACATGCAATGACATCAGTGGATCCATGTGGTTTATGAGAAGAACACATATGCTGGAGTGGCATTAGTGGATCCATGTGGTTTATAACAAGAACACACATGCAATGACTCTAGTGGTGGTTTATGAAAAGGACGCACATGCACCGACTCTGGTGGATCCAGGTGGTTTATGAAAATAACCAACATGCAATGACTCTAGTTGTGGTTTATGAAAAGGACACACATGCAATGATACAGGTGGATCCAAGTGGTGGTTTATGAAAAGAACAAACATGCAATGACTCTAGTTATGGTTTATGAAAAGGACCCACATGCAATGGATCCAGGTGGTGGTTTATGAAAAGGACACATATGCAATGACTCTAATGGTGGTTTGTGAAAAGAGCACACATGCAATGACTCTGGTGGATCCAGGTGGTTTATGAAAAGAACGAACATGCAATGACTCTAGTTGTGGTTTATGAAAAGGACACAAATGCAATGACATAGGTCGATCCAAGTGGTGGTTTATGAAATGAACAAACATGCAATGACTCTAGTTCTGGTTTATGAAAAGGACCCACATGCAATGACATGCAATGGATCCAGGTGGTTTTTTATGAAAAGGACACACATGCAATGACTCTAGTGGTAGTGTGTGAAAAGGACACACATGCAATGACATTGGTGGATCTAGGTGTTTTATGAAAAGAACAAACATGCAATGGCTCTGATGGTGGCTTATGAAAAGGACACACATGCAATGATACTAGTGGGGGTTTAGGAAAAGAACACACATGCAAAGACATGCAATAACACTAGTGGATCCATGTGGTTTATGAAAAAGGACACACATGCAATGAAAACTAGTGGATCCATGTGGTTTATGAAAAAGTACACACATGCAATGACAACTAGTGGATCCATGAGGTTTATGAAAAGAACACCACATGCTGTAGTGGCATCATTGCATGTGTTCTTTTCCAAAACCACAGTGATTCACACTGACACACACACACATGCAATGAACTCTAGTGGATCAATGTGGTTTATGAGAAGAACACCATATGCAATGACATCTAGTGGATCCATGTGGTTTATGAGAAGAACAAACATGCAATGACATCTAGTGGATCCATGTAGTTTATGAGAACAACACCACATGATAGAGTGGCATCAGTGGATCCATGTAATTTCTGTGAAGAACACACATGGAATGACATCTATTAGATAATTCTGGTTTATGAAAAGAACACCACATGCAAGAGTGGCATCAATGGATCCATGTGGTTTATGAAAAGGACACACATGCAATGACAACTAGTGGATCCATGTGGTTTATGAAAAGAACACCACATGCTCGAGTGGCATCATTCCATGTGTTCTTTTCCAAAACCACAGTGATGCACACTGACACACACACATGCAATGTGCTCAGTGGATAATTGTGGTTTACGAGAAAAACACCACATGCAATGACATCAGTGGATCCATGTGGTTTATGAGAAGAACACATATGCTGGAGTGGCATTAGTGGATCCATGTGGTTTATAAGAAGAACACACATGCAATGACTCTAGTGGTGGTTTATGCAAAGGACGCACATGCACCGACTCTGGTGGATCCAGGTGGTTTATGAAAATAACCAACATGCAATGACTCTAGTTGTGGTTTATGAAAAGGACACACATGCAATGATACAGGTGTATCCAAGTGGTGGTTTATGAAAAGAACAAACATGCAATGACTCTAGTTATGGTTTATGAAAAGGACCCACATGCAATGGATCCAGGTGGTGGTTTATGAAAAGGACACACATGCAATGACTCTAGTGGTGGTTTGTGAAAAGAGCACACATGCAATGACTCTGGTGGATCCAGGTGGTTTATGAAAAGAACAGACATGTAATGACTCTAGTGGCGGTTTATGAAATGGACACACATGCAATGACACTAGTGGTGGTTTATGAAAAGAACAAACATGCAATGACTCTAGTTGTGGTTTATGAAAAGGACACATATGCAATGACATAGATCAATCCAAGTGGTGGTTTATTTAAAGAACAAACATGCAATGACTCTAGTTCTGATATATGAAAAGGACCCACATGCAATGACATGCAATGGATCCAGGTGCATTTTTATGAAAAGGACACACATGCAATTACTCTAGTGGTGGTTTGTGAAAAGTACACACATGCAATGACACTGGTGGATCTAGGTGTTTTATGAAAAGAACAAACATGCAATGACTCTGGTGGTGGTTTATGAAAAGGACAGACATGCAATGACACTAGTGGGGGTTTAGGAAAAGACCACACATGCAAAGACATGCAATGACACTGGTGGATCCATGTGGTTTATGAAAAATGACACACATGAAATGACAACTGGTGGATCCATGTGGTTTATGAAAAAGTACACACATGCAATGACAACTAGTGGATCCATGTGGTTTATGAAAAGCCACATGCTGGAGTGGCATCATTTCATGTGTTCTTTTCGAAAACCAAAGTGATGCACACTAACACACACACATGCAATGAACTCTAGTGCATCAATGTGGTTTGTGAGAAGAACAGCACATGTAATGACATCTAGTGGATCCATATGGTTTATGAGAAGAACACACATGCAATGACATCTAATTGATCCTTGTCGTTTATGAGAACAACACCAGATGCTAGAGTGGCATCAATGGATCCATGTGTTTTCTGTGAAGAACACACATGCAATGACATCTATTGGATCAATCTGGTTTATGATAACACCACATGCAGGAGTGGCATCAATAAATCCATGTGGTTTATGAAAATGATACACATGCAATGACAACTGGTGGATCCATGTGGTTTCTAAAAACAACACCACATGCTAGAGTGGCATCATTGCATGTGTTCTTTTACAAAACACAATGATGCACACTGACATACACACATGCAATGTGCTCTAGTGGATTAATGTGGTTTATGAGAATAACACCACATGCAATTACATCAGCGGATCCATGTGGTTTATGAGAAGAACACACATGTTGGAGTGGCATTAGTGGATGCATGTGGTTTATGAGAAGAACACACATGCAATGACTCTAGTGGTGGTTTATGAAAAGGACACACATGCAATGAATCTGGTGGATCCAGGTGGTTTATGAAAAGAACAAACATGCAATGACTCTAGTTGTGGTTTATGAAAAGGACACACATGCAATGACATAGGTCGATCCAAGTGGTGGTTTATGAAAAGAACAAACATGCAATGACATGCAATGGATCCAAGTGGTTTTTTATGAAAAGGACACACATGCAATGACTCTAGTGGTGGTTTCTGAAAAGGACACACATGCAATGACACTGGTGGATCTAGGTGTTTTATGAAAAGAAAACATGCAATGGCTTTGATGGTGGTTTATTAAAAGGACACACATGCAATGACACTAGTGGGGGTTTAGGAAAAGAACACACATGCAAAGACATGCAATGACACTGGTGGATCCATGTGGTTTATGAAAAAGGACACACATGCAATGACAACTGGTGGATCCATGTGGTTTATGAAAAAGTACACACATACAATGACAACTGGTGGATCCATGTGGTTTATAAAAAGAACACCACATACTGGAGTGGCATCATTGCATGTGTTCTTTTCCAAAACCATAGTGATGCACACTAGCAGACACACATGCAATGAAATGTAGTGGATCAATGTGGTTTATGAGAAGAACACCACATGCAATGACATCTAGTGGATCCATATGGTTTATGAGAAGAACAAACATGCAATGACATCTAGTGGATCCATGTAGTTTATGAGAACAACACCACATGCTAGAGTGGCATCAATGGATCCATGTGTTTTCTATGAAGAACACACATGCAATGACATCTATTGGATCAATCTGGTTTATAAAAAGAACACCACGTGCAGGATTGGCATGAATGGATCCATGTGGTTTATGAAAAGGAGACACATGCAATGAAAACTGGTGGATCGATGTGGTTGATGAAAAGAACACCACCTGGTGGAGTGGCATCATTGCATGTGTTCTTTTCCAAAACCACAGTGATGCACACTAACACACACACATGCAATGAGCTCTAGTGGATCAATGTGGTTTATGACAAGAACAACACATGCAATGACATCAGTGGATCCATGTGGTTTATGAGAAGAACACCACATGCAATTACATTAGCCGATCCATGTGGTTTATGGGAAGAATACACATGCTAGAGTGGCATTAGAGGATGCATGTGGTTTATGAGAAGAACACACATGCAATGACTCTAGTGGTGGTTTATGAAAAGGAAACACATGCAATGACTCTGGTGGATCCAGGTGGTTTATGAAGAGAACGAACATGCAATGACTCTAGTTGTGGTTTATGAAAAGGACACATATGCAATGACATAGGTCGATCCAAGTGGTGGTTTATGAAAAGAACAAACATGCAATGACTCTAGTTCTGGTTTATGAAAAGGACCCACATGCAATGGATCCAGGTTGTTTTTTATGAAAAGGACACACATGCAATGACTCTAGTGGTGGTTTGTGAAAAGGACACACATGCAATGACACTGGTGCATCTAGGTGTTTTATGAAAAGAACAAACATGCAATGACTCTGGTGGTGGTTTATGAAAAGGACACATATGCAATGACACTAGTGGGGGTTTAGGAAAAGAACACATATGCAAATACATGCAATGACACTGGTGGATCCATGTGGTTTATGAAAAAGGGCACACATGCAATGACAACTGGTGGATCCATGTGGTTTATGAAAAGAACACCACATCCTGGAGTGGCATCTTTGCATGTGTTCTTTTCCAAAACCACAGTGATGCACACTAACACACACACACATGCAATGAACTCTATTGGATTAATGTGGTTTATGAGAAGAACACCACATGCCATAACAACTAGTGGATCCATGTGGTTTATGAGAAGAACACACATGCAATGACATCTAGTGGATCCATGTGGTTTATGAGAACAACACCACATGCTAGAGTGGCATTAGTGGATCCATGTGTTTTCTGTGAAGAACACACATGCAATGACATCTATTGAATCAATCTGGTTTATGAAAAGAACACCACATGCAGGAGTGGCATCAATGGATCCATGTGGTTTATGAAAAGTATACACATGCAATGACAACTGGTGGATCCATGTGGTTTATGAAAAGAACACCACAGGCTGGAGTGGCATCATTGCATGTGTTCTTTTGCAAAACCAAAGTGATGCACACTGACACAAATAGACACACACATGCAATGACATCAGTGGATCCATGTGGTTTATGAGAAGAACACCACATGTAATGACATTGGTGGATCCATGTGGTTTATGAGAAGAACACATATGCTAGAGTGGCATTAGTGGATCCATGTGCTTTATGAGAAGAACACACATGCAATGACTCTAGTGGTGGTTTATGAAAAGGACACACATGTAGTGACTCTAGTGGATCCAGGTGGTTTATGAAAAGAACCAACATGCAATGACTCTAGTAGTGGTTTATGAAAAGGACACACATGCAATGACATAGGTCGATCCAAGTGGTGGTTTATGAAAAGAACAAACATGCAATGACATGCAATGGATCCAAGTGGTTTTTTATGAAAAGGACACACATGCAATGACTCTAGTGGTGGTTTCTGAAAAGGACACACATGCAATGACACTGGTGGATCTAGGTGTTTTATGAAAAGAACAAACATGCAATGGCTTTGATGGTGGTTTATTAAAAGGACACACATGCAATGACACTAGTGGGGGTTTAGGAAAAGAACACACATGCAAAGACATGCAATGACACTGGTGGATCCATGTGGTTTATGAAAAAGGACACACATGCAATGACAACAGGTGGATCCATGTGGTTTATGAAAAAGTACACACATGCAATGACAACTGGTGGATCCATGTGGTTTATAAAAAGAACACCAGATACTGGAGTGGCATCATTGCATGTGTTCTTTTCCAAAACCATAGTGATGCACACTAGCAGACACACATGCAATGAACTGTAGTGGATCAATGTGGTTTATGAGAAGAACACCACATGCAATGACATCTAGTGGATCCATATGGTTTATGAGAAGAACAAACATGCAATGACATCTAGTGGATCCATGTAGTTTATGAGAACAACACCACATGCTAGATTGGCATCAATGGATACATGTGTTTTCTATGAAGAACACACATGCAATGACATCTATTGGATCAATCTGGTTTATGAAAAGAACACCACGTGCAGGAGTGGCATGAATGGATCCATGTGGTTTATGAAAAGGACACACATGCAATGAAAACTGGTGGATCGATGTGGTTGATGAAAAGAACACCACCTGGTGGAGTGGCATCATTGCATGTGTTCTTTTCCAAAACCACAGTGATGATGCACACCGACACACCGCAGATGCAATGAGCTCTAGTGGATCAATGTGGTTTATGACAAGAACAACACATGCAATGACATCAGTGGATCCATGTGGTTTATGAGAAGAACACCACATGCAATTACATTAGCCGATCCATGTGGTTTATGGGAAGAACACACATGCTAGAGTGGCATTAGTGGATGCATGTGGTTTATGAGAAGAACACACATGCAATGACTCTAGTGGTGGTTTATGAAAAGGAAACACATGCAATGACTCTGGTGGATCCAGGTGGTTTATGAAGAGAACGAACATGCAATGACTCTAGTTGTGGTTTATGAAAAGGACACATATGCAATGACATAGGTCGATCCAAGTGGTGGTTTATGAAAAGAACAAACATGCAATGACTCTAGTTCAGGTTTATGAAAAGGACCCACATGCAATGGATCCAGGTTGTTTTTTATGAAAAGGACACACATGCAATGACTCTAGTGGTGGTTTGTTAAAAGGACACACATGCAATGACACTGGTGCATCTAGGTGTTTTATGAAAAGAACAAACATCCAATGACTCTGGTGGTGGTTTATGAAAAGGACACATATGCAATGATACTAGTGGGGGTTTAGGAAAAGAACACATATGCAAATACATGCAATGACACTGGTGGATCCATGTGGTTTATGAAAAAGGACACACATGCAATGACAACTGGTGGATCCATGTGGTTTATGAAAAAGTACACACATACAATGACAACTGGTGGATCCATGTGGTTTATAAAAAGAACACCACATACTGGAGTGGCATCATTGCATGTGTTCTTTTCCAAAACCATAGTCATGCACACTAGTAGACACACATGCAATGAAATGTAGTGGATCAATGTGGTTTATGAGAAGAACACCACATGCAATGACATCTAGTGGATCCATATGGTTTATGAGAAGAACAAACATGCAATGACATCTAGTGGATCCATGTAGTTTATGAGAACAACACCACATGCTAGAGTGGCATCAATGGATCCATGTGTTTTCTATGAAGAACACACATGCAATGACATCTATTGGATCAATCTGGTTTATAAAAAGAACACCACGTGCAGGATTGGCATGAATGGATCCATGTGGTTTATGAAAAGGAGACACATGCAATGAAAACTGGTGGATCGATGTGGTTGATGAAAAGAACACCACCTGGTGGAGTGGCATCATTGCATGTGTTCTTTTCCAAAACCACAGTGATGCACACTAACACACACACATGCAATGAGCTCTAGTGGATCAATGTGGTTTATGACAAGAACAACACATGCAATCACATCAGTGGATCCATGTGGTTTATGAGAAGAACACCACATGCAATTACATTAGCCGATCCATGTGGTTTATGGGAAGAACACACATGCTAGAGTGGCATTAGAGGATGCATGTGGTTTATGAGAAGAACACACATGCAATGACTCTAGTGGTGGTTTATGAAAAGGAAACACATGCAATGACTCTGGTGGATCCAGGTGGTTTATGAAGAGAACGAACATGCAATGACTCTAGTTGTGGTTTATGAAAAGGACACATATGCAATGACATAGGTCGATCCAAGTGGTGGTTTATGAAAAGAACAAACATGCAATGACTCTAGTTCTGGTTTATGAAAAGGACCCACATGCAATGGATCTTGGTTGTTTTTTATGAAAAGGACACACATGCAATGACTCTAGTGGTGGTTTGTTAAAAGGACACACATGCAATGACACTGGTGCATCTAGGTGTTTTATGAAAAGAACAAACATGCAATGACTCTGGTGGTGGTTTATGAAAAGGACACATATGCAATGACACTAGTGGGGGTTTAGGAAAAGAACACATATGCAAATACATGCAATGACACTGGTGGATCCATGTGGTTTATGAAAAAGGGCACACATGCAATGACAACTGGTGGATCCATGTGGTTTATGAAAAAGTACACACATGCAATGACAACTGGTGGATCCATGTGGTTTATGAAAAGAACACCACATCCTGGAGTGGCATCTTTGCATGTGTTCTTTTCCAAAACCACAGTGATGCACACTAACACACACACACACATGCAATGAACTCTATTGGATTAATGTGGTTTATGAGAAGAACACCACATGCCATAACAACTAGTGGATCCATGTGGTTTATGAGAAGAACACACATGCAATGACATCTAGTGGATCCATGTGGTTTATGAGAACAACACCACATGCTAGAGTGGCATCAGTGGATCCATGTGTTTTCTGTGAAGAACACACATGCAATGACATCTATTGAATCAATCTGGTTTATGAAAAGAACACCACATGCAGGAGTGGCATCAATGGATCCATGTGGTTTATGAAAAGTATACACATGCAATGACAACTGGTGGATCCATGTGGTTTATGAAAAGAACACCACAGGCTGGAGTGGCATCATTGCATGTGTTCTTTTGCAAAACCAAAGTGATGCACACTGACACAAATAGACACATACATGCAATGACATCAGTGGATCCATGTGGTTTATGAGAAGAACACCACATGTAATGACATTGGTGGATCCATGTGGTTTATGAGAAGAACACATATGCTAGAGTGGCATTAGTGGATCCATGTGCTTTATGAGAAGAACACACATGCAATGACTCTAGTGGTGGTTTATGAAAAGGACACACATGTAGTGACTCTAGTGGATCCAGGTGGTTTATGAAAAGAACCAACATGCAATGACTCTAGTAGTGGTTTATGAAAAGGACACACATGCAATGACATAGGTCGATCCAAGTGGTGGTTTATGAAAAGAACAAACATGCAATGACATGCAATGGATCCAAGTGGTTTTTTATGAAAAGGACACACATGCAATGACTCTAGTGGTGGTTTCTGAAAAGGACACACATGCAATGACACTGGTGGATCTAGGTGTTTTATGAAAAGAACAAACATGCAATGGCTTTGATGGTGGTTTATTAAAAGGACACACATGCAATGACACTAGTGGGGGTTTAGGAAAAGAACACACATGCAAAGACATGCAATGACACTGGTGGATCCATGTGGTTTATGAAAAAGGACACACATGCAATGACAACAGGTGGATCCATGTGGTTTATGAAAAAGTACACACATGCAATGACAACTGGTGGATCCATGTGGTTTATAAAAAGAACACCACATACTGGAGTGGCATCATTGCATGTGTTCTTTTCCAAAACCATAGTGATGCACACTAGCAGACACACATGCAATGAACTGTAGTGGATCAATGTGGTTTATGAGAAGAACACCACATGCAATGACATCTAGTGGATCCATATGGTTTATGAGAAGAACAAACATGCAATGACATCTAGTGGATCCATGTAGTTTATGAGAACAACACCACATGCTAGATTGGCATCAATGGATACATGTGTTTTCTATGAAGAACACACATGCAATGACATCTATTGGATCAATCTGGTTTATGAAAAGAACACCACGTGCAGGAGTGGCATGAATGGATCCATGTGGTTTATGAAAAGGACACACATGCAATGAAAACTGGTGGATCGATGTGGTTGATGAAAAGAACACCACCTGGTGGAGTGGCATCATTGCATGTGTTCTTTTCCAAAACCACAGTGATGCACACTGACACACACAGATGCAATGAGCTCTAGTGGATCAATGTGGTTTATGACAAGAACAACACATGCAATGACATCAGTGGATCCATGTGGTTTATGAGAAGAACACCACATGCAATTACATTAGCCGATCCATGTGGTTTATGGGAAGAACACACATGCTAGAGTGGCATTAGTGGATGCATGTGGTTTATGAGAAGAACACACATGCAATGACTCTAGTGGTGGTTTATGAAAAGGAAACACATGCAATGACTCTGGTGGATCCAGGTGGTTTATGAAGAGAACGAACATGCAATGACTCTAGTTGTGGTTTATGAAAAGGACACATATGCAATGACATAGGTCGATCCAAGTGGTGGTTTATGAAAAGAACAAACATGCAATGACTCTAGTTCAGGTTTATGAAAAGGACCCACATGCAATGGATCCAGGTTGTTTTTTATGAAAAGGACACACATGCAATGACTCTAGTGGTGGTTTGTTAAAAGGACACACATGCAATGACACTGGTGCATCTAGGTGTTTTATGAAAAGAACAAACATCCAATGACTCTGGTGGTGGTTTATGAAAAGGACACATATGCAATGATACTAGTGGGGGTTTAGGAAAAGAACACATATGCAAATACATGCAATGACACTGGTGGATCCATGTGGTTTATGAAAAAGGACACACATGCAATGACAACTGGTGGATCCATGTGGTTTATGAAAAAGTACACACATGCAATGACAACGGGTGGATCCATGTGGTTTATGAAAAGAACACCACATCCTGGAGTGGAATCTTTGCATGTGTTCTTTT
The DNA here is from genome assembly GCA_023614405.1 of Avena insularis. Classification (NCBI taxonomy): domain Eukaryota; kingdom Viridiplantae; phylum Streptophyta; class Magnoliopsida; order Poales; family Poaceae; genus Avena; species Avena insularis. Next base: position 410,759,203 of record CM042688.1, on the reverse strand, counting down.
CCAAAACCACAGTGATGCACACTAACACATACACACACACATGCAATGAACTCTATTGGATTAATGTGGTTTATGAGAAGAACACCACATGCAATAACAACTAGTGGATCCATGTGGTTTATGAGAAGAACACACATGCAATGACATCTAGTGGATCCATGTGGTTTATGAGAACAACACCACATGCTAGAGTGGCATCAGTGGATCCATGTGTTTTCTGTGAAGAACACACATGCAATGACATCTATTGAATCAATCTGGTTTATGAAAAGAACACCACATGCAGGAGTGGCATCAATGGATCCATGTGGTTTATGAAAAGTATACACATGCAATGACAACTGGTGGATCCATGTGGTTTATGAAAAGAACACCACAGGCTGGAGTGGCATCATTGCATGTGTTCTTTTGCAAAACCAAAGTGATGCACGCTGACACAAATAGACACACACATGCAATGACATCAGTGGATCCATGTGGTTTATGAGAAGAACACCACATGTAATGACATTGGTGGATCCATGTGGTTTATGAGAAGAACACATATGCTAGAGTGGCATTAGTGGATCCATGTGCTTTATGAGAAGAACACACATGCAATGACTCTAGTGGTGGTTTATGAAAAGGACACACATGTAGTGACTCTAGTGGATCCAGGTGGTTTATGAAAAGAACCAACATGCAATGACTCTAGTAGTCGTTTATGAAAAGGACACACATGCAATGACATAGGTCGATCCAAGTGGTGGTTTATGAAAAGAACAAACATGCAATGACATGCAATGGATCCAAGTGGTTTTTTATGAAAAGGACACACATGCAATGACTCTAGTGGTGGTTTCTGAAAAGGACACACATGCAATGACACTGGTGGATCTAGGTGTTTTATGAAAAGAACAAACATGCAATGGTTTTGATGGTGGTTTATTAAAAGGACACACATGCAATAACACTAGTGGGGGTTTAGGAAAAGAACACACATGCAAAGACATGCAATGACACTGGTGGATCCATGTGGTTTACGAAAAAGGACACACATGCAATGACAACTGGTGGATCCATGTGGTTTATGAAAAAGTACACGCATGCAATGACAACTGGTGGATCCATGTGGTTTATAAAAAGAACAGCACATACTGGAGTGGCATCATTGCATCTGTTCTTTTCCATAACCATAGTGATGCACACTAGCAGACACACATGCAATGAAATGTAGTGGATCAATGTGGTTTATGAGAAGAACACCACATGCAATGACATCTAGTGGATCCATATGGTTTATGAGAAGAACAAACATGCAATGACATCTAGTGGATCCATGTAGTTTATGAGAACAACACCACATGCTAGAGTGGCATCAATGGATCCATGTGTTCTCTATGAAGAACACACATGCAATGACATCTATTGGATCAATCTGGTTTATGAAAAGAACACCACGTGCAGGAGTGGCATGAATGGATCCATGTGGTTTATGAAAAGGACACACATGCAATGAAAACTGGTGGATCGATGTGGTTGATGAAAAGAACACCACCTGGTGGAGTGGCATCATTGCATGTGTTATTTTCCAAAACCACAGTGATGCACACTGACACACACAGATGCAATGAGCTCTAGTGGATCAATGTGGTTTATGACAAGAACAACACATGCAATGACATCAGTGGATCCATGTGGTTTATGAGAAGAACACCACATGCAATTACATTAGCCGATCCATGTGGTTTATGGGAAGAACACACATGCTAGAGTGGCATTAGTGGATGCATGTGGTTTATGAGAAGAACACACATGCAATGACTCTAGTGGTGGTTTATGAAAAGGAAACACATGCAATGACTCTGGTGGATCCAGGTGGTTTATGAAGAGAACGAACATGCAATGACTCTAGTTGTGGTTTATGAAAAGGACACATATGCAATGACATAGGTCGATCCAAGTGGTGGTTTATGAAAAGAACAAACATGCAATGACTCTAGTTCAGGTTTATGAAAAGGACCCACATGCAATGGATCCAGGTTGTTTTTTATGAAAAGGACACACATGCAATGACTCTAGTGGTGGTTTGTTAAAAGGACACACATGCAATGACACTGGTGCATCTAGGTGTTTTATGAAAAGAACAAACATCCAATGACTCTGGTGGTGGTTTATGAAAAGGACACATATGCAATGATACTAGTGGGGGTTTAGGAAAAGAACACATATGCAAATACATGCAATGACACTGGTGGATCCATGTGGTTTATGAAAAAGGACACACATGCAATGACAACTGGTGGATCCATGTGGTTTATGAAAAAGTACACACATGCAATGACAACGGGTGGATCCATGTGGTTTATGAAAAGAACACCACATCCTGGAGTGGAATCTTTGCATGTGTTCTTTTCCAAAACCACAGTGATGCACACTAACACACACACACACACATGCAATGAACTCTATTGGATTAATGTGGTTTATGAGAAGAACACCACATGCAATAACAACTAGTGGATCCATGTGGTTTATGAGAAGAACACACATGCAATGACATCTAGTGGATCCATGTGGTTTATGAGAACAACACCACATGCTAGAGTGGCATCAGTGGATCCATGTGTTTTCTGTGAAGAACACACATGCAATGACATCTATTGAATCAATCTGGTTTATGAAAAGAACACCACATGCAGGAGTGGCATCAATGGATCCATGTGGTTTATGAAAAGTATACACATGCAATGACAACTGGTGGATCCATGTGGTTTATGAAAAGAACACCACAGGCTGGAGTGGCATCATTGCATGTGTTCTTTTGCAAAACCAAAGTGATGCACGCTGACACAAATAGACACACACATGCAATGACATCAGTGGATCCATGTGGTTTATGAGAAGAACACCACATGTAATGACATTGGTGGATCCATGTGGTTTATGAGAAGAACACATATGCTAGAGTGGCATTAGTGGATCCATGTGCTTTATGAGAAGAACACACATGCAATGACTCTAGTGGTGGTTTATGAAAAGGACACACATGTAGTGACTCTAGTGGATCCAGGTGGTTTATGAAAAGAACCAACATGCAATGACTCTAGTAGTCGTTTATGAAAAGGACACACATGCAATGACATAGGTCGATCCAAGTGGTGGTTTATGAAAAGAACAAACATGCAATGACATGCAATGGATCCAAGTGGTTTTTTATGAAAAGGACACACATGCAATGACTCTAGTGGTGGTTTCTGAAAAGGACACACATGCAATGACACTGGTGGATCTAGGTGTTTTATGAAAAGAACAAACATGCAATGGTTTTGATGGTGGTTTATTAAAAGGACACACATGCAATAACACTAGTGGGGGTTTAGGAAAAGAACACACATGCAAAGACATGCAATGACACTGGTGGATCCATGTGGTTTACGAAAAAGGACACACATGCAATGACAACTGGTGGATCCATGTGGTTTATGAAAAAGTACACGCATGCAATGACAACTGGTGGATCCATGTGGTTTATAAAAAGAACAGCACATACTGGAGTGGCATCATTGCATCTGTTCTTTTCCATAACCATAGTGATGCACACTAGCAGACACACATGCAATGAAATGTAGTGGATCAATGTGGTTTATGAGAAGAACACCACATGCAATGACATCTAGTGGATCCATATGGTTTATGAGAAGAACAAACATGCAATGACATCTAGTGGATCCATGTAGTTTATGAGAACAACACCACATGCTAGAGTGGCATCAATGGATCCATGTGTTCTCTATGAAGAACACACATGCAATGACATCTATTGGATCAATCTGGTTTATGAAAAGAACACCACGTGCAGGAGTGGCATGAATGGATCCATGTGGTTTATGAAAAGGACACACATGCAATGAAAACTGGTGGATCGATGTGGTTGATGAAAAGAACACCACCTGGTGGAGTGGCATCATTGCATGTGTTCTTTTCCAAAACCACAGTGATGCACACTGACACACACAGATGCAATGAGCTCTAGTGGATCAATGTGGTTTATGACAAGAACAACACATGCAATGACATCAGTGGATCCATGTGGTTTATGAGAAGAACACCACATGCAATTACATTAGCCGATCCATGTGGTTTATGGGAAGAACACACATGCTAGAGTGGCATTAGTGGATGCATGTGGTTTATGAGAAGAACACACATGCAATGACTCTAGTGGTGGTTTATGAAAAGGAAACACATGCAATGACTCTGGTGGATCCAGGTGGTTTATGAAGAGAACGAACATGCAATGACTCTAGTTGTGGTTTATGAAAAGGACACATATGCAATGACATAGGTCGATCCAAGTGGTGGTTTATGAAAAGAACAAACATGCAATGACTCTAGTTCAGGTTTATGAAAAGGACCCACATGCAATAGATCCAGGTTGTTTTTTATGAAAAGGACACACATGCAATGACTCTAGTGGTGGTTTGTTAAAAGGACACACATGCAATGACACTGGTGCATCTAGGTGTTTTATGAAAAGAACAAACATCCAATGACTCTGGTGGTGGTTTATGAAAAGGACACATATGCAATGACACTAGTGTGGGTTTAGGAAAAGAACACCTATGCAAATACATGCAATGACACTGGTGGATCCATGTGGTTTATGAAAAAGGACACACATGCAATGACAATTGGTGGATCCATGTGGTTTATGAAAAAGTACACACATGCAATGACAACTGGTGGATCCATGTGGTTTATGAAAAGAACACCACATCCTGGAGTGACATCTTTGCATGTGTTCTTTTCCAAAACCACAGTGATGCACACTAACACACACACACACACATGCAATGAACTCTATTGGATTAATGTGGTTTATGAGAAGAACACCACATGCAATAACAACTAGTGGATCCATGTGGTTTATGAGAATAACACACATGCAATGACATCTAGTGGATCCATGTGGTTTATGAGAACAACACCACATGCTAGAGTGGCATCAGTGGATCCATGTGTTTTCTGTGAAGAACACACATGCAATGACATCTATTGAATCAATATGGTTTATGAAAAGAACACCACATGCAGGAGTGGCATCAATGGATCCATGTGGTTTATGAAAAGGATACAGATGCAATGACAACTGGTGGATCCATGTGGTTTATGAAAAGAACACCACAGGCTGGAGTGGCATCATTGCATGTGTTCTTTTGCAAAACTAAAGTGATGCACACTAACACAAATAGACACACACATGCAATGACATCAGTGGATCCATGTGGTTTATGAGAAGAACACCACATGTAATGACATCGGTGGATCCATGTGGTTTATGAGAAGAACACACATGCAATGACTCTAGTGGTGGTTTATGAAAAGGACACACATGTAGTGACTCTGGTGGATCCAGGTGGTTTATGAAAAGAACCAACATGCAATGACTCTAGTAGTGGTTTATGAAAAGGACACACATGCAATGACACAGGTGGATCCAAGTGGTGGTTTATGAAAAGAACAAACACGCAATGACTCTAGTTGTGGTTCATGAAAAGGACCCACATGCAATGACTTGCAGTGTATCTAGGTGGTGGTTTATGAAAAGGACACACATGCAATGACTCTAGTGGTGGTTTGTGAAAAGAACACACATGCAATGACACTGGTGGATCCAGGTGGTTTATGAAAGGAACAAACATGTAATGACTCTAGTGGTGGTTTATGAAAAGATCACACATGCAATGACACTAGTGGTGGTTTATGAAAAGAACAAACATGCAATGACTCTAGTTGTGGTTTATGAAAAGGACACATATGCAATGACATAGATCGATCCAAGTGGTGGTTTATGTAAAGAACAAACATGCAATGACTCTAGTTCTGGTTTATGAAAAGGACCCACATGCAATGCCATGCAATGGATCCAGGTGGTTTTTTATGAAAAGGACACACATGCAATGACTCTAGTGGTGGTTTATGAAAAGTACACACATGCAATGACACTGGTGGATCCAGGTGTTTTATGAAAAGAACAAACATGCAATGACTCTGGTGGTGGTTTATGAAAAGGACACAGATGCAATGACACTAGTGGGGGTTTAGGAAAAGAAAGACATGCAAAGACATGCAATGACACTGGTGGATCCATGTGGTTTATGATAAAGGACACACATGCAATGACAACTGGTGGATCCATGTGGTTTATGAAAAAGTACACACATGCAATGACAACTGGTGGATCCATGTGGTTTATGAAAAGAACACCACATGCTGGAGTGTCATCGTTGCATGTGTTCTTTTCCAAAACCACAGTGATGCACACTGACACACACACATGCAATGAACTCTAGTGGATCAATGTGGTTTATGAGAAGAACACCACATGCAATGACATCTAGTGGATCCATGTGGTTTATTAGAAGAACACGCATGCAATGACATCTAGTGGATCCGTATGGTTTATGAGAACAACACCACATGCTAGAGTGGCATCAATGGATCCATGTGTTTTTTGTGAAGAACACACATGCAATGACATCTATTGGATCAATCTGGTATATCAAAAGAACACATGCAGGAGTGGCAAAAATAAATCCATGTGGTTTATGAAAAGGATACACATAAAATGACAACTGGTGGATCCATGTGGTTTATGAAAAGAACACCACATGCTGGAGTGTCATCATTGCATGTGTTCTTTTCCAAAACCACAATGATGCACACTAACACACACACATGCAATGTGCTCTAGTGGATCAATGTGGTTTATGAGAAGAACACCACATGCAATGACATCAGCGGATCCATGTTGTTTATGAGAAGAACACACATGCTGGAGTGGCATTAGTGGATGCATGTGGTTTATGAGAAGAACACACATGCAATGACTCTAGTGGTGGTTTATGAAAAGGACACACATGCAATGACTCTGGTTGATCTAGGTGGTTTATGAAAATAACAAACATGCAATGGCTCTAGTTGTGGTTTATGAAAAGGACACATACGCAATGACATAGGTCGATCCAAGTGGTGGTTTTTGAAAAGAACAAACATGCAATGGCTCTAGTTCTGGTTTATGAAAAGGACCCACATGCAATGACATGCAATGGCTCTAGGTAGTTTTTTATGAAAAGGACACACATGCAATGATTCTAGTGGTGGTTTGTGAAAAGGACACACATGCAATGACACTAGTGGATCCAGGTGTTTTATGAAAAGAACAAACATGCAATGACTCTGGTGGTGGTTTGTAAAAAGGACACACATGCAATGACACTAGTGGGGGTTTAGGAAAAGAACACAGATGCAAAGACATGCAATGACACTGGTGGATCCATGTGGTTTATGAAAAAGTTCACACATGCAATGAAAACTGGTGGATCCATGTGGTTTATTAAAAAGTACACACATGCAATGACAACTGGTGGATCCATGTGGTTTATGAAAAGAACACCACATGCTGGAGTGGCATCATTGCATGTGTTCTTTTCCAAAATCACAGTTATGCACACTGACACACAAACACATGCAATGAACTCTAGTGGATCAATGTGGTTTATGAGAAGAACACCACATGCAATAACAACTAGTGGATCCATGTCGTTTATGAGAAGAACACACATGCAATGAAATCTAGTGGACCCATGTGGTTTATGAGAACAACACCACAGGCTAGAGTGGCATCAGTGGATCCATGTGTTTTCTGTAAAGAACACACATGCAATGACATATATTGGATCAATCTGGTTTATGAAAAGAACACCACATGCAGGAGTGGCATCAATAAATCAATGTGGTTTATGAAAAGGACACACATGCAATGACAACTGGTGGATCCATCTGGTTTATGAAAAGAACACCACATGCTGGAGTGGCATCATTGCATGTGTTCTTATCCAAAACCATAGTGATGCACACTGACACACACACACATGCAATGTGCTTAGTGGATCAATTTGGTTTATGAGAATAACACCACATGCAATGACATTAGTAGATCCATGTGGTTTATGAGAAGAACACACATGCTGGAGTGGCATTAGTGGATCCATGTGGTTTATGAGAAGAATACACATGCAATGACTCTAGTGGTGGTTTATGAAAAGGACACACATGCAATGACTCTGGTGGATCCAGGTGGTTTATGAAAAGAACAAACATGCAATTACTCTAGTTGTGCTTTATGGAAAGGACACACATGTAATGACACAGGTGGATCCAAGTGGTGGTTTATGAAAAGAACAAACATGCAATGACTCTAGTTGTGGTTTATGAAAAGGACCCACATGCAATGACATGCAATGGATCTAGGTGGTGGTTTATGAAAAGGACACACGTGCAATGACTCTAGTGGTGGTTTTTGAAAAGAACACACATGCAATGACACTGGTGGATCTAGGTGGTTTACGAAAAGAACAAACATGTAATGACTCTGGTGGTGGTTTATGAAAAGGACACACATGCAATGACACTAGTGGGGGTTTAGGAAAAGAACACACATGCAAAGACATGCAATGACACTGGTGGATCCATGTGGTTTATGAAAAAGTTCACACATGCAATGAAAACTGGTGGATCCATGTCGTTTATGAAAAAGTACACACATGCAATGACAACTGGTGGATCCATGTGGTTTATGAAAAGAACACCACATGCTGGAGTGGCATCATTGCATGTGTTCTTTTCCAAAACCACAGTGATGCACACTGACACACAAACACATGCAATGAACTCTAGTGGATCAATGTGGTTTATGAGAAGAACACCACATGCAATAACAACTAGTGGATCCATGTCGTTTATGAGAAGAACACACATGCAATGAAATCTAGTGGATCCATGTGGTTTATGAGAACAACACCACATGCTAGAGTGGCAGCAGTGGATCCATGTGTTTTCTGTCAAGAACACACATGCAATCACATATATTGGATCAATCTGGTTTATGAAAAGAACACCACATGCAGGAGTGGCATCAATCAAATCAATGCGGTGTATGAAAAGGACACACATGCAATGACAACTGGTGGATCCATCTGGTTTATGAAAAGAACACCACATGCTGGAGTGGCATCATTGCATGTGTTCTTATCCAAAACCAAAGTGATGCACACTGACACACACACACATGCAATGTGCTTAGTGGATCAATGTGGTTTACGAGACGAACACCACATGCAATGACATTAGTAGATCCATGTGGTTTATGAGAAGAACACACATGCTGGAGTGGCATTAGTGGATCCATGTGGTTTATAAGAAGAACACACATGCAATGACTCTAGTGGTGGTTTATGAAAAGGACACACATACAATGACTCTGGTGGATCCAGGTGGTTTATGAAAAGAACAAACATGCAATTACTCTAGTTGTGGTTTATGGAAAGGACACACATGCAATGACACAGGTGGATCCAAGTGGTGGTTTATGAAAAGAAAAAACATGCAATGACTCTAGTTGTGGTTTATGAAAAGGACCCACATGCAATGACATGCAATGGATCTAGGTGGTGGTTTATGAAAAGGACACACGTGCAATGACTCTAGTGGTGGTTTGTGAAAAGAACACACATGCAATGACACTGGTGGATCTAGGTGGTTTACGAAAAGAACCAACATGTAATGACTCTGGTGGTGGATTATGAAAAGGAATGACACTAGTGGTGGTTTAGGAAAAGAACACACATGCAAAGACATGCAATGACACTGGTGGATCCATGTGGTTTATGAAAAGGACACACATGCAATGACAACTGGTGGATCCATGTGGTTTATGAAAAGAACACCACATGATGGAGTGGCATCATTGCATGTGTTCTTTTCCAAAACCAAAGTGACGCACACTGACACACACACATGCAATGAACTCTAGTGGATCAATGTGGTTTTTGAGAAGAACACCACATGCAATGACATCTAGTGGATCCATGTGGTTTATGAGAAGAACACACATGCAATGACATCTAGTGGATCCATGTGGTTTACGAGAAGAACACCACATGCTAGAGTGGAATCAGTGGATCCATGTGTTTTCTGTGAAAAACACACATGCAATGACATCTAGTGGATCAATGTGGTTTATAAGAAGAACACCACATGCAGGAGTGGCATCAGTGGATCCATGTGGTTTATGAAAAGGATACACATGCAATGGCAACTGGTGGATCCATGTAGTTTATGAAATGAACACCTCATGCTGGAGTGGAATAATTGCATGTGTTCTTTTCCAAAACCACAGTGATGCACACTAACACACACTCACACACACGTGCAATGAACTCTAGTGGATCAATGTGGATCATCAGAAGAACACCACATGCAATGACATCAGTGGATCCATGTGGTTTATGTGAAGAACACACATGCTAGAGTGGCATTAGTGGATCCATGTGGTTTATGAGAAGAACACACATGCAATGACTCTAGTGGTGGTTTATGAAAATGACACACATGCAATGACTCTGGTGGATCCAGGTGGTTTATGAAAAGAACAAACATGCAATGACTCTAGTTGTGGTTTATGAAAAGGACCCGAATGCAATGACATCCAATGGATCCAGGTGGTGGTTTATGAAAATGACGCACATGCAATGACTCTAGTGGTGGTTTGTGAAAGAACACACATGCAATGACACTAGAGGATCCAGGTGGTTTATGAAAACAACAAACATGCAATGACTCTGGTGGTGGTTTAGGAAAAGGACACACATGGAATGATACTAGTGGTAGTTTAGGAAACGAACACACATGCAAAGACATGCAATGACACTAGTGGATCCATGTGGTTTATGAAACGGACACACATGCAATGACAACTGGTGGACCCATGTGGTTTATGAAAAGAACACCACATGCTAGAGTGGCATCATTGCATGTTTTCTTTTCGAAAACCACAGTGATGCACACTAACACACACATGCAATGAACTCTAGTCGATCAATGTGGTTTATGAGAAGAACACCACATGCAAAGACATCTAGTGGATCCATGTGGTTTATGAGAAGAACACACGTGCAATGACATCTAGTGGATCCATGTGGTTTATGAGAAGAACACCACGTGCTAGAGTGGAATCAGTGGATCCATGTGTCTTATGTGAAGAACACACATGCAATGACATCTAGTGGATCAATGTGGTTTATGAAAAGAACACCACATGATGGAGTGGCATCAGTGGATCCATGTGGTTTATGAAAGGATACACATGCAACGACAACTGGTGGATCCATGTGGTTTATGAAAAGAACACCACATGCTGGAGTGGAATAATTGCATGTTTTCTTTTCCAAAACCACAGTGATGCACACTTACACACACACACACACGTGCAATGAACTCTAGTGGATCAATGTGGTTTATGAGAACAACAGACATGCTGGAGTGGCATTAGTGGATCCATGTGGTTTCTGAGAAGAACACACATGCAATGACTCTTGTGGTGGTTTATGAAAAGCACAGACATGCAATGACTCTGGTGGATCCAGGTGGTTTATGAAAAGAACAAACCTGCAATGACTCTAGTTGTGGTTTATGAAAAGGACATACATGCAATGACACTGGTGGATCCAAGTGGTGGTTTATGAAAAGAACAAACATGCAATGACTCTAGTTGTGGTTTATGAAAAGGACACACATGCAATGACACAGGTGGATCCAAGTGGTGGTTTATGAAAAGAACAAACATGCAATGACTCTAGTTGTGGTTTATGAAAAGGACCCACATGCAATGGATCCAGGTGGTGGTTTTTGAAAAGGACACACATGCAATGACTCTAGTGGTGGTTTGTGAAAAGAATACACATGCAATGACACTGGTGGATCCGGGTGGTTTATGAAAAGTACAAACATGCAATGAATCTGGTGGTGGTTTATGAAAAGGACACACATGCAGTGACACTAGTGGTGGTTTAGGAAAAGAACACACATGCAAAGACATGCAAAGACACTTGTCGATCCATGTAGTTTATGAAAAAGGTAACACATGCCATGATAACTTGTGGACCCATGTGGTTTATTAAAAGAACACCACATGCTGGAGTGGCATCATTACATGTGTTCTTTTCCAAAACAAAAGTGATGCACACTAACACACACACACATGCAATGTGCTCTAGTGGATCAATGTGGTTTATGAGAAGAACACCACATGCAATGACATTAGTGGATCCATGTGGATTATGAGAAGAACACACATGCAATGACTCTAGTGGTGGTTATGAAAAACGTAACACATGCCATGATAACTTGTGGATCCATGTGGTTTATGAAAAGAACACCACATGCTGGAGTGGCATCATTACATGTGTTCTTTTCGAAAACCACAGTGATGCACACTGAGACACACACATGCAATGTGCTCTAGTGGATCAATGTGGTTTATGAGAAGAACACCACATGCAATGACATCAGTGGATCCATGTGGTTTATGAGAAGAACACACATGCAATGACTCTAGTTATGGTTTATGAAAAGGACACATGAAATGACTCTGGTGGATCCAGGTGGTTTACGAAAAGAAGAAACATGCAATGACTCTAGTTGTGGTTTATGAAAAGGACACACATGCAATGACATAGGTGGATCCAAGTGGTGGTTTATGAAAAGAACAAACATGCAATGACTCTAGTTGTGGTTTAAGAAAAGGACCCACATGCAATGACATGCAATGGATCCCGGTGGTGGTTTATGAAAAGGACACACATGCAATGACTCTAGTGGTGGTTTGTGAAAAGAACACACATGCAATGACACTGCTGGATCCAGGTGGTTTATGAAAAGAACAAACATGTAATGACTCTCGTGGTGTTTTATGAAAAGGACACACATGCAATGACACTAGTGGTGGTTTATGAAAAGAACAAACATGCAATGACTCTAGTTGTGGTTTAAGAAAAGGACCCACATGCAATGACATGCAATGGATCCCGGTGGTGGTTTATGAAAAGGACACACATGCAATGACTCTAGTGGTGGTTTGTGAAAAGAACACACATGCAATGACACTGCTGGATCCAGGTGGTTTATGAAAAGAACAAACATGTAATGACTCTCGTGGTGTTTTATGAAAAGGACACACATGCAATGACACTAGTGGTGGTTTAGGAAAAGAACATACATGCAAAGACACGCAATGTCAACTGGTGGATCCATGTGGTTTATGAAAAGAACACCACATGCTGGAGTGGCATCATTGCATGTGTTCTTTTCCAAAACCACAGTGATGCACACTGACACACACACATGCGATGAGGTCTACTTGATCAACGTGGTTTATGAGAAGAACATCACATGCAATGCCATTAGTGGATCCATGTGGTTTATGTAAAGAACACACATGATGGAGTGGCATCAGTGGATCCGTGTGGTTTATGGTATGAACACACATGCAATGACTCTGGTTGTGGTTTATGAAAAGGACACACATGCAATGACTCTGGTGGATTTAGGTGGTTTATAAAAAGAACAAACATGCAATGACTCTAGTTGTGGTTTATGAAAAGGACACGCATGCAATGACACTGGTGGATCCAAGTGGTGGTTTATGAAAAGGACACACATGCAATGGATCCAGGTGGTGGTTTATGAAAAGGACACACATGAAATGACTCTAGTGGTGGTTTGTGAAAATAATACACATGCAATGACTCTAGTGGTGGTTTGTGAAAATAATACACATGCAATGACAGTGGTGGATCCAGGTGGTTTATGAAAATAACAAACATGCAATGAATCTAGTGGTGGTTTATGAAAAGGACACACATGTAGTGACACTAGTGGTGGTTTAGGAAAAGAACACACATGCAAAGACATGCAAAGACACTGGTGGATCCATGTAGTTTATGAAAAAGGTAACACATGCCATGATAACTTGGGGATCCATGTGGTTTATGAAAAGAACACCGCATGCTGGAGTGGCATCATTACATGTGTTCTTTTCCAAAACCAAAGTGATGCACACTAACACACACATGCAATGTGCTCTAGTGGATCAATGTGGTTTATGACAAGAACACCACATGCAATGACATCAGTGGATCCATGTGGTTTATGAGAAGAACACACATGCTGGAGTGGCATTAGTGGATCCATGTGGTTTAGGAAAACAACACACATGCAATGACTCTAGTGGTGGTTTAGGAAAAGAACACACATGCAATGACACTGGTGGATCCATGTGCTTTAGGAAAAGAACACACATGCAATGACTCTGGTGGTGGTTTAGGAAAGGAAGACACATGCAATGTCTCTTGAGGTGGTTTAGGAAAGGAAGACACATGCAATGACTCTAGTGGATCCATGTTGTTTAGGAAAAGAACACATATGCAATGACTCTGGTGGATCAATGTGGTTTTGGAAAGTAACACACATGCAATGACTCTGGTGGATCCATGTGGTTTAGGAAAAGAACACACATGAAATTATTATGGTGGATCCATGTCGTTTAGGAAAAGAACACACATGCAATGACTCTGGTGGTGGTTTAGGAAAAGAACACACATGCAATGACACTGGTGGATCCATGTGGGTAAGGAAAGGAACACACATGCAATGAAACTTGTGGATCCATGTGGTTTAGGAAAGGAACAAACATGCAATGACTCTGGTGGATCCATGTGGTTTAGGAAAAGAACACATATGCAATGACTCTGGTGGATCAATGTGGTTTAGGAAAGGAACACACATGCAATGACTCTGGTGGATCCATGTGGTTTAGGAAAGCAACACACATGCAATGACTCTCATGGTGGTTTAGGAAAGGAAGACAAATACAATGACACTAGTGGATCCATGTGGTTTAGGAAAGCAACACACATGCAATGACTCTGGTGGATCCATGTCGTTTAGGAAAGGAATACACGTGGAATGACTCTGGTGGATCCATGTGGTTTATGAAAGCAACACACATGCAATGACTCTAGTGGTGGTTTGGGAAAAGAAGACACATGCAATGACTCTGGTGGTTTCCGAAAAGAACACACATGAAACGACTCTGGTGGATCCATGTGGTTTAGGAAGAGAACACACATGCAATGACTCTAGTGGTGGTTTAGGAAAGGAAGACACATGCAATGACTCTGGATGTGGTTTAGGAAAGGAACACACATGCAATGACTCTGGTGGATCCTTGTAGTTTAGGAAAAGAACACACATAAAATGACTCTGGTGGATCCATGTGGTTTAGGAAAAGAACACACATGCAATGCCTCTAGTGGTGGTTTAGGAAAAGAACACACATGCAATGACACTGGTGGATCCATGTGGTTTTGGAAAAGAACACACATGCAATGCCACTGGTGGATCCATGTGGTTTAGGAAAAGAACACACATGCAATAACTATGGTGGTGGTTTAGGAAAGAAGACACATGCAATGACTTCGGAGGTGGTTTAGGAAAGGAACACACATGTAATGACTCCAGTGGATCCATGTGGTTTAGAAAAAGAACACATATGCAATGACTCTGGTGGATCAATATGGTTTAGGAAAGTAACACACATGTAATGACTCTGTTGGATCCATGTGGTTTAGGAAAAGAACACACATGCAATGACTCTTATGGTGGTTTAGGATAGGAAGACACATGCAATGACACTGGTGGATCCATGTGGTTTAGTAAGAGAACACATATGCAATGGCTCTAGTGGTGGTTTGGGAAAAGAACACACATGCAAAAACACTGTTGAATCCATGTGGTTTAGGTAAAGAACACACATGCAATGATTATAGTGGTGGTTTACGAAAGAAAGACACATGCAATGACTCTAGATGTGGTTTAGTAAAGGAACACACATGCAATGACTTTGGTGGATCCATGTGGTTTAGGAAAAGAACACACATGCAATGACACTAGTGGATCCATGTGGTTTAGGAAAGGAACACGCATGCAATGACTCTAGTGGTGGCTTAGGAAAAGAAGACACATGCAATGACACTCGTGGACCCATGTGGTTTAGGAAAACAACACACATGCAATGATTCTAGTGGTGGTTTAGGAAAGGAAGACACATGCAATGACTCTTGATCTGGTTTAAGAAAGGAACACACATGCAATGAATCTGGTGGTTCCATGTGGTTTAGGAAAGGAACATACATGCAATGAATCTGGTGGTTTAGGAAACAAACACACATGAAGTGACTCTAGTAGTGGTTTAGTAAAAGAACACGCATGCAATGATTCTAGTTGTGGTTTAGGAAAAGAACACACATGCAATGACACTAGTGGATCCATGTGATTTAGTAAAGGAACACACATTCAATGACTCTGGTGGATCCATGTGGTTTCAGAAACGATGACACATGCAATGAGTCAGGTGGATCCATGTGGTTTAGGAAAAGAACACACATGCAATGACTCTAGTGGTGGTTTAGGAAAATAACACGCATGTAATGACACTGGTGGATCCATGTGGTTTAGGAAAGCAACACACATGCAACGACTCTGGTGGATCCATGTTGTTTAGGAAAGGAATACACGTGGAATGACTCTGGTGGATCCATGTGGTTTAGGAAAGCAACACACATGCAATTACTCTAGTGGTGGTTTGGGAAAAGAAAACACATTCAATGACTCTGGTGGTTTCGGAAAAGAACACACATGAAACGACTCTACTGGATCCATGTGGTTTAGGAAGAGAACACACATGCAATGACTCTAGTGGTGGTTTAGGAAAGGAAGACACATGCAATGACTCTGGATGTGGTTTTGGAAAGGAACACACATGCAATGACTCTGGTGGATCCTTGTAGTTTAGGAAAAGAACACAAATAAAATGACTCTGGTGGATCCATGTGGTTTAGGAAAAGAACACACATGCAATGCCTCTAGTGGTGGTTTAGGAAAAGAACACACATGCAATGACACTGGTGGATCCATGTTGTTTAGGAAAAGAACACACATGCAATGCCACTGGTGAATCCATGTGGTTTAGGAAAAGAACACACATGCAATGACTATGGTGGTTGTTTAGGAAAGTAGACACATGCAATGACTCCGGAGGTGGTTTAGGAAAGGAACACACATGTAATGACTCCAGTGGATCCATGTGGTTTAGAAAAAGAACACATATGCAATGACTCTGGTGGATCAATATGGTTTAGGAAAGTAACACACATGTAATGACTCTATTGGATCCATGTGGTTTAGGAAAAGAACACACATGCAATGACTCTTATGGTGGTTTAGGAAAGGAAGACACATGCAATGAGACTGGTGGATCCATGTGGTTTAGTAAGAGAACACATATGCAATGGCTCTAGTGGTGGTTTGGGAAAAGAACACACATGCAAAGACACTGGTGAATCCATGTGGTTTAGGTAAAGAACACACATGCAATGATTATAGTGGTGGTTTACGAAAGAAAGACACATGCAATGACTTTGGATGTGGTTTAGTAAAGGAACACACATGCAATGACTTTGGTGGATCCATGTGGTTTAGGAAAAGAACACACATGCAATGACACTGGTGGATCCATGTGGTTTAGGAAAGGAACACGCATGCAATGACTCTAGTGGTGGCTTAGGAAAAGAAGACACATGCAATGACACTGGTGGACCCATGTGGTTTAGGAAAAGAACACACATGCAATGATTCTAGTGGTGGTTTAGGAAAGGAAGACACATGCAATGACACTTGATGTGGTTTAAGAAAGGAACAGACATGCAATGACTCTGGTGGTTCCATGTGGTTTAGGAAAGGAACAAACATGCAATGAATCT
This sequence comes from Avena insularis, assembly GCA_023614405.1. Lineage (NCBI taxonomy): Eukaryota > Viridiplantae > Streptophyta > Magnoliopsida > Poales > Poaceae > Avena > Avena insularis. The sequence continues at coordinate 410,741,501 of CM042688.1, read as the reverse complement.
GGTGGTTTAGTAAACGAACACACATGAAGTGACTCTAGTAGTGGTTTAGTAAAAGAACACACATGCAATGATTCTAGTCGTGGTTTAGGGAAAGAACACACATGCAATGACACTAGTGGATCCATGTGATTTAGTAAAGGAACACACATGCAATGACTCTGGTGGATCCATGTGGTTTCAGAAACAATGACACATGCAATGAGTCAGGTGGATCCATGTGGTTTAGGAAAAGAACACACATGCAATGACTCTAGTGGTGGTTTAGGAAAAGAACACACATGAAATGACTCTAGTGGATCCATGTGGTTTACGAAAAGAACGCACATGCAATGACACTGGTGGACCCATGTGGTTTAGGAAAAGAGCACACATGCAATGACTCTGGTGGTGGTTTAGGAAAGGAAGACACCTGCAATAACTCATGATGTGGTTTAGGAAATGAACACACATGCAATGACTCTAGTGGATCCATGTGGTTTAGGAAAAGAACAAACATGCAATGACACTAGTGGATCCATGTGGTTTAGGAAAGGAACACACAAGCAATGACTCTAGTGATGGTTTAGGAAAAGAAAACACATGCAATGACTTGGGTGGTAGTTTAGGAAAAGAACACACATGCAATGAACCTGGTGGATCCATGTGGTTTAGGAAAGGAACACACATGCAATGGCTATAGTGGTAGTGTAGGAAAACAAGACACACGCAATGACTCTGGTGCTGGTTTAGAAAAAAGAACAAACATGCAATGACACTGGTGGATACATGTAGTTTAGAAAAAGAACACACATGTAATGACTCTAGTGGTGGTTTAGGAAAATAACGCACATGCAATGACACTGGTGGATCCATGTGGTTTATGAAAGGAACACACATGCAATAACTCTAGTGTTGGTTTAGCAAAAGAAGACACATGCAATGACTCTGGTGGTGGTTTAGGAAAATAACACAAATGCAATGACTCTGGTGGATCCATGTGGGTTAGGAAAGGAACACACATGCAATTACTCTAGTGGGTCCATGTGGTTTAGGAAAGGAACACACATGCATTGACTCTGGTGGATCCATGTGGTTTAGGAAAACAAGACACATGCAATGACTCTTGTGGTGGTTTAGGAAAAGAACACACTAGAAATGACTCTTGTGGATCCATGTGGTTTACATAAAGAACACACATGCAATGACACTGGTGGACCCATGTGGTTTCGGAAAAGAACACACATGCAATGATTCTGGTGGTGGTTTAGGAAAGGAATACACAAGCAATAACTCTTGATGTGGTTTAGGAAAGTAACACACATGCAATGATTCAGGTGGTTCCATGTGCTTTAGGAAAAGAACACACATGCAATGACACTGGTGGATCCATGTGGTTTAGGAAAGGAACACACATGCAATGACTCTGGTGGATCCATGTGGTTTAGGAAAGGAACACACATGCAATGACTATCGTGGTGGTTTGGGAAAGGAAGGCAAATACAATGACACTAGTGGATCCATGTGGTTTAGGAAAGAAACAGACATGCAATGACTCTGGTGGATCCATGTCGTTTAGGAAAGGAATACACGTGGAATGACTCTGGTGGATCCATGTGGTTTAGGAAAGCAACACACATGCAATGACTCTAGTGGTGGTTTGGGAAAAGAAGACACATGCAATGACTCTGGTGGTTTCGGAAAAGAACACACATGAAATGACTCTGGTGGATCCATGTGGTTTAGGAAGAGAACACACATGCAATGACTCTAGTGGTGGTTTAGGAAAGGAAGACACATGCAATGACTCTGGATGTGGTTTAGGAAAGGAACACACATGCAATGACTCTGGTGGATCCTTTTAGTTTAGGAAAAGAACACACATAAAATGACTCTGGTGGATCCATGTGGTTTAGGAAAATAACACACATGCAATGCCTCTAGTGGTGGTTTAGGAAAAAAACACACATGCAATGACACTGGTGGATCCATGTGGTATAGGATAAGAACACACATGCAATGCCACTGGTGTATCCATGTGCTTTAGGAAAAGAACACACATGCAATGACTATGGTGGTGGTTTAGGAAAGAAGACACATGCAATGACTCTGGAGGTGGTTTAGGAAAGGAACACACATGTAATGACTCCAGTGGATCCATGTGGTTTAGAAAAAGAACACATATGCAATGACTCTGGTGGATAAATATGGTTTAGGAAAGTAACACACATGAAATGACTCTGTTGGATCCATGTGGTTTAGGAAAAGAACACACATGCAATGACTCTTATGGTGGTTTAGGAAAGGAAGACACATGCAATGACACTGGTGGATCCATGTGGTTTAGTAAGAGAACACATATGCAATGGCTCTAGTGGTGGTTTGGGAAAAGAACACACATGCAAAGACACTGGTGAATCCATGTGGTTTAGGTAAAGAACACACATGCAATGATTATAGTGGTGGTTTACGAAAGAAAGACACATGCAATGACTCTGGATGTGGTTTAGTAAAGGAACACACATGGAATGACTTTGGTGGATCCATGTGGTTTAGGAAAAGAACACACCTGCAATGACACTGGTGGATCCATGTGGTTTAGGAAAGGAACACGCATGCAATGACTCTAGTGGTGGCTTAGGAAAAGAAGACACATGCAATGACACTGGTGGACCCATGTGGTTTAGGAAAAGAACACACATGCAATGAATCTAGTGGTGGTTTAGGAAAGGAAGACACATGAAATGACTCTTAATGTGGTTTAAGAAAGGAACACACATGCAATGACTCTGGTGGTTCCATGTGGTTTAGTAAAGGAACATACATGCAATTAATCTGGTGGTTTAGGAAACGAACACACATGAAGTGACTCTAGTAGTGGTTTAGTAAAAGAACACACATGCAATGATTCTAGTTGTGGTTTAGGAAAAGAACACACATGCAATCACACTAGTGGATCCATGTGATTTAGTAAAGGAACACACATGCAATGACTCTGGTGGATCCATGTGGTTTCAGAAACGATGACACATGCAATGAGTCAGGTGGATCCATGTGGTTTAGGAAAAGAACACACATGCAATGACTCTAGTGGTGGTTTAGGAAAATAACACGCATGTAATGACACTGGTGGATCCATGTGGTTTAGGAAAAGAACACACATGAAATTATTCTGGTGGATCCATGTGGTTTAGGAAAAGAACACACATGCAATGACTCTGGTAGATCCATGTGGTTTAGGAAAATAAGACACATGCAGTGACTCTGGTGGTGGTTTAGGAAAGGAACACACGTGCAATGCCTCTTGTGGATCCATGTGGTTTAGGAAAGGAACACAAATGCATTGACTCAAGTGGTGGTTTAGGAAAAGAACACACATACAATGAAACTGATGGATCCATGTGGTTTAGGAAAACAAGACACATGCAATGACTCTAGTGTTTGATTAGAAAACAGAACACACATGCAATGACACTGGTGGATACATGTAGGAAAAGAACACACACGCGCTGACTCTAGTGGTGGTTTAGGAAAAGAACGTAGATGCAATGACACTGGTGGATCCATGTTGTTTATGAAAGGAACACACATGCAATAACTCTAGTGTTGGTTTAGGAAAATAAGACACATGCAATGACTCTGGTGGTAGTTTAGGAAAATAACAAACATGCAATGACTCTGGTGGATCCATGTGGGTTCGGAAAGGAACACACATGCAATTACTATGGTGGGGCCATGTGGTTTAGGAAAGGAACACACATGCATTGACTCTGGTGGATCCATGTGGTTTAGGAAAAGAAGACACATGCAATGACTCTGGTGGTGGTTTAGGAAAAGAACACACATGAAATGACTCTGGTGGATCCATGTGGTTTACGAAAAGAACGCACATGCCATGACACTGGTGGACCCATGTGGTTTAGGAAAAGAGCACACATGCAATGACTCTGGTGGTGGTTTAGGAAAGGAAGACACCTGCAATAACTCTTGATGTGGTTTATGAAATGAACACACATGCAATGACTCTAGTGGATCCATGTGGTTTAGGAAAAGAACAAACATGCAATGACACTAGTGGATCCATGTGGTTTAGGAAAGGAACACACATGCAATGACTCTAGTGATGGTTTAGGAAAAGAAAACACATGCAATGACTTGGGTGGTAGTTTAGGAAAAGAACACACATGCAATGAACCTGGTGGATCCATGTGGTTTAGGAAAGCAACACACATGCAATGACTCTGGTGGATCCATGTCGTTTAGGAAAGGAACACACGTGGAATGGCTATAGTGGTAGTCTAGGCAAAGAAGACACATGCAATGACTCTGGTGCTGGTTTAGAAAAAAGAACAAACATGCAATGACACTGGTGGATACATGTGGTTTAGAAAAAGAACACACATGTAATGACTCTAGTGGTGGTTTTGGAAAATAACGCACATGCAATGACACTGGTGGATCCATGTGGTTTATAAAAGGAACACACATGCAATAACTCTAGTGTTGGTTTAGGAAAAGAAGACACATGCAATAACTCTGGTGGTGGTTTAGGAAAATAACACAAATGCAATGACTCTGGTGGATCCATGTGGGTTAGGAAAGGAACACACATGCAATTACTCTAGTGGGTCCATGTGGTTTAGGAAAGGAACACACATGCATTGACTCTGGTGGATCCATGTGGTTTAGGAAAACAAGACACATGCAATGACTCTTCTGGTGGTTTAGGAAAAGAACACACTAGAAATGACTCTTATGGATCCATGTGGTTTACATAAAGAACACACATGCAATGACACTGGTGGACCCATGTGGTTTCGGAAAAGAACACACATGCAATGATTCTGGTGGTGGTTTAGGAAAGGAATACATATGCAATAACTCTTGATGTGGCTTAGGAAAGTAACACACATGCAATGACTCAGGTGGTTCCATGTGCTTTAGGAAAATAACGCACATGCAATGACACTGGTGGATGCATGTCGTTTATGAAAGGAACACACATGCAATAACTCTAGTGCTGGTTTAGGAAAAGAAGACACATGCAATGACTCTGGTGGTGGTTTAGGAAAATAACACAAATGCAATGACTCTGGTGGATCCATGTGGGTTAGGAAAGGAACACACATACAATTACTCTAGTGGGTCCATGTGGTTTAGGAAAGGAACACACATGCATTGACTCTGGTGGATCCATGTGGTTTAGGGAAACAAGACACATGCAATGACTCTTGTGGTGGTTTAGGAAAAGAACAGACTAGAAATGACTCTTGTGGATCCATGTGGTTTACATAAAGAACACACATGCAATGACACTGGTGGACCCATGTGGTTTAGGAAAAGAACACATATGCAATGATTCTGGTGGTGGTTTAGGAAAGGAAGACACATGCAATAACTCTTGATGTGGTTTAGGAAAGTAACACACATGCAATGATTCAGGTGGTTCCACGTGCTTTAGGAAAAGAACACACATGCAATGACACTGGTGGATCCATGTGGTTTAGGAAAGGAACACACATGCAATGACTCTGGAGGTTTAGGAAAAGAGCACACACGAAATGACTCTGGTAGTGGTTTAGGAAAAGAACACACATGAAATAACTCTGGTGGATCCATGTGGTTTGGGAAAAGAATGCACATGCAATGACTGGTGGATCCATGTGGTTTAGGAAAAGAACACACATGTAATGACTATAGTGGTGGTTTAGGAAAAGAACGCACATGCAATGACTCTAGTGTTGGTTTAGGAAAAGAAGACACATGCAATGCCTTTGGTGGTGGTTTAGGAAAATAACACACATCCAATGACTCTAGTGGATCCATGTGGGTTAGGAAAGGAACACACATGCAACTACTCTAGTGGGTCCATGTGGTTTAGGAAAGGAACACACATGCATTGACTCTGGTGGATCCATGTGGTTTAGGAAAAGAAGACACATGCAATGACTCTGGTGGTGGTTTAGGAAAAGAACACACATGAAATGACTCTGGTGGATCCATGTGGTTTACAAAAAGAACACACATGCGATGACACTGGTGGACCCATGTGGCTTAGGAAAAGAACACACATGCAATGACTCTGCTGGTGGTTTAGGAAAGGAAGACACATGCAATAACTCTTCATGTGGTTTAGGAAAGTAACACACATGCAATGATTCTGGTGGTTCCATGTGGTTTATGAAAAGAACACACATGCAATGACACTGGTGGATCCATGTGGTTTAGGAAAGGAACACACATGCAATGACTCTGGTGGTAGAGGAAAAGAGCACACATGAAATAACTCTGGTAGTGGTTTACGAAAAGAACACACATGAAATAACTCTGGTGGATCCATGTGGTTTAGGAAAAGAACACACATGCAATGAATCTAGTTGTGGTTTAGGAAAAGAACACACATTCTATGACACTGGTGGATCCATGTGGTTTAGGAAAGGAACACACATGCAATGACTCTGGTGGATCCATGTGGTTTAGGAAATGAAGACACATGCAATGAGTCAGGTGGATACATGTGGTTTAGGAAAAGAACACACATGCAATGACTCTAGTGGTGGTTTAGGAAAAGAACACACATGTAATGACACTGGTGGATCCATGTGGTTTAGGAAAAGAACACACATGAAATGACTCTGGTGGATCCATGTGGTTTAGGAAAAGAACACACATGCAGTGACTCTAGTGGATCCATGTGGTTTAGGAAAATAAGACACATGCAATGACTCTGGTGGTGGTTTAGGAAAGGAACACACGTGCAATGACTCTGGTGGATCCATGTGGTTTAGGAAAGGAACACACATGCAATGACTCAAGTGGTGGTTTAGGGAAAGAACAGACATACAATGACACTGATGGATCCATGTGGTTTACGAAAAGAACACACATGCAATTACTCTGGTGGATCCATGTGGTTTAGGACAAGAACACACATGCAATGACTCCAGTGGTGGTTTAGGAAAAGAACACACATGCAATGACAGTGGTGGATCCATGTGGTTTAGAAAAAGGACACACATGCAATGACTCTGGTGGTGTTTTAGGAAAGGAAGACACATGCAATGTCTCTTGAGGTGGTTTAGGAAAGTAACACACATGCAATGACTCTAGTGGATCCATGTGGTTTAGGAAAAGAACACATATGCAATGACTCTGGGGTCAATGTGGTTTAGGAAAGGAACACACATGCAGTGATTCTGGTGGATCCATGTGTTTTAGGAAAGGAACAAACATGCAATGACTCTCATGGTGGTTTAGGAAAGGAAGACAAATACAATGACACTAGTGGATCCATGTGGTTTAGGAAAGCAACACACATGCAATGACTCTGGTGGATCCATGTCGTTTAGGAAAGGAACACACGTGGAATGACTTTGGTGGATCCATGTGGTTTAGGAAAGCAACACACATCCAATGACTCTAGTGGTGGTTTGGGAAAAGAAGACACATGCAATGACTCTGGTGGTTTCGGAAAAGCACATAGATGAAATGACTCTGGTGGATCCATGTGGTTTAGGAAGATAACACACATGCAATGACTCTAGTGGTAGTTTAGGAAAGGAAGACACATGCAATGACTCTGGATGTTGTTTAGAAAAGGAACACACATGCAATGACTCTGGTGCATCCTTGTAGTTTAGGAAAAGAACACACATGCAATGACTCTGGTGGATCCATGTGCTTCAGGAAAAGAACACACATGCAATGACTCTAGTGGTGGTTTAGGAAAAGAACACACATGCAATGACACTGGTGGATCCATGTGGTTTAGGAAAAGAACACACATGCAATGACTATGGTGGTGGTTTAGGAAAGGAAGACACATGCAATGACTATAGAGGTGGTTTAGGAAAGGAACACACATGTAATGACTCTAGTGGATCCATGTGGTTTAGGAAAAGAACACATATGCAATGACTCTGGTGGATCAATGTGGTTTAGGAAATTAACACACATGCAATGACTCTGTTGGATCCATGTGGTTTAGGAAAAGAACACACATGCAATGACTCTTATGGTTGTTTAGGAAAGGAAGACACATGCAATGACACTGGTGGATCCATGTGGTTTAGTAAGAGAACACATATGCAATGGATCTAGTGGTGGTTTAGGAAAAGAACACACATGTAAAGACACTGGTTAATCCATGTGGTTTAGGTAAAGAACACACATGCAATGATTATAGTGGTGGTTTACGAAAGGAAGACACATGCAATGACTCTGGATGTGGTTTAGGAAAGGAACACACATGCAATGACTCTGGTGGATCCATGTGGTTTAGGAAAAGAACACACATGCAATGACACTGGTGGATCCATGTGGTTTAGGAAAGGAACACGCATGCAATGACTCTAGTGGTGGCTTAGGAAATGAAGAAACATGCAATGACACGGGTGGACCCATGTGGTTTAGGAAAAGAACACACATGCAATGATTCTGGTGGTGGTTTAGGAAAGGAAGACACATGCAATGACTCTTGATGTGGTTTAAGAAAGGAACACACATTCAATGACTCTAGTGGTTCCATGTGGTTTAGGAAAGGAACATACATGCAATGAATATGGTGGTTTAGGAAACGAACACACATGAAATGAGTCTAGTAGTGGTTTAGTAAAAGAACACACATGCAATGACTCTAGTTGTGGTTTAGGAAAAGAACACACATGCAATGACACGTGTGGATCCATCTTATTTAGTAAAGGAACACACATGCAATGACTCTGGTGGATCCATGTGGTTTCGGAAAAGAAGACACATGCAATGAGTCAGGTGGATCCATGTGGTTTAGGAAAAGAACACACATGCAATGACTCTAGTGGTGGTTTAGGAAAAGAACACGCATGTAATGACACTGGTGGATCCATGTGGTTTAGGAAAAGAACACACAAGAAATTATTCTGCTGGATCCATGTGGTTTAGAAAAAGAATACACATGCAATGACTCTGGTAGATCCATGTGGTTTAGTAAAATAAGACACATGTAATGACTCTGGTGGTGGTTTTGGAAAGAAACACACGTACAATGACTCTGGTGGATCCATGTGGTTTAGGAAAGGACCACACATGCAATGAGTCAAGTGGTGGTTTAGGAAAAGAACACACATTCAATGAGACTGATGGATCCATGTGGTTTACGAAAAGAAGACACATGCAATGACTCTAGTGTTGGATTAGAAAAAATAACACACATGCAATGACATTGGTGGATACATGTAGGAAAAGAACACACACGCAATGACTCTAGTGGTGGTTTACCAAAAGAACGCACATGCAATGACACTGGTGGATCCATGTGGTTTAGGAAAACACATGCAATAACTCTAGTGTTGGTTTAAAAGAAGACACATGCAATGACTCTGGTGGTGGTTTAGGAAAATAACACACATGCAATGACTCTGGTGGATCCATGTGGGTTAGGAAAGGAACACACATGCAATTACTATGGTGGGTCCATGTGGTTTAGGAAAGGAACACACATGCATTGACTCTGGTGGATCCATGTGGTTTAGGAAAACAAGACACATGCAATGACTCTAGTGGTGGTTTCGGAAAAGAACACACTTGAAATGACTTTGGTGGATCCATGTGGTTTACGAAAAGAACGCACATGCAATGACACTGGTGGACCCATGTGGTTTAGGAAAAGAGCACACATGCAATGACTCTGGTGGTGGTTTAGGAAAGGAAGACACCTGCAATAACTCTTGATGTGGTTTAGGAAATGAACACACATGCAATGACTCTAGTGGATCCATGTGGTTTAGGAAAAGAACAAACATGCAATGACACTAGTGGATCCATGTGGTTTAGGAAAGGAACACACATGCAATGACTCTAGTGATGGTTTAGGAAAAGAAAACACATGCAATGACTTGGGTGGTAGTTTAGGAAAAGAACACACATGCAATGAACCTGGTGGATCCATGTGGTTTAGGAAAGGAACACACACGCAATGGCTATAGTGGTATTGTAGGAAAAGAAGACACATGCAATGACTCTGGTGCTGGTTTAGAAAAAAGAACAAACATGCAATGACACTGGTGGATACATGTGGTTTAGAAAAAGAACACACATGTAATGACTCTAGTGGTGGTTTAGGAAAATAACGCACATGCAATGACACTGGTGGATCCATTTGGTTTATGAAAGGAACACACATGCAATAACTCTAGTGTTGGTTTAGGAAAAGACGACACATGCAATGACTATGGTGGTGGTTTAGGAAAATAACACAAATGCAATGACTCTGGTGGATCCATGTGGGTTAGGAAAGGAACACACATGCAATTACTCTAGTGGGTCCATGTGGTTTAGGAAAGGAACACACATGCATTGACTCTGGTGGATCCATGCGGTTCAGGAAAACAAGACACATGCAATGACTCTTGTGGTGGTTTAGGAAAAGAACACACTAGAAATGACCTGTGGATCCATGTGGTTTACATAAAGAACACACATGCAATAACACTGGTGGACCCATGTGGTTTCGGAAAAGAACACACATGCAATGATTCTGGTGGTGGTTTAGGAAAGGAATACATATGCAATAACTATTGATGTGGCTTAGGAAAGTAACACACATGCAATGACTCAGGTGGTTCCATGTGCTTTAGGAAAAGAACACACATGCAATGACACTGGTGGATCCATGTGGTTTAGGAAAGGAACACACATGCAATGACTCTGGTGGATCCATGTGGTTTAGGTAAGAAACACACATGCAATGACTCTCATGGTGGTTTAGGAAAGGAAGACAAATACAATGACACTAGTGGATCCATGTGGTTTAGGAAAGCAACACACATGCAATGACTCTGGTGGATCCATGTCGTTTAGGAAAGGAACACACGTGGAATGGCTATAGTGGTAGTGTAGGCAAAGAAGACACATGCAATGACTCTGGTGCTGGTTTAGAAAAAAGAACAAACATGCAATGACACTGGTGGATACATGTGGTTTAGAAAAAGAACACACATGTAATGACTCTAGTGGTGGTTTAGGAAAATAACGCACATGCAATGACACTGGTGGATCCATGTGGTTTATAAAAGGAACACACATGCAATAACTCTAGTGTTGGTTTAGGAAAAGAAGACACATGCAATGACTCTGGTGGTGGTTTAGGAAAATAACACAAATGCAATGACTCTGGTGGATCCATGTGGGTTAGGAAAGGAACACACATGCAATTACTCTAGTGGGTCCATGTGGTTTAGGAAAGGAACACACATGCATTGACTCTGGTGGATCCATGTGGTTTAGGAAAACAAGACACATGCAATGACTCTTGTGGTGGTTTTGGAAAAGAACACACTAGAAATGACTCTTGTGGATCCATGTGGTTTACATAAAGAACACACATGCAATGACACTGGTGGACCCATGTGGTTTCGGAAAAGAACACACATACAATGATTCTGGTGGTGGTTTAGGAAAGGAATACATATGCAATAACTCTTGATGTGGCTTAGGAAAGTAACACCCATGCCATGACTCAGGTGGTTCCATGTGCTTTAGGGAAAATAACGCACATGCAATGACACTGGTGAATGCATGTGGTTTATGAAAGGAACACACATGCAATAACTGTAGTGCTGGTTTAGGAAAAGAAGACACATGCAATGACTCTGGTGGTGGTTTAGGAAAATAACACAAATGCAATGACGCTGGTGGATCCATGTGGGTTAGGAAAGGAACACACATACAATTACTCTAGTGGGTCCATGTGGTTTAGGAAAGGAACACACATGCATTGACTCTGGTGGATCCATGTGGTTTAGGGAAACAAGACACATGCAATGACTCTTGTGGTGGTTTAGGAAAAGAACAGACTAGAAATGACTCTTGTGGATCCATGTGGTTTACATAAAGAACACACATGCAATGACACTGGTGGACCCATGTGGTTTAGGAAAAGAACACATATGCAATGATTCTGGTGGTGGTTTAGGAAAGGAAGACACATGCAATAACTCTTGATGTGGTTTAGGAAAGTAACACACATCCAATGACACTGATGGATCCATGTGATTTAGTAAAGGAACACACATGCAATGACTCTGGTGGATCCATGTGGTTTAGGAAAAGAAGACACATGCAATGACTCTGGTGGATCCACGTGGTTTAGGAAAAGAACACACATGCAATGACTCTAGTGGTGGTTTAGGAAAAGAACACACATCTAATGACACTGGTGGATCCATGTGGTTTCGGAAAAGAAAACACATGAAATGACACTGGTGGATACATGTGGTTTAGGAAAATAAGACACATGCAATGACTCTAGTGGTGGTTTAGGAAAGGAACACACCTGCAATGACTCTGGTGGATCCATGTGGTTTAGGAAAGGAACACACATGCAATGACTCAAGTGTTGGATTAGGAAAAGAACACATATACAATGACACTGATGGATCCATGTGGTTTACAAAAAGAACTCACATGCAATGACTCTAGTGGATCCATGTGGTTTAGGAAAAGAACACACATGCAATGACACTGGTGGATCCATCTTGTTTAGGAAAAGAACACAGATGCGATGACTCTGGTGGTTGTTTAGGAAAGCAAGACACATGCAATGTCTTTTGAGGTGGTTTAGGAAAGGAAAACGCATACAATGACTCCATAGGATACATGTGGTTTAGGAAAAGAACACATATGCAATGACTCTGGTGTATCAATGTGGTTTAGGAAAGGAACACACATGTAATGACTCTGGTGGATCCATGTGGTTTAGGAAAGGAAAACACATGCAATGACTCTCATGGTGGTTTAGGAAAGGAAGACAAATACAATGACACTAGTGGATCCATGTGGTTTAGGAAAGCAACACACATGCAATGACTCTGGTGGATCCATGTGGTTTAGGAAACGAACACACATGGAATGACTCTGGTGGATCCATGTGGTTTAGGAAAGCAACACACATGCAATGACTCTAGTGGTGGTTTGGGAAAAGACGACACATGCATGACTCTGGTGGTTTAGGAAAAGAACATACATGAAATGACTATGGTGGATCCATGTGGTTTAGGAAGATAACACACATGCAATTACTCTAGTGGTGGTTTAGGAAAGGAAGACACATGCAATGACTCTAGATGTGGTTTAGGAAAGGAACACACATGCAATGACTTTGGTGGATCCTTGTAGTTTAGGAAAAGAACACACATGCAATGATTCTGGTGGATCCACGTGGTTTAGGAAAATAACACACATGCAATGACTCTGGTGGTGGTTTAGGAAAGAAGACACACACAATGACTCTGGAGGTGGTTTAGGAAAGGAACACACATGCAATGACTCTAGTGGATCCATGTGGTTTAGGAAAAGAACACATATGCAATGACTCTTATGGTGGTTTAGGAAAGGAAGACACATGCAATGACACTGGTGGATCCATGTGGTTGAGTAAGACAACACATATTCAATGGCTCAAGTGGTGGTTTAGGAAAAGAACACACCTGAAAAGACACTGGTGGATCCATGTGGTTTCGGTAAAGAACACACATGCAATGATTCTAGTGGTGGTTTACGAATGGAAGACAAATGCAATGACTCTGGATGTGGTTTAAGAAAGGAAAACACATGCAACGACTCTGGTGGATCCATGTGGTTTAGGAAAAGAACACACATGGAATAACACTTGTGGATCCATGTGGTTTAGGAAAGGAACACGCATGCAATAACTCTAGTTGTGGCTTAGGAAAAGAAGACACAAGCAACGACACTGGTGGACCCATGTGGTTTAGGAAAAGAACACACATGCAATGATTCCTATGGTGGTTTAGGAAAGAAAGACACATGCAATGACTCTTGATGTGGTTTTGGAAACGACCACACATGCAATGACTCTGGTGGTTCCATGTGGTTTAGGAAAAGAACACACATGCAATGACACTGGTGGAAGCATGTGGTTTAGGAAAGGAACATACATGCAATGAATCTGGTGGTTTAGGAAAAGAACACACATGAAATGACTCTAGTAGTGGTTTAGTAAAAGAACACATATGCAATGACTCTAGTTGTGGTTTAGGAAAAGAACACACATGCAATGACACCGGTGGATCCATGCGATTTAGTAAAGGAATACACATGCAATGACTCTGGTGGATCCATGTGGTTTAGGAAAAGAAGACACATGCAATGACTCTGGTGGTGGTTTAGGAAAATAACACAAATGCAATAACTCTGGTGGATCCATGTGGCATAGGAAAGGAACATACATGCAATTACTCTAGTGGGTCCATGTGGTTTAGGAAAAGAACACACATGCATTGACTCTGGTGGATCCATGTGGTTTAGGAAAAGAAGACACATGCAATGACTTTGGTGGTGGTTTAGGAAAATAACACACATGAAATGACTCTATTGGATCCATGTGGTTTACAAAAATAACACATATGCAATGCCACTAGTGGACCCATGTGGTTTACGAAAATAACACACATGCAATGACTCTGGTGGTGGTTTAGGAAAGGAACACACATGCCATAACTCTTGATGTGGTTTTGGAAAGTAACACACATGCAATGATTCTGGTGGTTCCATGTGGTTTAGGAAAAGAACACACATCCAATGACACTGGTGGATCCATGTGGTTTAGGAAAGGACCACACATGCAATGACTCTAGTGGTTTAGGAAAAGAGAACACATGAAATGACTCTGATAGTGGTTTAGGAAAAGAACACACATGAAATAACTCTGGTGGATCCATGTGGTTTAGGAATAGAACACACATGCAATGACTCTAGTTGTGGTTTAGGAAAAGAACACAAATTCTATGACACTGGTGGATCCATGTGGTTTAGGAAAGGACACATATGCAATGGCACTGATGGATCCATGTGATTTAGTAAAAGAACATAGAGGCCATGACTCTGGTAGATCCTTGTGGTTTAGGAAAAGAAGATACATGCAATGAGTCAGGTGGATACATGTGGTTTAGGAAAAGAACACACATGCAATGACTCTAGTGGTGGTTTAGGAAAAGAACACACATGTAATGACACTGGTGGATCCATGTGGTTTAGGAAAAGAAAACACATGAAATGAGTCAGGTGGATCCATGTGGTTTAGGAAAAGAACAAACATGCAATGACTTTGGTGGATCCATGTGGTTTAGGAAAAGAAGACACATGCAATGACTCTGATGGTGGTTTAGGAAAGGAACACACCTGCAATGACTCTGGTGGTGGTTTAGGAAAGGAACACACCTGCAATGACTCTGATGGTGGATTATGAAAAAAAACACATGGAATGACACTAGTAGATCCATGTGGTTTAGGAAAAGAACACACTTGCAATGACTCAGGTGTTGGTTTAGGAAAGTAAGACACATGCAAATACTCTAATAGATCCATGTGGTTTAGGAAATGAACACATATACAATGACTCTAGTGGATCAATGTGGATCCATTTGGGTCACGAAAGGAACACACATGCAATGACACTTGTGGATCCATGTGGTTTAGGAAAGGAACACGCATGCAATAACTCTAGTTGTGGCTTAGGAAAAGAAGACACAAGCAACGACACTGGTGGACCCATGTGGTTTAGGAAAAGAACACACATGCAATGACTCCTATGGTGGTTTAGGAAAGGAAGACACATGCAATGAACTCTTGATGTGGTTTTGGAAAGGAACACACATGCAATGACTCTGGTGGTTCCATGTGGTTTAGGATAAGAACACACATGCAATGACACTGGTGGATTCATGTGGTTTAGGAAAGGAACATAAATGCAATGAATCTGGTGGTTTAGTAAAAGAACACACATGAAATGACTCTAGTAGTTGTTTAGTAAAAGAACACATATGCAATGACTCTAGTTGTGGTTTAGGAAAAGACCACACATGCAATGACACCGGTGGATCCATGCGATTAAGTAAAGGAACACACATGCAATGACTGGTGGATCCATGTGGTTTAGGAAAAGAAGACACATGCAATGACTCTGGTGGTGGTTTAGGAAAATAACACAAATGCAATAAATCTGGTGGATCCATGTGGGTTAGGAAAGGAATATACATGCAATTACTCTAGTGGGTCCATGGGGTTTAGGAAAAGAACACACATGCATTGACTCTGGTGGATCCATGTGGTTTAGGAAAAGAACACACATGAAATGACTCTGTTGGTGGTTTAGGAAAGGACCACACATGCAATAACGCTTGTTGTGGTTTTGGAAAGTAACACACATGCAATGATTCAGGTGGTTCCATGTGGTTTAGGCAAAGAACACACATGAAATGACACTGGTGGATCCATGTGGTTTAGGAAAGGACCGCACATGCAATGACTCTAGTGGTTTAGGTAAAGAGAACACATGAAATGACTCTGATAGTGGTTTAGGAAAAGAACACACATGAAATAACTCTGGTGGATCCATGTGGTTTAGGAAAAGAACACACATGCAATGACTCTAGTTGTGGTTTAGGAAAAGAACACACATTCTATGACATTGGTGGATCCATGTGGTTTAGGAAAGGAACACACATGCAATGACACTGATGGATCCATGTGATTTAGTAAAGGAACACACATGCAATGACTCTGGTGGATCCATGTGGTTTAGGAAAAGAAGACACATGCAATGACTCTGGTGGATCCACGTGGTTTAGGAAAAGAACACACATGCAATGACTCTAGTGGTGGTTTAGGAAAAGAACACACATCTAATGACACTGGTGGATCCATGTGGTTTATGAAAAGAAAATACATGAAATGACTCTGGTGGATCCATGTGGTTTAGGAAAAGAACACACATGCAATGACACTGGTGGATCCATGTGGTTTAGGAAAATAAGACACATGCAATGACTCTGGCGGTGGTTTAGGAAAGGAACACACCTCCAATGACTCTGGTGGATCCATGTGGTTTAGGAAAGGAACACACATGCAATGACTCAAGTGTTTGCTTAGGAAAAGAACACACATACAATGACACTGATGGATCTATGTGGTTTACAAAAAGAACACACATGCAATGACTCTGGTGGATCCATGTGGTTTAGGAAAAGAACACACATGCAATGACACTGGTGGATCCATCTTGTTTAGTAAAAGAACACAGATGCAATGACTCTGGTGGTTGTTTAGGAAAGCAAGACACATGCAATGTCTTTTGAGGTGGTTTAGGAAAGGAAAACACATGCAATGACTCTAATGGATCCATGTGGTTTAGGAAAAGAACACATATGCAATGAATCTGGTGGATCAATGTGGTTTAGGAAAGGAACACACATGTAATGACTCTGGTGGATCCATGTGGTTTAGGAAAGGAAAACACATGCAATGACTCTCATGGTGGTTTAGGAAGGGAAGACAAATACAATGACACTAGTGGATCCATGTGGTTTAGGAAAGCAACACACATGCAATGACTCTGGTGGATCCATGTGGTTTAGGAAAGGAACACACATGGAATGACTCTGGTGGATCCATGTGGTTTAGGAAAGCAACACACATGCAATGACTCTAGTGGTGGTTTGGGAAAAGAAGACACATGCATGACTCTGGTGGTTTAGGAAAAGAACATACATGAAATGACTATGGTGGATCCATGTGGTTTAGGAAGACAACACATATGCATTTACTCTAGTGGTGGTTTAGGAAAGTAAAACACATGCAATGACCCTAGGTGTGGTTTAGGAAAGGAACACACATACAATGACTTTGGTGGACCATTGTAGTTTAGGAAAAGAACACACATGTAATGATTCTGGTGGATCCATGTGGTTTAGGAAAAGAACAAACATGCAATGACTCTAGTGGTGATTTAGGAAAAGAACACACATGCAATGACACTGGTGGATCCACGTGGTTTAGGAAAAGAACACACATGCAATGACTCTGGTGCTGGTTTAGGAAAGGAAGACACACGCAATGAATCCGTAGGTGGTTTAGGAAAGGAACACACATGCAATGACTCTAGTGGATACATGTGGTTTAGGAAAAGAACACATATGCAATGACTCTGGTGGATCAATGTGGTTTAGGAAAGTAACACACATGCAATGACTCTGGTCGATCCATGTGGTTTAGGAAAAGAACACACATGCAATGACTCTTATGGTGGTTTAGGAAAGGAAGACACATGCAATGACACTGGTGGATCCATGTGGTTTAGTAAGAGAACACATATTCAATGGCTCTAGTGGTGGTTTAGGAAAAGAACACACATGAAAAGACACTGGTGGATCCATGTGGTTTCGGTAAAGAACACACATGCAATGATTCTAGTGGTGGTTTACGAAAGGAAGACAAATGCAATGACTCTGGATGTGGTTTAGGAAAGGAAAACACATGCAATGACTCTGGTGGATCCATGTGGTTTAGGAAAAGAACACACATGCAATGACACTGGTGGATCCATGTGGTTTAGGAAAGGAACACGCATGCAATAACTCTAGTTGTGGCTTAGGAAAAGAAGACACAAGCAACGACACTGGTGGACCCATGTGGTTTAGGAAAAGAACACACATGCAATGATTCCTGTGGTGGTTTAGGAAAGGAAGACACATGCAATGACTCTTGATGTGGTTTTAGAAAGGAACACACATGCAATGACTCTGGTGGTTCCATGTGGTTTAGGAAAAGAACACACATGCAATGACACTGGTGGATTCGTGGTTTAGGAAAGGAATATAAATGCAATGAATCTGGTGGTTTAGTAAAAGAACACACATGAAATGACTCTAGTAGTGGTTTAGTAAAAGAACACATATGCAATGACTCTAGTTGTGGTTTAGGAAAAGACCACACATGCAATGACACCGGTGGATCCATGCGATTTAGTAAAGGAACACACATGCAATGACTCTGGTGGATCCATGTGGTTTAGGAAAAGAAGACACATGCAATGACTCTGGTGGTGGTTTAGGAAAATAACACAAATGCAATAACTCTGGTGGATTAGGAAAGGAATATACATGCAATTACTCTAGTGGGTCCATGTGGTTTAGGACAGGAACACACATGCATTAACTCTAGAGGATCGATGTGGTATAGGAAAAGAAGACACATGCAATGACTCTGGTGGTGGTTTAGGAAAAGAACACACATGAAATGACTCTGTTGGATCCATGTGGTTTACAAAAAGAACACATATGCAATGCCACTGGTGGACCCATGTGGTTTACGAAAAGAACACACATGCAATGACTCTGGTGGTGGTTTAGGAAAGGACCACACATGCAATAACTCTTGATGTGGTTTTGGAAAGTAACACACATGCAATGATTCGGGTGGTTCCATGTGGTTTAGGAAAAGAACACACATGCAATGACACTGGTGGATCCATGTGGTTTAGGAAAGGACCGCACATGCAATGACTCTAGTGGTTTAGGAAAAGAGCACACATGAAATGACTCTGATAGTTGTTTAGGAAAAGAACATACATGAAATAACTATGGTGGATCCATGTGGTTTAGGAAAAGAACACACATGCAATGACTCTAGTTGTTGTTTAGGAAAAGAACACACAGTCTATGACATTGGTGGATCCATGTGGTTTAGGAAAGGAACACACATCCAATGACACTGATGGATCCATGTGATTTAGTAAAGGAACACACATGCAATGACTCTGGTGGATCCATGTGGTTTAGGAAAAGAAGACACATGAAATGACTCTGGTGGATCCACGTGGTTTAGGAAAAGAACACACATGCAATGACTCTAGTGGTGGTTTAGGAAAAGAACACACATCTAATGACACTGGTGGATCCATGTGGTTTAGGAAAAGAAAACACATGAAATGACACTGGTGGATACATGTGGTTTAGGAAAATAAGACACATGCAATGACTCTGGTGGTGGTTTAGGAAAGGAACACACCTGCAATGACTCTGGTGGATCCATGTGGTTTAGAAAAGGAACACACATGCAATGACTCAAGTGTTGGTTTAGGAAAAGAACACATATACAATGGCACTGATGGATCCATGTGGTTTACAAAAAGAACTCACATGCAATGACTCTAGTGGATCCATGTGGTTTAGGAAAAGAACACACATGCAATGACACTGGTGGATCCATCTTGTTTATGAAAAGAACACATATGCAATGACTCTGGTGGTTGTTTAGGAAAGCAAGACACATGCAATGTCTTTTGAGGTGGTTTAGGAAAGGAAAACACATACAATGACTCCATAGGATACATGTGGTTTAGGAAAAGAACACATATGCAATGACTCTAGTGCATAAATGTGGTTTAGGAAAGGAACACACATGTAATGACTCTGGTGGATCCATGTGGTTTAGGAAAGGAAAACACATGCAATGACTCTCATGGTGGTTTAGGAAAGGAAGACAAATACAATGACACTAGTGGATCCATGTGGTTTAGGAAAGAAACACACATGCAATGACTCTGGTGGATCCATGTGGTTTAGGAAACGAACACACATGGAATGACTCTGGTGGATCCATGTGGTTTAGGAAAGCAACACACCTGCAATGACTCTAGTGGTGGTTTGGGAAAAGAAGACACATGCATGACTCTGGTGGTTTAGGAAAAGAACATACATGAAATGACTATGGTGGATCCATGTGGTTTAGGAAGATAACACACATGCAATTACTCTAGTGGTGGTTTAGGAAAGGAAGACACATGCAATGACTCTAGATGTGGTTTAGGAAAGGAACACACATGCAATGACTTTGGTCGATCCTTGTAGTTTAGGAAAAGAACACACATGCAATGATTCTGGTGGATCCATGTGGTTTAGGAAAAGAACAAACATGCAATGACTCTAGTGCTGATTTAGGAAAAGAACACACATGCAATAACATTGGTGGATCCACGTGGTTTAGGAAAAGAACACACATGCAATGACTCTGGTGGTGGTTTAGGAAAGAAGACACACACAATGACTCCGGAGGTGGTTTAGGAAAGGAACACACATGCAATGACTCTAGTGGATCCATGTGGTTTAGGAAAAGAACACATATGCAATGACTCTTATGGTGGTTTAGGAAAGGAAGACACATGCAATGACACTGATGGATCCATGTGGTTTAGTAAGACAACACATATTCAATGGCTCTAGTGGTGGTTTAGGAAAAGAACACACATGAAAAGACACTGGTGGATCCATGTGGTTTCGGTAAAGAACACACATGCAATGATTCTAGTGGTGGTTTACGAAAGGAAGACACATGCAATGACTCTGGATGTGGTTTAGGAAAGGAACACACATGCAACGACTCTGGTGGATCCATGTGGGTTAGGAAAAGAACACACATCCAATGACACTGGTGGATCCATGTGGTTTAGGAAAGGAACACCCATGCAAGAACTCTAGTGGTGGCTTAGGAAAAGAAGACACAAGCAACGACACTGGTGGACCCATGTGGTTTAGGAATAGAACACACATGCAATGATTCCCGTGGTTGTTTAGGAAAGGAAGACACATGCAATGACTCTTGATGTGGTTTTAGAAAGGACCACACATGCAATGACTCTGGTGGTTCCATGTGGTTTAGGAAAAGAACACACATGCAATGACACTGGTGGAAGCATGTGGTTTAGGAAAGGAACATACATGCAATGAATCTGGTGGTTTAGAAAAGAACACACATGAAATGACTCTAGTAGTGGTTTAGTAAAAGAACACATATGCAATGACTCTAGTTGTGGTTTAGGAAAAGAACACACATGCAATGACATCGGTGGATCCATGCGATTTAGTAAAGGAACACACATGCAATGACTCTGGTGGATCCATGTGGTTTAGGAAAAGAAGACACATGCAATGACTCTGGTGGTGGTTTAGGAAAATAACACAAATGCAATAACTCTGGTGGATCCATGTGGCATAGGAAAGGAACATACATGCAATTACTCTGGTGGGTCCATGTGGTTTAGGAAAAGAACACACATGCATTGACTCTGGTGGATCCATGTGGTTTAGGAAAAGAAGACACATGCAATGACTTTGGTGGTGGTTTAGGAAAAGAACACACATGAAATGACTCTATTGGATCCATGTGGTTTACAAAAATAACACATATGCAATGCCACTAGTGGACCCATGTGGTTTACGAAAAGAACACACATGCAATGACTCTGGTGGTGGTTTAGGAAAGGAACACACATGCCATAACTCTTGATGTGGTTTTGGAAAGTAACACACATGCAATGATTATGGTGGTTCCATGTGGTTTAGGAAAAGGACACACATGCAATGACACTGGTGGATCCATGTGGTTTAGGAAAGGACCACACATGCAATGACTCTAGTGGTTTAGGAAAAGAGCACACATGAAATGACTCTGATAGTGGTTTAGGAAAAGAACACACATGAAATAACTCTGGTAGATCCATGTGGTTTAGGAATAGAACACACATGCAATGACTCTAGTTGTAGTTTAGGAAAAGAACACAAATTCTATGACACTGGTGGATCCATGTGGTTTAGGAAAGGACACACATGCAATGGCACTGATGGATCCATGTGATTTAGTAAAAGAACATAGAGGCCATGACTCTGGTAGATCCATGTGGTTTAGGAAAAGAAGATACATGCAATGAGTCAGGTGGATACATGTGGTTTAGGAAAAGAACACACATGCAATGACTCTAGTGGTGGTTTAGGAAAAGAACACACATGTAATGACACTGGTGGATCCATGTGGTTTAGGAAAAGAAAACACATGAAATGAGTCAGGTGGATCCATGTGGTTTAGGAAAAGAAAAACATGCAATGACTTTGGTGGATCCATGTGGTTTAGGAAAAGAAGACACATGCAATGACTCTGGTGGTGGTTTAGGAAAGGAACACACCTGCAATGACTCTGGTGGATCCATGTGGTTTAGGAAAGGAACATACATGCAATGACTCAAGTGTTGGTTTAGGAAAAGAACACACATACAATGACACTGATGGATCCATGTGGTTTGCAAAAAGAACACACATGTAATGACTCTCGTGGATCCATGTGGTTTAGGAAAAGAACACACATGAAATGACTCTAGTGGTGCTTTAGGAAAAGAACACACATGGAATGACACTGGTGGATCCATGTGGTTTAGGAAAAGAACACACATGCAATGACTCTGGTGGTGGTTTAGGAAAGCAAGACACATGCAATGTTTCTTGAGGTGGTTTAGGAAAGGAATACACATGCAATGACTCTAGTGGATCCATGTGGTTTAGGAAAAGAACACATATGCAATGACTCTGGTGGATCAATGTGGTTTAGGAAAGCAACACACATGCAATGACTCTGGTGGATCCATGTGGTTTAGGAAAGGAACACACATGCAATGACTCTCATGGTGGTTTAGGAAACGAAGCCAAATACAATGACACTAGTGGATCCATGTGGTTTAGGGAAGCAACACACATGCAATGTCTCTGGTGGATCCATGTGGTTTAGGAAAAGAACACACATTCTGTGACACTGTTTGATACATGTGGTTTAGGAAAGGACACACATGCAATGACACTGATGGATCCATGTGATTTAGTAAAGGAACACACGTGCAATGACTCTAGTGGATCCATGTGGTTTAGGAAAAGAAGACACATGCAATGAGTGAGGTGGATACATGTGGTTTAGGAAAAGAACACACATGCAATGTCTCTAGTGGTGGTTTAGGAAAAGAACACACATGTAATGACACTGGTGGATCCATGTGGTTTAGGAAAAGAAAACACATGAAATGACTCTGGTGGATCCATGTGGTTTAGGAAAAGAACACACATGCAATGCCTTTTGTGGATCCATGTGGTTTAGGAAAATAAGACACATGCAATGACTCTGGTGGTGATTTAGGAAAGGAATACACCTGCAATGACTCTGGTGGATCCATGTGGTTTAGAAAAGTAACATACATGCAATGACTCAAGTGTTGGTTTAGGAAAAGAACACACATACAATGACACTGATGGATCCATGTGGTTTACGAAAAGAACACACATGTAATGACTACAGTGGATCCATGTGGTTTAGGAAATGAACACACATGCAATGACTCTAGTGGTGCTTTAGGAAAAGAACACACATGGAATGACACTGGTGGATCCATGTGGTTTAGGAAAAGAACACACATGCAATGACTCTGGCGGTGGTTTAGGAAAGGAGGACACATGCAATGTTTCTTGAGGTGGTTTAGGAAAGGAATACACATGCAATGACTCTAGTGAATCCATGTGGTTTAGGAAAAGAACACATATGCAATGACTCTGGTGGATCAATGTGGTTTAGGAAAGGAACACACATGCAATGACTCTGGTGGATCCATGTGGTTTAGGAAAGGAACACACATGCAATGACTCTCATGGTGGTTTAGGAAAGGAAGCCAAATACAATGACACTAGTGGATCCATGTGGTTTAGGAAAGCAACATGCATTCAATGACTCTGGTGGATCCATGTGGTCTTGGAAAGGAACACACATGGAATGACTCTGGTGGATCCATGTGGTTTAGGAAAGCAACATATATGGAATGACTCTAGTGGTGGTTTGGGAAAAGAAGACACATGCAATAATTCTGGTGGTTTAGGAAAAGAAGATACATGAAATGACTCTGGTGGATCCATGTGGTTTCGGAACAGAACACACATGCAATGACTCTAGTGATGGTTTAGGAAAGGAAGACACATGCAATGACTATGGATATGGTTTAGTAAAGGAACACACATGCAATGACTATGGTGGATCCTTGTAGCTTATGAAAAGAACACACATGCAATGACTCTGGTGGAACCATGTGGTTTAGGAAAAGAACACACATGCAATGACTCTGGTGGATCCATGTGGTTTAGGAAAAGAACACACATGCAATGACTCTAGTGGTGGTTTAGAAAAATAACACACATGGAATGACACTGGTGGATCCATGTGGTTTAGGAAAAGAACACACATGCAATGATTCTAGTGGTGGTTTACGAAAGGAAGACACATGCAATGACTCTAGATGTGGTTTAGGAACGGAACACACATGCAATGACTCTGGTGGATCCATGTGGTTTAGGAAAAGAACACACATGGAATGGCACTGGTGGATCCATGTGGTTTAGGAAAGGAACACGCATGCAATGACACTAGTGGTGGCTTAGGAAAAGAAGACACAAGCAATGACACTGGTGAACCCATGTGGTTTAGGAAAAGAACACACATGTAATGATCCTTGTGGTGGTTTAGGAAAGGAAGACACATGCAATGACTCTTGATGTGGTTAAAAAAGGAACACACATGCAATGACTCTGGTGGTTCCATGTGGTTTAGGAAAAGAACACGCATGCAATGACACTGATGGATCCATGTGGTTTAGGAAAGCAACATACATACAATGAATCTGGTGGTTTAGGAAAAGAACACACATGAAATGACTCTAGTAGTGGTTTAGTAAAAGAACACACATGCAATGACTCTAGTTGTGGTTTAGGAAAAGAACACACATGAAATGACACTGGTGGATCCATGTGATTTAGTAAAGGAACACACATGTAATGACTCTGGTGGATCCATGTGGTTTAGGAAAAGAAGACACATGCAATGACTCTGGTGGTGGTTTAGGGAAATAACACAAATGCAATGACTCTGGTGGATCCATGTGGGTTAGGAAAGGAACACACATGCAATTACTCTAGTGGGTCCATGTGGTTTAGGAAAAGAACACACATGTATTGACTCTGTTGGATCCATGTGGTTTTGGAAAAGAAGACACATGTAATGACTCTGGTGGTGGTTTAGGAGAAGAACACACATGAAATGACTCTGGTGGATCCATGTGGTTTACAAAAAGAACAGACATGCAATGCCACTAGTCGACCCATGTGGTTTAGGAAAAGAACACACGTGCAATGACTCTGGTGGTGGTTTAGGACAGGAAGACACATGCAATAACTCTTGATGTGGTTTTGAAAAGTAACACACATGCAATGATTATAGTGGTTCCATGTGGTTTAGGAAAAGAACACACATGCAATGACACTGGTGGATCCATGTGATTTAAGAAAGGACCACACATGCAATGACTCTGGTGGTTTAGGAAAAGAGCACACATGAAATGACTCTGATAGTGGTTTAGTAAAAGAACACACATGAAATAACTCTGGTGGATCCATGTGGTTTAGGAAAAACACACATGCAATTACTCTAGTTGTGGTTTAGGAAAAGAACACACATTCTATGACACTGGTGGATCCATGTGGTTTAGGAAAGGAACACACATGTAATGACACTGATGGATCCATGTGATTTAGTAAAGGAACACACATGCAATGAATCTGGTGGATTCATGTGGTTTAGGAAAAGAACACACATGCAATGACACTGGTGGATCCATGTGGTTTAGGAAAGGAAAACGCATGTAATGACTCTAGTGGTGGCTTAGGAAAAGAAGACACAAGCAATGGCACTAGTGGACCCATGTGGTTTAGGAAAAGGACACACATGCAATGATTCTTGTGGTGGTTTAGGAAAGGAACATGCAATGACTCTTGATGTGGTTTTAGAAAGGAACACACATGCAATGACTCTGGTGGTTCCATGTGTTTTAGGAAAAGAACACAAATGCAATGACACTGGTGGATCCATGTGGTTTAGGAAAGGAACATACATGCAATGAATCTGGTGGTTTAGGAAAAGAACACACATGAAATGACTCTAGTAGTGGTTTAGTAAAAGAACACATATGCAATGACTCTAGTTGTGGTTTAGAAAAAGAACACACATGCAATGACACCAGTCGATACATGCGATATAGTAAATGAACACACATGCAATGACTCTCTTGGATCCATGTGGTTTCGGAAAAGAAGACACATGCAATGACTATGGTGGTGGTTTAGGAAAATAACACAATGCAATAACTCTAGTGGAATCATGTGGGTTAGGAAAGGAACATACATGCAATTACTTTAGTGGGTCCATGTGGTTGAGGAAAAGAACACACATGCATTAACTCTGGTGGATCCATGTGGTTTAGGAAAATAAGACACATGCAATGACTCTGGTGGTTTAGGAAAAGAACATACATGAAATGACTCTGGTGGATCCATGTGGTTTAGGAAGAGAACACACATGCAATGACTCTAGTGGTGGTTTAGGAAAGGAAGACACATGCAATGACTCTGGATGTGGTTTAGGAAAGGAACACGCATGAAATGACTCGGGTGGATCCTTGTAGTTTAGGAAAAGAACACACATGCAATGACTCTAGTGGATCCATGTGCTTCAGGAAAAGAACACACATGCAATGACTCTAGTGGTGATTTAGGAAAAGAACACACATGCAATGACACTGTGGATCCACGTGGTTTACAAAAAGAACACACATGCAATGACTCTGGTGGTGGTTTAGGAAAGGAAGACACATGCAATAACTCTTGATGTGGTTTTGGAAAGTAACACACATGCAATGATTCTTGTGGTTCCATGCGGTTTAGGAAAAGAACACACATTCAATGACACTAGTGGATCCATGTGGTTTAGGAAAGGACCACACATGCAATGACTCTGGTGGTTTAGGAAAAGAGCACACATGAAATGACTCTGATAGTTGTTTAGGAAAAGAACACACATGAAATAACTCTGGTGGATCCATGTGGTTTAGGAAAAGAACACACATGCAATGACTCTAGTTGTGGTTTGGGAAAAGAACACACATTCTAAGACACCGGTGGATCCATGTGGTTTAGGAAAGGAACACACATGCAATGACTCTAGTTGTGGTTTAGGAAAAGAACACACATTTTAAAACACTGGTGGATCCATGTGATTTAGTAAAGGAACACACGTGCAATGACTCTGGTGGATCCTTGTGGTTTAGGAAAAGAAAACAAATGCAATGAGTCAGGTGGATACATGTGGTTTAGGAAAAGAACACACATGCAATGACTCTAGTGGTGGTTTAGGAAAAGAACACACATGTAATGACACTGGTGGATCCATGTGGTTTAGGAAAAGAAAACACATGAAATGACTCTGGTATATCAATGTGGTTCACGAAAAGAACACACATGCAATGACTTTTGTGGATCCATGTGGTTTAGGAAAATAGGACACATGCAATGACTCTGGTGGTGGTTTAGGAAAGGAACACACCTGCAATGACTCTAGTGGAATAATGTGGTTTAGGAATGGAACACACATGCAATGACTCAAGTGTTGGATTAGGAAAAGAACACACATACAATGACACTGATGAATCCATGTGGTTTACGAAAAGAACACACATGCAATGACTCTGGTGGATCCATGTGGTTTAGGAAAATAACACACACGCAATGACACTAGTGGATCCATGTGTTTTAGAAAAAGAACACACATGCAATGACTCTGGAGGTTGTTTAGGAAAGCAGGACACATGCAATGTCTCTTGGGGTGGTTTAGGAAAGGAACACACATGGAATGAATCTAGTGGATCCATCTGGTTTAGGAAAAGAACACATATGTAATGACTCTGGTGGATCAATGTGGTATGGGAAAGGAACACACATGCAATGACTTTGGTGGATCCATGTGGTTTAGGAAAGGAACACACATGCAATGACTCTCATGGTGGTTTAGGAAAGAAGACAAATACAATGACACTAGTGGATCCATGTGGTTTAGGAAGCAACACAAATGCAATGACTCTAGTGGATCCATGTGGTTTAGGAAAGGAACACACATGGAATGACTCTGGTGGATCCATGTGGTTTAGGAAAGCAACACACATG
The DNA here is from genome assembly GCA_023614405.1 of Avena insularis. Taxonomy (NCBI): domain Eukaryota; kingdom Viridiplantae; phylum Streptophyta; class Magnoliopsida; order Poales; family Poaceae; genus Avena; species Avena insularis. Next base: position 410,712,843 of record CM042688.1, on the reverse strand, counting down.
CAATGACTCTAGTGGTGGTTTAGGAAAATAAGACACATGCAATGACTCCTGTGGATCCATTTGGTTTAGGAAAAGAACACACATGCAATGACTCTTATGGTGGTTTAGGAAAGGAAGACACATGCAATGACACTGGTGGATCCATTTGGTTTAGTAAGAGAACACATATGCAAAGACACTGGTGGATCCATGTGGTTTAGGAAAAGAGCACACATGCAAAGACCCTGGTGGATCCATGTGGTTTAGGTAAAGAACACACATGCAATGATTCTAGTGGTGGTTTACAAAAGGAAGACACATGCATTGACTCTAGATGTGGTTTACGAAAGGAAGACACAAGCAATGACTCTAGTGGATCCATGTGGTTTAGGAAAGGAACACACATGGAATGACTCTGGTGGATCCCTGTGGTTTAGGAAAGCAACACACATGCAATGACTCTAGTGGTGGTTTAGGAAAATAAGACACATGCAATGACTCTGGTGGTTTAGGAAAAGAACATACATGAAATGACTCTGGTGGATCCATGTGGTTTAGGAAGAGAACACACATGCAATGACTCTAGTGGTGGTTTAGGAAAGGAAGACACATGCAATGACTCTGGATGTGGTTTAGGAAAGGAACACGCATGCAATGACTCGGGTGGATCCTTGTAGTTTAGGAAAAGAACACACATGCAATGACTCTAGTGGATCCATGTGCTTCAGGAAAAGAACACACATGCAATGACTCTAGTGGTGATTTAGGAAAAGAACACACATGCAATGACACTGTGGATCCACGTGGTTTAGGAAAAGAACACACATGCAATGACTCTGGTGGTGGTTTAGGAAAGGAAGACACATGCAATGACTCCGGAGGTGGTTTAGGAAAGGAACACACATGCAATGACTCTAGTGGACCCATGTGGTTTAGGAAAAGAACACATATGCAATGACTCTGGTGGATCAATGTGGTCCTATGAAAGTAACACAAATGCAATGACTCCTGTGGATCCATTTGGTTTAGTAAAAGAACACACATGCAATGACTCTTATGGTGGTTTAGGAAAGGAAGACACTTGCAATGACACTGGTGGATCCATGTGGTTTAGTAAGAGAACACATATGCAAAGACACTGGTCGATCCATGTGGTTTAGGAAAAGAACACACATGCAAAGACACTGGTGGATCCATGTGGTTTAGGTAAAGAACACACATGCAATGATTCTAGTGGTGGTTTACGAAAGGAAGAAACATGCAATGACTCTAGATGTGGTTTAGGAAAGGAACACACATGCAATGACTCTGGTGGATCCATGTGGTTTAGGAAAAGAACAAACATGCAATGGCACTGGTGGATCCATGTGGTTTAGGAAAGGAACACGCATGCAATGACACTAGTGGTGTCTTAGGAAAAGAAGACACAAGCAATGACTCTTGATGTGGTTTAAGAAAGGAACACACATGCAATGACTCTGGTGGTTCCATGTGGTTTAGGAAAAGAACACGCATGCAATGACACTGATGGATTCATGTGGTTTAGGAAAGCAACATACATGGAATGAATCTGGTGGTTTAGGAAAAGAACACGCATGAAATGACTCTAGTAGTGGTTTAGTAAAAGAACACACATGCAATGACTCTAGTTGTGGTTTAGGAAAAGAACACACATGCAATTACACTAGTGGATCCATGTGATTTAGTAAAGGAACACACATGCAATGACTCTGGTGGATCCATGTGGTTTAGGCAAAGAATACACATGCAATGCCTCTGGTGGTGGTTTAGGGAAATAACACAAATGCAATGACTATGGTGGATCCATGTTGGTTAGGAAAGGAACACACATGCAATTACTCTAGTGGGTCCATGTGGTTTAGGAAAAGAACACACATGCATTGGCTCTGCTGGATCCATGTGGTTTTGGAAAAGAAGACACATGTAATGATTCTGGTGGTGGTTTAGGAAAAGAACACACATGAAATGACTCTGGTGGATCCATGTGGTTTACAAAAATAACACACATGCAATGCCACTAGTGGATCCATGTGGTTTAGGAAAAGAACACACGTACAATGACTCTGGTGGTGGTTTAGGAAATGAAGACACATGCAATAACTCTTGATGTGGTTTTGGAAAGGAACACACATGCAATCACACTGATGGATCCATGTGACTTAGTAAAGGAACACACATGCAATGACTCTAGTGGATCCATGTTATTTAGGAAAAGAAGACACATGCAATGAGTCAGGTGGATACATGTGGTTTAGGAAAAGAACACACATGCAATGACTCTAGTGGTGGTTTAGGAAACTAACACACATGTAATGACACTGGTGGATGCATGTTGTTTAGGAAAAGAAAACACATGAAATGACTCTGGTGGATCCTTGTGGTTTAGGAAAAGAACACACATTCAATGACTCTTGTGGATCCATGTGGTTTAGGAAAATAAGACACATGCAACGACTCTGGTGGTGGTTTAGGAAAGGAACACACCTACAATGAATCTGGTGGATCCATGTGGTTTAGGAAAGGAACACACATGCAATGACTCAAGTGTTGGTTTAGGAAAAGAACACACATACAATGACACTGATGGATCCATGTGGTTTATGAAAAGAACACACATGCAATGACTGTGGTGGATCCACGTGGTTTAGAACAAGAACACACGTGCAATGACTCTAGTGGTGGTTTAGGAAAAGAACACACATGCAATGACACTGGTGGATCCATGTGGTTTAGGAAAAGAACGCACATGCAATGCCTTTGGTGGTGGTTTATGAAAGCAAGACACATGCAATTTCTCTTGAGGTGGTTTAGGAAAGGAACACACATGCAATGACTCTAGTGGATCCATGTGGTTTAGGAAAAGAACACACATGCAATGACTCTAGTGTTTCAATGTGGTTTAGGAAAGGAACACACATGCAATGACTCTGGTGGATCCATGTGGTTTAGGAAAGGAACACACATGCAATGACTCTCATGGTGGTTTAGGAAAGGAAGACAAATACAATGACACTAGTGGATCCATGTGGTTTAGGAAAGCAACACAACATCCCAATTTCAGCAACCCTGATTAGTTGTCCAGAATGCAAAAAAATCAGGGGGATAAAAAACTTTTTCCTGTTTATGGATGAAGTGTTTGCCTATTGTTTGACTATGCTTATGCTTATGATTGTGTATTAGAAGATATACTCCTTACCTCAACACCAGTTGACAAAAGCTACTCCCCAAATCTGTCTTGGCTTAATCTCCATATTCTCAACTTAGCCGAAGCAAAGCTATAGGATGGGAAGACCCCAGAAAAAGTTTTACCAAATGTTTTATGATAAAACCTTGGTGAGGTGGGACCTCCCAAGAGATGTTGAGAAAGAAAAAGGTTTTTGTTTTACAAAATGCTGAAGTAAAACAGGAGGAAAAAGGTTTACAAAAGTGCACCCGGTTCTTTGCAGTTTAGCTATAACAACTTAACCCATGCAACCACATTACTCTGGAATGGGACAGGGCTGGATTTGATGTTTGTTTATTCTAGTATAAGCTTCCTCGCAACAACTACAGGGGATAAACATCCCTAGAGGGTGGGCCTTCTCTGGACAAACGGTCCATGTGGGACATTGACCGGGAGAAGGAACGAAAGGTTTACGGACCTGCACGCGTTACTATGAGCCCCTCATTGAAAGCGCACACTCGAAGAGTGGAAAAAGCGCTCCGGTTGGTCATCGGTACCCGATGTCCCGGTGTTGAGGGGAACAACACTCATAGGGTAGGCACTTATATTGGAGTGGGCATCCAGAGAGTCTTGATTGGTTACTCGACCCACGATCGGTGAATATCAGGGTAGTGTACCCGGATGGTGTGGGTAAAGTGTACAACCTCTATAGAGTGTAAATCTATTCGAATAGCCGTGTCCGCGGTCATGGAAAAACTTCTGTAGAGCGGTGCTGGTTTTGTTTTCAAAAAGGATTTCGGAAGAGAAATGGCTTTGGAAATGTTTTGACCATAGTATGGTCGGAAAGGATACCTGTTTTGACCATGGGATGGTCGGAAAGGTAGGAAAGGAGTTTGGTCGTGGGACGACCTGAAGACGGGAACAAATGGGTGACCCAGTCCTGATGATTTTCCAAAAAAATTCAAAAAGGTTTCCAAAATGTTTACAAAGGTTTTCAACAAAGAAATGTAGATGCTATATCTACAAGATAAACTAATTGAGAAAAGAACCTCTCTTGGAGCCCTCCTACTACCACAGCTATAATGCATCTCCTCTTGTTATTGTTGTTATCTTAAGGTGGTTTGCCAGTATAGTCAAAGTACTCACTGGCATTGTGTCTGGCTATTAACTTGGTCAGATATCAAGAAGAGGTGAAGTGGATGACTACGCGAGCTAGGACGTTCTCCCAGTCAGTTGCATGTAGGTTAAGGCCTAGATCGGGCTCTACGCTTGATGAAGTTTCGCTGATGATTATTGATGTAGCCATAATGGCACCTATGTAAGTCTTGTAATTCGGTATGTTTTGGAGGTTGTAATGATACTTGTCGGTTATGTGCCACGACTAACTGATCATGGGATCGTGGTTGTATGCATAACAGGGATTCTCGGAGGATTAATCCGGGGGCCCCACAGACTTGGTATCAGAGCCTTCCTGACTGTAGGAGAACCTTAGTTAGCATGGTCACTAGACAGGAACCTTATTTTGAAAACCCTGGCTTTCGAAAACTAGTTTCCCAATGAGTTTCAAAAAGTTCTACTTCTTCCCTTAATCTAAGTAAATGCTTTTGAAAATGGTTTCCTCTAACTCTCGTCCAAACTTCAAACCTACGGATTTTAAATAACTAGGATCTAGAACCCGGTGAAGACAATGAGAACAAGATGAAGACAAGCAACTACCAACAAACACAAGGAGACTAAAATATCACTCTACCAGCGGAATCATCATAATCAGAAGACATCAGGTGTTGCACTATCAAGGAGCGTCAAAGATACGATGAAGGAGTTATCGGCAAGATAGCGACTCCGACCTGAAGAAAGACGGTATCTAGGGTCAATAGTCCTAAGAATAGGATTCCCCTACATCGCGAGTAGTTAACTCCTTGGTCCCTAGCGTTGACCGTGTTTGCTTGCCTAAGTGCATCCTGTGTTGCTTGATGTGTGTTGTTTGCCGAGAACATTGCGAGCCCCTCACTCTGTTCGCCTAATTTGTATGTTCTGGTTTGCCTCCTTAAAATTGTGACTCGAGGAACAATAACCCACCTAGTAACTCAGGAAACCCCTGGGTTAGCCGTCGGTAATGATACCCAGACTAACCCCGAGAGTATATGAGAGGAAAAGCATCGCAAGAACCAGGAGTTCGGCATCGTCAAGTCGGAATCAACTCGAAGATTTCACCTCAGCAGGACGGCATACCCCGTCAAACTCACCTCTCAAGACTCATCAATAGCGCAACACTCCCTTGTTCATCAGTCTACTGAAGCAAGAATTCTGTTGAAGCCGGAAGTCTATCACCGAAGGATCCTCAGTATCCACAAGAAACCACCTGATAAGTCAACCAAGACAAGAAGTGAAGACCTAACCACACTAACCTTTAGTGTATTAGAGCTTCTGACCGCCCAGGAGACTAACTAATCTAGTCGACCCTACCCAAACCAAAGGGAAATTCCTCCCTAGAAGGCCAGAACTACCCCTGAAACCAGATGACAAGGGTGCATGAAGACACCGAGTTTACTCCACCATCGAGCAATAGCAGCACCAAGAGTTCATGTGAAGATGTTTTCTATGACGTTAGCTATTCTACCTTGTCCGAAGACTAGCAAGAGAGTCATTAACCGCTAAATTTCCCTAAGCTAAACCCATCAAACTTCGATAGGAAGCCACCCATGCAAGGGTTGAATCAATAAAACTTCACTCAAGGACCTCATACTAAGACCCAAGGAGATACGGCCTCCCTTAGAATCACGCCAATGCTTCAAAACGGAAGATCGGCATCACTCCTAAAACACCTTAGTGAAGCTCTAAGGTGGAAAGACTGCCTTTCCTCAATCTATCTCTTCTCGAAGACCTCACAGAAGATTGGACGCCTTACCTCCAAACAACAACCCGGGGGTTATCAGAGGAGAAACTAACTGAAGATCCTATGAAGTCCCTCTGCTGTTTCAGCTGAAGACCCACCGGAAGGGCCACAGGATTGCTAACCACTCAGTTCCAACCGCTTAGAGGATGTGAGACTCCAACGGATTCCAACACACTAAGTACAAATAATCATAGTATATAAGCCCCGTGGGACCTACCTTCGCGGACGTCATCAGAAGATTCCAACTCTAGGAGAAAGAGTGACGACAGTCTTCAAAACATCAATCTATGACCCCAAGAAGGAAGGACTATGTCAACTCTCCGATCTACCCCAGTTTAATCCTAAGGGGGAAAGACTGCATCTTTCCCACAAAAATAGAGTAACTCTTCGCCAGAAGCAAACTCAAGAGTTTCGACCCCAACGTCGTAATAGGGTACGCTACGACCCTAAGGAAGAGATGTGGACCCTTAGAGCGAGGACTCCCAACCGTAGATTGTATCCTCCGACGAGTACTCCGTGAAGTTTAGAATCGAGGTAGTCTGCCTAGCCTAAGCCCTCGATGTATAGAGTCCGGAAGGAAATGAAGGTCATCCCTCGCTATCGGATCTGGACTCTGCTCAACTCCTCGTGCATCCCGGGAGACTGAAGCTCAATGTCATTGACAGAGTAGTCACTTTCAAAGACGGAGTCTGTAAGATAGTACGCGTATTACACATAGTATCAACCCGACTGAAAATCCCCTAACCCTACTCTCCTAAATCTCGAGACGAGATTCTTTTAAGGGGGAAAGGTCTATAACATCCCAATTTTAGCAACCCTGATTAGTTGTCCAGAATGCAAAAAATCAGGGGGAATAAAAACTTTTCCTGTTTATGGATGAAGTGGTTGCCTGTTGTTTGACTATGCTTATGCTTATGATTGTGTATTAGAAGATATACTCCTTACCTCAACACGAGTTGACAAAAGCTACTCCCGAAAACTGTCTTGGCTTAATCTCCATATTCTCAAATGTTCTAGCATTTCAAAACCTGAGCCAAGAAGCCTATGCAAAACAACTATTTTAGTAGCTTCTATTGATCAAACTATGGAGAGCTATAGAATACTATCTCCTTATGTCTTCAAGACATAACCTTCAACTACTCTCATCTCTAGTTTTCCCAAAACTTCCTTTTAAAGATTTTGAATTCTACTCTTGGTAGAGATACCAAGAACTCTCATCTTATCCAAACCACAACCTTTTCAAAATACCCAGCCTTACCTCGAGCTAGGCTTGATGGTAACCCTAGTAGTAGTTGACTTGTTTGTAAGATGACTTGTCTTGATCTGCTATTTGACTTGATTGCTCAGAAGTAGTATGAGGTACTCTAGGAGCTCATCCTATAGGATCAAGATACTTTAAGATCACAAAATCCTAAGAAGGAATACAAGATGGATCTGATCTCTAGCCACTAGGCGATCATCTAAAACCCTTACCTAGATCAATTCTGAAGTGATCCCTCCTAGAAGTTTCCAAGTCAACGAAGACCAATATCAAGCATGGATCTATTCTACCCAATATACACTTAAACATCATCCACTTGATGATGCTTTGATAACTTGCAACCCATCAAATACATCTCCTCTCATACTCTAGTCAAAATCCTCAAATCTGCTAAATTTGGCTAAGTCTAGAAAACTATTTCTAGCATCACCTTTTTGAATGCCTCCCTTTCTCAACCCTTGTGCATTTTTGAAAATGCATCTGAACCATCTTGTTAACCATCCTAAGTACTAACAAGTCCCACTATTTCCCTTGGTTAGAACATCATCCAACCCACTTGTTCTTGATGGTTTTTCCGGCAAGAAAATAACTATTCCTGCAAATCTAGTCAACATGCCTCCTTTGACAAAAGCTCACACCATCATCCAACCTTCTATGGACCAACTCTTTGCATGGTTGTGTTCTACTCACATAGGTCTAAGAAAATCTACTTGACTTGTTCCATCTGGATCTTTGTGCTTCTTAAACCCACATGGTTTTGAAGGCTAGATGATAATCTGCTTTGGCAGGCTTACTTTATTCAAAGTTTGAAATCAATTCTTGGTGAACTCAGGCAATATAAAGCTCAAACCTCTATACCCTGTTGATTTACTCACTTGGTATATCCACCGATCTACCCCATACCCCAAGGGGAGATGCGAACTCCAAGATACAACCATGTTTTGATGGTATGAAATTAACATCACCCTAGATCCTTAATCTAGGGTATTTCACCAAAATCAACTTGGATTCTCCAATCCCAAGGTTGAAAATGCTTGCTAAACCTTGTCTACATCATCTAACTTGATCACCATGATTTATCAAATATTATCCATAATTATTATGGCCCCAAAACTATTTAATTCCTTTAATAGACAAAATCCCCAAAACTTCATTCACAAAGGAAAGTTTGTTTTTGCCAAAACACTTCCCCAACTCTAAGCTCTTTTGAGGCCCATATAACATACCATATCTTCCCAAAGAGCTTTATTATTTCTTTTTGCCCATTTTCTTAAATGGCTGAATTTGAATAATAATTGTTTTAAATACTTTTATCTTCCAATAAATCTTGGGAAAATTCCCCTAAGTGTGTATTCACATTTGGGACCATCTCCAACAAAATACCAACCTTGTATAATGTAAAATTGTCAAATGATCTTCTATAGACTACTTCTGTACTTTTTGAATAAATAATTTTAAGTGGAACTAAAACCCTCAGAAAAATCCCAAATAATTTCTGGATATCTACCTTGACCTCATCTACCTACCAGTACCATCTTCCCACCTTGTCCTATGCAAATTTTTGAACTTCCTTCACAAGCACCATTTGATCAAATTCGAGCAAACTAAGCAAATTACCTCCCAAACCCCATCAAAGCTTTCCCGGCACTTCTCCACAGCAACTCCACCTCCTATGGTCGTGCCCACACTGTAGCATCACTGTAGCAACTTGTCCCATGTGCTTGGAAAGAAGAGAGACACTAGATCTTTCCCAATCTTACCCATTTAAAACTTTTACAGCAGCAGCACCCCTCTCTCGTTGCCCTCCTACACGACCGGACCCCACCACACCACTCTCCACCGACCCTGGCAGCCAATGGCAAGGCCATGGACCTTCCCTTGCCCTCCCTTGAGCATAGTCCACCATGGACCTCCTCCTTCCCAAATAAATAGCCCGAGGCCACCCAGCTCCTCCCATCACCCTTATTTGCTCCCTCCCACTCCCACTCGTCATCTTCAAAACTGGCTCCCTCATGCCGCATGTCGTCCCCGATGGGCGAATTCCCCAGCTCGGCTATCCTCCATGAGATCAAGCCCAGCAGCCCCTACCCTTCTTCCTTTTTAAATTCTTTTTCCAGATCTGTTGAATACCTGACCAGTTTAAATCCATATGAAAATGGAAAATGGGGTATTTCGTCCAAATAATTTTTTATCATGTTCAGGTGTGTTTTGTGCAACATGCAGAACTGGTCACTTACCAAAAACAATTTTTATTATTTACTTGCATTAAATACACTAAACTGTATCTTTTTCACTAAATAATTTCCACAGTGAGTTGTACATACCCAAATGATATGATTCAAAGTGCCTATGAAAGGTAGTTGATATACCTATCTAATAGCCCTTATCTCTAGCTAGGTGAAACTATAGATTTGAAGATATAAAAATGAGAAGATTAATTATATTCTATCTTTAGAAAATTCTCTAGGCCAATATATGAAAGGTATTGACCTGATTCCAACTCTCTATGATGTGGTACCCTCAGTACTACCAAAATCCAGGAGATCAAGAGTTATTGAGCTTCTGAGGTTTTCAAATGAATTAAACAATTCTGTCCATAGTGTTTTCACTAGATAAATCACCATAGTAGTTCCGAAGCTCCAAAAAGGTTGTTTCCAATTTGTACTCGAAGGTATTTGCAATACCTACCCACTTCCCTTTGCTTCATATCGAAAGCTTCTGTAGATTTAATCTGGTGAAAGAGAAAAGTTGTGTACAGAACCGCCTTTGGGAATTTCCTGAAGGCATTCTGGTAATTATTTTGGAGTGATTCCTACTCTCAGAGTTTCAGTACATAAAACTCTACAAAACCCTCCAAGGAAATAATTTTTGGATCCCCAGAATGTTTCTGGTGATTTATTTCCTAAAACTAAAGCTTTTATCACTAGAATATTCCTAAGAAATTATAGAAAAGTGATAAATTAGTGAAACCACTTTTGTTGGCTTCATTTTATCAACACCTACCTATTGGTACCATTGGTACACAATGGTATCATGTTGAAAGGGTCTTTGGTCAAAAACCCCCTCTTAGGTAGTTCCTCGACAATAAACCCTAAGGGGTGTTCACTCCCTTCTCCAAGGCCATCTCAATCCGCTAAATCGAATCCTCTCAAAACTATCTGAATCTTAATTCGGTATTATTCAATTGCTTGCTGTATTGTATTGGTGATTGTATACCTTGTTTTGATTGAGGCCTTGCTTGATTGCATGTATACTCAATGACGACGATAGTTGCGCTTGTATTGATTCCGAGAAGAAGAGATCTTATTATCGATATTGGTATTCTTGGTTATCTAAAGAAGAAGTCCACGGACATATTGCCATATTTCTGATCAACAGGCAAGCCACCTTCTTGCTCATAAGCCTTGGCCTACTGTTTTACTTATGCATGTTTTATCTACGGTTTATCAAAATTGCATTGTTTTACTTTATGTTGATGTATATATATATCGTAGTGGTTTGGCCCCTCCGAACTATTACAATTTTGTACTATTAAGTACAACCCCCTTGATGACACCTACTTGTCCCTAGTGTGGTAGATGGTGTAACACACCATACCCCTTTGGAGACCCCGGTTTAGTCGAAGTAAAGCTATAGGATGGGAAGACCCTGGAAAAAGTTTTACCAAATGTTTTTTGATAAAACCTTGCTGAGGTGGGACCTCCCAAGAGATGTTGAGAAAGAAAAATGTTTTTGTTTTATAAAATGCTGAAAGAAAACAGGAGGAAAACGGTTTATGGAAACGCACCCGGTTCTTTGCAGTTTAGCTATAACAACTTAACCCCTGCAACCATATTACTCTGGAATGGGACAGGGCTTGATTTGATGTTTGTTTATTCTGGTATAAGCTGCCTCGCAACGACTACAGGGGATAAACATCCCTGAAGGGTGGGCATTCTCTGGACAAACGGTCCATGTGGGACATCGACCGGGAGAAGGAACGAAGGGTTTACGGACCTCCACGCGCTTCTATGAGCCCCTCATTGAAAGCGCACACTCGAAGAGTGGAAAAAGCGCTCCGGTTGGTCCTCGGTACCCGACGTCCCGGTGTTGAGGGGAACAACACTCATAGGGTAGGCACTTATATTGGAGTGGGCATCCGGAGAGTCTTGATCGGTTACTCGACCCACGATCGGTGAAGATCAAGGTAGTGTACGCGGATGGTGTGGGTAAAGTGTACAAGCTCTGAAGAGTGTAAATCAAATCGAATAGCCGTGTCCGCGGTCATGGACAAACTTCTGTAGAGCGGTGCTGGTTTTGTTTTCAAAAAGGATTTTGGAAGAGAAATGGCTTTGGAAATGTTTTGACCATGGGATGGTCAGAAAGGGTACCTGTTTTGACCATGGGATGGTCGGAAAGGTAGGAAAGGAGTTTGGTCGTGGGACGACCTGAAGATGGGAACAAATGGGTGACCCAGTCCTGATGATTTTCCAAAAAATTTCAAAAAGGTTTCCAAAATGTTTACAAAGGTTTTCAACAAAGATATGTAGATGCTATATCTACATGAGAAACTAATTGAGAAAAGAACCTCTCTTGGAGCCCTCCTACTACCATAGCTATAATGCATCTCCTCTTGTTATTGTTGTTATCTTTAGGTGGTTTGCGAGTTAATAAAGTACTCACTGGCATTGTTCCTGGCTATTAACTTGGTCATATATCAAGAAGAGGTGAAGTGGATGACTATGCGAGCTAGGACGTTCTCCCAGTCAGTTGCCTGTAGGTTAAGGCATGGATCGGGCTCTACGCTTGATGAAGTTCCGCTGATGATTATTGATGTAGCCATAATGGCACCTATGTAAGTCTTGTAATTCGGTATGTTTCGGAGGTTGTAATGATACTTGTCGGTTATGTGCCACGACTAAATGATCATGGGATCATGGTTGTATGCATAACAGGGATTCTCGGAGGATTAATCCAGGGGCCCCACAGATGTGGTTTAGGAAAGGAACACACATGGAATGACTCTGGTGGATCCATGTGGTTTAGGAAAGCAACACACATGCAATGACTCTAGCGGTGGTTTGGGAAAAGAAGACACATGCAATGACTCTGGTGGTTTAGGAAAAGAACATACATGAAATGACTCTGGTGGATCCATGTGGTTTAGGAAGAGAGCACACATGCAATGACTCTACTGGTGGTTTAGGAAAGGAAGACACATGCAATGACTCTGGATGTGGTTTAGGAAAGTAACACACATGCAATGAGTCTGGTGGATCCTTGTAGTTTAGGAAAAGAACACACATGCAATGACTCTGGTGGATCCATATGGTTTAGGAAAGGAACACACATGCAATGACTCTGGTGGATCCATGTGGTTTAGGAAAAGAGGACGCATGCAATGAGTCAGGTGGGTCCATGTGGTTTAGGAAAGGAACACACATGCAATGACTCAAGTGGTGGTTTAGGAAAAGAACACACATACAATGAAACTGATGGATCCATGTGGTTTAGGAAAAGAACACACATACAATGACTCTGGGGGATCCATGTGGTTTAGGAAAAGAACACACATGAAATGACTCTTATGGTGGTTTGTGGAAGGAACACACGTGCAATGACACTGGTGGATCCATGTTGTTTAGGAAAGGAACACACATGCAATGGATCTAGTGGTGTCTTAGGAAAAGAACACACATGCAATGTCTCTAGTGGATCCATGTGGTTTAGGAAAAGAACACATATGCAATGACTCTAGTGGATCAATGTGGTTTAGGAAAGGAACACAAATGCAATGACTCTGGTGGATCCATGTGGTTTAGGAAAGGAACACACATGCAATGACTATCGTGGTGGTTTAGGAAAGGAAGACAAATACAATGACAAGAGTGGATCCATGTGGTTTATGAAAGGAACACACATGCAATGACTCTGGTGGATCCATGTGGTTTAGGAAAAGAACAGACATGCAATGACTATGGTGGATCCATGTGGTTTAGGAAAGCAACACACATGCAATGACTCTAGTGGTGGTTTGCAAAAAAAAGACACATGCAATGACTCTGTTGGTTTGGGAAAAGAACACACATGAAATGACTCTGGTGGATCCATGTGGTTTAGGAAGAGAACACAAATGCAATGACTCTGGTGGTGGTTTAGGAATGGAAGACACATGCAATGAATCTAGATGTGGTTTAGGAAAGGAATAGAAATGCAATGACACTAGTGTATCCATGTAGTTTAGGAAAAGAATACACATGCAATGACTCTAGTGGTGGTTTAGGAAAAGAACACACATGTAATGACACTAGTGGATCCATGTGGTCTAGGAAAAGAACACACATACAATGACTCTAGTGGATCCATGTGGTTTAGGAAAAGAACACATATGCAATGACTCTGGTGGATCAATGTCGTTTAGGAAAGGAACACACATGCAATGACTCTAGTGGATACATGTGGTTTAGGAAAGGAACACACATGCAATGACTCTCATGGTGGTTTAGGAAAGGAAGACAAATACAATGACACTAGTGGATCCATGTGGTTTAGGAAAGCAACACACATGCAATGACTCTGTTAGATCCATGTGGTTTAGGAAAGGAACACACATGGAATGACTGGTGGATCCATGTGGTTTAGGAAAGCAACACACATGCAATGAATGTAGTGGTGGTTTTGTAAAAGAAGACACATGCAATGACTCTCGTGGTTTAGGAAAAGAACATACATGAAATGACTCTGGTGGATCCACGTGCTTTAGGAAGAGAACACACATGCAAGGACTCTAGTGGTGGTTTAGGAAAGGAAGACACATGAAATGACTCTAGATGTGGTTTAGGAAAGGAACACACATGCAATGACTCTGGTGGGTCCTTGTAGTTTAGGAAAATAACACACATGCAATGACTCTGGTGGATCCACCTGGTTTAGGAAAAGAACACACACGCAATGACACTGGTGGATCCATGCGATTTAGTAAAGGAACACACATGCAATGACTCTGGTGGATCCTTGTGGTTTAGGAAAAGAGGACACATGTAATGAGTCAGGTGGATCCATGCGGTTTAGGAAAATAACACACACGCAATGAATCTAGTGGTGGTTTAGGAAAAGAACACACATGTAATGACACTGGTGGATCCATGTGGTTTCGGAAAAGAACACACATGAAATTATTATCGTGGATGCATGTGGTTTAGGAAAAGAACACACATGCAATGACTCTGCTGGATCCATGTGGTTTAGGAAAATAAGACACATGCAAGGACTCTAGTGGTGGTTTAGGAAAGTAACACACGTGCAATGACTCTGGTGGATCCATATTTTTTAGGAAAGGAACACACATGCAATGACTCAAGTGGTGGTTTAGGAAAAGAACACACATACAATGAAACTGATGGATCGATGTGGTTTAGGAAAAGGACACACATGCAATGACTCTGGTGGATCCATGTGGTTTAGGAAAATAAGACACATGCAATGACTATGGTGGTGGTTTAGGAAAGTAACACACGTGCAATGACTTTGGTGGATCCATGTGGTTTAGGAAGAGAACACACATGCAATGACTCTAGTGGTGGTTTAGGAAAGGAAGACACATGCAATGACTCTGGGTGTGGTTTAGGAAAGGAACACACATGCAATGACTCTGGTGGATCCTTGTAGTTTAGGAAAATAACACACATGCAATGACTCTGGTGGATCCACGTGGTTTAGGAAAAGAACACACATGCAATGACACTGGTGGACCCATGTGATTTAGTAAAGGAACACACATGTAATGACTCTGGTGGATCCATGTGGTTTAGGAAAAGAGGACACATGCAATGAGTCAGGTGGATCCATGCGGTTTAGGAAAAGAACACACATGCAATGACTCTTATGGTGGTTTATGAAAACAACACACATGCAATGACACTGGTGGATCCATGTTGTTTTTGAAAAGAACACACATGCAATGGCTCTAGTGGTGTCTTAGGAAAAGAACACACATGCAATGTCTCTTGACGTGGTTTAGGAAAGGAACACACATGCAATGACTCTAGTGGATCCATGTGGTTTAGGAAAAGAACACATATGCAGTGACTCTAGTGGATTAATGTGGTTTAGGAACGGAACACAAATGCAATGACTCTGGTGGATCCATGTGGTTTAGGAAAGGAACACATATGCAATGACTATCGTGGTGGTTTAGGAAAGGAAGACAAATACAATGACAATAGTGGATCCATGTGGTTTACGAAAGCAACACACATGCAATGACTCTGGTGGATCCATGTGGTTTAGGAAAGGAACATACATGCAATGACTATGGTGGATCCATGTGGTTTAGGAAATCAACACACATGCAATGACTCTAGTGGATTGATGTGGTTTAGGAACGGAACACAAATGCAATGACTCTGGTGGATCCATGTGGTTTAGGAAAGTAACACACATGCAATGACTATCGTGGTGGTTTAGGAAAGGAAGACAAATACAATGACAATAGTGGATCCATGTGGTTTACGAAAGCAGCACACATGCAATGACTCTGGTGGATCCATGTGGTTTAGGAAAGGAACATACGTGCAATGACTATTGTGGATCCATGTGGTTTAGGAAAGCAACACACATGCAATGACTCTACTGGTGGTTTTGGAAAAGAAGACACATGCAATGACTCTCGTGGTCTAGGAAAAGAACATACATGAAATGACTCTGGTGGATCCACGTGGTTTAGGAAGAGAACACACATGCAATGACTCTAGTGGTGGTTTAGGAAAGCAAGACACATGCAATGACTCTAGATGTGGTTTAGGAAAGGAACACACATGCAATGACTCTGGTGGATCCTTATTGTTTAGGAAAGGAACACACATGCAATGACTCAAGTGGTGGTTTAGGAAAAGAACACACATACAATGAAACTGATGGATCGATGTGGTTTAGGAAAATGACACACATGCAATGACTCTGGTGGATCCATGTGGTTTAGGAAAATAAGACACATGCAATGACTCTGGTGGTGGTTTAGGAAAGTAACACACGTGCAATGACTCTGGTGGATCCATGTGGTTTAGGAAGAGAACACACATGCAATGACTCTAGTGGTGGTTTAGGAAAGGAAGACACATGCAATGACTCTGGGTGTGGTTTAGGAAAGGAACACACATGCAATGACTCTGGTGGATCCTTGTAGTTTAGGAAAATAACACACATGCAATGACTCTGGTGGATCCACGTGGTTTAGGAAAAGAACACACGTGCAATGACACTGGTGGATCCATGTGATTTAGTAAAGGAACACACATGCACTGACTCTGTTGGATCATTGTTGTTTAGGAAAAGAGGACACATGCAATGAGTCAGGTGGATCCATGCGGTTTAGGAAAAGAACACATATGCAATGACTCTTATGGTGGTTTATGAAAACAACACACATGCAATGACACTGGTGGATCCATGTTGTTTTTGAAAAGAACACACATGCAATGGCTCTAGTGGTGTCTTAGGAAAAGAACACACATGCAATGTCTCTTGACGTGGTTTAGGAAAGGAACACACATGCAATGACTCTAGTGGATCCATGTGGTTTAGGAAAAGAACACATATGCAGTGACTCTAGTGGATTAATGTGGTTTAGGAACGGAACACAAATGCAATGACTCTGGTGGATCCATGTGGTTTAGGAAAGGAACACACATGCAATGACTATCGTGGTGGTTTAGGAAAGGAAGACAAATACAATGACAATAGTGGATCCATGTGGTTTACGAAAGAAACACACATGCAATGACTCTGGTGGATCCATGTGGTTTAGGAAAGGAACATACATGCAATGACTATGGTGGATCCATGTGGTTTAGGAAATCAACACACATGCAATGACTCTAGTGGATTAATGTGGTTTAGGAACGGAACACAAATGCAATGACTCTGGTGGATCCATGTGGTTTAGGAAAGTAACACACATGCAATGACTATCGTGGTGGTTTAGGAAAGGAAGACAAATACAATGACAATAGTGGATCCATGTGGTTTACGAAAGCAGCACACATGCAATGACTCTGGTGGATCCATGTGGTTTAGGAAAGGAACATACATGCAATGACTATGGTGGATCCATGTGGTTTAGGAAAGCAACACACATGCAATGACTCTACTGGTGGTTTTGGAAAAGAAGACACATGCAATGACTCTCGTGGTCTAGGAAAAGAACATACATGAAATGACTCTGGTGGATCCACGTGGTTTAGGAAGAGAACACACATGCAATGACTCTAGTGGTGGTTTAGGAAAGCAAGACACATGCAATGACTCTAGATGTGGTTTAGGAAAGGAACACACATGCAATGACTCTGGTGGATCCTTATTGTTTAGGAAAGGAACACACATGCAATGACTCAAGTGGTGGTTTAGGAAAAGAACACACATACAATGAAACTGATGGATCGATGTGGTTTAGGAAAAGGACACACATGCAATGACTCTGGTGGATCCATGTGGTTTAGGAAAATAAGACACATGCAATGACTCTGGTGGTGGTTTAGGAAAGTAACACACGTGCAATGACTCTGGTGGATCCATGTGGTTTAGGAAGAGAACACACATGCAATGACTCTAGTGGTGGTTTAGGAAAGGAAGACACATGCAATGACTCTGGGTGTAGTTTAGGAAAGGAACACACATGCAATGACTCTGGTGGATCCTTGTAGTTTAGGAAAATAACACACATGCAATGACTCTAGTGGATCCACGTGGTTTAGGAAAAGAACACACGTGCAATGACACTGGTGGATCCATGTGATTTAGTAAAGGAACACACATGCAATGACTCTGGTGGATCCATGTGGTTTAGGAAAAGAGGACACATGCAATGAGTCAGGTGGATCCATGCAGTTTAGGA
Source organism: Avena insularis (assembly GCA_023614405.1). NCBI lineage: Eukaryota > Viridiplantae > Streptophyta > Magnoliopsida > Poales > Poaceae > Avena > Avena insularis. Next base: position 410,694,653 of record CM042688.1, on the reverse strand, counting down.
AAAGAACACATATGCAATGACTCTTATGGTGGTTTATGAAAACAACACACATGCAATGACACTGGTGGATCCATGTTGTTTTTGAAAAGAACACACATGCAATGGCTCTAGTGGTGTCTTAGGAAAAGAACACACATGCAATGTCTCTTGACGTGGTTTAGGAAAGGAACACACATGCAATGACTCTAGTGGATCCATGTGGTTTAGGAAAAGAACACATATGCAGTGACTCTAGTGGATTAATGTGGTTTAGGAACGGAACACAAATGCAATGACTCTGGTGGATCCATGTGGTTTAGGAAAGGAACACACATGCAATGACTATCGTGGTGGTTTAGGAAAGGAAGACAAATACAATGACAATAGTGGATCCATGTGGTTTACGAAAGCAACACACATGCAATGACTCTGGTGGATCCATGTGGTTTAGGAAAGGAACATACATGCAATGACTATGGTGGATCCATGTCGTTTAGGAAATCAACACACATGCAATGACTCTAGTGGTGGTTTTGGAAAAGAAGACACATGCAATGACTCTCGTGGTTTAGGAAAAGAACATACATGAAATGACTCTGGTGGATCCACGTGGTTTAGGAAGAGAACACACATGCAATGACTCTAGTGGTGGTTTAGGAAAGGAAGACACATGCAATGACTCTAGATGTGGTTTAGGAAAGTAACACACATGCAATGACTCTGGTGGATCCTTGTAGTTTAGGAAAATAACACACATGCAATGAATCTAGTGGTGGTTTAGGAAAAGAACACACATGCAATGACACTGGTGGATCCATGTGGTCTAGGAAAAGAACACACATGAAATGACTCTAGTGGATCCGTGTGGTTTAGGAAAAGAACACATATGCAATGACTCTGGTGGATCAATGTGGTTTTGGAAAGGAACACACATGCAAAGACTCTGGTGGATCCATGTGGTTTAGGAAAGGAACACACATGCAATAACTATTGTGGTGGTTTAGGAAAGGAAGACAAATACAATGACAATAGTGGATCCATGTGGTTTATGAAAGCAACACACATGCAATGACTGTAGTGGATCCATGTGGTTTAGGAAAGGAACACACATGCAATGACTCTGGTGGATCCATGTGGTTTAGGAAAGCAACGCACATGCAATGACTCTAGTGGTGGTTTGGGAAAAGAAGACACATGCAATGACTCTGGTGGTTTAGGAAAAGAACACACATATAATGACTCTGGTGGATCCAGGTGGTTTAGGAAGAGAACACAAATGCAATGACTCTGGTGGTGCTTTAGGAATAGAAGACACATGCAATGAATCTGGATGTGGTTTAGGAAAGGAATAGAAATGCAATGACACTAGTGGATCCATGTGGTTTAGGAAAAGAACACACATGCAATGACTCTAGTGGTGGTTTAGGAAAAGAACACACATGTAATGACACTGGTGGATCCATGTGGTTTAGGAAAAGAACACACATGCAATGACACTGGTGGATCCATGTGGTTAAGGAAAGGAACACACATGCAATGAAACTTGTGGATCCATGTGGTTTAGGAAAGGAAGAAACATGCAATGACTCTGGTGGATCCATGTGGTTTAGGAAAGGAACACACATGCAATGACTCTGGTGGATCCATGTGGTTTAGGAAAAGAACACACATGAAATTATTATGGTGGATCCATGTGGTTTAGGAAAAGAACACACATGCAATGACTCTGGTGGATCCATGTGGTTTAGGAAAATAAGACACATACAATGACTCTGGTGGTGGTTTAGGAAAGGAACACACGTGCAATGACTCTGGTGGATCCATGTGGTTTAGGAAAGGAACACACATGCAATGACTCAAGTGGTGGTTTAGGAAAAGAACACACATACAATGACACTGATGGATCCATGTGGTTTAGGAAAAGAACACACATGCAATGACTCTGGTGGATCCATGTGGTTTAGGAAAAGAACACACATGCAATGACTCTGGTGGATCAATGTGATTTAGGAATGGAACACACATGCAATGACTCTAGTGGATACATGTGGTTTAGGAAAGGAACACACATGCAATGACTCTGATGGTGGTTTAGGAAAGGAAGACACATGCAATGACTCTAGATGTGGTTTAGGAAAAGAACACACATGAAATGACTCTGGTGGATCCATGTGGATTCGGAAAAGAACACACATGCAATGACTCTAGTGGTGGTTTAGGAAAAGAACACACATGTAATGACACTGGTGGATCCATGTGGTTTAGGAAAAGAACACACATGAAATTATTATCGTGGATGCATGTGGTTTAGGAAAAGAACACACATGCAATTACTCTGCTGGATCCATGTGGTTTAGGAAAATAAGACACATGCAATGACTCTAGTGGTGGTTTAGGAAAGTAACACAGGTGCAATGACTCTGGTGGATCCATATTGTTTAGGAAAGGAACACACATGCAATGACTCAAGTGGTGGTTTAGGAAAAGAACACACATACAATGAAACTGATGGATCGAGGTGGTTTAGGAAAAGGACACACATGCAATGACTCTGGTGGATCCATGTGGTTTAGGAAAATAAGACACATGCAATGACTCTGGTGGTGGTTTAGGAAAGTAACACACGTGCAATGACTCTGGTGGATCCATGTGGTTTAGGAAAGGAACACACATGCGATGACTCAAGTGGTGGTTTAGGAAAAGAACACGCATGCAATGAAACTTATGGATCCATGTGGTTAAGGAAAAGAACACACATGCAATGACTCTGGTGGATCCATGTGGTTTAGGAAAAGAACACACATGCCATGACTCTTATGGTGGTTTATGAAAACAACACACATGCAATGACACTGGTGGATCCATGTTGTTTTGGAAAAGAACACAGATGCAATGGCTCTAGTGGTGTCTTAGGAAAAGAACACACATGCAATGTCTCTTGAGGTGGTTTAGGAAAGGAACACACATGCAATGACTCTAGTGGATCCATGTGGTTTAGGAAAAGAATACATATGCAATGACTCTAGTGGATCAATGTGGTTTAGGAAAAGAACACAAATGCAGTGACTCTGGTGGATCCATGTGGTTTAGGAAAGGAACACACATGCAATGACTATCATGGTGGTTTAGGAAAGGAAGACAAATACAATGACAATAGTGGATCCATGTGGTTTACGAAAGCAACACACATGCAATGACTCTGGTGGATCCACGTGCTTTAGCTAAGGAACACACACGCAATGACTATGGTGGATCCATGTGGTTTCAGAAAGCAACACACATGCAATGACTCTAGTGGTGGTTTGCGAAAAAAAGACACATGCAATGACTCTGCTGGTTTAGGAAAAGAACACACATGAATGACTCTGGTGGATCCATGTGGTTTAGGAAGAGAACACAAATGCAATGACTCTGGTGGTGGTTTAGGAATGGAAGACACATGCAATGAATCTAGATGTGGTTTAGGAAAGGAATAGAAATGCAATGACACTAGTGTATCCATGTGGTTTAGGAAAAGAACACACATGCAATGACACTGGTGGATCCATGTGGTCTAGGAAAAGAACACACATGCAATGACTCTAGTGGATCCATGTGGTTTAGGAAAAGAACACATATGCAATGACTCTGGTGGATCAATGTGGTTTAGGAAAGGAACACACATGTAATGACTCTAATGCATACATGTGGTTTAGGAAAGGAACTCACATGCAATGACTCTCATGGTGGTTTAGGAAAGGAAGGCAAATACAATGACACTAGTGGATCCATGTGGTTTAGGAAAGGAACACACATCGAATGACCCTGGTGGATCCATGTGGTTTAGGAAAGCAACACACATACAATGACTCTCGTGGTGGTTTTGGAAAAGAAGGCACATGCAATGACTCTCGTGGTTTAGGAAAAGAACATACAGGAAATGACTCTGGTGGATCCATGTGGTTTTGGAAGATAACACACATGCAATGACTCTAGTGGTGGTTTAGGAAAGGAAGACACATGCAATGACTCTGGATGTGGTTTTGGAAAGGAACACACGTGTAATGACTCTGGTGGATCCTTGTAGTTTAGGAAAAGAACACACATGCAATGACTCTGGTGGATCCACCTGGTTTAGGAAAAGAACACACATGCAATGACACTGGTGGATCCATGCGATTTAGTAAAGGAACACACATGCAATGACTCTGGTGGATCCACGTGGTTTAGGAAAAGAGGACACATGCAATGAGTCAGGTGGATCCATGCGGTTTAGGAAAAGAACACACATGCAATGACTCTAGTGGTGGTTTAGGAAAAGAACACACATGTAATGACACTGGTGGAGCCATGTGGATTAGGAAAATAAAACACATGAAATTATTATGGTGGATCCATGTGGTTTAGGAAAAGAACACACATGCAATGACTCTGGTGGATCCATGGGGTTTAGGAAAATAAGACACATGCAATGACTCTGGTGGTGGTTTAGGAAAGTAACACACGTGCAATGACTCTGGTGGATCCATATTGTTTAGGAAAGGAACACACATGCAATGACTCAAATGGTGGTTTAGGAAAAGAACACACATACAATGAAACAGATGGATCCATGTGGTTTAGGAAAATAACACACATGAAATGACTCTAGTGGATCCATCTGGTTTAGGAAAATAACACACATGCAATGACTCTAGTGGTGGTTTATGAAAAGAACACAAATGGAATGACACTGGTGGATCCATGTTGTTTAGGAAAAGAACACACATGCAATGACTCTGGTGGTGGTTTAGGAAAGGAAGACACATGCCATATCCCTTGAGGTGGTTTCGGAAAGGAACACACATGCAATGACTCTGGTGGATCCATGTGGTTTAGGAACGGAACACACATGCAATGACTATCGTGGTGGTTTAGGAAAGGAAGACAAATACAATGACAATAGTGGATCCATGTGGTTTACGAAAGCAACACACATGCAATGACTCTGGTGGATCCATATGGTTTAGGAAAGGAACACACATGCACTGACTATGGTGGATCCATGTGGTTTAGGAAAGCAAGGTACATGCAATGACTCTAGTGGTGGTTTGCGAAAAAAAGAACATGCAATGACTCTGGTGGTTTAGGAAAAGAACACACATGAAATGACTCTGGTGGATCCATGTTGTTTAGGAAGAGAACACAAATGCAATGACTCTGGTGGTGGTTTTGGAATGGAAGACACATGCAATGAATCTGGATGTGGTTTAGGAAAGGAATAGAAATGCAATGACAAGAGTGTATCCATGTGGTTTTGGAAAAGAACACACATGCAATGACTCTATTGGTGGTTTAGGAAAAGAACACACATGCAATGACACTGGTGGATCCATGTGGTCTAGCAAAAGAAAACACATGCAATGACTCTAGTGGATCCATGTGGTTTAGGAAATGAACACATATGCAATGACTCTAGAGGATCAATGTGGTTTAGGAAAGGAACACACATGCAATGACTCTAGTGGATACATGTGGTTTAGGAAAGGAATTCACATGCAATGACTCTTATGGTGGTTTAGGAAAGGAAGACAAATACAATGACACTAGTGGATCAATGTGGTTTAGGAAAGCAACACACATGCAATGACTCTGGTAGATCCATGTGGTTTAGGAAAGGAACACACATGGAATGACTCTGCTAGATCCATGTGGTTAAGGTAAGCAAAACAAATGCAATGACTCTAGTGGTGGTTTTAGAAAAGAAGACACATGCAATGAATCTGGTGATTTAGGACAAGAACATACATGAAATGACTCTGGTGGATCCATGTGGTTTAGGAACAGAACACACATGCAATGACTCTAGTGGTGGTTTAGGAAAGGAACACACATGCAATGACTCAAGTGGTGGTTTAGGAAAAGAACACACATACAATGAAACTGATGGATCCATGTGGTTTAGGAAAAGAACACACATGCAATGACTCTGGTGGATCCATGTGGTTTAAGAAAATAACACACATGCAATGACTCTAGTGGTGGTTTCTGAAAAGAACACACATGTAATGACACTGGTGGATCCATGTTGTTTAGGAAAAGAACACACATGCAATGACTCTAGTGGTGGTTTAGGCACGGAAGACACATGCAATGTCCCTTGAGGTGGTTTCAGAAAGGATCACACATGCAATGACTCTAATGGTTCCATGTGGTTTAGGAAAAGAACAAATATGCAATGACTCTTGGATCAATGTGGTTTAGGAAAGGAACACAAATGCAATGACTCTGGTGGATGCAAGTGGTTTAGGAAAGGAACACACATGCAATGACTATCGTGGTGGTTTAGGAAAGGAAGACAAATACAATGACAATAGTGGATCCATGTGGTTTACGAAAGCAACACACATGCAATGACTCTGGTGGATCCATGTGGTTTATGAAAGGAACACACATGCAATGACTATGGTGGATCCATGTGGTTTAGGAAAGCAACGCACATGCAATGACTCTAGTGGTGGTTTGCGAAAAAAAGACACTTGCAATGACTCTGGTGGTTTAGGAAAAGAACACACATGAAATGACTCTGGTGGATCCATGTGGTTTAGGAAGAGAACACAAATGTAATGACTCTGGTGGTGGTTTAGGAATGGAAGACACATGCAATGAATCTTGATGTGGTTTAGGAAAGGAATAGAAATGCAATGACACTAGTGTATCCATGTGGTTTAGGAAAACAACACACATGCAATGACTCTAGTGGTGGTTTAGGAAAAGAACACACATGCAATGACACTGGTGGATCCATGTGGTCTAGGAAAAGAACACACATGCAATGACTCTAGTGGATCCATGTGGTTTAGGAAATGAACACATATGCAATGACTCTGGAGGATCAATGTGGTTTAGGAAAGGAACACACATGCAATGACTCTAGTGGATACATGTGGTTTAGGAAAGGAACACACATGCAATGCCTCTCATGGTGGTTTAGGAAAGGAAGACAAATACAATGACACTAGTGGATCCATGTGGTTTAGGAAAGCAACACACATGCAATGACTTTGGTAGATCCATGTGGTTTAGGAAAGGAACACACATAGAATGACTCTGGTGGATCCATGTGGTTTAGGAAAGCAAAACACATGCAATGACTCTAGTGGTGGTTTGGAAAAGAAGACACATGCAATGACTCTGGTGGTTTAGTAAAAGAACATACATGAAATGACTCTTGTGGATGCATGTGGTTTAGGAAGAGAACACACATGCAATGACTCTAGTGGTGGTTTAGGAAAGGAAGACACATGTAATGACTCTTGATGTGGTTTAGGAAATGAACACACATGCAATGACTCTGGTGGATCCTTCTAGTTTAGGAAAAGAACACACATGCAATGACTCTGGTGGATCCATGTGGTTTAGGAAAATAAGACATATGCAATGACTCTGGTGGTGGTTTAGGAAAGGAACACACATGCAATGACTCTGGTGGATCCATGTAGTTTAGGAAAGGAACACACATGCAATGACTCGAGTGGTGGTTTAGGAAAAGAACACACATACAATGACACTGATGGATCCATGTGGTTTAGGAAAAGAACACACATGCAAGGACTCTGGTGGATCCATGTGGTTTAGGAAAAGAACACACATGCAATGACTCTAGTGGTGGTTTATGAAAAGAACACACATGCAATTACACTGGTGGATCCATGTTGTTTAGGAAAAGAACACACATGCAATGACTCTGGTGGTAGTTTAGGAAAGGAAGACACATGCAATGTCTCTTGAGGTGGTTTAGGAAAGGAACACACATGCAATGACTCTAGTGGATCCATGTTGTTTAGGAAAAGAACACATATGCAATGACTCTGGTGGATCAATGTGGTTTTGGAAAGGAACACACACACTACTAGGAAACAGGCTGTTAGTGGCGCACCAGGAATGCCCATCCGTGGCGCACTAGCAGTGCGCCATGGGCCTTGCGCTACGGCTATCTCTCAGCCGTGGCGCACTGCCTAGTGCGCCACGGTTGTGTAGATATAGGCGTAGCGCACCTCCTAGTGCGCCACAGAAGTTTGGGATGGTGCGCTACCCCTGGGATCTTCTGTGGCACACTACCTAGTGCGCCACTAAACTTCCATAGTGCGATTTAGGTGTAGTGCGCCACAGAAGGTAGACCATGTGCGCCACAGATGTATTTTTTGTTTTTTTTTAATTTCCGAGCCAGATTATATGCAATACAGATTATATACAATATTACAGCAGATATACACACACAGATACAAGATATACAATTATATATATAAATACTCAATATGAAAAACAAGATTGAAACAAATACATATAGATAAGTCTCATACATGAATACATAGTCTAAGTTAATTATATTGTTTCGATCATGTTACAAAGTAGTAGTTGGTGACATGCGAATACATGTGTCGATCGAACAAGTTAGAGCTCGGAAGCTCGCCTAGACATCTAAACTAGCTAGCTATACACAAACGTGGGATAAATAACCAAAGAAGATAAGCATGATCACCGCCGCGACGAAGGTGTAGGTCTTCATCCGGTTCCTTGTCCTAACTCCCGCTAGATAGCGTGTATCTAGCTTTCCGCCTCCGCCATAGTGTTGTACCCTTTGTAGCTATTGCTGAAAAGCGGTGCATTGTCTCCCAGTCTTCCCAATCATCGTGAACTCGGGAACCCGTCCCTTGTACCTGACGACCACGTCATCTATAAGTTGACAATAATAATTAACCGACTATTGAAAAAACATATATAAAAGTCATATGAAGATACACTTATAGAAAGTACTCTAAATCAAAAAGACCAAACTCAAAAAGCATGCCTCATATATAACTAGGTTTGTTGACAGAATATGGAACTGTCCGCCAAGTAGGATGCACAACACACGGACCTATGCATAGCACAAAGACAATCATAATCCCATCGCACATTCACATATAGTGTGCCACGACATTTCAATCATCGGCATTATTCTCGAAAAGACCAAAGTAACTCAAAAGCATGCCTCATATATATACATAGGTCGTTCGACACGGGAATATGCTACGATGGAACCCTCAGCCAAGTAGGATGCACAACACCTGGACTTGTGCATAGCACAAGGCGTATAATCCCATCGTAGCACATTCACATATATAGTGTGCCACGACATTTCAATCATCGGCATTATTCTCGAAAAAAGAGTAAGGAAAAAAAGAAGGACCAAATTGAGCAAAGGACCAAAGAGTAAGCAAAAAAACCAAACATTGATTGATATATAATAATAATAAGCAAAATAAGTTCACTTGTCGTCCACACACACACAAAGGTCATCTATAGTTTGTAACTACAACTAGGCCAACATCAAGCCTTCTGGCTCGGCTTAGGGAACGGGAGGACGCCCTGTCTCGTCATGAACTTCCTATAGTCACCCTGCATCTCTAGGCAATCTTCTATGTCACGATTATTCGGGATATTTCCTCCGTAGAAGATCCCCCCCGAAGTCATGACATCACGAAAGATGATTACCCCAAACTGCTGCTGGATGCGATACATCTCTTGTCCAATATCCGAATCATTGATCTTGGCCTTTGCTTCGGCCCACTATTTGAGATGATCTGGCAGCGTAGAATTCTGCTGGTCAAGTAGGAACGCCCTCATGTGATGGAGTGCGTAGTAGGCTTCCTTCTTACTGTTTTCCGGTTGCTTCACGCAGGGGAACTCCGTTACGTGGTTGAAGACGTGCCTGCCGAACTTGACCTTCTTACGCACGAAGCTGGTGCCTTCCGTCGAGGCAAAGCTAGTGAGAGAATCATCCAGAACTTCCTTGATCTTGTCATAGTTTTTCTTCTTTTCTAGAATCCCCGAGTCGAAATACATGGCATGGGAATGCTTCAGCGATAAGGAGATGAGCGTGCAGTGTTCATCTCTGCGCAAAAAATTCAAATGGAATGTGTTGGAAAAAGAATGATGATGATCTAATAAAGCTAATCGACAGTGGCGAGTGAATAACGACTTACTCGGGAAAGTAAGGCACGAGAATGTATTCCTTTGTCTTGTTCGCCACGAGGATTCTTTTTAGTTACGAGGCCACGATCGTCGTCGCTGGGGAACCCAAGCAGCCACACGCATGTAGTAGGGGTCCACTATAGCGATGCCCGGTGTGTTCTCTAATGATCTGCGTGGCGCCGAGAGAAAACAGACGGACCATGGTATAGTGCAGCGGGTATAGGTGGAACATATTGAAGATGTCCTCGAACCGCAGGAAGAACAGATCCGCGGGGGCAGTGTCGACGAAGCCCAAGCCTGGTGGCACCTTAACCACGAATACCGGGTGCGAGGGATCTTTCTCCGATAGAAGGCGTCTCTCTATCGTCAAAGACGTCATGCACACTCTGCAGATTCAACTGGCGAGCTTCGCAAATTCTTAGGTAGCATGGGCTCACCCGCCACATGAATCCTCCACATAATACCACAGGTCTTGGTGGCCCGTCCCAAACCTGATCGGATTCGCAGTTGTTGATGCCACCGGCTGGCTCGAGTTGCTAGATTTTGTTTTCCTGCCCTTTTTCTTTTTGGAGAGCGGGCAGCACCGCAATCGAGCATTGGCGCCCCTATGTAGTGTGTCGGGCTTAGAATAAAGGGCAGCTTGGTTGTATCAGCTGGCTCAGAAGGCGCAAGCTGGGCGTTTCTCGAGAACCAAGCGGGCGCTTGGTGATAGTGGCTTTCTCTGTGGGGCCACCAGCCAGGTCTTCTTCGTTGCCAAACCGAGTCTGAAGAAGTGATCATTCCGGTCTTCGCCGCCTCGGCGGATCTGCGCCATGTGCATATCATCAACATGATCATCGACCCACCGCGTGGAGGTGAGGGCGGTAAGGGGGCCTTGCCACCGCTTGTCGCTGGCACGACAGGCGGTGCTGTTGTCTGTGGCGTGATGGCCCCCACCGTCCCCAAACGGATCATGCTCTTTGGCCATAGCAAGAATAAGCCGAAGCAACTTCTGAGGACAGACGGCTCTTCTTCATCCGCCTCAGGGGTTGAATGGGAGGTTCCAGTCGTCGCATCCCTTAGCACCGAATAATTTTAACCCTGCACGCTATCGGCATCGGCTTTGAGTGGAACGTGCGCTTCAAAGGGTTGAACAATGGTACCTTGGCAACATCCTCACCGTTGTTCACGTAGCATAAGAGAGTGCAAGGAACATCCGTCTGCGGAAAACATGTACGGCGTCGTCAGAGCGAGATGCCATAAGAGTAATAGATGGCATGAAAGGCGGTAATTAAAGCAATTTGTTTACCGTGATGGCGTCGAGATCGGCTAATGTCGACGCACCGCATACGGCGACGGGCGTGCAAGAGACGGAAGGGCTGCTTGATGGCGCGGTGCTGGCCGCCGGTGTATTCTCCCTACCGACGGGTGCTTGGAGCTCCGGTGCCGCCGCAACGATGGCAGGGGGGCACCAACATGTACTCCGGCGCCGCGGTGATGGCAGGGGGAGTCACCAACACTTGCGGCGCCGCGGTGCTAGCGGGCGGAGTCACGAACATGTAGTTCGCCTGATTCGTCGGCGCCGCGTTGTTCGAGTGGCTGCTGACCATGCTTGGAATCGGGCACGGCCCTACTCGACCACCCGCACTCCAGTTCGCTATTGACTCCACCAAGGTAGGCAGGAAGGACGTGAGGGTGATTGCCACGTTGTCTTGGACGATCTGCGGGATCCGCGCCACTTGTGCCTTAAGTTCTTGAACCTCTCGGTTTTCCTCCTCGCTCCTTCCCGACGGCGCCACATGCGTCCTCGGCGGTGGACCAAAATGATCCACCCAATTCTTACCCCCGAGGCCGGCCAGACGGCCAGCCGACGACGGCTTCTTCAGAATCGCTCTATTTTCTTGGCCCGGTTCATCGCCCTGTTAAAAGGGTTATCCCACCGGGTGGCCGCCGTCGACCCCTGGGATGAGGAACCCTGGGATCCATGACTAGCAACAATTTCCTCCTCCGGCAGAAGAAGTAACATTGAATCATTTAGATCATCGATTAGATTGCAATCGAGTTGATCCGCGGTAATTAGATTATACTTACCACAATTTCCTCGAATTCCTTCACCGCAGGATCCGCGGTGAGTTGTTTGGTTTTTTGGTCCACATGGTAACGGGCCCTGATGAAGTTTGAACCTGCCCGTGTTCGAATTTAGCAAAGGGGTTTTCTATCCCCTTGGATCTATACTCTTCGTCCTCCTTATTACATTTTGCCTCCGTAGTTCTGTATCCACCAGCTCCGAGATGTTGATGACCTATATTCATCGCTCGAGCGCTTTTCCCGATTACTATTGGCCGTGGCTCTTCGATTCACACCTCCTTGAACTCCCGAATCGATCTTCGGTGATCGGGTCAATCTTCTGGATCTCCTCGAGACTTTTCCTTCTTTATAGATCTTCTTCTTTATCCGGTTCTCCATGGCTGTGGCGGTGCTCATCTTTGTGAGGGCGGATTTGTTTACTTGCTCCATGATAATTTGTGTTACGACATGCGGGAACTTGTATCGCGGCGACTTCTCAAGACGAGTGTGCGCAAGTGGCCATTATCTTTATGCCGAGATTCTCGGTGTTGATCGAGATGGTTGTCCGGTGATCGCCGCCACTTGCCCACCGCATCTTTGACGACAAGGCCGGGCTCCAAAGGAACCCCTGATGGGCTCACTTCGGTAATTTCCTCCCTGGCCGTGCCGACCGTGTTCGGGCGCCAGTCCTTCGGCTTCTTCTTCTTCTTAGGAGGGTTGCTACCACTCCCTGTGCCCTCGCCGCCATCAGTGGTTTCATCGTCCGCCGTTCCTTCGGCTTCTTCCTCCGCGTCTTCCATCTCATCATCCTCGCCTCAAGGATGGTATTCTTCATCGTCTTCTAGCCGCTGGGCCGCCTCCCGTAATGTCAATTGTTTATTCGAGGTCTGAGTTCTCCTTCAGCGCTTGCGCTTAGAACATCCAGCCTCGTCATTGTCACACATCTGCACTAATAAAAACAAATAATTGGTTAAATGCACGTAAAAATCCGGCATGACCTTTGCTAATTTTCTTAAACTAGAGTGCCCGATTTACCCAAACGGAAGTTAATCAACATTCCGCAAAAATCGGACTCATTTCATACAAGAACCTGCATACACGACATAATAAAGTGCCTCATACAAGCACAATCACAATTTCAAGTGCTACAATTATATCACCACAGTTATATCACATCATTGATGATAGCAAGCAAATACATGCAGATTATAGCACCATTATATGACAAGCAAATACAAGTTTATATGACAACAAGTAACTTATATGACAACAAATAACTTATATGACATCAAATATGACAGAAATATGGTCAGATTATATGACAAGTTTTCACCATGTATTTTCAAACCAGAGCATTTTAAACCAGAGCATTTTAGATCGGCACTAGCAAATATGGTCGATTATATGGTCACCATTTCAGCACTACTAGACCATCACCAGGAGCATTTTAGATCAGCCACAAACTAGGATCATCATCAGCATAACTAGGATCATATATCTCCTAGCCACAAACAACACTAAAATCCATGAGTGCAAAACTACTACAGCAACTACAAGCTAACTGCAAGCTACTACATCCACTACAATGAATCAAGCTAAACAAATCCAAGAGAACTTGATGCTAGGAAACCAGATGCTAGGAAGAACTTGTATCAGCCACTACAGAACTGGTTGTGGCTGCTAGGCAGGGGGAAGCTAGGGGGTGCACCCAGGAGTGCAAAACCAGATGCTAGGGGGTGAACCCTAGCTATCTTCTTGTACATAGACTGTCCATGAGATGATTTTATATTGTCTAATCATTTATATAAACAAGTAGCACTGACTTCTTGTGAAAGATAACAGTATGACATCTGCAGATAAGTCACAATAAAGATAACAGTATGGCCATCTAGTACATTGCTCACTCCCATTGTTTGTAGTTGCTGGATCAACCACAAACTAGGGGCTGCACCCAGGAGTGCAAAACCCTATTTGATACACATTGTTGCTGGATTAACCACATGAGTATATACACATTGTTCATCAGTATATACACATTGTTTGAAAATCCTATTTGATAAAATAAATTATGTGATCTTACTACTAGATCAACATATAAAGCACCTGGACCACATTAGTATGATTGATAAGCAGCTAGCATATGAGCCTGCTTGACCACACCATGACACTTCCTCTGCCTCCAGTGTTGTGTGATTATTTACAGCAATGTTGATCCATGAAATTTAACAGAATGATGGGTTTTATTAGCAGCAGAATAATTCTAAGTCATTAGAACAGAATGATGCAGCAAATTAAAAAAGACCACACTTAACAGAGTTTTCATCTACTTGTGCTCATGTAAGGTTTAATAAGCTGCATCCCTAGCATATGCTCCCCTTTGACTGCACAGGATCTCTCGTGTTCATCCGTGCAACACTCAGGAGCAGAGATCACTAGCTGCAACTTTTCCTTCAGAGGAACATCAGAGACAAATGGACTGATAAAGTACCATCCCATCCCATTCCTTCTATAAACTCAAGGACAGAATATGCATCAGCATTTCCACACAAACCAGCTCACCATAATTATTCAGCTGCAAATATGAAAAAAAAGCCTCTTCCCATGATCGTTTAACAGGATACATACAGTAGCCTTATGAAAGCAGTTACTTGTGCAATATCTAACACACAGGGAGGCAGGAACATATATACGACGAAGTAAAGCAGCAATGAATTTCCAAAGAAGCAGCAAAAGGAAGCGAGTCACTAAACTGGCGAGATGTAATGTAGGCAGATAAGAAACCTGAAGAAAGCGATCAAAGCTCTGAACCAATCACTTTGTAGCTCAACTTGAGCAATCTCCAACAAAACTAGTACTACAACCGTTCTCAGACTGAAACACTCAGAGTTAGCAAGGAAAACTAAAGACATCTCCCAAATTAGGGAACCTAAATTCACTAACTCAGCAACTAACTATACAGCAGCACATGAGGCCATCTATTATCACTAATCTTTGAATCATCTATTAGCTGTTCGTAGTCTTTCAAAGCTAAAACGGCAAACTAAATGTATTTATCAGTACATGATGGGATTTGAACCCTAACTTTGAACCCTTACTCTGAATCCTACTCTGAATCCCCTAAGTGAATGGATGCAACGAGAGGGGAGAGAGGAGGAGAGGGGAGAGGGGAGAGGGTGATTCTCACCTCCGAGACAAGGACGACGACGAGCACGCGGACGATGAGGGCCTTCTCCTTCACGGACTGCGCGGCGACTGCGACCTCCTCCTCCACGAAACGAGCGTGACCCCCTCCTCTTGGCGTGGCGACTGCGACCTCCTCCTCCTGGGATGCGGTGGCGGCGGATTGGCAGCGGCACGGGCCTGCTCCACGGCCTCCTCCTGCTCCACGGCCTCCTCCTCGAGCGACAGCGGCTGGCGAGACGGTGGATGGAGAGAGCGGCGGCGGGGGCTCGGGATCGGGATCGACAACGGCGGCGTTTGAGAATGGGGATGAGGCCGACGTGTGCCTGCGTGAAAGTGGATAAGGCACAGATACGCATAGCGCACTCTGGCATAGTGCGCTACAGATATCCGTAGCGCACTATGCCAGAGTGCGCTACGCCTATCTCCCCTAGCAATTGTATAAGAAAGGAGCGTCCCACTATCTAACAGAATCACTATCCTACCCCACTGGTTCTGCCTACTTCTCTATTCTAAACTTCAGAGCACCCAGGTTTGAATCCTGGTGCCCCCCTTTTTTTGTTTTTATTTTAAAAATATTTTTAAATGTTCCAAAATGCCCAAAAGTGGTAATATATGTCATATTTGTTTTGTTTTTATTTTATAAATACTTTTAAATGTTCCAAATATTCCCAAAAGTGATAATATATGTCATAAAAGTGGTACAAATAATATGATTTAAAGTATAACTAAATTTTATAATAATTTGTCCATAATAATATGAATCGGGCATGGCCCTACTCGACCACCCGCACTTTACAGTCTTTTTCGACCACGCGTTTTACAATATTTTTTGAGCTAGCGTTTTACAATCTTTTTTCCCTTCTTTGTCGCGGTTGAATAATTTAGCCCCGGCACTTTAATGTTTCTTCTTTCGAGCAGGCTACCTTTTTGGGTAGGGTTGTCCTTTTCTTCTTGTGATGTATGTTGCTTTGCATCGTAGTCGCCGTCATCTTCAATCTTTGGATCGTCTTGGTCAAGTCTTGCTCGTTGGCGACTCCATCCATTCCGATGATGTTTCTTTTCCTCTCCTCACGACAACACGGCTAGGCTTTGTCGTCGGTAATGAAAAACATTGGTCCACTTTGGTAGCCGTACCCACGGTTCATTTTTCGCGCCACGTTTGCCGTGACCTTGGATTTGGCTGCCGGGTATAACCATGGTTGTGAAATACGGTCTTCTCTTCGACGCTCTTTGCCCATCGACACGGAACATCGGCACCTTTTCTACAGTAGTTGAGCTCCCGGATCTCCTCGATTCTTCCGTAGAATCTTTCCTTCAGGTTGTCATCGGTGTAGAATTCGACGTTACGCTGAGTTCGATAATCACACTTGTTGTCCTTTTCCTCCGTGTAGAATGTAGCCATTGATATCATACGCTGATAGGTCACCAGGTTTTGCATCGGTCCTGCGACAAGGTGAATATGATCTTTTCCGTGTCGGAAGAATGCGGCGCGGGGATTATCAAGGCGTCTGCCTAAACCAACGCGTGAAATCTGAGTTGTGCTCTTTGATTATTTCTCCTGCATCCTCTGTATGCCCGGTCCTTTACTTCTTCTCGATTAACCTTTTGTGTACATGCAAGGATCGACCAGTTCTAAATCTTTGTAGCGCGACGAGGTTTGCTCGATCAAAGTCTGCGTCGAAAATCGAAGTCTGCATGCGATGCGACGACCCTCTCGGTGACCAGATCCGTCGAGCTTGCCAAAGGTGTACATTGACGGGAAGACCGAGGTTCTCGATGTCTAGATAATTCGATGCGAAGAGATGCACTCTTGACCAGAAATCCCTTGGCTATGCTTCCATCTGGACGGGACCTGTTAACGTATCCTTTGATGTGTCCGCTCATCCTTTCAACGCCATCATGCTGCGGAGGAACATCGCCCGAGTTGTACGATGTCCTCCACGACATGGACCAGCAGATGCACCATAATGTCGAAGAATGCAGGTGGGAAGTAGACCTCAAGCTCACATAGTATCACCACGATCTCCTCCTGTAGCCTTTCGAGCTGATTCAAGCCAATCGACTTCCTAGAGATGACGTCGAAAAACTTGCATAGGCTAAATAACGTTTCACGGACGTGCTCGTCCATTATCCCTCTTAGTGCGACCGGAAGTACCTGCGTCATTAGCACGGCACAGTCGTGAGACTTCATGCCACTGAACCTCTGCTTCGTCTCGTCTAGGTATCTGCTTATCTTGCCCGCGTAGCCATAAGGAAATTTGACTCCTAGAAGGCACTTGAAAAACTGTTTGATCTCATCCTGGCTTAGAGTGAAGCAAGAAGGAGGGCATTAATATTCGTTCTTCTTGAACTTTTTACCCTTCCGAGGACCTTGTGTCGTCTCCGACTCATGATCATCGTCATCTTCCTGATCATCAGGAGTAGTGCGTCCTCCGTGAAGCTCCTTCCGGATACCCAAGCATATCAGGTCGTGCCTTTCTTTCGTACCATCTTTCGTCCTATCTGGCATGTTGATTATGGTGGCGACCAGACTCTCGCACACGTTTTTCATGATATGCATGATGTCGAGGCTATGAGGCGTGCGGAGAAACTTCTAGTATGGCAACTCCCAGAAAACAGACCTTGTTTTCCATACCTTCATCAATGGCTTGTCTTGTTGCTGCCTCTTTCGCTTCTTTCCTGGCTTAGGACAATCTTTCCAGTTTTTCAGCAACTCTTCCACTTCTTGGCTGCTCCTACGCTCTGGGATTCCTCGGGTCTCTGATTTGCCATCGAACAGGTCTCCACGTTTTCTCCATGGATCATTCTTGCCGAGCCACCTCCGGTGCGCCATGAACACGGTTTTTGATGACCCTGGATCTTTGTCTAGTTGGAGATAGCTTGTGTTATCCATGCACCTAACGCATGCGCAGAATCCTTGGATAACCTTCCCCGAGATATACCCGCAACCTGGATAGTCTTGCACTGTAGTGACCAACACGGCTCTCATAGTGAAATAATATTGTGCGACAGCGTCGTAAGTATTGGCTCCAGATTCCCATAACGTGGCTAGCTCCTCTTTCAACATCCCGAGATACAGATTGATGCCGGTACCAGGTTGTTTCGGCCCTTGAATTAGCATACTCATTTGTATGTACTTCTTCTTCATGCACAACCATGGAGGGAGGTTGTACATCCATACAAACACGGGCCAAGTGTTGTGCGTGCTGCTCAGCTACGAGCGGATTGAGTCCATCGGTGCTCGCACCAAGCTGATGTTCTCGAATCTCCACGAATTCAGAATTCAAGGTCCAATGCTTTCCAGCAGCTAGCATCTGAAGGTGCGTCGGCAGCTCATCCTTTTGGGTCATCATCATCTCGGCTTCTTCCTTTCCGCATGCCATCGCATGAGCTTCGCTTCCTTAGGGTCCATGAAATAGCGCTGCAGACGAGGAGTGATAGGAAAGTACCATACCACTTTTAGGTGCTTTCTTCCCTTTCTTGTATCGACTCACGCCGCACCGGACATGTGGTTTTCTCCGCGTCCTCGCCCCGATAAATGATGCAATCGTTGATGCATACGTGATATCTAACGTGTGGTAGATCGAGAGGACAGACGATTTTCTTGGCATCCTCGATACTAGTTGGACATGTGTTCCCCTCCGGGAGACGATCGTGCCAGAATGCCATCATATCGTCGAAGCTTGTGTCGCTCAATTTGTGCTTTGCCTTCAACTCCATAGCCTTGAGCGTTACATTCAACCGGGTATCATCGGGCTGCATCCTTCATACAATGGAGTAACGCGTCTTTCTCAAGTTGCAGCTTGGCTTTCTCTCTAGCGGCAGCCTGGCGTTACTAAATGCGCGAGAAGAAGCTCTTGCACATAAGGTCCCGCACCCGACGTTGTTCCATCGTCGCTGCTCCTCCGACATCTAGATCATCATCATCCGATGCCTTCCACACCTTCACCATCTCCAGAGACTCTTCATCATCTCGCCCGTTCTCGCCGTGATGATGATCATCATGTTGGCCACCTTCACCGTCTCCATCATCTACGTCATCGCTTATCCAGCAGTGTATCCATCCATGAAACCATGGCGGCGAGTGCGCTGCAGATTCCCGGAATCTGGGTCGATCACCATTGAGTTTGCATCTTCTGCACGGACATCTTATATCCGTCTTGTTATTTCGTATCATGTCGGCCGTCGCACATTTCAAAAATCTAGCCACAATGCCTTCGCTCATTATGCGGACCATTTTTGCCTGCACGGTGTACACGGTACAATTTTGAAGTCTATTAGAACCACATAATGAATGCATGCATGCAATGGTCGATAGAAAATTTCGGCATGACCTATCCTAAAATTAGGACCTTTGCGAAATGCCAAAATCTTGCCAAAATGGAAATGAATCAACATTTTGGCAAAACAAATGGCAACTTGTTCACATACAAACACAAGAGAGAGAGAGAGAGAGAGAGACCGATCCATACACACATGAACATATCATTATACTCTCCATACACACATGAATGAGCATCATCGATACTCTCCATATACACACACATATGACCATCGATCCTCTCCACATACACACATCATGAGCATCGATCATCTACATACATATGAGCACATCATCCATATACACATGAACACATCCTTACATGGACAACTTACCTAGATGAGAGACCGATCGCGAGAAAGATGGAAAGGAGAGGTGCGCGCGTCGATCGGAGAAGGATAGATGAGAGACCGGAGACCTCCTCTATTACTTATATATGTAACATCCAAAGCAAGTTTTACATGCTAAAAATGGTGAATGTGTGGAGAAATTGAGGTGGGAAGGAGAAGATCCCGACTAGATCTAAGGAGGAAGAAGAAGGGGAAAGTGAAGTGTGGGGTGGTGGATGTGGTCACACATGTGCACATAAAGTGCTGTCATAAAGAAATTGACACATCCGTGGCGCTGCAGCCCTAGTGCATACAGGGTACAAACATTTGTGGCGCACTATGCCATGTGCGCCACAGATGCTCCTACTCCCTATGGCGCACTAGGCCGAGTGTGCCATAGAAGTTTGTGGCCGTTTCAGAGCAGAGGGGGCATGCACTTAGGCGTAGCGCACTAGCCCCATGTGCGCCACAGATGACCCTAACAACCGTGGCGCACATGACTATAGTGCGCTACAGATGTTTGGCGTGCGGCCAACAGGGCCCTGGCCCACACGCATCTGTGGCGCACTATAGCCATGTGCGCCACAGGTGTTCTAGTTATTTGTAGGGCACTGCCCACAGGTGAGCCACGCCTGTTTTAGCCGTGGGGCACTTCAACCATGTGAGCCACGGATGTGCTGATTACCTATAGCCGTTTTCCTAGTAGTTACATGCAAAGACTCTGGTGGATCCATGTGGTTTAGGAAAGGAACACACATGCAATGACTATCGTGGGGGTTTAGGAAAGGAAGACAAATACAATGACAATAGTGGATCCATGTGGTTTACGAAAGCAACACACATGCAATGACTCTGGTGGATCCATGTGGTTTAGGAAAGGAACACACATTCAATGACTCTGGTGGATCCATGTGGTTTAGGAAAGCAACGCACATGCAATGACTCTAGTGGTGGTTTGGGAAAAGAAGACACATGCAATGACTCTGGTGGTTTAGGAAAAGATAACACATGAATGAATCTGGTGGATCCAGGTGGTTTAGGAAGAGAACACAAATGCAATGACTCTAGTGGTTTAGGAATAGAAGACACATGCAATGAATCTGGATGTGGTTTAGGAAAGGAATAGAAATTCAATGACACTGGTGGATCCATGTGGTTTAGGAAAAGAACACACATGCAATGACTCTAGTGGTGGTTTCGGAAAAGAACACACATGCAATGACACTTGTGGATCTATGTGGTTTAGGAAAAGAACACACATGCAATGACACTGGTGGATCCATGTGGTTAAGGAAAGGAACACACATGCAATGAAACTTGTGGATCCATGTGGTTTAGGAAAGGAAGAAACATGCAATGACTCTGGTGGATCCATGTGGTTTAGGAAAGGAACACACAGGCAATGACTCTGGTGGATCCATGTGGTTTAGGAAAGGAACACACATGCAATGACTCTGGTGGAACCATGTGGTTTAGGAAAAGAACACACATGAAATTATTATGGTGGATCCATGTGGTTTAAGAAAAGAACATAGGTGCAATGACTCTGGTGGATCCATGTGGTTTAGGAAAATAAGACACATACAATGACTCTGGTGGTAGTTTAGGAAAGGAACACACGTGCAATGACTCTGGTGGATCCATGTGGTTTAGGAAAGGAACACACATGCAATGACTCAAGTGGTGGTTTAGGAAAAGAACACACATACAATGACACTGATGGATCCATGTGGTTTAGGAAAAGAACACACATGCAATGACACTGATGGATCCATGTGGTTTAGGAAAAGAACACATATGCAATGACTCCAGTGGTGGTTTATGAAAAGAACACACATGCAATGACACTGGTGGATCCATGTTGTTTAGGAAAAGAACACACATGCATTGACTCTGGTGGTGGTTTAGGAAAGGAAGAGACATGCAATGTCTCTTGAGGTGGTTTAGGAAAGGAACACACATGCAATGACTCTAGTGGATCCATGTTGTTTAGGAAAAGAACACATATGGAATGACTCTGGTGGATCAATGTGGTTTTGGAAAGGAACACACATGCAAAGACTCTGGTGGATCCATGTGGTTTAGGAAAGGAACACACATGCAATGACTATCGTGGTGGTTTAGGAAAGGAAGACAAATACAATGACAATAGTGGATCCATGTGGTTTACGCAAGCAACACACATGCAATGACTCTGGTGGATCCATGTGGTTTAGGAAAGGAACACACATGCAATGACTCTGGTGGATCCATGTGGTTTAGGAAAGCAACGCACATGCAATGACTCAAGTGGTGGTTTGGGAAAAGAAGACACATGCAATGACTCTGGTGGTTTAGGAAAAGATAACATATGAATGACTCTGGTGGATCCAGGTGGTTTAGGAAGAGAACACAAATGCAATGACTCTAGTGGTGGTTTAGGAATAGAAGACACATGCAATCAATCTGGATGTGGTTTAGGAAAGGAATAGAAATGCAATGACACTGGTGGATCCATGTGGTTTAGGAAAAGAACACACATGCAATGACTCTAGTGGTGGTTTAGGAAAAGAACACACATGCAATGACACTTTTTGATCCATGTGGTGTAGGAAAAGAACACACATGCAATGACACTAGTGGATCCATGTGGTTAAGGAAAGGAACACACATGCAATGAAACTTGTGGATCCATGTGGTTTAGGAAAGGAAGAAACATGCAATGACTCTGGTGGATCCATGTGGTTTAGGAAAGGAACACACAGGCAATGACTCTGGTGGATCCATGTGGTTTAGGAAAGGAACACACATGCAATGACTCTGGTGGATCCATGTGGTTTAGGAAAAGAACACACATGAAATTATTATGGTGGATCCATGTGGTTTAGGAAAAGAACACACATGCAATGACTCTGGTGGATCCATGTGGTTTAGGAAAATAAGACACATACAATGACTCTGGTGGTGGTTTAGAAAAGGAACACACGTGCAATGACTCTGGTGGATCCATGTGGTTTAGGAATGGAACACACATGCAATGACTCAAGTGGTGGTTTAGGAAAAGAACACACATACAATGACACTGATGGATCTATGTGGTTTAGGAAAAGACCACACATGCAATGACACTGATGGATCCATGTGGTTTAGGAAAAGAACACACATGCAATGACTCTAGTGGATCCATGTGGTTTAGGAAAAGAACACAAATGCAATGACTCTAGTGGTGGTTTATGAAAAGAACACACATGCAATGACACTGGTGGATCCATGTTGTTTAGGAAAAGAACACACATGCAATGACTCTGGTGGTGGTTTAGGAAAGGAAGACACATGCAATGTCTCTTGAGGTGGTTTAGGAGAGGAACACACATGCAATGACTCTAGTGGATCCATGTTGTTTAGGAAAAGAACACATATGCAATGACTCTGGTGGATCAATGTGGTTTTGGAAAGGAACACACATGCAAAGACTCTGGTGGATCCATGTGGTTTAGGAAAGGAACACACATGCAATGACTATCGTGGTTGTTTAGGAAAGGAAGACAAATACAATGACAATAGTGCTTCCATGTGGTTTACGAAAGCAACACACATGCAATGACTCTGGTGGATCCATGTGGTTTAGGAAAGGAACACACATGCCATGACTCTGGTGGATCCATGTGGTTTAGGAAAGCAACGCACATGCAGTGACTCTAGTGGTGGTTTGGGAAAAGAAGACACATGCAATGACTCTGGTGGTTTAGGAAAAGATAACACATGAATGACTCTGGTGGATCCAGGTGGTTTAGGAAGAGAACACAAATGCAATAACTCTGGTGGTGGTTTAGGAATAGAAGACACATGCAATGAATCTGGATGTGGTTTAGGAAAGAAATAGAAATGCAATGACACTGGTGGATCCATGTGGTTTAGGAAAAGAACACACATGCAATGACTCTAGTGGTGGTTTAGGAAAAGAACACACATGTAATGACACTTGTGGATCCATGTGGTTTAGGAAAAGAACACACATGCAATGACACTGGTGGATCCATGTGGTTAAGGAAAGAAACACACATGCAATGAAACTTGTGGATCCATGTGGTTTAGGAAAGGAACAAACATGCAATGACTCTGGTGGATCCATGTGGTTTAGGAAAGGAACACACATGCAATGACTCTGGTGGATCCATGTAGTTTAGGAAAGGAACACACATGCAATGACTCTGGTGGATCCATGTGGTTTAGGAAAGGAACACACATGCAATGACTCTAGTGGATCCATGTGGTTTAGGAAAAGAACACACATGAAATTATTATGGTGGATCCATGTGGTTTAGGAAAAGAACAAACATGCAATGACTCTGGTGGATCCTTGTGGTTTAGGAAAATAAGACACATGCAATGACTCTGGTGGTGATTTAGGAAACGAACACACGTGCAATGACTCTGGTGGATCCATGTGGTTTAGAAAAGCAACGCACATGCAATGACTCTAGTGGTGGTTTGGGAAAAGAAGACACATGCAATGACTCTGGTGGTTTAGGAAAACATAACACATGAATGACTCTGGTGGATCCAGGTGGTTTAGGAAGAGAACACAAATGCAATGACTCTGGTGGTGGTTTAGGAATAGAACGCACATGCAATGAATCTGGATGTGGTTTAGGAAAGGAATAGAAATGCAATAACACTGGTGGATCCATGTGGTTTAGGAAAAGAACACACATGCAATGACTCTAGTGGTGGTTTAGGAAAAGAACACACATGCAATGACACTTGTGGATCCATGTGGTTTAGGAAAATAACACACATGCAATGACACTAGTGGATCCATGTGGTTAAGGAAAGGAACACACATGCAATAAAACTTGTGGATCCATGTGGTTTAGGAAAGGAAGAAACATGCAATGACTCTGTTGGATCCATGTGGTTTAGGAATGGAACACATAGGCAATGACTCTGGTGGATCCATGTGGTTTAGGAAAGTAACACACATTCCATGACTCTGGTGGATCCATGTGGTTTAGGAAAAGAACACACATGAAATTATTATGGTGGATCCAAGTGGTTTAGGAAAAGAACACACATGTAATGACTCTGGTGGATCCATGTGGTTTAGGAAAATAAGACACATACAATGAATCTGGTGGTGGTTTAGAAAAAGAACACACGTGCAATGACTCTGGTGGATCCATGTGGTTTAGGAAAGGAACACACATGCAATGACTCAAGTGGTGGTTTAGGAAAAGAACACACATACAATGACACTGATGGATCTATGTGGTTTAGGAAAAGAACACACATGCAATGACACTGATGGATCCATGTGGTTTAGGAAAAGAACACACATGCAATGACTCTAGTGGATCCATGTGGTTTAGGAAAAGAACACAAATGCAATGACTCTAGTGGTGGTTTATGAAAAGAACACACATGCAATGACACTGGTGGATCCATGTTGTTTAGGAAAAGAACACACATGCAATGACTCTGGTGGTGGTTTAGGAAAGGAAGACACATGCAATGTCTCTTGAGGTGGTTTAGGAGAGGAACACACATGCAATGACTCTAGTGGATCCATGTTGTTTAGGAAAAGAACACATATGCAATGACTCTGGTGGATCAATGTGGTTTTGGAAAGGAACACACATGCAAAGACTCTGGTGGATCCATGTGGTTTAGGAAAGGAACACACATGCAATGACTATCGTTTTGGTTTAGGAAAGGAAGACAAATACAATGACAATAGTGGATCCATGTGGTTTACGAAAGCAACACACATGCAATGACACTGGTGGATCCATGTGGTTTAGGAAAGGAACACACATGCAATGACTGGTGGATCCATGTGGTTTAGGAAAGCAACACATGCAATGACTCTAGTGGTGGTTTGGGAAAAGAAGACACATGCAATGACTCTGGTGGTTTAGGAAAAGATAACACATGAATGAATCTGGTGGATCCAGGTGGTTTAGGAAGAGAACACAAATGCAATGACTCTAGTGGTTTAGGAATAGAAGACACATGCAATGAATCTGGATGTGGTTTAGGAAAGGAATAGAAATTCAATGACACTGGTGGATCCATGTGGTTTAGGAAAAGAACACACATGCAATGACTCTAGTGGTGGTTTCAGAAAAGAACACACATGCAATGACACTTGTGGATCCATGTGGTTTAGGAAAAGAACACACATGCAATGACACTGGTGGATCCATGTGGTTAAGGAAAGGAACACACATGCAATGAAACTTGTGGATCCATGTGGTTTAGGAAAGGAAGAAACATGCAATGACTCTGGTGGATCCATGTGGTTTAGGAAAGGAACAACAGGCAATGACTCTGGTGGATCCATGTGGTTTAGGAAAGGAACACACATGCAATGACTGGTGGATCCATGTGGTTTAGGAAAGGAACACACATGCAATGACTCTAGTGGATCCATGTGGTTTAGGAAAATAACACACATGAAATTATTATGGTGGATCCATGTGGTTTAGGAAAAGAACACACATGCAATGACTCTGGTGGATCCATGTGGTTTAGGAAAATAAGACACATGCAATGACTCTGTGGTGGTTTAGGAAAGCGAACACGCAATGACTCTGGTGGATCCATGTGGTTTAGGAAAGGAACACACATGCAATGACTCAAGTGGTGGTTTAGGAAAAGAACACACATACAATGACACTGATGGATCCATGTGGTTTAGGAAAAGAACACACATGCAATGACTCTGGTGGATCCATGTGGTTTAGGAAAGCTACACACATGCAATGACTCTAGTGGTGGTTTATGAAAAGAACACACATGTAATGACACTGGTGGATCCATGTTATTTAGGAAAAGAACACACATGCAATGACTCTGGTGGTGGTTTAGGAAAGGGAGACAAATGCAATGTCTCTTGAGGTGGTTTAGGAAAGGAACACACATGCAATGACTCTAGTGGATCCATGTTGTTTAGGAAAAGAACACATATGCAATGACTCTGGTGGATCAATGTGGTTTTGGAAAGGAACACACATGCAAAGACTCTCGTGGATCCATGTGGTTTAGGAAAGGAACACACATGCAATGACTATCGTTTTGGTTTAGGAAAGGAAGACAAATACAATGACAATAGTGGATCCATGTGGTTTACGAAAGCAACACACATGCAATGACTCTGGTGGATCCATGTGGTTTAGGAAAGGAACACACATGCAATGACTCTGGTGGATCCATGTGGTTTAGGAAAGCAACGCACATGCAATGACTCAAGTGGTGGTTTGGGAAAAGAAGACACATGCAATGACTCTGGTGGTTTAGGAAAAGATAACATATGAATGACTCTGGTGGATCCAGGTGGTTTAGGAAGAGAACACAAATGCAATGACTCTAGTGGTGGTTTAGGAATAGAAGACACATGCAATCAATCTGGATGTGGTTTAGGAAAGGAATAGAAATGCAATGACACTGGTGGATCCATGTGGTTTAGGAAAAGAACACACATGCAATGACTCTAGTGGTGGTTTAGGAAAAGAACACACATGCAATGACACTTGTGGATCCATGTGGTGTAGGAAAAGAACACACATGCAATGACACTAGTGGATCCATGTGGTTAAGGAAAGGAACACACATGCAATGAAACTTGTGGATCCATGTGGTTTAGGAAAGGAAGAAACATGCAATGACTCTGGTGGATCCATGTGGTTTAGGAAAGGAACACACAGGCAATGACTCTGGTGGATCCATGTGGTTTAGGAAAGGAACACACGTGCAATGACTCTGGTGGATCCATGTGGTTTAGGAAAAGAACACACATGCAATGACTCTAGTGGTGGTTTAGGAAAAGAACACACATGTAATGACACTTGTGGATCCATGTGGTTTAGGAAAAGAACACACATGCAATGACACTGGTGGATCCAT
Organism: Avena insularis; assembly: GCA_023614405.1. Taxonomy (NCBI): domain Eukaryota; kingdom Viridiplantae; phylum Streptophyta; class Magnoliopsida; order Poales; family Poaceae; genus Avena; species Avena insularis. The sequence goes on along the minus strand of CM042688.1, from coordinate 410,666,936 downwards.
GTGGTTAAGGAAAGAAACACACATGCAATGAAACTTGTGGATCCATGTGGTTTAGGAAAGGAACAAACATGCAATGACTCTGGTGGATCCATGTGGTTTAGGAAAGGAACACACATGCAATGACTCTGGTGGATCCATGTAGTTTAGGAAAGGAACACACATGCAATGACTCTGGTGGATCCATGTGGTTTAGGAAAGGAACACACATGCAATGACTCTAGTGGATCCATGTGGTTTAGGAAAAGAACACACATGAAATTATTATGGTGGATCCATGTGGTTTAGGAAAAGAACAAACATGCAATGACTCTGGTGGATCCTTGTGGTTTAGGAAAATAAGACACATGCAATGACTCTGGTGGTGATTTAGGAAACGAACACACGTGCAATGACTCTGGTGGATCCATGTGGTTTAGAAAAGCAACGCACATGCAATGACTCTAGTGGTGGTTTGGGAAAAGAAGACACATGCAATGACTCTGGTGGTTTAGGACAACATAACACATGAATGACTCTGGTGGATCCAGGTGGTTTAGGAAGAGAACACAAATGCAATGACTCTGGTGGTGGTTTAGGAATAGAACGCACATGCAATGAATCTGGATGTGGTTTAGGAAAGGAATAGAAATGCAATAACACTGGTGGATCCATGTGGTTTAGGAAAAGAACACACATGCAATGACTCTAGTGGTGGTTTAGGAAAAGAACACACATGCAATGACACTTGTGGATCCATGTGGTTTAGGAAAATAACACACATGCAATGACACTAGTGGATCCATGTGGTTAAGGAAAGGAACACACATGCAATAAAACTTGTGGATCCATGTGGTTTAGGAAAGGAAGAAACATGCAATGACTCTGTTGGATCCATGTGGTTTAGGAATGGAACACATAGGCAATGACTCTGGTGGATCCATGTGGTTTAGGAAAGTAACACACATTCCATGACTCTGGTGGATCCATGTGGTTTAGGAAAAGAACACACATGAAATTATTATGGTGGATCCAAGTGGTTTAGGAAAAGAACACACATGTAATGACTCTGGTGGATCCATGTGGTTTAGGAAAATAAGACACATACAATGAATCTGGTGGTGGTTTAGAAAAAGAACACACGTGCAATGACTCTGGTGGATCCATGTGGTTTAGGAAAGGAACACACATGCAATGACTCAAGTGGTGGTTTAGGAAAAGAACACACATACAATGACACTGATGGATCTATGTGGTTTAGGAAAAGAACACACATGCAATGACACTGATGGATCCATGTGGTTTAGGAAAAGAACACACATGCAATGACTCTAGTGGATCCATGTGGTTTAGGAAAAGAACACAAATGCAATGACTCTAGTGGTGGTTTATGAAAAGAACACACATGCAATGACACTGGTGGATCCATGTTGTTTAGGAAAAGAACACACATGCAATGACTCTGGTGGTGGTTTAGGAAAGGAAGACACATGCAATGTCTCTTGAGGTGGTTTAGGAGAGGAACACACATGCAATGACTCTAGTGGATCCATGTTGTTTAGGAAAAGAACACATATGCAATGACTCTGGTGGATCAATGTGGTTTTGGAAAGGAACACACATGCAAAGACTCTGGTGGATCCATGTGGTTTAGGAAAGGAACACACATGCAATGACTATCGTTTTGGTTTAGGAAAGGAAGACAAATACAATGACAATAGTGGATCCATGTGGTTTACGAAAGCAACACACATGCAATGACTCTGGTGGATCCATGTGGTTTAGGAAAGGAACACACATGCAATGACTCTGGTGGATCCATGTGGTTTAGGAAAGCAACGCACATGCAATGACTCTAGTGGTGGTTTGGGAAAAGAAGACACATGCAATGACTCTGGTGGTTTAGGAAAAGATAACACATGAATGAATCTGGTGGATCCAGGTGGTTTAGGAAGAGAACACAAATGCAATGACTCTAGTGGTTTAGGAATAGAAGACACATGCAATGAATCTGGATGTGGTTTAGGAAAGGAATAGAAATTCAATGACACTGGTGGATCCATGTGGTTTAGGAAAAGAACACACATGCAATGACTCTAGTGGTGGTTTCAGAAAAGAACACACATGCCATGACACTTGTGGATCCATGTGGTTTAGGAAAAGAACACACATGCAATGACACTGGTGGATCCATGTGGTTAAGGAAAGGAACACACATGCAATGAAACTTGTGGATCCATGTGGTTTAGGAAAGGAAGAAACATGCAATGACTCTGGTGGATCCATGTGGTTTAGGAAAGGAACACACATGCAATGACTCTGGTGGATCCATGTGGTTTAGGAAAGGAACACACATGCAATGACTCTGGTGGATCCATGTGGTTTAGGAAAGGAACACACATGCAATGACTCTAGTGGATCCATGTGGTTTAGGAAAATAACACACATGAAATTATTATGGTGGATCCATGTGGTTTAGGAAAAGAACACACATGCAATGACTCTGGTGGATCCATGTGGTTTAGGAAAATAAGACACATGCAATGACTCTGGTGGTGGTTTAGGAAACGAACACACGTGCAATGACTCTGGTGGATCCATGTGGTTTAGGAAAGGAACACACATGCAATGACTCAAGTGGTGGTTTAGGAAAAGAACACACATACAATGACACTGATGGATCCATGTGGTTTAGGAAAAGAACACACATGCAATGACTCTGGTGGATCCATGTGGTTTAGGAAAAGAACACACATGCAATGACTCTAGTGGTGGTTTATGAAAAGAACACACATGTAATGACACTGGTGGATCCATGTTATTTAGGAAAAGAACACACATGCAATGACTCTGGTGGTGGTTTAGGAAAGGGAGACAAATGCAATGTCTCTTGAGGTGGTTTAGGAAAGGAACACACATGCAATGACTCTAGTGGATCCATGTTGTTTAGGAAAAGAACACATATGCAATGACTCTGGTGGATCAATGTGGTTTTGGAAAGGAACACACATGCAAAGACTCTCGTGGATCCATGTGGTTTAGGAAAGGAACACACATGCAATGACTATCGTTTTGGTTTAGGAAAGGAAGACAAATACAATGACAATAGTGGATCCATGTGGTTTACGAAAGCAACACACATGCAATGACTCTGGTGGATCCATGTGGTTTAGGAAAGGAACACACATGCAATGACTCTGGTGGATCCATGTGGTTTAGGAAAAGCACATGCAATGACTCAAGTGGTGGTTTGGGAAAAGAAGACACATGCAATGACTCTGGTGGTTTAGGAAAAGATAACATATGAATGACTCTGGTGGATCCAGGTGGTTTAGGAAGAGAACACAAATGCAATGACTCTAGTGGTGGTTTAGGAATAGAAGACACATGCAATCAATCTGGATGTGGTTTAGGAAAGGAATAGAAATGCAATGACACTGGTGGATCCATGTGGTTTAGGAAAAGAACACACATGCAATGACTCTAGTGGTGGTTTAGGAAAAGAACACACATGCAATGACACTTGTGGATCCATGTGGTGTAGGAAAAGAACACACATGCAATGACACTAGTGGATCCATGTGGTTAAGGAAAGGAACACACATGCAATGAAACTTGTGGATCCATGTGGTTTAGGAAAGGAAGAAACATGCAATGACTCTGGTGGATCCATGTGGTTTAGGAAAGGAACACACAGGCAATGACTCTGGTGGATCCATGTGGTTTAGGAAAGGAACACACGTGCAATGACTCTGGTGGATCCATGTGGTTTAGGAAAAGAACACACATGAAATTATTATGGTGGATCCATGTGGTTTAGGAAAAGAACACACATGCAATGACTCTGGTGGATCCATGTGGTTTAGGAAAATAAGACACATACAATGACTCTGGTGGTGGTTTAGAAAAGGAACACACGTGCAATGACTCTGGTGGATCCATGTGGTTTAGGAATGGAACACACATGCAATGACTCAAGTGGTGGTTTAGGAAAAGAACACACATACAATGACACTGATGGATCTATGTGGTTTAGGAAAAGACCACACATGCAATGACACTGATGGATCCATGTGGTTTAGGAAAAGAACACACATGCAATGACTCTAGTGGATCCATGTGGTTTAGGAAAAGAACACAAATGCAATGACTCTAGTGGTGGTTTATGAAAAGAACACACATGCAATGACACTGGTGGATCCATGTTGTTTAGGAAAAGAACACACATGCAATGACTCTGGTGGTGGTTTAGGAAAGGAAGACACATGCAATGTCTCTTGAGGTGGTTTAGGAGAGGAACACACATGCAATGACTCTAGTGGATCCATGTTGTTTAGGAAAAGAACACATATGCAATGACTCTGGTGGATCAATGTGGTTTTGGAAAGGAACACACATGCAAAGACTCTGGTGGATCCATGTGGTTTAGGAAAGGAACACACATGCAATGACTATCGTGGTTGTTTAGGAAAGGAAGACAAATACAATGACAATAGTGCTTCCATGTGGTTTACGAAAGCAACACACATGCAATGACTCTGGTGGATCCATGTGGTTTAGGAAAGGAACACACATGCCATGACTCTGGTGGATCCATGTGGTTTAGGAAAGCAACGCACATGCAGTGACTCTAGTGGTGGTTTGGGAAAAGAAGACACATGCAATGACTCTGGTGGTTTAGGAAAAGATAACACATGAATGACTCTGGTGGATCCAGGTGGTTTAGGAAGAGAACACAAATGCAATAACTCTGGTGGTGGTTTAGGAATAGAAGACACATGCAATGAATCTGGATGTGGTTTAGGAAAGAAATAGAAATGCAATGACACTGGTGGATCCATGTGGTTTAGGAAAAGAACACACATGCAATGACTCTAGTGGTGGTTTAGGAAAAGAACACACATGTAATGACACTTGTGGATCCATGTGGTTTAGGAAAAGAACACACATGCAATGACACTGGTGGATCCATGTGGTTAAGGAAAGAAACACACATGCAATGAAACTTGTGGATCCATGTGGTTTAGGAAAGGAACAAACATGCAATGACTCTGGTGGATCCATGTGGTTTAGGAAAGGAACACACATGCAATGACTCTGGTGGATCCATGTAGTTTAGGAAAGGAACACACATGCAATGACTCTAGTGGATCCATGTGGTTTAGGAAAGGAACACACATGCAATGACTCTAGTGGATCCATGTGGTTTAGGAAAAGAACACACATGAAATTATTATGGTGGATCCATGTGGTTTAGGAAAAGAACAAACATGCAATGACTCTGGTGGATCCTTGTGGTTTAGGAAAATAAGACACATGCAATGACTCGGGTGGTGGTTTAGGAAACGAACACACGTGCAATGACTCTGGTGGATCCATGTGGTTTAGAAAAGCAACGCACATGCAATGACTCTAGTGGTGGTTTGGGAAAACAAGACACATGCAATGACTCTGGTGGTTTAGGAAAAGATAACACATGAATGACTTTGGTGGATCCAGGTGGTTTAGGAAGAGAACACAAATGCAATGACTCTGGTGGTGGTTTAGGAATAGAACGCACATGCAATGAATCTGGATGTGGTTTAGGAAAGGAATAGAAATGCAATGACACTGGTGGATCCATGTGGTTTAGGAAAAGAACACACATGCAATGACTCTAGTGGTGGTTTAGGAAAAGAACACACATGCAATGACACTTGTGGATCCATGTGGTTTAGGAAAATAACACACATGCAATGACACTAGTGGATCCATGTGGTTAAGGAAAGGAACACACATGCAATAAAACTTGTGGATCCATGTGGTTTAGGAAAGGAAGAAACATGCAATGACTCTGTTGGATCCATGTGGTTTAGGAAAGGAACACATAGGCAATGACTCTGGTGGATCCATGTGGTTTAGGAAAGGAACACACATTCCATGACTCTGGTGGATCCATGTGGTTTAGGAAAAGAACACACATGAAATTATTATGGTGGATCCAAGTGGTTTAGGAAAATAACACACATGCAATGACTCTGGTGGATCCATGTGGTTTAGGAAAATAAGACACATACAATGAATCTGGTGGTGGTTTAGAAAAAGAACACACGTGCAATGACTCTGGTGGATCCATGTGGTTTAGGAATGGAACACACATGCAATGACTCAAGTGGTGGTTTAGGAAAAGAACACACATACAATGACACTGATGGATCTATGTGGTTTAGGAAAAGACCACACATGCAATGACACTGATGGATCCATGTGGTTTAGGAAAAGAACACACATGCAATGACTCTAGTGGATCCATGTGGTTTAGGAAAAGAACACAAATGCAATGACTCTAGTGGTGGTTTATGAAAAGAACACACATGCAATGACACTGGTGGATCCATGTTGTTTAGGAAAAGAACACACATGCAATGACTCTGGTGGTGGTTTAGGAAAGGAAGACACATGCAATGTCTCTTGAGGTGGTTTAGGAGAGGAACACACATGCAATGACTCTAGTGGATCCATGTTGTTTAGGAAAAGAACACATATGCAATGACTCTGGTGGATCAATGTGGTTTTGGAAAGGAACACACATGCAAAGACTCTGGTGGATCCATGTGGTTTAGGAAAGGAACACACATGCAATGACTATCGTTTTGGTTTAGGAAAGGAAGACAAATACAATGACAATAGTGGATCCATGTGGTTTACGAAAGCAACACACATGCAATGACTCTGGTGGATCCATGTGGTTTAGGAAAGGAACACACATGCAATGACTCTGGTGGATCCATGTGGTTTAGGAAAGCAACGCACATGCAATGACTCTAGTGGTGGTTTGGGAAAAGAAGACACATGCAATGACTCTGGTGGTTTAGGAAAAGATAACACATGAATGAATCTGGTGGATCCAGGTGGTTTAGGAAGAGAACACAAATGCAATGACTCTAGTGGTTTAGGAATAGAAGACACATGCAATGAATCTGGATGTGGTTTAGGAAAGGAATAGAAATTCAATGACACTGGTGGATCCATGTGGTTTAGGAAAAGAACACACATGCAATGACTCTAGTGGTGGTTTCAGAAAAGAACACACATGCAATGACACTTGTGGATCCATGTGGTTTAGGAAAAGAACACACATGCAATGACACTGGTGGATCCATGTGGTTAAGGAAAGGAACACACATGCAATGAAACTTGTGGATCCATGTGGTTTAGGAAAGGAAGAAACATGCAATGACTCTGGTGGATCCATGTGGTTTAGGAAAGGAACAAACAGGCAATGACTCTGGTGGATCCATGTGGTTTAGGAAAGGAACACACATGCAATGACTCTGGTGGATCCATGTGGTTTAGGAAAGGAACACACATGCAATGACTCTAGTGGATCCATGTGGTTTAGGAAAATAACACATGAAATGAATATGGTGGATCCATGTGGTTTAGGAAAAGAACACACATGCAATGACTCTGGTGGATCCATGTGGTTTAGGAAAATAAGACACATGCAATGACTCTGGTGGTGGTTTAGGAAACGAACACACGTGCAATGACTCTGGTGGATCCATGTGGTTTAGGAAAGGAACACACATGCAATGACTCAAGTGGTGGTTTAGGAAAAGAACACACATACAATGACACTGATGGATCCATGTGGTTTAGGAAAAGAACACACATGCAATGACTCTGGTGGATCCATGTGGTTTAGGAAAAGAACACACATGCAATGACTCTAGTGGTGGTTTATGAAAAGAACACACATGTAATGACACTGGTGGATCCATGTTATTTAGGAAAAGAACACACATGCAATGACTCTGGTGGTGGTTTAGGAAAGGGAGACAAATGCAATGTCTCTTGAGGTGGTTTAGGAAAGGAACACACATGCAATGACTCTAGTGGATCCATGTTGTTTAGGAAAAGAACACATATGCAATGACTCTGGTGGATCAATGTGGTTTTGGAAAGGAACACACATGCAAAGACTCTTGTGGATCCATGTGGTTTAGGAAAGGAACACACATGCAATGACTATCGTTTTGGTTTAGGAAAGGAAGACAAATACAATGACAATAGTGGATCCATGTGGTTTACGAAAGCAACACACATGCAATGACTCTGGTGGATCCATGTGGTTTAGGAAAGGAACATACATGCAATGACTCTGGTGGATCCCTGTGGTATAGGAAAGCAACGCACATGCAATGACTCTAGTGGTGGTTTGGGAAAAGAAGACACATGCAATGACTCTGGTGGTTTAGGAAAAGATAACACATGAATGACTCTGGTGGATCCAGGTGGTTTAGGAAGAGAACACAAATGAAATGACTCTGGTGGTGGCTTAGGAATAGAAGACACATGCAATGAATCTGGTTTAGGAAAGGAATAGAAATGCAATGACACTGGTGGATCCATGTGGTTTAGGAAAAGAACACACATGCAATGACTCTAGTGGTGGTTTAGGAAAAGAACACACATGTATTGAGACTTGTGGATCCATGTGGTTTAGGAAAAGAACGCACATGCAATGACACTGGTGGATCCATGTGGTTAAGGAAAGGAACACACATGCAATGAAACTTGTGGATCCATGTGGTTTAGGAAAGGAACAATCATGCAATGAAACTTGTGTATCCATGTGGTTTAGGAAAGGAACAAACATGCAATGACTCTGGTGGATCCATGTGGTTTTGGAAAGGAACACACATGCAATGACTCTGGTGGATCCATGTGGTTTAGGAAAGGAACACACATGCAATGACTCTGGTAGATCCATGTGGTTTAGGAAAAGAACACACATGAAATTATTATGGTGGATCCATGTGGTTTAGGAAAAGAACACACATGCAATGACTCTGGTGGATCCATGTGGTTGAGGAAAATAAGACACATGCAATGACTCTGGTGGTGGTTTAGGAAAGGAACACACGTGCAATGACTCTGGTGGATCCATGTGGTTTAGGAAAGGAACACACATGCAATGACTCGAGTGGTGTTTTAGGAAAAGAACACACATACAATGACACTAATGGATCCATGTGGTTTAGGAAAAGAACACACATGCAATGACTCTGGTGGTTTAGGAAAAGATAACACATGAATGACTCTGGTGGATCCAGGTGGTTTAGGAAGAGAACACAAATGCAATGACTCTGGTGGTGGCTTAGGAATAGAAGACACATGCAATGAATCTGGTTTAGGAAAGGAATAGAAATGCAATGACACTGGTGGATCCATGTGGTTTAGGAAAAGAACACACATGCAATGACTCTAGTGGTGGTTTAGGAAAAGAACACACATGTATTGACACTTGTGGATCCATGTTGTTTAGGAAAAGAACACACATGCAATGACACTGGTGGATCCATGTGGTTAAGGAAAGGAACACACATGCAATGAAACTTGTGTATCCATGTGGTTTAGGAAAGGAACAAACATGCAATGACTCTGGTGGAGCCATGTGGTTTAGGAAAGGAACACACATGCAATGACTCTGGTGGATCCATGTGGTTTAGGAAAGGAACACACATGCAATGACTCTGGTGGATCCATGTGGTTTAGGAAAGGAACACACATGCAATGACTCTGGTGGATCCATGTGTTTTAGGAAAAGAACACACATGAAATTATTATGGTGGATACATGTGGTTTAGGAAAAGAACACACATGCAATGACTCTGGTGGATCCATGTGGTTTAGGAAAATAAGACACATGCAATGAATCTGGTGGTGGTTTAGGAAAGGAACACACGTGCAATGACTCTGGTGGATCCATGTGGTTTAGGAAAGGAACACACATGCAATGACTCTGGTGGATCCATGTGGTTTAGGAAAGGAACACACATGCAATGACTCTGGTGGATCCATGTGGTTTAGGAAAGCAACGCACATGCAATGACTCTAGTGGTGGTTTGGGAAAAGAAGACACATGCAATGACTCTAGTGGTGGTTTAGGAAAAGATAACACATGAATGAATCTGGTGGATCCAGGTGGTTTAGGAAGAGAACACAAATGCAATGACTCTAGTGGTTTAGGAATAGAAGACACATGCAATGAATCTGGATGTGGTTTAGGAAAGGAATAGAAATTCAATGACACTGGTGGATCCATGTGGTTTAGGAAAAGAACACACATGCAATGACTCTAGTGGTGGTTTCATAAAAGAACACACATGCAATGACACTTGTGGATCCATGTGGTTTAGGAAAAGAACACACATGCAATGACACTGGTGGATCCATGTGGTTAAGGAAAGGAACACACATGCAATGAAACTTGTGGATCCATGTGGTTTAGGAAAGGAAGAAACATGCAATGACTCTGGTGGATCCATGTGGTTTAGGAAAGGAACAAACAGGCAATGACTCTGGTGGATCCATGTGGTTTAGGAAAGGAACACACATGCAATGACTCTGGTGGATCCATGTGGTTTAGGAAAGGAACACACATGCAATGACTCTAGTGGATCCATGTGGTTTAGGAAAATAACACACATGAAATTATTATGGTGGATCCATGTGGTTTAGGAAAAGAACACACATGCAATGACTCTGGTGGATCCATGTGGTTTAGGAAAATAAGACACATGCAATGACTCTGGTGGTGGTTTAGGAAACGAACACACGTGCAATGACTCTGGTGGATCCATGTGGTTTAGGAAAGGAACACACATGCAATGACTCAAGTGGTGGTTTAGGAAAAGAACACACATACAATGACACTGATGGATCCATGTGGTTTAGGAAAAGAACACACATGCAATGACTCTGGTGGATCCATGTGGTTTAGGAAAAGAACACACATGCAATGACTCTAGTGGTGGTTTATGAAAAGAACACACATGTAATGACACTGGTGGATCCATGTTATTTAGGAAAAGAACACACATGCAATGACTCTGGTGGTGGTTTAGGAAAGGGAGACAAATGCAATGTCTCTTTAGGTGGTTTAGGAAAGGAACACACATGCAATGACTCTAGTGGATCCATGTTGTTTAGGAAAAGAACACATATGCAATGACTCTGGTGGATCAATGTGGTTTTGGAAAGGAACACACATGCAAAGACTCTGGTGGATCCATGTGGTTTAGGAAAGGAACACACATGCAATGACTATCGTTTTGGTTTAGGAAAGGAAGACAAATACAATGACAATAGTGGATCCATGTGGTTTACGAAAGCAACACACATGCAATGACTCTGGTGGATCCATGTGGTTTAGGAAAGGAACATACATGCAATGACTCTGGTGGATCCCTGTGGTATAGGAAAGCAACGCACATGCAATGACTCTAGTGGTGGTTTGGGAAAATAAGACACATGCAATGACTCTGGTGGTTTAGGAAAAGATAACACATGAATGACTCTGGTGGATCCAGGTGGTTTAGGAAGAGAACACAAATGAAATGACTCTGGTGGTGGCTTAGGAATAGAAGACACATGCAATGAATCTGGTTTAGGAAAGGAATAGAAATGCAATGACACTGGTGGATCCATGTGGTTTAGGAAAAGAACACACATGCAATGACTCTAGTGGTGGTTTAGGAAAAGAACACACATGTATTGAGACTTGTGGATCCATGTGGTTTAGGAAAAGAACGCACATGCAATGACACTGGTGGATCCATGTGGTTAAGGAAAGGAACACACATGCAATGAAACTTGTGGATCCATGTGGTTTAGGAAAGGAACAATCATGCAATGAAACTTGTGTATCCATGTGGTTTAGGAAAGGAACAAACATGCAATGACTCTGGTGGATCCATGTGGTTTTGGAAAGGAACACACATGCAATGACTCTGGTGGATCCATGTGGTTTAGGAAAGGAACACACATGCAATGACTCTGGTAGATCCATGTGGTTTAGGAAAAGAACACACATGAAATTATTATGGTGGATCCATGTGGTTTAGGAAAAGAACAAACATGCAATGACTCTGGTGGATCCATGTGGTTTAGGAAAATAAGACACATGCAATGACTCTGGTGGTGGTTTAGGAAAGGAACACAGGTGCAATGACTCTGGTGGATCCATGTGGTTTAGGAAAGGAACACACATGCAATGACTCGAGTGGTGTTTTAGGAAAAGAACACACATACAATGACACTGATGGATCCATGTGGTTTAGGAAAAGAACACACATGCAATGACTCTGGTGGTTTAGGAAAAGATAACACATGAATGACTCTGGTGGATCCAGGTGGTTTAGGAAGAGAACACAAATGCAATGACTCTGGTGGTGGCTTAGGAATAGAAGACACATGCAATGAATCTGGTTTAGGAAAGGAATAGAAATGCAATGACACTGGTGGATCCATGTGGTTTAGGAAAAGAACACACATGCAATGACTCTAGTGGTGGTTTAGGAAAAGAACACACATGTATTGACACTTGTGGATCCATGTTGTTTAGGAAAAGAACACACATGCAATGACACTGGTGGATCCATGTGGTTAAGGAAAGGAACACACATGCAATGAAACTTGTGTATCCATGTGGTTTAGGAAAGGAACAAACATGCAATGACTCTGGTGGATCCATGTGGTTTAGGAAAGGAACACACATGCAATGACTCTGGTGGATCCATGTGGTTTAGGAAAGGAACACACATGCAATGACTCTGGTGGATCCATGTGGTTTAGGAAAGGAACACACATGCAATGACTCTGGTGGATCCATGTGTTTTAGGAAAAGAACACACATGAAATTATTATGGTGGATACATGTGGTTTAGGAAAAGAACACACATGCAATGACTCTGGTGGATCCATGTGGTTTAGGAAAATAAGACACATGCAATGAATCTGGTGGTGGTTTAGGAAAGGAACACACGTGCAATGACTCTGGTGGATACATGTGGTTTAGGAAAGGAACACACATGCAATGACTCAAGTGGTGGTTTAGGAAAAGAACACACATACAATGACACTGATGGATCCATGTGGTTTAGGAAAAGAACACACATGCAATGACTCTGGTGGATCCATGTGGTTTAGGAAAAGAACACACATGCAATGACTCTAGTGGTGGTTTATGAAAAGAACACACATGCAATGACACTGGTGGATCCATGTTGTTTAGGAAAAGAACACACATGCAATGACTCTGGTGGTGGTTTAGGAAAGGAAGACACGTGCAATGTCTCTTGAGGTGGTTTAGGAAAGGAACACACATGCAATGACTCAAGTGGATCCATGTTGTTTAGGAAAAGAACACATATGCAATGACTCTGGTGGATCAATGTGGTTTTGGAAAGGAACACACATGCAAAGACTCTGGTGGATCCATGTGGTTTAGGAAAGGAACACACATGCAATGACTATCGTGGTGGTTTAGGAAAGGAAGACAAATACAATGACAATAGTGGATCCATGTGGTTTACGAAAGCAACACACATGCAATGACTGGTGGATCCATGTGGTTTAGGAAAGGAACACACATGCAATGACTCTGGTGGATCCATGTGGTTTAGGAAAGCAACGCACATGCAATGACTCTAGTGGTGGTTTGGGAAAAGAAGACACATGTAATGACTGGTGGTTTAGGAAAAGAACACACATGAAATGACTCTGGTGGATCCAGGTTGTTTAGTAAGAGAACACAAATGCAATGACTCTGGTGGTGGTTTAGGAATAGAAGACACATGCAATGAATCTGGATGTGGTTTAGGAAAGGAATAGAAATGCAATGACACGAGTGGATCCATGTGGTTTAGGAAAGGAACACACATGCCAGGACTCTGGAGGATCCATGTGGTTTAGGAAAGGAATACACATGCAATGACTCTGGTGGATCCATGTGGTTTAGGAAAGGAACACACATGCAATGACTCTGGTGGATCCATGTGGTTTAGGAAAGTAACACACATGCAATGACTCTGGTGGATCCATGTGGTTTAGGAAAAGAACACACATGAAATTATTATGGTGGATCCATGTCGTTTAGGAAAAGAACACACATGCAATGACTCTGGTGGATCCAGGTTGTTTAGGAAAATAAGACACATGCAATGACTCTGGTGGTGGTTTAGGAAAAGAACACACATGCAATGACACTGGTGGATCCATGTGGGTAAGGAAAGGAACACACATGCAATGAAACTTGTGGATCCATGTGGTTTAGGAAAGGAACAAACATGCAATGACTCTGGTGGATCCATGTGGTTTAGGAAAGGAACACACATGCAATGACTCTGGTGGATCCATGTGGTTTAGGAAAGGAACACACATGCAATGACTCTGGTGGATCCATGTGGTTTAGGATAGGAACACACATGCAATGACTCTGGTGGATCCATGTGGTTTAGGATATGAACACACATGCAATTACTCCAGTGGTGGTTTGGGAAAAGAAGACACATGCAACGACTCTAGTGGTGGTTTATAAAAAAACACATGAAATGACTCTAGTGGATCTATCTAGTTTAGGAAAAGAACACACATGCAATGACTCTGGTGGTGTTTAGGAAAGGAAGACACATGCAATCACACAGGTGGATCCATGTGGTTTGGAAAAGAACACACATGCAATGACTCTAGTGGTGGTTTAGGAAAATAACACACATGCAATGACACTGGTGGATCCATGTGGTTTTGGTAAAGAACACACATGCAATGACTCTAGTGGTGGTTTAGGAAAGGAAGACACATTCAATGAATCTGGATGTGGTTTAGGAAAGGAACACACATACAATGACTCTTGTGGATCCATGTGATTTAGGAAAAGAAAACACATTCAATGACACTGGTCGATCCATGTGGTTTAGGAAAGGAACACACATGCAATGACACTGGTGGATCCATGTGGTTTAGGAAAGGAACACACATCCCGTGACTCTGGTGGATCCGTATGGTTTAGGAGCAGAACACACATGCAATGACTCTGGTGAATCCATGTGGTTTAACAAAAGAACACACATGCAATGACTCTAGTGGTGGTTTAGGAAAATAACTCACATGCAATGAGTATAGTGGTGGTTTAGGAAAAGAATACACATGCAATGACACTAGTGGATCCATGTGGTTTAGGAAAAGAACTCATATGAAATGACTCTCATGGATCAATCTGGTTTAGGAAAGGAACACACATGCATTGACTCTGGTGGATCCATGTGGTCTAGGAAAAAAACACATACAATCACTCTGCTGGTGGTTTAGGAAAGGAAGACACATGCAATGACACTGGTGGATCCATGCGGTTTAAGAAAGGAACACACATGCAATGACTTTGGTGGAACCATGTGGTTTAGGAAAGGAACACACATGCAATGACTCTGGTGGATCCATGTGGTTTAGGAAAGGAACGCACATGCAATGACACTGGTGGATCCATGTGGTTTTGGTAAAGAACACACATGCAAAGATTCTAGTGGTGATTAATAAAAAGAAGACACATATAATGACTCTGGTGGTGGTTTAGGAAAAGAAAACACATGAAAAGACTCTGGTGAATCCATGTGGTTTCGGAAAAGAACACACATGCAATGACTCAGGTGGTGTTTAGAAAGGAAGAGACATGCAATGACACTGGTGGATCCATGTAGTTCAGGAAAAGAACACACATGCAATGACTCTGGTGGATCCATGTGGGTTAGGAAAGGAACACACATGCAATTACTCTGGTTGGTCCATTTGGTTTAGGAAAGCAACACACATGCAATGACTCTGGTGGATCCATGTGGTTTAGGAAAGGAACACACATGCCATGACTCTGGTGGATCCATGTGGTTTAGGAAAGTAACACACATGCAATGACTCTAGTGGTGGTTTGGGAAAAGAAGACACATGCAATGACTCTGGTGGTTTAGGAAAAGATAACACATGAATGACTCTGGTGGATCCAGGTGGTTTAGGAAGAGAACACAAATGCAATGACTCTGGTGGTTGTTTAGGAATAGAAGACACATGCAATGAATCTGGATGTGGTTTAGGAAAGAAATAGAAATGCAATGACACTGGTGGATCCATGTGGTTTAGGAAAAGAACACACATGCAATGACTCTAGTGGTGGTTTAGGAAAAGAACACACATGTAATGACACTTGTGGATCCATGTGGTTTAGGAAAAGAACACACATGCAATGACACTGCTGGATCCATGTCGTTTAGGAAAGGATGACACATGCAATAACTGTGGTGGAACCATGTGGTTTAGGAAAGGAACACACATGCAATGATCCCGGTGGATCCATGTGGTTTAGGAAAGGAACACACATGCAATGACTATCGTGGTGCTTTAGGAAAGGAAGACAAATACAATGACAATAGTGGATCCATGTGGTTTACAAAAGCAACACACATGCAATGACTCTGGTGGATCCATGTGGTTTAGGAAAGGAACACACATGCAATGACTCTGGTGGATCCATGTGGTTTAGGAAAGCAACGCACATGCAATGACTCTAGTGGTGGTTTGGGAAAAGAAGACACATGCAATGACTCTAGTGGTGGTTTGGGAAAAGAAGACACATGCAATGACTCTGGTGGATCCAGGTTGTTTAGGAAGAGAACACAAATGCAATGACTCTGGTGGTGGTTTAGGAATAGAAGACACATGCAATGAATCTGGATGTGGTTTAGGAAAGGAATAGAAATGCAATGACACTGGTGGATCCATGTGGTTTAGGAAAGGAACACACATGCCAGGACTCTGGAGGATCCATGTGGTTTAGGAAAGGAATACACATGCAATGACTCTGGTGGATCCATGTGGTTTAGGAAAGGAACACACATGCAATGACTCTGGTCGATCCATGTGGTTTAGGAAAGTAACACACATGCAATGACACTGGTGGATCCATGTGGTTTAGGAAAAGAACACACATGAAATTATTATGGTGGATCCATGTCGTTTAGGAAAAGAACCCACATGCAATGACTCTGGTGGATCCATGTGGTTTAGGAAAATAAGACACATGCAATGACTCTAGTGGTGGTTTAGGAAAAGAACACACATGCAATGATAGTGGTGGATCCATGTGGTTAAGGAAAGGAACACACATGCAATGAAACTTGTGGATCCATGTGGTTTAGGAAAGGAACAAACATGCAATGACCCTGGTGGATCCATGTGGTTTAGGAAAGGAACACACATGCAATGACTCTGGTGGATCCATGTGGTTTAGGAAAGGAACACACATGCAATGACTCTGGTGGATCCATGTGGTTTAGGAAAGGAACACACATGCAATGACTCTGGTGGATCCATGTGGTTTAGGATATGAACACACATGCAATTACTCCAGTGGTGGTTTGGGAAAAGAAGACACATGCAACGACTCTAGTGGTGGTTTATAAAAAAACACATGAAATGACTCTAGTGGATCTATCTAGTTTAGGAAAAGAACACACATGCAATGACTCTGGTGGTGTTTAGGAAAGGAAGACACATGCAATCACACAGGTGGATCCATGTGGTTTGGAAAAGAACACACATGCAATGACTCTAGTGGTGGTTTAGGAAAATAACACACATGCAATGACACTGGTGGATCCATGTGGTTTTGGTAAAGAACACACATGCAATGACTCTAGTGGTGGTTTAGGAAAGGAAGACACATTCAATGAATATGGATGTGGTTTAGGAAAGGAACACACATGCAATGACTCTGGTGGATCCATGTGGTTTAGGAAAAGAAGACGCGGGCAATGACTCTGGATGTGGTTTAGGAAAGGAACACACATACAATGACTCTTGTGGATCCATGTGATTTAGGAAAAGAAAACACATTCAATGACACTGGTCGATCCATGTGGTTTAGGAAAGGAACACACATGCAATGACACTGGTGGATCCATGTGGTATAGGAAAGGAACACACATCCCGTGACTCTGGTGGATCCGTATGGTTTACGACCAGAACACACATGCAATGACTCTGGTGAATCCATGTGGTTTAACAAAAGAACACACATGCAATGTCTCTAGTGGTGGTTCAGGAAAATAACTCACATGCAATGAGTATAGTGGTGGTTTAGGAAAAGAATACACATGCAATGACACTAGTGGATCCATGTGGTTTAGGAAAAGAACTCATATGAAATGACTCTCATGGATCAATCTGGTTTAGGAAAGGAACACACATGCATTGACTCTGGTGGATCCATGTGGTTTAGGAAAAAACACATACAATCACTCTACTGGTGGTTTAGGAAAGGAAGACACATGCAATGACACTGGTGGATCCATGCGGTTTAAGAAAGGAACACACATGCAATGACTTTGGTGGAACCATGTGGTTTAGGAAAGGAACACACATGCAATGACTCTGGTGGATCCATGTGGTTAGGAAAGGAACACACATGCAATGACACTGGTGGATCCATGTGGTTTTGGTAAAGAACACACATGCAAAGATTCTAGTGGTGATTAATAAAAAGAAGACACATGTAATGACTCTGGTGGTGGTTTAGGAAAAGAACACACATGAAAAGACTCTGGTGGATCCATGTGGTTTCGGAAAAGAACACACATGCAATGACTCAGGTGGTGTTTAGAAAGGAAGAGACATGCAATGACACTGGTGGATCCATGTAGTTCAGGGAAAGAACACACATGCAATGACTCTGGTGGATCCATGTGGGTTAGGAAAGGAACACACATGCAATTACTCTGGTGGGTCCATGCGGTTTAGGAAAGCAACACACATGCAATGACTCTGGTGGATCCATGTGGTTTAGGAAAGGAACACACATGCCATGACTCTGGTGGATCCATGTGGTTTAGGAAAGCAACACACATGCAATGACTCTAGTGGTGGTTTGGGAAAAGAAGACACATGCAATGACTCTGGTGGTTTAGGAAAAGATAACACATGAATGACTCTGGTGGATCCAGGTGGTTTAGGAAGAGAACACAAATGCAATGACTCTGGTGGTGGTTTAGGAATAGAAGACACATGCAATGAATCTAGATGTGGTTTAGGAAAGAAATAGAAATGCAATGACACTGGTGGATCCATGTGGTTTAGGAAAAGAACACACATGCAATGACTCTAGTTGTGGTTTAGGAAAAGAACACACATGTAATGACACTTGTGGATCCATGTGGTTTAGGAAAAGAACACACATGCAATGACACTGCTGGATCCATGTCGTTTAGGAAAGGATCACACATGCAATAACTGTGGTGGAACCATGTGGTTTAGGAAAGGAACACACATGCAATGACCCCGGTGGATCCATGTGGTTTAGGAAAGGAACACACATGCAATGACTCTAGTGGATCCATGTGGTTTAGAAAAGGAACACACATGCAATGACTCTGGTGGATCCATGTGGTTTAGGAAAGAAACACACATGCAATGACTCTAGTGGTGGTTTAGGAAAAGAACACACATGAAATGACACTGGTGGATCCATGTGGTTTAGGAAAATAACACATGTGCAATTACTCTGGTGGTGGTTTAGGAAATGAAGACAAATGCAATGACTCTGGATATGGTTTAGTAAAAAAGGAACACACATGCAATGACTCTAGTGTATCCATGTGGTTTAGGAAAAGGACACATAGGCAATGACTCTAGTGGATAAATGTGGTTTAGGAAAGGAACACACATGCAATGACACTGATTGATCCATGTGTTTTAGCAAAGGAACACACATGCAATGACACTGGATCCTTGTGGTTTAAAAAACAATACACATGCAATGACTCTGGTGGATCCATGTGGTTTATGAAAAGGACACACATGCAATGACTCTAGTGGTGGTTTAGGAAAATAACACACATGCAATGACACTAGTGGATCCATGTGGTTTAGGAAAAGAACACACATGCAAAGACTCTCGTGGTGCTTTAGAAAAGGAAGACACATGCAATGACTCTGGATGTGGTTTAGGAATGGAACACAAATGCAATGACTCTACTAGATCCATGTGGTTTAGGAAAAGAACACATATGCAATGACTCTAGTGGATCAATGTGGTTTAGGAAAGGAACACACATGCAATGACTCTGGTGGATCCATGTGGTTTAGAAAAAGAACATACATGCAATGACTCTGGTGGTGGATTAGGAAAAAAATACACATGCAATGACACTAGTGGATCCATGTGGTTTAGGAAGAGAACACACACGCAATGACTCTAGTGGTGGTTTAGTAAAAGAACACACAGGCAATGACACTGGTGGATCTATGTGGTTTATGAAAGGAACACACATTCAATGACTCTAGTGTTGGTTTAGGAAAAGAAGACACATGCAATGACCCTGGTGGAGGTTTAGGAAAATAATACACATGCAATGACTCTGGTGGATCCATGTGGTTTAGGAAAGGAACACACATGCAATGACTCTGGTGTATCCATGTGGTTTATGAAAGAAACACACATGCAATGACACTGGTGGATCCATTTGGTTTAGGAAAAGGAACACGCATGCAATGACTCTCGTGGTTTAGGAAAAGAGCACACATGCATTGACTTTGGTGGATCCATGTGATTTAGGAAAAGAACACACATGCAATGAATCTGGTGAATCAATGTGGTTTGGGAAAGGAACACACATGCAATGAATCTGGTGGATCCATGTGGTTTAGGAAAGGATCACGCATGCAATGACTCTGGTGGATCCATGTGGTTTAGGAAACGAACACACATGCAATGACTCTGGTGGATCCATGTGGTTTAGGAAAGGAACACACATGCAATGACTCTAGTGGTGGTTTAGGAAAATAAGATACCTGCAATCACCCTGGTGGTTATTTAGGAAAAGAACACACATGAAATGACTTTGGTGGATCCATGTGGTTTGGGAAAAAAACAAACATGCAATGACTCTGGTGGTGTTAAAGAAAGGAAGACACATGCAATGACACTGGTGGATCCATGTGGTTTAGGAAAAGAACACACATGCAATGACTCCAGTGGTGATTTAGGAAAAGAACACACATGCAATTACACCGGTGGATGCATGTGGTTTAGGTAAAGAATACACATGCAATGACTCTGGTGGTTTATGAAAAGAACTCACATGCAATGAATTTGGTGTATCCATGTGGTTTAGGAAAAGAACACACATGCAATGATTCTGGATGTGGTTTAGGAAAGGAACACACATGCAATGACTCAGATGGATCCATGTGGTTTAGGAAAAGAACACACATGCAATGACTCTGGTGGATCCATGTGGTGTACAAAAGAAACACATGCAATGACTCTGGTGGTTTAGGAAAGTAAGACACATGCATTGACACTGCTGGACCCATGTCGTTTAGGAAAGGAACACACATGCAATGACTCTGGTGGATCCATGTGGTTTAGGAAAAGAGGACACATGCAATGAGTCAGGTGGATCCATGTGGTTTAGGAAAAGAACCCACATGCAATGACTATAGTGGATCCATGTGGTTTAGGAAAATAAGACACATGCAATGACTCTGGTGGTGGTTTAGGAAAGTAACACACGCGCAATGAGTCTGTTGGATCCATGTGGTTTAGGAAAGGAACACACATGCAATGACTTAGGTGGTGGTTTAGGAAAAGCACACACATACAACGAAACTGATGGATCCATGTGGTTTAGGAAAAGAACACACATGCAATGACTCTTGTGGATCCATGTGGTTTAGGAAAAGAACACACATGCAATGACTCTAGTGGTGGTTTATGAAAAGAACACACATGCAATGACATTGGTGGATCCATGTTGTTTAGGAAAAGAACACACATGCAATGACTCTGGTGGTGGTTTAGGAAAGGAAGACACATGCAATGTCTCTTGAGGTGGTTTAGGAAAGGAACACACATGCAATGACTCTAGTGGATCCATGTGGTTTAGGAAAAGAACACATATGCAATGACTCTTGTGGATCAATGTGGTTTAGGAAAGGAACACAAATGCAATGACTCTGGTGGATCCATGTGGTTTAGGAAAGGAACACACATGCAATGACTATCGTGGTGGTTTAGGAAAGAAAGACAAATACAATGACAATAGTGGATCCATGTGGTTTACGAAAGAAACACACATGCAATGACTCTAGTGGATCCATGTGGTTTAGGAAAGGAACACACATGCAATGACTATGGTGGATCCATGTGGTTTACCAAAGCAACACACATGCAATGACTCTAGTAGTGGTTTGCGAAAAAAAACACATGCAATGAATCTGGTGGTTTAGGAAAAGAACACACATGAAATGACTCTGGTGGATCCATGTGGTTTAGGAAAGGAACACAAATGCAATGACTCTAGTGTATACATGTGGTTTAGGAAAGGAACACACATGCAATGATTCTCATGGTAGTTTAGGAAAGGAAGACAAATACAATGACACTAGTGGATCCATGTGGTTTAGGAAAGCAACACACATGCAATGACTCTGGTAGATCCATCTGGTTTAGGAAAGGAACACACATGGAATGACTCTGGTGAATCCATGTGGTTTAGGAAAGCAACACACATGCAATAACTCTAATGGTGGTTTTGGAAAAGAAGACACATGCAATGACTCTGGTGGTGTAGGAAAAGAACATACACGAAATGACTCTAGTGGATCCATGTGGTTTAGGAAGAGAACACACATGCAATGACTCTAGTGGTGGTTTAGGAAAGGAAGACACGTGCAATGACTCTGGATGTGGTTTAGGAAAGGAACACACATGCAATGACTCTGGTGGATCCTTGTAGTTTAGCAAAAGAACACACATGCAATGACTCTGGTGGATCCACGTGGTTTAGGAAAAGAACACACATGCAATGACACTGGTGGATCCATGCGATTTAGTAAAGGAACACTCATGCAATGACTCTGGTGGATCCATGTGGTTTAGGAAAAGAGGACACATGCAATGAGTCAGGTGGATCCATGCGGTTTAGGAAAACAACACACATGCAATGACTCTAGTGGTGGTTTAGGAAAAGAATACACATGTAATGACACTGGTGGATCCATGTGGTTTAGGAAAAGAACACACATGAAATTATTATGGTGGATGCATGTGGTTTAGGAAAAGAATACACATGCAATGACTCTGGTGGATCCATGTGGTTTAGGAAAATAAGACATATGCAATGACTCTGGTGGTGGTTTAGGAAAGTAACACACGTGTAATGACTCTGGTGGATCCATATTGTTTAGGAAAGGAACACACATGCAATGACTCAAGTGGTGGATTAGGAAAAGAACACACATACAATGAAACTGATGGATCAATGTGGTTTAGGAAAAGAACACACATGCAATGACTCTGGTGGATCCATGTGGTTTAGGAAAATAAGTCACATGCAATGAATCTGGTGGTGGTTTAGGAAAGTAACACACGTGCAATGACTCTGGTGGATCCATGTGGTTTAGGAAAGGAACACACATGCAATGTCTCTAGTGGTGGTTTAGGAAAAGAACACACATACAATGCAACTAATGGATCCATGTGGTTTAGGAAAAGAACACCACATGCAATGACTCTGGTGGATCCATGTGGTTTAGGAAAAGAACACACATGCAATGACTCTTATGGTGGTTTATGAAAAGAACACACATTCAATGACACTGGTGGATCCATGTTGTTTTGGAAAAGAACACACATGCAACGGCTCTAGTGGTGTCTTAGGAAAAGAACACACATGCAATGTCTCTTGAGGTGGTTTAGGAAAGGAACACACATGCAATGACTCTAGTGGATCCATGTGGTTTAGGAAAAGAACACATATGCAATGACTCTAGTGGATCAATGTGGATTAGGAAAGGAACACAAATGCAATGACTCTGGTGGATCCATGTGGTTTAGGAAAGGAACACACATGCAATGACTATCGTGGTGGTTTAGGAAAGGAAGACACATGCAATGACAAAAGTGGATCCATGTGGTTTACGAAAGTAACACACATACAATGACTCTGGTGGATCCATGTAGTTTAGGAAAGGAACACACATGCAATGACTATGGTGGATCCATGTGGTTTAGGAAAGCAACACACATGCAATGACTCTAGTGGTGGTTTGCGAAAAAAAGACACATGCAATGACTCTGGTGGTTTGGGAAAAGAACACACATGAAATGACTCTGGTGGATTCATGTGGTTTAGGAAGAGAACACAAATGCAATGACTCTGGTGGTGGTTTAGGAATGGAAGACACATGCAATGAATCTAGATGTGGTTTAGGAAAGGAATAGAAATGCAATGACACTAGTGTATCCATGTGGTTTAGGAAAGAACACACATGCAATGACTCTAGTGGTGGTTTAGGAAAAGAACACACATGCAATGACACTGGTGGATCCATGTGATCTAGGAAAAGAACACACATGCAATGACTCAAGTGGATCCATGTGGTTTAGGAAAAGAACACATATGCAATGACTCTGTGGATCAATGTGGTTTAGGAAAGGAACACACATGCAATGACTCTAGTGGATACTGTTGATTTAGGAAAGGAACACACATGCAATGACTCTCATGGTGGTTTAGGAAAGGAAGACAAATACAATGACACTAGTGGATCCATGTGGTTTAGGAAAGCAACACACATGCAATGACTCTGGTAGATCCATGTGGTTTAGGAAAGGAACACACATGCAATGACTCTATTGGTGGTTTTGGAAAAGAAGACTAATGCAATGACTCTGGTGGTTTAGGAAAAGAACATACATGAAATGACTCTGGTGGATCTATGTGGTTTAGGAAGAGAACACACATGCAATGAATCTACTGGTGGTTTAGGAAAGGAAGACACATGCAATGACTCTGGATGTGGTTTAGGAAAGGAACACACATGCAATGACTCTGGTCGATCCTTGTAGTTTAGGAAAAGAACACACATGCAATGACTCTGGTGGATCCACGTGTTTTAGGAAAAGAACACACATGCAATGACACTCGTGGATCCATGCGATTTAGTAACAGAACACACATGCAATGACTCTGGTGGATCCATGTGGTTTAGGAAAAGAGGACACATGCAATGAGTCAGGTGGATCCATGCGGTTTAGGAAAAGAACACACATGCAATGACCCTAGTGGTGGTTTAGGAAAAGAACACACATGTAATGACACTGGTGGAGCCATGTGGTTTAGGAAAAGAACACACATGAAATTATTATGGTGGATCCATGTGGTTTAGGAAAATAACACACATGCAATGACTCTGGTGGATCCATGTGGTTTTGCAAAATAAGACACATGAAATGACTCTGGTGGTAGTTTAGGAAAGTAACACACGTGCAATGACTCTGGTGGATCCATATTGTTTAGGAAAGGAACACACATGCAATGGCTCAAGTGGTGGTTTAGGAAAAGAACACACATACAATGAAACTGATGGATCCATGTGGTTTAGGAAAAGAACACACATGCAATGACTCTGGTGGATCCATGTGGTTTAGGAAAATAAGAAACATGCAATGACTCTAGTGGTGGTTTAGGAAAGTAACACACGTGCAATGACTCTGGTGGATCCATATTGTTTAGGAAAGGAACACACATGCAATGACTCAAGTGTAGGTTTAGGAAAAGAACACACATACAATGAAACTGATGGATCCATGTGGTTTAGGAAAAGAACACACATGCAATGACTCTGGTGGATCCATGTGGTTTAGGAAAATAACACACATGCAATGACTCCAGTGGTGGTTTATGAAAAGAACACACATGCAATGACACTGGTGGATCCATGTTGTTTAGGAAAAGAACACACATGCAATGACTCTGGTGGTGGTTTAGGAAAGGAAGACACATGCAATGTCCCTTGAGGTGGTTTCGGAAAGGAACACACATGCAATGACTCTAGTGGATCCACGTGGTTTAGGAAAAGAACAAATATGCAATGACTCTTGGATCAATGTGGTTTAGGAAAGGAACACAAATGCAATGACTCTGGTGGATCCATGTGGTTTAGGAAAGGAACACACACGCAATGACTATCGTGGTGGTTTAGGATAGGAAGACAAATACAATGACAATAGTGGATCCATGTGGTTTACAAAAGCAACACACATGCAATGACTCTGGTGGATCCATGTGGTTTAGGAAAGGAACACACATGCAATGACTATGGTGGATCCATGTGCTTTAGGAAAGCTACGCACATGCAATGACTCTAGTCGTGGTTTGCAAAAAAAAGACACATGCAATGACTCTGGTGGTTCAGGAAAAGAACACACATGAAATGACTCTGGTGGATCCATGTTGTTTAGGAAGAGAACACAAATGCAATGCTCTGGTGGTGGTTTAGGATTGGAAGACACATGCAATGAATCTGGATGTGGTTTAGGAAAGGAATAGAAATGCAATGACACTAGTGTAGCCATGTGGTTTAGGAAAAGAACACACATGCAATGACTCTAGAGGTGGTTTAGGAAAAGAACACACATGCAATGACACTGCTGGATCCATGTGGTCTAGGAAAAGAACACACATGCAATGACTCTAGTGGATCCATGTGGTTTAGGAAATGAACACATATGCAATGACTCTGGTGGATCCATGTAGTTTAGGAAAGGAACACACATGCAATGACTATGGTGGATCCATGTGGTTTAGGAAAGCAACACACATGCAATGACTCTAGCGGTGGTTTGCGAAAAAACACACATGCAATGACTCTGGTGGTGTAGGAAAAGAACACACATCAAATGACTCTGGTGGATCCATGTGGTTTAGGAAAGGAACACACATGCAATGATTCTCATGGTAGTTTAGGAAAGGAAGACAAATACAATGACACTAGTGGATCCATGTGGTTTAGGAAAGCAACACACATGCAATGACTCTGGTAGATCCATCTGGTTTAGGAAAGGAACACACATGGAATGACTCTGGTGAATCCATGTGGTTTAGGAAAGCAACACACATGCAATAACTCTAATGGTGGTTTTGGAAAAGAAGACACATGCAATGACTCTGGTGGTTTAGGAAAAGAACATACACGAAATGACTCTAGTGGATCCATGTGGTTTAGGAAGAGAACACACATGCAATGACTCTAGTGGTGGTTTAGGAAAGGAAGACACGTGCAATGACTCTGGATGTGGTTTAGGAAAGGACACACATGCAATGACTCTGGTGGATCCTTGTAGTTTAGCAAAAGAACACACATGCAATGACTCTGGTGGATCCACGTGGTTTAGGAAAAGAACACACATGCAATGACACTGGTGGATCCATGCGATTTAGTAAAGGAACACTCATGCAATGACTCTGGTGGATCCATGTGGTTTAGGAAAAGAGGACACATGCAATGAGTCAGGTGGATCCATGCGGTTTAGGAAAACAACACACATGCAATGACTCTAGTGGTGGTTTAGGAAAAGAATACACATGTAATGACACTGGTGGATCCATGTGGTTTAGGAAAAGAACACACATGAAATTATTATGGTGGATGCATGTGGTTTAGGAAAAGAATACACATGCAATGACTCTGGTGGATCCATGTGGTTTAGGAAAATAAGACATATGCAATGACTCTGGTGGTGGTTTAGGAAAGTAACACACGTGTAATGACTCTGGTGGATCCATATTGTTTAGGAAAGGAACACACATGCAATGACTCAAGTGGTGGATTAGGAAAAGAACACACATACAATGAAACTGATGGATCAATGTGGTTTAGGAAAAGAACACACATGCAATGACTCTGGTGGATCCATGTGGTTTAGGAAAATAAGTCACATGCAATGAATCTGGTGGTGGTTTAGGAAAGTAACACACGTGCAATGACTCTGGTGGATCCATGTGGTTTAGGAAAGGAACACACATGCAATGTCTCTAGTGGTGGTTTAGGAAAAGAACACACATACAATGCAACTAATGGATCCATGTGGTTTAGGAAAAGAACACCACATGCAATGACTCTAGTGGATCCATGTGGTTTAGGAAAAGAACACACATGCAATGACTCTTATGGTGGTTTATGAAAAGAACACACATTCAATGACACTGGTGGATCCATGTTGTTTTGGAAAAGAACACACATGCAACGGCTCTAGTGGTGTCTTAGGAAAAGAACACACATGCAATGTCTCTTGAGGTGGTTTAGGAAAGGAACACACATGCAATGACTCTAGTGGATCCATGTGGTTTAGGAAAAGAACACATATGCAATGACTCTAGTGGATCAATGTGGATTAGGAAAGGAACACAAATGCAATGACTCTGGTGGATCCATGTGGTTTAGGAAAGGAACACACATGCAATGACTATCGTGGTGGTTTAGGAAAGGAAGACACATGCAATGACAAAAGTGGATCCATGTGGTTTACGAAAGTAACACACATACAATGACTCTGGTGGATCCATGTAGTTTAGGAAAGGAACACACATGCAATGACTATGGTGGATCCATGTGGTTTAGGAAAGCAACACACATGCAATGACTCTAGTGGTGGTTTGCGAAAAAAAGACACATGCAATGACTCTGGTGGTTTGGGAAAAGAACACACATGAAATGACTCTGGTGGATTCATGTGGTTTAGGAAGAGAACACAAATGCAATGACTCTGGTGGTGGTTTAGGAATGGAAGACACATGCAATGAATCTAGATGTGGTTTAGGAAAGGAATAGAAATGCAATGACACTAGTGTATCCATGTGGTTTAGGAAAGAACACACATGCAATGACTCTAGTGGTGGTTTAGGAAAAGAACACACATGCAATGACACTGGTGGATCCATGTGATCTAGGAAAAGAACACACATGCAATGACTCAAGTGGATCCATGTGGTTTAGGAAAAGAACACATATGCAATGACTCTGTGGATCAATGTGGTTTAGGAAAGGAACACACATGCAATGACTCTAGTGGATACTGTTGATTTAGGAAAGGAACACACATGCAATGACTCTCATGGTGGTTTAGGAAAGGAAGACAAATACAATGACACTAGTGGATCCATGTGGTTTAGGAAAGCAACACACATGCAATGACTCTGGTAGATCCATGTGGTTTAGGAAAGGAACACACATGCAATGACTCTAGTGGTGGTTTTGGAAAAGAAGACTAATGCAATGACTCTGGTGGTTTAGGAAAAGAACATACATGAAATGACTCTGGTGGATCTATGTGGTTTAGGAAGAGAACACACATGCAATGAATCTACTGGTGGTTTAGGAAAGGAAGACACATGCAATGACTCTGGATGTGGTTTAGGAAAGGAACACACATGCAATGACTCTGGTCGATCCTTGTAGTTTAGGAAAAGAACACACATGCAATGACTCTGGTGGATCCACGTGTTTTAGGAAAAGAACACACATGCAATGACACTCGTGGATCCATGCGATTTAGTAACAGAACACACATGCAATGACTCTGGTGGATCCATGTGGTTTAGGAAAAGAGGACACATGCAATGAGTCAGGTGGATCCATGCGGTTTAGGAAAAGAACACACATGCAATGACCCTAGTGGTGGTTTAGGAAAAGAACACACATGTAATGACACTGGTGGAGCCATGTGGTTTAGGAAAAGAACACACATGAAATTATTATGGTGGATCCATGTGGTTTAGGAAAAGAACACACATGCAATGACTCTGGTGGATCCATGTGGTTTTGCAAAATAAGACACATGAAATGACTCTGGTGGTAGTTTAGGAAAGTAACACACATGCAATGACTCTGGTGGATCCATATTGTTTAGGAAAGGAACACACATGCAATGGCTCAAGTGGTGGTTTAGGAAAAGAACACACATACAATGAAACTGATGGATCCATGTGGTTTAGGAAAAGAACACACATGCAATGACTCTGGTGGATCCATGTGGTTTAGGAAAATAAGAAACATGCAATGACTCTAGTGGTGGTTTAGGAAAGTAACACACGTCCAATGACTCTGGTGGATCCATATTGTTTAGGAAAGGAACACACATGCAATGACTCAAGTGTAGGTTTAGGAAAAGAACACACATACAATGAAACTGATGGATCCATGTGGTTTAGGAAAAGAACACACATGCAATGACTCTGGTGGATCCATGTGGTTTAGGAAAATAACACACATGCAATGACTCCAGTGGTGGTTTATGAAAAGAACACACATGCAATGACACTGGTGGATCCATGTTGTTTAGGAAAAGAACACACATGCAATGACTCTGGTGGTGGTTTAGGAAAGTAAGACACATGCAATGTCCCTTGAGGTGGTTTCGGAAAGGAACACACATGCAATGACTCTAGTGGATCCACGTGGTTTAGGAAAAGAACAAATATGCAATGACTCTTGGATCAATGTGGTTTAGGAAAGGAACACAAATGCAATGACTCTGGTGGATCCATGTGGTTTAGGAAAGGAACACACACGCAATGACTATCGTGGTGGTTTAGGATAGGAAGACAAATACAATGACAATAGTGGATCCATGTGGTTTACAAAAGCAACACACATGCAATGACTCTGGTGGATCCATGTGGTTTAGGAAAGGAACACACATGCAATGACTATGGTGGATCCATGTGCTTTAGGAAAGCTACGCATGCAATGACTCTAGTCGTGGTTTGCAAAAAAAAGACACATGCAATGACTCTGGTGGTTCAGGAAAAGAACACACATGAAATGACTCTGGTGGATCCATGTTGTTTAGGAAGAGAACACAAATGCAATGCTCTGGTGGTGGTTTAGGATTGGAAGACACATGCAATGAATCTGGATGTGGTTTAGGAAAGGAATAGAAATGCAATGACACTAGTGTAGCCATGTGGTTTAGGAAAAGAACACACATGCAATGACTCTAGAGGTGGTTTAGGAAAAGAACACACATGCAATGACACTGCTGGATCCATGTGGTCTAGGAAAAGAACACACATGCAATGACTCTAGTGGATCCATGTGGTTTAGGAAATGAACACATATGCAATGACTCTGGTGGATCCATGTAGTTTAGGAAAGGAACACACATGCAATGACTATGGTGGATCCATGTGGTTTAGGAAAGCAACACACATGCAATGACTCTAGCGGTGGTTTGCGAAAAAACACACATGCAATGACTCTGGTGGTGTAGGAAAAGAACACACATGAAATGACTCTGGTGGATCCATGTGGTTTAGGAAGAGAACACAAATGCAATGACTCTGGTGGTGGTTTAGGAATGGAAGACACATGCAATGAATCTAGATGTGGTTTAGGAAAGGAATAGAAATGCACTGACACTAGTGTATCCATGTGGTTTAGGAAAGAACACCCATGCAATGACTCTAGTGGTGGTTTAGGAAAAGAACACACATGCAATGACACTAGTGGATCCATGTGATCTAGGAAAAGAACACACATGCAATGACTCTAGTGGATCCACGTGGTTTAGGAAAAGAACAAATATGCAATGACTCTTGGATCAATATGGTTTAGGAAAGGAACACAAATGCAATGACTCTGGTGGATCCATGTGGTTTAGGAAAGGAACACACATGCAATGACTATCGTGGTGGTTTAGGATAGGAAGACAAATACAATGACAATAGTGGATCCATGTGGTTTACGAAAGCAACACACATGCAATGACTCTGGTGGATCCATGTGGTTTAGGAAAGGAACACACATGCAATGACTACGGTGGATCCATGTGGTTTAGGAAAGCAACGCACATGCAATGACTCTAGTCGTGGTTTGCGAAAAAAAGACACATGCAATGACTCTGGTGGTTCAGGAAAAGAACACACATGAAATGACTCTGGTGGATCCATGTTGTTTAGGAAGAGAACACAAATGCAATGACTCTGGTGGTGGTTTAGGAATGGAAGACACATGCGATGAATCTGGATGTGGTTTAGGAAAGGAATAGAAATGCAATGACACTAGTGTATCCATGTGGTTTAGGAAAAGAACACACATGAAATGACTCTAGTGGTGGTTTAGGAAAAGAACACACATGCAATGACACTGCTGGATCCATGTGGTCTAGGAAAAGAACACACATGCAATGAATCTAGTGGATCCATGTGGTTTAGGAAATGAACACATATGCAATGACTCTGGAGGATCAATGTGGTTTAGGAAAGGAACACACATGCAATGACTCTAATGGATACATGTGGTTTAGTAAAGCAACACACATGCAATGACTCTCATGGTGGTTTAGGAAAGGAAGACAAATACAATGACAATAGTGGATCCATGTGGTTTATGAAAGCAACACACATGCAATGACTCTGGTGGATCCATGTAGTTTAGGAAAGGAACACACATACAATGACTATGGTGGATCCATGTGGTTTAAGAAAGCAACACACATGCAATGACTCTAGTGGTGGTTTGCAAAAAAAACACATGCAATGACTCTGGTGGTTTAGGAAAAGAACACACATGAAATGACTCTAGTGGATCCATGTGGTTTAGGAAGAGAACACAAATGCAATGACTCTGGTGGTGGTTTAGGAATGGAAGACACATGCAATGAATCTAGATGTGGTTTAGGCAAGGAATAGAAATGCAATTACACTAGTGTATCCATGTGGTTTAGGAAAGAACACACATGCAATGAATCTAGTGGTGGTTTAGGAAAAGAACACACATGCAATGACACTAGTGGATCCATGTGATCTAGGAAAAGAACACACATGCAATGACTCTAGTGGATCCATGTGGTTTAGGAAAAGAACACATATGCAATGACTCTCGTGGATCAATGTGGTTTAGGAAAGGAACACACATGCAATGACTCTGGTGGATCCACGTGGTTTAGGAAAAGAACACACATGCAATGACACTGGTGGATCCATGCGATTCAGTAAAGGAACACACATGCAATGACTCTGGTGGATCCATGTGGTTTAGGAAAAGAGGACACATGCAATGAGTCATGTGGATCCATGCGGTTTAGGAAAAGAACACACATGCAATGTCTCTAGTGGTGGTTTAATAAAGGAACACACATGGAATGACTCTGGTGGATCCATGTGGTTTAGGAAAGGAACACACATGGAATGACTCTGGTGGATTCATGTGGTTTATGAAAGAAACACACATGCAATGACTCTAGTGGTGGTTTTGGAAAAGAAGACACATGCAATGACTCTGGTGGTTTAGGAAAAGAAACTACATGAAATGACTCTGGTGGATCCATGTGGTTTAGGAAGAGAACACACATGCAATGACTCTAATGGTGGTTTAGGAAAGGAAGACACATGCAATGACTCTGGATGTGGTTTAGGAAAGGAACACACATGCAATGACTCTGGTGGATCCTTGTAGTTTAGGAAAAGAACACAAATGCAATGACTCTGGTGGATCCACGTGGTTTAGGAAAAGAACACACATGCAATGACACTGGTGGATCCATGCGATTCAGTAAAGGAACACACATGCAATGACACTGGTGGATCCATGTGGTTTAGGAAAAGAGGACACATGCAATGAGTCAGGTGGATCCATGCGGTTTAGGAAAAAACACACATGCAATGTCTCTAGTGGTGGTTTAGGAAAAGAACACACATGTAATGACACTGGTGG
Organism: Avena insularis; assembly: GCA_023614405.1. NCBI lineage: Eukaryota > Viridiplantae > Streptophyta > Magnoliopsida > Poales > Poaceae > Avena > Avena insularis. The sequence goes on along the minus strand of CM042688.1, from coordinate 410,633,591 downwards.
AGCCATGTGGTTTAGGAAAAGAACACACATGAAATTATTATGGTGGATCTATGTGGTCTAGGAAAAGAACACACATGCAATGAGTCTGGTGGATCGATGTGGTTTAGGAAAATAAGACACATGCAATGACTCTGGTGGTGGTTTAGGAAAGTAACACACGTGCAATGACTCTGGTGGATCCATATTGTTTAGGAAAGGAACACACATGCAATGACTCAAGTGGTGGTTTAGGAAAAGAACACACATACAATGAAACTGATGGAGCCATGTGGTTTAGGAAAAGAACACACATGCAATGACTCTGGTGGATCCATGTGGTTTAGGAAAAGAACACACATGCAATGAATCTGGTGGATCCATGTGGTTTAGGAAAATAAGACACATGCAATGACTCTGGTGGTGGTTTAGGAAAGTAACACATGTGCAATGACTCTGGTGGATCCATATTGTTTAGGAAAGGAACACACATGCAATGACTCAAGTGGTGGTTTAGGAAAAGAACACACATACAATGAAACTGATGGATCCATGTTGTTTAGGAAAAGAACACACATGCAATGACTCTGGTGGATCCATGTGGTTTAGGAAAATAACACACATGCAATGACTCTAGTGGTTTTTTATGAAAAGAACACACATGCAATGACTCTGGGGGTGGTTTAGGAAAGGAAGACACATGCAATGTCCCTTGAGGTGGTTTCGGAAAGGAACACACATGCAATGACACTAGTTGATCCACGTGGTTTAGGAAAAGAACAAATATGCAATGACTCTTGGATCAATGTGGTTTTGGAAAGGAACACAAATGCAATGACTCTAGTGGATCCATGTGGTTAGGAAAGGAACACACATGCAATGACTATCGTGGTGGTTTAGGATAGGAAGACAAATACAATGACAATAGTGGATCCATGTGGTTTACGAAAGCAACACACATGCAATGACTCTGGTGGATCCATGTGGTTTAGGAAAGGAACACACATGCAATGACTATGGTGGATCCATGTGGTTTAGGAAAGCAACGCACATGCAATGAATCTCGTCGTGGTTTGCGAAAAAAGACACATGCAATGACTCTAGTGGTTCAGGAAAAGAACACACATGAAATGACTCTGGTGGATCCATGTTGTTTAGGAAGAGAACACAAATGCAATGACTCTGGTGGTGGTTTAGGAATGGAAGACACATGCAATGAATCTGGATGTGGTTTAGGAAAGGAATAGAAATGCAATGACACTAGTGTATCCATGTGGTTTAGGAAAAGAACACACATGCAATGACTCTAGTGGTGGTTTAGGAAAAGAACACACATGCAATGACACTGCTGGATCCATGTGGTCTAGGAAAAGAACACACATGCAATTACTCTAGTGGATCCATGTGGTTTAGGAAAAGAACACATATGCAATGACACTGGTGGATCCATGTGGTTTAGGAAAAGAACACACATGCAATGACACTGGTGGACCCATGTGGTTAAGGAAAGGAACACACATGCGATGAAACTTGTGGATCCATGTTGTTTAGGAAAGGAACAAACATGAAATGACTCTGGTGGATCAATGTGGTTTCGGAAAGGAACACACATGCAATGACACTAGTGGATACATGTGGTTTAAGAAAGGAACACACATGCAATGACTCTCATGGTGGTTTAGGAAAGGAAGACAAATACAATGACACGAGTGGATCCATGTGGTTTACGAAAGCAACACACATGCAATGACTCTGGTAGATCCATGTGGTTTAGGAAAGGAACACACATGAAATGACTCTAGTGGATCCATGTGGTTTAGGAAAGCAACACACATGCAATGACTCTAGTGGTGGTTTTGGAAAAGAAGACACATGCAATGACTCTGGTGGTTTAGGAAAAGAACATACATGAAATGACTCTGGTGGATCCATGTGGTTTAGGAAGAGATAACACATGCAATGACTCTAATGGTGGTTTAGGAAAGGAAGACACATGCAATGACTCTGGATGTGGTTTAGGAAAGGAACACACATGCAATGACTCTGGTGGATCCTTGTAGTTTAGGAAAAGAACACAGATGCAATGACTCTGGTGGATCCACGTGGTTTAGGAAAAGAACACACATGCAATGACACTGGTGGATCCATGCGATTCAGTAAAGGAACACACATGCAATGACTCTGGTGGATCCATGTGGTTTAGGAAAAGAGGACACATGCAATGAGTCAGGTGGATCCATGCGGTTTAGGAAAAGAACACACATGCAATGTATCTAGTGGTGGTTTAGGAAAAGAACACACATGTAATGACACTGGTGGAGCCATGTGGTTTAGGAAAAGAACACACATGAAATTATTATGGTGGATCCATGTGGTCTAGGAAAAGAACACACATGCAATGAGTCTGGTGGATCGATGTGGTTTAGGAAAATAAGACACATGCAATGACTCTGGTGGTGGTTTAGGAAAGTAACACATGTGCAATGACTCTGGTGGATCCATATTTTTTAGGAAAGGAACACACATACAATGAAACTGATGGATCCATGTGGTTTAGGAAAAGAACACACATGCAATGACTCTGGTGGATCCATGTGGTTTAGGAAAATAACACACATGCAATGACTCTAGTGGTGGTTTATGAAAAGAACACACATGCAATGACACTGGTGGATCCATGTTGTTTAGGAAAAGAACACACCTGCAATGACTCTGGTGGTGGTTTAGGAAAGGAAGACACATGAAATGTCCCTTGAGGTGGTTTCGGAAAGGAACACACATGCAATGACTCTAGTGGATCCACGTGGTTTAGGAAAAGAACAAATATGCCATGACTCTTGGATCAATGTGCTTTAGGAAAGGAACACAAATGCAATGACTCTGGTGGATCCATGTGGTTTAGGAAAGGAACACACATGCAATGACTATCGTGGTGGTTTAGGATAGGAAGACAAATACAATGACAATAGTGGATCCATGTGGTTTACGAAAGCAACACACATGCAATGACTCTGGTGGATCCATGTGGTTTAGGAAAGGAACACACATGCAATGACTATGGTGGATCCATGTGGTTTAGGAAAGCAACGCACATGCAATGACTCTCATCATGGTTTGCAAAAAAAAGACACATGCAATGACTCTGGTGGTTCAGGAAAAGAACACACATGAAATGACTCTGGTGGATCCATGTTGGTTAGGAAGAGAACACAAATGCAATGACTCTGGTGGTGGTTTAGGAATGGAAGACACATGCAATGAATCTGGATGTGGTTTAGGAAAGGAATAGAAATGCAATGACACTAGTGTATCCATGTGGTTTAGGAAAAGAACACACATGCAATGACTCTAGTGGTGGTTTAGGAAAAGAACACACATGCAATGACACTGCTGGATCCATGTGGTCTAGGAAAAGAACACACATGCAATTACTCTAGTGGATCCATGTGGTTTAGGAAAAGAACACATATGCAATGACACTGGTGGATCCATGTGGTTTAGGAAAAGAACACACATGTAATGACACTGGTGGATCCATGTGGTTAAGGAAAGGAACACACATGCAATGAAACTTGTGGATCCATGTGGTTTAGGAAAGGAACAAACATGAAATGACTCTGGTGGATCAATGTGGTTTAGGAAAGGAACACACATGCAATGACTCTAGTGGATACATGTGGTTTAAGAAAGGAACACACATGCAATGACTCTCATGGTGGTTTAGGAAAGGAAGACAAATACAATGACACGAGTGGATCCATGTGGTTTACGAAAGCAACACACATGCAATGACTCTGGTAGATCCATGTGGTTTAGGAAAGGAACACACATGGAATGACTCTAGTGGATCCATGTGGTTTAGGAAAGCAACACACATGCAATGACTCTAGTGGTGGTTTTGGAAAAGAAGACACATGCAATGACTCTGGTGGTTTAGGAAAAGAACATACATGAAATGACTCTGGTGGATCCATGTGGTTTAGGAAGAGAACACACATGCAATGACTCTAATGGTGGTTTAGGAAAGGAAGACACATGCAATGACTCTGGATGTGGTTTAGGAAAGGAACACACATGCAATGACTCTGGTGGATCCTTGTAGTTTAGGAAAAGAACACACATGCAATGACTCTGGTGGATCCACGTGGTTTAGGAAAAGAACACACATGCAATGACACTGGTGGATCCATGCGATTCAGTAAAGGAACACATATGCAATGACTCTGGTGGATCCATGTGGTTTAGGAAAAGAGGACACATGCAATGAGTCAGGTGGATCCATGCGGTTTAGGAAAAGAACACACATGCAATGTCTCTAGTGGTGGTTTAGGAAAAGAACACACATGTAATGACACTGGTGGAGCCATGTGGTTTAGGAAAAGAACACACATGAAATTATTATGGTGGATCCATGTGGTTTAGGAAAAGAACACACATGCAATGACACTGGTGGATCCATGTTGTTTAGGAAAAGAACACACATGCAATGACTCTGGTGGTGGTTTAGGAAAGGAAGACACATGCAATGTCCCTTGAGGTGGTTTCGGAAAGGAACACATATGCAATGACTCTAGTTGATCCACGTGGTTTAGGAAAGGAACAAATATGCAATGACTCTTGGATCAATGTGGTTTAGGAAAGGAACACAAATGCAATGACTCTAGTGGATCCATGTGGTTTAGGAAAGGAACACACATGGAATGACTCTGGTGGATCCATGTGGTTTACGAAAGCAACACACATGCAATGACTCTTGTGGTGGTTTTGGAAAAGAAGACACATGCAATCACTCTGGTGGTTTAGGAAAAGAACATACATGAAATGACTCTGGTGGATCCATGTGGTTTAGGAAGAGAACACACATGCAATGACTCTAGTGGTGGTTTAGGAAAGGAAGACACATTCAATGACTCTGGATGTGGTTTAGGAAAGGAACACACATGCAATGACTCTGGTGGATCCTTGTAGTTTAGGAAAAGAACACACATGCAATGACTCTGGTGGATCCACGTGGTTTAGGAAAAGAACACACATGCAATGAAACTAGTGGATCCATGCGATTTAGTAAATGAACACACATGCAATGACTCTGGTGGATCCATGTGGTTTAGGAAAAGAGGACACATCCAATGAGTCAGGTGGATCCATGCGGTTTAGGAAAAGAACACACATGCAATGACTCTAGTGGTGGTTTAGGAAAAGAACACACATGTAATGACACTGGTGGAGCCATGTGGTTATAGCAAAGAACACACATGAAATTATTATGGTGGATCCATGTGGTTTAGGAAAAAAACACACATGCATTAACTCTGGTGGATACATGTGGTTTAGGAAAATAAGACACATGCAATGACTCTGGTGGTGGTTTAGGAAAGTAACACACGTGCAATGACTCTGGTGGATCTATATTGTTTAGGAAAGGAACACACATGCAATGACTCAAGTTGTGGTTTAGGAAAAGAACACACATACAATGAAACTGATGGATCCATGTGGTTTAGGGAAAGAACACACATGCAATGACACTGGTGGATCCATGTGGTTTAGGAAAATAACACACATGCAATGACTCTAGTGGTGGTTTATGAAAAGAACACACATGCAATGACACTGGTGGATCCATGTTGTTTAGGAAAAGAACACACATGCAATAACTGTGGTGGTAGTTTAGGAAAGGAAGACACATGCAATGTCCCTTGAGGTGGTTTTGGAAAGGAACACACATGCAATGACTCTGGTGGATCCATGTGGTTTAGGAAAGGAACACACATGCAATGACTATGGTGGATCCATGTGGTTTAGGAAAGAAACGCACATGCAATGACTCTAGTCGTGGTTTGCGAAAAAAAGACACATGCAATGACTCTGGTGGTTCAGGAAAAGAACACACATGAAATGACTCTGGTGGATCCATGTTGTTTAGGAAGAGAACACAAATGCAATGACACTGGTGGTGGTTTAGGAATGGAAGACACATGCAATGAATCTGGATGTGGTTTAGGAAAGGAATAGAAATGCAATGACACTAGTGTATCCATGTGGTTTAGGAAAATAACACACATGCAATGACTCTAGTCGTGGTTTAGGAAAAGAACACACATGCAATGACATTGCTGGATCCATGTGGTCTAGGAAAAGAACACACATGCAATGATTCTAGTGGATCCATGTGGTTTAGGAAATGAACACATATGCAATGACTCTGGTGGATCAATGTGTTTTAGGAAAGGAACACACATGCAATGACTCTAGTGGATACATGTGGCTTAGGAAAGGAACACACATGCAATGACTATGGTGGATCCATGTGGTTTAGGAAAGCAACACACATGCAACGACTCTATTGGTGGTTTTGGAAAATAAGACACATGCAATGAGTCTGGTGGTTTAGGAAAAGAACCTACATGAAATGACTCTGGGTGATCCATGTGGTTTAGGAAGAGAACACACATGCAATGACTCTAGTGGTGGTTTAGGAAAGGAAGACACATGCAACGACTCTGGATGTGGTTTAGTAAAGGAACACACATGCAATTACTCTGGTGGATCCTTGTAGTTTAGGAAAAGAACACACATGCAATGACTCTGGTGGATCAATGTGGTTTAGGAAAGGAACACACATGCAATGACTCTAGTGATGGTTTGGGAAAAGAACACACATGCAATGACACTGGTGCATCCATGTGGTTTAGGAAATGAACACACATGCAATGACTCTGGTGGTGGTTTAGGAAAGGAAGACACATGCAATGACCCCGGAGGTGGTTTAGGAAAGGAACACACATGAAATGACTCTACTGGATCCATGTGGTTTAGGAAAAGAACACATATGCAATGAGTCTGGTGGATCAATGTGGTTTAGGAAAGTAACACACATGCAATGACTCTGGTGGATCGATGTGGTTTAGGAAAAGAACACACATGCAATGATTCTTATGGTCGTTTAGGAAATGAAGACACATGCAATTACACTGGTGGATCCATGTGGTTTAGTAAGAGAACACATATGCAATGGCTCTAGTGGTGGTTTAGGAAAAAACACACATGCAAAGACACTTGTGGATCCATGTGGTTTAGGTAAAGAACACACATGCAATGATTCTGGTGGTGGTTTAGGAAAGGAAGACACATGCAATGATTCTTGATGTGGTTTAAGAAAGGAACACACATGTAATGACTCTGGTGGTTCCATGTGGTTTAGGAAAAGAACATACATGCAATGACACTGGTGGATCCATGTGGTTTAGGAAAGGAACATACATGCAATGAATCTGCTGGTTTAGAAAAGAACACACATGAAATGACTCTTGTAGTGGTTTAGTAAAAGAACACACATGCAATGACTCTAGTTGTGGTTTAGGAAAAGAAGACACGTGCAATGACACTGGTGGATCCATGCGATTTAGTAAAGGAACACACATGCAATGACTCTGGTGGATCCTTGTGGTTTAGGAAAAGAAGGCACATGCAATGAGTTAGGTGGATCCATGTGGTTTCGGAAAAGAACAGACATGCAATGACTCTAGTGGTGGTTTAGGAAAAGAACACACATGTAATGACACTGGTGGATCCATGTGGTTTAGGAAAAGAACACACATGAAATTATTATGGTGGATCCATGTGGTTTAGGAAAAGAACACACATGCAATGACTTTGGTGGATCCATGTGGTTTAGGAAAATAAGACACATGCAATGACTCTGATGGTGGTTTAGGAAAGGAACACATGTGCAATGACTCTGGTGGATCCATGTGGTTTAGGAAAGGAACACACATGCAATGACTCAAGTGGTGGTTTAGGAAAAGAACACACATACAATGACACTGTTGGATCCATGTGGTTTAGGAAAAGAACACACATGCAATGACTCAGGTGGATCCATGTGGTTTAGGAAAAGAAGACACATGCAATGACTCTAGTGGTGGTTTATGAAAAGAACACACATGCAATGACACTGGTGGATCCATGTTGTTTAGGAAAAGAACACGCATGCAATGACTCTGGTGGTGGTTTAGGAAAGGAAGACAATTGCAATGTCTCTTGAGGTGGTTTAGGAAAGGAACACACATGCAATGACTCTAGTGGATCCATGTTGTTTAGGAAAAGAACACATATGCAATGACTCTGGTGGTTATCAATGTGGTTTTGGAAAGGAACACACATGCAAAGACTCTGGTGGATCCATGCGGTTTAGGAAAGCAGACACATGCAATGACTATCATGGTGGTTTAGGAAAGGAAGACAAATACAATGACAATAGTGGATCCATGTGGTTTACGAAAGCAACACACATGCAATGACTCTGGTGGATCCATGTGGTTTAGGAAAGGAACACACATGCTATGACTCTGGTGGATATATGTGGTTTAGGAAAGCAACTCACATGCAATGACTCTAGTGGTGGTTTGGGAAAAGAAGACACATGCAATGACTCTGGTGGTTTAGGAAAAGAACACACATGAAATGACTCTGGTGGATCCAGGTGGTTTAGGAAGAGAACACAAATGCAATGACTCTGGTGGTGGTTTAGGAATGGAAGACACATGCAATGAATCTGGATGTGGTTTAGGAAAGGAATAGAAATGCAATGACACTGGTGGATGCATGTGGTTTAGGAAAAGAACACACATCCAATGACTCTAGTGGTGGCTTAGGAAAAGAACACACATGTAATGACACTGGTGGATCCATGATGTTTAGGAAAAGAACACGCATGCAATGACACTGGTGGATCCATGTGGTTAAGGAAAGGAACAGACATGCAATGAAACTTGTGGATCCATGTGGTTTAGGAAAGGAACAAACATGCAATGACTCTGGTGGATCCATGTGGTTTAGGAAAGGAAGACACATGCAATGACTCTGGTGGATCCATGTGGTTTAGGAAAGGAACACACATGCAATGACTCTGGTGGATCCATGTGGTTTAGGAAAGGAACACACATGCAATGAAACGGGTGGATCCATGCGATTCAGTAAAGGAACACACATGCAATTACTCTAGTGGTGGTTTGGGAAAAGAAGACACATGCAATGACTCCGGAGGTGGTTTAGGAAAGGAACACACATGCAATGACTCTAGTGGATCCATGTGGTTTAGGAAAAGAACACATATGCAATGAGTCTGGTGGATCAATGTGGTTTAGGAAAGTAACACACATGCAATGACTCTGGTGGATCCATGTGGTTTAGGAAAAGAACACACATGCAATGAATCTTATGGTGGTTTAGGAAAGGAAGACACATGCAATGACACTAGTAGATCCATGTGGTTTAGTACGAGAACACATATGCAATGGCTCTAGTGGTGGTTTAGGAAAAAAACACATGAAAAGACACTGGTGGTGGTTTAGGAAAGGACGACAGATGCAATGACTCTTGATGTGGTTTAAGAAAGGAACACACATGCAATGACTTTGGTGGTTCCATGTGGTTTAGGAAAAGAACAGACATGCAATGACACTGGTGGATCCATGTGGTTTAGGAAAGGAACATACATGCAATGAATCTGGTGGTTTATGAAAAGAACACACATGAAATGACTCTTGTAGTGGTTTAGTAAAAGAACACACATGCAATGACTCTAGTTGTGGTTTAGGAAAAGAAGGCACATGCAATGACACTGGTGGATCCATGCGATTTAGTAAAGTAACACACATGCAATTACTCTGGTGGATCCATGTGGTTTAGGAAAAGAAGACACAGGCAATGAGTTAGGTGGATCCATGTGGTTTAGGAAAATAACACACATGCAATGACTCTAGTGGTGGTTTAGGAAAAGAACACACATGAAATATTATGGTGGATCCATGTGGTTTAGGAAAATAACACACATGCAATGACTGTGGTGGATCCATGTGATTTAGGAAAATAAGACAAATGCAATGACTCTGGTGGTGGTTTAGAAAAGGAACACACGTGCAATGACTCTGGTGGATCCATGTGGTTTAGGAAAGGAACACACATGCAATGACTCAAGTGGTGGTTTAGGAAAAGAACACATATACAATGACACTGATGGATCCATGTGGTTTAGGAAAAGAATAGACATGCAATGATTATGGTGGATCCATGTGGTTTAGGAAAAGAACACGCATGCAATGACTCTAGTGGTGGTTTATGAAAAGAACACACATGCAATGACACTGGTGGATCCATGTTGTTTAGGAAAATAACACACATGCAATCACTCTGGTGGTGGTTTAGGAAAGGAAGGCACATGCAATGTCTCTTGAGGTGGTTTAGGAAAGAAACATACATGCAATGACTCTAGTCGATCCATGTTGTTTAGGAAAAGAACACATATGCAATGACTCTGGTGGATCAATGTGGTTTTGGAAAGAAACACACCTGCAAAGACTCTGGTGGATCCATGTGGTTTAGAAAAGGAACACACATGCAATGACTATCGTGGTGGTTTAGGAAAGGAAGACAAATACAATAACAATAGTGGATCCATGTGGTTTACGAAAGCAACACACATGCAATGACTCTGGTGGATCCATGTGGTTTAGGAAAGGAACACACATGCAATGACTCTGGTGGATCCATGTGGTTTAGGAAAGCAACGCACATGCAATGACTCTAGTGGTGGTTTGGGAAAAGAAGACACATGCAATGACTCTGGTGGTTTAGGAAATGAACACACATGAAATGAGTATTGTGGATCCAGGTGGTTTAGGAAGAGAACGCAAATGCAATGACTCTAGTGGTGGTTTAGGAATGGAAGACACATGCAATGAATCTGGATGTGGTTTAGGAAAGGAATAGAAATGCAATGACACTGGTGGATCTATGTGGTTTAGGAAAAGAACACAGATGCAATGACTCTAGTGGTAGTTTAGGAAAAGAACACACATGTAATGACACTGGTGGATCCATGTGGTTTAGGAAAAGAACACACATGCAATGACACTGGTGGATCCATGTGGTTAAGGAAAGGAACACACATGCAATGAAACTTCTGGATCCATGTGGTTTAGGAAAGGAACAAACATACAATGACTCTGGTGGATCCATGTGGTTTAGGAAAGGAACACACATGCAATGACTCTAGTGGTTCCATGTGGTTTAGCAAAGGAACACAGATGCAATGACTCTGGTGGATCCATGTGGTTTAGGAAAGGAACACACATGCAATGACTCTGGTGGATCCATGTGGTTTAGGATATGAATACACATGCAATTACTCTGGTGGTGGTTTTGGAAAAGAAGATACATGGAACGACTCTAGTGGTGGTTTAGAAAAAAACACATAAAATGACTCTAGTGGATCTATCTAGTTTAGGAAAACAACACACATGCAATGACACTGGTGGTGTTTAGGAAAGGAAGACACATGCAATCATACTGGTGGACCCATGTGGTTTAGAAAAGAACACACATGCAATGACTCTAGTGGTGGTTTAGGAAAATAACACACATGCAATGACACTGGTGGATCAATGTGGTTTTGGTAAAGAACACACATGCAATGACTCTAGTTGTGGTTTAGGAAAGGAAGACGCGGGCAATGACTCTGGATGTGGTTTAGGAAAGGAACACACATGCAATGACTCTGGTGGATCCATGTGGTTTAGGAAAAGAAGACGCGGGCAATGACTCTGGATGTGGTTTAGGAAAGGAACACACATGCAATGACTCTTGTGGATCCATGTGATTTAGGAAAAGAACACACATTCAATGACACTGGTGGATCCATGTGGTTTAGGAAAGGAACACACATGCAATGACACTGGTGGATCCATGTGGTTTAGGAAAGGAACACACATCTAGTGACTCTGGTGGATCCATATGGTTTAGGAACAGAACACACATGCAATGACTCTGGTGGATCCATGTGGTTTAACAAAATAACACACATGCAATGAATCTAGTGGTGGTTTAGGAAAATCACTCACATGTAATGAGTATAGTGGTGGTTTAGGAAAATAAGACACATGCAATGACACTAGTGGATCCATGTGGTTTAGGACAAGAACTCATATGAAATGACTCTGATGGATCAATGTGGTTTAGGAAAGGAACACACATGAAATGACTCTAGTGGATCTATCTAGTTTAGGAAAAGAACACATATGCAATGACTGGTGGTGGTTTAGGAAAGGAAGACACATGCAATCACACTTGTGGATCCATGTGGTTTAGAAAAGAACACACATGCAATGACTCTAGTGGTGGTTTAGGAAAATAACACACTTGCAATGACACTGGTGGATCAATGTGGTTTTGGTAAAGAACACACATGCAATGACTCTAGTGGTGGTTTAGGAAAGGAAGACACATGCAATGACTCTGGATGTGGTTTAGGAAAGGAACACACATGTAATGACTCTGGTGGATCCATGTGGTTTAGGAAAAGAAGACGCGGGCAATGACTCTGGATGTGGTTTAGGAAAGGAACACACATGCAATGACTCTTGTGGATCCATGTGATTTAGGAAAAGAACACACATTCAATGACACTGGTGGATCCATGTGGTTTAGGAAAGGAACACACATGCAATGACACTGGTGGATCCATGTGGTTTAGGAAAGGAACACACATCTAGTGACTCTGGTGGATCCATATGGTTTAGGAACAGAACACACATGCAATGACTCTGGTGGATCCATGTGGTTTAACAAAATAACACAGATGCAATGAATCTAGTGGTGGTTTAGGAAAATCACTCACATGTAATGAGTATAGTGGTGGTTTAGGAAAAGAAGACACATGCAATGACACTAGTGGATCCATGTGGTTTAGGACAAGAACTCATATGAAATGACTCTGATGGATCAATGTTGTTTAGGAAAGGAACACACATGAAATGACTCTAGTGGATCTATCTAGTTTAGGAAAAGAACAGACATGCAATGACTCTGGTGGTGGTTTAGGAAAGGAAGACACATGCAATCACACTGGTGGATCCATGTGGTTTAGAAAAGAACACACATGCAATGACTCTAGTGGTGGTTTAGGAAAATAACACACTTGCAATGACACTGGTGGATCAATGTGGTTTTGGTAAAGAACACACATGCAATGACTCTAGTGGTGGTTTAGGAAAGGAAGACACATGCAATGACTCTGGATGTGGTTTAGGAAAGGAACACACATGTAATGACTCTGGTGGATCCATGTGGTTTAGGAAAAGAAGACGCGGGCAATGACTCTAGATGTGGTTTAGGAAAGGAACACACATGCAATGACTCTTGTGGATCCATGTGATTTAGGAAAAGAACACGCATTCAATGACACTGGTGGATCCATGTGGTTTAGGAAAGGAACACACATGCAATGACACTGGTGGATCCATGTGGTTTAGGAAAGGAAGACACATCTAGTGACTCTGGTGGATCCATATGGTTTAGGAACAGAACACACATGCAATGACTCTGGTGGATCCATGTGTCGGAGGCTGCACAAGAAGCCATATGGCATGGTTCCTAGTGCGTTGGACCCGATGGCCATCTACGGTGACAACACAGGTGCCATAGCTAATGCACAGGAGCCAATGTCACATAGCAAGCTGAAGCACATCAAGCTACGTTTCCATGCTATTCGCGAGTATGTCCGAGATGGTGAAATAAAGATTTGCAAAGTACACACTGATCTGAATGTGGCAGATCCGTTGACTAAACCTCTCCCTAGAGCAAAGCATGACCAACACCAGAATGCCATGGGTGTTAGGTATATTACCATGTAATCTAGATTATTGACTCTAGTGCAAGTGGGAGACTGTTGGAGATATGCCCAAGAGGCAATAATAAAAGTGGTTATTATTATATCTTTGTGTTTATGATGAATGTTTGCATCCCATGCTATACTTGTATTATAAGGAAACACTGATACATGTGTGTTTTGTAAACATAAAAGAGTCCCTAGTAAGCCTCTTGTTGAACTAGCTTGTTGATTAATTGATGATCATGGTTTCCTGATCATGGACATTGGATGTCATTAATAACAAGGTTATATCATTAGGAGAATGATGTGATGGACACACACCCATAGTAAGCATAGCATAAGATCAAGTCATTAAGTTCGTATTGCTACAAGCTTTCAAATGCATAGTAACCTAATCCTTCGACCATGAGGTTATGTTAATCACCATCACCGGATGGGTACTTTGATGACATCAAACACCGCTTCGTAACTGGGTGGTTATAAAGGTGTCATTGGGTATTCTGAAAGTATGTGTTGAAGCGCATGGACCAAGATTGGGATTTGTCCATCCATATGACGGATAGATATGCTCTGGGCCCTCTCGGTGGAATGTCATCTAGTTAGCTTGCAAGCATGTGACTAGGTCACAAGGGATGACATAACATGCAACGAGTAAAGAGTACTTATCAGTAACGAGGTAGAACTAGGTATGGAGATACCGACGATCAAACCTCGGATAAGTAGAGTATCGCGTGACAAAGGGAATTGGTTTTGTATGTTAATGGTTCTATCGATCACGAAGTGATCGTTGAGTATGTGGGAGCCATTATGGATCTCCAGATCCCGCTGATGGTTATTGATCGGAGAGGTGTCTTCATCATGTCTGCATATTCACGAACCGTAGGGTGACACACTTAAGGTTCAAAGTTGTTTTAAGTAGATATGGAACATGCGTTGGAGACCGAATGTTGTTCGGAGTCTCGGATTGGATCCAGGACATCACGTGGAGATCCGGAATTGTCCGGAGAATAAGATACATATAATAGAGATCATTTACTAAGTTAGGAAATGTTCTGGAGTATTTATCTGGGGATTCTATAAGGTTTCGGAATGTTCCGGAAGGTTCTAGAAGATTTTTTGAAGTTTACTTGAAAACCAAGAAAGGATAAAGGGAAACTTAAAGGGTAAGTAAAGGAAACTTGGGGGGAAGGACTCTCCCCCCAAGCTCCCTTGTGCGCCGGCCCTAGGGGTGGGCCTAGGGGTTGGAACCCTAGGCCGCACCCCTCCCTCTATATATAGAGGGGTGGAGGCGCCACCCCCCTTGGCCCTCTCCCACTCAAAACCCTAGATGCCTCTCTCCTCCTCCTTCCATCTGCTCTGGCTTAGGCGAAGCCCTGCAGAATTCTCTACTCCACCACCACCACCACGCCGTCATGCTGCTGGGATTTCGTGGAGAGATCTACTACCTCCGCTGCTCACTGGAACGGGGTGAGGAAGGTCTGCTTCGACTCCCGCACGCAGACCGATCATGAAGGCAGCTGCCGGGCGCCGAAGGATCATCTACTCGATCTTGAGATCGGCAAGTGATCGTCTACATCAACCACGAGATCTGATCTCGCACAAGGCTTTCGAATCTACAAGGGTTAGTACAGATCTATCTCGTTGCACATGTCTAATAGATTATGTAACTACCTCGGTGAATTACGCTGCTAGTTGCAAGCCTGGATGAGCGGGAATGGTTGAAATAGTACGGTGGGGCCCAAATGCCACTCACTGGTAGACCTTCCGGCCGTCCCAACCATTTCCACGCATCGAGACAAGAACGGGCGGCGTAATCGGCAGGCGAAGGGATCAACTACATACACAAATGAGTATGTATGCAAGCCACCATACAACAGTACATCAAGAGCCATTCCATCTAAAAAGAAAGGAAAAATAGCAACACCATACGGCAAGATCCAAATATCCTAGATAGATATAATAGTTTAGGATATCTCCTCATACATCAATCAACAGAGTATCAAGCGGAAGCGGAAGACAAAATCCGAGTACGGATAAGAAGCAAATCGGCATAAGATGCCCCATAAATAAGCAGATCCCGCCCACAGATATCACGGATCCCCGTTCCCGGAATCTCTACACCGAATGAGCGTTGCCCACATCGTTCGTCTCTTCCACCCAGTATCCATATTGCGAGGGTACCTGTTCATCTGAACCAATAATTTATCGTGTGAGACCCTAGGGGTACTCAGCAAGTCTTTATGCCTCTAAAGGGGACACAACCTGGGGTGACGCAATTACAGTGAAAGATAAACCCTAACAGTTCTATAGATACTCGCTAACCATCCGCCTAACCGTAGATGAAGCGGATGTCCGTGAATTAAGAACAACAGTTATAACGGTAATCTTAACAGATCCATCCTCCTCCTCGCTTACCGACGAGGAAGCGGACGAACAACCCCCCCATCCGTTGGCAGTTTTATTATCCATTCCATGAGTATTGCACCAATTACTAGTCAGATACCTAGTCTAGTCAAATTAAAAGCGGTACTTTAGTTATACTTGTCTATGATCGAGAAACTGTGCTCCAAGTCGTCCATAACCACGGACACGGCTTTCAGAAAGTTTTACCCTGCAGGGGTGCACAAATAGCAACACACACTCGATATGCCTCGGAAAAACCAAATCAAAACCCAACGAGGCAGTCACGACAAAGCAATCACAGGATTCAGAAATATTTCAGGGGGCCACCCATTGAGCTACCCGCAACGAAGTTAGCTGACTCCGAGACGGCCTCAAGGTTTAGGAGCCGTCAAACGACTAGGAACCCGAAAGTGTGGCTGGGCTTGTCGACATAAAACGGGTCACGGCCCTAAATAAAGACAAAGGTGCATTACCTCGCACAATCTTAAATTAAAGCAGTAAAGCATGGAATAAGTACAGGATAGTAAATAAATCCTCAAACTAGTTTGTGGCCCCAAGAAATAAGAATGAATCAAGCTCTGACTCAGGGGGGTTCATAAGCCTCCCGGATGTGGATAGCGCGAATATTCAAGGAACAGGAATCAAGTACTCGGGGGCCTACGGGACACAAGTGAGCCTGAAAAACCAAATAGCGAATATGGCTCACCGATGCCACTTTCATTAGTTATCCCATTACTACTCAGGTTAAGTTGTTTAGGTACCTCATTATCCATCAGACACTCACATACCCTACTCATGCTGTTCTACGACTCGCATGGCTCAAACAACTCCCGCAAAGAATGGCTCATGGGATGGAGGACCAAGCTTCGGTGGGGTTTAAAAGTAAAGGCTATGCAATACTTGGGATTCAATTTAATGCAATCGCGACTCAATGATGAAAGAGTAAGATAGAGGCAATAGGTACTATATGTATGCAAGCATGTGGTAGTGCTTGCCTGGCAGCTCAGTTGAAGCAAAGGATGGATCTGGGTAGTGCTCCTGGTTCTCTTGATATATCCCACCAGCGTCTATTCGAAGAAGAACCAAACAAACAAGGCCAACATAAATAAAGTGCACAAGCATATGATTAAAATGCCTCAAGCAAACAATCATGCCATGATGAATGATGCACAATTTGCATGGCATTAACGTAGCATGGCATGGGTGAGGTGTGGAATACAATAATAAAGCATTTAATTGAGTTTTGGTCCCATTTTATTTCCATTTTAGTTGCTGTCCACATTATATTTATATGATGCATGCTTCAAAACAAACCAAGGAATGCATAAACAGAAAGTTCTCGTCGAGCTAATCGTTTTAGACATATTGTTTATTAAATTTGGAGTTATAAATCAAAAGTTATTAATTAACTAAGATAAAAGGGCAAACTATTGTAATTTAAATAAACTTGGAATTTTAAATGTTCAAAATATATTTTGGATTGCATATTTGAATTCCTCACATTTTTCTGATTTGAAAACATATATTATTTGTATTATTTGGATTTATATTTCAAAAGTTATTTAAAAACAGAATTTAAATTGAATTTGAATTAATTTGAAAAAGATTTGAATTTAAACAGATAGACTGAAATACTTTTTATACTCAGTCTAATCTAGCCACAGACGCTTACAGGTGGGGCCAGGCTGACTGGGTGTCCACGCTTGTATGACGTTTACACATGACCGTTTCTAGCCCAGAGGATGACAGGTGGGGCTAGCTGGCTCGGGCCCAGGCGTCAGCGATCGAACGCGCGGGGACTGCGGGTTGAGGCTGAGGTTATGCGGGGGGGTTCTCTGCAAGATTGTCTGGGTGGCTGTCTGGTGGGCCAAAGGGTACCGCGGGTTGATGCATAAAGAAAGGCAGGGGGTTTTCGGCAAAACGTCGCGGCCGTACTGTAGATCTTCCTCTGAATCTGTCTGTCGACAGATCGGTGCGCAGCAGCGGCACGCGAGGCTCGAACTCAGGATCTGGGCGCTACCGGGTGGCTAACCAGTCTTGCTAGCGGAGTTGGTGCTAGGAGGGCGACGGACCTAGCTAGGGCTTCTGTGGCCTTGAGGAAGCGGCAGACATAGCGGCGGCAATGAGGGCGCCGACGGAAAATCCGCGAGGCTGAGCGAAGTCGGCACGACGAGGATGTCTGGGGGGTTGAGTAGCTCACCGAGAGTGCGTTGGTGGCGTTGGATTGGGTCGGGGCGCTGGCGATCGACGGCAGCCTTGACGGACGGAGCTAGGGTTTCGTCTGGCAAGATCGGCTGGTTCTGGTACTCCTCCTTCTCGCTGGCGTCTACTGGACGTTGCAGGGGAGCCTCCTCGATCTTCCTCGACACCTAGCGCGTCACGCCGCCGGCTGGTTTGAGTAAGGGCGGTGGAGGCCGAGGGTTTTCCGGCGAGGGGGTAGACGGTGGTGGAGGAGAGGGGAGGGCAGGCGTCCTTGGGGTGGATCTGGGATGGTCTCAGGCGGAGAGGCGAGAGATAAGCGAGAGGAGGAGGCTGCCGTGGGGAGTGGGTGGATGAAAAGGTGGCTCGCACCTTTCTCTCTCCTCACGTGCTCTGGTCGGGCGGGAGGCAGGGCGGGGCGAGGGGCCGGTAGATGGGGACGTCCAGGTGGGGGAGGGTGAGGCCAGGAGGGAGGCTCGGGGTGGAGGGGCCCGTGGGGCATAGAGAGAAAAGAGAGAGGAGGAGCTCGGGTGGGGGCTAGGGTAGGAGCTAGGTTAGGGTTTAGGTTTGGTGGGTAGCTAGGTGGCCAGGGTGGCCAAGCCAGGTAGGTCATGGTGGGGTGGCTCGGCTAGAGAGAGGAGATAAGAGGGAGGTTACTTAGGGTTTGGTGTAGATTAGGTGTAGATTAGGGTTTAGGTTTAGATGGGGTATGGGTATGGTGATGATGGAGTAGGTTTAGATGAGAGAGAGAGGAGGGTGAGGTTTATTGTTTTGTCAAGCTCAAGCAAGATCAAGCAAAGAGCAAGCAAGAACTAGACAAGGAAAAGAGAGGGTGAGGATTAAGCAAGATCACACTAGATCCCACCAAGAGAAGGGGAAGATAGAGATGCTCCCCTCAAACAAATAAAATCCAAAAGGCAAGCAAAAAGGTGGTACTTGCATGGGCCATGCAAAAATATTCAATGCCATGTGTATTTTGTGAGAACAATAATATTAACATGGCATTATTATTATGCATTCCAAAAATTGGAATAAAGGCCAAGCAAAAAGAATTAACAAGGATGTCCCATGTGGAGTAGATGGAGATGACCATTTTGATATACAATGGGACTTGCTAGTGTGTATATGCCACTAGGTAGTTAATAAGCCCACAAAATATTCCAACATGATGATCACCCCCAAAACAACACATATGAGAGCTAGAAATAGGGTTCCACCCACAAGGCATGCAAAGGTGGCCATGTGGCTCTCATATATCAATGAGGTAAAACAACATGATGCCAAGATGAGAGCATGTGGAAAGAATTGGATCCATCCCAACCCACATGAGCTAGAAGTAAAACCAGTAAAGTGCAAAGCTCACATTTAGTTGGATGGTGGAATTATAAGGTGGTGAAAGAAAAGGTGGTGGAGTTGAATAAAAGATATGCCCCCAACTCAACTTGGGCATGAAGCAATATATCAAGAACCAAATACAATATCAAGAGGCAAATACAATTAATAATGCATATGAGAGAAGAACCAAAACAAAGGGGTTTTATATGATGCTCAAATGCAAGGTGGCATGATGACATGAGCATGATATAATTATGATGCAACAATTTATATATTGGAAGTAGCCATTATATTACTAGATCAAGTAGCATTACAACTGTTAGACAATTGGGATGCTACAACTCTCCCCCACTAAACAGGAATCTCGCCCCGAGATTCTAGGATGAAGAAGAAGACACAAAGAGGGTAGGATACTTGGCACGGAGATCATCTTCACGTTCCCAAGTGGCTTCATCAACGGAATGGTGCGACCACTGCACCTTGCAGAACTTGATGGACTTGTTGCGAGTCCTTCTTTCTGCGACTTCAAGGATTTTTGTGGGTGTTCTTGATAAGATGTCTTCTTGGAGATTGATAAGTTCATGGTCCACAGCCCTGCCGGATCCTTGAAGCACTTCTTGAGCTGAGAGATGTGGAAAACATCATGGACTTTGATTTTTTCCGGGAGCTCAAGAGCATAAGCAACTTCTCCTCTTCTTCCACGAACTTTGAAGGGACCGATGTATCTAGGAGCCAGCTTTCCTTTGATACCAAAACGGTGCGTGCCTCTCATGGGAGTGACACGAAGGTACACGAGATCACCAGGGACATACTCCATGTCCGTGTGCTTCTGTCATAATTGCTCTTCCGCGACTTTGAGCAATCCTCAGATTTTCAAGAATGATGTGAACCTTCTCCTCCGCTTGAGTCACAATGTCGTGGCCAAACAAGATCCTTTCACCGCACCACCAACCAATCGGAGTTCTGCATTTGCAACCATAGAGAGCCTCAAATGGTGCCATCTTTAGACTTTTCCGAAGCTGTTGTTGTAAGAGAACTCAGCATAAGGAAGACATTCTTCCCACTTCATGCCAAAAGAGATGACGCAAGCACGAAGCATATCCTCCGTAATCTGATTGATCCTTTCAACTTGTCCTTGCGATCGAGGGTGGTAAGCTGTGCTGAAGTTCAACTTTGTTCCCAAAGCATTTTGGAAACTCTCCGAACTTGGAGGTGATGATGCTTCCACAGTCTGAACTGATCTCGAGAGGAACCCCATACGAGAGACAATTGCTGATATAGAGCTCCGCCAACTGAATTGCGAAATGGTTTCCTGACGGGAAGAAGTGAGCCACTTTAGAAAGCCTGTCGATGACAACAAAGATTGCATTGTTGCCCTTCTGACCTAGGAAAACCAGTGATGAAGTCCATCTCTATTTTCTCCCATTTCCATTCCGGGGTTTCAATGGTGAAGAAGACCGGAAGGTTTCGATGGACAGCTTTCACTTTGCGCACATCACACCGAGACATACTTGGCACAATACCGTTTCAAACCAGGCCACCAATATTGTGTTTTCAAGTCCATGTACATATTTGTGCCGCCAGGTGGATAGAAAGAACAGAATCATGCGCCCTTGAGAACTTGCTCTCTCAAACCCGGTAGTTCGAACAAACATCCGTGTTCAAAGAAAAGCGTGCCTTGATCATCGACGTGGAAGGACTCATACTTGGAAGCTGAATCTCGAGATGATCTTTCTTGTGTACGGATCACTGTGAGAAGAGCAAACCTTTTCTTCCAAGAGAGGTGTTGCTAGAAGGTTCGAGATACCCTTGTTCCACAATTTCGTGTTGAGCGACGGAATTCCTCGCACAAGAGAGGCCGTTGTTCTTCCATCATGAGGTTGTTGACATAAGCTTTATGGCCGAGAGCATCTGCCATGACATTAGCTTTGCCCGAGTGTAGTTGATGGTCAAATCAAGTCATTGATTGCTTCAATCCATCTCCTTTGCCAAAGGTTGAGATCGGGCTGAGTAAAGATATACTTCAGACTCTTGTGATCATAAAAGATCTCACAACGGTTGCCAAGCAAGTAGTGCCTCCATACTTTCAAAGCAAAGACAATCTGCCAAGAGCTCGAGGTCATGTGTAGGATAGTTGATCTCATGCGTCTTCAACTGGCGAGAGGCATAAGCAACAACTTGTGTTTCTTGCATAAGGACCGCACCCAATCCATGCAAAGAGGCGTCACAGAAGATCTGGAACGGCTTGGATGTATCCGGAGGAACCAAGACTGGTGTGGAAGTGAGCTTCTCTTTGAGTGTCTCAAAGCTTGCTTGACATGCAGGAGTCCAAAGGTATTTCTTGCCTTTCTTGAGGAGATCGGTAAGAGGCTTCGCTATCTTCGAAAAGTTCTGAGCAAGCGGCGGCAATAACTAGCCAAACCAAGGAAACTCCGCACTTCTTTGACATTAACAGAGGAAGCCATTCAACAATTGTCTTCACGGTTTCGGATTGGCGCAATGCCCTTGGCAGAGATGACGTGACCAAGATAGGTAACTTGAGGCAGCCAAAACTCACACTTGGAGAACTTTCCATACAGGCGGTTCTCACGAAGCTTGTTTAGGACACACCGAAGGTGTTCTTCATGTTCTTTCTGTGACTTAGAATAGACTAGGATGTCATCCAGATAGACCACAACGAACTTATCAAGATACTCCATGAAAACCGAGTTCATGAGCCTCGAGAAGGTGGCAGGTGCGTTGGTGAGACCGAAAGACATGACCGTGTACTCATACACAGCTATAGCGGGTGGTGAAAGCTGTCTTAGGCACATCTTCCTTGCGAATCTTGATTTGGTGATAACCACTTCTCAAGTCAAGCTTAGAGAATACCACAGCTCCGACTAGTCGATCAAAGAGATCATTAATCCATGGAAGGGATATTTATTCTTGATGGTTTTAGCATTGAGAGCCCGATAGTCAACACAAAGTCTATCACCGATCTCGCTTCTTCACAAAGAGAGTTGGGCTACCCCAAGAAGAAAATCTTGTGCTGAATAAACCCAACTTCTCTTGTTCATCAAGCTGCCGTTTGAGTTCACCAACTCAGCGGGACCCATTTTATAAGGCCGCTTAGAGATAGGAGCGGTACCGTGTTTAAGCTCAATAACAAACTCAACCTCACGATTTGGAGGCATACCAGCAACTCTTCAGAAAGACATCCGGGAACTCACAGACCACGGAACACTCAATAGCTTCCATAGCATCAACATTGAGCCGCCAAAGAGAAAAGCTGGATAGCGAGTCGACTTGGAGAATAGACTATATGGCCTTCAGGAATCTTCAGAGAAACCGGCGCTCAAGACAATCAATCACAACTGCATTTGTTGTCAACCAATCCATGCCCAAGATGACATCAATGTCGAATTGCCCGTAATGATTAAGGAAGCCGAGCGAAGAGCCACCAATCTCAACTTGATTGCCATGGCTGATATGAGCAACCCTCATGTTTGACCCGGAGATTGTACCACCGCACGATGTGATAAAGGAACCTTATCCAGATCCTGCTCTTGCAAACTTATGCGAAACAAAAGAATGCTGAAGCACCGAATCAAACAAAACTCTTGCAGGCGAGTTAACGGAAGCATACCCATCGTAACTCCAGTGCATGCTCGGCTTGAGCGGCGTTGATCACGATTAGCACGAGCAACAGTAGACCCGGGCTTGGTGTTGATGTTGAGAGCCCGAGGTGGTGGTGCACGAACCAAAGGAGAGCTTGCCGCAGATCTTGGAGGTGGTGGAGGAAGAGCCTTGTTCTTCATCGGATAGTTCCAGCTTTGATGCCCAGTGTCTCCACACGTGTAACAAGCACCAGGTGGACGTGGAGCAACGTAGCCAGGGACTCCGCCAGCGCTCGAGGTAGTGGTGGTTGTAGCCCACAGGAGCAGCAAATGAGGAAGTTTGGTGGCCTTGCCGCGTAGCTTGAAGGTCTTGGTGGAGCCGGGAGCGACGGTGGGGTGTTAGGAACCCAGACACGACGCTTAGAAGGAGATGACATAGCTGAAGAGCTTGTTGCATCACGGCTGTGCTTCTTTGACTCCTCAAACACTTGCCTACTTGCCTCTTCCTGCAGAGCTGTATGCTGAAGTTCCAGAAAAGATGTCGGCCTTGCATGTGTGATTGCATACTTAATCGATGCATTGAGCCCTTGCGAACCTCTTTGCTTCTTCTTGTCATCGGAGATCTCATCGCCACCATAACGAGAAAGGTTCATGAAGTTCTGATGTAGGTGTTTACATTATCATTGCCACCTTGAGGTTGAGAAAACTTCCTTCATCCTCTCCATGACAATTTCTCGAATCTTGCTCCTTGAAAGCTCCGTGAACTGTCCCCAAGTAGGCTGAAAACCAGTGCGGTTGCCTTGGGTAATTCTCCCACCACAGAGTTGCATCTCCCTTCAGAAGGTGAGTAGCACACTTTACCCATTCTTGCTCAGGAACATCAGCAGTTGCCAGTAACCTTGACATCTCACGCAACCAATCATCAGCATCAAGTGGTTGATCAGAAACATCAAAGCGATGAGGTTGAACTTGAAGCTCTTGATGTCTCCTCGCTTGGGAGGTGGAGGTAGCGGCACAAACTCGTTCCTCCTAACACTTTCCTCAAAGCTGCTGGTTCTTTGCATTCTGCCAAGGCATTGGCGATGCTTGATAATGCTGCCCGATTCAGGTTGTATGTCCTCCTCGAGCAGGCGTGGTGGTGCCACCCTATGATTGATATAACACACAAGTCAGTACTATAATGGAGAATAATAATAATCCACAATAGTACCAAAATGGAATTAATCAAGATCAAAGGATACAATTTACTAAGATGATATTAAAATATCAACGAAGTTCAAAGCACCTAGAAGATATTAAGCATATCGCACGACTGAAAAGTGTGGTACACAAATATATCAAAGAAAAATTTTCCACAAATTTCGGCATTAAAATACCAATAGATGCGCAAAATTACTTAACGAATCAAGATTAGCGACTCTACCAACTCAATATACAAGAGCGAATGATAAGAGTAGTGGTATGGTCACGACTCCATCCCGCACTCAAATCATTACCCCACACATGAATAAGTAAAACACATATCCCAACCCCTTCTTCACAAGATAAGCCTAAAGATTGGTAACTACGGAAACGAACACACCAAACAAGATAGCGTCGGTTAACAAAGAGTAAGACAGATCGCGGCGGTATACAACGAAACAGATAGATCGCGTCGGTTTGCAAAAGCCTGTCGGTATGGAATGTACCAACAGTTTATAACCAAAAAGGCCGATAAGATAACAACTTGGATGCAACAGATAGACAAGGAATTACACACACACACACAGACACACAACCTATGGTACTACGGAAACCCAGAACACGTGAATCCTAGTTTGAATTTTAAGAAGAGGATTGAAACCGGTACACTTCCTTACCAGAACAGGGTGGTGGTTGGGTAAGAAGAAAAATGGAAGCAGTCCTACTCTCGCGTTTTATTTTTCCCTAATATACATAACTACCAAAAATATTTGCTAGACAGACGACCATTTGGTGAGACCACGAAGGCGGGATGGCTCTGATACCAATTGTAACTACCTCGGTGAATTACGCTCCTAGTTGCAAGCCTGGATGAGCGGGAATGGTTGACATAGTACGGTGGGGCCCAAATGCCACTCACAGGTAGACCTTCCGACCGTCCCAACCATTTCCACGCATCGAGACAAGAGCAGCGGCGTGTCCAGCGGAAGGGATCAACTACATACACAAATGAGTATGTATGCAAGCCACCATACAACAGTACATCGAGCCATTCCATCTAAAAAAGGAAAAATATAGCATATACGGCAAGATCCAAATATCCTAGATAGATATAATAGTTTAGGATATCTCCTCATACATCAATCAACAGTATCAAGCGGAGAAGACAAAATCGATGCGGATAAGAAGAAAATCGGCATAAGATGCCCCATAAATAAGCAGATCCCACAGATCTCACGGATCCCGTTCCGGAATCTCTACACGAATGAGCGTTGCCCACATCGTCCGTCTCTTCCACCCAGTATCCATCTTGCGAGGGTACCTGTTCATCTGAACCAATAATTTATCGTGTGAGACCCTAGGGGTACTCAGCAAGTCTTTATGCATATAAAGGGGACACAACCTGGGGTGACGCAATTGCAGCGAAAGATAAACCCTAACAGTTCTATAGATACTCGCTAACCATCCGCCTAACCAGAGATAGACGGATGTCCGTGAATTAAGAACAACAGTTATAACGGTAATCTTAACAGATCCATCCTCCTCCTCGCTTACCGACGAGGAAGCGGACGAACAACCCCCCCATCCGTTGGCAGTTTTATTATCCATTCCATGGGTATTGCACCAATTACTAGTCAGATACCTAGTCTAGTCAAATTAAAAGCGGTACTTTAGTTATACTTGTCTATGATCGAGAAACTGTGCTCCAAGTCGTCCATAACCGCGGACACGGCTTTCAGAAAGTTTTACCGCAGGGTGCACAAATAGCAACACACACTCGATATGCCTCGGAAAAACCAAATCAAAACCCAACAAGGCAGTCACGACAAAGCAATCACAGGATTCAGAAATATTTCAGGGGGCCACCCCATTGAGCTACTCGCAACGAAGTTAGCTGTCTCCGAGACGGCCTCAAGGTTTGTGGAGCTGGCTGTAAACGACTGGGAACCCGAAAGTGTGACTGGGCTTGTCGATACAGCGAAAACGGGTCACGGCCCTAAATGACAAAGGTGCATTACTCGCACAATCTTAAATTAAAGCGATAAAGCATGGCATAAGTACAGATAGTAAATAAATCCTCAAACTAGTTTGTGGCCCCAAGAAATAAGAATGAATCAAGCTCTGCTCGGGGGTTCATAAGCCTCCGGATGTGGATAGCGAATATTCAAGGAACAGGAATCAAGTACTCGGGGCCTACGGACACAAGTGAGCCTGAAAACCAAATAGCGAATATGGCTCACCGATGCCACTTTCATTAGTTATCCCATTACTACTCAGGTTAAGTTGTTTAGGTACCTCATTATCCATCGACACTCACATACCCTACTCATGCTGTTCTCGACTGCATGGCTCAAACAACTCCTGCAGTAATGGCTCATGGGATGGAGGAACAAGCTTCGGTGGGGTTTAAAAGTAAAGGCTATGCAATACTTGGGATTCAATTTAATGCAATCGCGACTCAATGATGCAAGAGTAAGATAGAAGCAATAGGTACTATATGTATGCAAGCATGTGGTAGTGCTTGCTGGCAGCTCGATTGAAGCAAAGGATGGATCTGGTAGTGCTCACGGTTCTCTTGATATATCCCCTTTCAGCGTCTATTCAAGAAGAACCAAACAAACAAGGCCAACATAAATAAAGTGCACAAGCATATGATTAAAATGCCTCAAGCAAACAATCATGCCATGATGAATGATGCACAATTTGCATGGCATTAACGTAGCATGGCATGGGTGAGGTGTGGAATACAATAATAAAGCATTTAATTGAGTTTTGGTCCCATTTTATTTCCATTTTAGTTGCTGTCCACATTATATTTATATGATGCATGCTTCAAAACAAACCAAGGAATGCATAAACAGAAAGGTCTCACGAGCTAATCGTTTTAGACATATTGTTTATTAAATTTGGAGTTATAAATCAAAAGTTATTAATTAACTAAGATAAAAGGGCAAACTATTGTAATTTAAATAAACTTGGAATTTTAAATGTTCAAAATATATTTTGGATTGCATATTTGAATTCCTCACATTTTTCTGATTTGAAAACATATATTATTGGTATTATTTGGATTTATATTTCAAAAGTTATTTAAAAACAGAATTTAAATTGAATTTGAATTAATTTGAAAAAGATTTGAATTTAAACAGATAGACTGAAATACTTTTTATACTCAGTCTAATCTAGCCACTGACGCCAATTGGGGCCAGGTGACCGGGTGTCCACGTGTGAAAGCGTTTACACCATGCTGTTCTAGCCCAGAGGATGACAGGTGGGGCTAGCTGGCTCGGGCCCAGGCTTCAGCGATCGAACGCGCGGGGACTGCGGGTTGAGGCTGAGGTTATGCGGGGGGGGAGGGGGGGTTCTCTGCAAGATTGTCTGTGTGGCTGTCTGGTGGGCCAAAGGATACCGCGGGTTGATGCATAAAGAAAGGCAGGGGGTTTTTGCAAAACGTCGGCCGTCTGAGAGATCTTCCTCTGAATCTGTCGACGACGGATCTGCTGCGGCAATGCCGCTACTGGGTGGCTAACCAGTGCGGCTAGCGGCGGGTTGGTGCTAGGAGGGCGGACGGGACCTAGCTAGGGCTTCTGCGCGGCGCGGGAGCGAGCATACATAGCGAGCGACGGCGCGCGGAGGGCGCTCGATGGAAAATCCGGCGAGGCCAGGGCGAGTCGGCGATGACGAGGATGTCTGGGGGGTTGAGTAGCTCACCGAGAGTGCGTTGGTGGCGTTGGATCGGGTCGGGGCGCTGGCGATATACGACGACGCAGACGGACCGGAGCTAGGGTTTCTCGTCGGTGCAGCGTCGGCCTGGTGGTTCTGGTACTCCTCCTTCTCGCTGGAGTCTACTGGACGTTGCAGGGGAGCCTCCTCGATCTTCCTCGACACCTAAGGCCACGCCACGGGCTGGTTTGAGTAAGGGCGGAGGCCGAGGGTTTTCGACGAGGGGGTGACGTGGTGGAGGAGAGAGGGAGGGAGCAGGCATCCTTGGGGTGGATCTGGGGATGGTCAGCGAGGCAGAGGCAGGAGATAAGCGGAGGAGAGGAGAGGCTGCCGGGGAGTGGGTGGATGAAAGGTGGCTCGCCACCTTTTCTCTACCTCTCCTCATGCTCTAGGCAGGAGGCGAGGCGAGGCGAGGGGGTAGATGGGGACGTCCAGGTGGGGTTGGGTGAGGCCAGGAGGGAGGCTCGGGGTGGAGGGGCCCTTGTGGCATAGAGAGAAAAAAAAAGAGGGAGGAGCTCGGGTGGGGCTAGGGTAGGAGCTAGGCTCGGTTAGGGTTTAGGTTTGGTGGGGTAGCTAGGTGGCCAGGGTGGCCAAGCCAGGTAGGTCATGGTGGGGTGGCTCGGCTAGAGAGAGGAGATAAGAGGGAGGTTACTTAGGGTTTGGTGTAGATTAGGTGTAGATTAGGGTTTAGGTTTAGATGGGGTATGGGTATGGTGATGATGGAGTAGGTTTAGATGAGAGAGAGATGAGGGGTGAGGTTTATTGTTTTGTCAAGCTCAAGCAAGATCAAGCAAAGAGCAAGCAAGAACTAGACAAGGAAAAGAGAGGGTGAGGATTAAGCAAGATCACACTAGATCCCACCAAGAGAAGGGGAAGATAGAGATGCTCCCCTCAAACAAATAAAATCCAAAAGGCAAGCAAAAAGGTGGTACTTGCATGGGCCATGCAAAAATATTCAATGCCATGTGTATTTTGTGAGAACAATAATATTAACATGGCATTATTATTATGCATTCCAAAAATTGGAATAAAGGCCAAGCAAAAAGAATTAACAAGGATGTCCCATGTGGAGTAGATGGAGATGACCATTTTGATATACAATGGGACTTGCTAGTGTGTATATGCCACTAGGTAGTTAATAAGCCCACAAAATATTCCAACATGATGATCACCCCCAAAACAACACATATGAGAGCTAGAAATAGGGTTCCACCCACAAGGCATGCAAAGGTGGCCATGTGGCTCTCATATATCAATGAGGTGAAAACAACATGATGCCAAGATGAGAGCATGTGGAAAAGAATTGGATCCATCCCAACCCACATGAGATAGAATTAAAACCAAGAAGTGCAAAGCTCACATTTAGTTGGATGGTGGAATTATAAGGTGGTGAAAGAAAAGGTGGTGGAGTTGAATAAAAGATATGCCCCCAACTCAACTTGGGCATGAAGCAATATATCAAGAACCAAATACAATATCAAGAGGCAAATACAATTAATAATGCATATGAGAGAAGAACCAAAACAAACAGGGTTTTATATGATGCTCAAATGCAAGGTGGCATGATGACATGAGCATGATATAATTATGATGCAACAATTTATATATTGGAAGTAGCCATTATATTACTAGATCAAGTAGCATTACAACTGTTAGACAATTGGGATGCTACAGATTAGATCTTGGCTTTTAGCTAGATTAGATCTGGGTTTTGTTCGTTCTTGCGGTAGAATTTTTTTGTTTTCCATGCTACGAACCCATCAATGACACTGGTGGATCCATGTGGTTGAGGTAAAGAACACACATGCAATGATTCTAGTGGTGATTAATGAAAAGAAGACACATGCAATGACTCTGGTGGTGGTTTAGGAAAAGAACACACATGAAATGACTCTGGTGGATCCATGTGGTTTCGGAAAATAACACACATGCAATGACTCAGGTGGTGTTTAGAAAGGAAGACCCATGCAATGAAACTGGTGGATCCATGTAGTTCAGGAAAAGAACACACATGCAATGAATCTGGTGGATCCATGCGGGTTAGGAAAAGAACACACATGCAATGACTCTAGTGGTGGTTTATGAAAAGAACACACATGCAATGACACTGGTGGATCCATGTTGTTTAAGAAAATAACACACATGCATTGACTCTGGTGGTGGTTTAGGAAAGGAACACACATGCAATGTCTCTTGAGGAGGTTTAGGAAAGGAACACACACGCAATGACTCTAGTGGATCCATGTTGTTTAGGAAAAGAACACATATGCAATGACTCTGGTGGATCAATGTGGTTTTGGAAAGGAACACACATGCAAAGACTCTGGTGGATCCATGTGGTTTAGGAAAGGAACACACATGCAATGACTATCGTGGTGGTTTAGGAAAGGAAGACAAATACAATGACAATAGTGGATCCATGTGGTTTACGAAAGCAACACACATGCAATGACTCTGGTGGATCCATGTGGTTTAGGAAAGGAACACACATGCAATGACTCTGGTGGATCCATGTGGTTTAGGAAAGGAACACACATGCAATGACTCTGGTGGATCCATGTGGTTTAGGAAAGGAACACACATGCAATGACTCTGGTGGATCCATGTGGTTTAGGACATGAACACACATGCAATTACTCTAGTGGTGGTTTGGGAAAAGAACACACATGCAACGACTCTACTGGTGGTTTAGAAAAAAACACAAGAAATGACTCTAGTGGATCTATCTAGTTTAGGAAAAGAACACACATGCAATGACTCTGGTGGTGTTTAGGAAAGGAAGACACATACAATCACATTAGTGGATCCATGTGGTTTAGAAAATAACACACATGCAATGACTCTAGTGGTGGTTTAGGAAAATAACACATATGTAATGACACTGGTGGATCAATGTGGTTTTGGTAAAGAACACACATGCAATGACTCTAGTGGTGGTTTAGGAAAGGAAGACACATGCAATGAATCTGGATGTGGTTTAGGAAAGGAACACACATGCAATGACTCTGGTGGATCCATGTAGTTTAGGAAAAGAAGACGCGGGCAATGACTCTAGATGTAGTTTAGGAAAGGAACACACATGCAATGACTCTTGTGGATCCATGTGATTTAGGAAAAGAACACACATTCAATGACACTGTTGGATCCATGTGGTTTAGGAAAGGAACACACATGCAATGACACTGGTGGATCCATGTGGTTTAGGAAAGGAACACACATCCAGTGACTCTGGTGGATCCATATGGTTTAGGAACAGAACACACATGCAATGACTCTGGTGGATCCATATGGTTTAACAAAAGATCACACATGCAATGACTCTAGTGGTGGTTTAGGAAAATAACTCACATGCAATGAGTATAGTGGTGGTTTAGGAAAATAACACACATGCAATGACACTAGTGGATCCATGTGGTTTAGGAAAAGAACTCATATGAAATGACTCTGATGGATCAATGTGGTTTAGGAAAGGAACACACATGCAATGACTCTAGTGGATCCATGTGGTTTAGGAAAAAAACACATACAATCACTCTGGTGGTGGTTTAGGAAAGGAAGACACATGCAATGACACTAGTGGATCCATCTGGTTTAGGAAAGGAACACACATGCAATGACTTTGGTGGAACCATGTGGTTTAGGAAAGGAACAAACATGCAATGACTCTGGTGGATCCATGTGGTTTAGGTAAAGAACACACATGCAATGATTCTAGTGGTGATTAATGAAAAGAAGACACATGTAAGGACTCTGGTGGTGGTTTAGGAAAAGCACACACATGAAATGACTCTGGTGGATCTATGTGGTTTCGGAAAAGAACACACATGCAATGACTCTGGTGGTGTTTAGAAAGGAAGACCCATGCAATGACACTGGTGGATCCATGAAGTTCAGGAAAAGAAAACACATGCAATGACTCTGGTGGATCCATGTGGGTTAGGAAAAGAACACACATGCAATGACTCTAGTGGTGGTTTATGAAAAGAACACACATGCAATGACACTGGTGGATCCATGTTGTTTAGGAAAATAACACACATGCAATGACTCTGGTGGTGGTTTAAGAAAGAACACACATGGAATGTCTCTTGAGGTGGTTTAGGAAAGGAACACACATGCAATGACTCTAGTGGATCCATGTTGTTTAGGAAAAGAACACATATGCAATAAGACTGGTGGATCAATGTGGTTTTGGAAAGGAACACACATGCAAAGACTCTGGTGGATCCATGTGGTTTAGGAAAGGAACACACATGCAATGACTATCGTGGTGGTTTAGGAAAGGAAGACAATAACAATGACAATAGT
This sequence comes from Avena insularis, assembly GCA_023614405.1. NCBI lineage: Eukaryota > Viridiplantae > Streptophyta > Magnoliopsida > Poales > Poaceae > Avena > Avena insularis. The sequence goes on along the minus strand of CM042688.1, from coordinate 410,601,194 downwards.
GGATCCATGTGGTTTATGAAAGCAACACACATGCAATGACTCTGGTGGATCCATGTGGTTTAGGAAAGGAACACACATGCAATGACTCTGGTGGATCCATGTGGTTTAGGAAAGCAACGCACATGCAATGACTCTAGTGGTGGTTTGGGAAAAGAAGACACATGCAATGACTCTGGTGGTTTAGGAAAAGAACACACATGAAATGACTATGGTGGATCCAGGTGGTTTAGGAAGAGAACACAAATGCAATGACACTGGTGGATCCATGTGGTTAAGGAAAGTAACACACATGCAATGAAACTTGTGGATCCATGTGGTTTAGGAAAGGAACAAACATACAATGACTTTGGTGGATCCATGTGGTTTAGGAAAGGAACACACATGAAATGACTCTGGTGGATCCATGTGGTTTAGGAAAGGAACACATGTAGCATCCCATTTGTCTAACATATGTAATGCTACATGGTCTAGTAATATAATGGCTACTTCCTACATATAATTGTTGCATCATAATTATATCATGCTCATGTCATCATGCAACCTTGCATTTGAGCATCATATAAAACCCTTTTGATTTGGTTCTTCTCTCATATGCATTATTAATTGTATTTGGCTCTTGATATATTGTATTTGAATCTTGATAAATGCTTGATGCCCAAGTTGAGTTGGGGGCATGTCTTTTATTCAACTCCATCACGTTTCTTTCCACCACCTTTACCCCATTTGTTTTCTCTTTGTTTTAGTGGTTCTTTCTTTGTGGAATCATCTCCATCTCTTTCCACCATCCCCATGTTCCCCAACAAAACCCTTTCTCCCTTCATGTATGATCATGAGGGATTTTCTCTTTGATTTTTAGCACCCTATCCCTTTCTCTCTCTCTCTCTTGTTTTTTTCTCTTCACCAACAACTTGTGCTCAACCTCTAAGCCTCACCTCACTCCTTAGCCACCTCTTTTCCCTTTTAAATCAAATTTGCAAAAACTTTCAAAAAGGCTAATTTTGGGCTTGCTTAAAATCTGCAACAAATAAAAGACAAAACAGTTAATTTAAATAAATAAAAGAAAGCAAACAAAGAGAGGAGCCTTACCTGCAGCCCAGCAGCAGTGCCAGTGCAGCAGCCCAACGATGCAGCCCAGCTCCGGCCCGCCATTCTCTCCTCCTGGGCCACTCCTTCTTTCCCCCTGCACTCGCTGCCCGTTTTTCCCCTGTTCCTCTTCTCCATCGCCCGCCTCTCTACTCTGCTCTGAGAGAAGCGAGCAGGTGGCCGTCTCCGCCGTCTGCCGCGTCAGCTCGCGCCTTCCGTACGCCATCTCCCCTCCTTCTTATCCTCGCGCCGAGTCGCGCCTGTTTTCGAACCCTAGCTCCCTTCTCTGTTTCCCCTCTCCCTCTTCTCCGACGTACCATGCCCGCCGCTAGTCAGAGCTCCACGACGTTGTTTCCGTCCTAGCTGGTGTCCGAGGACTCACCGGGGAGCACCGCTGCAGACCGTGGCGTCATTTCCGCCTGCTAGGAGGACCCGGACCCGCTCGGACCTGCCCCTCGCCAAGGAACGGCGCCACCGCGACCTCGTCCCCTTCGCTCCGGCCGTTACATCTCCGATTCCTGGGAATCGACGAGGTGAGCGCCTTTTTCCCTTCCTTTTTCTCCTCCGCGTCGAAGCGCCACGATTTTGGCCCGCCATGATCGCCCTACGCCGATGAGCAGACAAGGCCACGCGTTTTCCCCCCTGTTCCTCGAAGCTCCCCGCCCGGTACAGCCCGCCTCTGGCATTCCTTCCTGAACGACAACCGTAGCTGGTAGATCCCTCTCCGCTTTTTGCTTTGGAAGCCACGCGAGATACGCCACCGTTCCGTCGCAAACCTCGCCGGAAAACCTCGCCGCCGTCGGGCCGTCGCGGTTCAGTGCGTGTAGATTCAGTAAACGGCCATAACTGTTTTGCATAAAGGGCCCCCGCACTTTTGTCGATCACGCCCAAGTCCTTAGCAGCCCCAGCGACCCCACGAGTCAGTCCCTATGAGTTTTTGCAAAAAGGCACCGGTAGTTTCCCTGTTCTCCACCGCGCGGGCCTCAGATCCACCACGTGTCGCCTCCAGGTTGGCGACGCGCGCGTGTGGCCCCATCATCACCCAACCCCACTAGTCAGCCTCAGTGGCTAGCAAGCCCCGCGTACGAAAATAACCGTTGTGCCGTTTTCGCCAGCTCAGCGCCGTGCCGGTTCCGGGCCCGCATGTCAGCGACTGTGGCTAAGTCCGGCTGAGTATTAAAAGTGTGCCTGTTTATCTGTTTTAATAAAACAAATTCAGAAATGTTTAAATATGTTTTAAATCTGTTTCAATAACTTTTAAATTATAATTCCAAATAATACATGTGATATATGTTTTTGAATCAGAAAAATGTGAGGAATTCAAATATGCTATTCAAAATAATGTTTGAACACTTTAAATTTTCGAGATGATTAAAATTACAATAAAATGCCCTTTTTCATAATTAATTAATAACTTTAGTTTTATAACTCCAAATTCGACAAATAATAGGTCTAAATCGATCAGCGCGACAAGCCCGTTCTATCTATGCATTCCTTGTTCTGAATTGAAGCATGCATCATGTCATTATTAAAAATCAGAACTGTTTATGGCAATAAAACTTAGTTAAATAATTAATAAAATGGTTTATTCTTGTACCACACCTCACCCTTGCCATGCTACTTTAATGCCATGTAAATTGTGCATCATTCATCATGGCATGATTGTTTGCTTGTCGTATTTTAATTCATATGCTTGTGCACTATATTTATGTTGGCCCTTGTTTGTTTGGTTCTTCTTCGAATAGACGCTGAGCAGGGGATATATCAGGAATCCCAGGAGCACTACCCAGATCCTTCTCTTGCTTCAACTGAACTGCCAGGCAAGCACTACCACATGCTTGCATACATATAGTACCTATTGCCTCTATCTTATTCTTGCATCATTGAGTCGCGTTTGCATTAAATTGAATCCCAAGTACTGCATAGCCTTTACTTTTAAACCCGACCGAAGCTTGTTCCTCCATCCCATGAGCCGTTACTACAGGAGTTGTTTGAGCCATGCGAGTCGTAGAACTGCATGAGTAGGGTATGTGAGTGTCTGATGGATAACGAGGTACATAAACAACTTAACCGGAGTAGTAATGGGATAACTAATGAAAGCGGCACCGGTGAGCAATATCTGCTATTTGGTTTTTCATGCTCACTTGTGTCCCATAGGACCCTGAGTACTTGATTCCTATTCCTTGACTATTCGCACTATCCACATCCGGGAGGCTGTGGACCCCCCTGAGCCAGAGCTTGATTCATTCTTATTTCTTGGGGCCACAAAGTAGTTTGGGGCTTTATTACTATCATGTACTTATGCCATGCCTTACTGCTTTATTTAAGATTATGCGAGAAGCACCTGTACTATTTTGGATGCGGAGTGTTTTCGCGGTATCGACAAGCCCAGTCACACTTTCGGGTTCCTAGTCGTTTACAGCCATTGACGCAAACCTTGGGTCCGTCTCGGAGTCGGCCAACTTCGTTGCGGGTAGCTTAATGGGGTGGCCCCCTGAAAATTTCTGAATCCTGTGATCGCTTTGTCGTGAATGCCTTGTTGGGTTTTGATTTGGTTTTTCCGAGGTTGATCGAGTGTGTGTTGCTATTTGTGCACCCCTGCAGGGTAAATCTTTCTGAAAGCCGTGTCCACGGTTATGGACGACTTGGAGCACAGTTTCTCGATCATAGACAAGTATAACTAAAGTACTGCTTTTAATTTGACTAAGTACCTGACTAGTAAATAGTGAAACACTCATGGAATGGTTAATAAAACTGCCAACGGATGGGGGGGTTGTTCGTCCGCTTTCTCGTTGGTAAGCGAGAAGGAGGATGGATCTGTTAATTATCTTTATAACGTTGTTCTTAATTAACGGACATCCGTCTATCTTTGGTTAGGCGGATGGTTAGCGAGTATCTATAGACTTGTTAGTTATTATCTTTTGTTGCAATTGCGTCACCCCAGGTTATGTCCCCTTTAGAGGCATAAAGACTTGCTGAGTACCCCTAGGGTCTGACACGATAAATTGTTTGATTCAGATGAACAGGTGTACTCGCAAGATGGATACTGGGTGGAGGAGACGGACGATGTTGGCAACGATCAATCGGTGTAGAGATTCCGGGAACGGGGATCCGTGAGATCTGTGGGCGGGATGTGTTTATTTATGTAGCATCTTATGCCGATTTTCTTCTTATCCGTACTCGGATCTTGTTTTCCGCTTCCGCCTGATACTCTGATGTTTGATGTATGAGGATCTATCCTAAAATATTATCTCTATCTAGGATATTTGGATCTTGCCGTATGGCGTTGCAATATTTCTATTTCTTTTAGATGGAATGGCTCTGAGGACTGTTGTATGCGGCTTGCATACATACTCATTTGTGTATGTAGTTGATCCCTTCGACTGCCGATTACGCCGCTCGTTCTTGTCCCGATGTTCTGAAAATGGTTAGGACGGCCGAAAGGTCTACCTGTGAGTGGCCCTTGGCCCCACCATACTATTTTAACCATTTTCGCTCACCCAAGCATGTAACTACGAGCGTAATTCACCGAGGTAGTTACAACACACATGCAATGACTCTGGTGGATCCATGTGGTTTAGGAAAGGAACACACATGCAATGACTCTGGTGGATCCATGTGGTTTAGGATATGAACACACATGCAATTACTCTAGTGGTGGTTTGGGAAAAGAAGACACATGCAACGACTCTATTGGTGGTTTAGAAAAAAACACAAGAAATGACTCTAGTGGATCTATCTAGTTTAGGAAAAGAACACACATGCAATGACTCTGGTGGTGTTTAGGAAAGGAAGACACATGCAATCACACTGGTGGATCCATGTGGTTTAGAAAAGAACACACATGCAATGACTCTAGTGGTGGTTTAGGAAAATAACACACATGCAATGACACTGGTCGATCAATGTGGTTTTGGTAAAGAACACACATGCAATGACTCTAGTGGTGGTTTAGGAAAGGAAGACACATGCAATGAATCTGGATGTGGTTTAGAAAAGGAACACACATGCAATGACTCTGGTGGATCCATGTGGTTTAGGAAAAGAAGACGCGGTCAATGACTCTAGATGTGGTTTAGGAAAGGAACACACATGCAATGACTCTTGTGGATCCATGTGATTTAGGAAAAGAACACACATTCAATGACACTGTTGGATCCATGCGGTTTAGGAAAGGAACACACATGCAATGACACTGGTGGATCCATGTGGTTTAGGAAAGGAACACATATCCAATGACTCTGGTGGATCCATATGGTTTAGGAACACAACACATATGCAATGACTCTGGTGGAACCATATGGTTTAACAAAAGAACCCACATGCAATGACCCTAGTGGTGGTTTAGGAAAATAACTCACATGCAATGAGTATAGTGGTGGTTTAGGAAAAGAACGCACATGCAATGACACTAGTGGATCCATGTGGTTTAGGAAAAGAACTCATATGAAATGACTCTGATGGATCAATGTGGTTTAGGAAAGGAACACACATGCAATGACTCAGGTGGATCCATGTGGTTAGGAAAAAACACATACAATCACTCTGGTGGTGGTTTAGGTAAGGAAGACACATGCAATGACACTGGTGGATCCATCTGGTTTAGGAAAGGAACACACATGGAATGACTTTGGTGGAACCATGTGGTTTAGGAAAGCAACACACATGCAATGACTTTGGTGGATCCATGTGGTTTAGGAAAGGAACACACATGCAATGACACTGGTGGATCCATGTGGTTTAGGTAAAGAACACACATGCAATGATTCTAGTGGTGATTAATGAAAAGAAGACACATGTAATCACTCTGGTGGTGTTTTAGGAAAAGAACACACATGAAATGACTCTGGTGGATCCATGTGGTTTCGGAAAAGAACACACATGCAATGACTCAGGTGGTGTTTAGAAAGGAAGACACATGCAATGACACTGGTGGATCCATGTAGTTTAGGAAAAGAACACATATGCAATGACTCTGATGGATCCATGTGGGTTAGGAAAGGAACACACATCCAATTATTCTGGCGTGTCCATGTGGTTTAGGAAAGGAACACACATGCATTGACCCTGGTGGATCCATGTGGTTTAGGTAAAGAACACACATGCAATGACTCTTGTGGTGGTTTAGGAAAGGAAGACACATGCAATAACTCTAGATGTGGTTTAGGAAAGGAAAACATAAGCAATGACTCTGGTGGATTCATGTGGTTTAGGAAAAGAACACACATGCAATGACACTGGTGGATCCATGTGGTTTAGGAAAGGAACACGCATGCAATCACTCTAATGGCGATTTAGGAAAAGAAGACACATGCAGTGACTCTAGTGGTGGTTTAGGAAAAGAACACACATGCAATGACACTAGTGGATCTATGTGGTTTATGAAAGGAACACACATTCAATGACTCTAGTGTTGGTTTAGGAAAAGAAGACACATGCAATGACTCTGGTGTATCCATGTGGTTTATGAAAGAAACGCACATGGAATGACACTGGTGGATCCATTTGGTTTAGGAAAGGAACACACATGCAATGACTCTAGTGGTGGTTTAGGAAAAGAAGACACATGCAATGACTCTCGTGGTTTAGGAAAAGAGCACACATGCAATGACTTTGGTGGATCCATGTGATTTAGGAAAAGCACACACATGCAATTAATCTGGTGGATCAATGTGGTTTAGGAAAGGACTTTGGTGGATCCATGTGATTTAGGAAAAGGACACACATGCAATTAATCTGGTGGATCAATGTGGTTTAGGAAAGGAACACACATGCAATGAATCTGGTGGATCCATGTGGTTTAGGAAAGGATCACGCATGCAATAACTCTGGTGGATCCATGTGGTTTAGGAAAGGAACACACATGCAATGACTCTGGTGGATCCATGTGGTTTAGGAAAGGAACACACATGCAATGACTCTAGTGGTGGTTTAGGAAAATAAGATACCTGCAATCACTCTGGTGGTTATTTAGGAAAAGAACACACATGAAATGACTTTGGTGGATCCATGTGGTTTGGGAAAAGAACAAACATGCAATGACTCTGGTAGTGTTAAGGAAAGGAAGACACATGCAATGACACTGATGGATCCAAGTGGTTTAGGAAAAGAACACACATGCAATGACTCTAGTGGTGATTTAGGAAAAGAACACACATGCAATGACACCGGTGGATCCATGTGGTTTAGGTAAAGAATACAAATGCAATGACTCTGGTGGTTTAGGAAAAGAACTCACATGCAATGACTTTGGTGTATCCATGTGGTTTGGGAAAAGAACAAACATGCAATGACTCTGGTGGTGTTAAGGAAAGGAAGACACATGCAATGACACTGATGGATCCAAGTGGTTTAGGAAAAGAACACACACGCAATGACTCTAGTGGTGATTTAGGAAAAGAACACACATGCAATGACACCGGTGGATCCATGTGGTTTAGGTAAAGAATACAAATGCAATGACTCTGGTGGTTTAGGAAAAGAACTCACATGCAATGACTTTGGTGTATCCATGTGGTTTAGGAAAAGAACACACATGCAATGATTCTGGATGTGGTTTAAGAAAGGAACACACATGCAATGACTCAGGTGGATCCATGTGGTTTAGGAAAAGAACACACATGCAATGACTCAGGTGGATCCATGTGGTGTAGGAAAGAAACACATGCAATGAATCTGGTGGTGGTTTAGGAAAGTAAGACACATGAAATGACACTACTGGATCCATGTCGTTTAGGAAAGGAACACACATGCAATAACTTTGGTGGAACCATGTGGTTTAGGAAAGGAACACACATGCAATGACTTCGGTGGATCTATGTGGTTTAGGAAAGGAACACACATGAAATGACTCTGGTCGAACCATGTGGTTTAGAAAAGGAACACACATGCAATGACTCTGGTGGATCCATGTGGTTTAGGAAAGAAACACACATGCAATGACTCTAGTGGTGGTTTAGGAAAAGAACACACATGAAATGACACTGGTGGATCCATGTGGTTTAGGAAAAGAACACATGTGCAATTACTCTAGTGGTGGTTTAGGAAATGAAGACAAATGCAATGACTCTGGATATGGTTTAGTAAAAAAGAACACACATGCAATGACTCTAGTGGATCCATGTGGTTTAGGAAAAGGACACAAAGGGAATGACTCTATCGGATCAATGTGGTTTAGGAAAGGACACACATGCAATGACACTGATTGATCCATGTGTTTTAGCAAAGGAACACACATGCAATGACATTGGTGGATCCATGTGGTTTAAAAAACAATAGACATGCAATGACTCTGGTGGATCCATGTGGTTTATGAAAAGGACACACATGCAATGACTCTAGTGGTGGTTTAGGAAAATCACACACAAGGAATGACACTAGTGGATCCATGTGGTTTAGGAAAAGAACACACATGCAAAGACTCTCGTGGTGCTTTAGGAAAGGAAGGAACATGCAATGACTCTAGATGTGGTTTAGGAATGGAACACACATGCAATGACTCTACTAGATCCATGTGGTTTAGGAAAAGAGCACATATGCAATAACTCTAGTGGATCAATGTGGTTTAGGAAAGGAACACACGTGCAATGACTCTGGCGGATCCATGTGGTTTAGAAAAAGAACACACATGCAATGACTCTAGTGGTGGATTAGGAAAAAAAGACACATGCAATGACACTAGTAGATCCATGTGGTTTAGGAAGAGAACACACATGCAATGACTCTAGTGGTGGTTTAGTAAAAGAACACACATGGAATGACTCTGGTAGATCCATCTGGTTTAGGAAAGGAACACACACGCAATGACTCTGGTAGATCTATGTGGTTTAGGAAAGGAACACACATGCAATGACTCTGGTGGATCCATGTGGTTTAGGAAAGGAACACACATGCAATGACTCTGGTGGATCCATGTGGTTTAGAAAAAGAACACACATGCAAGGACTCTGGTGGTGGATTAGGAAAAAAAGACACATGCAATGATAGTAGTAGATCCATGTGGTTTAGGAAGAGAACACACATGCAATGACTCTAGTGGTGGTTTAGGAAAAGAACACACATGCAATGACTCTAGTGGTGGTTTAGGAAAGGAAGATACGTGCAATGACTCTAGTGGATCCATGTGGTTCAGGAAATGAACACATGTGCAATGACTCTGGTGGATCCATGTGGTTTAGGAAAAGAACACACATGCAATGACTCAGTGGTGATTTAGGAAAAGAAGACACATGCAATGACTCTAGTGGTGGTTTAGGAAAAGAACACACATGAAATGACTTTGGTGGATCCATGTGGTTTTGGAAAGGAACGCACATGCAATGACTCTCGTGGATCCATGTGGTTTAGAAAAAGAACACACATGCAATGACTCTGATGGTGGATTAGGAAAAAAAGACACATGGAATGACACTAGTAGATCCATATGTTTAGGAAGAGAACACACATGCAATGACTGTAGTGGTGGTTTAGGAAAAACACACATGCAATGACACTGGTGGATCCATGTGGTTTCGGAAAAGAACACACATGGCATGACTCTGGTGGTGGTTCAAGAAAGGAAGACACATGCAATGACTCTAGTGGATCCATGTGGTTCTGGAAATGAAAACATATGCAATGACTCTAGTGGTTCAATGTCGATCCTTGTGGTTCAGGAAAGGAACACACATGATGTGACTCTGGTGGATCCATGTGGTTTAGGAAAGGAACACACATGATGTGACTCTGGTGGATCCATGTGGTTTAGGAAAGGAATACACATGCAATGACTGGTGGATCCATGTGATTAGGAAAGGAACACATATGCAATGACTCTGGTGGATCCATGTGGTTTAGGAAAATAAGACACATGCAATGACTCAATGGTGATTTAGGAAAAGAACACACATGCAATGACTCTGGTGGTGGTTCAAGAAAGGAAGAAACATGCAATGACTCTAGTGGATCCATGTGGTTCAGGAAATGAAAACATATGCAATGACTCTAGTGGATCAATGTTGATCCTTGTGGTTCAGGAGAGGAAAACACATGCAATGAATCTGGTGGATCCATGTGGTTTAGGAAAGGAACACACATGCTGTGACTCTGGTGGATCCATGTGGTTTAGGAAAGGAAAACACATGCAATGACTCTGGTGGATCCATGTGATTAGGAAAGGAACACATATGCAATGACTCTGGTGGATCCATGTGGTTTAGGAAAAGAAGACACATGCAATGACTCTAGTGGTGGTTTAGGAAAAGAACACACATGAAATGACTCTGGTGGATCCATGTGGTTTCGAAAAAGAAAACACATGCAATCTCAAGTGGTGTTTAAGAAAGGAATACACATGCAATGACATTGGTGGATCAATGTAGTTCAGGAAAAGAACACACATGGAATGACTCTAGTGGTGGTTTCGGAGAAGAACACACATGCAATGACTCTGGATGTGGTTTAGGAAAGGAACACACATGCAATGACTCTGGTGGATCCATGTGGTTTAGGAAAAGAACACACATGCAATGACTCTAGTGGTGGTTTGGGAAAAGAACACACATGCAATGACTCTAGTGGTGGTTTAGGAAAGGAAGATACGTGCAATGACTCTAGTGGATCCATGTGGTTCAGGAAATGAACACATATGCAATGACTCTAGTGGATCAATGTGCATCCTTGTGGCTCAGGAAAGGAACACACATGCAATTACTCTGGTGGATCCATGTGGTTTAGGAAAGGAATGCACATGCAATGACTTTGGTGGATCCATGTGGTTTAGGAAAGGAATACATATGCAATGACTCTGGTGGATCCATCTGATTAGGAAAGGAACACATATGCAATGACTCTGGTGGATCCATGTGGTTTAGGAAAAGAACACACATGCAATGACTCAGTGGTGATTTAGGAAAATAAAACACATGCAATGACTCTAGTGGTGGTTTAGGAAAAGAACACACATGAAATGACTCTGGTGGATCCATGTGGTTTTGGAAAGGAATACACATGCAATGACTCTCGTGGATCCATGTGGTTTAGAAAAAGAACACACATGCAATGACTCTGATGGTGGATTAGGAAAAAAAGACACATGGAATGACACTAGTAGATCCATATGTTTAGGAAGAGAACACACATGCAATGACTGTAGTGGTGGTTTAGGAAAAACACACATGCAATGACACTGGTGGATCCATGTGGTTTCGGAAAAGAACACACATGGCATGACTCTGGTGGTGGTTCAAGAAAGGAAGACACATGCAATGACTCTAGTGGATCCATGTGGTTCTGGAAATGAAAACATATGCAATGACTCTAGTGGTTCAATGTCGATCCTTGTGGTTCAGGAAAGGAACACACATGATGTGACTCTGGTGGATCCATGTGGTTTAGGAAAGGAACACACATGATGTGACTCTGGTGGATCCATGTGGTTTAGGAAAGGAATACACATGCAATGACTGGTGGATCCATGTGATTAGGAAAGGAACACATATGCAATGACTCTGGTGGATCCATGTGGTTTAGGAAAATAAGACACATGCAATGACTCAATGGTGATTTAGGAAAAGAACACACATGCAATGACTCTGGTGGTGGTTCAAGAAAGGAAGAAACATGCAATGACTCTAGTGGATCCATGTGGTTCAGGAAATGAAAACATATGCAATGACTCTAGTGGATCAATGTTGATCCTTGTGGTTCAGGAGAGGAAAACACATGCAATGAATCTGGTGGATCCATGTGGTTTAGGAAAGGAACACACATGCTGTGACTCTGGTGGATCCATGTGGTTTAGGAAAGGAAAACACATGCAATGACTCTGGTGGATCCATGTGGTTTAGGAAAATAAGACACATGCAATGACTCTAGTGGTGGTTTAGGAAAAGAACACACATGAAATGACTCTGGTGGATCCATGTGGTTTCGAAAAAGAAAACACATGCAATCTCAAGTGGTGTTTAAGAAAGGAATACACATGCAATGACATTGGTGGATCAATGTAGTTCAGGAAAAGAACACACATGGAATGACTCTAGTGGTGGTTTCGGAAAAGAACACACATGCAATGACTCTGGATGTGGTTTAGGAAAGGAACACACATGCAATGACTCTGGTGGATCCATGTGGTTTAGGAAAAGAACACACATGCAATGACTCTAGTGGTGGTTTGGGAAAAGAACACACATGCAATGACTCTAGTGGTGGTTTAGGAAAGGAAGATACGTGCAATGACTCTAGTGGATCCATGTGGTTCAGGAAATGAACACATATGCAATGACTCTAGTGGATCAATGTGCATCATTGTGGCTCAGGAAAGGAACACACATGCAATTACTCTGGTGGATCCATGTGGTTTAGGAAAGGAATGCACATGCAATGACTTTGGTGGATCCATGTGGTTTAGGAAAGGAATACATATGCAATGACTCTGGTGGATCCATCTGATTAGGAAAGGAACACATATGCAATGACTCTGGTGGATCCATGTGGTTTAGGAAAAGAACACACATGCAATGACTCAGTGGTGATTTAGGAAAATAAAACACATGCAATGACTCTAGTGGTGGTTTAGGAAAAGAACACACATGAAATGACTCTGGTGGATCCATGTGGTTTTGGAAAGGAACACACATGCAATGACTCTCATGGATCCATGTGGTTTAGAAATAGAACACACATGCAATGACTCTGGTGGTGGATTAGGAAAGAAAGACACATGGAATGACACTAGTAGATCCATGTGTTTAGGAAGAGAACACACATGCAATGACTGTAGTGGTGGTTTAGGAAAAACACACATGCAATGACACTGGTGGATCCATGTGGTTTAGGAAAAGAACACTCATGGAATGACTCTGGTGGTGGTTCAAGAAAGGAAGACACATGCAATGACTCTAGTGGATCCATGTGGTTCAGGAAATGAAAACATATGCAATGACTCTAGTGGTTCAATGTCGATCCTTGTGGTTCAGGAAAGGAAAACACATGCAATGACTTTGGTGGATCCATGTGGTTTAGGAAAGGAACACACATGCTGTGACTCTGGTGGATCCATGTGGTTTAGGAAAGGAATACACATGCAATGACTCTGGTGGATCCATGTGATTAGGAAAGGACCACATATGCAATGACTCTGGTGGATCCATGTGGTTTAGGAAAATAAGACACATGCAATGACTCAATGGTGATTTAGGAAAAGAAGACACATGCAATGACTCTAGTGGTGGTTTAGGAAAAGAACACACATGAAATGACTCTGGTGGATCCATGTGGTTTCGAAAAAGAACACACATGCAATCTCAGGTGGTGTTTAAGAAAGGAAGACACATGCAATGACACTGGTGGATCAATGTAGTTCAGGAAAAGGACACACATGGAATGACTCTAGTGGTGGTTTAGGAAAAGAACACACATGCAATGACTCTGGATATGGTTTAGGAAAGGAACACACATGCAATGACTCTGGTGGATCCATGTGGTTTAGGAAAATAACACACATGCAATGACTCTAGTGGTGGTTTGGGAAAAGAACACACATGCAATGACTCTAGTGGTGGTCTAGGAAAGGAAGATACGTGCAATGACTCTAGTGGATCCATGTGGTTCAGGAAATGAACACATATGCAACGACTCTAGTGGATCAATGTTCATCCTTGTGGCTCAGGAAAGGAACACACATGCAATTACTCTGGTGGATCCATGTGGTTTAGGAAAGGAATGCACATGCAATGACTTTGGTGGATCCATGTGGTTTAGGAAAGGAATACATATGCAATGACTCTAGTGGATCAATGTCGATCCTTGTGGTTCAGGAAAGGAAAACACATGCAATGACTCTGGTGGATCCATGTGGTTTAGGAAAGGAACACACATGTTGTGACTCTAGTGGATCCATGTGGTTTAGGAAAGGAATACACATGCAATAACTCTGGTGGATCCATGTGATTAGGAAAGGAATACATATGCAATGACTCTGGTGGATCCATGTGGTTTAGGAAAATAAGACACATGCAATGACTCTAGTGGTGGTTTAGGAAAAGAACACACATGAAATGACTCTGGTGGATCCATGTGGTTTCGAAAAAGAAAACACATGCAATCTCAAGTGGTGTTTAAGAAAGGAATACACATGCAATGACATTGGTGGATCAATGTAGTTCAGGAAAAGAACACACATGGAATGACTCTAGTGGTGGTTTCGGAGAAGAACACACATGCAATGACTCTGGATGTGGTTTAGGAAAGGAACACACATGCAATGACTCTGGTGGATCCATGTGGTTTAGGAAAAGAACACACATGCAATGACTCTAGTGGTGGTTTGGGAAAAGAACACACATGCAATGACTCTAGTGGTGGTTTAGGAAAGGAAGATACGTGCAATGACTCTAGTGGATCCATGTGGTTCAGGAAATGAACACATATGCAATGACTCTAGTGGATCAATGTGCATCCTTGTGGCTCAGGAAAGGAACACACATGCAATTACTCTGGTGGATCCATGTGGTTTAGGAAAGGAATGCACATGCAATGACTTTGGTGGATCCATGTGGTTTAGGAAAGGAATACATATGCAATGACTCTGGTGGATCCATCTGATTAGGAAAGGAACACATATGCAATGACTCTGGTGGATCCATGTGGTTTAGGAAAAGAACACACATGCAATGACTCAGTGGTGATTTAGGAAAATAAAACACATGCAATGACTCTAGTGGTGGTTTAGGAAAAGAACACACATGAAATGACTCTGGTGGATCCATGTGGTTTTGGAAAGGAATACACATGCAATGACTCTCGTGGATCCATGTGGTTTAGAAAAAGAACACACATGCAATGACTCTGATGGTGGATTAGGAAAAAAAGACACATGGAATGACACTAGTAGATCCATATGTTTAGGAAGAGAACACACATGCAATGACTGTAGTGGTGGTTTAGGAAAAACACACATGCAATGACACTGGTGGATCCATGTGGTTTCGGAAAAGAACACACATGGCATGACTCTGGTGGTGGTTCAAGAAAGGAAGACACATGCAATGACTCTAGTGGATCCATGTGGTTCTGGAAATGAAAACATATGCAATGACTCTAGTGGTTCAATGTCGATCCTTGTGGTTCAGGAAAGGAACACACATGATGTGACTGGTGGATCCATGTGGTTTAGGAAAGGAACACACATGATGTGACTCCGGTGGATCCATGTGGTTTAGGAAAGGAATACACATGCAATGACTGGTGGATCCATGTGATTAGGAAAGGAACACATATGCAATGACTCTGGTGGATCCATGTGGTTTAGGAAAATAAGACACATGCAATGACTCAATGGTGATTTAGGAAAAGAACACACATGCAATGACTCTGGTGGTGGTTCAAGAAAGGAAGAAACATGCAATGACTCTAGTGGATCCATGTGGTTCAGGAAATGAAAACATATGCAATGACTCTAGTGGATCAATGTTGATCCTTGTGGTTCAGGAGAGGAAAACACATGCAATGAATCTGGTGGATCCATGTGGTTTAGGAAAGGAACACACATGCTGTGACTCTGGTGGATCCATGTGGTTTAGGAAAGGAAAACACATGCAATGACTCTGGTGGATCCATGTGGTTTAGGAAAATAAGACACATGCAATGACTCTAGTGGTGGTTTAGGAAAAGAACACACATGAAATGACTCTGGTGGATCCATGTGGTTTCGAAAAAGAAAACACATGCAATCTCAAGTGGTGTTTAAGAAAGGAATACACATGCAATGACATTGGTGGATCAATGTAGTTCAGGAAAAGAACACACATGGAATGACTCTAGTGGTGGTTTCGGAAAAGAACACACATGCAATGACTCTGGATGTGGTTTAGGAAAGGAACACACATGCAATGACTCTGGTGGATCCATGTGGTTTAGGAAAAGAACACACATGCAATGACTCTAGTGGTGGTTTGGGAAAAGAACACACATGCAATGACTCTAGTGGTGGTTTAGGAAAGGAAGATACGTGCAATGACTCTAGTGGATCCATGTGGTTCAGGAAATGAACACATATGCAATGACTCTAGTGGATCAATGTGCATCATTGTGGCTCGGAAAGGAACACACATGCAATTACTCTGGTGGATCCATGTGGTTTAGGAAAGGAATGCACATGCAATGACTTTGGTGGATCCATGTGGTTTAGGAAAGGAATACATATGCAATGACTCTGGTGGATCCATCTGATTAGGAAAGGAACACATATGCAATGACTCTGGTGGATCCATGTGGTTTAGGAAAAGAACACACATGCAATGACTCAGTGGTGATTTAGGAAAATAAAACACATGCAATGACTCTAGTGGTGGTTTAGGAAAAGAACACACATGAAATGACTCTGGTGGATCCATGTGGTTTTGGAAAGGAACACACATGCAATGACTCTCATGGATCCATGTGGTTTAGAAATAGAACACACATGCAATGACTCTGGTGGTGGATTAGGAAAGAAAGACACATGGAATGACACTAGTAGATCCATGTGTTTAGGAAGAGAACACATGCAATGACTGTAGTGGTGGTTTAGGAAAAACACACATGCAATGACACTGGTGGATCCATGTGGTTTAGGAAAAGAACACTCATGGAATGACTCTGGTGGTGGTTCAAGAAAGGAAGACACATGCAATGACTCTAGTGGATCCATGTGGTTCAGGAAATGAAAACATATGCAATGACTCTAGTGGTTCAATGTCGATCCTTGTGGTTCAGGAAAGGAAAACACATGCAATGACTTTGGTGGATCCATGTGGTTTAGGAAAGGAACACACATCTTTGTGACTGGTGGATCCATGTGGTTTAGGAAAGGAATACACATGCAATGACTCTGGTGGATCCATGTGATTAGGAAAGGACCACATATGCAATGACTCTGGTGGATCCATGTGGTTTAGGAAAATAAGACACATGCAATGACTCAATGGTGATTTAGGAAAAGAAGACACATGCAATGACTCTAGTGGTGGTTTAGGAAAAGAACACACATGAAATGACTCTGGTGGATCCATGTGGTTTCGAAAAAGAACACACATGCAATCTCAGGTGGTGTTTAAGAAAGGAAGACACATGCAATGACACTGGTGGATCAATGTAGTTCAGGAAAAGGACACACATGGAATGACTCTAGTGGTGGTTTAGGAAAAGAACACACATGCAATGACTCTGGATATGGTTTAGGAAAGGAACACACATGCAATGACTCTGGTGGATCCATGTGGTTTAGGAAAATAACACACATGCAATGACTCTAGTGGTGGTTTGGGAAAAGAACACACATGCAATGACTCTAGTGGTGGTCTAGGAAAGGAAGATACGTGCAATGACTCTAGTGGATCCATGTGGTTCAGGAAATGAACACATATGCAACGACTCTAGTGGATCAATGTTCATCCTTGTGGCTCAGGAAAGGAACACACATGCAATTACTCTGGTGGATCCATGTGGTTTAGGAAAGGAATGCACATGCAATGACTTTGGTGGATCCATGTGGTTTAGGAAAGGAATACATATGCAATGACTCTGGTGGATCCATCTGATTAGGAAAGGAACACATATGCAATGACTCTGGTGGATCCATGTGGTTTAGGAAAAGAACACACATGCAATGACTCAGTGGTGATTTAGGAAAAGAAGACACATGCAATGACTCTAGTGGTGGTTTAGGAAAAGAACACACATGAAATGACTCTGGTGGATCCATGTGGTTTTGGAAAGGAACACACATGCAATGACTCTCGTGGATCCATGTGGTTTAGAAAAAGAACACACATCCAATGACTCTGGAGGTGGATTAGGAAAGAAAGACACATGGAATGACACTAGTAGATCCATGTGTTTAGGAAGAGAACACACATGCAATGACTGTAGTGGTGGTTTAGGAAAAACACACATGCAATGACACTGGTGGATCCATGTGGTTTAGCAAAAGAACACACATGGAATGACTCTGGTGCTGGTTCAAGAAAGGAAGACACATGCAATGACTCTAGTGGATCCATGTGGTTCAGGAAATGAAAACATATGCAATGACTCTAGTGGTTCAATGTCGATCCTTGTGGTTCGGGAAAGGAAAATACATGCAATGACTCTGGTGGATCCATGTGGTTTAGGAAAGGAACACACATGCTGTGACTCTGGTGGATCCATGTGGTTTAGGAAAGGAATACACATGCAATGACTCTGGTGGATCCATGTGATTAGGAAAGGAACACATATGCAATGACTCTGGTGGATCCATGTGGTTTAGGAAAATAAGACACATGCAATGACTCAATGGTGATTTAGGAAAAGAAGACATATGCAATGACTCTAGTGGTGGTTTAGGAAAAGAACACACATGAAATGACTCTGGTGGATCCATGTGGTTTCGAAAAAGAACACACATGCAATCTCAGGTGGTGTTTAAGAAAGGAAGACACATGCAATGACACTGGTGGATCAATGTAGTTCAGGAAAAGGACACACATGGAATGACTCTAGTGGTGGTTTAGGAAAAGAACACACATGCAATGACTCTGGATGTGGTTTAGGAAAGGAACACACATGCAATGACTCTGGTGGATCCATGTGGTTTAGGAAAAGAACACACATGCAATGACTCTAGTGGTGGTTTGGGAAAAGAACACACATGCAATGACTCTAGTGGTGGTTTAGGAAAGGAAGATACGTGCAATGACTCTAGTGGATCCATGTGGTTTAGGAAATGAACACATATGCAATGACTCTAGTGGATCAATGTTCATCCCTGTGGCTCAGGAAAGGAACACACATGCAATTACTCTGGTGGATCCATGTGGTTTAGGAAAGGAATGCACATGCAATGACTTTGGTGGATACATGTAGTTTAGAAAAAGAACACACATGCAAGGACTCTGGTGGTGGATTAGGAAAAGAACACACATGGAATGACTCTGGTGGTGGTTCAAGAAAGGAAGACACATGCAATGACTCTAGTGGATCCATGTGGTTCTGGAAATGAAAACATATGCAATGACTCTAGTGGTTCAATGTCGATCCTTGTGGATCAGGAAAGGAAAACACATGCAATGACTCTGGTGGATCCATGTGGTTTAGGAAAGGAACACACATGCTGTGACTCTGGTGGATCCATGTGGTTTAGGAAAGGAATACACATGCAATGACTCTGGTGGATCCATGTGATTAGGAAAGGAACACATATGCAATGACTCAGGTGGATCCATGTGGTTTAGGAAAATAAGACACATGCAATGACTCAATGGTGATTTAGGAAAAGAACACACATGCAATGACTCTGGTGGTGGTTCAAGAAAGGAAGAAACATGCAATGACTCTAGTGGATCCATGTGGTTCAGGAAATGAAAACATATGCAATGACTCTAGTGGATCAATGTCGATCCTTGTGGTTCAGGAAAGGAAAACACATGCAATGACTCTGGTGGATCCATGTGGTTTAGGAAAGGAACACACATGTTGTGACTCTAGTGGATCCATGTGGTTTAGGAAAGGAATACACATGCAATAACTCTGGTGGATCCATGTGATTAGGAAAGGAATACATATGCAATGACTCTGGTGGATCCATGTGGTTTAGGAAAATAAGACACATGCAATGACTCTAGTGGTGGTTTAGGAAAAGAACACACATGAAATGACTCTGGTGGATCCATGTGGTTTCGAAAAAGAACACACATGCAATCTCATGTGGTGTTTAAGAAAGGAAGACACATGCAATGACACTGGTGGATCAATGTAGTTCAGGAAAAGAACACACATGGAATGACTCTAGTGGTGGTTTAGGAAAAGAACACACATGCAATGACTCTGGATGTGGTTTAGGAAAGGAACACACATGCAATGACTCTGGTGGATCCATGTGGTTTAGGAAAAGAACACACATGCAATGACTCTAGTGGTGGTTTGGGAAAAGAACACACATGCAATGACTCTAGTGGTGGTTTTGGAAAGGAAGATACGTGCAGTGACTCTAGTGGATCCATGTGGTTCAGGAAATGAACACATATGCAATGACTCTAGTGGATCAATGTGCATCCTTGTGGCTCAGGAAAGGAACACACATGCAATTACTCTGGTGGATCCATGTGGTTTAGGAAAGGAATGCACATGCAATGACTTTGGTGGATCCATGTGGTTTAGGAAAGGAATACATATGCAATGACTCTGGTGGATCCATCTGATTAGGAAAGGAACACATATGCAATGACTCTGGTGGATCCATGTGGTTTAGGAAAAGAACACACATGCAATGACTCAGTGGTGATTTAGGATAAGAAAACACATGCAATGACTCTAGTGGTGGTTTAGGAAAAGAACGCACATGAAATGACTCTGGTGGATCCATGTGGTTTTGGAAAGGAACACACATGCAATGACTCTCGTGGATCCATGTGGTTTAGAAAAAGAACACACATGCGATGACTCTGGTGGTGGATTAGGAAAGAAATACACATGGAATGACACTAGTAGATATATGTGTTTAGGAAGAGAACACACATGCAATGACTGTAGTGGTGGTTTAGGAAAAACACACATGCAATGACACTGGTGGATCCATGTGGTTTAGCAAAAGAACACACATGGAATGACTCTAGTGGTGGTTCAAGAAAGGAAGACACATGGAATGACTCTAGTGGATCCATGTGGTTCAGGAAATGAAAACATATGCAATGACTAGTGGTTCAATGTCGATCCTTGTGGTTCAGGAAAGGAAAACACATGCAATGACTCTGGTGGATCCATGTGGTTTAGGAAAGGAACACACATGTTGTGACTCTGGTGGATCCATGTGGTTTAGGAAAGGAATACACATGCAATGACTCTGGTGGATCCATGTGATTAGGAAAGGAACACATATGCAATGACTCTGGTGGATCCATGTGGTTTAGGAAAATAAGACACATGCAATGACTCAATGGTGATTTAGGAAAAGAAGACACATGCAATGACTCTAGTGGTGGTTTAGGAAAAGAACACACATGAAATGACTCTGGTGGATCCATGTGGTTTCGAAAAAGAACACACATGCAATCTCGGGTGGTGTTTAAGAAAGGAAGACACATGCAATGACACTGGTGGATCAATGTAGTTCAGGAAAAGAACACACATGAAATGACTCTGGTGGATCCATGTGGTTTCGAAAAAGAACACACATGCAATCTCAAGTGGTGTTTAAGAAAGGAATACACATGCAATGACACTGGTGGATCAATGTAGTTCAGGAAAAGAACACACATGGAATGACTCTAGTGGTGGTTTCGGAAAAGAACACACATGCAATGACTCTGGATGTGGTTTAGGAAAGGAACACACATGCAATGACTCTGGTGGATCCATGTGGTTTAGGAAAAGAACACACATGCAATGACTCTAGTGGTGGTTTGGGAAAAGAACACACATGCAATGACTCTAGTGGTGGTTTAGGAAAGGAAGATACGTGCAATGACTCTAGTGGATCCATGTGGTTCAGGAAATGAACACATATGCAATGACTCTAGTGGATCAATGTGCATCCTTGTGGCTCAGGAAAGGAACACACATGCAATTACTCTGGTGGATCCATGTGGTTTAGGAAAGGAATGCACATGCAATGACTTTGGTGGATCCATGTGGTTTAGGAAAGGAATACATATGCAATGACTCTGGTGGATCCATCTGATTAGGAAAGGAACACATATGCAATGACTGGTGGATCCATGTGGTTTAGGAAAAGAACACACATGCAATGACTCAGTGGTGATTTAGGAAAATAAAACACATGCAATGACTCTAGTGGTGGTTTAGGAAAAGAACACACATGAAATGACTCTGGTGGATCCATGTGGTTTTGGAAAGGAACACACATGCAATGACTCTCGTGGATCCATGTGGTTTAGAAATAGAACACACATGCAATGACTCTGGTGGTGGATTAGGAAAGAAAGACACATGGAATGACACTAGTAGATCCATGTGTTTAGGAAGAGAACACACATGCAATGACTGTAGTGGTGGTTTAGGAAAAACACACATGCAATGACACTGGTGGATCCATGTGGTTTAGGAAAAGAACACACATGGAATGACTCTGGTGGTGGTTCAAGAAAGGAAGACACATGCAATGACTCTAGTGGATCCATGTGGTTCAGGAAATGAAAACATATGCAATGACTCTAGTGGTTCAATGTCGATCCTTGTGGTTCAAAGAAAGGAAAACACATGCAATGACTTTGGTGGATCCATGTGGTTTAGGAAAGGAACACACATGCTGTGACTCTGGTGGATCCATGTGGTTTAGGAAAGGAATACACATGCAATGACTCTGGTGGATCCATGTGATTAGGAAAAGAACACATATGCAATGACTCTGGTGGATCCATGTGGTTTAGGAAAATAAGACACATGCAATGACTCAATGGTGATTTAGGAAAAGAAGACACATGCAATGACTCTAGTGGTGGTTTAGGAAAAGAACACACATGAAATGACTCTGGTGGATCCATGTGGTTTCGAAAAAGAACACACATGCAATCTCAGGTGGTGTTTAAGAAAGGAAGACACATGCAATGACACTGGTGGATCAATGTAGTTCAGGAAAAGAACACACATGGAATGACTCTAGTGGTGGTTTAGGAAAAGAACACACATGCAATGACTCTGGATATGGTTTAGGAAAGGAACACACATGCAATGACTCTGGTGGATCCATGTGGTTTAGGAAAAGAACACACATGCAATGACTCTAGTGGTGGTTTGGGAAAAGAACACACATGCAATGACTCTAGTGGTGGTCTAGGAAAGGAAGATACGTGCAATGACTCTAGTGGATCCATGTGGTTCAGGAAATGAACACATATGCAACGACTCTAGTGGATCAATGTTCATCCTTGTGGCTCAGGAAAGGAACACACATGCAATTACTCTGGTGGATCCATGTGGTTTAGGAAAGGAATGCACATGCAATGACTTTGGTGGATCCATGTGGTTTAGGAAAGGAATACATATGCAATGACTCTGGTGGATCCATCTGATTAGGAAAGGAACCCATATGCAATGACTCTGGTGGATCCATGTGGTTTAGGAAAAGAACACACATGCAATGACTCAGTGGTGATTTAGGAAAAGAAGACACATGCAATGACTCTAGTGGTGGTTTAGGAAAAGAACACACATGAAATGACTCTGGTGGATCCATGTGGTTTTGGAAAGGAACACACATGCAATGACTCGTGGATCCATGTGGTTTAGAAAAAGAACACACATCCAATGACTCTGGAGGTGGATTAGGAAAGAAAGACACATGGAATGACACTAGTAGATCCATGTGTTTAGGAAGAGAACACACATGTAATGACTCTGGTGGTGGTTTAGGAAAAACACACATGCAATGACACTGGTGGATCCATGTGGTTTAGCAAAAGAACACACATGGAATGACTCTGGTGCTGGTTCAAGAAAGGAAGACACATGCAATGACTCTAGTGGATCCATGTGGTTCAGGAAATGAAAACATATGCAATGACTCTAGTGGTTCAATGTCGATCATTGTGGTTCGGGAAAGGAAAATACATGCAATGACTCTGGTGGATCCATGTGGTTTAGGAAAGGAACACACATGCTGTGACTCTGGTGGATCCATGTGGTTTAGGAAAGGAATACACATGCAATGACTCTGGTGGATCCATGTGATTAGGAAAGGAACACATATGCAATGACTCTGGTGGATCCATGTGGTTTAGGAAAATAAGACACATGCAATGACTCAATGGTGATTTAGGAAAAGAAGACATATGCAATGACTCTAGTGGTGGTTTAGGAAAAGAACACACATGAAATGACTCTGGTGGGTCCATGTGGTTTCGAAAAAGAACACACATGCAATCTCAGGTGGTGTTTAAGAAAGGAAGACACATGCAATGACACTGGTGGATCAATGTAGTTTAGGAAAAGAACACACATGGAATGACTCTAGTGGTGGTTTAGGAAAAGAACACACATGCAATGACTCTGGATGTGGTTTAGGAAAGGAACACACATGCAATGACTCTGGTGGATCCATGTGGTTTAGGAAAAGAACACACATGCAATGACTCTAGTGGTGGTTTGGGAAAAGAACACACATGCAATGACTCTAGTGGTGGTTTAGGAAAGGAAGATATGTGCAATGACTCTAGTGGATCCATGTGGTTCAGGAAATGAACACATATGCAATGACTCTAGTGGATCAATGTTCATCCCTGTGGCTCAGGAAAGGAACACACATGCAATTACTCTGGTGGATCCATGTGGTTTAGGAAAGGAATGCACATGCAATGACTTTGGTGGATCCATGTGGTTTAGAAAAAGAACACACATGCAAGGACTCTGGTGGTGGATTAGGAAAAGAACACACATGGAATGACTCTGGTGGTGGTTCAAGAAAGGAAGACACTTGCAATGACTCTAGTGGATCCATGTGGTTCTGGAAATGAAAACATATGCAATGACTCTAGTGGTTCAATGTCGATCCTTGTGGTTCAGGAAAGGAAAACACATGCAATGACTCTGGTGGATCCATGTGGTTTAGGAAAGGAACACACATGCTGTGACTCTGGTGGATCCATGTGGTTTAGGAAAGGAATACACATGCAATGACTCTGGTGGATCCATGTGATTAGGAAAGGAACACATATGCAATGACTCTGGTGGATCCATGTGGTTTAGGAAAATAAGACACATGCAATGACTCAATGGTGATTTAGGAAAAGAACACACATGCAATGACTCTGGTGGTGGTTCAAGAAAGGAAGAAACATGCAATGACTCTAGTGGATCCATGTGGTTCAGGAAATGAAAACATATGCAATGACTCTAGTGGATCAATGTCGATCCTTGTGGTTCAGGAAAGGAAAACACATGCAATGACTCTGGTGGATCCATGTGGTTTAGGAAAGGAACACACATGCTGTGACTCTAGTGGATCCATGTGGTTTAGGAAAGGAATACACATGCAATGACTCTGGTGGATCCATGTGATTAGGAAAGGAATACATATGCAATGACTCTGGTGGATCCATGTGGTTTAGGAAAATAAGACACATGCAATGACTCTAGTGGTGGTTTAGGAAAAGAACACACATGAAATGACTCTGGTGGATCCATGTGGTTTCGAAAAAGAACACACATGCAATCTCATGTGGTGTTTAAGAAAGGAAGACACATGCAATGACACTGGTGGATCAATGTAGTTCAGGAAAAGAACACACATGGAATGACTCTAGTGGTGGTTTAGGAAAAGAACACACATGCAATGACTCTGGATGTGGTTTAGGAAAGGAACACACATGCAATGACTCTGGTGGATCCATGTGGTTTAGGAAAAGAACACACATGCAATGACTCTAGTGGTGGTTTGGGAAAAGAACACACATGCAATGACTCTAGTGGTGGTTTAGGAAAGGAAGATACGTGCAATGACTCTAGTGGATCCATGTGGTTCAGGAAATGAACACATATGCAATGACTCTAGAGGATCAATGTTCATCCCTGTTGCTCAGGAATGGAACACACATGCAATTACTCTGGTGGATCCATGTGGTTTAGGAAAGGAACACATATGCAATGACTCTGGTGGATCCATGTGGTTTAGGAAAATAAGACACATGCAATGACTCAATGGTGATTTAGGAAAAGAAGACACATGCAATGACTCTAGTGGTGGTTTAGGAAAAGAACACACATGAAATGACTCTGGTGGATCCATGTGGTTTCGAAAAAGAACACACATGCAATCTCAGGTGGTGTTTAAGAAAGGAAGACACATGCAATGACACTGGTGGATCAATGTAGTTCAGGAAAAGAACACACATGGAATGACTCTAGTGGTGGTTTAGGAAAAGAACACACATGCAATGACTCTGGATATGGTTTAGGAAAGGAAAACACATGCAATGACTCTGGTGGATCCATGTGGTTTAGGAAAAGAACACACATGCAATGACTCTAGTGGTGGTTTGGGAAAAGAACACACATGCAATGACTCTAGTGGTGGTCTAGGAAAGGAAGATACGTGCAATGACTCTAGTGGATCCATGTGGTTCAGGAAATGAACACATATGCAACGACTCTAGTGGATCAATGTTCATCCTTGTGGCTCAGGAAAGGAACACACATGCAATTACTCTGGTGGATCCATGTGGTTTAGGAAAGGAATGCACATGCAATGACTTTGGTGGATCCATGTGGTTTAGGAAAGGAATACATATGCAATGACTCTGGTGGATCCATCTGATTAGGAAAGGAACCCATATGCAATGACTCTGGTGGATCCATGTGGTTTAGGAAAAGAACACACATGCAATGACTCAGTGGTGATTTAGGAAAAGAAGACACATGCAATGACTCTAGTGGTGGTTTAGGAAAAGAACACACATGAAATGACTCTGGTGGATCCATGTGGTTTTGGAAAGGAACACACATGCAATGACTCTCGTGGATCCATGTGGTTTAGAAAAAGAACACACATCCAATGACTCTGGAGGTGGATTAGGAAAGAAAGACACATGGAATGACACTAGTAGATCCATGTGTTTAGGAAGAGAACACACATGCAATGACTCTGGTGGTGGTTTAGGAAAAACACACATGCAATGACACTGGTGGATCCATGTGGTTTAGCAAAAGAACACACATGGAATGACTCTGGTGCTGGTTCAAGAAAGGAAGACACATGCAATGACTCTAGTGGATCCATGTGGTTCAGGAAATGAAAACATATGCAATGACTCTAGTGGTTCAATGTCGATCCTTGTGGTTCGGGAAAGGAAAACACATGCAATGACTCTGGTGGATCCATGTGGTTTAGGAAAGGAACACACATGCTGTGACTCTGGTGGATCCATGTGGTTTAGGAAAGGAATACACATGCAATGACTCTGGTGGATCCATGCGATTAGGAAAGGAACACATATGCAATGACTCTGGTGGATCCATGTGGTTTAGGAAAATAAGACACATGCAATGACTCAATGGTGATTTAGGAAAAGAAGACACATGCAATGACTCTAGTGGTGGTTTAGAAAAAGAACACACATGAAATGACTCTGGTGGATCCATGTGGTTTCGAAAAAGAACACACATGCAATCTCAGGTGGTGTTTAAGAAATGAAGACACATGGAATGACACTGGTGGATCAATGTAGTTTAGGAAAAGAACACACATGGAATGACTCTAGTGGTGGTTTAGGAAAAGAACACACATGCAATGACTCTGGATGTGGTTTAGGAAAGGAACACACATGCAATGACTCTGGTGGATCCATGTGGTTTAGGAAAAGAACACACATGCCATGACTCTAGTGGTGGTTTTGGAAAAGAACACACATGCAATGACTCTAGTGGTGGTTTAGGAAAGGAAGATACATGCAATGACTCTAGTGGATCCATGTGGTTCAGGAAATGAACACATATGCAATGACTCTAGTGGATCAATGTTCATCCTTGTGGCTCAGGAAAGGAACACACATGCAATTACTCTGGTGGATCCATGTGGTTTAGGAAAGGAATGCACATGCAATGACTTTGGTGGATCCATGTGGTTTAGGAAAGGAATACATATGCAATGACTCTGGTGGATCCATCTGATTAGGAAAGGAACACATATGCAATGACTCTGGTGGATCCATGTGGTTTAGGAAAAGAACACACATGCAATGACTCAGTGGTGATTTAGGAAAAGAAGACACATGCAATGACTCTAGTGGTGGTTTAGGAAGAGAACACACATGAAATGACTATGGTGGATCCATGTGGTTTTGGAAAGGAACACACATGCAATGACTCTCGTGGATCTATGTGGTTTAGAAAAAGAACACACATCCAATGACTCTGGTGGTGGATTAGGAAAGAAAGACACATGGAATGACACTAGTAGATCCATATGTTTAGGAAGAGAACACACATGCAATGACTGTAGTGGTGGTTTAGGAAAAACACACATGCAATGACACTGGTGGATCCATGTGGTTTAGCAAAAGAACACACATGGAATGACTCTGGTGGTGGTTCAAGAAAGGAAGACACATGCAATGACTCTAGTGGATCCATGTGGTTCAGGAAATGAAAACATATGCAATGACTCTAGTGGTTCAATGTCGATCCTTGTGGTTCAGGAAAGGAAAACACATGCAATGACTCTGGTGGATCCATGTGGTTTAGGAAAGGAACACACATGCTGTGACTCTGGTGGATCCATGTGGTTTAGGAAAGGAATACACATGCAATGACTCTGGTGGATCCATGTGGTTAGGAAAGGAACACATATGCAATGACTCTGGTGGATCCATGTGGTTTAAGAAAATAAGACACATGCAATGACTCAATGGTGATTTAGGAAAAGAACACACATGCAATGACTCTGGTGGTGGTTCAAGAAAGGAAGAAACATGCAATGACTCTAGTGGATCCATGTGGTTCAGGAAATGAAAACATATGCAATGACTCTAGTGGATCAATGTCAATCCTTGTGGTTCACGAAAGGAAAACACATGCAATGACTCTGGATGTGGTTTAGGAAAGGAACACACATGCAATGACTCTGGTGGATCCATGTCATTAGGAAAGGAACACATATGCAATGACTCTGGTGGATCCATGTGGTTTAGGAAAATAAGACACATGCAATGACTCAATGGTGATTTAGGAAAAGAAGACACATGCAATGACTCTAGTGGTGGTTTAGGAAAAGAACACACATGAAATGACTCTGGTGGATCCATATGGTTTCTAAAAAGAACACACATGCAATCTCAGGTGGTGTTTAAGAAAGGAAGACACATGCAATGACACTGGTGGATCAATGTAGTTCAGGAAAAGAACACACATGGAATGACTCTAGTGGTGGTTTAGGAAAAGAACACACATGGAATGACTCTAGTGGTGGTTTAGGAAAAGAACACACATGGAATGACTCTAGTGTCAATCCTAAACAAGTTAACCAAGCTGGATCTGATCTCTAGCCACTAGGTGCTCATCTAAAACCCATTCTAGAAGTTTCCAAGTCAATGAATACCAATATCAAGCGTGGATCTATTCTACCCAATCTACAATTCAACATCATCCATTCGATGATGGTTGGATACCTTGCAAACCCTCAAAAACATCCCCACTCATATTCTAGTCAAAAACCCTAAATCTGCTAAATCTGGAAACTATTTCAACATCACTTCTTTGAGTGCCTCTCTTTCTCAACCCTTGTGCCTTTTTGGTAATGCACTTGAACCATCTTGTAGAGCATCATAAGTACTAGCAAGACCCACTCTTTCCCTTGGTTAGACCATCCTATAACCCCCTTGTTCTTGATAGTTTTATAGGCAAGAAAATAATAATTTCTGCAAATCTTACCAACTTGCCTACTTCAGTAGAAGCTCACACCTGCATCCTATATTATTTGGACCAAATCCTTGCATGATTGTGTGATACTCATAAAGGTCTAGCAATAACTACTTCACTTGTTCCAAATGGATCCTTGTGCTTAAAAAACCCACAAGGTTCTGAAGGCTATTTGATAATCTGTTTTGGCACCCTTATTTTATTCAAAGTTTGAAATAAATTCTTGGAGAACTCAAGCATGATCAAGCTCAACTTCTTGTACCATGGTGATCTACATCACTTGGTCTATCCATCCATATATTCAATGACCCAAGGGGAGTTCTGAGCTCCAATATCCAACAAACCTTTGAGGGTATAAAAATAATAATGCCCAAGATACTTGACCCCTTGCCTTTCTTCCAAATCAAGTTATTTTCTCAAGACCCCATGCTTAAAATGATGGAAACATCATGTGGATATCATATACCATGTAAATAAAAATTTACCAAATATTTTCCATAATTATTGTGGCCCAAAAGCAATTAAATTCCTTTAATCGACAAACACCTAAAAACTCCTTCTATTAAGCGAAGTTTGTTTTTCTCAAAAACACCTTCCCAAATTAATGCACATTTGATGCCTATATATCATCCCCTATCCTCCCACTTCAAAAATAAATATTTTTGAAGAGCTTTAATAATTCTTTTTGCCATTTTTCCTAACTGGAAGAAACAATAAAATAAATGTTTTAAATACTTTTATGCCCCAATAAATCTTCGGAAAATTATCCAAAGTGTGACATGATATCTGGGACCATCCCACATCAGAAACCAACCCAGTCCAATGTAAAAATATGAAATGAGATTCTAGAAACTACTTCTGCACTTTTTGAATAAATGGATTTAATAGGACTAACACCCCTTATAAAAATCCCAAATAAATCCTAGGAATGTACCTTGACCATACCCATATACCAGTACCATCTCCCCCACCTTTTCCAATGCAAATTTTTGAACTCCTTCACAAACTCTCTTGTGATCAAATTTTGCAAAACAATCAAAACTTGAGCTAAATCAAATCCAACCTGCCCCAAACTTGTCTAATACACCACCCCAGCAACAACACTTCCCCTGGTCGTGTGATATGGTGGAGTTACTATAACAAAACCCTAGTCCCCACTCTTGTCCTTAAATGCTTGGAGAGAGAGGCATGCCCCTTTTAATAAAAGCCAAAATAAAGGGGTAGCAACCACACCACCCCTTCCACCACTCACTGCTCGACCCTAGTGTCCCACCTCACCCCCTCCACCTCCTCCCTCGACCAATATCTGAGCAGAAACCCCCCTTTCCTCAAATGGACATAGTCCACTCAACACCAACCCCCTTCGGTTTATAAGGAGAAATGCCAGAAGAACACCCCTCCTCCCTGCCTCATTTGCTTCCTCCCTCTCTCCCTGTACCCCCACTCCCTCTATCCTGCCCCTTCTTGCCCGAGAAAGAAAGCAAGGGAAGCTCCCGGCCATGGAGAAGATCTGAGCGTAGCCCCTCCATCCCTTGCACTCTCTCCTTGCATGTCACCTCCCCTGACTCCCCTTGGTCTTCTGAAGCTAACGCAGTCCTTATCTCTGACCTGCAGTGAACCCCGGAGGCCTCCCCGTCGAGACCGAAGCTTACGCCACCATGACTCGTGCATGAGCGTCCTCCCGAGGAAGAAGACCCCCCTTCCGTCCGTCGTTGAGATCACCTGCGAGCGCCGTGTCGCCCCGTGCCCTCGCCCACGCCTCTCGAGCCTCCTATAAGATCCCCACGCTGCCCTGGCTGTGTTAGGGTTGCCCCGCCGCCGTCCTCTCTCTATGGTAGATGACGAACCGACACCGTTGGATCTTACTTACGCGAACGACCCAGATCCACCGCTACCTCTTCGCCGCCCTGTGTCCCTGACCAGCTGGCCCCACGTGGCCGGGTTTGAACGCGCGCCCGTGCTCCTTCCCGCGCCCAGCTCGCCCCGCGTGGGCCAATCCGGTGCTGTGAGGCCCGTCTCGGTCAGATCTGGTCCCCTTTTCATTTGTTTTTATAGAATCCTTTTTCTTTTGTTCCAGATCTCCTGAATGGCTTCTAGAAATAAATACAAGTAAAAATGGAAAACACCTAGTTTTGGCCCCGCGTGGACGGGTTTGAACGCGCGCCCGCGCTCCTTCCCGCGCCAAGCTCGCCCCGGGTGGGCCGATTCGGCGCTGTGAGGCCCGTCTCGGTCAGATCTGGCCCCCTTTTCATTTGTTTTTACAGAATCCTTTTTCTTTTGTTCCAGATCTGCTGAATGGCTTCTAGAAATAAATACAAGAAAAAATGGAAAACACCTAGTTTTGGCCAAATCAGTTTTCCTATGGGTACATGCACTTTTTCTACAACTTGCAGAACTGGTACTTTGCCCAAAATAATATTTCTCATTTTCTGGATTTTAATCCAATAAATAGTATATGTTTCAGTAATCAATTTCCACAAGGAGTTACACATATCCAAATTGGATGCTCCCAACTTTCTATGGTATCCTTTGAACATACTTATCCATTTGTCTTGGCCCCAGGCCAAGCGGAGCCTTAGTTTTACTTCAGTAAAAATAACAAAACACCCTCAATTCTGACTTTAGAAATTTCCCTAAACCAAACCATGAGATTAATTGACCTTATTCCAACTCCCAGAGAAGTGGTACACCAATACCTATCTAAACCTAGGAGATAAGGATTTATTGATCCTATGTTGAATTTTAATGAATTAAACACTTTTGTATGTGGTTGTTTCACTAGATAAATCACATCTATAGTTATACAACTCCAAAAATAGTGATTCAAATTCCTAACGAAAGGTATTTGTAATACCCATCCAATTCCTTTGACCTCATACTGTCTGGACATGTAAAATAATTCTGGTTAAAAAGACAAATACTAGGCAG
Source organism: Avena insularis (assembly GCA_023614405.1). Lineage (NCBI taxonomy): Eukaryota > Viridiplantae > Streptophyta > Magnoliopsida > Poales > Poaceae > Avena > Avena insularis. The sequence goes on along the minus strand of CM042688.1, from coordinate 410,568,818 downwards.
AACTGAATTTGGGTTTTTCCCAAGGGCATTCTGTTAAATAAATTGAAGTGATTCCAACTCTCACTGCACCAATACATCAATACCTACTTAACCATCAAAGGAAATAATTTTTGGACACACATAACTTTTCTGCTGAATTATTTCCTAAAACTAGAGCTTTTATCACTAGAGAATGCATATTAAATCGAAGGAAAATGATAAAATAGTGAAACCACTTTTGTTGGTTTCATATTATCACTACCTATCTGATGGTAACATTTTTATACAAAGGTATCCTACAGAACTTGGACCTTATATTTAGACCCCCTTAATTAAGTAGTTTTGGCATCCAAATCATTAAAGAAAACCCACAAAGGCATTTCAAGTAATTCCACTTGTGTAGAAGCTAGTGATGTACTCATCGTTCGACGTAGAGCTCATTGGGAACCCCAAGAGGAAGGTATGATGAGCACAGCAACAAGTTTTTCCTCGGTTAGGAAACCAAGGTTTAATCGAACCAGTAGGAGCAAGGAAACACCCCAAAGGTGTTACTAGCTGAGCTTTGGCAGGGCGCACTACCAGTGCTAGTAGAGACCTACACAACACAACCACAGAACTTTGTCCCCAACTTGCGATGAGGTTGTCAATCTCACCGTGTTTTGCGGAAAGCAAAGGATTAAACGTATCGAATGGAAAGAAGTAAAAGTTTGCAGAAAGTAAACACAAAGCAGTAAAAGATTGTAGATTGTATGTAAAAGAAAAGGACCGGGATCCATAGTTCACTAGAGGTGGCTCTCCTTAAGATATATAACATGCTGGGTGAACAAATTACAGCGGGGAAATTGACAAACACCGAGAAAGCAAAACATGCATATACTAATCATCTTGACTCCTTTGAGACTTGATTGGGCATTACAACATAATACATAGACCGCCATCCAACTACATCTATGACTAATAATCCACCTTCAGGTTATCATCCGAACCCACTCCAGTATTAAGTTGCAAGCAACATATTATTGCTTCTACTTAACTGTAAAGTAAACAATACGATTGTTCTATGAACAAAGGATTGTTGTTTTCTCCCTAGTAGCAACATCACATCTAGTACCTTAGAGATTTCTGTCACTTCCCTAGATTACTAGAGGCATGAACCCACTATCGAGCATAAATACTAACTCTTGGAGTTGCTAGCATCTACTTGGCCAAGATAGCTACTAACAACAGAAAGCATGCAAGATCACAAATAACAAAGACATGATAGAATCAATAATCAATCTGAAATAGCATCTCAATATGCATCGGATCCTCGCAAACACAACATTTATGAATACAAGTAGATGATCTTGATCATGAACAGAGCTCACAAGATCTAAACATGAAAGCACAAAGGAGGAGAACCAGCCATCTAGCTACTACATGGATCCATAGTCCAAGTATGAACTACTCACGCATCACACCGGAGGCTTGCATGGTGATGAAGAAGGCCTCCAGGGTGAATTCCCCTCTCCGGCAGGGTGCCAGGAAGAGCTTCAGATCCCTCCCGATCTAGGGATGGAGATGACGACGGCTACAGACTCACTCGTGGATTTTTTTCGGGAACTTAGGGGTTTCATCCAAAGGGAAATATATAGGCAGAAGGAGAGGCCGAGGGGGTGCCGGGAGCGGCCACACCACCCCCTGGCGTGGGCCAGGCCTGGCCACGCGGCCAAGTGGTGTGGTGGCTCCCTGGCCCTTCTCCTTCTCATATTCTGGCACTTGATCCCTTCCGGAAAAATAGGCACTTTGGCTTTTGTCCCATCCAATTCCGAGAATATTCATTTTCTGACTTTCCTGGAACCAAAAATAGCAGAAAACAGGAAGCTGGCACTGTGGCTCTTGTTAATAGGTTAGTCCAAGAAATCATATGAAAAGCACTCCAAAGTTGGAACAAAACACAAGAAAGTGGATAAAACCAAGCATGGAACATCAAAAATTATAGATACATTTGCGATGTATCAACATCCCCAAGCTTAACTCCTGCTCGTCCTCGAGTAGGTAAGTGCTAAAAAGAAAGAATAATTTTTGAGGTGACATGCACCATCAAAGACTTGATCAAAGTATTTGCAAAACATTATAAGCTGGGATCATAGTACTTCATTCATAACATGAAAGACAAAGTTCTAGCAATAAGCAAAGAAACTATGATACAACATGAAAAGGCACAAACAAAAGATTCATAAATAACATGCTTTGCAAGACGTTTGTTTGCTTCACATAAAGAAAACATAGCATAATAGTATTCAGCTTGTCCCTCAATAGAGTAGCAAATATAAATGCATAGGACACCTTCAAAGTTCATAAGAGTGACTAGATACAATAGTTTAAAACAAGAAATAACAAGTTATGCATCAATCAACTAGTCTTGGGACAATGCACATAGAACTAAGAATGGCCACTATGCTCTCAAAGTAGGTGCATAAAGATAGAAGGTGGAGACTCAATATAATGGTGGAAGAAAGGCCTTTGTAAAAGGAAGTAGGTATTCAAGTCTCATAAAGAGCTTCCAAAAATTATGGTACTTGTAGTTTTCAGCTCTCATTGCCCCTATCATAAGCATCTTGAAGGTGATTAAGGTTAAAGTGACACAACTAAGAGGATATGCTTGACAAGTTATAAACCGAAATCTCATGCCCCTTACTTACGAAGACCGATCCTCATGGTACTTGTAACATCCCAAAACTTTAATCCAAGCTTATCAGGATCAAATCATCCAAAAATAGGGTTAACAAAAACTTTTCCAAATTAAAAATGAAAGCATTCATACGTGTGTGCATTTAAAATAGGAGTTGTTTTGAATTGCCATGATTGGGTGATCCTTTGCTTCTAAAATGTTTCTTAGGTGATTTAAACATCATCTACATCATTCCCAAACTTTTCCTAAAGAAAATCAAATCAAAAAGAATTAAAAAGGAGGAATGGTCATTTTGGCCATTTTAGTTCACTACACTACTTTGAGTGTTCCTAGCACTCATTTCTTAACAGAAACAATTCTTGATCTTTGTACCCCTTGCTAGTACACATAATGAGGTACCAACGCCCACCTTTGGATCTGCTAAAAACATTCTGTTAACTATTTTAATTGGCATTTGAAATTTGAATCTCATGCATATGCATAGATCACCCCTATTTCAAAACCCATCTATTTGAGCTCCACTTTCAAAACCCTTGCAACCAGAGACTACCTAGCACTAGTGGAGATCACTCAAAAAATTTGAAACCAAAATTCAAAACTTTTTCTCTTGCAGCCATTTCATCAAACACTTGGCAGGCAGATTTCAAACAAAACACATTTCACTATTTAAAATAGTATTCTGGCCAAACTTGTCTCCCATTTGGCCCCTTTTTACTTCCTTTGTCTCTAAATGATCTAGCAAAGCCATTTAAACCCACTCCCCTATCCCCTAGTGGCATTTCCATGCCATGCCGAGCCACCTCTTGCCGGTCGACCATGCACCCGCTGTAGCAGACCAGTCCCCTCTCCCTCGCCATGTCTAGGAGGTAGCTAGCACCTCACCACCACCCTCTGTCCCCTACCCGAGCCGAACCTCTCCATGGACTACCGAGGATACCACGTGCCTAGTGCCATCGCACCATGCCGAGCATGCGCCAGAGCGCCGCACCTGGCACGCGTGCACAGACCGCCGCTCGACCGCAGCCCGCTCCCACCGCTCGGCCACAACCTGGAGAACACCCAGACACCCCTGTTCGCCGCCCAAAGCACCACAGCCACCGCTCGCCATGGACACCGCCGCCTCTGCCGCTTAGAGCGCCACCTCGCCCAGACTGCATGCCACCGCCCCTACGGCCACATTCAATTCCTAGAACACAGCCAGGAGACTGCCGGTCAAGCGCCACCCACCGCCATGCCTCTAGCCGGCCGTAGCCTTGTCGCCGGAGTCGCCTGCCCATCCCGCTCGGTCTCACCGTCGGGCCTATAAAAGGAGGCCTCCCCAGCCTCTTCTCTCCACACCACTCCACTCCCCTCACCTCTCTGAACCTCACCCACCTCCCACCGGAGCCAAGCGAGCTCTGCCTCGCCAGAATTGGAGCCGGAGCAGCCGCCGCAGGAGGAGAAGGGCGCCACAGATTGCGACCACCCCAAGCTCCGCCGCAACCGTGCCTCGCCTCGCTGTCGACCACCAGTTCATTTGCCCGCCTCGCCGACCCCACTGGAGCCCTAGTACGTCCCCAGCAGACCCCCACCGAGCCGCTAGGGTTCGAGCTCGCCAATGACACACCTGTAAATCGATGACCCTCAGCCGTAGATCCCCGTTCTAATCCTACAGCCCACAGCGCGCGTACCGTTTCGCGTGTTAAGACCCACTGACAAGCGGGAACCCCCTGTCAGCTGAGCCCCGCGCCGCAGAGCGCCACTGGGCCGGCCCAACTTCTTTCCCGCGCTAGCCCACCCGTTCAAATCTGGATTTTTTCTTTTTAGTTAAATCTAGTTTCTTCCACTAGTTTAAAATTCAATTCTGGGAGTTTTACAAATCCAAATTGCATGAAACCAATTTTGTATGAAAGGTATGGAGATGATCTATCCAAGCCCGTTGGATTTAATTCAATTAGAGTTGTAGATCTCTCCTAATAAAAATAACAAACAGAAGCATTTGCACCTTGCAACATTTTTATAAAATCAACTAAGATTGGTATTGAGTTGATTCCAACTCTCAAAAATAACATTTCATCATATCTACCGAAATATGTAATAATATTAAGGTTTACATGCAGTGACTTTGGACTAGTACCAAAATAATGCTATATAGGCATTTCTAGTCACTTTAAATCATTAAATAATAAACTTAAACCAAAGTAATATTGATCCAACCGTTAAACCTCATTCCCACATGTTAGAATATGTGGTGATGACATGTGTCCACATGATCCCATATTTTAAGTGGTGAATATTAAATCATAGTTAAATTTTTCAATGAGTAGAAATTACTTTTCTAAAATAAAAAGAAAGAAACATTTGAATTAAACTTGTGATGTTTGTGATGATAATAGATCATCAATTGTGTGTCTTAGAATGCTACCTAGCCTAGTTAAGTATTGGTTGGTGATTGTGTACTCCGTATGTATTTTTATAGACGATAGTACCGACCAAGTCTACGAGGAGGAGGAGTGCTATCAAGAAGAAGACGAAGAAAACTTCAACCACTGCACCAACCAAGGCAAGATAGCACTATCCAAGAGTTACCCTTGCAAGTACTTGCAAGCCACCATTAACAATGCAAGCTAACCTTGCAAGTTTAGTGCTTAGCAAACTAGAATCAAACTAGATGGTTTAGCAAAGATGCCTTAAGCATGCTTTGATCACACCCCTTTTACTATTAGTTACCCCAAGTCTTTGTTTACAAGATTTACCTTCCTTAGTTTACACAAAGTTCTTTACTTGTTTTGAAGGTAGCATAAAAAGTATAAAATTTGACCTACTTAGAAATCTTTAGATGTCATTCTATGGCATGAGATTGAACCCATCACGTCCACCTTAGTGAACACTCTTAACTTAGTAGTTTAGAGTAGATCAAAAACTTGAGTCACTTTAGATGGGAACACTTGGTGAAAATGAATTATGAAAACCTTGGAATGGTGAGTCATTCTATTGAGATGTTTTGACATGTGTTGAGAAACACAAATGGTTTACGATGATGAAAATGATGAGGCATGAGCCTTAACCCTTTTATAAAACTGATGGTTGGATTCGGATGCGATACCATTCCAAATTTACCGTCCAACCACATTACCTAAATCGGGTAAGGCTTAGCTAGAAATTTATATGCATTAGTATTAGTTCCCTCACGGGAGAGGTCTGAGCTGAGGCTACCTCTCATGATGTCCACCTATGCAGTGCCCAAGATGACTGATGGTCATGGTTGGGAGGTCATGCTCATAGGAGAGGTGCTTATACTAGGGTGTGTAAAGGGAAGGTTATGTTTGATTATCTGCATACTAAGTATGATGATTCAGGGCTATCCCTGACAGATGTATCGAATCTTGTGGTGAAAGTGTACCACCTCTGCAGAGTGTCAAACTATTCGAATAGCCGCGTCCGTGGTTATGGACAGTTGGAATGGCCATGCTGTTTCAGTGTCAGATGTTTTCCAAATAACTTGAAATGAATGATGAACCTTGACTTGACCACAACAGGGTTGTGTTTATGATAATAGCTTCCCAACTCAAGTGATTCTAGAACTTTATTTTATCTTTATTTGCTTCTGAACTCAGCTTAGGTTTCAAACTTAACTTTATAGTTGAACTTAGATTTAGCACTTTAACTTAGAACTATAGTACCTGTTAATAGTAGTTTGCGAGTACTTAAAGAGTACTCATGGCTGTTGTCCCTGGCTATTCTCATGGCCAGACTATGAAGGAGACTATCAAGAGGATGGTCATCAGGACGGATATGATAACTAGGACTATCTGCCTTCGTCAGCATTGCCTGTGCCCCTAAAGATGCACCCCACTGCTACGCTTATCTTTTGTTTCCGCTGCTTGTTGTATTAAAGACTGGATCATGAGATCCTTATTTGTGTAAGACCTTATGTATGGTTTGTAATGGATGATGTACTGTGATATCCAATCTGTTATGTCTCACAAAAATGGTAATCCTGGGATTGCAAGGTATGGCATAACGGGCATCTGGGATTAAAAATCCGGGTGTTGACAAGTTGGTATCAGAGCCATCCTGACCATAGGAGAGCCTAGTTAGAATGGACGTCCAAACCAAAAATTTAGCTTCAAACCCAAAGTGAGTATTTTTAAAAAACTATTTCCTCTCTTACCCTTGTGAACTTATTCTTTCTCAAATATTCATGTCCTCAAAATTCTTACATTAGTACTTAAAATTTGACACACTTGATCACCTCACTAACTTCCTCATCCTTAATTCTTGTAGATGGAGACTCAGTTCAGCAAGTTCTACCAGTTGGGAAACGGAGGTCAGTTGATCTTCGAGAGGGATCTGGATTCACTATCGGAGTTACTGGGACACCCACATCCGGAGTTTCTTGGAGCTCAACTTCCAGGACCCCTAGGAGGAGACCTACAGTGGCTAGTCACCGCAGATCTTAGAGGAAGCATCGAAGCACCAACTTCTGGAAGAATTCAGTTCTCCATGAGAGAGAACAACTGGCTAGATGGATTAGCCAGGGCAATGCATGAAGCTCTCGCACGTCTATGTGCCCTCAGCGTTAACAAGATCCAAGGAACCCGTTTTTCCCACTATGCAAGACGTGACTTCATGGGAATGCCGATGGAGATGCCAAGTCACCCAGAGTTGAGGCGTCAAGTGGAGAATCTTGACTTCTTCTTTGCCTGACAGACGGCGAGGCTGGACAATGCCAGAGAGTTAGCCAACCAGAACCGTGCCATCGCCGACCAGAAGGCCCAGACTTTCGCACTACTTGTCCAAGACCACCAGTCTCTTCGCCGCCAGCGTGCCAAGAAGGATCGCACCATCGCCCGTCTTTGCAAGAAGGTGGCCGAACTCGAGAAGAACGTCAAGGAGCAGGAAGCTCAGCTTGCATCCAAGGAAGAAGAAGATGAGGGTGAAGACATCCAGGGAGACATGGATTCTTACCTCAGCAACGATGATGACTTTCTAGAGGAGGATGCTGTGGACTTCTACACTGATGATGAAGACTCCGACTTCATCGACGATGAGTAGATGCACTAGAGCACTGACATAGCATGAGATGTATCATCTCATTGTATTGTAGCTTACATAATGGTTCCTCAAACCATCTGTTATCCCTTTGATTGTTGTGGTGTGTGTTGTATCGTGTGCTGGCTTGCATGAATGAAAACGAAGTTAGTTGAAAAACCTGAGTCTAACTCAAAGTTTTAGCTTTGAAAACCCAAAACCATGAACCTTAGAATTTCCCTCTTACCCCTATATCTATCTCAATCTTCAGATGACTCATGGAAACCAAGGAGGGAGAAGCTCGTCGCAGGACCCAATGCTGCAGATCTTGCAGAATCTCATCGCAGACAGTGAAGCAAGAAGGGCCGAGCGCCAAGCCAACTTAGCAACATTGCAGTAGATCGCCCAAATGGCTCTCAACAACCAAGGACATGGAAATCAGGATCACCATGGATCCAAACTCAAAAAAATTCAGAATACCAATCCCCCAATCTTCAACCAATCCGAGAACCCATTGGATGCTGATGACTGGTTAAAGACCATGGAAAACAACCTCGAAGTTGCCAGAGTTGATGAAAATGAGAAAGTCCTCTTCGCCACCCACTATCTGGCGGGAGATGCAAGAGCTTGGTGGAATAGCATCCGCAATATGAACCATGGCCAGGTTATGACATGGGAAGCATTCAAAGTCAAGTTCAGCCACACCCATGTGCCGCAAGCTCTCGTCAACAGGATGAGAGATGAATTCCGCCAATTGAAGCAAGGAAGAATGACTGTAGTGGAGTACCGTGACAGATTCTTGTCACTTGCCAGATATGCACCTGATGAGATCAACACAGAGGCCAAGAAGAAGGAGAGATTCCTGAACGGACTGCATGATGAGATGCAGACTGTCCTCATCAATATTCGTTTCCAGGATCTTGAAGAGCTAGTCGACTCTGCCATTCAGATGGAAGGGAAGATTAACCAGGAAAACGACAACCGCAAGCGTCGTATGATGCAGCGATGCTGGATCCAAAGAGTCACCGTAAGTACGTCCCAACCCTTCACCAGGATATGCACCAAGGAACAACCGACCCCCAAATTCTCGCCCAAGCTACCCCAACCGTAGCGGAGGCAATGTGAAGTCCGGAGGAAACAATCACAACTCCGGTAATGCCAACAATTTCAACCATGCCCCTCCCAAGAGCAACAACAACAACAACAGATCGCCCCAGGCAAAGCAATGTTGTACCTGTCGCAGTCAAGGACAAGTCCCAGATCACTTGTTTCGAGTGTGGAGTGAAGGGTCACTACTCCAATGAGTGTCCCAAGAAGACAGCATCCAATGCCAATGTGAATGCACCAGCTCAGCAGCAGCGTCGTGTTCAACCAGGAAGGAGATTTGCCCCAGGGAACCCTCACAACCGCAATGGCCGTCTCTTCCACATGAACGCAGAAGAAGCCCAGGAAGCGCTAGATGTAGTGTTGGGTATGTTTTCTATCAACTCAGTTTTAGCAAGAGTATTGTTTGATTCTGGAGCATCGCATTCATTTGTCACCGAAGAATTTGCATGCGCTAGTAAGATTCACCCAACCAACCTGAAGCATGTCATGATAGTTCAAATCCCCGGTTCAACTACAAAAGCTAGAAAAATTTGCAAAGTTGTACCTATCAGAATACATGGGATAGATTTTTATGCCAACCTAATTGTACTTGGAACCAAAGGATTGGAAGTAGTACTAGGTATGGACTGGATGTCAAGGCATAAAGGATTGATAGAATGTGCTAAGAAAGCCATCACCATGACCAGTAGTTCTGGAGTAACAGTAGAGCATATCTCTGAAACCTTACCCCATCAATTCAAGTGCAACAAGAGTGTAGCCCTGCCCACCATAGACCAAGTCAGAGTAGTCTGTGAATACCCCGACATATTCCCAGTTGAATTGCCAAGTATGCCCCTGGATAGGGATATTGAGTTCATTATCGAACTAATCCCCGGAACAGGACCTATAGCCCAGAGACCCTATAGCATGAACCCCTCAGAGTTAGTGGAACTGAAGAAGGAGTTGGATGCCATGTTAGCAACATGCTTGATTCAGCCAAGCGCATCGCCATGGAGATCACTAGTGTTATTCGTCGACAAGAAAGATGGAGGCAATCGTCTGTGTACAGATTATAGAAAATTGAATGACGTCACCATCAAGAACAAGTACCCCTTGCCAAAGATAGAGGATCTATTTGATCAGCTGACTGGAGCTCAGGTATTCTCAAAGATTGATCTTAGGAATGGTTATCACCAACTTAAGATTCGTGCAACGGATATTCCAAAGACCGCCTTGACTACTCGCTATGGTTTATACGAGTATACGGTTATGTCTTTTGGATTAACCAATGCCCCTACTTATTTCATGAATCTCATGAATAAGATCTTGATGAATTTCATAGATAAGTTTGTAGTTGTGTTCATCGACGACATCCTTATCTACTCCAAGTCAGAAGAAGAGCATGAGCAACATCTGAGAATCATCCTAGAAACCCTGAGAGAGAATCAGTTATATGCCAAGTTCAGCAAGTGTGAGTTTTGGCTGAAAGAAGTAGGATTCCTAGGACATATTGTGTCTGCCAGAGGAGTCTCTGTTGATCCCGCCAAGATCAAAGATGTCGAAGAATGGGAAGCCCCAACCACTCAAACCCAAGTCCGTTCATTTCTTGGATTAGCGGGATATTACCACAAGTTCGTAGAAGGATTCTCGAGCATAGCCCGACCAATAACCCAATTGTTGAAGAAGGACAAGAAGTTTGAATGGACAGACAAGTGTGAAGCCAGTTTCCAGGAGCTGAAGAAGAGATTGATATCAGCCCCAATTTTGATCATGCGAGACATCAAGAAGCCATTTGATGTGTATTGTGACGCATCCAAGATTGGTCTAGGATGTGTATTGATGCAAGAACACAAGGTCATCGCGTATCTGTCTCGACAACTGAAGCAGCATGAGCAGAACTATCCGACCCATGATCTTGAGCTAGCAGCTGTGGTTCTAGCATTGAAGACATGGCGTCATTATTTGATGGGTAATCGCTGTGAGATTTACTCGGATCACAAGAGCTTGAAGTATATCTTCACCCAGAAGGAGTTGAATATGAGGCAAAGGAGATGGATAGAGTTAATCAAGGATTATGACCTTGACATTCACTATCACCCCGGCAAAGCCAATGTGGTAGCGGATGCTCTTAGTAGATTGCCGTGTAGGCTTAACACCATGATCAAGGAGAAGCAACCAAGTTTGTATGAGGAATTGGAGCAGTTCAGGACTGAATTAGTTAGCAAAGGATTCTTAGCTAGCATTGAACTTCAACCCATGTTGATTAGCCAAATCAAGGAAGCCCAGAAGGGGAATGAGAGTATCGACGGTATCAAATGTCGTATTGGTACAAGAAAGGTACCTGGATTCATGGAAGACGAATAAGGAGTACTGTGGTACAAAGGATGTATCTATGTGCCAGCAGATTCGGAGCTGAAGGAAATTATCATGAAGGAAGCTCATGATACTCGTTATTCTATCCACCCTGGAGGAACAAAGATGTATCAGGATTTGAAAGAGCAATTTTTGTGGCACAAGATGAAGAGAGAAATCAGAAGCTACATCGCCAAATGTGACATCTGTCAAAGAGTCAAAGCCGAGCATCAAAGACCTGCAGGATTGTTGCAACCATTGCAGATTCCGGAATGGAAATGGGATTCCGTCGGAATGGACTTTATTACCGGTTTACCTACTTCCAGTAGGGGAAATGACTCAATCTGGGTCATAGTTGATAGACTGTCCAAGGTAGCTCACTTCATACCTGTCAAGACTACCTACCAGAGTGCAAAGCTAGCAGAGCTGTACATTGCTAGGATTGTTAGTCTGCATGGAACCCCCAAGACCATCGTGTCAGATCGAGGAACCCAGTTTACTTCAAGATTTTGGTAGAAAGTTCAGGAAGGATTAGGAACCAAGTTGAATTTCAGTACCGCTTATCACCCAAAAGCAGATGGATCGAGAGAGTCAACCAGATCTTAGAGGATATGCTTAGAGCTTGTGTTTTGGAATACAGATCAAAATGGGAAGACTGCCTGCCTTTCGCAGAATTCTCACATAACAACAGTTATCAAGCTAGTTTGCAGATGGCACCATTTGAATTCCTATACGGAAGAAAGTGTCGTACCCCTTTGAATTGGTCGCAAGTAGGAGAGAGTCAGATCTTTGGACCCGACATTCTCCAAGAAGCAGAAGAGAAAGTTCACAAAGTCCATGAGCACCTCAAGACCGCCCAATCCAGACAGAAGAGCTATGCTGATAAGAGAAGGAGAGACCTGACTTTCAATGTCGGAGATTTTGTCTATCTCAAGGTTTCACCATTGAAGGGAACTCAACGCTTTAGTCTGAAGGGAAAGTTAGCCCCCAGATATATCGGACCTTTCAAAATTCTGAACCGTCGAGGAGAAGTATCGTATCAGCTGGAACTGCCTTAAGAGATGTCAGCCATCCACAATGTGTTCCATATCTCGTTACTTCGCAAATGCTTGGAAGTGCCTGAGAAGACTGAAGTTTTCAAGAATATCGATCACAAAGCTATGGAAATCAACAATGACCCGACCTATCAGGAAGTACCCATCTGTATCTTAGAAGAAGCCTACAGAACCACCAGGACCAGGAGCATCAAGTTTCTTAAGATTCACTGGAGCAACCATACCGAGGAGGAAGCTACTTGGGAGCGCAAAGATTACATTAGGATAGAGTTCCCAGATCTCTTTAGTTCCTAGTTTTCTTTGTAAATCTCGGGACGAGATTTTGTTTAAGGGGGGAAGGTTTGTAACATCCCAAAACTTTAATCCAAGCTTATCAAGATCAAATCATCCAAACATAGGGTTAACAAAAACTTTTCCAAATTAAAAATGAAAGCATTCATATGTGTGTGCATTTAAAATAGGAGTTGTTTTGAATTGCCATGATTGGGTGATCCTTTGCTTCTAAAATGTTTCTTAGGTGATTTAAACATCATCTACATCATTCCCAAACTTTTCCTAAAGAAAATCAAATCAAAACGAATTAAAAAGGAGGAATGGTCATTTTGGCCATTTTAATCCACTACACTACTTTGAGTGTTCCTAGCACTCATTTCTTAACAGAAACAATTCTTGATCTTTGTACCCCTTGCTAGTACACATAATGAGGTACCAAGGCCCACCTTTGGATCTGCTAAAAACATTCTGTTAACCATTTTAATTTGCAATTGAAATTTGAATCTAATGCATATGCATAGATTACCCCTATTTCAAAACCCATCTATTTGAGGTCCACTTTCAAAACCCTTGCAACCAGAGACTACCTAGCACTAGTGGAGATCACTCAAAAATTTTGAAACCAAAATTCAAAAAAAATTCTCTTGCGGCCATTTCATCAAACACTTGGCAGGCAGATTTCAAACAAAACACATTTCACTATTTCAAATAGTATTCTGGCCAAACTTGTCTCCCATTTGGCCCCTTTTTACTCCCTTTGTCTCTAAATGATCTAGCAAAGCCATTTAAACCCACTCCCCTAGCCCCTAGTGGCATTGCCATGCCATGCCGAGCCACCTCTCGCCGGCCGACCATGCACCCGCTGCAGCAGACCACTCCCCTCTCCCTCGCCATGTCTAGGAGGTAGCCAGCACCTCACCGCCACCCTCTGTCCCCTGCCCGAGCCGAGCCTCGCCGTGGACCACCGAGGATACCACGCGCCCAGTGCCACCACACCAGCAGACCATGCCGAGCACGCTGAGAGCTTTCACCACCGCTCCACCACGACCTGGAGAACACCCCAGACACCCCCGTTCGCCGCCCAAAGAACCACAGCCACCGCTCTCCATGGACATCGCCGCCTCTGCCGCTTAGAGCGTCACCTCGCCCAGACCGCATGCCACCGCCCCTACGGCCGCATTGAATTCCTAGAGCATCGCCAGGAGATCGCCGGTCGATCGCCACCCACCGCCATGCCTCTAGCCGGCCATAGCCTTGTCGCCGGAGTCGCCTGCCCATCCCGCTCGGTCTCACCGTCGGGCCTATAAAAGGAGGCCTCCCCAGCCTCTTCTCTCCACACCACTCCACTCCCCTCACCTCTCCGAACCTCACCCACCTTTCACCGGAGCTAAGCGAGCTCTGCCTCGGCGGAATTGGAGCCGGAGGAGCCGCAGCAGGAGGAGAAGGGCGCCGCTGATTGCGACCACCCCAAGCTCCGCCGCAACCACGCCTCGCCTCGCCGTCGACCACCAGTTCGTTTGCCCGCCTCGCCGACCCTGCTGGAGCCCTGGTACGTCCCCAGCAGACCCCCACCGAGCTGCTAGGGTTCGAGCTCGCCGGCGACCTGTTCGTCGTCGACGATGACCCTCAGCCGTAGATCCCCGTTCTAATCCTACGGCCCACAACGCGCGTACCGTTTCGCGTGTTAAGACCCACTGACAAGCAGGACCCCCCTGTCAGCTGAGCCCAGGGCCGGCCCAACTTCTTTCCCGCGCTAGCCCACCCGTTCAAATCTGGATTTTTTCTTTTTAGTTAAATCTAGTTTTTCTGGCCACTAGTTTAAAATTCAATTCTGGGAGTTTTACAAATCCAAATTGCATGAAACCAATTTTGTCTGAAAGGTATGGAGATGATCTATCCAAGCCCGTTGGATTTAATTCAATTAGAGTTATAGATCTCTCCTAATAAAAATAACAAAATAGAAGCATTTGCACCTTGCAACTTTTTTATAAAATCAACTAAGATAGGTATTGAGTTGATTCCAACTCTCAAAAATAACATTTCATCATATCTACCTAAATATGTAATAATATTAAGGTTTACATGCAGTGACTTTGGACTAGTACCAAAATAATGCTATGTAGGCATTTCTAGTCACTTTAAATCATTAAATAATGAACTTAAACCAAAGTAATATTGATCCAACCCTTAAACCTCATTCCCACATGTTAGAATATGTGGTGATGACATGTGTCCACATGATCCCATATTTTAAGTGGTGAATATTAAATCTTAGTTAAATTTTTCAATGAGTAGAAATTACTTTTCTAAAATAAAAAGAAAGAAACTATTGAATTAAACTTGTGATGTTTGTGATGATAATAGATCATCAATTGTGTGTCTTAGAATGCTACCTAGCCTAGTTAAGTATTGTTTGGTGATTGTGTACTCCGTATGTATTTTTATAGACGATAGTACCGACCAAGTCTACGAAGAGGAGGAGTGCTATCAAGACGAAGATGAAGAAAACTTCAACCACTGCACCAACCAAGGCCAGCTAGCACTATCCAAGATTTACCCTTGCAAGCCTTGCAAGTTTAGTGCTTAGCAAACTAGAATCAAACTAGATGATATAGCAAAGATGCCTTAAGCATGCTTTGATCACACCCCTTTTACTATTAGTTACCCCAAGTCTTTGTTTACAAGATTTACCTCCCTTAGTTTACACAAAGTTCTTTACTTGTTTTGAAGGTAGCATAAAAAGTATAAAACTTGACCTACTTAGAAACCTTTAGATGTCATTCTATGACATGAGATTGAACCCCTCACTTCCACCTTAGTGAACACTCTTAACTTAGTAGTTTAGAGTAGATCAAAAACTTGAATCACTTTAGATGGGAACACTTGGTGAAAATGAATTATGAAAACCTTGGAATGATGAGACATTCTATTGAGATGTTTTGACATGTGTTGAGAAACACAAATGGTTTACGATGATGAAAATGATGAGGCATGAGCCTTAACCCTTTTATAAAACTGATGGTTGGATTCGGATGCGATACCATTCCAAATTTACCGTACAACCACATTACCTGGATTCGGTAAGGCTTAGCTGGAAATTTATATGCATTAGTATTAGTTCCCTCATGGGAGAGGTCTGAGCTGAGGCTACCTCTCATGATGTCCACCTATGAAGTGCCCAAGATGACTGATGGTCATGGTTGGGAGGCCATGCTCATAGGAGAGGTGCTTATACTAGGGTGTGTAAAGGGAAGGTTATGTTTGATTATCTGCAGACTAAGTATGATGATTCAGGGTTATCCCTGACAGATGTATCGAATCTTGTGGTGAAAGTGTACCACCTCTGCAGAGTGTCAAACTATTCGAATAGCCGCATCTGCGGTTATGGATAGTTGGAATGGTCATACTGTTTTGGTGTCAGATGTTTTCCAAATAACTTGAAATGAATGATGAACCTTGACTTGACCACAACAGGGTTGTGTTTATGATAATAGCTTCCCAACTCAAGTGATTCTAGAACTTTATTTTATCTTTCTTTGCTTCTGAACTCAGCTTAGGTTTCAAACTTAACTTTATAGTTAAACTTAGATTTAGCACTTTAACTTAGAACTATAGTACCTGTTAATAGTAGTTTGCGAGTACTTAAAGAGTACTCATGGCTTTTGCCCCTGGCTATTCTCATGGCCAGACTATGAAGGAGACTATCAAGAGGATGGTCATCAGGACGGCTATGATAACTAGGACTATCTGCCTTCGTCAGCATTGCCTGTGCCCCTGGAGATGGACCCCACCACTACGATTATCTTTTATTTCCGTTGCTTGTTGTATTAAAGACTGGATCATGAGATCCTTATTTGTGTAAGACCTTATGTATGGTTTGTAAAGTATGATGTACTGTGATATCCAATCCGTTATGTCTCGCAAAAATGGTAATCCTGGGATTGCGAGGTATGGCATAACAGGCATTTGGGATTAAAAATCCGGGTGTTGACACTACTCAACTTCAGTCACGAGTAAGCACTTGTCATTGTAAGTATATGTGTATCATTAAGAACCGCCAACGGGGTACCCCTTGCACATGATACGGGAGCTTTCCCATAATCAAAATGACAAGGCAAGCAGACAATAAGCATCTCAGCGATCTTTTTATTTGCTATTTGCATAGGTTTTTATTGAGGATGCTTCATAGAGTGCTCATTATGGTGATGCTGCAAGTTTCCACCATGATTAGGCATGGCTTAGGCTAGCGGCCCAGGCGTTTCTCTAACACACATACAAACTCCATGATCTTACAAGTTCCACTTTTATTTCACACCGCCGAGATCCGTAATCAAAAGAACATGATATCAACGGGGTACAAAGTACAAGTGCAATGTTGAAAGCGTTCCCCATGGTACATGGTTCTGCTAATTTCAACTTATAAAGCGCAAGCATATACGCAACAAAGAAGGACCCAATGGTTCAAGTTTATTAGAGGCAAAAAAGTAAAGTGTGCCATCAAGTTCGTGAGAGCTTTAATCACTAGTTTTATCATAACAAGTGGAAGGTAAACAAAAGGATGAATATACTTGGAATAGAATAAGCTAGTAGGTAGGTATGGTGGACTCTTTGGAATAACTTGGTTTAGGGAGTTGGATGCATGAGTGGAACTCATACTTTGTTGTGGAGGCTAGCAAAAGACTGGGAGCGACAAACTAAGAGAGCAATAATGGCCATAATCATGCAGAGCGACAAAACATCATTGATCAAAGCATAAAGTGATACTACAAGTTGAAAACTAAAGGATCATAAAGGCTATGGTGACTTTAGATACTCATAACATGGTGTGAGCATGTGCCAAGTCAACCCAAATAAAGCATCAAAGGAGAATACCACTATACTATGCTTTAATATGCTAAAACAACACATGATTCATCCAAGGCACATTAAGCAATCTCAATTGTTTATAAAAAGTCATGCTACAGCAAAGAATACTAAGCATAAAGCCAAAACAATATCAAGCATGGCATGACAAAGCATAGGCCACAGTTAAAAACGAGCTCTTTTTACCACATAAATATGAACTTTCCTACTCTTTTCCAAACCAAACCAAACCAAACCATTTGCAAACCAATGTATGAAAGAGGGGGTCCAACCAATTTATTCAGAAAACTAAGCAAACCAAGCAAACGAAAACCAAAACAAAAATGAAAAAGAAGACGCTCCAAGAACAACACAACTGTGCATGAAACAATAAAAATGAAGCGTTTGGAAGAAACCTGGGATTTTTATTGATGAAGAAGGGGATGCCTTGGGCATCCCCAAGCTTTGACGCTTATACTTCTTGGATATTTCTTGGGGTGACACGCATGGCATCCCCAATATTGAGCTTTAGTCCATCCTTCATCTCATTACTCATTCCTTCCATACACCTAAAAATTTTCCTTCATACAAAACTTCACACAATCTTATTAGCAACATTAGTGCACTTAAGATAAATAAGTCTTAAGGTTCAGTTCTAACACCAAATAAACTTCCATTAGAACACTAGCTACTGTAGCACTTCCTTCAAAAAGCTCAATTCCCCAAAAGAACTCAAAAAGGAACCCACAAGAAGCAAATGCAAAAAATGGCAGAAATCTGTCAAAACAGACCAGCAGGTAAAGTCGAATTTTTTCGAAGACCTTCTGTTGCTCAAATCAAAAAGTGTTGAACTAACGAAAGTTATATAACAAGCTGGCGCAGAAGCACAAACAATTACAGCTCAATCCGACATACAGAGCTCTCTCACGAATTTTTACGGTGAAGCACAAAAATCTGTTTCGGGACAGCAACTTTCCCAATCATTAATTCACTCTCATTAGAGGTTACTCTTGGCACAAAAAGCAAATAAAAAGGATAAGGAGCGGTTATTACTGAAGTAATAACTTCCAAGACTCATCTAAAACTTTTGGGTTATCTCCCAATAAGTACTTTTCTTTAACGCCTTTAAGTTAGGCATAAGAAGCAAGAAAAAGGATCAAGTATTCTCAAATGTAGAAGCATTAAGATCAATACCAGAAATATTTTCAACAAGGCAAGGTATATCATCCAAGTAAGTTCTAGAGTATCCTTTCTCAATGCTCTTGGGTTCACTATTCTCATCAAAAGGGTTTGCAGGAACAATCCAATCAAGATTCTTTTCTATGGCATCATGTATTGCTACTAGTTTAAAGGGTATTGGTATCTTAGGTTCCTCCCCATTAGGTTTGGTTCTGTTCATATTTTCTCATGTACCAACAACATCTACACATGAGCCTAGCATATTGAAACGTTCAAAAACTTTTCTAGCTTCCTTGGCAACATCATAGAACTCCTTAAACAAAGTTTCTAGCATAAAATCCCTCTTTTCAGGGTCTTCAGTTTCTTTAAGCTTAAGAAACATTACTTGCATTAAGGGGTTGAGGTTAACAAACCTAGCTTCTAACATGTGAATTAAAGAGGCTACAGCAATCTCATAATTTGGAGCAAGTTCTACAAGGGATCTATCCTCAGTATCTTCATGTTTGCTAACATGATTAAAGAATTCTTCAATATTATCTTTCCCAATTATAGAACCACTACCAATTGAAAGATCTTTCAAGGTGAATGACGGGATCAACATGGTGAGATAAGGAAGAGGTGACAACTATAGGAGACTTAATTTTTTTGTGTTTTTGATCAAGAAAGCAAACTAGTAAAACTATTTTTTTTGTGTTTTTGAAAGAACAAAACAAGCAAACAAAGCAAAAAGAAAACTAAGCAAAACATAAACAACAAAGTAAAGAGATTAGTTATGAGGGACTCCCCTTGTGAAGATGTCCTTGACTCCCCAGCAACGGTGCCAGAAAATCCTTATGTACTCGTCGTTCGACGTAGAGCTCGTTGGGAACCCCAAGAGGTAGGTATGATGAGCACATCAGCAAGTTTTCCCTCGGTTATGAAACCAAGGTTTAATCGAACCAGTAGGAGCAAGGAAACAACCCAAAGGTGTTACTAGCTGAGCTTTGGCAGGGCACACTACCAGTGCTAGTAGCAACATGGAGACCTGCACAACACAACCACATAACTTTGTCCCCAACTTGCGATGAGGTTGTCAATCTCACCGTGTTTTGCAGAAAACAAAGGATTAAACGTACCGAATGGAAAGAAGTAAAAGTTTGCAGAAAGTAAACACAAATCAGTAAAAGACTGTAGATTGTATGTAAAAGAAAAGGACCAGGATCCATAGTTCACTAGAGGTGGATCTCCTTAAGATAGATAACATGCTGGGTGAACAAATTACAGCGGGGCAATTGACAAACACCGAGAAAGCAATGCATGCATATACTAATCATCTTGACTCCTTTGAGACTTGATTGGGCATTACAACATAATACATAGACCGCCATCCAACTGCATCTATGACTAATAATCCACCTTCAGGTTATCATCTGAACCCCCTCTAGTATTAAGTTGCAAGCAACAAATTATTGCTTTACGAACTGCGTGTAAAGTAAACAATATGATTGTTCTATGAACAAAGGATTGTTGTTTTCTCCCTAGTAGCAACATCACATCTAGTACCTTAGAGATTTCTGTCACTTCCCCAGATTACTAGAGGCATGAACCCACTATCGAGCATAAATACTAACTCTTGGAGTTGCTAGCATCTACTTGGCCAAGATAGCTACTAACAACAGAAAGCATGCAAGATCACAAATAACAAAGACATGATAGAATCAATAATCAATCTGAAATAGCATCTCAATATCCATCGGATCCCCACAAACACAACATGTATGAATACAAATAGATGATCTTGATCAAGAACGGAGCTCACAAGATCTAAACATGAAAGCACAAAGGAGGAGAAACAGCCATCTAGCTACTACATGGATCCATAGTCCAAGGATGAACTACTCACGCATCACACCGGAGGCTTGCATGGTGAAGAAGAAGGCCTCCAGGGTGAATTCCCCTCCCAGTGGTGTCGGAAGAGCTTGATCCTCCCGATCTAGGGATGGAGATGATGGCGGCTACAGACTCTTTTGTGGATTTTTTTCGGGCACTTAGGGTTTTCTTCCCAAGGGAAATATATAGGCGGAAGGAGAGGCCGAGGGGGTGCCGGGAGCGGCCACACCACCCCCTGGCGTGGGCCAGCCTGCCGCTGCCAGTGGTGTGGTGGCTCCTGCCCTTCTCCGTCTCGTATTCTGGCACTTGATCCCTTCCAGAAAAATAGGCACTTTGGCTTTTGTCCCGTCCAATTCCGAGAATATTCATTTTCTGACTTTCCTGGAACCAAAGATGGCAGAAAACAGGCAGCTGGCACTGTGGCTCTTGTTAATAGGTTAGTCCAAGAAATCATATGAAAAGCACTCCAAAGTTGGAACAAAACACAAGAAAGTGGATAAAACCAAGCATGGAACATGAAAAATTATAGATACATTTGCGATGTATCAGCCAGCCACTGAAAACCTACTGAATTGTAAACTAGTATTGTTCATTGCTTGCTGTATGTATTGGTACTTGTATGCCTTGTTTTAATAGTGGCCTTGCTTGTTTGCATGTATACTCGATGACGACGATAGTTGCGCTTGCATTGATGCCGAGAAAAAGAGATCTTATTGGTATTGGTATTCTTGGTTATCTAAAGAAGAAGTCCAGGGACATTTATGCCATATTGTTGATCGCAGGCAAGCCACCTCCTTGCTCATAAGACTTGTCCTATTGTTTTACTTATGCATGTTTTATCTACTGTTTATGAAAATTTCACTATTTTACTATATGTTGATGTATATATGGTAGTGGTTTGGCTCGTCCGAACTATTACACTTTTGTACTACTAAGTACAACCCCCTTTCTGACACCTACTAGACCCTAGTAGAATAGATGGTGCATAACACCATAACCCTTTGGAGACCCTGTTTTAGCCGAAGTAAAGCTATAGGATGGGAAGACCCCGGAAAAGTTTTACAAAGAGTTTTATGACGAAACGTTGGTGAGGTTTGACCTACCAAGTGAAGTTCAAGAAAGAAAAAGGTTTTCATTTTACAAAAGATGTTGAAGGAAAGAGGAGGTAAAATGTTTACGAAAATGCACCCGGTTCTTTGCAGCTTTAGCTATAACAACTTATTCCGTACAACCACATTACTCTGGAATGGGACAGAGCTGGGTTTGATGTTTTTTTATTCTGGTATAAGATGCTTACAACTACTACAGGGGATTTAAAATCCTAGAGGGTGGGACTTCTCTTGTAAAGGTCCATGTGGGACATCGACCTGGAGAAGGAACGAAGGGTCTACGGGCCTCCATGCGTTACTATGAGCCCCTCATTGAAAGCGCACACTTTGTGAAGTGCAAAAGGCGCTCATGTTGGCTTGGGAACTATATAGGGCGTCCCGGTGTTGAGGGTAACAACACTCATAGGGTAGATACTTATATTGGAGTGGGCATCCGGAGAGTCTTGATCGGTTACTCGACCCACGATCGGTGTAGATCAGGGTAGTGTACCCAAATGATGTGGGTAAAGTGTACAACCTCTGCAGAGTGTAAATCTATTCGAATAGCCATGTCCACGGTTAAGGACGGGTTGGACAAACTATTGTAGAGCGGTGCTGGTTTTGATTTCAAAAAGGTTTTTCGAAAAGCAATGGCTTTGGAAATGTTCTGACCATGGGATGGTCGGAAAGGATAAATGTTTGGACCATGGGATGGTCGGAAAGAAAGGAAAGTATTTGGTCATGGGATGACTGGAAGGAGGAGCTAATGGGTGACCGAATCCTAGTGTTTTCCAACACTTTTCAAAAAGGTTTCCCAAAATGTTTTACAAAAGTTTTCAACAAAGATATGTAGATGTTATATCTACAGGAGAAACTATTTGAGAAAAGAACCTCTTTTGGAGCCCTCCTACTACCACAGCCATATTGCATATCCTATTGTTATTATTATTCTCTTAAGGTGGTTTGCGAGTACATGCAAAGTACTCACTAGCATTGTCCCTGGCTATTATCTTAATTAGATTTTAAGAAGATGATGGGTTTGACGTCAATGCAAGCTAGGACATTCTCCTAGTCAGTTGCTTGTAGGTTATGGCATGGCTCGGTCTCTACGCTTGATGAAGTTCCACTAATGATGGACGGTGTAGCCATAATGGCAATTAAGGTATGACAGATATTCGTTTAAGTATTGGATGTTCACTTTGATACTTGTCGGTTATGTGCCACGATAGACTGATCATGGGATCGTGGTGTATGAATAACAGGAATTTTTGGAGGATTAATCCGGACGCCCCACAAACTTGGTATCAAAGCCATCCTGACTATAGGAGAACCTTAGTTAGCATGGTCGTTAGACAGGAAACCTATTTTGGAAACACCGGCTCTCAAAAACTACTTTCTCAAAATCATTTAGAAAAGTTCTAGTTCTTATCCTCTCCAAATTCAAATGATTTCAAAAATTGGTTTACTCTATCTCTCATCCAAAATTCAAATCTACCGATTTCAACTAACTAGGACCAAGAAACCGGTGAAGACGTTGAGGACGATATGAAGAGAAGCAACTACCAGCAAACACAAGGAGACTACAAGATCACCCTACCAGCAGAATCCTTCTAATCAGAAGAACCCAAGTACTACACTATCAAGAAGCGTCCAATGACTTGGCAAAGGCTTGATTCGCAAGCTAGTGACCCAAACCTCAATCCCGCGATCTCTAGGATCAATAAGTCCTGAGACTAGGATTCCCCTTTATCGCGAGTAGTTAACTCCTTGGTCCCTATAGTATACCGTGTTTTCTTGCCTAAGTGCATGATGTGTCGCTTGATGTGTGTTATTTGCAAAGAACATTGTAAACCTACTGCTATGTTCACCTTGTATGGATGTTCTGGATTGTTTGACCCAAGACAAATGGTTTTAAAAATCAATACCCCACCTAGTAACTCAGGAAACTCCCATGTTAGTTGTCGCTAACGAGAACCTAGCTCAACAGGATGGCCTACTTCATCAAACTCAATTCTCAAGACTCGTCGACAACACAGCCCCTCCACTACTCATATGCCATCTATAACAAGAATATAGTGGAAGCTAGAAGTCTACCACTAAAGGATCCGCATCATCCACAAGAAGCCACAAGACCAGCTAACAAAGACAAGAAGTGAATACCTAGGTCCACTAACCTTAGGTATAATACGACTTCTGACAGCCACTGAAATACTAACTATTCCAGTCAACCTTGCCCAAATGACGATAAGTTCCTCACCAAAAAGCTAGAATACCCCTAAATCCTGAAGACAAGGATGCATCAAGACACCGAGTCTATTTCGCCATCGAGCGGAAGCAACGTCAATAGTTCCAGTAAGAATAACCTCTCCAAAGATGGATGCCTCTAACCTAATGGAAGGCTAACAATAAGTGTCGTTAACCACTAACCTACCCAGAGTTAACTACTAAGACTTCATTAGGAAACCACCCCAACCTAGTTCACGCAATAGAACGTCTCTCGGAGATCTCAACCCAAGACCTAAGGAGATACATACTTCTGCAGCATCACGCCAGCCCTTGAAGACAGAAGATCTGAACCACTCTCGAAGGATCCTAGTGAAGTGCTAAGGTGGAAAGATTGCGTCCTTCCTACTCAAATCCCGAAGATTGTCTACCGGAAAAGATCTCCAGATCCGATGCCTTTTTGCCAAATAGCAACTCGCGAGTCATTAGAGGAGAAACTAACTAAAGATTCTATGAAGCCCTCGGCTACTTCAGCCGAAGAACATCCTAAGGTACCGCAGATTCGCTAACCCCGTTAGTTCTAAACAGTTTGGACGATCCGCTAATTCAACTACTCCGATAGGCTAAGTACGAATAAAAGTAGTATATAAGCCTCATAACACCTAGTTTGCGGACGTCATCGGAAGGTCTCAACTCTGGGCAGATGTTTGTGATATCCACCTAGCATGATCTGACGACTCCAAGAAGGAAGGACTGCGTTAACTCCGAGCCGCCCTAGTTTAACCCTGAGGGGGAAAGACTGCGTCATTCCCACAAAATAGAATAACCCTCTGCCAGAAGCAATCTCAGCAGTTAGACCAAAAGACGTAAACTAGGATACGATAATCCCTTAAGAGAGATGCCATAAATCCTTATAGAAGGAAGATCACTCATCACAATCCCGATTGAAGCCCGTCAACACTCGTGCATCCAAGATGATTGATGTTCAACCTGACCGTTGCAGTGACCCTATTCAAAGAGAAAGACACCAAGTTAGTACGCGAGAAACACCTGACACAAACTCCACCACAAAATCCCCTAGCCTTACTCTCCTGAATCTCGGGACGAGATTCTTTTAAGGGGGAAAGGTCTGTAACATCCCAATTTCGGTAACCCTGATTAGTTGCCCAGAATGCAAAAATCAGGGGGAACAAAAACTTTTTCTTGTTGATTGATGTAGTGTTGCTTGATTGCTTGTCGCTGATTAGTTGCTTGATTGCAAAAATCTGGAAACTATTTCAACATCACTTCTTTGAGTGCCTCTCTTTCTCAACCCTTGTGCCTTTTTGGTAATGCACTTGAACCATATTGTAGACCATCATAAGGACTACCAAGACCCACTCTTTACCTTGGTTATACCATCCTCTAACCCCATTGTTCTTGATAGTTTTGCAGGTAAGAAAATAATAATTTCTGCAAATCTTACCAACTTGCCTACTTCAGTAGAAGCTCACACCTGCATCCTATATTATTTGGACAAACTCCTTGCATAATTGTGTTCTACTCATAAAGGTCTAGCAATAACTACTTCACTTGTTCCAAATGGATCCTTGTGCTTCAAAAACCCACAAGGTTTTGAAGGCTATTTGATAATCTATTGTGGCACCCTTATTTTTTCAAAATTTGAATCAATTCTTGGAGAACTCAAGCATGATCAAGCTCAACTTCTTGTACCATGGTGATCTACATCACTTGGTCTATCCATCCATATATTCAATGACCCAAGGGGAGTTCTGAGCTCCAATATCCAACAAACCTTTGAGGGTATAAAAATAATAATGTGCAAGATCCTTGACCCCTTGACTTTCTTCCAAATCAAGTTGTTTTCTCAAGACTCCATGCTTAAAATTATGGAAACATCATGTGGATATCATCTACCATGTAAATAAAAATTTACCAAATATTTTCCATAATTATTGTGGCCCAAAAGCAATTAAATTCCTTTAATCGACAAACACCTAAAAACTCCTATTAAGGGAAGTTTGTTTTTCTCCAAAACATTTTCCCAAATTAATGCACATTTGATGCCTATATATCATCCCTATCCTCCCACTTCAAAAATAAATATTTTTGAAGAGCTTTAATAATTCTTTTTGCCCTTTTTCCTAAATGGAAGAAACAATAAAATAAATGTTTTAAATACTTTTATGCCCCAATAAATCTTGGGAAAATTCTCCAAAGTGTGACATCATATTTGGGACCATCTCACATCAGAAACCAACCCGGTCCAATGTAAAAATATCAAATGAGCTTCTAGAAACTACTTCTGCACTTTTTGAATAAATGGATTTAAGAGGACTAACATCCCTTATAAAAATCCCAAATAAATCCTAGGAATGTACCTTGACAATACCCATCTACCAGTACCATCTCCCCCACCTTTTCCAATGCAAATTTTTGAACTCCTTCACAAACTCTCTTGTGATCAAATTTTGTAAAACAATCAAAACTTGAGCTCAATCAAATCCAACCTACCCCAAACTTGTCTAATACACCACCCCAGCAACAACACTTCCCCTGGTCGTGTGCTATGGTGGAGTTACTGTAACAAAACCCTAGTCCCCACTCTTGTCCTTAAATGCTTGGAGAGAGAGAGGCATGCCCCTTTTAATAAAAGCCAAAATAAAGGGGCAGCAGCCACACCACCCCTTCCACCACTCACTACTCCACCCCAGTGTCCCACTTCACCCCCTCCACCTCCTCCCTCGACCAATATCTGAGCAGCAACCCCCCTTTCCCTGAAATGGACATAGTCCACTCTACACCAACCCCCTTCGGTTTATAAGGAAAATGCCAGCTGAACACCCCTCCTTCCTGCCTCATTTGCTTCCTCCTTCTCTCCTTGTACCCCCACTCTGTAACATCCCAAACCTTTAATCCAAGTGATCAAGATCCAAATCATCAAATTTAGAGTTAACAAAAACTTTTCCAATTAAAAATATGAAAGCATTCATATGTGTGTGCATTTAAATAGGAGTTGTTTTGAATTGCCTTGATTAAGTGATCCATTGCTTGTAAAATGATTCCTAGGTGAAATAAACATCATCTATATCATTCCCAAACAAATCCCAAAGAAAAACAAATCAAAATGAATAAAATAACCAAATGGTCATTTGTGCCATTTTAATCAACATGCCTACTTTGGCTATTCCTAGAACTCCATTCTTTACAGAAACAAATGTGGATCTTTGCACCCCTTGCTAGTATATATAGTGATGTACCAAGGCCCACTTTGTGATCTGCCAAAAACTTTCAAACACAAATTTTAAATGGCATTTGAAAATTGAATGTAGTTCATATGGGAAGATCCCACTTATTCAAAAACCACTCAAAGGAGCTCCATTTTCAAAACCCAAACAACCACAGAGGCTTAAGCACGTGTCTAGCAACTCCACAAAAATTCAACGAAAAATTCAAAAACTTTTCCCATGCGGCCATTGTGTCAAACAGGTGGCATGCAGAAAATAAATTGCCTAACTATTATTGTTTGTACTTAAGCCATTGTCCCCCATTTGACCCTATCTGCACTCCCCTGTCCCCCTAAGTCCAACCAAGTGGTCACCGGCCTAACCCTATGTCGTAGAGCAGTGGAGCGCCGCCCCTTTTTGGTCACCGCTGGCCAGAAGAGGGGAATGCGCCACAGAACGCACCGCGCCGTTCCAGCATGCCCACTAGCTCCGCCTAACGCTACCGCCGCCCCTTGTCCACCCCTCGATCACCCACAGCCCCTGGACCACACCCCAGCGCCGCTGCCCATTCTCTCTGCGAGCACGCCAGAGCACGACCATCGCCAGCACGCAGCAGACCGCCACTGGACATAAAATCCCGCACGCCGCTCCGCCTCGACTCCATCACCCCGCCAGACGTGGCCGTGCGCCTCCGTGCGACCCACAATCGCCGTGCGCCGCGTCGAGCATCGCCTATGTTTCCCAGAGCGCGGGACGCTCCCGACCAAACGCCATCGCCCCTAGCCGCGCATTAACGCCATAGAGCATCGCCAGGAGGCAGGCCACCGTCCGCCTACGCCGCCCATGCCTCTAGTCATCAGACAAGGCCACCGACGAACTTAGCTGCCGCCGTTCCTCGCCGCCCTATAAAAGGAGCCCTCCCCAGCACAAACTACTCACACCATTCCACTCTCCTCTCCTCACTGATCCTTCCCCACCTCTCGCCGGAGCCGCTCGAGCCATTGTTCGCTGGAATTTAGCCGGAGGAGCCCGCTGCAGAGGAGGAGAAGGCGCCGTCGATTTCGTCCACCCCAGGAGTTGCCGCGACCTCGCCTAAGCTCACCGTCGTCCACCAGTTCGATCGCCCCCATCACCGCAGTAATTGGAGCCCTGGTATGCCCCCCATCGCACCCCCACCGAGCCGCTAGGGTTAGTTCTCGCTGGCGACCTGTTCGCCGGGGACGACACTCCTCAGCCGTAGATCTCACTTTTAATCGCATGGTCCACGTTGCCCCGTACCGCTTCGCGTTTAAAGAGTCGCTGACATGTGGACCCCCTTGTGAGCTGTTCTCTGCGCCGCGGAGTACCACTGGGCCGGCCCATTTCCGTTCCCGCGCTAGCCCACGAATTCAAATTTAGGTTTTTCTAATTAGGTTTGAACTTAGTTCTGTCCCCTAGTTGGAAAATCATTTCAGAGAGATTTACAAATCCAAATGGAGTGATTGCAATTGTGTTGGAAAGCTTCTGAAAAGATCTATCCAACCCGTTGGATTTAATTCATTTAGAGTTAGAGATCTCTCCTAGCAAAATAACAAGACAGAAGCTTTTGCACATTCAAACATTTTTATAAAATCGACCAAAATAGCTTTTGAGTTGATTCCAACTCTCAAAAATCACATTTAACCATACCTATCTGAATATATAATAATATTAAGGTTTACATGCAGTGACTTTGGACTAGTACCAAAATAATGCTATATAGGCATTCCTAGTCACTTTAAATCATTAAATATTAAACTTAAACCAAAGTAAATATGATCCAACCCTTAAATCACATTCCCTTATGTTAGAATATGTGGTGATGACATGTGTCCAGATGATCCCATATTCTAAGTGGAGAATATTAAATCTTAGATATTTTCAATGGGTAGAAATTACTTTTCTTAAATAAAAAGAATGAAACTAGTTAATAAAACCTTGTGATGCTTGTGATGATATTAGATCATCAAATGTGTGCCTTAGAATGCTAAGTAGCCTAGTTAAGTATTGTTTGGTGATTGTGTACTCTGTATGTATTTGTAGACGATAGTACCGACCAAGCTTTCGAGGAGGAGGAATTCTATCAAGAGGAGGAAAAGGAAAACTTCAACCACTGCACCAACCAAGGCAAGCTATTGTTAGCAAGCTAGAATTAAGCTAGAGAAATTAAGCAAGATGCATTAGGCATGCTTTGGTTATACCCCTTTGACTATTACCTACCCCAAGTTTTATTTCCAATATTTTACTTCCTTTACTTTACAAAGGTCCCTTACTTGTTTGAAGGTAGCATAAAGAGTATAAAACTTGACCTATCTAGATAACCTTAGATGACATTCTATGGCACGAGATTGATCTTAGCATCCCACCTTAGTGAACACTCTTAACTTAGTAGCTTAGAGCTAGATCAAAACTTGAGTCACTTTAGATGGGAACACTTGGTGAAAATGAATTGTGAAAACCTTGGAATGACGAGTTATTCTATTGAGATGTTTTGACATGTGTTGAGAAACACAAATGGTTTATGATGATGAAAATGTTGAGGCATGAGCATTAGCCCTTTTATAAAAACTGATGGTTGGATTCGGATGCGATACCATTCCAAATTTACCGTACAACCACAATACCTGAATTAGGTAAGGCTTAGCCGGAAGTTTATATGTATTAGTATTGGTTCCCTTGTGGGAGAGGTTTGAGCTGAGACTACCTCTCAATGTTGTCCACCTATGCAGTGCCCAAGATGACAGATGGTCATGGTTGGGAGGCCATGCTCATAGGAGAGGTGCTTATACAAGGGTGTGTAAAGGAAAGGTTATGTTTGATTATCTGCATACTAAGTATGATGATTCAGGGTTATCCCTAACAGATGTATCGAATCTTGTGGTGAAAGCGTACCACCTCTGCAGAGTGTCAAACTATTCGAATAGCCGCGTCCATTATGGACGATTGAGTGGCCATACTATTTCGTTGTCAGATGTTTTCAAAACGACTTATGAAATGAATGATGAATCTTGACTTGACCACAACACGGTTGTGACTATGACACTAGCTTCCCAACTTAAGTGATTCTAGAACTTTATTCTATCTTTCTTTATTTCAGAACTCAGCTTAGGTTTCAAACTTAACTTTATAGTTAAACTTAGAGTTAGCACATTACATTAGAACTATACTACTTGTTAGTGGTAGTTTGCGAGTACTTAAAGAGTACTCATGGCTTTTGTCCCTGGCTAATTCCTATGGCCAGACTATGAAGGAGACTACCAAGATGATGGCCAGCAGGACGGCTATGATAACTAGGACTATCTGCCTTCGTCAGCATTGCTATGATAAGTAGGACTATCTGCCTTCGTCAGCATTAACTAGGAACAGAGACTTTTTGTCCCCCGAATCTCCCCTTTGGTGGCGGCGGCGCTGCGGAACTTTTCGTGGATTTCTGATTAACTATTTAGGGTTTTGGTATCGGGAGGCTCTTATAGGCGAAGGAGGCAAGGTCGGTGACCGGCCAGGGGGCCACACCATGACCTGGCGCGGCCTGGGCTGGCCACCCTGTGGCCCCTCTCCGACTCTCCATCTGGCTCTGTGAGTCTTCCGGGAAAATAGTAACTTTGGCTTTTGTCCCGTCCAATTCCTAGAATATTCATTTTCTTACTTCCTGGAACCAAAAACAGCAGAAAACAGGCAACTGGCACTATGGCATCTTGTTAATTGGTTAGTGGTGGTTTCAGAAAAAAACACACATGCAATGACACTGGTGGATCCATGTGGTTTAGAAAAAGAACACACATGCAATGACTCAGGTGGTGGTTTAGGAAAGTAAGACACATGTAATTACTCTAGTGGATCCATGTGGTTTAGGAAATGAATACATATGCAATGACTCTAGTGGATGAATGTGGATCCATGTGGTTCACGAAAGGAACACACATGCAATGACTCTGGTGGATCCATGTGGTTTAGGAAAGGAACACACATGCCATGACTCTGGTGGATCCATGTGGTTTAGGAAAGGAACACACATGCAATGACTCAGTGGTAATTTAGGAAAATAAGACACATCAATGCCTCTGGTGGTGGTTTAGGAAAAGAACACACATGAAATGACTCTTGTGGATCCATGTGGTTTCAGAAAAGAACAAACATGCAATCTCAGGTGGTGTTTAAGAAAGGAAGACACATGCAATGACACTCGTGGATCCATGTAGTTTAGGAAAAGAACACACATGGAATGACTCTAGTGGTGGTTTAGGAAAAGAACACACATGCAATGACTCTACATGTGGTTTAGGAAAGGAACACACGTGCAATGACTCTGGTGGATCCATGTGGTTTAGGAAAGAAACACATGCAATGACTCTGGTGGTGGTTTAGGAAAGTAGGACACATGCAATGACACTGGTGGACCTATGTCATTTAGGAAAGGAACACACATGCAATGAGTCTGGTGGATCCATATGGTTTAGGGAAGCAACACACATGCAATGACTCTAGTGGTGGTTTGGGAAAATAAGGCACATGCAATGACTCTGGTGGATCTATGTGGTTTAGGAAAAGAACACACATGCAATGATTCTGATGGTGGTTTAGGAAAGGAAGACACATGCAATGACCGTGGATGTGGTTTAGGAAAGGAAAACACATGCAATGAATCTAGTGTGTCCATGTGGTTTAGGAAAAGAACACATATGCAATGACTCTGGTGGATCAAAGTGGTTTAGGAAAGGAACACACATGCAATGACCCTAATGGATCCATGTGTTTTAGGAAAGAAACACACATGCAATCACACTGGTGGATCCATGTGGTTTAGTAAAAAAATACACATGCAATGACTCTGGTGGGACCATGTGGTTTAGGAAAAGGCACACATGCAATAAATCTAGTGGTGGTTTAGGAAAATAACACACATGCAATGACACTAGTGGATCCATGTGGTTTAGGAAAAGAACACACATGTAATGAATGTAGTGGTGCTTCAGGAAAGAAAGACACATGCAATGACTCTGGATGTGGTTTAGGAAAGGAACACACATGCAATGACTCTACTGGATCCATATGGTTTAGAAAAACAACACACATGCAATGACTCTGATGGTCGATTAGGAAAAAAGGCACATGGAATGACACTAGTAGATCCATGTGGTTTAGGAAGAGAACATACATGCAATGACTCTAGTGGTGGTTTCAGAAAAGAACACACATGCAATGACACTGGTGGATCCATGTGGTTTAGAAAAGAACACACATGCAATGACTCAGGTGGTCGTTTAGGAAAGGAACACACATGCAATGACTCTAGTGGATCCATGTGGTTTAGGAAAAGAACACATATGCAATGACTCTGGTGGATCAATGTGGTTTAGGAAAGGAACACACATGCAATGACACTAATGGATCCATGTGTTTTAGGAAAGAAACACACATGCAATCACATTGGTGGATCCATGTGGTTTAGGAAAAGAACACACATGCAATGACTCTGGTGGATCCATGTGGTTTAGGAAAAGGCACACATGCAATGACTCTAGTGGTGGTTTATGAAAAGAATACACATGCAATGACACTAGTGAAACCATGTGGTTTAGAAAAATAACACACATGCAATGAATGTAGTGGCGCTTCTGGAAAGGAAGACACATGCAATGACTCTGGATGTGGTTTAGTAAAGTAACACACATGCAATGACTCTACTAGATCCATGTTTTTTAGAAAAAGAACACACATGCAATGACTTTGATGGTGGATTAGGAAAAAAGGTGCATGGAATGACACTAGTAGATCCATGTGGTTTAGGAAAAGAACACACGTGCAATGACTCTAGTGGTGGTTTCAGAAAAGACCACACATGCAATGACACAGGTGGATCCATGTGGTTTAGAAAAAGAACACACATGCAATGACTTAGGTGGTGGTTTAGGAAAGTAAGACACATGCAATGACTCTAGTGGATCCATGTGGACTAGGAAATGAACACGTATGCAATGACTCTAGTGGACCACTGTGGATCCATGTGGTTCACGAAAGAAACACACATGCAATGACTCTGGTGGATCCATGTGGTGTAGGAAAGGAACACACATGCCATGACTCTGGTGGATCTATGTGGTTTAGGAAAGGAATACACATGCAATGACTCTGGTGGATCCATGTGGTTTAGGAAAGGAACACACATGGTATGACTCTGGTGGATCCATGTGGTTTAGGAAAGGAACACACATGCAATGACTGAGTGGTGATTTAGGAAAAGAAGACACATGCAATGACTCTGGTGGTGGTTTAGGAAAAGAACACACATGAAATGACTCTGGTGGATCCATGTGGTTTTAGAAAAGAACACACATGAAAATCTCAGGTGGTGTTTAAGAAAGGAAGAAACATGCAATGACACTGGTGGATCCATATAGTTCAGGAAAAGAACACACATGCAATGACTCTAGTGGTAGTTTAGAAAAAGAACACACATGCAATGACTCTGGATGTGGTTTAGGAAAGGAACACACATGTAATGACTCAGGTGGATCCATGTAGTTTAGGAAAAGAATACACATGCAATGACTCTGGTGGATCCATGTGGTTTAGGAAAGAAACGCATGCAATGACTCTGGTGGTGGTTTAGGAAAGTAAGACACATGCAATGACACTGGTGGACCTATGTCATTTAGGAAAGGAACACACATGCGATGACTCTGGTGGATCCATATGGTTTAGGAAACCTACACACATGCAACGACTCTAGTGGTGGTTTGGGAAAAGAAGGCACATGGAATGACACTAGTAGATCCATGTGGTTTAGGAAGAGAACACACATGCAATGACTCTAGTGGTGGTTTCAGAAAAGAACACACATGCAATGACACTGGTGGATCCATGTGGTTTAGGAAAACAACACACATGCAATGACTCAGGTGGTGGTTTAGGAAAGTAAGACACATGCAATGACTCTAGTGGATCCATGTGGTTTAGGAAATGAACACATATGCATTGACTCTAGTGGATCAATGTGGATCCATGTGGTTCACGAAAGGAACACACATGCCATGACTCTGGTGGATCCATGTGGTTTACGAAAATAATACACATGCAATGACTCTGGTGGATCCATGTGGTTCAGGAAAAGGCACACATGCAATGACTCTAGTGGTGGTTTATGAAAAGAACACACATGCAATGACACTAGTGGATCCATGTGGTTTAAGAAAAGAACACACATGCAATGAATGTAGTGGTGCTTCAGGAAAGGAAGACACATGCAATGACTCTAGATGTGGTTTAGGAAAGGAACACACATGGAATGACTCTACTGGATCCATGTGGTTTACAAAAAGAATACACATGCAATGACTCTGATGGTGGATTAGGAAAAAAAGGCACATGGAATGACACTAGTAGATCCATGTGGTTTAGGAATAGAACACACATGCAATGACTCTAGTGGTGGTTTCAGAAAAGAACACACATGCAATGACACTGGTGGATCCATGTGGTTTAGGAAAACAACACACATGCAATGACTCAGGTGGTGGTTTAGGAAAGTAAGACACATGAAATGACTCTAGTGGATCCATGTGGTTTAGGAAATGAACACATATGCATTGACTCTAGTGGATCAATCTGGATCCATGTGGTTCACGAAAGGAACACACATGCAATGACTCTGGTGGATCCATGTGGTTTAGGAAAGGAACACACATGCCATGACTCTGGTGGAACCATGTGGTTCAATAAAGGAACACACATGCAATGACTCTGGTGGATCCATGTGGTTTAGGAAAGGAACACACATGCAATGACTTTGGTGGATCCATGTGGTTTAGGAAAGGAACATACATGCAATGACTCTAGTGGATCCATATGGTTTAGGAAAGCAACACACATGCAATGACTCTAGTGGTGGTTTGGGTAAAGAAGACACATGCAATGACTCTGGTGGTGGTTTAGGAAAATAACACACATGAAATGACTCTGGTGGATCCATGTGGTTTAGGAAAAGAACACACATGCAATGACTCTGATGGTGGTTTAGGAAAGGAAGACCCATGCAATGACTCTGGATGTGGTTTAGGAAAGAAACACACATGGAATGACTCTTGTGGATCCATGTGGTTTAAGAAAAGAACACATATGCAATGACTTTGGTGGATCAATGTGGTTTAGGAAAGGAACACACATGCAATGATACTAATGGATCCATGTGTTTTAGGAAATAAACACACATGCAATCACACTGGTGGATCCATGTGGTTTATGAAAATAATACACATGAAATGACTCTGGTGGAACCATGTGGTTTAGGAAAAGGAACACATGCAATGACTCTAGTGGTGGTTTATGAAAAGAACACACATACAACGACACTAGTGGATCCATGTAGTTTAGGAAAATAACAAACATTCAATGAATGTAGTGGTGCTTCAGGAAAGGAAGACACATGCAATGACTCTGGATGTGGTTTAGGAAAGGAACACACATGCAATGACTCTACTGGATCCATGTGGTTTAGAAAAAGAACACACATGCAATGACTCTGATGGTGGATTAGGAAAAATGGCACATGGAATGACACTAGTAGATCCATGTGGTTTAGGAAGAGAACACACATGCAATGACTCTGGTGGTGGTTTCAGAAAAGAACACACATGCAATGACACCGGTGGATCCATGTGGTTTAGAAAAAGACCACACATGCAATGACTCAGGTGGTGGTTTAGGAAAGTAAGACACATGCAATGACTCTAGTGGATCCATGTGGTTTAGGAAATGAAAACATATGCAATGACTCTAGTGGATTAATGTGGATCCATGTGGTTCATGAAAGGAACAAACATGCAATGACTCTAGTGGATCCATGTGCTTTAGGAAAGGAACACACATGCCATGACTCTGGTGGATCCATATGGTTTAGGAAAGTAACACACATGCAATGACTCTGGTGGATCCATGTGGTTTAGGAAAGGAAAACACATGCAATGACTCTGGTGGTCCATGTGGTTTAGGAAAGGAACACACATGCAATGACTCTGGTGGATCCATATGGTTTAGGAAAGCAACACACATGCAATGACTCTAGTGGTGGTTTGCGAAAAGAAGACACATGCAATGACCATGGTGGTGGTTTAGGAAAAGAACACACTTGAAATGACTCTGGTGCATCCATGTGGTTTAGGTAAAGAACACACATGCAATGACTCTGATGGTGGTTTAGGAAAGCAAGACACATGCAATGACTATGGATATGGTTTAGGAAAGGAACACACATGCAATGACTCAGGTGGATCCATGTGGTTTAGGAAAAGAATACACATGCAATGACTCTGGTGGATCCATATGGTTTAGGAAAGAAACACATGCAATGACTCTGGTGGTGGTTTAGGAAAGTAAGACACATGCAATGACACTGGTGGACCTATGTCATTTAGGAAAGGAACACACATGCAATGACTCTGGTGGATCCATATGGTTTAGGAAACCAACACATATGCAACGACTCTATTGGTGGTTTGGGAAAAGAAGACACATGCAATGACTCTGGTGGTGGTTTACAAAAAGAACACACATGAAATGACTCTGGTGGATCCATGTGGTTTAGGAAAATAACACACATGCAATACCTCTCATGGTGGTTTAGCAAAGGAAGACACATGCAATGACTCTGGATGTGGTTTTGAAAGGAACGCACATGCAATGACTCTAGTGGATCCATGTGGTTTAGGAGAAGAACACATATGCAATGACTCTGGTGGATCAATGTGGTTTAGGAAAGGAACACACATGCAATCACACTGGTGGATCCATGTGGTTTAGGAAAACAATACACGTGCAATGACTCTGGTGGATCCATGTGATTTAGGAAAAGGCACACATGCAATGACTCTAGTGGTGGTTTAGGAAAAGAACACACATGCAATGACACTAGTGTATCCATGTGGTTTAAGAAAAGAACACACATGCAATGAATGTAGTGGTGCTTCGGGAAAGGAAGACACATGCAATGACTCTAGATGTGGTTTAGGAAAGGAACACATATGGAATGACTCTACTAGATACATGTGGTTTAGAAAAAGAACACACATGCAATACTCTGATGGTGGATTAGGAAAAAAGGCACATGGAATGACACTAGTAGATCCATGTGGTTTAGGAAGAGAACACACATGCAATGACTCTAGTGGTGGTTTCAGAAAAGAACACAGATGCAATGATACTGGTGGATCCATGTGGTTTAGGAAAACAACACACATGCAATGACTCAGGTGGTGGTTTAGGAAAGTAAGACACATGCAATGACTCTAGTGGATCCATGTGGTTTAGGAAATGAACACACATGCCATGACTCTAGTGGATCCATGTGGTTTAGGAAAGGAAGACACATGCAATGACTTTAGTGGATCCATGTGGTTTAGGAAAGGAACACACATGCAATGACTCTGGTGGATCCATATGGTTTAGGAAAAACAACACACATGGAATGACTCTAGTGGTGGTTTGGGAAAAGAAGACACATGCAATGACTCTGGTGGTGGTTTATGAAAAGAACACGCATGAAATGACTCTGGTGGATCCATGTGGTTGTTCAAAAATAACACACATGCAATGACTCTGATGGTGGTTTAGGAAAGGAAGACACATGCAATGACTCTGGATGTGGTTTAGGAAAGGAACACACATGGAATGACTCTAGTGGATCCATGTGGTTTAGGAAAAGAACACATATGCAATGACTCTGGTGGATCAATGTGGTTTAGGAAAGGAACACACATGCAATGATACTAATGGATCCATGTGTTTTAGGAAAGAAATACACATGCAATCACACTGGTGGATCCATGTGGTTTACGAAAATAATACACATGCAATGACTCTGGTGGATCCATGTGGTTCAGGAAAAGGCACACATGCAATGACTCTAGTGGTGGTTTATGAAAAGAACACACATGCAATGACACTAGTGGATCCATGTGGTTTAAGAAAAGAACACACATGCAATGAATGTAGTGGTGCTTCAGGAAAGGAAGACACATGCAATGACTCTAGATGTGGTTTAGGAAAGGAACACACATGGAATGACTCTACTGGATCCATGTGGTTTAGAAAAAGAACACACATGCAATGACTATGATGGTGGATTAGGAAAAAAAGGCACATGGAATGACACTAGTAGATCCATGTGGTTTAGGAAGAGAACACACATGCAATGACTCTAGTGGTGGTTTCAGAAAAGAACACACATGCAATGACACTGGTGGATTCATGTGGTTTAGGAAAACAACACACATGCAATGACTCAGGTGGTGGTTTAGGAAAGTAAGACACATGCAATGACTCTAGTGGATCCATGTGGTTTAGGAAATGAACACATATGCATTGACTCTAGTGGATCAATCTGGATCCATGTGGTTCACGAAAGGAACACACATGCAATGACTCTGGTGGATCCATGTGGTTTAGGAAAGGAACACACATGCCATGACTCTGGTGGAACCATGTGGTTCAATAAAGGAACACACATGCAATGACTCTGGTGGATCCATGTGGTTTAGGAAAGGAACACACATGCAATGACTCTGGTGGATCCATATGGTTTAGGAAAGCAACACACATGCAATGACTCTAATGGTGGTTTGGGAAAAGAAGGCACATGCAATGACACTGGTGGTGGTTTAGGAAAAGAACACGCATGAAATGACTCTGGTGGATCCATGTGGTTCAGAAAAAGAACACACATGCAATGACTCTGATGGTGGTTTAGGAAAGGAAGACACATGCAATGACTCTGGATGTGGTTTAGGAAAGGAACACACATGGAATGACTCTAGTGGATCCATATGGTTTAGGAAAAGAACACATATGCAATGACTCTAGTGGATCAATGTGGTTTAGGAAAGGAACACACATGAAATGATACTAATGGATCCATGTGTTTTAGGAAAGAAACACACATGATATCACACTGGTGGATCCATGTGGTTTACGAAAATAATACACATGCAATGACTCTGGTGGATCCATGTGGTGTAGGAAAAGGCACACATGCAATGACTCTAGTGGTGCTTTATGAAAAGAACACACATGCCATGACACTAGTGGATCCATGTGGTTTAAGAAAAGAACACACATGCAATGAATGTAGTGGTGCTTCAGGAAAGGAAGACAGATGCAATGACTCTAGATGTGGTTTAGGAAAAGAACACACATGCAATGACTCAGGTGGTCGTTTAGGAAAGGAACACACATGCAGTGACTCTAGTGGATCCATGTGGTTTAGGAGAAGAACACATATGCAATGACTCTGGTGGATCAATGTGGTTTAGGAAAGGAACACACATGCAATCACACTGGTGGATCCATGTGGTTTAGGAAAACAATACACGTGCAATGACTCTGGTGGATCCATGTGATTTAGGAAAAGGCACACATGCAATGACTCTAGTGGTGGTTTAGGAAAAGAACACACATGCAATGACACTAGTGGATCCATGTGGTTTAAGAAAAGAACACACATGCAATGAATGTAGTGGTGCTTCAGGAAAGGAAGACACATGCAATGACTCTAGATGTGGTTTAGGAAAGGAACACATATGGAATGACTCTACTAGATACATGTGGTTTAGAAAAAGAACACACATGCAATACTGTGATGGTGGATTAGGAAAAAAGGCACATGGAATGACACTAGTAGATCCATGTGGTTTAGGAAGAGAACACACATGCAATGACTCTAGTGGTGGTTTCAGAAAAGAACACAGATGCAATGATACTGGTGGATCCATGTGGTTTAGGAAAACAACACACATGCAATGACTCAGGTGGTGGTTTAGGAAAGTAAGACACATGCAATGACTCTAGTGGATCCATGTGGTTTAGGAAATGAACACACATGCCATGACTCTAGTGGATCCATGTGGTTTAGGAAAGGAAGACACATGCAATGACTCTAGTGGATCCATGTGGTTTAGGAAAGGAACACACATGCAATGACTCTGGTGGATCCATATGGTTTAGGAAAGCAACACACATGGAATGACTCTAGTGGTGGTTTGGGAAAAGAAGACACATGCAATGACTCTGGTGGTGGTTTATGAAAAGAACACGCATGAAATGACTCTGGTGGATCCATGTGGTTCAGAAAAAGAACACACATGCAATGACTCTGATGGTGGTTTAGGAAAGGAAGACACATGCAATGACTCTGGATGTGGTTTAGGAAAGGAACACACATGGAATGACTCTAGTGGATCCATGTGGTTTAGGAAAAGAACACATATGCAATGACTCTGGTGGATCAATGTGGTTTAGGAAAGGAACACACATGCAATGATACTAATGGATCCATGTGTTTTAGGAAAGAAATACACATGCAATCACACTGGTGGATCCATGTGGTTTACGAAAATAATACACATGCAATGACTCTGGTGGATCCATGTGGTTCAGGAAAAGGCACACATGCAATGACTCTAGTGGTGGTTTATGAAAAGAACACACATGCAATGACACTAGTGGATCCATGTGGTTTAAGAAAAGAACACACATGCAATGAATGTAGTGGTGCTTCAGGAAAGGAAGACACATGCAATGACTCTAGATGTGGTTTAGGAAAGGAACACACATGGAATGACTCTACTGGATCCATGTGGTTTAGAAAAAGAACACACATGCAATGACTCTGATGGTGGATTAGGAAAAAAAAAGGCACATGGAATGACACTAGTATATCCATGTGGTTTAGGAAGAGAACACACATGCAATGACTCTAGTGGTGGTTTCAGAAAAGAACACACATGCAATGACACTGGTGGATTCATGTGGTTTAGGAAAACAACACACATGCAATGACTCAGGTGGTGGTTTAGGAAAGTAAGACACATGCAATGACTCTAGTGGATCCATGTGGTTTAGGAAATGAACACATATGCTTTGACACTAGTGGATCCATGTGGTTCACGAAAGGAACACACATGCAATGACTCTGGTGGATCCATGTGGTTTAGGAAAGGAACACACATGCCATGACTCTGGTGGAACCATGTGGTTCAATAAAGGAACACACATGCAATGACTCTGGTGGATCCATGTGGTTTATGAAAGGAACACACATGCAATGACTCTGGTGGATCCATCTGGTTTAGGAAAGCAACACACATGCAATGACTCTAATGGTGGTTTGGGAAAATAAGACACATGCAATGACTCTGGTGGTGGTTTAGGAAAAGAACACGCATGAAATGACTCTGGTGGATCCATGTGGTTCAGAAAAAGAACACACATGCAATGACTCTGATGGTGGTTTAGGAAAGGAAGACACATGCAATGACTCTAGTGGATCCATGTGGTTTAGGAAATGAACACATATGCAATGACTCTAGTGGATCAATGTGGTTTAGGAAAGAACACACATGCAATGATACTAGTGGATCCATGTGGTTTAGGAAAAGAACACACATGCAATGACTCTAGTGGTGGTTTAGGAAAGTAAGACACATGCAATGACTCTAGTGGATCCATGTGGTTTAGGAAATGAACACATATACATTGACTCTAGTGGATCCATGTGGTTCAGGAAAAAGGAACACATGCAATGACTCTGGTGGATCCATGTGGTTTAGGAAAGGAACACACATGCCATGACTCTGGTGGAACCATGTGGTTCAATAAAGGAACACACATGCAATGACTCTGGTGGATCCATGTGGTTTAGGAAAGGAACACACATGCAATGACTCTGGTGGATCCATCTGGTTTAGGAAAGCAACACACATGCAATGACTCTAATGGTGGTTTGGGAAAAGAAGACACATGCAATGACTCTGGTGGTGGTTTAGGAAAAGAACACGCATGAAATGACTCTGGTGGATCCATATGGTTCAGAAAAAGAACACACATGCAATGACTCTGATGGTGGTTTAGGAAAGGAAGACACATGCAATGACTCTGGATGTGGTTTAGGAAAGGAACACACATGGAATGACTCTAGTGGATCCATATGGTTTAGGAAAAGAATACATATGCAATGACTCTAATGGATCAATGTGGTTTAGGAAAGGAACACACATGAAATGATACTAATGGATCCATGTGTTTTAGGAAAGAAACACACATGATATCACACTGGTGGATCCATGTGGTTTACGAAAATAATACACATGCAATGACTCTGGTGGATCCATGTGGTGTAGGAAAAGGCACACATGCAATGACTCTAGTGGTGCTTTATGAAAAGAACACACATGCCAT
The DNA here is from genome assembly GCA_023614405.1 of Avena insularis. Classification (NCBI taxonomy): domain Eukaryota; kingdom Viridiplantae; phylum Streptophyta; class Magnoliopsida; order Poales; family Poaceae; genus Avena; species Avena insularis. Next base: position 410,526,715 of record CM042688.1, on the reverse strand, counting down.
GACACTAGTGGATCCATGTGGTTTAAGAAAAGAACACACATGCAATGAATGTAGTGGTGCTTCAGGAAAGCAAGACAGATGCAATGACTCTAGATGTGGTTTAGGAAAGGAACACACATGGAATGACTCTACTGGATCCATGTCGTTTAGAAAAAGAACACACATGCAATGAATCTGATGGTGGATTAGGAAAAAAGGCACATGGAATGACACTAGTAGATCCATGTGGTTTAGGAAGACAACACACATGCAATGACTCTAGTGGTGGTTTCAGAAAAGAACACACATGCAATGACACTGGTGGATCCATGTGGTTTAGGAAAACAACACACATGCAATGACTCAGGTGGTGGTTTAGGAAAGTAAGACACATGCAATGACTCTAGTGGATCCATGTGGTTTAGGAAATGAACACATATGCATTGACTCTAGTGGATCAATGTGGATCCATGTGGTTCACGAAAGGAACACACATGCAATGACTCTAGTGGATCCATGTGGTTTAGGAAAGGAACACACATGCCATGACTCTGGTGGATCCATGTGGTTTAGGAAAGGAACACACATGCAATGACTCTGGTGGATCCATATGGTTTAGGAAAGCAACACACATGCAATGACTCTAGTGGTGGTTTGGGAAAAGAAGACACATGCAATGACTCTGGTGGTGGTTTAGGAAAAGAACACGCATGAAATGACTCTGGTGGATCCATGTGGTTTAGAAAAAGATCACACATGCAATGACTGTGATGGTGGTTTAGGAAAGGAAGACACATGCAATGACTCTGGATGTGGTTTAGGAAAGGAACACACATGGAATGACTCTAGTGGATCCATGTGGTTTAGGAAAAGAACACATATGCAATGACTCTGGTGGATCAATGTGGCTTAGGAAAGGAACACACATGCAATGATACTAATGGATCCATGTGTTTTAGGAAAGAAACACACATGCAATCACACTGGTGGATCCATGTGGTTTACGAAAATAATACCCATGCAATGACTCTGGTGGATCCATGTGGTTTAGGAAAAGGCACACTTGCAATGACTCTGGTGGTGGTTTATTAAAAGAACACACATGCAATGACACTAGTGGATCCATGTGGTTTAAGAAAAGAACACACATGCAATGAATGTAGTGGTGCTTCAGGAAAGGAAGACACATGCAATGACTCTAGATGTGGTTTAGGAAAGGGACACACATGGAATGACTCTACTGGATCCATGTGGTTTAGAAAAAGAACACACATGCAATGACTCTGATGGTGGATTAGGAAATAAGGCACATGGAATGACACTAGTAGATCCATGTGGTTTAGGAAGAGAACACACATGCAATGACTCTAGTGGTGGATTCAGAAAAGAACACACATGCAATGACACTGGTGGATCCATGTGGTTTAGGAAAACAACACACATGCAATGACTCAGGTGGTGGTTTAGGAAAGTAAGACACGTGCAATGACTCTAGTGGATCCATGTGGTTTAGGAAATGAACACATGTGCATTGACTCTAGTGGATCAATCTGGATCAATGTGGTTCACGAAAGGAACACACATGCAATGACTCTAGTGGATCCATGTGGTTTAGGAAAGGAACACGCATGCCATGACTCTGGTGGATCCATGTGGTTTAGGAAAGGAACACACATGCAATGACTCTGGTGGGTCCATGTGGTTTAGGAAAGGAACACACATGCAATGACTCTAGTGGATCCATGTGGTTTAGGAAAGGAACGCACATGCAATGACTCTGGTGGATCCATATGGTATAGGAAAGCAACACACATGCAAGGACTCTAGTGGTGGTTTGGGAAAAGAAGACACATGCAATGACTCTTGTGGTGGTTTAGGAAAAAAACACGCGTGAAATGACTCTGGTGGATCCATGTGGTTCAGAAAAAGAACACACATGCAATGACTCTGATGGAGGTTTAGTAAAGGAAGACACATGCAATGACTCTGGGGTGGTTTAGGAAAGGAACACACATGGAATGACTCTAGTGGATCCATGTGGTTTAGGAAAAGAACACATATGCAATGACTCTGGTGGATCAATGTGGTTTAGGAAAGGAACACACATGCAATGATACTAATGGATCCATGTGTTTTAGGAAAGAAATACACATGCAATCACACTGGTGGATCCATGTGGTTTACGAAAATAATACACATGCAATGACTCTGGTGGATCCATGTGGTTCAGGAAAAGGCACACATGCAATGACTCTAGTGGATCCATGTGGTTTAAGAAAAGAACACACATGCAATGAATGTAGTGGTGCTTCAGGAAAGGAAGACACATGCAATGACTCTAGATGTGGTTTAGGAAAGGGACACACATGGAATGACTCTACTGGACCCAGGTGGTTTAGAAAAAGAACACACATGCAATGACTCTGATGGTGGATTAGGAAATAAGGCACATGGAATGACACTAGTAGATCCATGTGGTTTAGGAAGAGAACACACATGCAATGACTCTAGTGGTGGATTCAGAAAAGAACACACATGCAATGACACTGGTGGATCCATGTGGTTTAGGAAAACAACACACATGCAATGACTCAGGTGGTGGTTTAGGAAAGTAAGACACATGCAATGACTCTAGTGGATCCATGTGGTTTAGGAAATGAACACATATGCATTGACTCTAGTGGATCAATCTGGATCAATGTGGTTCACGAAAGGAACACACATGCAATGACTCTAGTGGATCCATGTGGTTTAGGAAAGGAACACGCATGCCATGACTCTGGTGGATCCATGTGGTTTAGGAAAGGAACACACATGCAATGACTCTGGTGGGTCCATGTGGTTTAGGAAAGGAACACACATGCAATGACTCTAGTGGATCCATGTGGTTTAGGAAAGGAACACATGCAATGACTCTGGTGGATCCATATGGTATAGGAAAGCAACACACATGCAAGGACTCTAGTGGTGGTTTGGGAAAAGAAGACACATGCAATGACTCTTGTGGTGGTTTAGGAAAAAAACACGCGTGAAATGACTCTGGTGGATCCATGTGGTTCAGAAAAAGAACACACATGCAATGACTCTGATGGAGGTTTAGTAAAGGAAGACACATGGAATGACTCTGGGGTGGTTTAGGAAAGGAACACACATGGAATGACTCTAGTGGATCCATGTGGTTTAGGAAAAGAACACATATGCAATGACTCTGGTGGATCAATGTGGTTTAGGAAAGGAACACACATGCAATGATACTAATGGATCCATGTGTTTTAGGAAAGAAATACACATGCAATCACACTGGTGGATCCATGTGGTTTACGAAAATAATACACATGCAATGACTCTGGTGGATCCATGTGGTTCAGGAAAAGGCACACATGCAATGACTCTAGTGGATCCATGTGGTTTAAGAAAAGAACACACATGCAATGAATGTAGTGGTGCTTCAGGAAAGGAAGACACATGCAATGACTCTAGATGTGGTTTAGGAAAGGGACACACATGGAATGACTCTACTGGACCCATGTGGTTTAGAAAAAGAACACACATGCAATGACTCTGATGGTGGATTAGGAAATAAGGCACATGGAATGACACTAGTAGATCCATGTGGTTTAGGAAGAGAACACACATGCAATGACTCTAGTGGTGGATTCAGAAAAGAACACACATGCAATGACACTGGTGGATCCATGTGGTTTAGGAAAACAACACACATGCAATGACTCAGGTGGTGGTTTAGGAAAGTAAGACACATGCAATGACTCTAGTGGATCCATGTGGTTTAGGAAATGAACACATATGCATTGACTCTAGTGGATCAACCTGGATCAATGTGGTTCACGAAAGGAACACACATGCAATGACTCTAGTGGATCCATGTGGTTTAGGAAACTAACACGCATGCCATGACTCTGGTGGATCCATGTGGTTTAGGAAAGGAACACACATGCAATGACTCTGGTGGGTCCATGTGGTTTAGGAAAGGAACACACATGCAATGACTCTAGTGGATCCATGTGGTTTAGGAAAGGAACGCACATGCAATGACTCTGGTGGATCCATATGGTATAGGAAAGCAACACACATGCAAGGACTCTAGTGGTGGTATGGGAAAAGAAGACACATGCAATGACTCTTGTGGTGGTTTAGGAAAAAAACACGCGTGAAATGACTCTGGTGGATCCATGTGGTTCAGAAAAAGAACACACATGCAATGACTCTGATGGAGGTTTAGTAAAGGAAGACACATGCAATGACTCTGGGGTGGTTTAGGAAAGGAACACACATGGAATGACTCTAGTGGATCCATATGGTTTAGGAAAGCAACACACATGCAATGACTCTAGTGGTGGTTTGGGAAAAGAAGACACATGCAATGACTCTGGTGGTGGTTTAGGAAAAGATCACGCATGAAATGACTCTGGTGGATCCATGTGGTTCAGAAAAAGATCACACATGCAATGACTCTGATGGTGGTTTAGGAAAGGAAGACACATGCAATGACTCTGGATGTGGTTTAGGAAAGGAACACACATGGAATGACTCTAGTGGATCCATGTGGTTTAGGAAAAGAACACATATGCAATGACTCTGGTGGATCAATGTGGCTTAGGAAAGGAACACACATGCAATGATACTAATGGATCCATGTGTTTTAGGAAAGAAACACACATGCAATCACACTAGTGGATCCATGTGGTTTACGAAAATAATACCCATGCAATGACTCTGGTGGATCCATGTGGTTTAGGAAAAGGCACATATGCAATGACTCTGGTGGTGGTTTATTAAAAGAACACACATGCAATGACACTAGTGGATCCATGTTGTTTAAGAAAAGAACACACATGCAATGAATGTAGTGGTGCTTCCGGAAAGGAAGACACATGCAATGACTCTAGATGTGGTTTAGGAAAGGAACAAACATGGAATGACTCTACTGGATCCATGTGGTTTAGAAAAAGAACACACATGCAATGACTCTGATGGTGGATTAGGAAAAAAGGCACATGTAATGACACTAGTAGATCCATGTGGTTTAGGAAGAGAACACACATGCAATGACTCTAGTGGTGGTTTCAGAAAAGAACACACATGCAATGAGACTGGTGGATCCATGTGGTTTAGGAAAACAACAACATGCAATGACTCAGGTGGTGGTTTAGGAAAGTAAGACACATGCAATGACTCTAGTGGATCCATGTAGTTTAGGAAATGAACACATATGCATTGACTCTAGTGGATCAATCTGGATCAATGTGGTTCACGAAAGGAACACACATGCAATGACTCTAGTGTATCCATGTGGTTTAGGAAAGGAACACGCATGCCATGACTCTGGTGGATCCATGTGGTTTAGGAAAGGAACACACATGCAATGACTCTGGTGGATCCATGTGGTTTAGTAAAGGAACACACATGCAATGACTCTAGTGGATCCATGTGGTTTAGGAAAGGAACGCACATGCAATGACTCTGGTAGATCCATATGTTATAGGAAAGCAACACACATGCAAGGACTCTAGTGGTGGTTTGGGAAAAGAAGACACATGCAATGACTCTTGTGGTCGTTTAGGAAAAGAACACGCGTGAAATGACTCTGGTGGATCCATGTGGTTCAGAAAAAGAACACACATGCAATGACTCTGATGGAGGTTTAGTAAAGGAAGACACATGCAATGACTCTGGATGTGGTTTAGGAAAGGAACACACATGGAATGACTCTAGTGGATCCATGTGGTTTAGGAAAAAAACACATATGCAATGACTCTGGTGGATCAATGTGGTTTAGGAAAGGAACACACATGCAATGATACTAATGGATCCATGTGTTTTAGGAAAGAAACACACATCCAATCACACTGGTGGATCCATGTGGTTTAGGAAAAGGCACACATGCAATGACTCTAGTGGTGGTTTATGAAAAGAACACACATGCAATGACACTAGTGGATCCATGTGGTTTAGGAAAAGAACACATATGTAATGAATGTAGTGGTGCTTCAGGAAAGGAAGACACATGCAATGACTCTAGATGTGGTTTAGGAAAGGAACACACATGGAATGACTCTACTGGATCCATGTGGTTTAGAAAAACAACACACATGCAATGACTCTGATGGTGGATTAGGAAAAAAGGCACATGGAATGACACCAGCAGATCCATGTGGTTTAGGAAGAGAACACACATCCAATGACTCTGGTGGTGGTTTCAGAAAAGAACACACATGCAATGACACTGGTGGATTCATGTGGTTTAGGAAAACAACACACATGCAATGACTCAGGTGGTGGTTTAGGAAAGTAAGACACATGCAATGACTCTAGTGGATCCATGTGGTTTAGGAAATGAACACATATGCATTGACTCTAGTGGATCAATCTGGATCCATGTGGTTCACGAAAGGAACACACACGCAATGATTCTGGTGGATCCATGTGGTTTAGGAAAGGAACACACATGCCATGACTCTGGTGGATCCATGTGGGTTAGGAAAGGAACACACATGCAATGAATCCGGTGGATCCATGTGGTTTAGGAAAGGAACACACATGCAATGACTCATGTGGATCCATGTGGTTTAGGAAAGGAACACACATGCAATGACTCTGGTGGATCCATATGGTTTAGGAAAGCAACACACATGCAATGACTCTAGTGGTGGTTTGGGAAAAGAAGACACATGCAATGACTCTAGTGGTGGTTTAGGAAAAGAACACACATGAAATGACTCTGGTGTATCCATGTGGTTCAGGAAAACAACACACATGCAATGACTCTGATGGTGGTTTAGGAAAGGAAGAAACATGCAATGACTCTAGATGTGGTTTAGGAAAGGAACACACATGGAATGACTCTAGTGGATCCATGTGGTTTAGGAAAACAACACATATGCAATGACTCTGGTGGATCAATATGGTGTAGGAAAGGAACACACATGCAATGATACTAATGGATCCATGTGTTTTAGGAAAGAAACACACATGCAATCACACTGGTAGATCCATGTGGTTTACGAAAATAATACACATGCAATGACTCTGGTGGATCCATGTGGTTTAGGAAAAGGCACACATGCAATGACTCTATTGGTGGTTTATGAAAAGAACACACATGCAATGACACTAGTGCATCCATGTGGTTTAGGAAAATAACACACATGCAATGAATGTAGTGGTGCTTCAGGAAAGGAAGACACATGCAATGACTCTGGATGCAGTTTAGGAAAGGAACACACATGCAATGACTCTACTGGATCCATGTGGTTTAGAAAAAGAACACACATGCAATGACTCTGATGGTGGATTAGGAAAAAAGACACATGGAATGACACTAGTAGATCCATGTGGTTTAGGAAGAGAACACACATGCAATGACACTAGTGGATCCATGTGGTTTAGAAAAAGAACACACATGCAATGACTCAGGTGGTGGTTTAGGAAAGTAAGACACATGCAATGACTCAAGTGGATCCATGTGGTTTAGGAAATGAACACATATGCAATGACTCTAGTGGATCAATGTGGATCCATGTGGTTCATGAAAGGAACACACATGCAATGACTCTAGTGGATCCATGTGGCTTAGGAAGGGAACACACATGCCATGACTCTGGTGGATCCATGTGGTTTAGGAAAGGAACACACATGCAATGACTCTGGTGGATCCATATGGTTTAGGAAAGCAACACACATGCAATGACTCTAGTGGTGGTTTGTGAAAAGAAGACACATGAAATGACCATGGTGGTGGTTTAGGAAAAGAACACATCTGAAATGACTCTGGTGGATCCATGTGGTTTAGGAAAAGAACAAACATGCAATGACTCTGATGGTGGTTTAGGAAAGGAAGACACATGCAATGACTCTGGATGTGGTTTAGGAAAGGAACACACATGCAATGACTCAGGTGGATCCATTTGGTTTAGGAAAAGAATACACATGCAATGACTCTGGTGGATCCATGTGGTTTAGGAAAGAAACACATGCAATGATTCTGGTGGATCCATGGAGTTCAGGAAAAGAACACACATGGAATGACTCTAGTGGTGGTTTAGGAAAAGAACACACATGCAATGACTCTGGATGTGGTTTAGGAAAGGAACACACATGCAATGACTCTGGATGTGGTTTAGGAAAGGAACACACATGCAATGACTCTGGTGGATCCATGTGGTTTAGGAAAAGAATACACATGCGATGACTCTGGTGGATCCATGTGGTTTAGGAAAGAAACACATGCAATGACTCTGGTGGTGGTTTAGGAAAGTAAGACACATGCAATGACACTGGTGGACATATGTCATTTAGGAAAGGAACACACATGCACTGACTCTGGTGGATCCATATGGTTTAGGAAACCAACACACATGCAACGACTCTAGTGGTGGTTTGGGAAAATAAGACACATGCAATGACTCTGGTGGTGGTTTACCAAAAGAACACACATGAAATGACTCTGGTGGATCCATGTGGTTTAGGAAAAGAACACGCATGCAATAACTCTAATGGTGGTTTAGGAAATGAAGACACATGCAATGACTCTAGATGTGGTTTAGGAAAGGAACACACATGCAATGACTCTAGTGAATCCATGTGGTTTAGGAAAAGAACACATATGCAATGACTCTAGTGGATCAATGTGGTTTAGGAAAGGAACACACATGCAATGACACTAATGGATCCATGTGTTTTAGGAAAGAAACACACATGCAATCACACTGGTGGATCCATGTGGTTTAGGAAAAGAATACACATCCAATGACTCTTGTGGATCCATGTCATTTAGGAAAAGGCAGACATGCAATGACTCTAGTGGTGGTTTAGGAAAAGAACACACATGCAATGACACTAGTGGATCCATGTGGTTTAAGAAAAGAACACACATGCAATGAATGTAGTGATGCTTCAGGAAAGGAAGACACATGCAATGACTCTAGATGTGGTTTAGGAAAGGAACACACATGGAATGACTCTACTGGATCCATGTGGTTTAGAAAAAGAACACACATGCAATGAATCTGATGGTGGATTAGGAAAAAAGGCACATGGAATGACACTAGTAGATCCATGTGTTTTAGGAAGAGAACACACATGCAATGACTCTAGTGGTGGTTTCAGAAAAGAACACACATGCAATGACACTGGTGGATCCATGTGGTTTAGGAAAAAATACACACATGCAATGACTAAGGTGGTGGTTTAGGAAAGTAAGACACATGCAATGACTCTAGTGGATCCATGTGGTTTAGGAAATGAAGACATATGCATTGACTCTATTGGATCAATGTGGATCCATGTGGTTCATGAAAGGAACACACATGCAATGACTCTGGTGGATCCATGTGGTTTAGGAAAGGAACACACATGCCATGACTCTGGTGGATCCATGTGGTTTAGGAAAGGAACACACATGCAATGTCTCTGGTGGATCCATGTGGTTTAGAAAAGGAACGCACATGCAATGACTCTGGTGGATCCATGTGGTTTAGGAAAGGAAAATACATGCAATGACTCTGGTGGATCCATATGGTTTAGGAAAGCAACACACATGCAATGACTCTAGTGGTGGTTTGGGAAAAGAAGACACATGCAATGACTCTGGTGGTGGTTTAGGAAAAGGACACGCTTGAAATGACTCTGGTGGATCCATGTGGTTTAGGAAAAGAACACACATGCAATGAATCTAATGGTGGTTTAGGGAAGGAAGACACATGCAATGACTCTAGATGTGGTTTAGGAAAGGAACACACATGGAATGACTCTAGTGGATCCATGTGGTTTAGGAAAAGAATACACATGCAATGACTCTGGTCGATCAATGTGGTTTAGGAAAGAAACACCTGCAATGACTCTGGTGGTGGTTTAGGAAAGTAAGACACATGCAATGACACTGGTGGACCTATGTCATTTATGAAAGGAACACACATGCGATGACTCTGTTGGATCCATATGGTTTAGGAATGCAACACACATGCAACGATTCTAGTGGAGGTTTGGGAAAAGAAGACACATGCAATAACTCTGGTGGTGTTTTAGGAAAAGAACACACATGAAATGACTCTGGTGGATCAATGTGGTTTAGGAAAAGAACACACATGCAATGACACTAATGGATCCATGTGTTTTAGGAAAGAAACACACATGCAATCACACTGGTGGATCCATGTGGTTTAGGAAAAGAATACACATGCAATGACTCTGGTGGATCCATGTGATTTAGGAAAAGGCACACATGCAATGACTCTAGTGGTGGTTTAGGAAAAGAACACACATGCAATGACACTAGTGGATCCATGTGGTTTAGGAAAACAACACACATGCAATGAATGTAGTGGTGCTTCAGGAAAGGAAGACACATGCAATGACTCTGATGGTGGTTTAGGAAAGGAAGACACATGCAATGACTCTGGATGTGGTTTCGGAAAGGAACACACATGGAATGACTCTAGTGGATCCATGTGGTTTAGGAAAAGAATACACATGCAATGACTCTGGTCGATCCATGTGGTTTAGGAAAGAAATACATGCAATGACTCTGGTGGTGGTTTAGGAAAGTAAGACACATGAAATGACACTGGTGGACCTATGTCATTTATTAAAGGAACACACATGCGATGACTCTGTTGGATCCATATGGTTTAGGAATGCAACACACATGCAACGACTCTAGTGGTGGTTTGGGAAAAGAAGACACATGCAATAAATCTGGTGGTGGTTTAGGAAAAGAACACACATGAAATGACTCTGGTGGATCAATGTCGTTTACGAAAGGAACACACATGCAATGACACTAATGGATCCATATGTTTTAGGAAAGAAACACACATGCAATCACACTGGTGGATCCATGTGGTTTAGGAAAAGAATACACATGCAATGACTCTGGTGGATCCATGTGATTTAGGAAAAGGCACACATGCAATGACTCTAGTGGTGGTTTAGGAAAAGAACACACATGCAATGACACTAGTGGAACCATGTGGTTTAGGAAAATAACACACATGCAATGAATGTAGTGGTGCTTCAGAAAGGAAGGCACATGCAATGACTCTGATGGTGGTTTAGGAAAGGAAGACACATGCAATGACTCTGGATGTGGTTTCGGAAAGGAACACACATGCAATGACTCTAGTGGATCCATGTGGTTTAGGAAAAGAACACATATGCAATGACTCTGGTGGATCAATGTGGTCTAGAAAAGGAACACACATGTAATGACACTAATGGATCCATGTGTTTTAGGAAAGAAACACACATGCAATCACGCTGGTGGATCCATGTGGTTTAGGAAAAGAATACACATGCAATGACTCTAGTGGATCCATGTGATTTAGGAAAAGGCACACATCCAATGACTCTAGTGGTGGTTTAGGAAAAGAACACACATGCAATGACACTAGTGGTTCCATCCGGTTTAGGAAAAGAACAGACATGCAATGAATGTAGTGGTGCTTTAGGAAAGGAAGACACATGCACTGACTCTAGATGTGGTTTAGGAAAGGAACACACATGCAATGACTCTACTGGATCCATGTGGTTTAGAAAAAGAACACACATGCAATGACTCTGATGGTGGATTAGGAAAAAAGGCACATGGAATGACACTAGTAGATCCATGTGGTTTAGGAAGAGAACACACATGCAATGACACTAGTGGCTCCATGTGGTTTAGAAAAAGAACACACATGCAATGACTCAGGTGGTGGATTAGGAAAGTAAGACACATGCAATGACTCTAATAGATCCATGTGGTTTAGGAAATGAACACATATGCAATGACTCTAGTGGATCAATATGGATCCATTTGGTTCATGAAACGAACACACATGCAATGACTCTTGTGGATCCATGTAGTTTAGGAAAGGAACACACATGCCATGACTCTGGTGGATCCATGTGGTTTTGGACAGGAATACACATGCAATGACTCTGGTGGATCCATGTGGTTTAGGAAAAGAACACACATGCAATGACTCTGGTGGATCCATGTGGTTTAGGAAAAGAACACATATGCAATGACTCTGATGGTGGTTTAGGAAAGGAAGACACATGCAATGACTCTGGATGTGGTTTAGGAAAAGAACACACATGAAATGCCTCTCGTGGATCCATGTGGATTCGGAAAAGAACACACATGCAATCTCAGGTGGTGTTTAAGAATGAAGACACATGCAATGACACTGGTGAATCCATGTAGTTCAGGAAAAGAACACACAAGGAATGACTCTAGTGGTGGTTTAGGAAAAGAACACACATGCAATGACTCTGGATGTGGTTTAGGAAAGGAACACACATGCAATGACTGTGGTGGATCCAAGTGGTTTAGGAAAAGAATACACATGCAATGACTCTGGTGGATCCATGTGGTTTAGGAAAGAAACACATGCAATGACTCCTGTGGTGGTTTAGGAAAGTAAGACACATGCAATGACACTGGTGAACCTATGTCATTTATGAAAGGAACACACATGCGATGACTCTGTTGGATCCATATGTCTTAGGAATGAAACACACATGCAACGACTCTAGTGGTGGTTTGGGAAAAAAAGACACATGCAATAACTCTAGTGGTGGTTTAGGGAAAGAACACACATGAAATGACTCTGGTGGATCAATGTGGTTTAGGAAAGGAACACACATGCAATGACACTAATGGATCCATGTGTTTTAGGAAAGAAACACACATGCAATCACACTGGTGGATCCATGTGGTTTAGGAAAAGAATACACATCCAATGAGTCTACTGGATCCATATGGTTTAGGAAAGCAACACACATGCAATGACTCTAGTGGTGGTTTGGGAAAATAAGACACATGCAATGACTCTGGTGGATCTTTGTGGTTTAGGAAAAGAACACACATGCAACGATTCTGATGGTGGTTTAGGAAAGGAAGACACATGCAATGACTCTGGATGTGGTTTAGGAAAGGAACACACATGCAATGACTCTAGTGTGTCCATATGGTTTAGGAAAAGAACACATATGCAATGACTCTGGTCGATCAATGTGGTTTAGGAAAGGAACACACATGCCATGACTCTGGTGGATCCATGTGGTTTTGGAAAGGAATACACATGAAATAACTCTGGTGGATCCATGTGGTTGAGGAAAAGAACACACATGCAATGACTCTGGTGGATCCATGTGGTTTAGGAAAAGAACACACATGCAATGACTCTGATGGTGGTTTAGGAAAGGAAGACACATGCAATGACTCTGGATGTGGTTTAGGAAAAGAACACACATGAAATGACTCTGGTGGATCCATGTGGATTCGGAAAAGAACACACATGCAATCTCAGGTGGTGTTTAAGAATGAAGACACATGCAATGACACTGGTGGATCCATGTAGTTCAGGAAAAGAACACACAAGGAAAGACTATACTGGTGGTTTAGGAAAAGAACACACATGCAATGACTCTGGATGTGGTTTAGGAAAGGAACACACATGCAATTACTCTGGTGGATCCATGTGGTTTAGGAAAAGAATACACATGAAATGACTCTAGTGGATCCATGTGGTTTAGGAAAGAAACACATGCAATGACTCTGGTGGTGGTTTAGGAAAGTAAGACACATGCAATGACACTGGTGGACCTATGTCATTTATGAAAGGAACACACATGCGATGACTCTATTGGATCCATATGGTTTAGGAATGCAACACACATGCAATGACTCTAGTGGTGGTTTGGGAAAAGAAGACACATGCAGTAACTCTGGTGGTGGTTTAGGAAAATAACACACATGAAATGACTCTGGTGGATCAATGTAGTTTAGGAAAGTAACACACATGCAATGACACTAATGGATCCATGTGTTTTAGGAAAGAAACACACATTCAATCACACTGGTGGATCCATGTGGTTTAGGAAAAGAATACACATGCAATGACTTTGGTGGATCCATGTGATTTAGGAAAAGGCACACATGCAATGACTCTAGTGGTGGTTTAGGAAAAGAACACACATGCAACGACACTAGTGGATCCATGTGGTTTAGGAAAATAACACACATGCAATGAATGTAGTGGTGCTTCAGGAAAGGAAGACACATGCAATGACTCTGGATGTGGTTTAGGAAAGGAACACACATGCAATGACTCTACTGGATCCATGTGGTTTAGAAAAACAACACACATGCAATGACTCTGATGGTGGATTAGGAAAAAATACACATGTCATGACACTAGTAGATCCATGTGGTTTAGGAAAAGAACACACATGCAATGACTCAGGTGGTGGTTTAGGAAAGTAAGACACATGAAATGACTCTAGTGGATCCATGTGGTTTAGGAAATGAACACATATGCAATGACTCTAGTGGATCAATGTGGATCCATTTGGTTCACGAAAGGAACACACATGCAATGACTCTTGTGGATCCATGTGGTTTAGGAAAGGAACACACATGCCATGACTCTGGTGGATCCATGTGGTTTTGGAAAGGAATACACATGCAATGACTCTGGTGGATCCATGTGGTTTAGGAAAAGAACACACATGCAATGACTCTGGTGGATCCATGTGGTTTAGGAAAAGAACACACGTGCAATGACTCTGATGGTGGTTTAGGAAAGGAAGACACATGCAATGACTCTGGATGTGGTTTAGGAAAAGAACACACATGAAATGACTCTGGTAGATCCATGTGGATTCGGAAAAGAACACACATGAAATCTCAGGTGGTGCTTAAGAATGAAGACACATGCAATGACACTGATGGATCCATGTAGTTTAGGAAAAGAACACACAAGGAATGAATCTAGTGGTGGTTTAGGAAAAGAATACACATGCAATGACTCTGGATGTGGTTTAGGAAAGGAACACACATGCAATGACTCTGGTGGATCCATGTGGTTTAGGAAAACAATACACATGCAATGACTATGGTGGATCCATGTGGTTTAGAAAAGAAACACAGGCAATGACTCTAGTGGTGGTTTAGGAAAGTAAGACACATGCAATGACACTGGTGGACCTATGTCATTTATGAAAGGAACACACATGCGATGACTCTGTTGAATCCATATGGTTTAGGAATGCAACACACATGCAACGACTCTAGTGGTGGTTTGGGAAAAGAAGACACATGCAATAACTCTGGTGGTGGTTTAAAAAAAGAACACACATGAAATGACTCAGGTGGATCAATGTGGTTTAGGAAAGGAACACACATGCAATGACATTAATGGATCCATGTGTTTTAGGAAAGAAACACACATGCAATCACACTGGTGGATCCATCTGGTTTAGGAAAAGAATACACATGCAATGAGTCTGGTGGATCCATATGGTTTAGGAAAGCAACACACATGCAATGACTCTAGTGGTGGTTTGGGAAAATAAGACACATGCAATGACTCTGGTGGATCTATGTGGTTTAGGAAAAGAACACACATGCAACGATTCTGATGGTGGTTTAGGAAAGGAAGACACATGCAATGACTCTAGATGTGGTTTAGGAAAGGAACACACATGCACTGACTCTAGTGTGTCCATGTGGTTTAGGAAAAGAACACATATACAATGACTCTGGTGGATCAATGTGGTTTAGGAAAGGAACACACATGCAATGACACTAATGGATCCATGTGTTTTAGGAAAGAAACACACATGCAATCACACTGGTGGATCCATGTGGTTTAGGAAAAGAATACACATTTAATGACTCTGGTGGATCCATGTGATTTAGGAAAAGGCACACATGCAATGACTCTAGTGGTGGTTTAGGAAAAGAACACACATGCAATGACACTAGTGGATCCATGTGGTTTAGGAAAATAACACACATGCAATGAATGTAGTGGTGCTTTAGGAAAGGAAGACACATGCAATGACTCTGGATGTGGTTTAGGAAAGGAACACACATGCAATGACTCTACTGGATCCATGTGGTTTAGAAAAAGAACACACATGCAATGACTCTAGTGGTGGTTTAGGAAAAGAATACACATGCAATGACTCTGGTGGTAGTTTAGGAAAAGAACACACATGAAATGACTCTGGTGGATCCATGTGGTTTCGGAAAAGAACACACATGCAATCTCAGGTGGTGTTTACGAATGGAAGACACATGTAATGACACTGGTGGATCCATGTAGTTCAGGAAAAGAACACACATGTAATGACTCTAGTGGTGGTTTAGGAAAGCAACACACATGCAATGACTCTGGATGTGCTTTGGGAAAGGAACACACATGCAATGACTCTGGTGGATCCATATGGTTTAGGAAAAGAATACACATGCAATGACTCTGGTGGATCCATGTGGTTTAGGAAAGAAACAAACGTAATGACTCTGGTGGTGGTTTAGGAAAGTAAGACACATGCAATGACACTAGTGGACCTATGTCATTTAGGAAAGGAACACACATGCAATAACTCTGGTGGATCCATATGGTTTAGGAAAGCAACACACGTGCAACGACTCTAGTGGTGGTTTGGCAAAAGAAGACACATGCAATGACTCTGGTGGTGGTTTAGGAAAAGAAGACAGATGAAATGACTCTGGTGGATCCATGTGGTTTAGGAAAAGAACACACATGCAATGATTCTGATGGTGGTTTAGGAAAGGAGGACACATGCAATGACTCTGGATGTGGTATAGGAAAGGAACACACATGCAATGACTCTAGTGGATCCATGTAGTTTAGGAAAAGAACACATATGCAATGACTCTGGAGGATCAATGTGGTCTAGGAAAGGAACACACATGCAATGAAAATAATGGATCCATGTGTTTTAGGAAAAAACTCTCATGCAATCACACTGGTGGATCCATGTGGTTTAGGAAAAGAATACACATGCAATGACTCTAGTGGATCCATGTGATTTAGCAAAAGGAACACATGCAATGACTCTAGTGGTGGTTTAGGAAAAGAACACACATACAATGAAACTGATGGTTCCATGTGGTTTAGGAAAAGAACACACATGCAATAACTCTGGTGGATCCATGTGGTTTAGGAAAAGAACACCCATGCAATGACACTAGTGGATCCATGTGGTTTAGGAAAAGAACACACATGCAATGAATGTAGTGGTGCTTTAGAAAAGGAAGACACATGTAATGACTCTGGATGTGGTTTAGGAAAGGAACACACATGCAATGACTCTACTGGATCCATGTGGTTTAGAAAAAGAACACACATGCAATGACGCTGATGGTGGATTAGGAAAAAAGGCATATGGAATGACACTAGTAGATCCATGTGGTTTAGAAAAAGAACACACATGCGATGACTCAGGTGGTGGATTAGGAAAGTAAGACACATGCAATGACTCTAATAGATCCATGTGGTTTAGGAAATGAACACATATGCAATGACTCTAGTGGATCAATGTGGATCCATTTGGGTCACGAAATGAACACACATGCAATGACTCTTGTGGATCCATGTGGTTTTGGAAAGGAACACACATGCCATGACTCTGGTGGATCCATGTGGTTTTGGAAAGGAATACACATGCAATGACTCTGGTAGATCCATGTGGTTTAGGAAAAGAACACACATGCAATAACTCTGGTGGATCCATGTGGTTTAGGAAAAGAACACACATGCAATGACTCTGATGGTGGTTTAGGAAAGGAAGACACATGCAATGACTCTGGATGTGGTTTAGTAAAAGAACACACATGAAATGACTCTGGTGGATCCATGTGGATTCGGAAAAGAACACACATGCAATCTCAGGTGGTGTTTAAGAAATGAAGACACATGCAATGACACTGGTGGATCCATGTAGTTCAGGAAAGGAACACACAAGGAATGACTCTAGTGGTGGTTTAGGAAAAGAACACACATGCAATGACTCTGGATGTGGTTTAGGAAAGGAACACACATGCAATGACTCTGGATGTGGTTTAGGAAAAGAACACACATGCAATGACTTAGTGGTGATTTAGGAAAAGAAGACACATGCAATGACTCTTGTGGTGGTTTAGGAAAAGAACACACATGAAATGACTCTGGTGGATCCATGTGGTTTCGGAAAAGAACACACATGCAATCTCAGGTGGTGTTTCAGAAAGAAAGACACATGCAATGACACCGGTGGATCCATGTAGTTCAGGTAAAGAACACACATGGAATGACTCTAGTGGTGGTCTAGGAAAAGAACACACATGCAATGACTGTGGATGTGGTTTAGGAAAGTAACACACATGCAATGACTCTGGTGGATCCATATGGTTTAGGAAAAGAATACACATGCAATGACTCTGGTGGATCCATGTGGTTTAGGAAAAAAACACATGCAATGACTCTGGTGGTGCTTTAGGAAAGTAAGACGCATGCAATGACACTGGTGGACCTATGTCATTTAGGAAAGGAACACACATGCAATGACTATGGTGGATCCAAATGGTTTAGGAAAGCAACACACATGCAATGACTCTAGTGGTGGTTTGGGAAAAGAATACACATGCAATGACTCTGGTGGTGGTTTAGGAAAAGAACACCCATGAAATTACTCTGGTGGATCCATGTGGTTTAGGAAAAGAACACACATGTAATGACTCTAATGGTGGTTTAGGAAAGGAAGACACATGCAATGACTCTGGATGTGGTTTATGAAAGGAACACACCTGCAATGACTCTAGTGGATCCGTGTGGTTTAGGAAAAGAACACATATGCAATGACTCTGGTGGATCAATGTGGTTTAGGAAAGGAACACACTTGCAAGGACACTAATGGATCCATGTGTTTTAGGAAAGAAACACACATGCAATCACACTGGTGGATCCATGTGGTTTAGGAAAAGGATACACATGCAATGACTCTGGTGGATCCATGTGATCTAGGAAAAGGCACACATGCAATGACTCTAGTGGTGGTTTAGTAAAAGAACACACATGCAATGACACTAGTGGATCCATGTGGTTTAGGAAAAGAACACACATGCAATGAATGTAGTGGTGCTTCAGTAAAGGAACACACATGCAATGACTCTAGATGTGGTTTAGGAAAGGAACACACATGGAATGACTCTACTGGATCCATGTGGTTTAGAAAAAGAACACACATGCAATGACTCTGATGGTGGATTAGGAAAAAACACACATGGAATGACACTAGTAGATCCATGTGGTTTAGGAAAAGAACACACATGCAATGACTCAGGTGGTGGTTTAGGAAAGTAAGACACATGCAATGACTCTAGTGGATCCATGTGGGTTAGGAAATGAACACATATGCAATGACTCTAGTGGATCAATGTGGATCCATGTGGTTCATGAAAGGAACACACATGCAATGACTCTAGTTGATCCATGTGGTTTAGGAAAGGAACACACATGCCAGGACTCTGGAGGATCCATGTGGTTTAGGAAAGGAATACACATGTAATGACTATGGTGGATCCATGTGGTTTAGGAAAGGAACACACATGAAATGACTCTGGTGGATCCATGTGGTTTAGGAAAAGAACACACATGCAATGACTTAGTGGTGATTTAGGAAAAGAAGACACATGCAATGACTCTGGTGGTGGTTTGGGAAACGAAGACACATGCAATGACTCTGGTGGTGGTTTAGGAAAAGAACACACATGGAATGACTCTGGTGGTGGTTTAGGAAAAGAACACACATGCAATGACTGTGGATGTGGTTTAGGAAAGCAAGACACATGCAATGACTCTGGTGGATCCATATGGTTTAGGAAAAGAATACACATGCAATGACTCTGGTGGATCCATGTGGTTTAGGAAAGAAACACATGCAATGACTCTGGTGGTGCTTTAGGAAAGTAAGACACATGCAATGTGTAGGGGTTCGTAGCATGGAAAACAAAAATTTTCTATCGCATACAAACAAACAAGCCAAGATCTATCTACTAGATTGCAGCAACGAGTCGATGGAATAACTCACCCTCGAAGATTCCAAAGTGTTTAACGAGAGCAGATTCTCGTGGGTGATGTAGTCGTACTCTTTCCGATCTCAAGATCGTGAACGATCCTTCCGGCGCGCGTTCATGGCGCTCCCATGATCGGTCACACGTTCGGTACTCGACGAAGACCTTCCTCTCCTTGTTCCAAAGGCGGCGGAGGTTGTAGCACTCTCCTCGCGATTCCCGGCTGATGGCGTGTCTGGGAGGTAGAGGAAATCCAGGGGCTTGCCTTAAGCCGGTGCAGTATGGTGGAGCTTATGAGAGAGGCTATTAGTGGTCTAGTAATTAGACACACCAATTAGAAGGCTCTAAACCAATTAGAAGGCTCTAAACCGAATAGCTCTAAACCGGGGTCTAGATCTAGGGTTTAGTTTAGAGGATAGGAAACTTGTGTGTCTGGGAGGAGCCCTGCCCTCCTTATATAGGTTGGAGGGCTGGCCGGCCAAGGGAGTTCCTCCCAACTCGGCCTAGGGAGGTCTTGGCCAGGGAGAACCCTCCTCCAACTCGGCCTCCACCTCTCCTCCTCTTTCCACTTCCCAAAACGCGTTTGACTTTCAAACTAGCCGTTTGACTTTTCAATTTAGGATTTAAATAAATCCTTTATTTGGGACAGCAAGAATACTTAGTACATGATGCAATCATTCCAATATGTAATGACACTCATGTACCCTTCCCCTCCAGTCTTAGGACATTCAGGACCTTCTAGAATGTTCGATGAAAACACGGAACCATTCCCCAACTCCAAAGCGGAACTTTCCTTATATGAATCTTATTCTCGGACCATTCCGGATCACCTCGTGATATCCGGATCCCATCGAGACTCGAACAACATTCGGTCTCTTTCTCATAATACCATAACTACTCAAACAACGTCGAATCCTTAAGTGTGTCTCCCTACGGTTCGTGAATTATGCGGACATGATCGAGACACTTCTCGAACAATAACCAATAGAGGAATCTGGAAATTCATATGGCTCCCACATATTTCTCGATTACTTTGCGATCGAATGAACCACTTACATACGATACCAATTTCCCTTTGTCTCACGATATGTTACTTATCCGAGGTTATGATCGTCGGTATCTCGCATACCTAGTTCATCCTCGTTCTTGATAAGTACTCTTTTCTCGTTCCGTGATATGTGATCCTTGTGACCAAGTCACATGCTTGCAAGCTAATTGGATGACATTTCACCGAGAGGGCCAGAGAATATCTATCGTCATGTGGATGGACAAATCCCTCTTGATCCATGTGTTTCAACCAATACTTTCCGAACACTCAATGCCACCTTTATAGCCACCTCATTACGGTGTGGTGTTTGATGACATCAAAGCATCCATCCAGTAAAGGTGATATGCATGATCTCATGGTCGAAGGAATTAGGTTACTATGTATCAGAAAGCATATAGCAATTGAACTATTGAAATGACTTGATCTTTATGCTATGCTTGTCTATAGGAGTATGTCCACCATATCATTCTCCTAACGATATGATCTTGTTGTTGATAACATCTCAATGTTCATGACAAAGAAACCACATCATCAATCAACCAACAAGCTAGTGAAGTATAGAGGCTATACTAGGGACTTCAAATTAAGTTTACAAAACACACAAGTATTAATGGTTTCCTTGTTAATACTATTATAGCATGAATGTAAACATTTATAATAAACACAAATATATATAATAATAACTAATTTTTTTTTTACCTATTGGGCATATCTCAACAGTCTCCCACTTGCACTAGAGTCATCAATCTAGATTACATGGTAATATCGAACACCCATGGCGGTTTGGTGTTGGTCATGTTTTGCCCTCGGGAGAGGTTTAGTCAGCGGATCCGCCACATTCAGATCTGTGTACTTTGCAAATCTTTATATCCCCATCCTGGATATGTTCTCGAATAGCGTGAAAGCAGCTTGATATCTTGACTTCTTGTGTGACCTTGGTTCTTGCGCATTGGCTATGGCGCCCATGTTATCACAGTAGATAGACATTGGGTCCAGCACTTGGAACCACACCCAGCTCTGTAATGAACTCTTTCATCCATATCGCTTCTTGTGAAGCCTCCGAAGCGACCATGTATTCCGATTCGGTTGAAGATCTACGCCACAACGCTTTGCTTTGCACTCCTCCAGCTAACTCTTTGCACCATTCAAAATAAATCATTATCCAGTTGTGATTTAGAATCATCGGATCGGTGTTCCAACTAACATCGGTGTAACCATTAACAACGAGCTGTTCATCACCTCCATAAGAAAGAACCATATCCTTAGTTCTTCTCAAGTACTTAAGGATGTTTTTGACTGTCAATGATCCACTCTGGATCACTTTGATATCTGCTAGTTAGACTAACGACATATGCGATGTCGGGTCTAGTACATAGCATGGCATACATTAGAGATCCTATGGCTGAGGCATAGGAGTCTTACTCATTCTTTCTCTATCTTACGCCGATGTCGGACTTTGAGTTTTACTCAAGGTCATATTGAGCAACATGGGCAGAACCCTTTCTTGCTATCTTCCATTCAAACCTCTTTAGAACTTTGTCCAAATATGTACTTTGTGACAATGATATTTGGCGTTCGATCTATCTCTATAAATCTTTATGCCTAATATGTAAGCTGCTTCGCCAAGATCCTTCATTGAAAAACTATTATTCAAATACTCTTTGACACTATTAAGAAGGTCTACATCATTCCCAATCAACAATATGTCATCCACATACAGTATTAAGAATGCTCTGAGCTCCCACTCACTTTCTTGTAAATACAAGCTTCTCCATAAGTTTGTATAAAACCAAAACTTTGATTACCTTATCAAAGCGTTGATTCCAACCGGGATGCTTGCTTCAATCCATAGATGGACCGTTGAAGTTTGCATACCTTGTTAGCATCTTTAGGATCGACAAAACCTTTGGGTTGTATCATATACAACTCTTCATCAATGTCTTCATTGAGGAATGCTGTTTTGACATCCATCGCCATATCTCATAATCATAATATGCAGCGATTGCTAACATAATCCTCCACGGACTTTAACCGCTACCGGTGAGAAAGTCTCATCGTAGTCAACTCCTTGAATTTGTGAAACCCTTTTGCGACAAGTCGAGCTTTATAAACGATAACATTACCATCGACATCTGTTTTCTTCTTGAAAATCCATTTGTTCTCGTGACCTTCCGGCCATCCGGTAAGTCCACCAAAGTCCATACTTGGTTTTCGTACATGGATCCAATCTCGGTTCATGGCTTCTTGCCATTTATTGGAATCTGGGCTCATCATCGCTTCCTCATATGTCTCGGGGTCATCGGTGTTGTCCACCAACATGACATTCATAACGGAATCATACCAATGCAGGTGGTACGAGTTCTCGTTGACCTCAAGGCTCTGTAGCAACTTCAACGAAGTTTCATGATCACCATCATTAGCTTCCTCTCTTATTGGTGCGGGCACCACGGGAACTTCTTCGGTCTTTGCGCTACTTGTAATTCGAGAGAAGGTTCGACAACCTCGTCGAGTTCTACTTTCCTTCAGTCACTTCTTTTAGAGAAATTCCTTCTCTAGAAAGGATCCATTCTTAACGAAGATTTTGCCTTGGATCTATGATAGAAGGTATACCCAATAGTTTCCTTGGGTATCCTATGAAGGCGCATTTTTCGCTTTGGGTTCAAGCTTGTCGGCTGTAACTTCTTTACATAAACCGCATCCCCAAACTTTAAGGAGCGACAATTTAGGTTTCTTCCCAAACCATAATTCATACGGTGTCGTTTCAGCAGTTTAGGCGGTGCCCTATTTAAAGTGAATCACTGTTTCTAATGCATAACCCCAAAATGATAGTGGTAGATCTGTAAGTGACATCATAGAGCGAACCATATCTAAGAGTTCGATTGACGTTCGGACACACCATTCTGTTGTGGTGTTCCGGCGGTGTCAAGCTGAAAGTATTCCACATTTCCTTAAATGCTGTAAACTTCGTAACTTAGATATTCACCTCCACGATCGAGCGTAGAAATTTAATCTTCTTGTTACGTTGATTCTCTACCTCACTTTGAAACTCCTTAAACTTCTCGAAAGTTCGGACTTATGTTTCATGAAATAGATATACCCATATCTACTTAAGTCATCCGTGAAGGTAAGAACATAACGATAACCACCGCGCGATGCTACACTCATTGGACCACATACATCGGTATGTATGATTTCCAATAAGTCCGTAGCTCGCTCCATCATACCAGAAAATGGAGTCTTAGTCATTTTACCCATCAGACATGCTTCGCATCTTTCAAGTGATTCAAAATCAAGTGATTCAAGAAGTCCATCGAATGGAGTTTCTTCATCGTTTCACTCAATGTGACCAAGGCAGCGATTGCCACATATAGGTCGAGTTATCGCTTGATTTCAATCGTTTAGCTTCAATGTTATTAATATGTGTATTTCTACTATCGAGATTCAACATGAATAGACCATCTATCAAAGGTGCATGTGCGTAAAACATATTACTCATATAAATCGAACAACCATTTTTGTCGGTTTAAACAAGTAACCGTCTGCAATAAACAAGATCCGATATAATGTTCATGCTTAACGAGCACCAAATAACAATTATTTAAGTATAAAACTAATCCCGATGGTAGATGAAGAGGTAGCGTGCCGATCGATCACATCAACCTTTGATCCGTTTCCTCGCGCGCATCGTCACCTCGTTCTTCACTAGCTTCCGTTTATTGCGGCTCTGTTTGAGTTACAAATATGAGCAACGAACCAGTATCAAATACCGCACTACTACAGTACTAGTGAGATACACATCAATAACATGTATATCAGATATACCTTTCTTCTTGATGTTGCCGTTCTTCAAATCCGCCAAGTACCTTGGGAAATTCCGCTTCGATGACCTTCTCCCTTGCGGTAAAAGCACTCGATTTCGGGCTTAGGTCCAGCCTTGGTCTTCTTAAATCCGGTGGTAACTTTCTTACCACCCTTCTTGAAGTGTCCCTTTGCTTAGACTTGCCTTTCTTGAATTTGGTGGTCTTATTGACCATCAACACTTGGTGCTCTTTCTTGATCTCCACTTCTGCAGATTTTAACATAGCAAATAGTTACGGCAACTCTTTGTTCATATTACGCATGTTGTAGTTCATCACAAAGTTCTTGTAACTTGGTGGTAGTGATTGGAGGATCGGTAAACTCCCAAAGTATTAGGAATCACTATACCCAAACTTTGAAGTTTATTTGCGTGCCCGGACATCTTAAGCACATGCTCAGCAGCGGACTACCCTCTTCCATCTTGCGGTTAAAGAACTTTTCAGAAGCTTCATAACTTTCAATTGCCGCATGAGTCTCAAAGATTAATTTGAGATCCTCGACAATATCATATGGATCGACTCTTCAAACCTTTTACGAAGCTCGATTCTAAACCATACAAGATAGCACACTTTGAACTATGGAGTCTTGATTCTTAGGCGAGGTAAACATTCTTTACTTCATCGGTAGCATCAGTGCAGTGGGTCACCTAGCGGTGCATCCGACACATAGGTCAAATTACCCGCTGTGAGGAC
This sequence comes from Avena insularis, assembly GCA_023614405.1. Taxonomy (NCBI): domain Eukaryota; kingdom Viridiplantae; phylum Streptophyta; class Magnoliopsida; order Poales; family Poaceae; genus Avena; species Avena insularis. The sequence goes on along the minus strand of CM042688.1, from coordinate 410,501,271 downwards.
AATCCTCAAATTGCGGAACCAATCCGCGAAGTTGCTTCCATTGTTTTTCAACTTTTCTTTCTCTCGGAACGCATTAAAATTGATGGTAGGGGCTGCCATTGATCTACAACATATTTGCAATAGTTTAGACTAAGTTTATGACAAATTGAGTTCAAATTAATTAATGAAATTAAACTAGGTGAACTCCCACTCAAAACAACATCCCTCACATTGTTTTAGTGATCACACGAACCAAATCCACTACATCAACACCGATCATCACGAGAGCTGATATAGTTTTAATGGCGAACAATCATCATGTTCATCATATCTACTATATGATTCATGCTTTGCCTTTCGGCGATCCGTGTTCTGAGGCCATGTACGTACATGCTAGGCTCGTCAAGATCAAACCTTAGCTACCGCGCATAAGCAAATCTGGCTTGCTTACGTTGTATTCACCAGCGGAATCAAAGACACCCGATCATCACGTGGTGTTTGAGCGACAAGCTTTGGCAGCAGTGCATACTAAGGGTGAACACTTTAGAACTTGAAATTTATGTGCATGAGGGATCATCTTATAATGCTACCGTCGTCTACTAAGCAATACAAGATGCATAAAGGATTAACATCACATGCAATTCATAATATGTGATATGATATGGCCTTTCTTCTTTGTGCTTCCGATCTCCATCTTCAAGCACGAATATGATCTCCATCATCACCGGCATAGCATTAAGGTCATTGACGCTTCTTCATGGTTGTCGTCCACCAGCTTCAACTATTACAACTATTTTGAATAGAACCGCAGGTCTTAACAGAATTAAAGACAACCATATGGCTCCTGCCGGTTGCCAACTTACAATAAGGAACATTGCATACATCAAATATAATCACAATCATGGCCATATCACATCCTTTGCACACCTGCAAAACAAAGTTAGGCGCTTCTACTTTCTTTGCTTATTTTACGTGGTTTGGGGCTTTCCATAAGTGTCGTTCTAACTTACTAACAAGAAACACAACATTGATACTAGCTTTGTTGATCAACCGTTGTAAATTGGATCTTTACTATGCTAGGAGAAAGCAGGCACCATAAAGCCACTTATGCAAAAGCGAGTTTCATGTCAAGCGTGGAGCAAGTCTCATGAACGATGTCATGTAAGGTTAGCCGGCCGCTTCATCCCAACATACCGCAAGATGCAAAGTACACAAAAGCAATCTACAATAAAAGCATCAACGCCCACAATGACCATTGTGTTCTACTCGTCTGCAGATCTACATATAGACACGGCTCTGATACCCTTTGAGGTTCGTAGCATGGAAAACAAAAATTTTCTATCGCATACAAACAAACAAGCCAAGATCTATCTACTAGATTGCAGCAGCAGTCGATGGAATAACTCACCCTCGAAGATTCCAAAGTGTTTAACGAGGCAGATTCTCGTGGGTGATGTAGTCGTACTCTTTCCGATCTCAAGATCGCGTGAGCGATCCTTCCGCGCCGGCGTTCCATGGCGCTCCATGATCGGTCACTGCGTTAAATTTTCGGCGAAGACCTTCCTCTCCCTTGTTCAAAGAGCGGAGGTTGTAGCACTCTCCTCGCGATTCCGGCCTGTGGCGTGGTACGGAGGTAGAGGGAAATCCAGAGCTTGCCTTAAGCGGTGCGAGTATGGTGGAGCTTATGAGAGAGGCTATTAGTGGTCTAGTAATTAGACACACCAATTAGAAGGCTCTAAACCAATTAGAAGGCTCTAAACGAATAGCTCTAAGGGGTCTAGATCTAGGGTTTAGTTTAGAGGATAGGAAACTTGTGTGTCTAGGAGGAGCCCTGCCCCTCCTTATATAGGTGGAGGCTGGCCGGCCAGGGAGGAGTTCCTCCCCAACTCGGCCTAGGGAGTCTTGCCCGGCCAAGGAGGAACCCTCCTCCTTCGGCCTCCACCTCTCCTCCTCTTTTCCACTTCCCAAAAGCTGGTTTGACTTTCAAACTAGCCGTTTGACTTTTCAATTTAGGATTTAAATAAATCCTTTATTTGGGACAACAAGAATACTTAGTACATGATGCAATCATTCCAATATGTAATGACACACTCATGTACCCTTCCCCCTCCGGTCTTGGGACATTAGGACCTTCTAGAATGTTCCCGATGAAAACACGGAACCATTCCCCAACTCAAAGCGGAACTTTCCTTATATGAATCTTATTCTCCGGACCATTCCGGATCACCTCGTGATATCCGGATCCCATCGAGACTCGAACAACATTCGGTCTCTTTCTCATAATACCATAACTACTCAAACAACGTCGAATCCTTAAGTGTGTCTCCCTACGGTTCGTGAATTATCACGCGACATGATCGAGACACTTCTCCGAGCAATAACCAATAGAGGAATCTGGAAATTCATATGGCTCCCACATATTTCTCGATTACTTTGCGATCGAATGAACCACTTACATACGATACCAATTTCCTTTGTCTCACGATATGTTACTTATCCGAGGTTATGATCGTCGGTATCTCCGCATACCTAGTTCATCCTCGCATCGATAAGTACTCTTTCTCGTTCCGTGATATGTGATCCCTTGTGACCAAGTCACATGCTTGCAAGCTAATTGGATGACATTTCACCGAGAGGGCCCAGAGAATATCTATCCGTCATGTGGATGGACAAATCCCACTCTTGATCCATGTGTTTCAACCAATACTTTCCGAACACTCAATGCCACCTTTATAGCCACCACATTACGGTGTGGTGTTTGATGACATCAAAGCATCCATCCAGTAAAGGTGATATGCATGATCTCATGGTCGAAGGAATTAGGTTACTATGTATCAGAAAGCATATAGCAATTGAACTATTGAAATGACTTGATCTTTATGCTATGCTTGTCTATAGGAGTATGTCCACCATATCATTCTCCTAACGATATGATCTTGTTGTTGATAACATCTCAATGTTCATGACAAAGAAACCACATCATCAATCAACCAACAAGCTAGTGAAGTATAGAGGCTATACTAGGGACTTCAAATTAAGTTTACAAAACACACAAGTATTAATGGTTTCCTTGTTAATACTATTATAGCATGAATGTAAACATTTATCATAAACACAAAGATATATAATAATAACTACATTTATTATTACCTCTAGGGCATATCTCCAACACAATGACACTGGTGGACCTATGCCATTTAGGAAAGGAACACACATGCAATGACTCTACTAGATCCATATGGTTTAGGAAAGCAACACACATGCAATGACTCTAGTGGTGGTTTGGGAAAAGAAGACACATGCAATGACTCTGGTGGTGGATTAGGAAAAGAACACCCATGAAATTACTCTGGTGGATTCATGTGGTTTAGGAAAAGAACACACATGCAATGACTCTGATGGTGGTTTAGGAAAGGAAGACACATGCAATGACTCTGGATGTGGTTTATGAAAGGAACACACCTGCAATGACTCTAGCGGATCCATGTGGTTTAGGAAAAGAACACATATGCAATGACTCTGGTGGATCAATGTTGTTTAGGAAAGGAACACACATACAATGACACTAATGGATCCATGTGTTTTAGGAAAGAAACACACATGCAATCACACTGGTGTATCCATGTGGTTTAGGGAAATAATACACATGCAATGACTCTAGTGGATCCATGTGATTTAGGAAAAGTCACACATGCAATGACTCTAGTGGTGGTTTAGGAAAAGAACACGCATGAAATGACACTAGTGGATCCATGTGATTTAGGAAAAGAATACACATGCAATGAATGTAGTGGTGCTTCAAGAAAGGAAGACACATGCAATGACTCTGGATGTGGTTTAGGAAAGGAACACACATGCAATGACTCTACTGGATCCATGTGGTTTAGAAAAAGAACACACATGCAATGACTCTGATGGTGGATTAGGAAAAAACACACATGGAATGACACTAGTAGATCCATGTGGTTTAGGAAAAGAACACACATGCAATGACTCAGGTGGTGGTTTAGGAAAGTAAGACACATGCAATGACTCTAGTGGATCCATGTGGGGTAGGAAATGAACACATATGCAATGACTCTAGTGGATCAATGTGGATCCATGTGGTTCATGAAAGGAACACACATGCAATGACTCTAGTGGATCCATGTGGTTTAGGAAAGGAACACACATGCCAGGACTCTGGAGGATCCATGTGGTTTAGGAGAGGAATACACATGTAATGACTATGGTGGATCCATGTGGTTTAGGAAAGGAACACACATGCAATGACTCTGGTGGATCCATGTGGTTTAGGAAAAGAACACACATGCAATGACTTAGGGGTGATTTAGGAAAAGAAGAGACATGCAATGACTCTGGTGGTGGTTTAGGAAAAGAACACACATGAAATGACTCTGGTGGATCCATGTGGTTTCGGAAAAGAACACACATGCAATCTCAGGTGGTGTTTAAGAAAGGAAGACACATGCAATGACACTGGTGGATCCATGTAGTTCAGGAAAAGAACACACATGGAATGACTCTAGTGGTGGTTTAGGAAAAGAACACACATGCAATGATTGTGGATGTGGTTTAGGAAAGGAACACACATGCAATGACTCTGGTGGATCCATATGGTTTAGGAAAAGAATACACATGCAATGACTTTGGTGGATCCATGTGGTTTAGGAAAGAAACACATGCAATGACTCTGGTGGTGCTTTAGGAAAGTAAGACACATGCAATGACACTTGTGGACCTATGTCATTTAGGAAAGGAACACACATGCAATGACTATGGTGGATCCATATGGTTTAGGAAAGCAACACACATGCAATGACTCTAGTGGTGGTTTGGGAAAAGAAGACACATGCAATGACTCTGGTGGTGGTTTAGGAAAAGAACACCCATGAAATTACTCTGGTGGATCCATGTGGTTTAGGAAAAGAACACACATGCAATGACTCTGATGGTGGTTTAGGAAAGGAAGACACATGCAATGACTCTGGATGTGGTTTATGAAAGGAACACACCTGCAATGACTCTAGTGGATCCAGGTGGTTTAGGAAAAGAACACATATGCAATGACTCTGGTGGATCAATGTGGTTTAGGAAAGGAACACACATACAATGACACTAATGGATCCATGTGTTTTTGGAAAGAAACACACATGCAATCACACTGGTGTATCCATGTGGTTTAGGAAAATAATACACATGCAATGACTCTGGTGGATCCATGTGATTTAGGAAAAGTCACACATGCAATGACTCTAGTGGTGGTTTAGGAAAAGAACACACATGCAATGACACTAGTGGATACATGTGGTTTAGGAAAAGAACACACATGCAATGAATGTAGTGGTGCTTCAGGAAAGGAAGACACATGCAATGACTCTGGATGTGGTTTAGGAAAGGAACACACATGCAATGACTCTACTGGATCCATGTGGTTTAGAAAAAGAACACACATGCAATGACGCTGCTGGTGGATTAGGAAAAAAGTCACATGGAATGACACTAGTAGATCCATGTGGTTTAGAAAAAGAACACACATGCAATGACTCAGGTGGTGGATTAGGAAAGTAAGACACATGCAATGACTCTAATAGATCCATGTGGTTTAGGAAATGAACACATATGCAATGACTCTAGTGGATCAATGTGGATCCATTTGGGTCACGAAAGGAACACACATGCAATGACTCTTGTGGATCCATGTGGTTTAGGAAAGGAACACACATGCCATGACTCTGGTGGATCCATGTGGTTTTGGAAAGGAATACACATGCAATGACTCTGGTGGATCCATGTGGTTTAGGAAAAGAACACACATGCAATAACTCTGGTGGATCCATGTGGTTTAGGAAAAGAACACACATGCAATGACTCTGATGGTGGTTTAGGAAAAGAAGACACATGCAATGACTCTGGTGGTGGTTTGGGAAAAGAAGACACATGCAATGACTCTGGTGGTGGTTTAGGAAAAGAACACACATGGAATGACTCTGGTGGTGGTTTAGGAAAAGAACACACATGCAATGACTGTGGATGTGGTTTAGGAAAGGAAGACACATGCAATGACTCTGGTGGATCCATATTGTTTAGGAAAAGAATACAAATGCAATGACTCTGGTGGATCCATGTGCTTTAGGAAAGAAACACATGCAATGACTCTGGTGGTGCCTTAGGAAAGTAAGACACATGCAATGACACTGGTGGACCTATGCCATTTAGGAAAGGAACACACATGCAATGACTCTACTGGATCCATATGGTTTAGGAAAGCAACACACATGCAATGACTCTAGTGGTGGTTTGGGAAAAGAACACACATGCAATGAATCAGGTGGTGGTTTAGGAAAGTAAGACACATGCAATGACTCTAGTGGATCCATGTGGGGTAGGAAATGAACACATATGCAATGACTCTAGTGGATCAATGTGGATCCATGTGGTTCATGAAAGGAACACACATGCAATGACTCTAGTGGATCCATGTGGTTTAGGAAAGGAACACACATGCCAGGACTCTAGAGGATCCATGTGGTTTAGGAGAGGAATACACATGTAATGACTATGGTGGATCCATGTGGTTTAGGAAAGGAACACACATGCAATGACTCTGGTGGATCCATGTGGTTTAGGAAAAGAACACACATGCAATGACTTAGGGGTGATTTAGGAAAAGAAGAGACATGCAATGACTCTGGTAGTGGTTTAGGAAAAGAACACACATGAAATGACTCTGGTGGATCCATGTGGTTTCGGAAAAGAACACACATGCAATCTCAGGTGGTGTTTAAGAAAGGAAGACACATGCACTGACACTGGTGGATCCATGTAGTTCAGGAAAAGAACACACATGGAATGACTCTAGTGGTGGTTTAGGAAAAGAACACACATGCAATGATTGTGGATGTGGTTTAGGAAAGGAACACACATGCAATGACTCTGGTGGATCCATATGGTTTAGGAAAAGAATACACATGCAATGACTCTGGTGGATCCATGTGATTTAGGAAAGAAACACATGCAATGATTCTGGTGGTGCTTTAGGAAAGTAAGACACATGCAATGACACTGGTGGACCTATGTCATTTAGGAAAGGAACACACATGCAATGACTATGGTGGATCCATATGGTTTAGGAAAGCAACACACATGCAATGACTCTAGTGGTGGTTTGGGAAAAGAAGACACATGCAATGAATCTGGTGGTGGTTTAGGAAAAGAACACCCATGAAATTACTCTGGTGGATCCATGTGGTTTAGGAAAAGAACACACATGCAATGACTCTGATGGTGGTTTAGGAAAGGAAGACACATGCAATGACTCTGGATGTGGTTTATGAAAGGAACACACCTGCAATGACTCTAGCGGATCCATGTGGTTTAGGAAAAGAACACATATGCAATGACTCTGGTGGATCAATGTGGTTTAGGAAAGGAACACACATGCAATGACACTAATGGATCCATGTGTTTTAGGAAAGAAACACACATGCAATCACACTTGTGTATCCATGTGGTTTAGGAAAATAATACACATGCAATGACTCTGGTGGATCCATGTGATTTAGGAAAAGTCACACATGCAATGACTCTAGTGGTGGTTTAGGAAAAGAACACACATGCAATGACACTAGTGGATCCATGTGGTTTAGGAAAAGAACACACATGCAATGAATGTAGTGGTGCTTTAGGAAAGGAAGACACATGCAATGACTCTGGATGTGGTTTAGGAAAGGAACACACATGCAATGACTCTACTGGATCCATGTGGTTTAGAAAAAGAACACACATGCAATGACGCTGATGGTGGATTAGGAAAAAAGGCACATGGAATGACACTAGTAGATCCATGTGGTTTAGAAAAAGAACACACATGCAATGACTCAGGTGGTGGATTAGGAAAGTAAGACACATGCAATGACTCTAATAGATCCATGTGGTTTAGGAAATGAACACATATGCAATGACTCTAGTGGATCAATGTGGATCCATTTGGGTCACGAAAGGAACACACATGCAATGACTCTTGTGGATCCATGTGGTTTAGGAAAGGAACACACATGCCATGACTCTGGTGGATCCATGTGGTTTTGGAAAGGAATACACATGCAATGACTCTGGTGGATCCATGTGGTTTAGGAAAAGAACACACATGCAATAACTCTGGTGGATCCATGTGGTTTATGAAAAGAACACACATGGAATGACTCTGATGGTGGCTTAGGAAAGTAAGACACATGCAATGACTCTGGATGTGGTTTAGGAAAAGAACACACATGAAATGACTCTGGTGGATCCATGTGGATTCGGAAAAGAACACACATTCAATCTTAGGTGGTGTTTAAGAAATGAAGACACATGCAATGACACTCGTGGATCCATGTAGTTTAGGAAAAGAACACACAAGGAATGACTCTAGTGGTGGTTTAGGAAAAGAACACACAAGCAATGACTCTAGATGTGGTTTAGGAAAGGAACACACATGCAATGACTCTGGATGTGGTTTAGGAAAAGAACACACATGCAATGACTTAGTGGTGATTTAGGAAAAGAAGACACATGCAATGACTCTTGTGGTGGTTTAGGAAAAGAACACACATGAAATGACTCTGGTGGATCCATGTGGTTTCGGAAAAGAACACACATGCAATATCAGGTGGTGTTTCAGAAAGGAAGACACATGCAATGACACCGGTGGATCCATGTAGTTCAGGAAAAGAACACACATGGAATGACTCTAGTGGTGGTTTAGGAAAAGAACACACATTCAATGACTGTGGATGTGGTTTAGGAAAGGAACACACATGCAATGACTCTGGTGGATCCATATGGTTTAGGAAAAGAATACACATGCAATGACTCTGGTGGATCCATGTGGTTTAGGAAAGAAACACATGCAATGACTCTGGTGGTGCTTTAGGAAAGTAAGACACATGCAATGACACTGGTGGACCTATGTCATTTAGGAAAGGAACACACATGCAATGACTATGGTGGATCCAAATGGTTTAGGAAAGCAACACACATGCAATGACTCTAGTGGTGGTTTGGGAAAAGAAGACACATGCAATGACTCTGGTGGTGGTTTAGGAAAAGAACACCCATGAAAATACTCTGGTGGATCCATGTGGTTTAGGAAAAGAACACACATGCAATGACTCTGATGGTGGTTTAGGAAAGGAAGACACATGCAATGACTCTGGATGTGGTTTATGAAAGGAACACACCTGCAATGACTCTAGCGGATCCATGTGGTTTAGGAAAAGAACACATATGCAATGACTCTGGTGGATCAATGTGGTTTAGGAAAGGAACACACATGCAATGACACTAATGGATCCATGTGTTTTAGGAAAGAAACACACATGCAATCACACTGGTGGATCCATGTGGTTTAGGGAAAGAATACACATGCAATGACTCTGGTGGATCCATGTGATTTAGGAAAAGTCACACATGCAATGACTCTAGTGGTGGTTTAGGAAAAGAACACGCATGAAATGACACTAGTGGATCCATGTGATTTAGGAAAAGAACACACATGTAATGAATGTAGTGGTTCTTCAGGAAAGGAAGACACATGCAATGACTCTTGATGTGGTTTAGGAAAGGAACACACATGCAATGACTCTATTGGATCCATGTGGTTTAGAAAAAGAACACACATGCAATGACTCTGATGGTGGATTATGAAAAAACACACATGGAATGACACTAGTAGATCCATGTGGTTTAGGAAAAGAACACACATGCAATGACTCAGGTGGTGGTTTAGGAAAGTAAGACACATGCAATGACTCTAGTGGATCCATGTGGGGTAGGAAATGAACACATATGCAATGACTCTAGTGGATCAATGTGGATCCATGTGGTTCATGAAAGGAACACACATGCAATGACTCTAGTGGATCCATGTGGTTTAGGAAAGGAACACACATGCCAGGACTCTGGAGGATCCATGTGGTTTAGGAGAGGAATACACATGTAATGACTATGGTGGATCCATGTGGTTTAGGAAAGAACACACATGCAATGACTCTGGTGGATCCATGTGGTTTAGGAAAAGAACACACATGCAATGACTTAGTGGTGATTTAGGAAAAGAAGACACATGCAATGACTCTGGTGGTGGTTTAGGAAAAGAACACACATAAAATGACTCTGGTGGATCCATGTGGTTTCGAAAAGAACACACATGAAATCTCAGGTGGTGTTTAAGAAAGGAAGACACATGCAATGACACTGGTGGATCCATGTAGTTCAGGAAAAGAACACACATGGAATGACTCTAGTGGTGGTTTAGGAGAAGAACACACATGCAATGATTGTGGATGTGGTTTAGGAAAGGAACACACATGCAATGACTCTGGTGGATCCATATGGTTTAGGAAAAGAATACACATGCAATGACTCTGGTGGATCCATGTGGTTTAGGAAAGAAACACATGCAATGACTCTGGTGGTGCTTTAGGAAAGTAAGACACATGCAATGACACTGGTGGACCTATGTCATTTAGGAAAGGAACACACATGCAATGACTATGGTGGATCCATATGGTTTAGGAAAGCAACACACATGCAATGACTCTAGTGGTGGTTTGGGAAAAGAAGACACATGCAATGACTCTGGTGGTGGTTTAGGAAAAGAACACCCATGAAATTACTCTGGTGGATCCATGTGGTTTAGGAAAAGAACACACATGCAATGACTCTGATGGTGGTTTAGGAAAGGAAGACACATGCAATGACTCTGGATGTGGTTTATGAAAGGAACACACCTGCAATGACTCTAGTGGATCCAGGTGGTTTAGGAAAAGAACACATATGCAATGACTCTGGTGGATCAATGTGGTTTAGGAAAGGAACACACATGCAATGACACTAATGGATCCATGTGTTTTAGGAAAGAAACACACATGCAATCACACTGGTGTATCCATGTGGTTTAGGAAAATAATAGACATGCAATGACTCTGGTGGATCCATGTGAATAGTTAAGTCACACATGCAATGACTCTAGTGGTGGTTTAGGAAAAGAACACACATGCAATGACACTAGTGGATCCATGTGGTTTAGGAAAAGAACACACATGCAATGAATGTAGTGGTGCTTCAGGAAAGGAAGACACAAGCAATGACTCTGGATGTGGTTTAGGAAAGGAATACACATGCAATGATTCTACTAGATCCATGTGGTTTAGAAAAAGAACACACATGCAATAACTCTGATGGTGGATTAGGAAAAAAGACACATGGAATGACACTAGTAGATCCATGTGGTTTAGGAAAAGAACACACATGCAATGACTCAGGTGGTGGTTTAGGAAAGTAAGACACATGCAATGACTCTAGTGGATCCATGTGCGTTAGGAAATGAACACATATGCAATGAATCTAGTGGATCAACGTGGATCCATGTGGTTCATGAAAGGAACACACATGCAATGACTCTAGTGGATCCATGTGGTTTAGGAAAGGAACACACATGCCAGGACTCTGGAGGATCCATGTGGTTTAGGAAAGGAATACACATGCAATGACTCTGGTGGATCCATGTGGTTTAGGAAAGGAACACACATGCAATGACTCTGGTGGATCCATGTGGTTTAGGAAAAGAACACAGATGCAATGACTTAGTGGTGATTTAGGAAAATAAGACACATGCAATGACTCTAGTGGTGGTTTAGGAAAAGAACACACATGAAATGACTCTGGTGGATCCATGTGGTTTCGGAAAAGAACACACATGCAATCTCAGGTGGTGTTTAGGAAAGGAAGACACATGCAATGACACCTGTGGATCCACGTAGTTCAGGAAAAGAACACACATGGAATGACTCTAGTGGTGGTTTAGGAAAAGAACACACATGCAATGACTGTGGATGTGGTTTAGGAAAGGAACACACATGCAATAACTCTGGTGGATCCATATGGTTTAGGAAAAGAATACACATGCAATGACTCTGGTGGATCCATGTGGTTTAGGAAAGAAACACATGCAATGACTCGGGTGGTGCTTTAGGAAAGTAAGACACATGCAATGACACTGGTGGACCTATGTCATTTAGGAAAGGAACACACATGCAATGACTATTGTGGATCCATATGGTTTAGGAAAGCAACACACATGCAATGACTCTAGTGGTGGTTTGGGAAAAGAATACACATGCAATGACTCTGGTGGTGGTTTAGGAAAAGAACACCCATGAAATTACTCTGGTGGATCCATGTGGTTTAGGAAAAGAACACACATGCAATGACTCTGATGGTGGTTTAGGAAAGGAAGACACATGCAATGACTCTGGATGTGGTTTATGAAAGGAACACACCTGCAATGACTCTAGCGGATCCATGTGGTTTAGGAAAAGAACACATATGCAATGACTCTGGTGGATCAATGTGGTTTAGGAAAGGAACACACATGCAATGACACTAATGGATCCATGTGTTTTAGGAAGGAAACACACATGCAATCACACTGGTGGATCCATGTGGTTTAGGGAAAGAATACACATGCAATGACTCTGGTGGATCCATGTGATTTAGGAAAAGGCACATATGCAATGACTTTAGTGGTGGTTTAGGAAAAGAACACGTATGAAATGACACTAGTGGATCCATGTGATTTAGGAAAAGAACACACCTGCAATGAATGTAGTGGTGCTTCAGGAAAGGAAGACACATGCAATGACTCTGGATGTGGTTTAGGAAAGGAACACACATGCAATGACTCTACTGGATCCATGTGGTTTAGAAAAAGAACACACATGCAATGACTCTGATGGTGGATTAGGAAAAAATACACATGTCATGACACTAGTAGATCCATGTGGTTTAGGAAAAGAACACACATGCAATGACTCAGGTGGTGGTTTAGGAAAGTAAGACACATGAAATGACTCTAGTGGATCCATGTGGTTTAGGAAATGAACACATATGCAATGACTCTAGTGGATCAATGTGGATCCATTTGGTTCACGAAAGGAACACACATGCAATGACTCTTGTGGATCCATGTGGTTTAGGAAAGGAACACACATGCCATGACTCTAGAGGATTCATGTGGTTCAGGAAAGGAATACATATGCAATGACTCTGGTGGATCCATGTGGTTTAGGAAAGGAACACACATGCAATAACTCTGGTGGATCCATCTTTACTACTTATAAAGGAGTAAACATGATTTTTTCTAAACTCACCCCACAACCTACACAGACGCACTACAACCGCAGGATTAGACCCACTAAACTCAATCAAACAGCTGGAGTTAACTACATTGTCTCGGGTGCACTTAGTAATTTAGGTTGACGGGCTGCACTTATCCCGTCTCCGGTAGTTGTCTTCCTAATTTTATTATCTTCTGTTCCCTTCTTCCGCGTCCTCAGCCTAGTCTTATCCTGCACCTCCAGCCTATCATCCACACCTCCGTCTTATCCCCACTAGGTCTGCCCCGCCGCCGAACTTTCACGACCTCTTGGCCCGCCCTAGCACCAATCTCGCATCCCTCTTCCTCACTCACGGCGGCTCCGCTGGGAAGGCGGTGCGGGGGACTGTCTCCGCTCCCCCCAGGAGTTCCACGCCTACTACGCGCGCGGCCGGGGCTTGTCGCCGCTGGCGCTTCTTCTCTGCGTGTACGCAGCGGCGTGTAGTTCCACCCCGACGAGGATGGAGGCGGGGAGGAGGACTGGAAGGTCGTGGGGAAGCTCGCGCCTGGGGAGATCACCATGCTGCACCTTCAAAACCACCGTCGGACATCGCATGTTGGCAGCCGGCAACAAGGTCAAACCAGGGGATAGAAGATGACATAGTAATTGATGGGGATTGTTTTCTCCGGTGATTGCGTTTTTCCTGCATAATTTCTTTTGCATTAATCCTTTGTGACAAGGTAGTTCACCTCCAGTCCTCCACCGATGGCAACATACTTCAGACATTGTGAGATTCCTGATTCGATTGTTTTACTTGCACTATGACACAGAAACATGGACTGCAACTGGCACGGACAACAGGAATGGTGAAGTGGATGTTGTGGATTTTAACTCAGCTGTCGTAGTATCATAGTGGAGTGGAGCATGATGTTGAGCGCTTTGTTGTGAAGCTACTGCACTAAAAAGGCTGCTTAAATGAGCACCAAAAAGCTACCACAAAGTACAGATTTACATCTCAGATAGTGAGATTCGCAACGAATCTATTGGATGTTTGAGTTGTCGGTAATTTAGCAATGAAGCATTGTTCTAAATGACAGATTTACTGACACTTCGCAACAATTTTTTGAATACCTGATATTAATGTAGATAATCCAGGCTTCCCCGTACGCATATAAAGAGCAATAGAAAATGCCATTTGAGCAACTTTTATATCAAAAATCCGAGTAACGGGTTTGGCCTTAGCAGACTTGGTTTCCTTGATGCTTGCAATTTAGTGCCCATCTCTGAAAAGAACAATACAAATTACTAATGTGTTCTATAGAGAAAAATATATATAGGGAGTTGGGACTCACATGATGCTAACCATAGAATTATACAGCATTTCATGCGAACAAGAACTGATCAAAGATGCCCACTAATTAGATTTGGTCAAATAGTAGGTTTCTAGGTCTGGTTAATGCGTGATTTTTTTGGCATGAAATTATGCCCGAACATTTGCTATCGTGAAATGCCACTGCGCTTGGTTCTGGCCTCATCAGTCTGTGCGAGCCCTGTTGGACCGTTTGTTTTGGTTCCCTGCAGTTGTTTGAAGAATTGCCACGGAGAAGGAGGCGAGAATGTGCGATGCAAGGATTGAATGAGGGAGATGCGTTTTTTCCGGGATGAGTAGGATTCCCTGTGCGTGGACAACCTCTCCATCTTCCAGGTAATACATAACACCACCGAATATTGTGGCCTAATCTCTCGAAAAAGGATCTTTTCATCTCTTTATTAGAATTCATTTCAAATTGCTATTGCTCTTGGGAGTTTCTCTTCCAATCAGATGTCTATATCCACTGGAATGATTGGGGAATATAAATGTTGCAAAATTATGAAATGGATGAGCTTGTGATTTTTTTACATGACATACCCGAGGGCTGCTGACGGGCGTTTCCGCGACGACTGCGGCGACAGTGTGTCCTGGACGTGACGACCTGCCTGCCTCAGTCGCCTCCTCGCGGCACCTCCGCTCGCCATCAAGGTACAAACTAGGAGCAATTTTCTCCTAATCGAGTCCTCGCTTGTCCGTAGCTCGCCGCAGTTCTCTGTGAATTTAGATTATGTTTTTTTTCTGACTTCTGAGCAGGTTTAGATTCAGATGACGGTGCATGCTCCGGTACTTTTAGGCGCGTTCCTGATTTTAGAGATGCTTGAGCTGCATTTTTTTGCCGTAACCTTTCCATAGATCTATGTGCAGTTTATTTACCAACAACAAATAAATGATTGTGCCATCCTCCAAGAATTATTTGTGTTATAGCAGGTTTAATCGAGTATGAGGGGTTGTGTTTTTGTAATTCAATAAAATGTGAATGATTGCCAAGCAGGAAAACATGAGGATATAGACAATCTGAAATTAGAGCTGATGCTTATATGACCTGACGTTTGCTATGCTAAAACTGTCCTGTACTAATTGCAATATTTTCAGATTCCTAGCATGCAGACTTGGATTATTCAGATAGACTCTGTTGGTTGTCAACCTAATAGTTACAAAAATAGTAATGCGTAATCCCTGTCCATGTTTACAGTATCTGCATCATTTCATTGTCTGGCTTATTCTGCTACTCCCTCCGTTTCAAAATATAAGATATTTTAGGTTTGTGAAGAAAATATATCTAGACTTCTTTTAGTGTGTAGATTCACTCTAAAGCTGAGTGAACCATCTTATATTTTGAAACGGAGGGAGTACATGTCTGTGGTTTCTCCATGTCTACATTTGTGGTGTTTACAACATGATGTGCTTAGCCCTATATATTGGTTTTCTGCTGATGAGCTTTATATTGTACTACCTCCGTTCCATAATATAAGATGTTTTAGCTTTTATGAAACGCATGTATGTAGATATCTTTTAGTGTGTAGATTGAGAGTGAACTTTCACACTAAAAGATGTCTAGATACATTTGCTTCACAAAATCTTAAACGTCTTATATTTTAGAACGGAGGGACTAGGAAGTAAAATAACAGAAAGAAAGTAGTAAGCTTTCACTTATCATTTTATTGTAGACTTTCCTGATTGTGTAACTCCATCGAGTTATAATTTGGTTCTTCCCTCGCTTCGAATGGTTTGTCTCCACTATGGTATTTTCCAAACCTCTCTCAAGTAACTCATGTTGTACAAAATCATATGGAGTATTTAGATTTTATAAACATTTAAATTTTGTCGAAATGGATCTCATGTAACTCAAAATATCATAGTATATGTATAATTTCTGTAGCAAGGTAGATGAAACTTGAAATTGCATAGAATTTTTAAATGTGTCTACGTACTTTTTGTTGTTCGTTGTTCTAGGCAGTTTATTGGTTGGCTGGCTTCCATTTCAAAAGAAGGTGTCAGTTTGCAATGTTGGAGCCTTGGTCTTCCAGCTATCCATCGTGAATAAGTATGCGAGGTCAAATATTTTTCTGGGACTGGAGTAATTGGATTTGTCTGATCTGAGATTGGATCGTGAATAACTATGTCAGGTCAAATATTTTCCTTGGACATTATGAACTCTTGTTATCACAGTTGATAAGACAATGTCTATGTTAATCTGGTATACATGCATACCTCATTGTGTATATATATCATACAACTCAACATATATGACAATAAAATACTCCCTCTATCTCGAATTAGATGTCTCAGATTTGTCTAGATTCACATGTATCTAGACATGTTTTAGTGTATAGATACATGTGAATCTTTGGCATCTAATTCGAGATGGAGGGAGTACCATTTCTTGCGGTTCAGTAGCAATACTATTCCATTCTTCAGTTTGCAGCAGCCTGATTGGCACCTTCATAGCTGGAGTTAAGCCCATGTTAGCTCGTACGAGTAATGGCACCCCACTAGAAGTTTATCTTTGCTTTCATGGATGCAAAAGCCGGTGAGATGCACAGAATGTCAAGCTGCTGACAATGTTGGAGCCACGGATGGTGAGCTGTGAATGAAGGTTGTCTCCATGTGTTTGCTGAGAGCTTCGGACAACAGTCTCACCACATATCTGTGATGCTCTCAGACTCGCGTCTTATATATTGGCGTTTTTATCTATGACACCATCGAGAACTACGGTTCCCTTAAGTCCATGTACCATGTGTTTGCTTAAACGATTAAACGTGAAAGTTTTTGTTTTGTGCTCTACAAGAGTGTACACAATTTCTTATCCAGTTATGTGTTTGGTTGAACGGATTTGGCACATGCAATGGTGGTAAGCAGGCGGAGAAGGTGTTTGTCCACCTGCTTGTTATGTGCTATCTTCATTCTAAAGTTTTGCTCCGCTCTTTGCTGTTCTAGGCGACTCAGGTGATTTTTTTTGCTCGTAGACTCAATGAAATTCTTTGTATGTTATGTTGATTTATTAGTTTTCTGTAAGCAGTTGTTCTGTAAGTTCCTTCCCTTTATAGGTTTTTCTCAGAACCATCCCTAGATGGGATGTAGCCAGTTAATGACTTTATATATGGTTCAATTGATCACAGTTTTGACACAACCTTGGTCTAGATTTGAACCTGTGTCCACTAAATCTATGATGTGATAAGCCACAATATTATACTAATGTTATAAGTACCCACACAAGGTTGTTCATGATATAAATTACATTACTCAACATGTGCATTGCACTTGCACAATTACTAGTGTGGTTTAGGAAAAGAACACACATGCAATGACTTAGTGGTGATTTAGGAAAAGAAGACACATGCAATGACTCTGGTGGTGGTTTAGGAAAAGAACACACATGAAATCTCAGGTGGTGTTTAAGAAAGGAAGACACATACAATGACACTGGTGGATCCATGTAGTTCAGGAAAAGAACACACATGGAATGACTCTGTTGGTGGTTTAGGAAAAGAACATACATGCAATGACTCTGGATGTGGTTTAGGAAAGGAACCAACATGCAATGACTCTGGTGGATCCATGTGGTTTAGGAAAAGAACACACATGCAATGACTCTGGTGGATCCATGTGGTTTAGGAAAGAAACACATGTAATGACTCTAGTGGTTGTTTAGGAAAGTAAGACACATGCAATGACACTGGTGGACCTATGTCATTTAGGAAAGGAACACACATGCAATGAAAGTGGTGGATCCATGTCGTTTAGGAAAGCAACACACATGTAATGACTCTGGTGGATCCATGTGGTTTAGGAAAGGAACACACATGCAATGACTCTGTGGATCCATGTGGTTTAGGAAAGGAACACACATGCAATGACTCTGGTGGATCCATGTGGTTTAGGAAAGGAACACACATGCAATGACTCTGGTGGATCCATGTGGTTTAGGAAAGCAACATACATGCAATGACTCTAGTGGCGGTTTGGGAAAAGAAGACACATGCAATGACTCGGGTGGTGGTTTAGAAAAAGAACACACATGAAATGACTCTGGTGGATCCATGTGGTTTTGGAAAAGAACACACATGCAATGACTCTGGTGGTGGTTTAGGAAAGGAAGACACATGCAATGACTCTGGATGTGGTTTAGGAAAGGAACACACATGCAATGACTCTACTAGATCCATATGGTTTAGGAAAAGAACACATATGCAATGACTCTGGTGGATCCATGTGGTTTAGGAAAAGAACACACATGCAGTGACTCTGGTGGTGGATTAGGCAAGAAAGAGACATGCAATGACACTAGTAGATCCATGTGGTTTAGGAAGAGAACACACATTGTCATTGTATTGCGAATGGGAGTACCTGAATAGATTAGATAGAGGTGTGGGGACTAGTAGGGAAGCTCTCGACGGAGTCCGCGGGCGTGATTAGATACGAGCAAGTATAGCGAGACACAAGAAGTACTCAAGTTCGGAGCCCTCATGGTGAGGTAAAACTCCTACTCCTGCCGATCTGACTATGATTAGTATACAGACTACAATCGCTCCTTGAGCTGTATCTCCTAGCTATCTTCTTAAATGCTCTAAGACCAACCCTTGCTACGAGAGCCTTGCCCCTCCTTATATAGGTAGAGGGGCAACGGTCTCACTGGCCAGTCCTGCTAGCAGGCCCCACAGGCGGTCCCAGCCGGCTGGTCATCTACAATATACGGTACGGTTACATCCCGTCGAGGTACATGCGGTAGGTGGCGTCGTGGGTACAGTGAACATCGTGCGAGCCTGTCGTCAGCATCCGGCCACTATGCCTGCGTCACCCAGCAAAGTCTTCGTTATGGCCTCATTGTTGCGGGTCTTTTCGCTGTACCAGGGAGTACTGCGCACCGTGCAGCATGTCGCTCTGTCCTCCTGATTGTGTCTGGCTATGTCCATGTAGCTGGTCCTGAATCTTGTCGCCCTTCCTAGTTCTGGCTACCGAAGAGTAGCCGGTATGATTTGCCCGTGTCTCGCTGCGCTTAGCCAGCCGGACGCGAACCGACTGTCATAGTTCTTATCTAGTTGGGGTATCTGGGGGTCATCCCCCCGACACTAGCCCCCGAGCGCGTGTAGATTTCGCCCTTAGGTGAAATGTGCACGCGCTCCATCTTGAATTTGAAGTTTGTGACCTGGCATTTTTGCTACCCGTGACATCAGCGCTAACGCCGGCCACGCGGGCACGCGCCATTATTGCATTGCGGCACGGAGCATAACATCTCGTCGCATGTCGCCTTGGGAATATGAACTGCCATTTGGCGCTTCGGTTCCTGGCCCGGGATTTTCTGCACATTTGGCGCCAGACACGGATTCGAGCAGAGGGAGGCGTTCTCCTTCCGCCGCTGCTTTCACTCTCTCCTCCCCTTGCCTTCTCGCCTCTGCTCTGAGAGCCCTTGCCACCAGAATTAGCTGCACCGCTCGCTCAGCGCCACCGGAGACACGGGCTACCACTACTCCGCTCCCAGCACCACGGCAGCGAACCCGTGATGGCTTCTGAGCGTGGAGCCTGGTGCGGTTCCTCCGTCACGGAGGAGCATATCGCCAAGTACCGGGCCATCCGCTTCCTACCGCCGGAGTCGGAGGTGAAGGTGTGGTTGGCGCCGCCAGAGGAGGAGTCGCCACACCCGCCGAAGGGGGAGCGGGTCATCTTCCTCTTGCACCTCGCCCGCGGCTTCGTGCTGCCCGTGCACCCGTTCTTCCTACCTTCCTTGCCTTCTTCGACCTCCGCCTCCACCACCTCGGCGCCAACGCGATTGGCACGCTAGCGCACTTCGTTGCGTTTTGTGAGAGCTACCTCGGGATCCAGCCAGATCTCGGGTTGTTCTGTCGGCTCTTTCGTGTCCGGCCATAGGTGCAATTTACGCAGGGGCCACTGGTAGCCTGTGGAGGTGCCTCCATCTACTCCCGCTCCCAAACCGGCTACCCGAAGTTCAAGATCTAGGACACGGTCCAGCTGTGGCAGCAGTAGTATTTCTATGTCAGCAATGTCACAAGCGTCGACTGGATCAAATTGCCGGCTTTCCAGGACATGGAGTCCAACCGGAAGCACTGGGACTTGAAGATCCACAACGATAAGGCGGAGATGGATGCGATGTTGCAGCGGATGCGCTCCCTCGTCACCGCTAGCTTAACTGGTCTGGACATCACACTCAGCTGGATGTCCCGGCTGATGATGTCGTTGAAGCAGCGTGCACACAAGATGTGATCTTTGTGAATAAGATAAGAGAGATATATAGAGTATATTTAGGAAAGGAATTCCTTATCTCAAGATAAGCTTAGTGAGGTATTAAGGTAAGGATTCTTTAGAACCTTTAACTAGCTATACATCTAGCCACGACAAGACCCATGTCTACTTCATTATTCAAAACCCTAGAATCAAATGGATAATGAAACCATTTACTATTCCTAGGTAACCATTGAATAATGTCTCTTGGACAATTAAAGCTTCCAAGAGATAATTAGAGAACCAGATGAGTGTTTATAGATGGAAGACTTATCCACCTTATTGTCTTAAACCCTAATAGAAACTTAGAATGATCGAACTATCAGGATCACATTAATAAGTAATTCCAATCTCTCACTCTATGTTGAGATACCAAACCTACTCATAGATTTAGAAGTAGTATCCTTAAACCTTGATCTTTATCCACATTCATAATAAGATATGAGTATATTAAACCTTTCCAAAACCCATGGCAATTATTTGGAAATGAACAAGTACATTAATGATTGCTATTCATGCTTATTGACTTCACCAAGGTTGTCCATGGTAATCCTAAACACTATAAATCAAGTAGGGTTTGAATGAGAGAAATACCCAAATGTGGAGAACCATGAAAACCAAATCATCATATTAAGAACAACATGGTTTAATACCTTATAATGAATATTTATAATTCCTTCAGGAAGTTAAGCATTAATAAGATTCTATATATATCATTCACCATTTTAAATCTTTACCATTATAATTATTAAGTGAAAACAGAATCATCTTTGTGAAATCTTATTATAATGAAACAAATTCCTAAAACCCTAATCTTTATTAATACTTCCTAATGAAAAGGACTTTTCATATAATTATGAATATTTTTAATGCACAGTAAAAAGTGAAGAGATGAGGGTCATATTTTCTTTACACAATAATATTCAGGGCCTACAAACTCTAGATATTTTAAAACCTTGTAGAAATCAAATTGGAAAGAAATTGGTAAATAAAAAAGAAGACAGAAAATAGTATTGATAAAGAAAAAGGAAAGAAGCAGCCAGTCGCCCGGCCCACAACCCAACAAGCTCATGTGCTACCTGCCGCTCGCGAGTAGCAGAAGAAACTCTCCACTCGCTTCGCCACAGCCCAGAACCGGCCCAGGCCCGCGTACCCCTTTGTCCACCCTATCGCCATCGTCTACCTTGCATGACCGCCGAAGCAGTTGCGTGGCATGCGCGCCGCCGCTCGCCGGCGTGGAGATCCGCGCCGCCATCACCTGGGTGGATAAGGAGACCACCGTGACACTCAATTCCGTCCTTATCTCCATTTCCTTCCTCTCTCTCTCTCTCTCTCTCTCGCCCGCTCTCTCTTTTCCTCTCCACAGAAGGGGTCAAAACCCTAGCCAAAGTTCGTCGTTGATTGCCGCCGTCCTGACCTTCCTCGTGGCTGTCCAAGCCTACTACGAGCATCACCATGATCTTCTATGTCGGCTCGCCGAAGGAATCGAGCCAGGGTTCAAGGAATCGAGCCCCATGACGTCTTCTTCCTCGACTTCGATGAGGTTCTTCGCCGTACGTATCATCGCCACCAACCACCTTAGGCCTTGCCGTCGCCACCATCACCACCGGGGTGAGCTCCTGAATCGTGCAATGCCTTCCATGTCCTCTCTCTCGTTTTGGTGCCTTCTCGTTGTGTTCGTCTGCGAGCACCACCTCTAGCCGCCGTCGTGCACCGTACTCCGGCGACCAGAAACCGGTCGTGCAACCACCACTCAACTCGCCCTCATACCCTCTGTCCCACTGGCCTAAGCACCAACCTGTGCATGCTCGGAATTGCCGCTGGCGACCACAATCCGGTGGTGGAGGACAGGCTGACGTCATCATGACATCATACCCGCATCACCCCCTGCCACGTCACCAGGTGGACTGGTCTTTGCTCGTGTGGCAACCAACGTGGCATAGGCCCCACTTGTCTGTGACATAGGGTAGGTTCTGAATAGGTATAAAAGGTATTTCCCTGTTTAGAATTTAATTAGTAAATGATTAAATCTTATTAATTGAATATCTTTTGTTTTATAATTCAGAAAAATATGTTTAATATATGAAAATTTACAGAAAAATAAAATCTATAATTTAACCTTATTATCAAATCTTAATATGTGAACTATTTAAATAATTATTATTTAATTAAGATTTTATAAGTAATAATACTTTGAAAATTCATATTTTAATATTGGTAAACAAGAAAAATATAAATAATATACTAAAATTCTTGGAGAAATAAGAAATAAAATGTAAAACTATAAACTTAAAATATTACATCACTTAACTAAGTATTTATTATTTATTTAGTATTTATAAAGTGATAAAACTTATAAAAATCATATCTTATTAAAATCACAAAAATACATATAATATACCAAAATGATCAAAAAATAAATTCTACACATTAAAGGTATCCTCTTTCATAATTGAAGTCAAATAAAAGGTAAAGGTCTAATAAATCTTATTGTAACTCTTTTATTTTATTTTAATTCATTAAAAATGTATAAATATTTACTATTGCCGTTAGCATTATTTGTTTAAAGTTTAAAAATGTAATAACAAGTTCAAATGATGTTTAAGTAAAGTCAAAATAGGTCTAATCATTTTAAGTTGTACTTACTAAACTACCATTTAAAATTAAGTAAGTTTTACTCTCCAAAAATATTTTATCCATTATAAAATCATCAAGATTTGAGTACTAATTCTTTTACCAGTTTAGGAATCCACCTAAAGAATTAAACTAAGTTTTTAAGTAATTTTAGCATTACCCTATCTATGCTTATAAAATATAAGCATTAATAAGAAAGTAATTCTACTCATTTATAACTTTAATAAAACACCACCTCATTCAAGTAATAATACTTAAATTCTAACAAGCCTTAATAAGAAGCAAAAGTGTGAAACTCGTTTAAAAGTGCAACAAATTCCTAAGAACTCATCACAAACTCCAAACCCTAGATTAGATACGACTATTCCGGGGTTTCGTGTTTATCAAATTGCATTACATTACTTATGCATCGTTGCATGTTGCTTCTTTAAATATTAGTCCTTACCGGACCAATGATGCTATTTTCAGAATTTGGATCTTCTATTATCCCGAAGACCGTGAGTGCATAATCTTGCAATCACAAAAGGCAAGTCCACAACTTGCTCATGTCCTCTGATTATTTTCTATACTTGTAACTCAACTGTTGTCATCACCTGCATTTCATTAAGGTCGAAAACACTATTTTCATAATTAATGGAAATATTGGTTACTGATCCAGGGTGATCAGCTAATCTATCATAACTGGCAATGGAAACGCCATTGTACAGTAATGTATCACCTAGGACTTAACAACCAATATCACCAGTGATTCTAGCACAGTACATTACGCGTCAACCATGAGATTTGGAATGGGACAGAGAAGTCAGTTGTATCTTCTTCCTCTCGCATGCATCCGGATGGCCAGGTCGTGGCTGTTATCCTCGTAGCGTGCATTTATTGGTAATTCATAGAGGATACACAACATATGGGTGGGAGCCCTCAACGTCCCACGATAGTTCTGGCATCTAACAGTATGTACTAACCATTGCCATAATTCAAGATGTGGGCATGGCGTACACCAAGGGGACATGCGGGGTCGCGAAGGGGGCAGTGATTGGCTTGGATCTTCGACTGAGCCTCATACCAAGGAAGTATGGACGAGCCTATAACTCGAATGTGCAACAAAGCTAAGGTCTCTCATGGGAAAAGTGACGCACCTTTGTAGAGTGTAAGAATTGTGACATGTTACTCCCTGTTCCGAGAAGGTGCTACGAACGCGGCAGGAAAGGAACCCCATAAAAGTTCTGGTCAACCTGTGAAGGCTGTCGGACATAGTTTTTAGAATAAAAGCAACCTTTGAAGAAATGTTTATGAAAACCTGCATTGCCTACGACCTATGGTCTATGGCTGTAGAGATAGTGCATCATAGACTCCTTTTTAGTGAACTTGCTGAGTACGCTCGTACTCAACCGTACCTTCTTAACCCTTGCTAGGTTCTAAGCCGTTGAAGACGATGTCGACATCAATTTATGCTCAAGAAACCATGTAACAACCCCAAACTTTTAATCAATATTATCAAGTTCTAATCACCCAAGTTTAGGGTTAACAAAAAAATTATTAATAAAACGAATATGAATGCATGTTATCTTTGCATTAATGTGTAATTGATTGAAAATGCCATGCTTGATTGCTACAAATGATGTGAAATTGTTTAAAGGTGAATAATACATCATCTAGGCCATTTACAAACAAAATCAAAAGAAAAAGAAATCAAAAAGGAATTAAATAACCAAGCCCCTCTTAGCCATGGTGCACAGTGGAGCGCCGCCCAGTTTTGGTTGTCGCCGGCCAACAGTGGACAGCGCGGCAGGAGCACCACCACCCTCACCCACGATGTGCACTAGACACTCCGCACTCCACCGCCACCCCCTGTCCAAGCCTCGACCGCAGACGAACCCTGGCCCACCCTAGCACCGCCACGCCCTATGTCTCTGTGCCATGCCTAAAGCGCGTCAGCTCGCCGAGCCCGACCGCCTCATACAGACCGCGCCTCACCCTCGCCGCGCATGCTCACGCTCGCCATGATCACAACAACACCGCATACACCACTGTTCGACGCCGCGCGACACGCAGCTCCCGCATGCCATCGCAAACACCTCCGCCTCTACGCAGAGCGCCGCACGCTCCCGACCAAACCACACCGCCCAATGCCTCGCCTTTAAGCCAGCAACGACCGCCATGGAACACAGCACCATCCCCTATCCTCAGCCATGCTACCAGTCAGAGCATCGTCATTGTGAGCTCCGCCCCTCAGTTCGGTCCTAGCCTTGAGTATAAATGGAGGCCTCCCCTGCCTCATTTCTCCACACCCCAACACTCACCACTCCTCACTGATCATCCCTCACCCTTCCTCGGAGCAAGGCGAGATCTCTCTCACCGGAATTTGGCCGGAGCCCACCGCTGCTGGAGGAGAAGGGCACCGTCGATTTCGACCACCCCAAGACCTGCCGTGACCGTGCCTCGAACCGCCGTTGTCTACCACGTCGATCGCCCCATCACCAACCCTAGCTGGAGCCTAGGTGAGCCTAGCCAGACCCCCACCGCCACGCTAGGTTAATTTCCTCACCGAAGCAGTTCATCGTCGACGACAACTCCGAGCCGTTAGATTAGAATTAGATCGCATGGTCTGGATTCGCAGATACCATTTCGTTTAGTTAGACCCGTTGACTAGTGAACCCCGTCTGTCAGCAGCCCGCTGCATTGTGCAATGCAGTTGGGCCGGCCTGTTTAGTTTCCTGCGCGTAGCACATAAATTCAAATAACAATTTCCCCATTTAGTGTAAACTAGTTTCTATCCACAAATTCAAAAATCAATTCAGGGAGTTCCACTGAACGAAATTGTATGATTCAAGTTTTGTTAGAAAGATATTTAAATTATCTATCCAAGCTCATTAGATTTAAATCATTTGGAGTTAGAGATAATCTATAGTAAAAATAACAAGACAAAGACTTTTCCAACTTCAAACATTTTTCAAAAATCAACCATACTAGCTTTTGAGTTAATTCCAACTCTCAAAAATCACATTTTATAAGATCGATCTGAATATGTAAAAATATTTAGGTTTGCATGAAGTGACATTGGACTAGTACCAAAATAATTCAATTAGGGAATTTCTAGTCACTTTAAAGCTATTAAATGATAATCTTAAACTTAATAAAATATGACCAACACTTTAAATCACATTCCCATGTATTAGAATATGTGGTGATGACATATGTTAACATGATACGATATTTTATTTGGAGAATATTAAATCTTAATTAATTTCAATGAGTAGAAATTAATTTTCTCAAATAAGATAAATACAACTAGTTCTTTATTTCATGTGATGATTGTGATGATGCTAGATCATCAAGTGTGAGCCTTAGTGTGCTAAATAGAGCTAGTTAAGTATTGTTTGGTGATTGTGTACCCCGTATTTATTTATAGATGATAGTACCGACCCAAGCTACGAGGAGGAAGAGGAGTTCTACACCGAAGAAGAAGAGGAAAACTTCAACCACTTCTCTACTCAAGGCAAGCTATTATTGGCAAGCTAGAATTATACAAGTTAACCATGCAAGCTTTAACCTAAGCAAGATGCATTAGGCATGCTTTGGTTATATGCCTTTTATTTATACCCATCCCAAGTTTTACTTGCAAGCTTTATTCTTTTACTTTACCAAAGTTCTTTACTTTTAGCTAGTGCTTTGTGAGTATTGGAAATATAGTATAGATAACATAAAGAGTATAAAACTAGACCTATACTAGATGTCATTCTATGGCATGATATTGAAGATTAGCACCCCTCATTAGTGAACACTCTTAACTTAGTGGCTAGTGCTAAGCATAAAGATCACTTTAGATGGGAATATTTGGTGAAAATGATTATGAAAACCTTGGAATGATGAGTCATTCTATTGAAATGTTTTGACATGTGTTGGGAAACACAAAGGGATTTGATGATGAAAATGTTGAGGCATGAGCCTTAGCCCTTTTACCAAAAACTGATGGTTGGGTTTGGATGCGATACCATTCCAATTTTATCGTACAACCACAATACTTGAATTGGGTAGGTCTTAGCCGGAAGTTTATATGCATTAGTATGGGTTCGCTCACGGAAGAGGTTTGAGCTGAGGCTACCTCTTCATGATGTCCACCTATGTAGTGCCCAAGATGGCAGATGGCCATGGCTGGGAGACCAAGCTCATAGGGGAGGTGCCTATACTAGAGTGTGTAATTGAAAGGTTATTATTGATTATCCGCATACTAAGTATGATGATTCAAGGTTATCCCTGACGGATGTATCGAATTTTGTGGTGAAAGTGTACCACCTCTGGAGAGTATCAAACTATTCGAATAGCCGTGTTCGCGATCATGGATAGTTGGAGTGGCCATACTGTTCCGTCGTCAGATGTTTTCAAAATGACTTGTGAAGTGAACTATGATTTTTGACTTGACCACAACAGGGTTGTGACTATGAAAACTAGGTTCCCACTTAAGTGATTTAGAACATTAATTTAGTTTTCTTTACTTCTAAACTCAGTTTAGATAAACCTGGCTTTTTGCAAATAAACCTAGAGCTTAAGATTCCTACTAGAACTACCTTACTTGTTAGTGATAGTTTGTGAGTACTTAAAGAGTACTCATGGCTTTGTCCCTGGCTATTCCCGTGGCCAGATTATGATGTGGACTATCATGATGATGGACAACATGGCGTCTACGACAACTAGGATCATCTCCCATCGTCAGCATTGCCTATGACTCTGAAGATGGAGCCCACTACTACACTTATTATTCCGCTGCTTGTTTGTATTAAGACTGGATCATGAGATCCCTTATTTGTGTAAGACGTTATTATGGTTTGTAATGGATGATGTACTGTGATATCTAATCTGTTATGTCTAGCAAAAATGGTAATCCTGGGATTGCGATGTATGGCATAACAAGCATCTGGGATTAAAAATCTGGGTGTTGACAAGTTGGTATCAGAGCCATCCTGACCATCGAAGACCATAGTTAGAATGGATGTCTGAACAAAAACTTAGTTTCAAACAAAAGAAGTGACTATTTATGAAAACCTATTCCCACTCTTATCCTTGATTCTTTCAAAAAATTCATGTTCCTAAAAAATTCTTACGTTACTACATAAAATTTTACACACTTGATCACCTCACTAACTTACTCATCCTAAATGCTTATAGATGGAATTCTAGTATTGCAAGTTCTACCAGTTGGGCAATGGAGGCCAGCTGATCTTTGAGAGGGATCTAGATGCACTGTCAGAGTATCTTGAGCGCCCGCACCCTAAATTCTTCGGGGCACAACTCAACGATCACATAGGAGGAGATCTACAATGGCTGATAGTTGCAGATCTCCGAGGCAAGATGGAAGCACCCACTTCTGAGAAGATCCAATTCACCTTGCGAGAGAACAACTGGCTAGATGGATTAGCCAGGGCTATGCATGAAGCTCTTGCCCGTCTATGTGGGCAAAACATGCTCTTGATCCAGGGAACTCACTTTGCTCACTTTGCAAGGCGTGATTCTATGGGAATGCCATTGGAGATGCCAGGACACCCAGAGTTGAAGCACCAGGTGGAAAATCTTGACTTCATGTTGTATGATGGGCAGAAGGAATTTGACAATGCCCGATCCTACGCTAACCACAACCTTGCCATTGCCGTCAAGAAGGACCAGACTCTCGCCATTCTCGCCAAGGAGCGCCAATCACTTCATCGTCAACGCGACAAGAAGGATCGCACCATCAATCATCTTCGCAAGAAGGTGGCTGCTCTCGAGAAGACCATCCGTGAACAGGAAGTCCAGCTTGAAGCAAAAGAGGAGGAGGAAGGTGAAGACATCCAGGGAGATCTTCACTCTTACCTCAGTGATGACAACGACTACCTGGAGGATGATGCCATGGATTTCTACACCGATGATGATGATTCCGACTTCATTGATGATGAGTAGATGCACTTGATCACTACCGTAGGAGTGAGTTGTATCGGTCCCACTGTATCGTAGTTTCATAGAATCGTTCTTAAAACCATCTGTTTTCCATTTGTGTTGTGGTGTGTGTTTGTATTGTGTGCTTGAATGAATGAATGAGAGGAAGAAGTTAGTTTGCAAAACATGAGTCAAACTCAAAGTTTAAAGCTTTTGAAAAACAAAACCATGAACCTTAGAAATTTCCCTCTTATCTCATTATCTATCTCAATCTTCAGATGACTCGTGGAAACCCCGGAGGAAGCAGATCATCTCAGGACCCGATGCTGCAGATTCTGCAAATGTTAGTTTCCAACCGTGAAGCTAGTAGAGCCGAACGCCAAACCAACCTAGCCACTCTTCAACAGATAGCTCAGATGGCCCACAATAATCAAGGCCATGGAAACCAAGATCACCATGGATCCAAGCTTAAGAACTTTTAGAATACCAACCCACCTATCTTCAACAAATCTGAGGAACCCTTAGATGCTGATGACTAGCTGCAAACCATGGAGAACAATCTGGAGGTCGCAGGAGTTGATGCTAATGAGAAGGTACTGTTTGCCACCCATTATCTTGCAGGAGATGCAAGAGCCTAGTGGAATAACACCCGTACCATTAACGATGGTGAGATGATGACTTGGGAAGCATTCAAGATCAAGTTCAGCCGCACCCATGTGCCACAAGGTTTGGTCACCAGGATGAGAGATGAGTTTAGAGAACTGAAGCAAGGAAGGATGACGGTAGTTGAGTACCGTGACAAATTTCTGTCGCTAGCTAGGTATGCCCCTGATGAGATCAACACTGAAGCCAAGAAGAAGGAAAGGTTCCTGAATGGATTGCATGATGAGATGCAGACTGTGTTAGTCAACATCCGTTTTGGAGATCTAGAAGAGCTAGTAGACTCTACCATCCAGATGGAAGGGAAGATCAACCAAGCCAATGACAACCGCAAGCGCAGGATGATGCACTAGACTGGGTCCCATAATACCCAGAAGTATCGCCCCAACCCGTCTGCAAGATATGCCCCAAGGAACAAAAGACCCCTGATGTCCCGTCCAAGCTACCCCAATCGTAGCGAAGGAAACCACAACAACAATCCTGGAAACTCCAACAACTTCAACCGTGCACCGCCCAAGTCCAACAACAACAATACTGCCCCAAGGACTGGAAGCAATGCTATGCCTATTGCAGCCAAAGACAAGTCCCATATTACTTGCTTTGAATGTGGAGTCAAGGGTCACTACTCCAATGAGTGCCCCAAGAATCTTGCAGCAGCCACAAATGTGAATGCCCCAGCTCAGCAGCAGCGCCGTGTTTAGCTTGGAAGGAGATTTTCCCTAGGGAACTCGCTCAACCGCAACGGACGTCTATTCCACATGAATGCTGAAGAAGCTCCGGAAGCGCCAGATGTGGTGCTAGGTATGTTTTCTATTAACTCGGTACTTGCAAGAGTGTTGTTTTATTCTATAGCATCGCACTCATTTGTTACAGAAGAATTTGCATGCACTAGTAAGATTCAACCAACAAAATTGAAGCATGTTATGATAGTTCAAATACCTGGTTCAACCACCAAAGCTAGAAAAAATTTGCAAGGCTGTACCTATCAGAATCCATGGGATAGATTTTTATACCAATCTAATAGTACTTGGAACCAAAGGTTTGGAAGTAGTACTAGGAATGGATTGGATGTCGAAACATAAAGGATTGATCGACTATGCCAAGAAATCCATAACCATGACTAGTAGCTCTAGAGTATTAGTAGAGCATGTATCTGGAACCTTGCCTCGTCAATTCAAATGCAACAAGAGTCTAGCCCAACCTACCATAGACCAAGTCAGAGTAGTCTGTGAATACCCCGGCGTATTCCTAGGTGAATTGCCCGGTATGCCCCCAGATCGGGATATCGATTTCATTATTGAACTAATTCCTGGAACTGGACCCATAGCTCAGAGACCTTATAGTATGAACCCATCTGAACTAGTGGAGCTGAAGAAACAACTTGATGTTATGCTGGAGAAAGGTTTGATTCAACCAAGCGCATCGCCATGGAGATCACCTGTTTTGTTTGTGGATAAGAA
The DNA here is from genome assembly GCA_023614405.1 of Avena insularis. NCBI lineage: Eukaryota > Viridiplantae > Streptophyta > Magnoliopsida > Poales > Poaceae > Avena > Avena insularis. Next base: position 410,469,880 of record CM042688.1, on the reverse strand, counting down.
ATATGGAGGTAACCGTTTGTGCATGGATTACTGATGGCTCGGTGTTGATGTGGAGCTCGTTGGGGCCCAAGAGGAAGGTATGATGAGCGCAACAGTAAGTTTCCCTCAGTTATGAAACCAAGGTTTAATCGAACCAGTAGGAGCAAGGAAACACCCCAAAGGTGTTGCTAGCTGAGGCTTGGCAGGGCACACTATCGGTGCTAGTAGAAACGTGGAGACCTAGACAACACAACCACAAAACTATGTCCCCACTTGCGATGAGGTTGTCAATCTCACCGGTTTTGCTGAAAACAAAGGATTAAACGTATCGAATGGAAGGAAGTAATAGTTTGCAGAAAGTAAACACAAAGCAGTAAACAGTTTGTAGATTGTATGTAAAAGAAAGGACCGGGGTTCATAGTTCACTAGAGGTGGCTCTCCTTAAGATATATAATATGCTAGGTGAACAAATTACATCGGGGCAATTGACAAACATCGAGAAAGCAATACATGGATATACTAATCATCTTGACTCCTTTGGAACTTGATTGGGCATTACAACATTATACATAGACCGCCATCCAACTGCATCTATGACTAATAATCCACCTTCAGGTTATCATCCGAACCCCCTCCAGTATTAAGTTGCAAGCAACAAATTATTGCTTTACGAATTGTGTGTAAAGTAAACAATACGATTGTTCTATGAACAAAGGATTGTTGTTTTCTCCCTAGTAGCAACATCACATCTAGTACCTTAGAGATTTCTGTCACTTCCCTAGATTACCAGAGGCATGAACCCACTATCGAGCATAAATACTAACTCTTGGAGTTGCTAGCATCTACTTGGACAAGATAGCTACTAACAACGGAAAGCATGCAAGATCACAAATAACAAAGACATGATAGAATCAATAATCAATCTGAAATAGCATCTCAATATCCATCGGATCCCCGCAAACACAACATGCAGAATTACAAATAGATGATCTTGATCATGAACGGAGCTCACAAGATATAGACATGAAAGCACAAAGGAGGAGAACCAGCCATCTAGATACTACATGGACCCGTAGTCCAGAGATGAAATACTCACGCATCACACCGGAGGCTTGCATGATGATGAAGAAGGCCTCCAGGGTGAATTCCCCTCTCTGGCAGGGTGCCGGGAAGAGCTTCAGATCCCTCCCGATATAGGGATGGAGATGACGGTGGCTACAGACTCTTTCGTGGATTTTTGATGGGGTACTTAGGGTTTTGGTCCCGAGGGTAATATATAGGCGGAAGGAGAGGCCGAGGGGGTGCTGGGGTCGACCAGACCACCCCCTGGTGCGGGCCAGGCCTGGCCTCCCCCAAGGTCTTCTCGATCTCGTATTCTGGCATCAGATGTCTTCCGAAAAAATAGGCACTTTGGCTTTTGTCCCGTCCAATTCCGAGAATATTCATTTTATGACTTTCCTGGAACCAAAAACAACAGAAAACAGGCATTTCTCTAACACACATAGATAACTCCATGGACTTACAAGCTCCCCTTTCATTTCACACCGACGACATCCATAGACAAAAGAGCATGATATCAACTAGGTACAAAGTACCAAGTGCAATGTTGAAAGCGTTTCCCATGATAGCATGGTTCTGCTAATTCCCAACAAATAAGTGCAAGCATATACAACATAGACGACACAATGGTTCAAGTTTATTAAGGGCAAGAAAAGTAAAGTGTGCCATCAAGTTCGTGAGAGCTTTAATCACTAGTTTTCTCATAACAAGTTTAATTTGGAAGGTAAACAAAAGTATGAATATACTTGGAATAGCATAAGCTAGTAGGTAGATATGGTGGACTCTTTGGAATATCTTGGTTTAGGGAGTTGGATGCATGAGTGGAACTCATACTTGGTTGTGGAGGCTAGCAAAAGACTGGGAGCGACAAACTAAGAGAGCAATAATTGCCATAATCATGCAGAGTGACAAAACATCATTGATCAAAGAATAAAGTTATACTACAAGTTGAAAACTAAAGAATCATAAAGGCTATGGTTACTTGAGATAGTCATAACATGGCGCGAGCATGCGACAGGTCAACCCAAATAAAGCATCAAAGCAGAATACCACTATACTATGCTTTAATATGCTAAAACAACGCATGATTCATCCAAGGCACATTAAGCAATCTCAATTGTTTATAACAAGTCATGCTACAGCAAAGAATACTAAGCATAAAGCCAAAACAATATCAAGCATGGCATGACAAAGCATAGGCCACAGTAAAAAACAAGCTCTTTTTACCACTTAAGCATGAACTTTCCTACTCTTTTCCAATCCAAACCAAACTATTTGAAAACCAATGTATGAAAGAGGGGGTACAAACAATTTATTCAGCAAACTAAGAAAACCAGGCAAACAAAAAACCAAAATGAAAACAAAAAAAGAAGACGCTCCAAGAACAACACAAATGTGCATGAAACAATAAAAATGAAGCGTTTGGAAGAAACCTGAGATTTTTATTGATAAAGAGGGAGGTGCCTTGGGCATCCCCAAGCTTTGACGCTTGTACTTCTTGGATATTTCTTGGGGTGAAATGCGTGGCATCCCCAAGCTTGAGCTTTAGTCCATCCTTCATCTCATTACTCATTCTTTCCATACACCTGAAATTTTTCCTTCATACAAAACTTCACACAATCTTTATTAGCAACATTAGTGCACTCAAGATAATAGGTCTTAAGGTTCAGTTATAACACCAAATAAACTTCCATTAAAACACTAGCTACTGAAACACTTCCCTCAAAAAGCTAAATTCCCCAAAAGAACTCATAAAGGAACCAACAAGAAGCAAATGCAGAAAATAGAAGAAATCTGTCAAAACAGACCAGCAGGTAAAGATGAATTTTTTCGAAGACCTTATGTTGCTCAAATCAAAACGTTTTGAACTAACAAAAGTTATATAACAACCTGGGGCAGAAGCACAAAATTTCACACCTCAAAAGGACGTACAGAGATTTTACACAAATTTTACGGTGAAGCACAGAAATCTGTTTCGGGACAGCAACTTTCCCAATCATTACTTCTCTCTCATTAGAGGTTACTCTTGGCACAAAAAGCAAATAAGAAGGATAAGGAGCGGTTATTACTCAAGTAATAACTTCCAAGACTCATCTAAAACTTTTGGGTTATCTCCCAATAAGTACTTTTCTTTAACGCCTTTAAGTTAGGCATAAGAAGTAGGAAAAATCAAGTGTTCTCAAATGAAGAAGCACTAAAACCAAATTTCTTGCCCTTACCTCTCTTACTTTTGTTCTTAACCTTAGGTAAAATATGATTGTTTGGTGGAGAAGAAAGGTGCATGGTCCGCTTTCCCACATCTATTATTGCTCCAAGGAGTTCTAATAGGGACCTTCCAAGTGTAATTTGTCCTTTTCCTGCACATTCAATAACAAGAAAATCAGTAGAAATCATTTTCCCAAGGATCTTTGTAAATACTCCTTCAGCTATTCCAATAGGTAATAAGGTAGCATTTTTAGCAAGAGATATTTCTTTTCATCCTTTAGTAAGCCCCCAAAGATTGAAAGATTCATAAATATCTTTGGGCATAAGCCAAAATTCAGACATGATATCATAGCGAGCTTGAAAAGTTTCAGTATTTATATCAATCTTTACTGTGGGGAGCCACTTTGATGGTTCAGAATTTATTGGAACATACTTATGATGCTGTCTAAGCGTATTATAGCAATATTTTAAGCTAGTAGTGCGGGTCTCAAGAGTGTTTAATCTAGCAAATATGCTTGGGAAAGAATATCAGTTTGGCTAGGCAAGTTGTAAGTAAGGATTAATTTCTTTATAGCATTAATAGAATCATCCTCATTACATTGGAGGAAATCTCCTCCCACAACAGCATCTAAAGCATATCTATAGCAAAGAGCAATTCCAAGGTAAAAACTGCTAAGGAACAAGCTTTGAGTCATTTTAGGCTCTGTTTTTTCATGTAGATCAGAGATTCTAGACCAAGCTTCCTTGAAGCTTTCCTCAATTCCTTGTTTAAAAGTGAAAATCATTTCCTCGGGTGACATAGTGATTGGCGCAAGGCTAGACATAAAGGCAACTTAAGATAGGAACTAATTTTTTTGTGTTTTTTGATAAAGAAACAAGCAAACAAAGCAAAAAGAAACTAAGCAAAACAAAAATAACAAAGTAAAAATATTGGTTACGAGGGACTCCCCTTGTGAAGATGTCCTTGACTCCCCGGCAACGGCGCCAGAAAAATACTTGATGGCTCGGTGTTGATGTGGAGCTCGTTGGGGAACCCCAAGAGGAAGGTATGATGAGCACATCAGTCAGTTTCCCTCAGTTATGAAACCAAGGTTTAATCGAACCAGTAGGAGCAAGGAAACACCCCAAATGTGTTGCTAGCTGAGCCTTGGCAGGGCGCACTACCGGTGCTAGTAGCAACGTGGAGACCTGCACAACACAACCACAGAACTCTGTTCCCAACTTGCGATGAGGTTTTCAATCTCACCAGTTTTGCTGAAAACAAAGGATTAAACGTATGGAATGGAAGGAAGTAATAGTTTGCAGAAAGTAAACACAAAGCAGTAAACAGTTTGTAGATTGTATGTAAAAGAAAGGACCGGGGTCCATAGTTCACTAGAGGTGGCTCTCCTTAAGATAGATAACATGCTGGGTGAACAAATTACAGCGGGGCAATGGACAAACATCGAGAAAGCAATACATGGATATACTAATCATCTTGACTCCTTTGGAACTTGATTGGGCATTACAACATTATGCATAGACCGCCATCCAACTGGATCTATGACTAATAATCCACCTTTAGGTTATCATCCGAACCCCCTCCGGTATTAAGTTGCAAGCAACAGATTATTGCTTTATGAATTGCGTGTAAAGTAAACAATATGATTGTTCTATTAACAAAGGATTGTTCTTTTCTCCCAAGTAGCAACAGCACATCTAGTACCTTAGAGATTTCGGTCACTTCCCCGGATTACCAGAGGCATGAACCCACTATCGAGCATAAATACTAACACTTGGAGTTGCTAGCATCTACTTGGCCAAGATAGCTACTAACAACAGAAAGCATGCAAGATCACAAATAACAAAGACATGATAGAATCAATAATCAATCTGAAATAGCATCTCAATATCCATCGGATCCCGGCAAACACAACATGCAGAATTACAAATAGATGATCTTGATCATGAACGGAGCTCACAAGATATAGACATGAAAGCACAAAGGAGGAGAACTAGCCATATAGCTACTACATGGACCCGTAGTCTAGAGATGAACTACTCACGCATCACACCGGAGGCTTGCATGATGATGAAGAAGGCCTCCAGGGTGAATTCCCCTCTCCGTGGTCTTTGGGAAGAGCTTGATCCTCCCGATCTAGGGATGGAGATGACGGCGGCTATAGACTCTTTCGTGGATGTTTGATCGGGTACTTAGCGTTTTGGTCCCGAGGGCAATATATAGGCAGAAGGAGAGGCCGAGGGGGTGCTGGGGTCGGCCAGACCACCCCCTAGCGCGGGCCAGGCCTGGCCGCGCGGCCAGGTAGTGTGGCCGGCCCCTAGCTCTTCTCCGTCTCATATTCTGGCATCATATGTCTTCCGGAAAAATAGGCACTTTGGCTTTTGTCCCGTCCAATTCCGAGAATATTCATTTTCTGACTTTCCTGGAACCAAAAACAGCAAAAAACAGGCAGCTAGCATTGTGGCTCTTATTAATAGGTTAGTCCAAGAAATCATATGAAAAGTACTCCAAAGTGTGGAAAAAACACAAGAAAGTAGATGAAACCAAGCATGGAACATCAAAAATTAAAGATACATTTGCAATGTATCAATTACCGGAAGCTGAATGATGTCACCATCAAGAACAAGTACCCACTGCCCAATATAGAGGACCTATTTGATCAGTTGACTGGTGCCAGAGTGTTCTCTAAGATTGATCTTAGGACTGGTTATCATCAACTCAAGATTCGTACAACGGATATTCCAAAGACCACCTTTACAACGGATATTCCTGGATAAGTTTGTCGTTGTTTTTATCGACGATATTCTAATCTATTCAAAGTCAAAAGAAGACCATGAGCTACATCTGAGAACCATCCTTGAATCCCTTAGAGAGCATCAGTTGTATGCCAAGTTTAGCAAATGTGAGTTCTGGCTGAAGGAAGTAGGATTCCTAGGACATATTGTGTCGGCAGGAGGAGTCGCTGTTGATCCCGCTAAGATCAAAGATGTTGAAGAATAGGAAACCCCAACCCCTCAAACCCAAGTCCGTGCATTTCTCAGATTAGATATTACCGCAAGTTTGTTAAAGGATTTTCAAGCATCGCAAGACCGATGAACCAATTGTTGAAGAAGGACAAGAAGTTTGAATGAAACGACAAATGTGAAGCCAGTTTCCAAGAGCTGAAGAAGAGATTGATGGGTAACCGCTGTGAGATTTATTTGGATCACAAGAATCTGAAATATATTTTCACACGGAAGGAGCTGAATATGAGGCAAAGGAGATGGATAGAGTTAATCAAGGATTATGACCTTGAAATTCACTATCACCCCGGCAAAGCCAATGTGGTAGCAGATTCTCTTAGTAGATTCCTGTGTAGATTAAACACCATGATTAAAGAAGCCCAGCCAAGTTTGCATGAAGAGTTGCAGCAGATTAGAACGGAGCTAGTTAGCAAAGGAATTTTATCTAGCATTGAACTTCAAACCACGTTGACCAGTCAGATCAAGGAGGCGCAAAAAGGAAATGCAAGTATCGACGGAATCAAACATCGTATTGGTACAGGGAAGGTACCCGGATTCACCGAAGATGAAGAAGGAGTTTTGTGGTACAAAGGACATATCTATGTGCCAGCAGATTCAGAGCTGAAGCAAGTTTGCATGGAACCCCCAAGACCGTAATATCGGATCGAGGAACCCAATTTACCTCAAGATTTTGGCAGAAAGTCCAAGAAGGATTAGGAACCAAGCTGAATTTCAGCACAGTTTATCACCCGCAAACCGATGGACAGACTGAAAGAGTCAACCAAATCTTAGAAGATATGTTGAGAGCTTGTGTTCTATAGTATGGATGAAAATGGGAAGATTGTCTGCCTTTCAAAAAATTCTCATACAACAACAGTTATCAAGCCAGTTTACAAATGGCCCCATTTGAATTTCTGTATGGAAGGAAGTGTCGTACCCCCCTGAATTGGTCGCAAGTAGGAGAGAGTCAGATTTTTGGACCCGACATCCTACGAGAGGCTGAATAGAAGGTTCACAAAGTCCGTGAGCACCTCAAGACCGCCCAATCCAGACAGAAGAGTTATGCTAACAAGAGACGTCGAGACGTGACCTTCAATGTCGGAGATTTTGTATATCTCAAAGTGTCTCCTTTGAAGGGAATGCAACATTTTCAACCGAAAGGGAAGTTAACCCCCAGATATATTAGACCCTTCAAGATTTTGAATCGCCGAGGAGAAGTATCATATCAACTGGAACTGCCAGAGGAGATGTCAGCCATCCATGATGTGTTCCATATCTCGTTACTTCTCAAATGCCTAGAAGTTTCGGAGAAGACTGAAGTGTTCAAGAACATCGATCACTGAGTCATTGATATCAACAAGGATCTGACGTATCGTGAAGTGCCCATTCGTATTTTGGAGGAAGCTTTCAGAACCACCAGGACCCGGAGTATCAAGTTTCTCAAGATCCAATGGAGCAACCATATCGAAGAAGAAGCTACTTGGGAGCGAGAAGATTACATTAGGACTGAGTTTCCAGATCTCTTTAGTTCCTAGTTTTTCTTAAATCTTGGGACAAGATTTTATTTAAGGAGGGAAGGTTTGTAACACCCCAAAACTTTTAATCAATATTATCAAGTTCTAATCAAACAAGTTTAGGGTTAACAAAAACTTTTATTAATAAAATGAATATGAATGCATGTTAGCTTTGCATTAATGTGTGATTGATTGAAAATGCCATGCTTGATTTCTACAAATGATGTGAAATGGTTTAAAGGTGAATAATACATCATCTAAGCCATTTACAAACAAAATCAAAATAAAAAGAAATAAAAAAGGAATTAAATACCCAAATGGTCATTTTGACAAAAGTTAATGACTAGGTCACTTTGTGTGTTCCTATAAGAGAAATTTTAATAGAAACATTTCTATTTCTTTCCACCCCTTGCTAGACCAAGTAAAAGTGTATCCAGGCCGAGTTTACAAACTTACGAAAACATTTTCCAAATCAATTAAATGGACAATTCAAAATTGAATCCAGTTCATATGATAAGATCACCCTTTTCAAAAACCTATCAAACAATTCCCCTTAACCTCCCAAGCAAACATGGATACTCAAGCTTAAGATCAAATCACTCAAAAAGTTTCATTCAAAATGTCCAAAGTAAATTTCTTTCGGCCATTACAACAAACACCTGGCCTGCACTAAACTAACTACTGCCTAACTTCACTGTTTAAACAGTAATCAATCGACCAATTGGTCTCCCCTTAACTCCCTTGTCTCCCCTGAGCCTAGCCAAGCACCAGACCAAGCCCCTCTTAGCCGTGGTGCATAGTGGAGCGCCGCCCAGTTTTGGTCGGTGCCGGCCAATAGTGGACAGCACGCCAGGAGCATCACCACCCTCACCAATGACGCACACTAGACACGCCGCACTCCACCGCCACCCCCTATCCAAGCCTCGACCGCAGACGAACCCTGGACTACACTAGCACTGTCGCGCCCTATGTCTCTGTGTCATGCACAGAGCGCGCCAGCTCACCGCGCCCGACCGCCTCGCACAGACCGTGCCTCACCCTTGCCGTGCACGCTCACGCCTCTGCGCAGAGCGCCGCACACTCCTGACCAAACTACACCGCCCCATGCCTCGCCTTTAAGCTAGCAACGACTGCCAGGGAACACAACACCGTCCCCTAGCCTCAGCCACGCCGCTAGCCACCTGTAGTGTCGTCACCGACGAGCTCACACCCGCACCATTCGGTCCCCTCGCCGCAGTATAAATGGAGGCCTCCCCTGCCTCATTTATCCACACCCCAACAGTCACCACTCCTCACTGATCCTCCCTCAACCTTCCCTGGAGCAACGCGAGCTCTCTCTCGCCGGAATTTGGTCGGAGCCCGCCGCTACTTGAGGAGAAGGGCGCCATCGATTTCGACCACCCCAAGACCTGCTGTGACCGCGCCTCGAACCGTCGTCGTCTACCACATCGATCGACCCCATCGCCGACCCTAGCTGGAGCCCAGGTGAGCCTCGCTAGACCCCCACCGCCACGCTAGGTTAATTTCCTCGCTGGAGCAGTTCGTCGTTGACGATGACTCCCAGCCGTTAGATTAGAATTAGATCGCACGGTCTGGATTCGCAAATACCATTTCGTTTAGTTAGACCTGCATTTGGTGGACCCGTCATCGGCCATTGCTACGATGCAAGGTTTTGGCCCGTTTAGTTTCCTGCGCGTAGCCTATAAATTCAAATAAGGATTTTCCCATTTATTTAAACTAGTTTTTGTCCACAGATTCAAAAATCAATTTAGAGAGTTTCACTGGACCAAATTGTATGATTAAAATTTTGTTAGAAAGATATTTAAATTATCTATCCAAGTTCGTTGGATTTAAACCATTTGGAGTTAGAAATAATCTATAGTAAAAATAACAAGACAGAGACGTTTCCAACTTCAAACATTTTTCAAAAATCAACCATAATAGCTTCTAAGTTGATTCCATCTCTCAAAAATCACATTTGATAAGATCGATCCGAATAAAAATATTTAGGTTTGCACGTAGTGACATTGGACTAGTACCAAAAGAATGTTATTAGGGCATTTCTAGTCACTTTAAATCTATTAAATGATCATCTTAAACTTAATAAAATATGACCAACACTTTGAATCACATTTCCATGTATCAGAATATGTAGTGATGACATGTGTCAACATGATCCCATATTTTAATTGGAGAATATTAAATCTTAATTAATTTCAATGAGTAGAAATTACTTTTCTCAAATAAGATAAATAAAACTAGTTCTTTATTTCATGTGATGATTGTGATAATGCTAGATCATCAAGAGTGAGCCTTAGTGTGATAAATAGAGCTAGTTAAGTATTGTTTGGTGATTGTGTACCCCGTATTTATTTATAGACGATAGTACCGACCCAAGCTACGAGGAGGAGGAGTTCTACACCGAAGAAGAAGAGGAAAACTTCCACCACTTCTCTACTCAAGGCAAGCTATTATTGGCAAGCTAGAATTATACAAGTTAACAATGCAAGCTTTAACCTAAGGAAGATGCATTAGGCATGATTTGGTTATATGCCTTTTATTTATACCCATCCCAAGTTTTACTTGCAAGCTTTATTCTTTTACTTTACCAAAGTTCTTTACTTTTAGCTAGTGCTTTGTGAGTATTGGAAAGATAGTATAGATAACATAAAGAGTATAAAACTAGGCCTATACTAGATGTAATTCTATGGAATGAGATTGAAGATTAGCACCCCTCATTAGTGAACACTCTTAACTTAGTGGCTAGTGCTAAGCATAAAACTTGATCACTTTAGATGGGAATATTTGGTGAAAATGATTATGAAAACCTTGGAATGATGATTCATTCTATTGAAATGTTTTGACATGTGTTGAGAAACACAAAGGGATTTGATGATGAAAATGTTGATGCATGAGCCTTAGCCCTTTTAAAAAAACTGAAGGTTGGGTTCGAATGCGATACCATTCCAATTTTACCGTACAACCACAATACCTGAATTGGTTAGGGCTTAGCCAGGAGTTTATATGCATTAGTATGGGTTCCCTCCCGGAAGAGGTTTGAGCTAAGGCTACCTCTTGATGATGTCCACCTATGAAGTGCCTAGGATGGCAGATGGCCATGGCTGGGAGGCCAAGCTCATAGGGGAGGTGCCTATACTAGAATGTGTAATTGAAAGGTTATGATTGATTAGCCACATACAAAGTATGATGATTCAGGGTTATCCCTGACGGATGTATCGAATTTTGTGGTAAAAGTATACCACCTCTACAAAGTGTCAAACTATTCGAATAGCCGCGTCCGTGGTCATGGACAGTTGGGGTGGCCATACTGTTCCGTCGTCAGATATTTTCAAAATAACTTGTGAAGTGAACTATGATTTTTGACTTGACCACAACAGGGTTGTGACTATGAAAACTAGGTTCCCACTTAAGCGATTTAGAACATTAATTTAGTTTTCTTTACTTCTAAACTCAATTTAGATAAACCTGGATTTTTGCAAATAAACCTAGAGCTTAAGGTTCCTACTAGAACTACCTTACTTGTTAGTGATAGTTTGCGAGTACTTAAAGAGTACTCATGGCTTTGTCCCTGGTATTCCTGTGGCCAGACTATGAGGAGGACTATCAGGATAATGGACAGCAGGACGTCTACGACAACTAGGATCATCTCCCATCGTCAGCATTGCCTGTGACTCTAAAGATGGAGCCCACTACTACGCTTATTATTCTGCTGCTTGTTTTTATTAAGACTGGATCATGAGATCCCTTATTTGTGTAAGACCTTATTATGGTTTGTAATGGATGATGTACTGTGATATCCAATCTGTTATGTCTCACAAAAATGGTAATCCTAGGATTGCGATGTATGGCATAACAGGCATTTGGGATTAAAAATCCGGGTGTTGACAAACCATCATCGACAACTCAAGTTCTTCAATAAAGTCAATGAAGTCAACATATACATCAACTGAAGTGAAGACGAAGTTCTGATTAGATAGGAGTAGATACTGTAGCCATAAATGTTGGAGATATGCCCAAGAGGCAATAATAAAGTGGTTATTATAATATCTTTATGTTTATGATTAATGTTTACATCCCATGCTATAATTGTATTAGCCGAAAACATTAATACTTGTGTGTTTTGTAAACATAAAAGAGTCCCTAGTAAGCCTCTTGTTAAACTAGCTTGTTGATTAATGGATGATCATGGTTTCCTGATCATGGACATTGGATGTCGTTAATAACAAGATCATATCATTAGGAGATTGATGTGATGGACACACACCCATAGTAAGCATAGCATAAGATCAAGTCATTAAGTTCGTTTTGCTATAAGATTTTCAAATGCATAGTAACCTAATCCTTCGACCATGAGGTTATGTTAATCACCATCACCGGATGGGTACTTTGATGACATCAAACGCCGCTTCATAACTGGGTGGTTATAAAGGTGTCATTGGGTATTCTGAAAGTAGGTGTTGAAGCGCATGGACCAAGATTGGGATTTGTCCATCCATATGACGGATAGATATGCTATGGGCCCTCTCGGTGGAATGTCATCTAGTTAGCTTGCAAGCATGTGACTAGGTCACAAGGGATGACATATCAAGGAACGAGTAAAGAGTACTTATCAGTAACGAGGTAGAACAAGGTATGGAGATACCAACGATCAAACCTCGGATAAGTAGAGTATCGCGTGACAAAGGGAATTGGTTTCGTATGTTAAATGGTTCTATCGATCACAAATTCATCGTTGAGTATGTGGGAGCTATTATGGATCTCCAGATCCTGCTAATGGTTATTGATCGGAGATGTGTCTCCATCATGTCTACATGTTCATGAACCGTAGGGTGACACACTTAAGGTTCGAAGTTGTTTTAAGTAGATATGGAATGTGCGTTGGAGACCGAATGTTGTTCGGAGTCTCGGATTGGATCCGGGACAACACGAGGAGATCCGGATTGTCCGGAGAATAAGATTCATATATTGGGGATCATTTTCTAAGTTAGGAAATGTTTCGGAGTGTTTGTATGGAGATTCTAGAAGGTTTCAGAATGTTCTGGAAGGTTCTAGAAGATTTCTTGGAGTTTGCTTGAAAACCAAGAAAGGATCAAGGAGTCTTTGTGGGGCAAGACACAGATTTGTGGGGGAGGAGGATTCCTCCCCCCTCCCAATCCGTCGGCCAAGGAGAGAGGGGAGTCCTACTAGGACGCCCCCTCCCATGGCGCCTCCCTCCTTTAAATAGAGGGGAGGGGGCGCCACCCCCTAGACCTCTCCCATAACAATCCCTAGCCGCCGCCTCTCTCCTCCTCCTTCGCTCTGCTCCGGCTTAGGCGAAGCCCAGCAGAAATCTCTACTCCACCACCACCACCACACCGTCTGTCTTTGGGATTCCGTGGAGAAGATCTACTACCTCCGCTGCTCACTGAACGGGATAGGAAGGTCTGCGCTTCGACTCGCACATGTGACCGATCATGAAGCGCTTTGGAACGTGGCGCCAGAAGGATCGTCCACATGATCTTGAGATCGGCAAGTGATCGACTACATCAACCCCGAGATATAATCTCGTAACGCTTTCGGATCTATGAGGGTTAGTATAGATCTATCTCGTTGCACATATCTAATAGATTAGATCTTGGCTTTTATCTAGATTAGATCTGGGTTTTGTTCGTTCTTGCGGTAGAAATTTTTTGTTTTCCATGCTACGAAGCCATCAATAAATCCTACTTCTGTAGAGCATTGCATTAGTAGAAATTGCAAGCCAAATAGTTTAGATGCTAATCTTAATAGCTAGATAGCTCAGAGTTATTAATTTTGGTTCTTCTTTGGTAGAAGTTCTTTCTCTCTCTTTAACCTAGAGTGTCTCTGGATCTTTTGTAAAGAGTTGAGTTGTAAGATATAGTCATGTCTTGGACCTGCTGTGTTTTTGTTGTACCACTCTGAGGGATGTAATAGAGAACGGTGTTTCATTGGTGTTATGTCAACGACTATAGTGTACTACATCATGCAGTGGTATGTTGGGTCACCGCAGCTGGTATCAGAGCATATGCTTTGACCTTAGGATTAAAACCCTTTCAGGAGATCTGTAGGTTGGATAGTGACCATAGGAGCCATCTTATCTAATCCAAGACTTGTGATGGTATCCACTTGAGGATAGTATTGTCACACTTAAGTTGGATGTTCTTGTCATCTTTCTTAAAGATTAGTTATCTATCTTCTCTAGAGAATTGTCATTTTAGTGTATCTCTAAATAGGTACAACACTACTAAGATATCTTAAGTAAGTTAAAGTATCAAAGAAGATTACGACTAGGATTAGTATATCATGTGGAGTAGTATTAGTGGTGGAGTCTATACTTAGAATTCCTGCGAAGCAGCAAAACCTTATCACTAGTTGATACCACTATACCACTTAAGGCAGACCATTAGAGCATGTATAGATACAATTGGAAGTAAATCATGTGGCATTCACTTGAGAATTCCATGTGATGGAGTAGAATTTGTTAAGAATCATTAATAGAAAGCTAAGAAGAAAAGCCTTCATGGTGAGAATAGCTCCGAGACCATGATAAATTTGTAATTAGGACTAGTACAAAAAAATAATCTTGTAATAACAGTAAGTAAAGAACAATATAGGCCTATGATAGAAGGCATAGGTGACATAATATTACGATAATTTTTGGATTTAAGGTGGTAACTACAATTTTATTAGTAGTTCTGAGAGATCACGTGAGGATAGTTTATGATAGAATGGAAGGTTGGTAGTCTTTAGTAGTCCCGAAAGAAAGATAAGAGGTTAGTCAGAACCAAAGTGAGATCACTTTGCTCAAAATTATCCTGTTGCAACTTGGCAATTTGGGTAAATAATGAGATAAAGAGTAGTTTAACCCCTAAGTTCTAAGTATCATAAAGTAAACCTATACTAGGAGGTGTCATATACTACACACTAAAGCCTGAATTCTAGAGGTATTATACTCAACTACTATATTCCGGGCTTAGAATGATGTGTGTTATATGTACCACATTTGTATTTCTTGGTTTTTCTTTGATCTTCTTGATTGACTAGATCTGTGCATGAAGTTTGACTTGATGTGCAAATGCATGTTGTATCATCAAGTTATTACTTGATGTTAAAGAGCTAGATATATAAGGGAATTCGTGTAAGGGAGTGACGAGTTTCGAAGATCAAGATGAAGACTATTTTGAAGGATGGATCAATCCCAACTCACTATGAGCTGGCAATGAGAAGGAATATTAGTACATAAAAGGTGTGGAGCAACATGAAGGAATGAACCTAAGTTCAATTAAAATAGGTGATGTTGCTAAGAAGTTAATGAAGTAGTTGTACCAAGATCATGGAAGTATCATGAATCAGTGCAAAGAAGAAGTCTTGGAGGAAAAGTGGTATTCAAGTTCTGACAACTTGGAGAGAATGCCAGTTGTAAGTACAGAACCTATAGGGTAAACCATACACCAAGGAGTATCCGTAGTCGGTGTCCATAGCTGGTACCTTATCGGTTTATCTAATTAGGTCATCTTTATATAAATTAAATAGTATAAAACTTGGCCTAAGTTAAGTAAGACATAAAGGGGTATAGAATTTAAGCGAACGGCTTTCGAGACGTTTTCGTGACATCGGATTTGCTGTTGAAAAGTATTGTCTAGAAGGTTAAAATTAAAACAAGTAATGTTGGAAGATTCATTTCGGAGATCCACCATTGTGTGGGTGTATCGCAAATTCTTTCATGTGACCTTATATAAGTAAAGTATAAGTTGGACAGAGACCAATATCCTTAATATTGAGCTAATGGGTATTATACATGTAGATTAGAGACCATTAGGAAACCCCAAGGGGGAGAGTAAACAATAAACACTGAAGTGTTGTTGTCTAACTTTCTGGCTAAAGATGGGAGAGAAGTATAAAGTAATAATGAAGTTAAGCCTTATTCTCATAAGGTTAGAAGATGTGATCATTATAAACTATTTCCGAAAATATGTCCGGATGAATGATCGAAGTAGACTTAACTGCTTAACCCTAGTGGACTTGTTTAGAAGAAACAACTCGTAGTTGGTCTTTAAGAAGGAGGAGAGTCTACTAAAATAAGTATACTGTAAAGTATTAGGAAAGCCAAGCTCGAATGGACAAAATGTGTCCACAACCAATTATAAATAGGACTGTAAGGGCATAAACTCAAAAAGATATAGTAGAAGGGACTATATGGTAAATTAGAAATAACAGTGGATATTGTCAAGATGATGAGGATTCAAGGAAAAATATCTAGATACAGGATACCATAATTATCCCCAATTGTGATCACAATGGAATTTGAGAAATGTCGTGATCAATACAAGTCAACTCCTCATTCCGAAACATAAGAGAGTACGAACTTCGGGGATGAAGTTTATTTTAAGGGGGAGAGTCTGTAACACCCCAGCATTAGAGCTTAGAAATAAGCTGAGATAAGGTGTGTGCATTGCATTCATGCATAGAAAATCTGGATAATTTTCGCGCTTTTAAATAAAACTTGTCAAGGAGATTGAAGCTTGTCTTAACTTGGTGGAACTGAAGTAGATCATCGAGTTGACTACGATAAATTTCAATATGAACTTAGCTAAAAGCTTATCTTTGGGTAATATAATTTGATCTAAGGGTAGATCAAATGTAATAAAACTAAGTCACAACACACTACATAATAAGGAGTACTTGATCTTCTAGAGATCATTACATGATATTCCATACAATAACTCAAGGATCAATACTTAATATTCCAAAGATGATATCAAGGTATTATCTACCACAAACCTTGAGACACTTGTTTTCCATAGTTACTATCAACACCCAAGATTTTTAATCCCAGATGCCTATTATGCCATACATCACAATCCGAGGATTACCATTTTTGCAAGACATAACATAATTGGTACCTTACTACATCATCCATTACAAACCATAATAAAGGTCTTACAAATAAAGGATCTCATGATCCAGTCTTAATACAATCAAAGCAGTCGAAATTAAACGTAGTAGGGGCTCCATCTTCATGGTCACAGGCAATGCTGACGATGGGAGATGATCCTAGTTGTCATAGACCTCCTGCTGTCCATCTTCCTGGTAGTCCTCCTCATAGTCTGGCCATGGGAATAGCCAGGGACAAAGCCATGAGTACTCTTTAAGTACTCGCAAACTATCACTAACAAGTAAGGTAGTTCTAGTAGGAATCTTAAGCTCTAGGTTTATTTGCAAAAAGCCAGGTTTATTTCATAAGTAAAGAATCTAATTTAATCACTTAAGTGGGAACCTAGTTTTCATATCCACAACCCTATTGTGGTCAAGTCAAGGTCATAGTTCAATTCCAAATCATTTTGGAAACATATGACAACAGAACAGTATGGCCACTCCAACTGTCCATGACCACGAACGTGACTATTTGAATAGTTTGATACTCTGTAGAGGTGGTCACCACAAAATTCAATACATCCATCAGGGATAACCCTGAATCATCATACTTAATATGCGGATAATCAATCATAACCTTTTAATTACACATTCTAGTATAGGCACCTCCCCTATGATCTTGGCCTCCCAGCCATGGCCATCTACCATCCTGGGCACTGCATAGGTGGACATTCACATTCACGACGTAGCCTCAGCTCAACCTCTTTCCGCGAGGGAATCCATACAAAGGCATATAAACTTCCAGTTAAGCCCTACCCAATTCGGGTACTGTGGTTGTAGGGTAAAATTGGAATGGTATCGCATCCAAACCCAACCATTAGTTTTTATAAAGGGCTAAGGCTCATGCCTCAACATTTTTATCATCAAATCATTTGTGTCCATAACACATGTCAAAACATTTCAATAGAATGAATCATCATTCCAAGGTTTTCATAATCATTTTCACCAAGTATTCCCATCTAAAGTGATCATCTTTTATGCTTAGCACTAGCCACTAAAGTTGAGGGTATTCACTAATGAGGGGTACTAATCAAGTGTAACTATCCAACTCTAGTTTGATGCCTTTTGATGACATCTAAGTATAACTAGTTAGGCCTAGTTTTATACTCTTTATGGTATCTATCTTATTTTTCCAATACTCACAAAGCACTAACTAAAAGTAAAGAACTTTAGTAAAAAGTAAAAGAATAAAGCTTGCAAGTAAAACTTCGGATTGGTATAATCAAGGTTGCATAACCAAAGCGGGCCTAATGCATCTTGCATAGGTATGAAGCTTGCAAGTGTTAGCTTGCATAGTGATGGCTTGCCTTGAGTAGTCCAGTGGTTGAAGTTCTCTTCTTCTTCTTCTTCTTGGTAGTACTCCTCCTCCTCGTATCCCGGGTCGATACTGTCGTCTATAAATGAATACAAGGTACACAATCACCAAACAATACTTAACTACTTCTATTTAGCACACTAAGGCTCAAACTTGATGATCTAGCATCATCACAATCATCACATGAAATAAAGATCTAGTTTTATTTATCTTATTTTAGAAAAGTAATTTCTACTCATTGCAAATACTTCAGATTTAATATTCTCCAATTAAAATATGGGATCATGTTGACACATGTCATCACCACATATTCTAATACTTGGGAATGTGATTTAAAGTGGTGGTCATATTTTATAAAGTTAAGATTACTATTTAATACAATTGAAGTGACTAGAAATGCCTATATAGCATTCTTTTAGTACTAGTCCAAGATCACTGCATGTAAACCTAAATATTTTTACATAGTAAGATAAATCTTGTTAAATGTGATTTTTGAGAGTTGGAATCAACTCAAAAGCATTTATGGTTGATTTTTGAAAAATGTTTGAAGTTGGAAAAGTATCTGTCTTGGTATTTTTACTATAGGTGATCTATAATTTCAAATGGTTTGAATCCAACGGTCTTAGATAGATATTTCTAATACCTTTTTAACAAAATTGGAATCATGCAATTTGGTTCAGTGAATCTCTATGAATCGATTTTTTAATCTACTAACAGAATCTAGTTTTAACTAAATTGGAAAAATCTATTTGAATCGACGGGCTCTGCACGGGAAACTAACTGGGCCGGCCCAGCTGCACTGCACTGGCGCAGTGGGCTGCTGGCAGGACGGTCCCACTAGTCAGTGGCTCATCTAACGCGAAGCGGTAAGTTTCAATCTGGGCCATGCGATTAGACTAGGATCTAACAGATGTGGTTTGTCGTCTCCGGCGAACAACTCCGGCGAGACTGACCCTAACGCAAACGGTGGGGGTACGTGGGGGCTCACCTGGGCTCTAGCTAGGGTCGGTGATGGGGGCGAATGGGGTTGTCATGGATGGCGAGTCGAATGGTGGTCGCGGCGGCACCTGGGGCGGCTCCTAGCTCCAGTTCCTCTTCTCCTCTGCAGCGGCGGGCTCCGGTGAAATTCCGGCTGTGTGGTACTCATCTTGCTCTGGGGAGAGGTGTGGGAGGTGTCTGAGAGAGAGGGGAGTGGGATGGTGTGGTGAATGAGGGCTGGGTGGCCTCTATTTATACACCGATGAGAGGGACAGAGCGGGATGGCTCGGGCTTGTCGGTAACATCGATACAGGGGGCTAGCGGCATGGCTGAGGGTAGGGGTCGACGCGGTGCTTCATGACGGTTGTCATGCAAGTGATGGTTCGGCAAGGGGCGGTCAAGAACGGTCGGAAACGGTCTGTGCTCCACGGGAACAATGGTGTTTGAGACAGCACACAGTGGCTATGGTCCACGCGGCGGTGAACGGGCATGTCTGGGGGTAGCTAGGATCAGACAAGTGCGGGCACGTGCAGAGAGGGCAAGGGGCAGCGTGTGTGTGCGTGTCGACTGCAGCGCTCTGCCGCGATCTTGGCATGGCAGACAGAGAGGTGGGCGCGGCTATCACGGCCGGTCCACGGCTTGTCTACGGTCGAGGGGTGGACAGAGGGTGGCGATGGTGTGGCGCCTGTCTCCTAGACATCGTGGGAGAGGGTGGCGCTGGCTGTGGTGCTGGGTTCCCTTCTGGCCGACACGACGAGCTCGGGCGGTGCGGTACTAGTGCGAACGGCAAAGGGGGAGTGTGTCCACTGCAATGCTGGGTACTAGGGAGACCAAGGAGGATAAATGGGGCACTAGTGGCGATTGATCACTGTTCAGAACAATAGAAGTTAGGCATTGTTTATTGGTGTCTGCCAGGTGCTCGATCAAATGGCTGCATGAATTCAATATTTGAATTTTTGGCTAAATTTTGGTGAGTGTTCTAAATACTTGCTTGGGTGTCTATGGTTGCTTTAAAAGTCAAGGTGAATTAAATTGAGTGGTTTTTGCAAAATGGTGATCTATGCATATGAACTTGGTTCAATTTTGAATTGTCCTTTAAAATGATTTGGAAATTGTTTCTGTTTGTTTGTAACGTGGGCTTGGGTTCACTTTTACTTGGTATAGCAAGGGGTGCAAAGAATTGAGAAAGTTTATATTAGAAATCTTTTACTAGGAACACTCAAAAAGGTCTAGTGGTTAATTTTGGTCACAATGACCATTTGATCATATGATTCATATTTGAATTTCTTTTCTTTTGAATTTGTTTGTAAATGGCCTAGATGATGTAGTATTCATATTTAAACCATTCCTTATCATTTTTAGCAATCAAACATGGAAATTGCACTCATTTACATACTAAATGCAATTCACACATAAACTCACATTGAATTGAATAATAGAAGTTTTTGTTAACCCTAAACTTGGGTGATTTGAACTTGCTAATCTTGATTAATATTTTTGGGGTGTTACAGTTACTCCTACCATGGGTATCATGGTAGTTCTTAAACATTAACTCTTACCACAAATAGAGTAGGAAAGGAAGTCAAGCTAAGACCATCCAGCATATACTCTTAATATGAATGGAATGAGATCTGTAACATCCCAAAACTCTAATCCAAGGTTATTAAGATCCAAATCATCAAATTTAGGGTTAACAAAAAAATTTCCCTTTAAAAATAATTAAGCATTCATATGTGTGTGCATTTAAATTAGGAGTTGTTTTGAATTGCCATGTTTGAGTGATCCATTGGTTGTAAAATGATTCTAAGGTGAAATAAACATCATCTAGATCATTCCCAAACAAATCCCAAAGAAAAACAAATCAAATAGAATAAACTAAGCAAATGGTCATTTGTGCCATTTTAATCACCATGCCTACTTTGGCCATTCCTATAACTCAAATCTTAACAGAAACAATTGTGGTTCTTTGCACCCCTTGCTAGTACAAGTAGTGATGTACCAAGGCCCACTTTATTTCACCCCAAAAACTTTTAAACACTAAATTTAAATGACATTTGAAAATTGAATGTAGTTCATATGTATAGATCACACTTATTCAAAAATCACTCAAATGAACCCCACTTTTAAAACCCAAGCACACCTAGAAGCTCAAGCATAAGATACATCACTCCACCAAAATTCAGATCAAAATTCAAATATTTTGTTCATGCGGCCATTGTGTCGAACACCTGGTAGGCAAAATCAAAATGGCCTAACTATTACTGTTTTGGGGTTAATCTTGTCGAGCCATTTGGTGTGCATTGATCATCCTTGTCTCCCCCAAGTCCAACCAAACCAAAACCAACCCTGTCTCTAGTCCCTAGCACCAGTGCCATGCCGCCCCGACGCCATGCTCGCCGGCCAAGTGTGCACAAGGCGCATCCGACCATCCCTCTCTCTCTCGCCATGTCTAGGAGATAGACCAGACCACACCGCGACTCACTGCCCCTTCCCCAAGCCCAGCCAGGCACTACACCACTCCCCAGCCTCGCCGCCCTTTCTCTTTGTGCGTAGCCAGAGCGCGCCAGAGCGCCCTCACCGCCAGCACGCCATAGACCGTGCCTCGACCGTAGACCACGCACGCCGTTCCGCCTCGACCCCAGCACCCCGCCAGACATGGCCGTGCACCGCCACACGACCCACAGTCGGCGAGCACCGCCTCTGTCTCCTAGAGCGCACGATGCTCCCGACCATATGCCATTGCCCCTAGCCGCGCCATTAAGCCGTGGAGCACCGCCAGGAGGCAAGCCACCGTCTGCCTACGCCGCCCATGCCGATAGCGCCCTGTATCGTTGTCACCGACGAGCTCGTCGTCGCCCCCTTGGTCCCCTCGTTGATCCTATATAAGGAGCCCTCCCCAGCACCATTTATTCACACCACTCAACTCTTGTCTCACCACTGATCCTTCCCCACCTCTCCCCGGAGCCGCTCGAGTCTTAGTTCGCCATAATTGCACCGGAGGAGCCCGCTACAGAGGAGGAGATGCTGCCGTCGATTCCGACCACCCCGAGCCCTGCCGTGACCTTGCCTGAGTCTGCCATCACCATCCAGTTCAATCGCCCGCCTCGCCGCACTAGCTAGATCCCTGGTACGTCCCCAGTAGACACCCACTGGTCGTTTAGGGTTCGGTCTCGCTGGGGACGAGTCCGTCGTCCACGACGACTGTGAGCCGTCGATCTCTGTTCTAATCGTATGGCCTAGACTGATAGATATCGTTTCGGTTTTTAAGTCTCGATGGCAAGTGGGACCAACCTGTCATCCGCCCTCTGCGCCGCTGAGCGTCACTAGGCCGGCCCATTTCCTTTCCCGTGCGACCCAGTTAATTCAAATATAGATTTTTCTATTTAGGTTTGAACTCAAGTATGTCCCTCAGTTTAAAAATCAATTCAGGAATATTTACTGAACCAAATTGAGTAATTACAATTTGTTAGAAAGCTACTGAAAAGATCTATCCAAGCCCGTTGGATTTAATTCATTTAGAGTTAGAGATCTCTCCTAGTGAAAATAACAAGATAAAAGCTTTTGCACATTCAAACATTTTTATAAAATCAACCATAATAGCTTTTGAGTTGATTCCAACTCTCAAAAATCACATTTAACCATACCTATCTGAATATGTAATAATATTAAGGTTTACATGCAGTGACTTTGGACTAGTACCAAAATAATGCTATATAGGCATTTCTAGTCACTTTAAATCATTAAATATTAAAATTAAAACTTAGTAAAATGTGATCCAACATTTAAATCACATTCCCATATCTTAGAATATGTGGTGATGACATGTGTCCACATGATCCCATATTTTAAATGGAGAATATTAAATCTTAGATAATTTCAATGAGTAGAAATTACTTTTCTTAAGTAAAAAGAATAAAGCTAGTTAATTAAACCTTGTGATGCTTGTGATGATAATAGATCATCAAATGTGTGCCTTAGTGTGCTAAGTAGACTAGTAAAGCTTTGTTTGGTGATGGTGTATCCCGTATGTATTTATAGATGATAGTACCGACCAAGCTTTCAAGGAGGAGGAGTTCTACCAGGAGGAGGAGGAAGAAAACTTCAACCATTGCACTACACAAGGCAAGCTAGCATTATACAAGTTAACCATGCAAGTGATTACTTGCAAGCCTAGAACTTCAAGTAAACTGAGCAAGCTATGGTTAGCAAGCTAGAATTAAGCTAGATAACCTAAGCAAGATGCATTAGGCATGCTTTGGTTATACCACTTTGACTATTACCTACCCCCAGTTTTATTTCCAAGCTTTTACTTCTTTACTTTATTAAAGTACCTTACTTGTTTGAAGGTAGCATAAATAGTATAAAACTTGACCTATCTAGATAACCTTAGATGTCATTCTATGGCATGAGATTGAGATTAGCATCCCACCTTAGTGAACACTCTTAACTTAGTAGCTTAGAGCTAAATCAAAACTTGAGTCACTTTAGATGGGAACACTTGGTGAAAATGAATTGTGAAAACCTTGGAATGATGAGTCATTCTATTGAGATGTTTTGACATGTGTTGTGAAAAACAAATGGTTTATGAAGATGAAAATGTTGGGGCATGAGCCTTAGCCCTTTTAGAAAAACTAATGGTTGGATTTGGATGCGATAACTGATACATTGCAAATGTATCTATAATTTTTGATGTTCCATGCTTGGTTTTATCCACTTTCTTGTGTTTTGTTCCAACTTTGGAGTACTTTTCATATGATTTCTTGGACTAACCTATTAACAAGAGCCACAATGCCAACTGCCTGTTTTCTGCTGTTTTTGGTTCCAGGAAAGTCAGAAAATGAATATTCTCGGAATTGGACGGGACAAAAGCCAAAGTGCCTATTTTTCCGGAAGGGATCAAGTGCCAGAATACGAGACGGAGAAGGGCCAGGGATCCACCACACCACCTGGCCGCGCGGCCAGGCCTGGCCCACGCCAGGGGGTGGTGTGGCCGCTCCTGGCACCCCCTCGGCCTCTCCTTCCGCCTATATATTGCCCTCGGGACGAAAACCCTAAGTACCCGATCAAAAATCCACGAAAGAGTCTGTAGCCGCCATCATCTCCACCCCTAGATCGGGAGGGATCTGAAGCTCTTCCCGGCACCCTGCCGGAGAGGGGAATTCACCCTGGAGGCCTTCTTCATCACCATGCAAGCCTCCGGTGTGATGCGTGAGTAGTTCATCCTTGGACTACGGATCCATGTAGTAGCTAGATGGCTGGTTTCTCCTCCTTTGTGCTTTCATGTTTAGATCTTGTGAGCTCCATTCATGATCAAGATCATCTATTTGTAATTCATACATGTTGTGTTTGCGAGGATCCGATGGATATTGAGATGCTATTTCAGATTGATTATTGATTCTATCATGTCTTTGTTATTTGAGATCTTGCATGCTTTCTGTTGTTCGTAGCTATCTTGGCCAAGTAGATGCTAGCAACTCCAAGAGTTAGTATTTATGCTCGATAGTGGGTTCATGCCTCTGGTAATCTGGGGAAGTGATAGAAATCTCTAAGGTACTAGATGTGCTGTTGCTACTAGGGAGAAAACAACAATCCTTTGTTCATAGAACAATCATATTGTTTACTTTACACGCAGTTTGTAAAGCAATAATCTGTTGCTTGCAACTTAATACTGGAGGGGGTTCAGATGATAACCTGTAGGTGGATTATTAGTCATGGATGCAGTTGGATGGCGGTCTATGTATAATGTTGTAATGCCCAATCAAGTCTCAAAGGAGTCAAGATGATTAGTATATGCATGTATTGCTTTTTCGGTGTTTGTCAATTGCCCTGCTGTAATTTGTTCACCCAGCATGTTATCTATCTAAGGAGAGCCACCTCTAGTGAACTATGGATCATGGTACTTTCTCTTTTACATACAATCTATAAATTGTTTCTTCTTTGTGTTTACTTTCTGCAAACTTTTACTTCTTTCCATTCGATACGTTTAATCCTTTGTTTTCTGCAAAACACGGTGAGATTGACAATCTCATCGCAAGTTGGGGACAAAGTTCTGTGGTTGTGTTGTGTACGTCTCCATGTTGCTACTAGCACCGGTAGCGCGCCCTGCCAAAGCTCGGCTAGTAACACCTTTTGCGTGTTTCCTTGCTACTACTGGTTCGATTAAATCTTGGTTTCATAACTGAGGGAAACTTGTTGCTGTGCTCATCATACCTTCCTCTTGGGGTTCCCAACGAGCTCTACATCAACCATGAGCCATCAACACTTTTCTGGGCGTCGTGCATTGAGCCATCAATACCATTCCAATTTTACCGTACAACCACAATACCTAAATTGGGTAAGGCTTAGCTGGAAGTTTATATGCATTAGTATTAGTTCCCTCGCGGGAGAGGTTTGAGCTGAGGCTACCTCTCAATGTTGTCCACCTATGTAGTGCCCAAGATGACATATGGTCATGGTTGGGAGGCCATGCTCATAGGAGAGGTGCTTATACTAGGGTGTGTAAAGGAAAGGTTATGTTTGATTATTTGCATACTAAGTATGATGATTCATGGTTATCCCTGACAGATGTATCGAATCTTGTGGTGAAAGTGTACCACCTCTGCAGAGTGTCAAACTATTCGAATAGCCGCGTCCGCGGTTATGGACAGTTGGAGTGGCCATACTGTTTTGTTGTCAGATATTTTCAAAATGACTTATGACGTAAATGATGAATCTTGACTTGACCACAACAGGGTTGTGACTATGACACTAGCTTCCCAACGTAAGTGATTCTAGAACTTGTTTTATCTTTCTTTGTTTCAGAACTCAGCTTAGGTTTCAAACTTAACTTTATAGTTAAACTTAGAGTTAGCATTTACACTAGAACTATACTACTTGTAGTGATAGTTTGCGAGTACTTAAAGAGTACTGATGGCTTTTGTCCCTGGCTATTCTCATGGCCAGACTATGAAGGAGACTACCGAGAAAGGACAGCAGGACGGCTATGATAACTAGGACTATCTTCCATCGTCAGCATTGCATGTGCCTCTGAAGATGGACCCCACCGCTACGCTTATTAATTATTCGGCTGCTTGTTGTATTAAGACTTGATCATGAGATCCCTTATTTGTGTAAGACCTTATTATGGTTTGTAATGGATGATGTACTGTGATATCCAATCTGTTATGTCTCACAAAAATGGTAATCCTGGGATTGCGATGTATGACATAGCAGGCATTTGGGATTAAAAATCCGGGTGTTGGCAAGTTGGTATCAGAGCCATCCTGACCATAGGAGACCCTAGTTAGAATGGACGTCCGAACAAAAACTTCATTTCAAAACCAATGTGAGTATTTATGAAAAACTATTTCCTCTCTTACCCTTGGGAATTCATTCTTTCTCAAAAATTCATGTTCCTCCAATTCTTACATTACTGCCTAAAATTTGACACACTTGATCACTTCACTAACTTCCTCATCCTTAATTCTTGTAGATGGAGACTCAATTCATCAAGTTCTACCAGTTGGGGAATGGAGGCCAACTGATCTTCGAGAGGGATCTAGATTCACTGTCTGAGTTATTGGGATGCCCACATCCAGAGTTTCTTGGAGCTCAACTTCCTGGACCCCCAGGAGGAGATTTACAATGGCTAGTCACCGCTGATCTTCGAGGAAGCATAGAAACACCGTAAGAGAGAACAACTGGCTAGATGGATTATCCAAGGCAATGCATGAAGCTCTCGCACGTCTATGTGCCCTCAATGGCAACCAAATCCAAGGAACCCGCTTTGTGCACTATGCAAGGCGTGACTTCATGGGAATGCCAATGAAGATGCCAAGTCACCCGGAGTTGAAGCGTCAAGTGGAGAACCTTGACTTCCTGTTGTACGATCGCCAGAAGGAATTGGACAATGCTAGGGAGTTTTCCAACCACAACCGTGCCATTGCCACCCAGAAGGCCCAGACTTTCTCACTGCTTGTCAAGGACCGTCAGTCTCTTCGCCTCCAGCGTGAAAAGAAGGATCACACTATTGCCCGTCTTTGCAAGAACGTGGCCGACCTCGAGAAGACCATCAAGGAGCAAGAATCTCAGCTTGCCGCAAAGGAAGAAGAAGAGGAAGGTGAAGACATCCAAGGAGATATGGATTCTTACCTCAGCAATGATGATGACTTTTTGGAGGAGGATGCCGTGGAATTCTACACCGACGATGACGACTCCGACTTCATCGACAATGAGTAGATGCACTAGAGCACTGTCGTAGCATGAGATGTATCGGTCCCATTGTATCGTAGCTTGCAGAATGGTTCTTAAGACCATTTGTTTTCCCTTGATGTTGTGGTGTGTGTGTGTTTATATCGTGTGCTTTGCTTGAATGAATGAAAAGAAGTTCGTTGCAAAACCTAAGTCAAACTCAAAGTTTTAGCTTTGAAATCAAAACCATGAACCTTAGAACTTTCCCTCTTACCCCTTTATCGACCTCAATCTTTAGATGACTCGTGAAAACCAAGGAGGGAGTATCTCATCGCAAGACCCAATGCTGCAGATCCTGCAGAATCTCATCACAGACAGAGAAGCAAGCAGGGCAGAGCGCCAAGCTAATCTAGCAACACTGCAACAGATCGCGCAGATGGATCTCAACAACCAGAACCATGGAAATCAGGATCATCAAGGATTCAAGCTGAAAAATTTCCAGAATACCAATCCCCCAATCTTTAGCACTTCGGAGAACCCATTAGATGCTGATGACTGGTTGCAGACGATGGAGAACAATTTGGAAGTAACCAGAGTTGATGACAACGAGAAAGTTCTCTTTGCCACCCACTATTTGGCAGGAGATGCAAGAGCATGGTGGAATAGTATCCGCACAATAACCCATGGTCAAGTGATGACATGGGAAGCCTTCAAAATCAAGTTCAGCCGCACCCATGTGCCGCAGGGTCTAGTATCCCCGAATGAGGGATGAATTCAGAGAGTTGAAGCAAGGCAGAATGACTGTGGTGGAGTACCATGACAGATTCTTGTCCCTTGCAAGGTATGCACCTCATGAGATCAACACGGAGGCCAAGAATAAGGAGAGATTCTTGAACGGACCGCATGATGAGATGCAGACTGTCCTCGTCAACATCTGTTTCCAGGATCTCGAAGAGCTAGTCGACTATGCAATTCAGATGGAAGGAAAGATTAACTAGGGAAACGACAACTGCAAACATCGTATGATGCAGCAATTTGGATCCAATAGTCACCAGAAGTATCGTCCCAACCCCTCACCAGGATATGCACCAAGGAACAACTGACCCCCAATGTCTCGCCCAAGCTACCCCAACCGTAGCGAAGGCAATGTGAAGTCCGGAGGAAACAACAACAACCACGGCAACACCAGCAATTTCAACCTTGCCCCTCCCAAGAGCAGCAACAACAACAACAATAACAACACTGCACCCAGAATTGGAAGCAATGTCGTGCCCGTGCCAGCTAAAGACAAGTCTTAGATCACTTGTTTCGAGTGTGGAGTGAAGGGTCACTATTCCAATGAGTGCCCCAAGAAGATTTCCGCCACTGCTAATGTGAATGCCCAAGCTCAACAGCAGCGTCGTGTTCAACCAGGAAGAAGATTCGCCCCAGGGAACCCTCACAACCGCAATGGCCGTCTCTTCCACATGAACGTCGAAGAAGCCCAAGAAGCGCCAGATGTAGTGTTGGGTATGTTTTCTATCAACTTAGTCTTAGCAAGAGTGTTGTTTGATTCTGGAGCATCGCACTCATTTGTCACCGAGGAATTTGCATGCACTAGTAAGATTCACCCAACCAACTTGAAGCATGTCATGATAGTTCAAATTCCCGGTTCAACTACAAAAGCTAGAAAAATTTGCAAAGCAGTTCCTATTAGAATACATGGGATATATTTTTATGCTAATCTAATAGTACTTGGAACCAAAGGTTTGGAAGTAGTACTAGGAATGGACTGGATGTCAAGGCATAAAGGAGTGATAGACTATGCTAAGAAAGCCATCACCATGACCAGTAGCTCTGGAGTAACAGTAGAGCATATATCTAAAACCTTACCCCGTCAATTCAAGTGCAACAAGAGTCTAGCCCTACCCACCATAGACCAAGTCAGAGTAGTCTGTGAATACCCTGACGTATTCCCAGATGAATTGCCAGGTATGCCCCTGGATAGGGATATTGAGTTCATTATCGAAATAATCCCTGGAACCGGACCCATAGCCCAGAGACCCTATAGCATGAACCCCTTAGAGTTAGTAGAATTGAAGAAGTAGTTGGATGCTATGTTAGCAACATGCTTGATTCAACCAAGAGCATTGCCTTGGAGATCGCCAGTGTTATTCATCGACAAGAAAGCTGGAGGCAACCGTCTGTGCACCTATTACAGAAAGCTGAATGATGTCACCATCAAAAACAAGTACCCTTTGCCAAAGATAGAGGATCTATTTGATCAGTTGACTGGTGCCCAGGTATTCTCAAAGATTGATCTTAGGACTAGTTATCACCAACTTAAGATTCGTGCAACGGATATTCCGAAGATCGCCTTTACTAGTCGCTATGGTTTATACGAGTATACGGTCATGTCTTTTGGATTAACCAATGCCCCTGCTTATTTCATGAATCTCATGAATAAGATATTTATGAATTTCCTAGATAAGTTTGTCGTCGTGTTTATCGACGATATCCTTATCTACTCCAAGTCAGAAGACGAGCATGAGCAACATCTGAGAATCATTCTAGAAACCCTAAGAGAGCATCGGTTATATGCCAAGTTCAGTAAATGTGAGTTTTGGCTGAAAGAAGTAGGATTCCTAGGACATATTATGTCTGCCGGACGAGTCTCTGTTGATCCCGCCAAGATTAAAGATGTCAATGTCGTCGGATTGATGACAAGTATGCCATGAGGGGGTCCTCGAGGCATGCGGAAGAGAGGGTGTGAGACGTGCGGTGTTCCGAGACAGTGAGCACACAAGTTTACCCAGGTTCGAATCCGCCGGCTTTGGACGAATCCTTCTCCTGCTAGCAATCCAGTAATACGGTAGAGCCGGAATATGGGTTACAAGGGTTTCGCCTGTGCGAGTTGAGGGTCTAAAGTATTGGGTGCCCTAAAGGCTCTCCCTAGGATGGCTTATATAGATATCTGGCCTAGGGTTTACAGGAGAGATCTATCCGGCTACGACTAAGAGTCGGTTACAGAGTACATCTTGAACTACAAGTAACATTATGGGCCTAAGTCAGTAAGTCTTCTGGGCCTTCCCGTAGCCAGATTGGACTCCATCTTTCTCCCCGACTGGGCCGCCCGTGAAGCAAAGCTCTAACCCGAAGTGGGCCACCCTGGTCAGTGAGGAACTGTGAGGATACCCGGAAAGTATATCCCCAACAGCAGCCCCCGAAGGCCTCCAAGATCCAGAGTCAGATTTATCATCGTCTAGCTTGATCTTCGGCTTGCAGAATCTTGAAGGGTTGCTGAAACTTCACAACAAAAGATACGATCTGGGTCTTAAAAAATAAGTCGGACCTTTCAGTTGGTTACTCGGATTTTCTAGCTCGTTTTTAAACTAAGCCAGAACTTGGTCTCTAACGCCACCTGACACAAGCATGGTCAAGTCACGTCATCATCAAGATGACCACAGGGGTCTCATGGTCCGTGGAACCGAGGCGCCGTTTCAATGTGTGCGTGGAGATCGAGGCGAGGCAATCATCACGCGGGTCCTTCCCAGTTCTTTCCACGACGCGTGGCGGTTGCACTATAGCGTTTGCACGAATCTTGGCACAGGTAGGTGGATATAAGGGGTTCAGATTTCTTCCCCTCCTTTCCACCAGTCCTTTGTCGTTTCCTTCCTTCCCAATCCTCCTGCGTGCATAGAGCCTCCTCGTCCTTCCCCCACAAAAACTACCAGCGCCGCCCCTTTAAGGTCACTTTCTCACCGGAGAAAAATGGCTTCATCATCTTCTTCCTCAGCTTACGGCGGGCAAGGCGGCGAAGGCGGAAGCTGCAGTGGAGAAGGAAAGCTACAGGGAAATCTGGATCCCCTGCGCCCTCGAAGAAGCAGGCCTCAAAAACATGGAGAAGGAGGGGTTGCTCGTCACCGGCGACTAGCAGAGCATTTCCGGCGAAACCGTCCCCAACCCACACGAGGGCGAGCGAGTCCACTTCGGCACTCATCTGGACCGAGGTCTGTCTTTTCCTCCCTCGGAGTTTTTCTCTGAGGTGATAGATCACTATGGAGTTCAACTCCACAATCTTCCTCCCATTTCTCTTCTAGAAATGAGCGCATATGATGCGCTTTGCGAGGGCTTTCTTGGCATTAGGCCGAGTTTGCTTCTCTTCCGGTTTTACTTTCATGTTCGTAGGAATTCCATCACTGCCGGTGTTCCTTACATCACCGACACCATTAGTTTTTCTCTTAGACAAGACTGGGCATATCCCAAAATTTCTGCCAGTGACTCGGTCAAACAATGGCCAGCCACTTTTTTCTACCATAGGGATATTCCGACTCCCAGCAAAGATACTGCTTTGCCGGCTTTTGTTGACGGAGCCGCCACGGCCCAGCCTTCCTGGGACGAGGCTGCTCTGGCTCTCACAGATGATCTGATCCTCGCTAAGAGGCGGATCGAATATCTGATCAAGACAATGGTCTGAAGGGATCCGACTTGGTCCAGTGCTCGGTCTCATGCCGGATCCAGCCACTTCAGTACCACGGGGATAGACTGGTGCACTTTGTCATGTCTTCTCTAACCGACTCCCTCCGCATCAGCCCCAAGGCCTACACCACTCAAGACTACATAAGCCAAATCAAGTGGCTGATCAAGGAGCGGATCGAAAGGCGGATTCCAGAGGTTTCTCTGGATATGCACACGGCAGAAAACCCCGTGGTGCCGGTAAGCTTTCATCATCACATATTTTGTGTGTTTTCTATCTTCGAGTTACATTGCAATACTGATATGTTTTCTTGTTTTCAGCTTGCTAACATCCCCGAGTCGGAACTTGCTCCGCTCGAAGGATACCCTCCGGAGTTCTCTCAGGAGGTGGAAGTAGTTCCACTGCTGGATCTTGCGCTCAAGAAGCCGCTAAAGAGCGGTTGGCACAAAGGAGGTGCCTGTCGTGAAGAGGTATCCTTTCCGTCACAACTTTTCCGTATTTGTGCTTTACTTAAACTTCTTTCCGAGATGTAACGTTTCCGACTTTGTTACCTTCTCAGAGCAAAATCAATCATCAAGGGCAAGGGGAAAGGGATTTCTTCGAAGCCCTTACACCAGACGAAGCTTACCATACCTTCGCCTGCCATAGCTCCTCCGACTCCGGCCCCTCAACCTTCTACAATTCCGGTTATCTCGTCGGATGCTGCAGAAGATCCGGCTCCTCAAACGGAGCCTGCGATCCTTGGGTCACAAACTGACGCCACTGTGGGTGCGTTAGGTCAAGATAAGGGTGAACCCTCTTCGGGTAATGATCCCTCAGCTGAAGTCTTTGCTGAAAACCTCCTCAACAATTCGGGTCTTGCCAAGTTTGGCCTGACCCGGAAATCTGTAGAGGAGATCCAGCGGCTAGCCAGACAAGTCCTGGACAAAAGCCATCTATCCCCCGAAGAGGAGGTGCAAGAAGCAGAGGATGTCAAGTTCTCTGATCTTCTCGCTCAAGTCCGCCTTCGCGATGAGAGGATCAGTACTGGCGAGCTTCCAACAGCCCCGGTGATCCCTCTTACTCTCACCGAGAAGGTGGCAGCTGAAGTGAACGCGGGTTTAGACAAACTCACCCGCGAGCAATATGTAAGTCGGAATTCCAACTCTTGTTTTTACATTATGTTATATCATATCCTCTAGCCCCCAAGCATGAAGTAGGATATAGAATCCGAGTTTATGCTTTCATTAGGATGCCAAAGAACGAACTAGTGTAGCCCCTAAGGCTCGTGCTGATATTTAGCAAAAATATTAGCCTGAGTCTTAAGTAGCTTTCTGACTTTGGGTATTCTGACTTACATAAAGTATGTTCCTATAACCAGGAATTATTGACCAATGTCTGTGATAAGCGGAGAGAAATCAAAGCTCTCCGGCTTAAAAATGTTGAGCTCAAGGTAGCCAAGGATGAAGCCGAAGGTAAACATTTCGAGATTCAAACCTTGTCTTTTGCTTTTTCTATGTCGATTTTTTCTGAACTGTTGTTCTTTTTGTCTTACAGCGTTGGTGAAACAATCCATCGCTATGATTGAAGAGGCCGAGAACCTCAAAACCCTGGTGGTGGAAAACAAGGGACTTCGCCAAGAGATGGATAAGCTCAAGGCGGATCATGAAACGAGCATAGCTCAAGTCCTGGAATCCTCCTCCATGGCCACTAAAGAGCTCAATCGCAAGATTGCCGCTCAAGATAAAGTAATCTCGGACCTCAAGAATGAGCTTGGCAGAGAGAAGGACATATCCCAGGCGCTTCGGGCTGAACTCCAGAGTCTCCGGGAGGAGAAGACCAAGATTGACGACGTCATTTTTGGTACGTTCCACCTCTCTGACTTTATCTTTTCTTAGACTTTTATCAATGTCGGTTTTTTCTTAACTTTATTTTGATGTATAGGTCATCTGAAGTTTACAGACTCTTCCTCGTCCGAGCCCCGCACCCACCGGCTTACCGACGTCGGTGATCTTCTTCATGACTACCGCCAGTCCCTTGAGGACATTGGCGAGTCTCTCAGGATTCTGGACATGCCAAGCATGTCGGATTTTGAGGTGCGAGACAGGGCCAAGGAGATGCCGCAGCTTATTCGGGACTAGAACATGTCCTACGCGCGGACTGCTGCGCAGAACGCTCTCTCCATGGTCATGAGCCACCATGGAAACATGAAAATATGGCAAGTGACTAAAGGGTACTGCAAGGTAGACGAAGACGGCCAGGAGCAGGACCTTCAAGCCATCATGCACTCCTGCGCCGGATACGGGTGCCACGTAGCTGATCTGACCAGCTACGAGATCCCCTTCTTCACCCGCATGGATACTCCACCTCCTCCTGCAGAAGAAGCCGAACAAGTTTCCGACGATGAACGCACCAACTCGGATGTGGATATCTCGGAACGATATCAAGGCGGAGTGACCAGCGAGCCAGTAGATCCTTCATCTCCTCCTGCATCATAGACCAGAAATTCATGTATTATTCCAGAAAAACTGATGTGATTATAAATATAAGTACTATTTATCTTTTGCAAGTGCTAAGCTTTTGATTTATTCAGCACTTTTGACTTTTGAAATTTTTGCGTGCCTGAAATGTTTACACAAGCACTTATATTTTTCGTCTCGACTTATCGTTTATCTGGCTTTCCGCCTCGTCCCTTTCGTGAGCCGGGTAAACCTTCAGCCGGAAACTTTGCCGAGCAACGGAGCTCAATTGCTAAACCAGTTTAAACTCGGAAACAAAGCCGGCTTCCAGTACCAACAATTCACTACTCGAAAAATGCCCGCATCTGGCAATCAGATAAATAACCAAAGTAAAGACTACAAATTTTTAGAGTTATACCCGAAGGTAGCAGTTTTTAGAATCGGAAATCTAGACCAGAATGAACATGAGCATAAAGTACTTTCAAGCATTCTGGGATTTTTGACTATGACATGATCATTCGGAAATAATATGGTCTAAGAACTTCTCAGAAAAAACTTGAGGCAACCAAAACTTTTATTTCTCACAGAACATGTACATATGTATGATTACAAAGAAGGATAAACTACGAATAAAAGGGATGTAGCTGAGCAATATTCCATGGTCTGTCTAACTCATCTGGATTTGTACTGCCTCCAGCTCTCTTTCTCTTCTTAGTAGCAGGTCTTTCTTTGATTGATCTCATGTCAGTTAAGTAGTACGATCCATTGTGTAATACTCGACTAACTAAAAAGGGCCCTTCCCATACTGGGGAAAGTTTGTGCTTTCTTTGTTGTACAAGCTGGAGAACCAAATCACCTTTATTGAAAGATCTATTTCGGACTCTCTGGCTATGATACTTGCGTAACTTCTGCTGATAGGCTGTAGATCTCATTTTAGCAACGACGCGAACTTCTTTGACTAAGTCGAGATCATTTTGTCGATAAATCTCGGCATCCTCTTCGATATACGTGGCCACTCTAGGAGAAGTATGAATTAAATCACTAGGAAGAACTGCTTCTGTGCCATAGACCAAGAAGAAAGGTGTGTATCCTGTTGACCTGTTCGGAGTTGTTTGTAAACTCCAAATTACAGAGGGTAGTTCCTCTGCCCAAGCCCCCACAGCACGTCGTAGTGGTGCTTCGAGTCTTGGTTTCAGGCCTTATAGAATTAAACCATTTGCTCTTTCGACTTGTCTGTTAGCCTGTGGATGTGCAACTGACGCAATGTCAAGCCGGATATTTTGCTCATCGCAGAATTCAGCCAGTTCTCCCATAGAAAAGTTACTCTCGTTGTCCGTGATAATGCTATGCGGATAACCATACCGGATTATAACATCCTCGACAAATCTTTTGGTTGTTGCTCCATCACAACTAGTGACAGGTTTAGCCGCGATCCACTTGGTGAATTTATCCACCATCACTAAGAGGTGGGTAAATCCACTTGGAGCTCGTTTAAAGCGTCCTACCATATCAAGCCCCCAGACCGCAAAAGGCCATGTTATAGGTATTGTTCGCAGTTGATCAGCCGGAACATGAGCTTGCTTGGCGTACTTTTGGCAGCCTTTGCATGTCTTGACTAATCGTTCGGCATCTGCCTGAGCTATAAGCCAAAAAAATCCATGTCGAAAAGCTTTTGCCACTAAAGATTGGCTACAGCATGGTGACCACACTCACCTTCATGGATTTCCCTTAAGATTTCCACTCCTTCTTCCGGAGATACACAGCGCTGAAAACCCCCAGAAACACTCTGTTTATGGAGCTCACCCTTAACAATAGTATAGGCTTTTGCTCGTCGGATAATCTGCCGGCTTAGCACCTCGTCTTCGGGTAATTTTCCATCTACCAAATAATCGAGGTAGGGTTGAGTCCAGCTTGGAATTACAACCAGAACTGCTATTAAAGGTGAGTCGGATTTGGTCGGATATTCCTCATCTACTCCCTTTATCGAGGGAACCTTGAGGTGCTCTAAAAATGCGCCATCCGGGACCTCTTTCCGCGCAGAGCCTATTCGAGATAGTGCATCTGCTTCCTCATTTTCTGCTCGAGGGATGTGTTGAACTTCAAACCCTTCGAATGATTTAGATAGATCATCCACGACAGCTTTATATGCTGCCATGTGCTTATTTGCATTACAAATATCCGAGACCTGCTGAGCAACAAGATCCGAATCTCCGTAACACATCAAACGTCAGATGCCAATATCCTTGGCAATCCGGATTCCATGCAGCAGTGCTTCATACTCGGTAATATTGTTTGTCACTGTGAAGTGGATCTGCAACACATATAATAGTTTATCTCCTTGGGGTGATTTGAGCACCACGCCAGCCCCCGAGCCCCCTCGAGCCTTAGACCCATCGAAAAAGAGGGTCCAGTATTCCGACTCGGGGAGGACCATGTTCTCCTTCGTCTCTGTCCAATCAGTGACAAATTCAGCAAGGATCTGGGATTTGATTGCTGTCCGAGGTTTATACTCAATATCGAAAGCTGAGAGCTCTATGCCCCATTTGGCGACACGTCCTATGGCGTCATTGTTGTTGATTATGTCTCTCATGGGAGCTTTTCTCACCACGGTAATTGGGTGCTCCTGACAATAGTGTCGTAGTTTACGAGATGCTAGGAAAACACCGTAAGCCAACTTTTGATAGTGCGGATATCGCTGTTTTGATTCTGTCAAGACCTCGCTGACGAAGTACGTCGGACGCTGCACCAAGTGTTCCTGATTTTCCTCTGGTCTCTCCACCACCATGACAATACTAACGACCTTATTTGTCACAACAATATAAAGCAACATTGGTTCCTGAGGTTCCGGCGCTGCAAGGATAGGAGTAGATGAGAGTACTTTCTTCAGGTCTTGTAGTGCAGCTTCAGCTTCGTCAGTCCAGACAAAATCCTTGGTCTTCTTCAGGAGTTTGTATAATGGTGTGGCTCTTTCACCAAGCCGGCTTACAAATCGACTGACCGCAGCAATGCAACCAGTTAATCTTTGTACGTCCTTCAGGCGAGTTGGCCTGGAAATATTGAGTATAGCCTTGATTTTGTCGCGGTTCACCTCTATGCCTCTTTGAGACACGATGAAACCTAACAATTTTCCGGCTGGTATTCCAAAGAAGCATTTCTTCGGGTTAAGCATGATGTTGTATTTTTGTAGATTGGTGAACGTTTCCTCCAAGTTGGAAATGAGTGTTTCCTTCTTTTTGGACATTACCGCGATATCATCCACGTATGCATGTACATTGCGTCCGAGTTGGTCGTGGAGGCAATGCTGCATCATGCGCTGGTACGTAGCTCCTGCGTTCTTCAGCCCAAAGGGCATCGTAACAAAACAAAAGGTTCCGAAGGGGGTTATGAATGAAGTTTTGACTTTGTCAGATTCCTTCATCCGGATTTGGTGGTAACCGGAATATGCGTCGAGAAAACAGAGGAGTTCCGAGCCTGCCGTAGAATCGATAACTTGATCAATTCTAGGTAGAGTAAACGGATCTTTTGGACAAGCCTTGTTCAAGGAAGTATAATCAACACACATCCTTAAATCAGTGGTGTCCTTTTTAGGGACCATTACAGGATTGGCCGACCACTCAGTGTGGATGATCTCTTCTATGAATCCGGCTAACTCGAGCTGTGCTAGTTCCTTAGCTATTGCCTTACGCTTTTCATCGCCAAACCGTCATAAAGACTGTTTGACGGGTTTAGCGCTCGGGTTTACATTTAGAGAGTTCTCGGCAAGTTCCCTAGGTACCCCGGTCATGTCAGATGGCTGTCATGCGAAGATATCTTGATTTGCTTGGAGGAACTTGACGAGCGCGCTTTCCTATGTGCTATCTAGGCCTACGCCTATCTGGGTCACCTTGGAGGGGTCATCATCCTTCAACGGCGCTTTCTTCATCTCTTCTGATGCCTTGAACTCCGGATTTGGCTTGGTAACCTCCTTCTTTGTTGCGGGCATCTCGGACGGATCTATGCTGTTCTTGATCTCTTGGTACTCATGGGCGTGCAGCACAGCTTCAGCAAAGGCGGCATTTCCATCCTCGCACTCTCGCGCTTCTTTGGGTCTCCCCTGATGGTGATCACGCTGTTGGGACCTGGAATTTTCATCATATTGTAAATGTAACACGGACGAGCCATAAAAACCCAGTAAGCCGGACGTCCGAATATAGCGTGGTATGCGCTCTAGAACGGGACCACTTCGAAGGAAAGTGCCTCCGTCCGATAATTCTTTGGAGTTCCAAAGGTAACATCCAAAGTGATCTCTCCCAGGGAATTAGCTTGTCTTCCTGGGACAACTCCGTGAAAAATCACAGAGCTATGGTTTAGATGGGTCTCCGACATCTTCATCCGGCGTAGCGTTTCGACATAGAGAATATTGATGCTGCTACCACCGTCCATGAGGGTCTTGGAGAAACCATAACCGTCAATAAGTGGGTTGACGATTACATATATTTTCCTCGCCTGTGTAACTTAGGCGGATGATCATCACGGTCAAACGTGATTGCCACTTCCGACCAGTCCAAATACTGGGGGACAGCCGGAACTGTTGCATTGAGCTCGTGTAGAACTGCTTTCTTGACCTTTGCTGGTTGAGATCCGAGGAAGGTGACATAAGTGTCCTTCTTGGTGGGAAAAGTCTTCTTCCCTTACGACTTGGGATTTGAAGCATCAGCTTCCTCCATGTCGGAATCTTCCTTGGTCTCCTTGTCTTTTTCGGGATTTTTCTTTCCCTTCTTCCGCTTAGCTTTGTAGCCCGCAGTGTCATCTCTTTTGATGTCGTCATTGAAACGACATTCAGCGTTGGTGTGGGACGAGCCCCCATTGGCGTCTAGGTGATGCACACATGGGTTATTGGCAATGTCGGCCCAAGAGTAGGTCTTGCCTGGTTGTTGTTCTCCTCTACCTTGGACCCTTGATGTCCCACGGCCACACCCGTGGCCTCCGCCACGTCCTCCTCGTCCTCTAGACCCGGAAACAGTAGTGACTACCGCTGTTTCCGCGCTGGGTTTTTCTTTCGAGGTGTTTTTGCGCTTCTGAGCTTGTTGCTTTGGTTGTTTTGCCGACTGAGGCACAACTAGGGCATTGAGTAGTCCTTCTGCATCGTCGTCAGCATCTGCATACTTGTTCGATGTTTCTATCATCTCTCCCAAATTGGTAACCTTGTCACACTTCAAGCGATGGCGTAGTAAACCAACAGGGAGACCTGCGATGAAAGCTTCAATCGCAGTTTGATCATTTACTCCATCGCAGGAGTTCTTGGTGTCGATCCATCATCCGAGGTAATCCCGACAAGTTTCTCCGGCTTTCTGGGTGCAACACTGTAGGTCTCCAACCGTACAGGGCCTCCGATATGTGCCTTCGAAATTCCGAAAGAATGCGCTTTGTAAATCATACCATTTATGGATGGTGTTTGCCAGAAGTTCATTGAGCCATGATCGTGCCGTCTTCCGCAACATAAGTGGGAGATATCGGGTTGCGACCAGGCTGTTTCCGCCTTTGGCGATGCAGCAAGCTTGGAAGAAATCCTGTAACGGTGTGTCCGACGAGCAATGCCGTCGTAGGCTTGGATATGTCTTGAGATAGCAAATCCTTCCGGGAATTTTGTAGCTCTGATGCGTGGACCGAAGCACTTTGGGCCCACGTACACGTCATCGTTTTCATAGTGTCGAGCCTCTATGTTGGAGTTGATCCTGTGCCTTGCGTCATTCGGGGATAGAGATCGTCCCGAATGTCGGCTATGGCTGCGGTGCCGTGGAGCCGGACTTCGGCTTCTGCCACCACCTCCTCCGCCATGTCGTCCTCCTTGGACTCCATGGGAGCTGTTGTGATGACTGTATGGTGGAGAGGGTGGAGCAGCTTGACTACGACGAGCCCCCTGCCGGCTTGTACTGGCATGGTTTCCGTCATTTCTTCGTCCGTCGTTCCCACCATGGTGAGGCTCAGCCGGACGGTTCTCATGTCTAGGAGGTGGCATTCTCTGAAGGTCCTCCTCCGGACATTTCTCTTTATCTTCTCCCCTTCGATCTTTAGATTCTCGCCGGGGAGGGTTCATTAGATTCAAGGCAGCGATGGCGTCTTTCTCGGCCGCTGGGGCATTCTTGCTCCAGTTACGCGAAGTTTTGTGATGCTGTCCTGAAGATCCGGTTCTTGAATAGTTGTCTTCCCTGCGTTCGGGGTCATGATACTGCGCCCGGACGTAATGGGATCTTACGCCAGCCCATGCCGGATCTGTGCGACATTGGTCAGCATCTGAGACCAGTTTTTGACTTTCGGACAGGGCGACCTTTTGCTGCTCCAGTCCCTTATTGAGTAGCTTGATACCCAAACGGATCTCCTCTGGTCCTGGATTAGCCGATAGAATTTCTCGGGCTGCCACGGTATTTTGTACTGGCGTTGGGTATACCCAATCTCCGTTGCTATCTTTCCGTGGCTTCCCCATCTCATCTCCAAAAAGGACGGCACAGACACGTGGGAATTGGTTGTCATCTATGTGACACTTCCGTCTTCTCGATGCGCAAGACATGTACTCCTTGTTCAACATGCGTTTCTTCTCCACCTCGATGTTTTTGGCTTCATCGAGGAGTTGTTGACGACGCGCTTCTAGGGCTTGCACCCTTTCATCCAGCTCATCTTTAGTAAGTTCTGCAGCTGTAGGGATAGGTGTGGTTAATGCGGCATCGATGAGTTTACGCGCACCTTCAGTGATCACGTGTCCATCCACCGATGCTTCTTTTTCAGCTCGTCTGGGATAAGTGCTCCATCCGAGTCTTCTTCGTATTCCTCGGCAATCACCTCCTCTCTTAGAGGGTCTTTTGTCGGGGTCTTGTTTTTCTTGTTCTTCTTCTTTGCCTTCTTGGCAGCACCGGTAGCAAAGACGGCTTTGGGTCCGTTTCCCAAAGTCAGGCTCTGATCGGTACTTTCGGACATCTGGACCTCGGGATTATCTCCGACGTCCATGTCATCCTGCGTTTTGGGAGAGTGTTCCCCGGATCCTTCATCCATGGCTTCTCCTTCTTCTGCAGCTTTGGAGTTATACTCCTCTTCATATTCCGCGGAGAACTTTTGGAAATCTGCTGACGTCATCGACTCATCCGAGGATGCGGGTACCTCGGCGTTTGTTCCGATTGCCTCCAGCACCGAGTCAGTGTTTTCTCTAGCATCGGTAGAGCCGGATCCGGATCCCACGTATCCGACGAAGTGCGACCGTGCTTCCTGAGGTACCTGCGGCTTTCGCGATCAGCCAT
Organism: Avena insularis; assembly: GCA_023614405.1. NCBI lineage: Eukaryota > Viridiplantae > Streptophyta > Magnoliopsida > Poales > Poaceae > Avena > Avena insularis. The sequence continues at coordinate 410,428,541 of CM042688.1, read as the reverse complement.
ATCGAAACTTTTGATGGTCTCGAGGATTGCATCTGCGCTTTCGCCTTGTAGTATCATACACCGTAGTGTGTACCTTAGGAAAGGCCTATCTGTTCCGGCATCATCAGAGCCAGAATCAGTGTTGTTGACCGCTAGGTATTCTTCAGGTTCGACGTTGACCGCTAGGTCTTCTTCAGGTTCAGGTTTCTCCACTATCTCCGCAACTGGTGCAGGCTGGGTGGGATTAGGATTTCCTGAGATCCGGAACTCTGCCGCCTCCGCGGATAAAGGGGACCCAGAAAATTCTTCTGCCTCTATCATCACCACTGGGGTGGGTTTGGCAGGTTCAGCGAAACCGATGTAAACATCGATCTCGCCAAAAGACTTGATTGTGTAGGTAGTCACGGCCTCCCTTGCCGGAATCCAAGTCTCATCGAGAACGATGAGAGGGACGTCGCTAGCGTAGAGGATGCGATCGACGGAGATAGTCTCGCCGATTCCGATTCTTGCAGATTCCACTTGGAACGCAGATCCGAAGCTCACTTGCCCCACGGTGGGCGCCAATTGTCGTCGGATTGATGACAAGTACGCCATGAGGGGGTCCTCGAGGCGTGAAGAAGAGAGGGGTGTGAGACGTACGGTGTTCTGGGACGGTGAGCACACAAGTTTACCCAGGTTCAAATCCGCCGGCTTTGGACGGATCCTACTCCTGCTAGCAATCCAGTAATACGGCAGAGCCGGAATATGGGTTACAAGGGTTTCGCCTATGCGAGTTGAGGGTCTAAAGTATTGGGTGCCCTAAAGGCTCTCCCTAGGACGGCTTATATAGATATCCGGCCTAGGGTTTACAGGAGAGATCTATCTGGCTACGACTAAGAGTCGGTTACAGAGTACATATTGAACTACAAGTAACATTATGGGCCTAAGTTGGTAAGTCTTCTGGGCCTTCCCATAGCCGAATTGGACTCCATCTTTCTCCCCGACTGGGCTGCCCGTGAAGCAAAGCTCTAACCCGAAGTGGGCCACCCTGGTCAGTGAGGAACTATGAGGATACCTGGAAAGTATATCCCCAACAGTCAAAGAATGGGAAGCCCCAACCACTCAAACCCAAGTCCATGGATTTCTCGGATTAGCGGGATATTACCGCAAGTTCTCAGAGGGATTCTCGAGCATTGCCAGACCCATGACCCAATTGTTGAAGAAGGACAAGAAGTTTGAATGAAACGACAAATGTGAAGCCAGTTTCCAAGAGCTGAAGAAGAGATTGATTTCAGCCCCAATATTGATCATGCCATATATCAAGAAGCCGTTTGATGTGTATTGTGATGCATCCAAGATTGGTCTCGGATGTGTGTTGATGCAAGAAGGCAAAGTCATCGCTTATCTGTCTCGACAACTGAAGCAGCATGAGCAGAACTATCCAACCCATGATCTAGAGTTAGAAGCCGTAGCTTTGGCATTGAAGACATGGCGTCACTATCTGATGGGTAATCGTTGTGATATTTACTCGGATCACAAAAGCTTGAAGTATATTTTCACTCAGAATGAGCTGAATACGAGGCAAAGGAGATGGATAGAGTTAATCAAGGATTATGACCTTGCCATTCACTATCACCCTGGCAAAGCCAATGTGGTAGCGGATGCTCTTAGCAGATTGCCGTGTAGGCTAAACACTATGATCAAGGAGAAGCAACCAAGTTTGTATGAGGAGTTGGAGCAGTTCAGAACTGAGCTAGTTAGTAAAGGATTTTTAGCTAGCATTGAACTTCAACCCACTTTGATTAGCCAAATCAAGGAAGCCCAAAAGGTAAATGAAAGTATCGATAGAATCAAACATCGTATTGGTACATGTAAGGTACCAGGATTCACTGAAGACGAAGAAGGAGTTATGTGTTACAAAGGCCGTATCTGTGTGCCAGAAGATTTGGAGCTGAAGCAAGTTATCATGCAGGAAGCTCATGACACTCTTTATTCTATCCACCCCGGAGGAATGAAGCTCTATCAAGATTTGAAGGAGAAATTTTGGTGGCATAAGATGAAGAGAGAAATCGGCAGCTACATCGCCAAGTGTGACATCTGTCAAAGAGTCAAAGCAGAGCATCAGAGACCCGCGGGACTGTTGCAACCATTCCAGATTCCGGAATGGAAATGGGATTCCGTCAGAATGGACTTTATGACCAGATTGCCTACTTCTAGTAGGGAAATGACTCAATCTGGGTCATCGTTGATAGACTGTCCAAGGTAGCTCACTTTATACCTGTCAAGACAACTTACCAGGGTTCGAAGCTAGCAGAGTTGTACATTACTAGGATTGTTAGTCTACATGGAACCCCCAAAACCATATTATCTGATCGAGGAACCCAATTCACCTCGAGATTTTGGCAGAAAGTTCAGGAACGATTAGGAATCAAGTTAAATTTCAGCACCGCTTATCACCCGCAAAATGATGGACAGACTGAAAGAGTCAACCAAATCTTAGAAGATATGTTGAGAGCTTGTGTGTTAGAGTATGGATCAAAATGGGAAGACTGCCTGCCTTTCGTAGAATTCTCATATAACGATAGTTATTAAGCTAGTTTGCAAATGGCCCATTTGAGTTCCTGTACGGAAGAAAGTGTGGTACCCCTTTGAATTGGTCGCAAGTAGGAGAGAGTCAGATCTTTGGACCCGACATTCTCCGAGAAGCCGAAGAGAAGGTTCACAAGGTTCGTGAGCACCTCAAGACCGCCCAATCCAGACAGAAGAGTTACGCTGACAAGAGAAGGAGAGACCTGACTTTCAATGTCGGAGATTTTGTATATCTCAAGGTTTCACCATTAAAGGGAACCCAACGTTCTAGTCTGAAAGGAAAGCTAGCCCCTAGATATATCGGGCCCTTCAGGATTCTGAACCATCGAGGAGAAGTATCGTATCAACTGGAACTACCAGAGGAGATGTCAGCCATCCACAATGTGTTCCATATCTCGTTGCTTGCAAATGCTTAGAAGTGCCGGAGAAGACCGAAGTTTTCAAGAACATCGATCACCGAGCTGTTGATATCAACAAAGACCTGGCGTATCATGAAGTGCCCATCCGTATCCTATAGGAAGCCTACAGAACCACCAGGACCAGGAGTATCAAGTTTATCAAGATTCAATGGAGCAACCATATCGAAGAAGCAGCAACTTGGGAGCGAGAAGATTACATTAGGACAGAGTTCCCAGATCTCTTTAGTTCCTTGTTTTCTTTCGTAAATCTCGGGACGAGATTTTGTTTAAGGGCGAAGGTTTGTAACATCCCAAAACTCTAATCCAAGGTTATTAAGATCCAAATCATCAAATTTAGGGTTAACAAAAACTTTTCCCTTTAAAAATAATTAAGCATTCATATGTGTGTGCATTTAAATTAGGAGTTGTTTTGAATTGCCATGTTTGAGTGATCCATTGGTTGTAAAATGATTCTAAGGTGAAATAAACATCATCTAGATCATTCCCAAACAAATCCCAAAGAAAAACAAATCAAAAAGAATAAACTAAGCAAATGGTCATTTGTGCCATTTTAATCACCATGCCTACTTTGGCCATTCCTAGAACTCAAATCTTATCAGAAACAATTGTGGTTCTTTGCACCCCTTGCTAGTACAAGTAGTGATGTACCAAGGACCACTTTGTTTCACCCCAAAAACTTTCAAACATTAAATTTAAATGACATTTGAAAATTGAATGTAGTTCATATGTATAGATCACACTTATTCAAAAACCACACAAATGAACCCCACTTTTAAAACCTAAGCACACCTAGAAGCTCAAGCATAAGATACATCACTCCACCAATATTCAACTCAAAATTCAAATATTTTGTTCATGCGGCCATTGTGTCGAACACCTGGCAGGCAGAATCAAAATGGCCTAACTATTACTGTTTTAGGGTTAATCCTGTCGAGCCATTTGGTGTGCATTGATCATCCTTGTCTCCCCCAAGTCCATCCAGACCAAAACCAACCCTATATCTAGCCCCTGGCGCCAGTGCCATGCCGCCCCGATGCCATGCTCGCCAGCCAAGTGTGCACAAGGCGCATCCGACCATCCCTATCTCTCTCTCGCCATGTCTAGGAGCTAGACCAGACCACACCGTGACTCACTGCCCCTTCCCCAAGACCAGCCAGGCACTGGACCACTCCCCAGCCTCGCCACCCTTTCTCTCTGTGCGCAGCCAGAGCGCGCCAGAGCGCCCTCAACGCCAGCACGCCACAGACCGCGCCTCGACCGTAGACCGTGCACGCCGCTCCGCCTCGACCCCAGCACCCCTCCAGACATGGCCATGCACCGCCGCGCGACCCACAGTCGCCGAGCGCCGCATCGAGCATCGCCTCTGTCTCCTAGAGCGTGCGACTCTCCCGACCATATGCCACCGCCCCTAGCTGCGCCATTAAGCCATGGAGCACTGCCAAGAGGCAAGCCACCATCCGCCTATGCCTCCCATGCCGATAGAGCCCTGTATCATCGTCACCGATGAGCTCGCCGTCGCCCCCTCAGTCCCCTCGTCGAGCCTATATAAGGAGCCCTTCCCATCACCATTTCTTCACACCACTCAACTCCCCTCTCACCCCTGATCCTTCCCCACCTCTCGCCGGAGCCGCTCGAGCCTTAGTTTGCCTGAATTGCACCGGAGGAGCCCGATTTAGAGGAGGAGACGCTGTCGTCGATTCCGACCACCCCGAGCCCTGCCGTGACCTCGTCTGAGTCCGCCGTCACCGTCCAATTTGATCGCCCGCCACGCCGCACTAGCTGGAGCCCTGGTACGTCCCTAGTAGACCCCCACTGGCCGTTTAGGGTTCGGTCTCGCCAGCGACGAGTCTGTTGTCGACGACGACTGTGAGCCGTCGATCTCTATTCTAATCGTATGGCCCAGATTGATAGATACCATTTCGGGTTTTAAGTCTCACTGAGAAGCGGGACCAACCTGTCAGCCGCCCTCTGCGCCGATGAGCGTCACTGGGCCGGCCCATTTCCTTTCCCACGCGACCCAGTTAATTCAAATATAGATTTTTCTATTTAGGTTTGAACTCAATTATGTCCCTTAGTTTAAAAATCAATTCAGGAAGATTTACTAAACCAAATTGAGTGATTCCAATTTTTTTAGAAAGCTACTGAAAAGATCTATCAAAACCCATTGGATTTAATTCATTTAGAGTTAGAGATCTCTCCTAGTGAAAATAACAAGACAGAATCTTTTGCACATTCGAACATATTTATAAAATCAACCATAATAGATTTTGAGTTGATTCCAACTCTCAAAAATCACATTTAACCATACCTATCTGAATATGTAATAATATTAAGGTTTACATGCAGTGACTTTGGACTAGTACGAAAATAATGCTATATAGGCATTTCTAGTCACTTTAAATCATTAAATATTAAAATTAAAACTTAGTAAAGTGTGATCCAACATTTAAATCACATTCCCATATGTTAGAATATGTGGTGATGACATGTGTCCACATGATCCCATATTTTAAATGGAGAATATTAAATCTTAGTTAATTTCAATGAGTAGAAATGACTTTTCTTAAATAAAAAGAATAAAGCTAGTTAATTAATAGATCATCAAATGTGTGCCTTAGTGTGCTAAGTAGACTAGTAAAGCTTTTTTTGGTGATTGTGTATCCCATATGTATTTATAGACGATAGTACCGACCAAGCTTTCGAGGAGGAGGAGTTCTACCAAGAGGAGAAGGAAGAAAACTTCAACCACTGCACTACCCAAGGCAAGCTAGCATTGTACAAGTTAACCATGCAAGTGATTACTTGCAAGCCTAGCACTTCAAGTAAACTGAGCAAGCTATGGTTAGCAAGCTAGAATTAAGCTAGATAACCTAAGCAAGATGCATTAGGCATGCTTTGGTTATACCACTTTGACTATTACCTACCCCAAGTTTTATTTCCAAGCTTTTACTTCTTTACTTTATTAAAGTACCTTACTTGTTTGAAGGTAGCATAAAGAGATAAAACCTGACCTATCTGGATAACCTTAGATGTCATTCTATGGCATGAGATTGAGATTAGCATCCCACCTTAGTGAACACTCTTAACTTAGTAGCTTAGAGCTAAATCAAAACTTGAGTCACTTTAGATGGGAACACTTGGTGAAAATGAATTGTGAAAACCTTGGAATGATGAGTCATTCTATTGAGATGTTTTGACATGTGTTGCGAAACACAAATGGTTTATGATGATGAAAATGTTGAGGCATGAGCCTTAGCCCTTTTACAAAAACTGATGGTTGGATTCAGATGCGATACCATTCCAATTTTACCGTACAACCACAGTACCTAAATTGGGTAAGGCTTAGACGGAAGTTTATATGCATTAGTATTAGTTCCCTCACGGGAGAGGTTTGAGCTGAGACTACCTCTCAATGTTGTCCACCTATGCAGTGCCCAAGATGACAGATGGTCATGGTTGGGAGGCCATGCTCATAGGAGAGGTGCTTATACTAGGGTGTGTAAAGGAAAGGTTATGTTTGATTATCTGCATACTAAGTATGATGATTCAAGGTTATCCCTGACAGTTGTATTGAATCTTGTGGTTAAAGTGTACCACCTCTGCAGAGTGTCAAACTATTCGAATAGCTGCGTCCGTGGTTATGGACAGTTGGAGTGGCCATACTGTTTCATTGTCAGATATTTTCAAATTGACTTATGACATAAATGATGAATCTTGACTTGACCACAACAGGGTTGTGACTATGACACTAGCCTCCCAACTTAAGTGATTCTAGAACTTGTTTTATCTTTCTTTGTTTCAGAACTGAGCTTAGGTTTCAAACTTAACTTTATAGTTAAACTTAGAGTTAGCATTTACACTAGAACTATACTACTTGTTAGTGGTATTTTGCGAGTACTTAAAGAGTACTCATGGCTTTTGTCCCTGGCTATTCTCATGGCCAGACTATGAAGGAGACTACCAAGATGAAGGACAGTAGGACGGCTATGATAACTAGGACTATCTTCCATCGTCAGCATTGCCTGTGCCTCTCAAGATGGACCCCACCACTACACTTATTAATTATTCCGCTGCTTGTTGTATTAAGACTGGATCGTGAGATCCCTTATTTGTGTAAGACCTTATTATGGTTTGTAATGGATGATGTATTGTGATATCCAATCTGTTATGTCTCGCAAAAATGGTAATCCTGGGATTGCGATGTATGACATAGCAGGCATCTGGGATTAAAAATCCAGGTGTTGACAAGATCCTTAGTGGTGATTAAACCATTTGATGTTGGAGGAGATAACTCACTCATGAGTTAACTAGAAGAAGTATTTAAACCCAAGAGTTATATAGTAATTATGAAGCTATGAGAAAGCTAGTAGTATTAGAGTATCCAATGATAATCTTATTAAGCTAAGTAGACACAATTACGGAGTAAGCTTCCTTAACAAGATAAGCTTTATAAAGAGACTAGTACAAGTCTACTACTTAGTTAATTATAGACCTTGATCAGACAATTAGAAGCCTAAGCTTTGTATGATCAAAGGATGGTGGTCAGTATTCTCAAGTCACTTGAGAATAGATGACTAGGTGTTGTAGGAGAGTTGTGAGTATACCAAGTTAGGCAAGTCCTAGTAAGCTGAATCATCTAGCTTGATCATTAGAAGTCAAGCTAGGGTATGATGAACCATATAAGATGAGTTGTATGGGGTATTTGAAGGTATAGTATCTTAACCAAGCTGATACAAGAACAAACTTGTATTATGGTGAGTAGTACCATACCCATCCCAAAGGATTGATATCACATAGGATATAGAGAGAACTATAATCTTGCAAGCCTTGGAAGAAGTTGCAAGATGGAGTTAAGGAAGTTAATAGATGGAACTAGTAGTAGCTACATTGATAGGTGCCTCAATGGTAGTTAATTAAGAGGAGTTATATACTAGGAGTAAGAACGGAGTATTGTTGGAGTGGCATGACCATGTCATCATATGATGATGGATATGGTGGAGTCAGATGATTATCTTATTCAGGAAGATGTGATCTTTGTGAATAAGATAAGAGAGAGATATAGAGTATATTTAGGAAAGGAATTCCTTATCTCAAGATAAGCTTAGTGAGGTATTAAGGTAAGGATTCTTTAGAACCTTTAACTAGCTATACATCCAGCCATGACAAGACCCATGTCTACTTCATTATTCAAAACCCTAGAATCAAATGGATAATGAAACCATTTACTATTCCTAGGTAACCATTGAATAATGTCTCTTGGACAATTAAAGCTTCCAAGACATAATTAGAGAACCAGATGAGTGTTTATAGATGGAAGACTTATCCACCTTATTGTCTTAAACCCTAATAGAAACCTAGAATGATCGAATTATCAAGATCACATTAATAAGTAATTCCAATCTCTCACTCTATATTGAGATACCAAACCTACTCATAGATTTAGAAGTAGTATCCTTAAACCTTGATCTTTATCCACATTCATAATAAGATATGAGTATATTAAACCATTCCAAAATCCATGGAAATTATTTGGAAATGAACAAGTACATTAATGATTGCTATTCATGCTTCTTGACTTCACCAAGGTTGTCCATGGTAATCCTAAACACTATAAATCAAGTAGGATTTGAATGAGAGAAATCCCCAAATGTGGAGAACCATGAAAATCAAATCATCATATTAAGAACAACATGGTTTATACCTTATAATGAATATTTATAATTCCTTCAGGAAGTTAAGCATTAATAAGATTCTATATATATCATTCACCATTTTAAATCTTTACCATTTATTGAGTGAAACCAGAATCATCTTTGTGAAATCTTATTATAATGAAACAAATTCCTAAAACCCTAATCTTTATTAATACTTCCTAATGAAAAGGACTTTTCATATAATTATGAATATTTTTAATGCATAGTAAGAAGTGAAGAGATGAGGGTCATATTTTCTTTAAACAATAATATTCAAGGCCTACAAACTCTCTGGATATTTTAAAACCTTATAGAAATCAAATTGGAAAGAAATTGGTAAATCAAAAAGAAGACAGAAAATGGAATTGATAAAGAAAAAGGAAAGAAGCACCCAGTCGCCCTGCCCACAACCCAACAAGCTCATGTGTTACCTGCTGCTCGCGAGCAGTAGAAGAAACTCTCCGCTTGCTTCGCCATAGCCCAGAACTGGCCTAGGCCCACGTACCCCTTTGTCCACCCTATCGCCATCGTCTACCTCACGTGACCGCCGAAGCAGCTGCGTGGCATGCTCGGCGCCATTCGCCGGCATGGAGATCCACGCTGCTATCGCTTGGGTGGATAAGGAGACCACCGCGACACTCTATTCTGTCCTTATCTCCATTTCCTTCCTCTCTCTCTCTCGCCCGCTCTCTCTTTCCTCTCCACAGAAGGGGTTCAAACCCTAGCAAAAGTTTGTCGTCAATTGCCGCCGTCCTAACCTTCCGGCGGCTGTCCAATCCTGCTACGAGCATCACCATGATCTTCTACGTCGGCTCGCCAAAGGAATTGAGCCAGGGTTCACGGAATCAAGCCCCATGATGTCTTCTTCCTCAACTCTGATGAGGTCCGTCGATGTCCGTGTCATCGCCATCAACCACCTTCGGCCTCGCCGTCGCCACCGTCACCACTGAGGTGAGGTCCTGAATCCTCCAGTGCCTTCCATGTCCTCTCTCTCGCTCTGGTTCCTTCCTGCCGCGTTCACCTGCAAGCACCTCCGCTAGCCGCCATCGTGCGACCAGAAACCGACCGTGCGACCACCACTCAACTCTCCCTCTTGCCCTCTCTTCCACTGGCCTAAGCACCAACCCGCGCATGCTCGGAATCGCCGCCGGCGACCACAATCCGATGGTGGAGGCCGGGCCGACGTCAACATGACGTCATACCCGTGTCACCCCCTGCCACGTCACCGGGTGGACTGGTTTTTGCTCACGTGGCAACCAACGTGGCATTGGGTAGGTTCTAAATAGGTATAAAAGGTATTTCCCTGTTTAGAATTTAATTAGAAAATGATTAAATCTTATTAATTGAATATCTTTTGTTTTATAATTCAGAAAAATATGTTTAATATATGAAAAGTTACAGAAAAATAAATCTATAATTTAACCTTATTATCAAATCTTAATATGTGAACTATTTAAATAATTATTATTTAATAATGATTTTATAAGTAATAATACTTTGAAAATTCATATTTTAATATTGGTAAACAAGAAAAATATAAATAATATACTAAAATTCTTGGAGAAATAAGAATTAAAATGTAAAACTATAAACTTAAAATATTATATCACTTAACTAAGTATTTATTATTTATTTAGTCTTTATAAAGTGATAAAACTTATAAAAATCATATCTTATTATTTAAAAATTACAAAAATACATATAATATACCAAAATGATCACAAAAATAAATTCTACACATTAATAATATCCTATTTCATAATTGAAGTCAAATAAAAGGTAAAGGTATAATAATTCTTATTGTAACTCTTTTCTTTTATTTTAATTCATTAAAAATTTATAAATGTTTACTATTGCCTTTAGCATTATTTAAAGTTTAAAAATGTAATAACAAGTTGAAATGATGTTTAAGTAAAGTCAAAATAGGTCTAATCATTTTAAATTGTACTTACTAAACTACCATTAAAAATTAAGTAAGTTTTACTCTCCAAAAATATTTTATCAATTATAAAATCATCAAAATCTGAGTACTAATTCTTTTACCAGTTTAGGAATCCACCTAAAGAATTAAACTAAGTTTTTAAGTAATTTTAGCAATAGCCTATCTATGCTTATAAAATATAAGCATTAATAAGAAAGTAATTCTACTCATTTATAACTTTAATAAAACACCACCTCATTCAAGTAATAATACTTAAATTCTAACTTTGTGGAATGTTAAGAAGTCAACCCTCTACAATGTGGTACCTTGTTCAAAACATGTAAATCTCCACCACTTATGGTATGATTATTTAATGTAGTAATGTTTTCCTCTTTAATGATTTTAGCTAATATGAAAACCTTAAAGTGTTAGCCTTCAGTTTAAATATTTTATACTTTGTAAAGTAATATTTTCCTCAAAAGTTATTCTTTAAAGAAACATTAAAAGTGATCCTTGAACACTTCTTTAAAAGATCTAATTGATTCTTAATCTTGTTTAAGAAATATTTTAGATACCATGACCCATTTGAGTGCTTTAGTATTGCATACTATTTTTTTTGTTTACATATTGTTTCACACACTCTCACAAGCCTTAATAAGAAGCACAAGTGTGAAACTCGTTTAAAAGTGCAACACATTCCTAAGAACTCATCACAAACTCCAAACCCTAGATCAGATACGACTATTTCGGGGTTTCACGTTTATCAAATTGCATTACATTACTTATGCATCGTTGCATCTTGCTTCTTTAAACATTAGTCCTTATCGGACCGATGATGCTACTTTCAGAATTTGGATCTTCTATTATCCCGAAGACCGTGAGTGCATAATCTTGCAATCACAAAAGGCAAGTTCACAACTTGCTCATGTCCTTTGATTATTTTCTATACTTGTAACTCAAATGTTTTCATCACCTGCATTTCAAAAAGGTGAACAACACTATTTTCATAATTAACTGGAAATATCGGTTACTGATCCAGGGTGATCAGCTAATCTATCATAACTGGCAATGGAAACACCATTGTACAGTAATGTATCATCTAGGACTTAACAATCAATCTCACCAGTGATTCTAGCGCCATATATTACACGTCAACCATGAGATTTGGAATGGGACGGAGAAGTCCGTTGTATCTTCTTCCTCTCGCATGAATTCGGATGGCCAGGTCGTGGTTGTTATCCTCGTAGGATGCATTTATTGGTAATTCATAGAGGATATGCAGCATATGGGTGGGAGCCCTCAACGTCCCACGATAGTTCTGGCATCTAACGGTCTGTACTAACCATTGCCGTAATTCAAGATGTGGGCATGGCGTACACCAAGGGGACATACGGGGTCACGAAGGGGGCACTGATTGGCTTGGATCTTAGACTAGGCCCCATACCGAGGAAGTATGGACAAGCCTAACTCGGATGTGCAACAAAGCTAAGGTCTCTCATGGGAAAAGTGACGCCCCTCCGTAGAGTGTAAGAATTATGACATGTTACTCCCTTTGCCAGGAAGGAGCTATGAACGTAGCAGGAAAGGAACCCCATGAAGGTCCTGGTCAACCTGTGAAGGCTGTCGGACATAGTTTTTATAATAAAAGCAACCTTTGAAGAAATTTTTATGAAAACCCTGCATTACCTACGACCTATGGTCTGTGGCTGTAGAGATAGTGCATCATACACTCCTTTTTAGTGAACTTGCTGAGTATGATCGTACTCAACCGTACCTTCTTAACCCTCGCTAGGTTCTAAGCCGTTGAAGAGGATGGCAACACCAATTTCTGCTCAAGAAACCATCATCGACAACTCAAGTTCTTCAATTAAGTCAATGAAGTCAACATATACATCAACTGAAGTGAAGACGAAGTTTTGATTAGATAGGAGTAGATACTCTAGCCATAAATCCTACTTCTATAGAGCCTTGCATTATTGCAAGCCAAATAGTTTAGATGCTAATCTTAATAGCTAGATAGCTCAGCGTTATTAATTTTGGTTCTTCTTTGTTAGAAGTTTCTTTCTCTCTCTTTAACCTAGAGTGTCTCTGGATCTTTTGTAAAGAGTCGAGTTGTAAGCTATAGTCATGTCTTGGACCTACTGTGTTTATGTTGTACCACTCTAAGGGATGTAATACTAGTGAACAGTGTTTCATTGGTGTTGTGTAAATGACTATAGTGTACTACATCATGCAGTGGTATGCTGGGTCACCGCACGGAGGTGCCGGCTGTCGTCGAGCGGCTGTGGGACTTGGCGGCGCGAGCCGGAGCGGAGATGGCTTTGGCCTTGATGCTCTTCTGGTACAAGGATGTCCGCGTCGAGAAGTTCGATGGAGGTTTCTGTGCCGTTGCTGACCTTGCCGCCATCCGCCGAGCCCATCTAGAGCTCCGCACCTCTGCCATCAAGATCACCGAGTACACCAACGTCAACGAGGTCATTACCGACACGGAGTCCGCCAGGACGCCGGATGTGGGAGCCAAATCCTCGTCGCAGCCGACTGGCGGAAGCGTTGGAGCCGGATCTGCTAGTGCGCCTCCTCCTCCTCCCGAAGTTGCCTCTGGCCAGAATCAGCCTCATGGCAAGGGTCCTTCCATCTAGATGTGATCCCCGGGATGCCGGGTGAAATTGTAGAACTTTGTCCTATTGAACTTGTATTTTTATGCCGGTTGTTTCTGACGCCGGGTGAACCTATGGGAGCTTTGAATCCTCTTTTATTCAATCGTGATGTTTTCTTGCCTCTATTTTCCTCGTGCTCTTGCATGCTTCAAAGTTTTTATCTTTTGCCGGTTACGATTATCCAGCTACCTTCGCCCGGCCGAACGCCTTTAGCTGGGGGAACTTCAACTCCAGTGGGGGCGCGCCAGCGCACCCACTGGGTGTAGCCCCCGAGATTTGGAGTAGCTGCCGAAGCCAGTTGCTTCGAATCTTCCTCTTTCTTTCCTTCTTCTTAACTTCTTCCGGCTAGTCACCTCTAGCCGGTTACCCCGACCTTGCCCGGACCAGCCAAATACCACGACCAACAGTGGGGGCGTGCCAGTGCACCCACTGGGTGTAGACCCCGATATTTGGATTAGCTGGCAAATCCAGGTGCTTCGAATCTTCCTCCTTGTCTTTCCCTTGCCCTCACCTGGGCTCCAAATATCCGGCTAAACGCCTTTAGCCGGTCGGAACTACATGATTACACTAGGGGCGCGCGAGCGCACCCACTGGGTGTAGCCCCCGAGATTCGGAGCACTTGATGAAGGCAAGGACTTCGAATCTTCTTTCCTTTTGAAGTTCGACTCGATGTAGTCGTACAAAACAAACACACATATAGATCCATTTGTTAATAGGTTAGTTGGTTAAGGTAGTGCTTATTAACCGGAGGACAGCTTTAGTTTTCAAAAACTAGCTTGTGCTTCTTTAGACACTTAGTCACTTTCCCGTGCACTCTGCTATTTACGCTGTGTCCTTGCCGGGCAGTCGGGTTGCAGTCTAGAGCCGGAATCGAAGGGAGCTAACAATACATTGTGCATGGTACTGGGGGCTTAGTATCTGGATCGTCTCAAACTAAGCACAAGGTCGAACCGCCCGATCCGTCACATCTCCTCCCCGTTTTTCATGTGGGATGCCTCGGGCTTTTGCTCTTGCTACCCGGACAGCCGGGTTGCGGTCTGTAGCTGAGACAAAGAGTGGGCCTCTAACATCGTCACACACTACTCAGCCGGTTTATAGATTTAGCAGGTTGGGCCAGCCAGCGAGCCCCCGGGTAGGGGTTGCCGGAGCCAGAAAATTGAACCGAGAAAAATAACACATGCAAATTTCTAGCAAGGAGCCCCCGAGTATCTCTCGGGGTCCAACATTTTTCATTCATAGAGTTCGTGGGATACATACACCGTCCGACGACTAGGTGTAAAACTGGTGGAGCAGGGCCGCGTTCCAGGGCGTTCTGTCTCCTCGTCCGACTTGTCCATCTTGTTCGTGCGCGGCTGCTGTGCGTCGATGAGGTAGTAGGAATTGTTGTGCACCGCCCTGATGATGATGAAGGGGGCCTCCCAAGGCGACGATAGCTTATGCATGCCCTTCGTGTCCTACACCAGCCAGAGAACCAAATCGCCTCGCGGAATGCAACAGGGTGGATCCGGCTCGAATGGTAGTGGCGTAGGCCCTGCTGGTATAGGGCCGATCTGGACAGCGCCAGATCATGGGACTCCTTGAGGAGGTTCACGCCATCCTCCCGTGCCTCCTGGTTGGTCTTTTCATCGTAGAGGAGCTTGCGCGGTGAGTCAAACTCAATATCCACGGAGAGGACGGCTTCCAAGCCATAGACGAGGAAGAACAGGGTGAAGCCAGTCAACCTATTCAGCGTGGTGCGGAGGCTCCATATCACAGCCGGAAGTTCCTCGATCTAGCATCTAGATGATTGCTCCAAGGGATCGATGAGGCGTGGCTTGATGCCGGCTAGCATTAGGCCATTTGCCCTTTTGACTTGCCCATTGGACTGTGGGTGCGCGACATAAGCGAGGTCTAGATGGATGCCCTTGTTGCTGCAGAACCGGGCGAAGGCCCCCTTGGCGAAGTTCGTGCCGTTATTAGTGATGATGTTGTTGGGGTAGCCGATCCGGTTGATGATGTCCGTGAAGAAGGGGACAACTGTTACCCCGTCCAGCTTCCGGATAGGCTTGGCCTCTATCCACTTCGTGAACTTGTCCAACACCACCAGTAGGTGGGTCATGCCCGCGTGTGACCGCTTCAAGGGGCCGACCATGTCGATCCCCCAGACGGCAAAGGGCCAGGTGATCGGTATGGTCTTGAGCACTGTAGCCGGCATGTGCCTCAATTGTCCGAAGTGCTGGCAATCATTGCACGTGCGGATTTTCCTGGTCCACCTCATCATCCGGAAGCTCCTCGTTGGCAATGTAGTTCACGAAGGGCTGCGCCCAGCATGGTATCTCCTGGATAGTGAGGATGCTATCGTTCTCCGGCTGAGGGAGGCCCGGAGGTCATCTGGGTAAGGTACCCGGTACGGCATCCCCCGAGCCATTTGACGAGCCGGCAGCACCCGGGTCTTGCGAGCTAGAGGGTGCGGGAGCACCCGAGTCGGTGCGAGCCTTTTTCTTTGCGGGTTCTGCGGGTTCTGTGTCTTCCGGGCCATCAGCCGGTGTGCTTATTGCCCATATGATGGAGTCCGACTCCGAAAACGGGTTGATGGAGGGCTTGCGCAGATCTTCCAAGGAAACCCCTGGCGGGATCGCCTGCCTGGTGGAGCTGATTCGGGCGAGTGAATCGGCTGCCTCGTTGTTGACGCAGGGGACGTGATGGAACTCACATCAGTCGAAGCAGGCGCTGAGCTTCTACACGTGGAACCGGTAGAAGGCCATGTTTGAGTCGGGAGCGTCCCATTCTTGGGATACCTGCTGCACCACCAGATCCGAGTCGCCGAAGCAAAGGATCCGGTCGACACCAATCTCCCTGGCCAGCCGGAGGCCATGCACCAATGCCTCATACTCGGCAACGTTATTGGAGGCCTTGAGGTGGATCTGGAGAACGTATTCCAGCCGGTCTCCCTTGGGCGAGGTGAGGATGATGCCGGCTCCCAAGCCCTCGAGCATCTTCGAGCCATCAAAGTGCATCCTCTAGTGGTCTGAGTCAGGAACCGGGGGGAAGTATTGGGTTTCGGTCCAGTCGACGAGGAAGTCCGCCTGAGCCTGCGACTTGATCGTGAGCCTTGGCTCGTACTGGATGGAGTAGGCGGCATGCTCGATGGCTCACTTGGCGACTCATTCGGTGGCTTCCTTGTTGTTGATGATTTCCTAAAGCGGTGCGGTGCACACCACCTTGCTCCTAGAAGTAGTGCTTGTGCTTATTGCACGCCAGGTACACGCCAGAGCACATCTTCTAGTAGCAGGGGTAGTTCTGCTTGGAGAGGGAGAGAACCTCGCTGAGGTAGTAGATGGGTCACTGAACCGGCCGAGCCTTGCCTTCCTGGGGGCGCTCCACCACCAGGACGACACTAACGACCCAGCTGATGGCTGCTATATAGACAAACATGGGCTCCTTGCTAGCCGGCGTGGCTAGAACTGGCGTTGTGGATAGCATGCGCTTGAGGTCATGAAAGGCGGCATCGACCTACGAGGTCCAAGAGGACTTATCCATCTTCTTCATCAGTTGGTACAACAGAAGTGCCTTCTCCCACCGGTGGCGATTTAAACGGTGAGGAGGCCGGCATCCGTGAACTTCTAGCGCAAGCAAGCTCTTGGGAAGCTGCATTCTCTGGATAGCCACAATCTTCTCTGGGTTTGCCTCGATCCCTCCTTGTGAAACAAGGAAACCTAGTAGCTGGCCGGACGGGACGCCAAAGATGCACTTCTCCGGGTTCAGCTTCATCTGGTACCAGTGGAGGTTGCCGAACATTTCTCCCAAGTCCTTGAGGAGGGTGCGTTTCTCCTTTGTCTTGATGATGATGTCGTCCATGTAGGCATGCACATTTCGGCCAATCTGCGAGTGTAAGCATTTCTGCATACAACGCTGATAGGTAGCACCTGCATTCTTTAGACCAAAAGGCATCGTTACATAGCAGAAAGCCCCATACGGGGTGATGAACGATGTCTTTAACTAGTCAGCCGGGTTTAGCCGGATCTGATTGTAGACGGAATAACAATCCAAAAAGGACAACAAGTCGTAGCCGGCCATGGAATCGATAACCTGATTGATACGGGGCAAAGCGAAGGGGTCTTTTGGGCATGCCTTATTCAGGCTGGTGTAGTTAATACACATATGCCAAGTCTTGTTTTTATTCAACACCAGGACTGGGTTGGCCAGCCAGTCCGGGTGGTACACTTCCATGATGAACCCGTCTACGAGGAGCCGGGTGATCTTGTCACCAATGATCTTCCTTTTCTCTTCTGCGAACTGGCGCAAGGGTTGCTTGACCGGCTTGCCATCCGGCCGCACATGGAGTGAGTGCTCGGCGAACTCCCTCGGCACACCTGGCATATCCTTGGGTGACCATGCGAAGATGTCCCGATTCTCACGGAGGAAGTCGACGAGCGTGATGTCCTATTTGCTGTCCAAGTTGGCACCAATGGTGTCCGCAGGCGGGATTGGATATGAGCAAGTGTAGCGTGACACAAGAAGTACCTAGGTTCGGAGCCCTGGTGGTGAGGTAAAACTCCTACTCCTGCCGATCTCACTATGAGTAGTATATGGGCTACAATCTCTCCTTGAGTTGTATCTCCTAGCTACCTTCTTAAATGCTCTGAGACCAACCCTTGCTACGAGAGCCTTGCCCCTCCTTATATAGGTAGAGGGGTAATAGTCTCACTGGCCAGTCTAGCTGGCGGGCCCCACAGGCGGGTCCTAGCCGGCTGGTCATCTACAATATTTGGTACGGTTACGTCCCGTCGAGGTACATGCGGTAGGAGGCGTCCTGGGTACAGTGAACACCGTGCGAGCCTGTCGTCAGCATCCGGCCACTGTGCCCATGTCACCTAGCAAAGTCTTTAGTATGGCCTCATAGTTGCGGGTCTTATCGCTGTACTAGGGAGTACTGTGCATTGTGCAGCACATCGCTATGTCCTCCTGATTGTGTCCGGCTACGTCCATGTAGCCGGTTCTAAATCTTGTCGCCCTTCCTGGTTCCGTCTACCGAAGAGTATCCGGTATGATTTGCCCGTGTTCGGCTGCGCTTAGCCAGCCGGACACGAACCGACTACAGTAGTTCTTATCTGGTTAGGGTATCCGGGGGTCATCCCCCCGACACTAGCCCCCGAGCGCGTGTAGATTTCTCCCTTAGGTGAAATGTGCGCGTGCTCCCTCTTGAATTTGAAGTTTGTGACCGGCTACGCCTGACGGTTGCACTACCCATGACGTCAGCGCTGACGCCGACCACGCATGCACGTGCCATCATTGCACTATGGCGCGCAACAAAAGGTCTCGTCGCACCTCGCCTTGGGAACTGCCGTTTGGCGCTTCGGTTCCCGACCCAGGATTCTCTGTGCATTCGGCGCCTGCGCACGGGATCTGTAGCGGTAGAGGGGGTGGGACGTGGCCCGATGAGTGCCGCGTGGCGTCGCAAACGGTTACCCTCCCTGACCCTTAAAAGGTCGCCCGAGGGAGGCAGTTCTCCCTTCCGCTCGCTGCTTGCTCACTCTCCTCCCTGCGCCTATGCCTTCTTGCCTCTACTCTAAGAGCCCTTGCCGCCGGACTTAGCTTCGCTGCTCGCTTAGCACCACCGGAGACATGGGCCACCGCTACTCTGCTCCCAACACCACGACAAGCGAAGCCGTGATGGATTCTGAGCACGGAGCTAGGTGTGATGGAGGAGCATATCACCAAGTACCAAGCCACCCGCGTCCTACCGCCGGAGTCGGAGGTGAAGGTGCGGTTGGCGCCGCCGGAGGAGGAGTCACCGCACCCTATAGAGGGGGACGGGTCATCTTCCTCTCGCACCTCGCCCGCAGCTTTGTGCTGCCCATGCAACCGTTCTTCCTCCTCTTCCTCACCTTCTTCGACCTCTGCATCCACCACCTCGGTGCCAACGCAATTGGCACGCTAGCGCACTTCGTTGCGTTTTGCGAGAGCTACCTCGAGATCCAGCCGGATCTCGGGCTGTTCTGCTGGCTCTTTCGTGTCCGGCCGCAGGTGCAGTTTATGCAGGGGCCGCTGGTAGCCTGCGGAGGTGCCTCCATCTACTCCCACTCCCAAACCGGTTACCCAAAGTTCAATCTCCAGGAAATGATCTGGCTGTGGCAGCAGTCGTATTTTTACGTCAGCAAGGTCACATGTGTCAATCGGATAAACTTGCCGGCTTTCCAGGACATGGAGTCCAACCGGCAGCACTGGGACTTGAAGATCCACAGTGATAAGGCAGAGACGGACGCAATGCTGCAGAGGATGCGCTCCCTAGTCACCGCCGGCTTAACCGGTCTAGACTTCACACTCAGCTGGATGTCCCGGCTGATGATGGTGTTGCAGCAGCGCGCACACGAGATGTGCTACTATTCCGACCGCCTGGATCCCATCCAGCTATCTCGCCATGACCCCCACTTCCACAATCTCAAGGAGTGGGTGTGGACAATCACGAAGGAATGGCTGGTGGAAGGATGGAAATTTGGGCAGGTCCTGTATTCCCACGACAACCACGCGGCCCGTGTAAGGTTCTTGTCCGCCGGCTCTTTCTGCCTATGTCTTCTTTGTCGTCCGGCTAATCTCTTGCCTTCCTTTCTTCTGACAGAACTTCCCCTGTATCATCCGAGAGGAGGGCGAGGCCCCCCTCCAGAATTTCGTGCCTGACCTTCCCGAGCTGCGCATACGCCGGTCTGGCGAGGAGTCGGATAGCGATGCCGACGTCTTCCCCATCGGGAATGGCGAGCCGGCCCACGACCCCCATGCGTAGGTCGACGAGGAGGAGGAGGCCGTGCCGGCCCCTGATCCGGTTCCGCACTGCTTGACAGACGGTGACTCCAGCCGGTCAGGCGCCAGCGGGAGCGGCTCCAACCGGTCCAGCGCTTGGGGGAGCGGGTCTAGCCACCCCCTAAGAGGAGTCGGACTAGCGCCCTCCCCCTTACCGTCTTGGCCGGAAGAGGGCGCCGCCTCTAGTGGTGTAGGGGTGAGTACTTGTCAGCTCTCGTTTGGTGTTTCTTCCCTTTTTTTCTTTCCCTTGCGCGGTTTCTTCTATCTTCTGCCTTGGCCACTTTCTTATTTTTATTATCTTCTACTTTGTAGTTCGCTCGTTTCCTTTGGCGCTGCCAGCCCAGCGCGGGTGTCGACCAGCTCGCTGTCCCCTGCGCCGAACACCGCACCCCCTTCTGTTGTTGCTGCTGTTGCCCCCACTTCTTCTCCTAGGGCTCCACCGCCACCTCTGCCTCATGCTGATCCGGCTACTGCAGCCGGTGCTGGAGGTGCTCTGCCGGCTACAGTGTTCCGGCCGGTCACGGCCATGGAAAACCCACAAAGTGGAGGTAGTTCCTCCACGGGGACTAGGGGAGCGGCAGCCGGCAAGGAGATATTCGTTGTCGCAGACGACAACTCCGACGGCTAGCCGGGGAAGGAGTGGCGGACCACGGTTCTGGAGGTGAAGGAGTCGCTGGTTGTCAACGCTGTTGATGACAATGCTTCTCCTACGGCTTCGCTGGTGGACTTGGCTGCCACCCTCGAGCTGGCGGTGAAGGAGATCCGGCAGCTGGAAGCCACGGCTGGTAGCAACCGGACCTTGGAGGAGAAGCTGGCCGTTGCCAACGGCACCTCCCAGAGTAAGTCATCTTACTTAGCTTCCATGGCTGGCTACTTTCCTCTTTGTCTCTCTTCTCTTTTTTTGCTGATAGCCGGTTTCTTGGAACCATCATGGTGTGTGTGCCAAGCGGGAGATCGATCGCCTGAAAACAGCGAACGACCGGCTGACCAAGTCCAACTCCAACCTCCGATTGCAGAACAAGGACTAGCAGTCCAAGATGGACGCGCTGGAGGCCACCCTCAAGGAGCGCGACTCCACCCTCGCCAACCGGGCCTAGGCCTTTGATCTCCTCGACGCCCAGAACAAGGACCAAGAGAAGGAGATCAAACGGCTAGCGGACTGGGAGAAGGCCCTACTCGAGGAGTTGATGCAGATCGGATGCACCGCCAAGGGTAAGTATTTTCCGACTAGCTATCCTTGTCTGGATCCGAGGTCCCGGACCTGACTTTCACTTTTCTGACAACCTTTTATCCCGGCGTAGACCTGCTGGCGTATAATCGGCTGCTGGAGAACTGGTGAGAGCAGCCCACTACTCAGGAGCTGGTCGCCCTACATGGCGAGGAGGCCGCTGAGCTGCGCAAAGCGGCTCACGCAGTCTTTGAGTTCCTGTGGCTGGACGCAGTGGCTCCAGAGACGATCTCCCAGCTAGCGGCTGCGGGACTTGGCAGCGCGAGCCAGAGCAGGGAGGGCTTTGGCCTTGATGCTCTCTTGGTACAAGGACGCCCGCGTCGAGAAGATCGACGGAGGTTTTCGTGCCGGTGCTGACTTCGCCGCCATCCGCCGAGCCCATCCGGAGCTCCACGCCTCCGCCATCAAGATCGCCGAGTACGCCGATGTCGACAAGGTCATCACCGACACGGAGTCTGCTGGGACGCCGGATACGGGAGCTGAAGCCTCGTCGCAGCCGACTGGCAGAGGCGTCGGAGCTGGATCTGCCAGCACGCCTCCTCCGCTTCCCGAAGCCGCCTCTGGCCAGAATCAGCCTCATGGCAAGAGTCCTGCCATCTAGATGTGATCACCGGGATGCCGGGTGAAATTTAAGAACTTTGCCCTATTGAACTTGTATACTTGTACTGGTTATTTCTGACACCGGGTGAACCTATGGGAGCTTCGACTCCTCTTTTATTCAATCGTGATGTTTGCTTGCCTCTATTTTCCGGGTGGTCTTGCATGCTTCAAAGTTTTTATCTTTTGCCGATTACGATTATCCGGCTACCTTTGCCCGGCCGAACGCCTTTAGCCGGGGGAACTTCAACTCCAATGGGGGCACGCCAGCACACCCACTGGGTGAACCCCCGAGATTCGGAGTAGCTGGCAAAGC
The DNA here is from genome assembly GCA_023614405.1 of Avena insularis. Taxonomy (NCBI): domain Eukaryota; kingdom Viridiplantae; phylum Streptophyta; class Magnoliopsida; order Poales; family Poaceae; genus Avena; species Avena insularis. The sequence continues at coordinate 410,406,386 of CM042688.1, read as the reverse complement.
CAGGTGCTTCGAATCTTCCTTTTTCTTTCCTTCTTCTTAACTTCTTCCGGCTAGACGCCTCTAGTCGGTTACCCCGACCTTGCCTGGAGCACCCAAATACCACGACCAACAGTCGGGGCGCACCAGCGCACCCACTTGGTGTAGCCCCCGAGATTCGGAGTAGCTGGCAAAGCCAGGTGCTTCAAATCTTCCTCATTTTCCTGCCCTTTCCCTCACCTGGGCTCCAAACACATGCAATGACTCTGGTGGATCCATGTGGTTTAGGAAAGGAACACACATGCAATGACTCAGGTGGATATATGTGGTTTAGGAAAGAAACACACATGCAATGACTATAATGGTGGTTTGGGAAAATAAGACACATGCAATGACTCTGGTGGTGGTTTAGGAAAAGAACACACATGAAATGACTCTGGTGGATCTATGTGGTTTAGGAAAAGAACACACATTCAATGACTCTGGTGGTTGTTTAGGAAAGCAAGACACATATAATGACTCTGGATGTGGTTTAGGAAAGGAACACACATGCAATGACTCTACTAGATCCATGTGGTTTAGGAAAAGAACACATATGCAATGACTCTAGTAGATCACTGTGGTTTAGGAAAGGAACACACATGCAATGACTCTGGTGGATCCATGCGGTTTAGGAAAAGAACACACATGCAATGGCTCTGGTGGTGGATTAGGAAAAAAGACACATGCAATGACACTAGTAGATCCATGTAGTTTAGGAAGAGAACACACATGCAGTGACTCTAGTTGTGGTTTCAAAAAAGAACACACATGCAATGACACTGGTGGATCCATGTGGTTTAGGAAAAGAACACAGATGCAATGACTCTGGTGGTGGTTTAGGAAAGGAAGACATATGCAATGACTCTAGTGGATCCATGTGGTTTAGGAAATGAACGCATATGCAATGACTCTAGTGGATCAATGTGGATCCATGTGGTTTAGGAAAGGAACACACCTGCAATGACTCTGGTGGATCCATGTGGTTTAGGAAAGGAACACACATGCCATGACTCTAGTGGATCCATGTGGTTTAGGAAAGGAATACACATGCAATGACTCTGGTGGATCCATGTGGTTTAGGAAAGGAACACACATGCAATGTGTCTGGTGGATCCATATGGTTTAGGAAAATAACATACATACAATGACTCAGTGGTGATTTAGGAAAAGAAGACACATGCAATGACTCTGGTGGTGGTTTATGAAAAGAACACACATGAAATGACTCTGGTGGATCCATGTGGTTTTGATAAAGAACACACCTGCAATGAGTCGGGTGGTGTTTAAGAAAGGAAGACACATGCAATGACAATGGTGGATCCATGTAGTTCAGGAAAAGAACACACATGGAATGACTCTAGTGGTGGTTTAGGAAAATAACACACATGAATGACTCTGGATGTGGTTTAGGAAAGGAACACCCATGCAGTGACTCTGGTGGATCCATGTGGTTTAGGAAAGGAACACACATGCAATGAATCTGGTAGATCCATGTGGTTTAGGAAAGGAACCCACATGCAATGACTCTGGTGGATCCATGTGGTTTAGGAAAGGAACACACATGCAATGACTATGGTGGATCCAAATGGTTTAGGAAAGCAACACACATGCAATGACTCTAGTGGTGGTTTGGGAAAAGAATACACATGCAATGACTCTGGTGGTGGTTTAGGAAAAGAACACCCATGAAATTACTCTGGTGGATCCATGTGGTTTAGGAAAAGAACACACATGCAATGACTCTAATGGTGGTTTAGGAAAGGAAGACACATGCAATGACTCTGGATGTGGTTTATGAAAGGAACACACCTGCAATGACTCTAGTGTATCCATGTGGTTTAGGAAAAGAACACATATGCAATGACTCTGGTGGATCAATGTGGTTTAGGAAAGGAACACACATGCAATGACACTGATGGATCCATCTGTTTTAGGAAAAGAACACACATGCAATGACACTGGTGGATCCATGTGGTTTAGGGATAGAATACACATGCAATGACTCTAGTGGATCCATGTGGTTTAGGAAAAGAACACACATGCAATGACTCTAGTGGTGGTTTAGGAAAAGAACATACATGCAATGACACTAGTGGATCCATGTGGTTTAGGAAAATAACACACATGCAATGTCTCTGGTGATGCTTTAGGAAAGGAAGACACATGCAATGACTCTGGATGTGGTTTAGGAAAGGAACACACATGCAATAACTCTACTAGATCCATGTGGTTTAGGAAAAGAACACATATGCAATGACTCTGGGGGATCAATGTGGTTTAGGAAAGGAGCACACATGCAACGACGCTGGTGGATCCATGTGGTTTAGGAAAAGAACACACATGCAATGACTCTAGTGGTGGAATAGGAAAAAGGCCACATGCAATGACACTAGTAGATCCATGTGGTTAAGGAAGATAACACACATGCAATGACTCTGGTGGATGCATGTGGTTAGGAAAAGAACACACATGCAATGACACAGGTGGATCCATGTGGTTTAGGAAAAGAACACACATGCAATGACTCTAGTGGATCCATGTGGTTTAGGAAATGAACACATATGCAATGAATCTAGTGGATGAATGTGGATCCATGTGGTTTAGGAAAATAACACACATGCAATGACTCTGGTGGATCCATGTGGTTTAGGAAAGGAACACACATGCAATGACTCTGGTGGATCCATGTGGTTTAGGTAAGGAATACACATGCAATTACTATGGTGGATCCATGTGGTTTTGGAAAGGAACACACATGCAATGACTCTGGTGGATCCATGTGGTTTAGGAAAACAACACACATCCAATGACTCTAGTGGTGATTTAGGAAAAGAAGACAGATGCAATGACTCTGGTGGTGGTTTAGTAAAAGAACACATATGAAATGACTCTGGTGGATCCATGTGGTTTCGGAAAAGAACACACATGCAATGACTCAGGTGGTGTTTAAGAAAGTAAGACACATGCAATGACACTGGTGGATCCATGTAGTTTAGGAAAAGTACACACATGTAATGACTCTAGTGGTGGTTTAGGAAAAGAACACACATGCAATGACACGGGTGCGTCCATGTGGCTTAGGTAAAGAACACACATGCAATGACTCTTGTGGGGGTTTAGGAAAGGAAGACACATGCAATGACTCTGGTGGATCTATGTGGTTTAGGAAAAGGACACACATGCAATGACTCTGGATGTGGTTTAGGAAAGGAACACACATGCAATGACTCTGATGGATCCATGTCGTTTAGGAAAAGAACACACATGCCATGACTCTGGTGGATCCATGTGGTTTCGGGAAGGAACACACATGCAATAACACTGGTGGATCCATGTGGTTTAGGAAAGGAACACACATGGAATGACTCTGGAGGATTCATGTGGTTTAGTAAAAGAACATACATGCAATGACTCTGGCGGATCCATGTGGTTTAGGAAAACAAGACACTTGCAATGACTCTTGTGGTGGTTTAGTAAAAGAACACACATGAAATGACTCAGGTGGATGCATGTGGTTTAGGAAAAGAACACACATGCAATGACTTTGGTGGTGGTTTAGGAAAGGAAGACACATGCAATGACTCTGGATGTGGTTTAGGAAAGGAACACACATGTAATGACTCTAGTGGATCCATGTGGTTTAGGAATATAACACATATGGAATGACTCTGGTGGATCAATGTGGTTAGGAAAGGAACACACATGCAATGACTCTGGTAGATCCATGTGGTTTAGGAAAGGAACACACATGCAATGACTCTGGTGGATCCATGTGGTTTAGGAAAACAACACACATCCAATGACTCTAGTGGTGATTTAGGAAAAGAAGACACATGCAATGACTCTGGTGGTGGTTTAGGAAAAGAACACACATGAAATGACTCTGGTGGATCCATGTGGTTTCGGAAAAGAACACACATGCAATGACTCAGGTGGTGTTTAAGAAAGGAAGACACATGCAATGACACTGGTGGATCCATGTAGTTTAGGAAAAGTACACACATGTAATGACTCTAGTGGTAGTTTAGGAAAAGAACACACATGCAATGACACGGGTGGGTCCATGTGGTTTAGGTAAAGAACGCACATGTAATGACTCTTGTGGGGGTTTAGGAAAGGAAGACACATGCAATGACTCTGGTGGATCTATGTGGTTTAGGAAAAGGACACACATGCAATGACTCTGGATGTGGTTTAGGAAAGGAACACACATGCAATGACTCTGATGGATCCATGTCGTTTAGGAAAAGAACACACATGCCATGAATCTGTTGGATCCATGTGGTTTCGGAAAGGAACACACATGCAATAACACTGGTGGATCCATGTGGTTTAGGAAAGGAACACACATGGAATGACTCTGGAGGATCCATGTGGTTTAGTAAAAGAACATACATGCAATGACTCTGGCGGATCCATGTGGTTTAGGAAAAGAAGACACTTGCAATGACTCTTGTGGTGGTTTAGTAAAAGAACACACATGAAATGACTCAGGTGGATGCATGTGGTTTAGGAAAAGAACACACATGCAATGACTTTGGTGGTTGGTTAGGAAAGGAAGACACATGCAATGACTCTGGATGTGGTTTAGGAAAGGAACACACATGTAATGACTCTAGTGGATCCATGTGGTTTAGGAATATAACACATATGGAATGACTCTGGTGGATCAATGTGGTTAGGAAAGGAACACACATGCAATGACTCTGGTGGATCCATGTGGTTTAGGAAAAGAACACACATGCAATGATTCTGGTGGATCCATGTGGTTTAGGAAAACAACACACATCCAATGACTCTAGTGGTGATTTAGGAAAAGAAGACACATGCAATTACTCTGGTGGTGGTTTAGGAAAAGAACACACATGAAATGACTCTGGTGGATCCATGTGGTTTCGGAAAAGAACGCACATGCAATGACTCGGGTGGTGTTTAAGAAAGGAAGACACATGCAATGACACTAGTGGATCCATGTAGTTTAGGAAAAGTACACACATGTAATGACTCTAGTGGTGGTTTAGGAAAAGAACACACATGCAATGACACAGGTGGGTCCATGTGGTTTAGGTAAAGAACGCACATGCAATGAATCTTGTGGGGGTTTAGGAAAGGAAGACACATGCAATGACTCTGGTGGATCTATGTGGCTTAGGAAAAGGACACACATGCAATGACTCTGGATGTGGTTTAAGAAAGGAACACACATGCAATGACTCTGATGGATCCATGTCGTTTAGGAAAAGAACACACATGCCATGACTCTGGTGGATCCATGTGGTTTCGGAAAGGAACACACATGCAATAACACTGGTGGATCCATGTTGTTTAGGAAAGGAACACACATGGAATGACTCTGGAGGATCCATGTGGTTTAGTAAAAGAACATACATGCAATGACTCTGGCGGATCCATGTGGTTTAGGAAAAGAAGACACTTGCAATGACTCTTGTGGTGGTTTAGTAAAAGAATACACATGAAATGACTCAGGTGGATGCATGTGGTTTAGGAAAAGAACACACATGCAATGACTTTGGTGGTGGTTTAGGAAAGGAAGACACATGCAATGACTCTGGATGTGGTTTAGGAAAGGAACACACATGTAATGACTCTAGTGGATCCATGTGGTTTAGGAATATAACACATATGGAATGACTCTGGTGGATCAATGTGGTTAGGAAAGGAACACACATGCAATGACTCTGGTGGATCCATGTGGTTTAGGAAAAGAACACACATGCAATGATTCTGGTGGTGGTTTAGAAAAGGAAGACAAATACAATCACACTGGTGGATCCACGTGGTTTAGGAAGATAATACACATGCAATGACTCTAGTGGTGGTTTAGGAAAAGAACACACATGCAATGACACTGGTGGATCCATGTGGTTTAGGTAAAGAACACACATGTAATGACTCTGGTGCTGGTTTAGGAAAGGAAGACACATGGAATGACTCTGGATGTGCTTTAGGAAGGAACACACATTCAATTCCTCTAGTGGATCCATGTGGTTTAGGAAAATAACACTTATGCAATGACTCTGGTGTATCAATGTGGTTTAGGAAAGGAACACACATGGAATGACTCTGGTGGATCCATGTGGTTTAGGAAAAGAACACACGTTCAATTACTCTGGTGGTGGTTTAGGGAAGGAAGACACATGTTATGACATTGGTGGACCCATGTGGTTTAGGAAGAGAACACACAGGCAATGACACTAGTGGATCCATGTGGCTTAGGAAAAGAACACAGATGCAATGACACTGGTCGATCCATGTGGTTTAGGAAAGGAAAACACATGCAATGACTCTTGTGGATCCATGTGGTATACGAAAAGAACACACATGCAATGACACTGATGGATCCATGTTGGTTAGGAAAGGAACACACATGGAAAGACACTGGTGGATCCATGTGGTTTAGGAAAATAATACACATGCAATGACTTTGGTGGATCCATGTGGTCTAGGAAAAGAACACACATGCAATGAGTCTAGTGGTGGTTTAGGACAATAACACACATGCAATGACACTGGTGGATCCATGTGGTTTAGGAAAAGAACACACATGAAATGACTATGGTGATGGTTTAGGAAAGGAAGACACATGGAATGACTCCAGATGTGGTTTAGGAAAGGAACACACATGCAATGACTCTACTGTATCCATGTGGTTTAGGAAAAGAACACATATGCAATGACTCTGGTGGATCAATGTGGTTTAGGAAAGGAACACACATGCAATGACTCTAGTGGATCCATGTGGTTTAGGAAAAGAACACACATGTATTGACTCTGGTGGTGGATTAGGAAAAAGACAAATGCAATGACATTGTTATATCCATGTGGTTTAGGAAGATAACACACATGCAATGACTCTAGTGGTGGTTTAGGGAAAGAACACACATGCAATGACACTGGTGGATCCATGGTGGTTTAGGAAAGGAACACACATGCAATGACTACGGTGGTGGTTTAGGAAAGGAAGACACATGTAATGACTCTAGTGGATCCATGTGGTTAGAAAATGAACACATATGTAGTGACTCTGGTGGATCAATGTGGATCCCTGCGGTTTACGAAAGGAACAAACATGTAAAGACTCTGGTGGATCCATGTGGTTTAGGAAAGGAACACACATGCAATGACTCTGGTGGATCCATGTGGTTTAGGAAAGGAACACACATGCAATGACTCTGGTGGATCCATGTGGTTTAGGAAAAGAACACACATGCAATGACTCTGGTGGATCCATGTGGTTTAGGAAAAGAACACACATGCAATGACTCTTGTGGTGGTTTAGGAAAAGAAGACACATGCAATGACTCTCGTGGTGGTTTAGGAAAAGAACACACACGAAATGACTCCGGTGGATCCATGTGGTGTCGGAAAAGAACACACATGCAATGACTCGGGTGGTGTTTAGGAAAGGAAGACACATGCAATGACACTGGTGGATCCATGTGGTTCAGGAAAAGTAAAAAATGCAATGACTCTAGTGGTGGTTTAGGAAAAGAACACACATGCAATAACACTGGTGGATCCATGTGGTTTAGGTAAATAACGCACATGCAAAGACTCTGGTGGTGGTTTAGGAAAGGAAGACACATGCAATGACTCTAGATATGGTTTAGGAAAGAAACACGCATGAAATCACTCTGGTGAATCCATGTGGTTTAGGAAAAGAACACACATGCAATGACTCTAGATGTGGTTTAGGAAAGGAACGCACATGTAATGACTCTGGTGGATCCATGTAGTTTAGGAAAGGAACACACATGCAATGACTCTGGTGGATCCATGTAGTTTAGGAAAGGAACACACATGCAATGACTCTGGTGGATATATGTGGTTTAGGAAATCAACACACATGCAATGACTCTAGTGGTGGTTTGGGAAAAGAAGACACTTGCAATGACTCTGGTGGTGGTTTAGTAAAATAACACACATGAAATGACTCAGGTGGATCCATGTCGTTTAGGAAAAGAACACACATGCAATGACTTTGGTGGTGGTTTAGGAAAGGAAGACACATGCAATGACTCTGGATGTGGTTTAGGAAAGGAACACACATGCAATGACTCTAGTGGATCCATGTGGTTTAGGAAAAGAATACATATGCAATGACTCTGGTGGATCAATGTGGTTTAGGAAAGGAACACACATGCAATGACACTGATGGATCCATATGTTTTAGGAAAGGAATGATACGTTGGAAACGTATCTATAATTTTTGATGTTCCATGCTTGTTTTATATCTAATTTCTTATGTTTTTCCATACTTTGGAGTATTTTTATACACTTCCTTGGACTAACCTATTAACAAGATGCCACAGTGCTAGCTGCCTGTTTTTTGCTATTTTTGGTTCCAAGAAAGCCAGAAAATGAATATTCTCGGAATTGGACGGGACAAAAGCCAAAGTCAATATTTCACCAAGGGGAACACGGAGCCAGAAGATGAGACGGGGAGGGGCCAGAGGCCAGCCACACCACCAGGCCGTGTGGCCAGGCCTGGCCCACGCTAGGGGGTGGTGTGGCTACCTAGGGCACCCCCTCGGCCTCCCCTTTCCCCTATAAGAAGCCTCCGATATAGAAACCCTAAGGACCCGATCAAAATTCCACGAAACAGTCAGTAGCCGCCGTCATCTCCATCCCTAGATCAGGAGGGTTCTGAAGCTCTTCCGGACACCCTGCCGGAGGGGAGATTTCACCCTGGAGGCCTTCTTCATCACCATGCCTGCCTCCGGTGTGATGCGTAAGTAGTTCATCCCTAGACTATCGGTCCATGTAGTAGCTATATGGTTGGTTCTTCTCCTTTGTGCTACCATGTTTAGATCTTGTGAGCTCTGTTCATGATCAAGATCATCTATTTGTAATCTTACATGTTGTGTTTACGGGGATCCGATGGATATTGAGATGCTATTTCAGATTGATTATTGATTCTATCATGTGTTTATTATTTGTGATATTGCATGCTCTCCGTTGTTAGTAGATATCTTGGCCGAGTAGATGCTAGCAACTCCAAGAGGGAGTATTTATGCTCGATAGTGGGTTCATGCCTCTAGGAATCTGGGGAAGTGATAGAAATCTCTAAGGTACTAGATGTGTTGTTGCTACTAGGGAGAAAACAGAAATCCTTTGTTCATAGAACAATCGTATTGTTTACTTTACACACAATGATTGATCCAATTATTTGTTGCTTGCAACTTAATACTGGAGGGGGTTCGGATGATAACCTGAAGGTGGATTATTAGTCATAGATGCAGTTGGATTACGGTCTATGTATAATGTTGTAATGCCCAATCAAATCTCATAGGATTCAAGATGATTAGTATATGCATGTATGCTTTCTCGATGTTTGTCAATTGCCTCGCTGTAATTTGTTCACCCAACATGTCATCTATCATAAGGTGAATCACCACTAGTGAACTATGGACCCTGGTCCTTTATTTTACCATCAATCTACAATCTACTATTTACTATTTTCTGTTTACTTCCTGCAAGCAATTACTATCTTCCACACAATACGTTTAATCCTTTGTTTCTAGCAAAACTGGTTAGATTGACAACCTCACTGTAAGTTGGGGGCAAAGTTCTGTGATTGTGTTGTGCAGGATTCCAAGCTGGAAACAACACGTTGGAGGTGTTTCCTTGCTCCTACTGGTTCAATAACCTTCGTTTCATAACTGAGGGAAAACTTGTTGCTATACTCATCATACCTTCCTCTTGGGGTTCCCCAACGAGCTCAACATCTTGAGTAAGCAAGACTTTTTCTGGCGCCGTTGCCGGGAGTCAAGGACATATTCACAAGGGGAGTCCCTCATAACCAATCTCTTTACGTTGTTTTATTTGTTTTGCTTAGTTTATTTCTGCCTCGTTTCCTTGTTTCTTTATCAAAAACACACAAAAATAGTTGTACTAGTTTGCTTTCTTTATCAAAAAGATAATTTTTTTGTTTCCTTGTTCTTAGCTCACCATGTTGATCCCCAAGTTCACCCTAAAAGACCTTGCAATAGGTAGTGGCTCTATAATTGGAAAAGCTAATATTGAAGAATTCTTTAATCATGTTAGTAAGCATGAGGATATTAAGGATAGATCCGTTGAAGAACTTGCTCCAAATTATGAAATTCCTGCAACCTCTTTAGTTCACATGTTGGAAGCTAGGGTTGTTACTCTTAACCCCATAATGCAAGTAATGTTTCTTAAACTATGATTTTATTCTGGAAATTGAGGCCCCTAAAAAGAGAGATTTTATTCTGGAAACCTTGCTTAAAGAATTCTATGATGTTGCTAAGGAAGATAGAAAATTCTTTGGTCATTTTAATATGCTAGGCTCATGTGTAGATGTTATTGGTACACGAGAAAATATGGACAAAACCGAACCTAATGGGGAGGAAATTAAGATACCAATACCTTTTAAACTTGTAGGAATGCATGAAGCCTTAGAAAAGAATTTTGATTGGATTATTCCTGAAAACCCGTTTGATGAAAGTAGTGAACCCAAGAGCATTGAGAGAGGATCCTCTAGAACTTATTTGGATGAGATACCTTGCCTTTTTGAAGATATTTCTGGTATTAATCTTAATGCTTCTTCATTTGAGAATACTTGATTCTTTTCTTGCTTCTTATGCCTAACTTAAAGGCGTTAAAGAAAAGTACTTATTGGGAGATAACCCAAAAGTTTTAGTTGAGTCTTGGAAGTTATATCTTCAGTAATAACCTCTCCTTATCATTTTTGTGTGGTTTTTGTGCCAAGAGTAACCTCTAATGAGAGAGAAGTAATGCTTGGGAAAGTTGCTGTCCCGAAACAGATTTTTGTGCTTCGCTGTAAAAATTCGTGAAAATATCTGTACGTCGGTTTGAGCTTTAATTGTTTGTGCTTCTTCCCCAGGTTGTTATCCAACTTTCGTTAGTTCAACACATTTCGATTTGAGCAACAGAAGGTCTTCGAAAAAATCGGTTTTCACCTGCTGGTCTGTTTTGACAGATTTCTGCCATTATTTGCATTTGCTTCTTGTTGATTCCTTTTTGGGTTCCTTTTGGGAAATTGAGATTTTTGAAGGAAGTGCTACAGTAGCTTGTGTTTTAATGGAAGGTTTACTTGTGTTGGAACTGAACCAAAAGACTTATTATCTTGAGTGCACTAATGTTGCTAAAGATTGTGTGAAGTTTTGTATGAAGGAGAAATTTCAGGTGTAGGGAAAGAATGATGTAATGAGATGAAGAATGGACTAAAGCTCAATCTTGGGGATGCCACCCCGTGTCACCCCAGTAAATATCCAAGAAGTATAAGCGTCAAAGCTTGGGGATGCCCAAGGCATCCCCTTCTTCATCAATAAAAATCTCAGGTTCATCCAAACACTTCATTTTTATGGTTTCATGCACAATTGCGTTGTTCTTGGTGTGTCTTAGTTTTTAGTTTTCGTTTGCTTAGTTTGCTTTAATAAATTGGTTGGACCCCCTCATTCATACATTAGTTTTCAAATAAGATTGGTTTGGATTGAAAAAGAGTAGGAAAGTTCATGCTTAAGTGGTAAAAAGGAGCTTGTTTTTGGCTGTGGCCTATGCTTTGTCATGTCATGCTTGATATTGTTTTGGCTTTATGCTTAGTGATTTTTGTTGTAGCATGTCATGTTATAAACAATTGAGATTGATCAATGTGCCTTGAAAGAATCATGCATTGTTTTAGCATACTAAAGCATAGTATTGTGGTATTCTCCTTTGATGCTTTATTTGGGTTGACTTGGCGCATGCTCACACCATGTAAGACTATCCCAAGTCACCATAGCCTCTATGATCATTTAGTTTTCGACTTGTAATATCACTTTATGCTTTAATTAATGATGTTTTGTCGCTTTGCATGATTATGGCCATTATTGCTCTCTTAGTTGGTCGCTCCCAGTCTTTTCGTAGCCTCCATAACCAAGTATGAGTTCCACTCATGCATCCAACTCCAAATAAAACCAAGTTATTAAAAAGAGTCCAACATACATACCTATTAGCATTTGCTATTCCAAGTATATTCATGTTTTTATCTACCTTCCGAATTAAACTGGTTATGAGAAAACTAGTGATTAAAGCTCTCACGAACTTGAGGGCACACTTTACTTTTCTTGCCCTTAATAAACTTGAACCATTGTGTCATCTATGTTGTATATGCTTACACTTATACATTGGGAATTAGAAGAACCATGCTGTCATGGGGAACACTTTCAACATTGCACTTGTACATTGTACCCAGTTGATATCATGCTCTTTTGTTTATGGATGTCGTCGGTGTGAAATGAAAGGGGAGCTTGTAAGTCCATGGAGTTATGTATGTGTGTTAGAGAAAAACGCCTGGGCCGCTGGTCTAATCCATGCCTAATCATGGTGGAAACCTGCAGCATAACCATAATGAGGAATCTATGAAGCATTCTTCTTATAAAAAAGAGATAAAGATTGAGAAAAAGAAAAAAAGAGATGAGAAAAGAGGAATGAGAGAAAAAAGCACCATTTTCCCATGGTAAATAAGAAGATTGCTGAGATGCTTATTATCTGCCTGCCTTGTCATTTTGATATGGGGATTCTTCCATATCATTGGGAAGGGGTACCCCGTTGGCGGTTCTCTATGATACACTTGTACTTACTATGACAAGAACTTACCGGTAACTAAACTTGAGTAGCATGAGGAGCGGCCCTCGTATTGAAGGGACATGAGATTGCCAACTTATACTTTGTCAAGCATATACTCCATAGTTTGTTCACTTTAACCTTAATCACTTCATGATGCTTATGATAGGGGTAATGAGAGCTGAAAGCTCATAAGTACCATAATTTTTGGAAGCTCTTTATGAGACTTGAATCCCTGCTTCCTTCTATGAAGGCCTTTCTTTTACTTTAATGTGGAGTGTTCATCTTCTATCTTTATGCACCTATTGAGAGAGCATAGTGGCCATTCTTAGTTTAATGTGCATTGTCCCAAGACTTGTTGATTGAGGCATAACTTTGATATTGCTTGTTCTTAAACTATTTGTATCTAGGCACCCTTATGAACTCTGAAGGTGTCCTATGCATTTATGTTTTGCTACACTATGAGGGACAAGATGAATACCATTCTCATTATGCTTTCTATATGTGAAACAAACAAACGTCTTGCAAAGCATTGTTATTCATGAATCTTTTGTTTGTGCCTTTTCATGCTACAACATAGTTGCTATGTCTTATTGTTAGAACTATATCTTTCATGCTATGTTAAAGTACTATGATCCCAGCTATCAATGTTTTACAAATACCTTGATCAAGTTTTTGATGGTGCATGTCACCTCAAAAATTATTCTTTCTTTTTATCACTTACCTACTCGAGGACGAGCAGGAGTTAAGCTTGGGGATGTTGATACATTGCAAACGTATCTATAATTTTTGATGTTCCATGCTTGTTTTATATCTACTTTCTTATGTTTTGACCACACTTTGGAGTATGTTTATACACTATCTTGGACTAACCTATTAACAAGATGCCACAGTGCCAGCTGCCTGTTTTTTGTTGTTTTTGATTCCAGGAAAGCTAGAAAATGAATATTCTCAGAATTGGACAGGACAAAATCCAAAGTCAATATTTCACCGAGGGGAACACGGAGCCAGAAGACGAGACGGAGAGGGGCCAGAGGCCAGCCACACCACCTGGCCGCACACCTAGGCCTGGCTTGCACCAGGGGGTGGTGTGGCCGCCTAGGGCACCCCCTCGGCCTCCCCTTTCGCCTATAAGAAGCCTCCGATACAGAAACCCTAAGGACCCAATCAAAATTCCATGAAAGAGTCTATAGCCGCCATCATCTCCATCCCTAGATCGGGAGGGTTCTGAAGCTCTTCTTGGCACCCTGCCGGAGGGGAGAATTCACCCTAGAGGCCTTCTTCATCACCATGCCTGCCTCCGGTGTGATGCGTGAGTAGTTCATCCCTGAACTACGGGTCCATGTAGTAGCTAGATGGTTGGTTCTTCTCCTTTGTGCTACCATTTTTAGATCTTGTGAGCTCAGTTCATGATCAAGATCATCTATTTGTAATCTTACATGTTGTGTTTGCGGTGATCCGATGGATATTGAGATGCTATTTCAGATTGATTATTGATTCTATCATGTGTTTATTATTTGTGATCTTGCATGCTCTCCGTTGTTACTAGATATCTTGGCCGAGTAGATGCTAGCAACTCCAAGAGGGAGTATTTATGCTCGATAGTGGGTTCATGCCTCTTGGAATCTGGGGAAGTGATAGAAATCTCTAAGGTACTAGATGTGTTGTTGCTACTAGGGAGAAAACAGAAATCCTTTGTTCATAGAACAATCGTATTGTTTACTTTACACACAATGCTTGATCCAATTATCTGTTTCTTGCAACTTAATACTAGAGGGCGTTCGGATGATAACCTGAAGGTGGATTATTAGTCATAGATGCAGTTGGACTATGGTCTATGTATAATGTTGTAATGCCCAATCAAATCTCATAGGAGTCAAGATGATTAGTATATGCATGTATGCTTTCTCGATGTTTGTCAATTGCCTCGCTGTAATTTGTTCACCCAACATGTCATCTATCATAAGGAGAATCACCACTAGTGAACTATGGACCCTGGTCCTTTATTTTACCATCAATCTACAATCTACTATTTACTATTTTCTGTTTACTTTCTGCAAGCAATTACTATCTTCCACACAATACGTTTAATCCTTTGTTTCCAGCAAAATTGGTGAGATTGACAACTTCACTGTAAGTTGGGGGAAAAGTTCTGTGATTGTGTTGTGCAGGATTCCAAGCTGGAAACAACACGTTGGAGGTGTTTCCTTGCTCCTACTGGTTCAATAACCTTGGTTTCATAACTGAGGGAAAACTTGTTGCTATACTCATCATACCTTCCTCTTGGGGTTCCCCAATGAGCTCAACATCTTGAGTAAGCAAGACTTTTTCTGGCGCCGTTGCCGGGGAGTCAAGGACATATTCACAAGGGGAGTCCCTCATAACCAATCTATTTACGTTGTTTTATTTGTTTTTCTTAGTTTATTTCTGCCTCGTTTCCTTGTTTCTTTATCAAAAACACACAAAAAATAGTTGTACTAGTTTGCTTTCTTTATCAAAAAGATAATTTTTTTGTTTCCTTATTCTTAGCTCACCATGTTGATCCCCAAGTTCACCCTAAAAGACCTTGCAATAGGTAGTGGCTCTATAATTGGAAAAGCTAATATTGAAGAATTCTTTAATCATGTTAGTAAGCATGAGGATATTAAGGATAGATCCGTTGAAGAACTTGCTCCAAATTATGAAATTGCTGCAGCCTCTTTAGTTCACATGTTGGAAGCTAGGGTTGTTACTCTTAACCCCATAATGCAAGTAATGTTTCTTAAACTATGATTTTATTCTAGAAATTGAGGCCCCTAAAAAGAGAGATTTTATTCTGGAAACCTTGCTTAAAGAATTCTATGATGTTGCTAAGGAAGATAGAAAATTCTTTGGTCATTTTAATATGCTAGGCTCATGTGTAGATGTTATTGGTACACGAGAAAATATGGACAAAACCGAACCTAATGGGGAGGAAATTAAGATACCAATACCTTTTAAACTTGTAGGAATGCATGAAGCCTTAGAAAAGAATTTTGATTGGATTATTCCTGAAAACCCGTTTGATGAAAGTAGTGAACCCAAGAGCATTGAGAGAGGATCCTCTAGAACTTATTTGGATGAGATACCTTGCCTTTTTGAAGATATTTCTGGTATTAATCTTAATGCTTCTTCATTTGAGAATACTTGATTCTTTTCTTGCTTCTTATGCCTAACTTAAAGGCGTTAAAGAAAAGTACTTATTGGGAGATAACCCAAAAGTTTTAGTTGAGTCTTGGAAGTTATTTATTCTGTAATAACCTCTCCTTATCATTTTTGTGTGGTTTTTGTGCCAAGAGTAACCTCTAATGAGAGAGAAGTAATGCTTGGAAAAGTTGATGTCCTGAAACAAATTTTTGTGCTTCGCTGTAAAAATTCGTGAAAATCTCTGTACGTCGGTTTGAGCTTTAATTGTTTGTGCTTCTACCCCAGGTTGTTATCCAACTTTCATTAGTTCAACACATTTCGATTTGAGCAACAGAAGGTCTTCGAAAAAATCGGTTTTCACCTGCTGGTCTGTTTTGACAGATTTCTGCCATTATTTGCATTTGCTTCTTGTTGATTCCTTTTTGGGTTCCTTTTGGGAAATTGAGATTTTTGAAGGAAGTGCTACAGTAGCTTGTGTTTTAATGGAAGGTTTACTTGTGTTGGAACTGAACCAAAAGACTTATTATCTTGAGTGCACTAATGTTGCTAAAGATTGTGTGAAGTTTTGTATGAAGGAGAAATTCCAGGTGTAGGGAAAGAATGATGTAATGAGATGAAGAATGGACTAAAGCTTAAGCTTGGGGATGCCACCCCGTGTCACCCCAGTAAATATCCAATAAGTATAAGCGTCAAAGCTTGGGGATGCCCAAGGCATCCCCTTCTTCATCAATAAAAATCTCAGGTTCATCCAAACACTTCATTTTTATTGTTTCATGCACAATTGCGTTGTTCTTGGTGTGTCTTCGTTTTTAGTTTTCGTTTGCTTAGTTTGCTTGAATAAATTGGTTGGACCCCCTCATTCATACATTAGTTTTCAAATAAGATTGGTTTGGATTGAAAAAGAGTAGGAAAGTTCATGCTTAAGTGGTAAAAAGGAGCTTGTTTTTGTCTGTGGCCTATGCTTTGTCATGTCATGCTTGATATTGTTTTGGCTTTATGCTTAGTGATTTTTGCTGTAGCATGTCATGTTATAAACAATTGAGATTGCTCAATGTGCCTTGAAAGAATCATGCATTGTTTTAGCATATTAAAGCATAGTATTGTGGTATTCTCCTTTGATGCTTTATTTGGGTTGACTTGGCGCATGCTCACACCATGTAAGACTATCCCAAGTCACCATAGACTCTATGATCATTTAGTTTTCGACTTGTAATATCACTTTATGCTTTAATTAATGATGTTTTGTCGCTTTGCATGATTATGGCCATTATTGCTCTCTTAGTTGGTCGCTCCCAGTCTTTTGGTAGCCTCCATAACCAAGTATGAGTTCCACTCATGCATCCAACTCCAAATAAAACCAAGTTATTAAAAAGAGTCCAACATACATATCTATTAGCATTTGCTATTCCAAGTATATTCATGTTTTTATCTACCTTCCGAATTAAACTGGTTATGAGAAAATTAGTGATTAAAGCTCTCACGAACTTGAGGTCACACTTTACTTTTCTTGCCCTTAATAAACTTGAACCATTGTGTCATCTATGTTGTATATGCTTACACTTATACATTGGGAATTAGAAGAACCATGATGTCATGGGGAACACTTTCAACATTACACTTGTACATTGTACCCAGTTGATATTATGCTCTTTTGTTTATGGATGTCGTCAGTGTGAAATGAAAGGGGAGCTTGAAATCCATGGAGTTATGTATGTGTGTTAGAGAAACGCCTAGGCCGCTGGTCTAATCCATGCCTAATCATGGTGGAAACCTGCAGCATAACCATAATGAGGAATCTATGAAGCATTCTTCTTATAAAAAAAGAGATAGAGATTGAGAAAAAGAGAAAAAGAAAAAAAGAGATGAGAAAAGAGGAATGAGAGAAAAAAGCACCATTTTCCCATGGTAAATAAGAAGATTGCTCAGATGCTTATTATCTGCTTGCCTTGTCATTTTGATATGGGGATTCTTCCGTATCATTGGGCAAGGGGTACCCCGTTGGCGGTTCTCTATGATACACTTGTACTTACTATGACAAGAACTTACCGGTAACTAAACTTGAGTAGCATGAGGAGCGGCCCTCGTATTCAAGGGACATGAGATTGCCAACTTATACTTTGTTAAGCATATACTCCATAGTTTGTTCACTTTAACCTTAATCACTTCATGATGCTTATGATAGGGGTAATGAGAGATGAAAGCTCATAAGTACCATAATTTTTGGAAGCTCTTTATGAGACTTGAATCCCTGCTTCCTTCTATGAAGGCCTTTCTTTTACTTTTATGTGGAGTCTTCATCAACTATCTTTATGCACCTATTGAGAGAGCATAGTGGCCATTCTTAGTTTAATGTGCATTGTCCCAAGACTTGTTGATTGAGGCATACCTTTGATATTGCTTGTTCTTAAACTATTTGTATCTAGGCACCCTTATGAACTCTGAAGGTGTCCTATGCATTTATGTTTTGCTACACTATGAGGGACAAGATGAATACCATTCTCATTATGCTTTCTATATGTGAAACAAACAAACGTCTTGCAAAGCATTGTTATTCATGAATCTTTTGTTTGTGCCTTTTCATGCTAGAACATAGTTGCTATGTCTTATTGTTAGAACTATATCTTTCATGCTATGTTAAAGTACTATGATCCCAGCTATCAATGTTTTACAAATACCTTGATCAAGTTTTTGATGGTGCATGTCACCTCAAAAATTATTCTTTCTTTTTATCACTTACCTACTCGAGGACGAGCAGGAGTTAAGCTTGGGGATGTTGATACATTGCAAACGTATCTATAATTTTTGATGTTCCATGCTTGTTTTATATCTACTTTCTTATGTTTTGTCCACACTTTGGAGTATTTTTATACACTATCTTGGACTAACCTATTAACAAGATCCCATAGTGCTAGCTGCCTGTTTTCTGTTGTTTTTGAATCCAGGAAAGCTAGAAAATGAATATTCTCAGAATTGGACGGGACAAAATCCAAAGTCAATATTTCACCGAGGGGAACACAGAGCCAGAAGACGAGACGGAGAGGGGCCAGAGGCCAGCCACACCACCTGGCCGCACAGCCAGGCCTGGCTCGCACCAAGGGGTGGTGTGGCCGCCTAGGGCACCCCCTCGGCCTCCCCTTTCGCCTATAAGATGCCTCCGATACAGAAACCCTAAGGACCCGATCAAAATGCCATGAAAGAGTCTGTAGCCACCATCATCTCCATCCCTAGATCGGGAGGGTTCTGAAGCTCTTCCTGGCACCCTGCCGGAGGGGAGAATTCACCCTAGAGGACTTCTTCATCACGATGCCTGCCTCCGGTGTGATGCGTGAGTAGTTCATCCCTGAACTACGGGTCCATGTAGTAGCTAGATGGTTGGTTCTTCTCCTTTGTGCTACCATTTTTAGATCTTGTGAGCTCAGTTCATGATCAAGATCATCTATTTGTAATCTTACATGTTGTGTTTGCGGTGATCCGATGGATATTGAGATGCTATTTCAGAATGATTATTGATTCTATCATGTGTTTATTATTTGTGATCTTGCATGCTCTCCGTTGTTAGTAGATATCTTGGCCGAGTAGATGCTAGCAAATCCAAGAGGGAGTATTTATGCTCGATAGTGGGTTCATGCCTCTAGGAATCTGGGGAAGTGATAGAAATCTCTAAGGTACTAGATGTGTTGTTGCTAGTAGGGAGAAAACAGTAATCCTTTGTTCATAGAACAATCGTATTGTTTACTTTACACACAATGCTTGATGCAATTATCTGTTGCTTGCAACTTAATACTAGAGGGGGTTCGGATGATAACCTAAAGGTGGATTATTAGTCATAGATGCAGTTGGATTACGGTCTATGTATAATGTTGTAATGCCCAATCAAATCTCATAGGAGTCAAGATGATTAGTATATGCATGGATGCTTTCTCGATGTTTGTCAATTGCCCCGCTGTAATTTGTTCACCCAACATGTCATCTATCTTAAGGAGAATCACCACTAGTGAACTATGGACCCAGTTGTGGCATTCCGCAAAAACCACTACTAGAAAATCGCTTTGTTTTTGTGCATTGCGTCATCATGACCGCATGCTCATGTCATCATGCCACCTGCATTTGAGCATCGTCATGTCATCATGCATATTTTTGCCTAAAACTATTTTCTAAAAGCCTATTTTGCTTTCTAAATATCCCCCGTCCTTATTCAAAATTAAAACACCGGTCTTTTCCTGATAGTTTATTTGTCTAAAAACGTATTTGCAAATGTTTTGTTTTAAACAAATAAAAATAAATAACTAATAAAAACATGTTTAAAAATCCCCGGGGAGGCAGCCGGCCCGTAGGCCAGGCAACCTACTACTCGGCAGTCTTATCCCTATAGATCTAGAACTAACCCTAGACTAACCAAACCTAACCCTACCCTGCCCGACCTACACACTACCGCGTGGTGCAGTGCAGCGGCCAATCTACCTAGGCCCGGTGCACCGCATGCACCGACCCGTCCACGTGCACCCCACGCCCACCACGCACAGCCCCACCCGATCCCCGCGCCTTGGCCCCACCACCCGGCAGTTTTCCGCCTGGCCCGCTCCCTCCACGCGGCCAACCCCCACCCCGCCCTGCCGTTTTCCCGCCCGCCAGCCACTCCACCAATCGGCCACCTCACTTCCTCCACTTGCGATGCGCCACCTCATCTCCCTGGCCAATCCCCACACTCCACCCTACACGCACGCCCCACCCTGGCACGCACACACGCGCGGCACGGCACCAACCCCCCGACCGCCCCTCTGGCCATGCACCCCACCCGACCCAATCAACTACCCTGGCCCCACCTGCTCCACCGATAGCTGAGTCCACCACCCCGATGCGCTCCCAACCGCGATCCCCTCCGTCTCTGCCTCGCCTCTTCCCCTCGCCGGAGTCCCTCCCGCCGAGCCCGCCTCCTCCTACGACCGTCCTCCACCCGACCACGTCTACGCCCTGCACGCCCTACCTCACGCCGCATCCCTCTTCAGCGGGCCGCCGTCGCCCCGCCTTGCAGGACCCGCGTCGGCCTCGCCGTCCCTGCTGCCGGGCCGTCTCTACGACCAAGCTCCGCCTCACCCTGCCGCGGGGGGCGCCCCCTTGGCTCCACCAACCACGACCCCGGCCGTCTCTGCGCGTCTCTGCGAGCCGCCCCGTCGCCCTCTGGCCACCCACCGCTCCTCAACCGCCGCCTCCCTCGCTTCCTCCCGTGGCCGCCCACGCGAGCCCGCGCCGTAGCCTGGCCCTCTCCTCTGGCCGACCGGGCCCCTCGCCGGATCCCAAGCACCGCCGCTGTCTCTGCTTGGCCTCGCCCCTGGAGCGTCCTGTCCTCCCCACCGAGTGCAGGTGCTGCAGCCGCTCTTGGATCCTTCCTCGGTGTCGTGGTCTCCTCCTACCATGGAGTTCTCGTGATGTGAAGTGGAGGTGATGGTGTGAGGATGGTGGATGTGTGGTGTGGAGATGTGTTGATGTTGTGACTGTTTTGAAGAAGGAGGTGGTGAGCCGAAGGCTACTAGGATCTGATGCGTGAGTCCGGCCGATGCTAGAAGTTAGACACGGCCGTCATTGTTGTCGACAAGGTCTTCCGACAACCACCGATGCCGGAACCAAGTACGTCTTCGATTATTGAAGCCAGAGAACACCAAGTTCTCCATCCTGGACCCTAAAGACCGAACCCTAGGCATGTCAAGGTCTGCTTCACGGATCCTGAAGCCCGATCCCGGAGTCCGACCCCAAGACCGATCCAGCCGGAACCAAACCCCACCGACCCCGGTGAACACCAAGTTCGTCGAACCCTAATGTGATCCCCTAACCAAGACCCCTATTTTATAAATGTCATCTATATAAATTGTTGCATATCAATTATACCTGCTTGCATACATGTTTCGCGGGTCTAGGTTGTATTGCCGATTCACCTCCTAATTAAATATGGAGTCTATATGCGGGATATCTTTGTCTTATTCTGGACTCCATTTAAATTGGTGTAGCAAACCGATGCCATGATTCACCCGGTTAATACAACATTTAAATTGCGGGGTTTCTAAATAACTTGAACCATTTAATTAATCGTCGGGGCCCCGGTTCCGCTTAATATTGCCTAAATGCACCGCATCTTTGCCATGCCATGCATCATATCATAAGCATGGCGGAGCTTCTGCCATAGTATTAAATATTGCATCCGGTGTTTTTTCTAGTGTTTGCTTTTTCGCGGATTATGCCGATGAGTGGATGCGAGTATCGACACGTTCTCTGGATATGATCCGTCGGCAGTGTTTCCTAGGCGAGCATCTCTCCCCCTTCAACCTATTTTGCATTTATAGTCTTTATTTCCTCCTGTTGATCTATTGCTATCTGTGTCGCGATGCTTTAGGTTCCGTACACCAGTTACACCCTGTGCAGCCTCAATATTGCCTTGGACACCTTCTATTACCTGTGTTTGGTAGATAGTTGGCCTTGCGAGTCGTAGTTGCTTGCTCAGGTGCGATCTCGTATTGTCAAGTACCACAGTTGTTGGAATGCTGGCAGATGTTTATGGTGGAGATGCTTATTGCTGGAGATGATCATGACTTTAAATACAACTATTAAATTTCTAGATATAACTAATGCAGAGACATCGGTGGGCAATAGATGTTATTTGGTTCTTCCACGCTCACTTGTGTCCCGGAGGACCCCGAGTACTTGATACCTGTTCCTTGACTATCGCACTATCCGCATATGGGACCATGAATCCCCTTAGCCAGAGCTTGATTCATTCTTATTTCTTGGGGCCACAAAGTAGTTTGGGGCTTTATTACTATCCTGTACTTATGCCATGCTTTACTGCTTTATTTAAGATTGTGCGTGGAGCACCTGTACTATTTTGGATCGTGACACGTTTTCGCCGTATCGACAAGCCCAGTCACACTTTCGGGTTCCCAGTCGTTTACAACCGTCCACACAAACCTTGGGTCCGTCTCGGAGCCGGCCAACTTCGTTGCGGGTAGCTTAATGGGGTGGCCCCCTGAAATAATTTTTGAATCCTGTGATTGCTTTGTCGTGAAAGCCTTGTTGGGTTTTGAGTTGGTTTTTCCGAGGTTGATCGTGTGTGTGTTGCTATTTGTGCACCCCTGCAGGATAAATCTTTCTGAAAGCCATGTCCGCGGTTATGGACGACTTGGAGCACAGTATCTCGATCATAGAAAAGCATAACTAAAGTAGTGCTATAAACTTGACTTAATATATGACTAGTAATCAGATTCAACTATAACGGAATGGATATTAAAAATGCCAACAACTGGTGGATCAGTGGTGATCTGTGTCATACTATACCTGCCTAGTAAGTATTGTAACTCCAATGGAATGTGATAAAAGTGCCAACGACTGCTGGGATTTGGGATTCCTTAGGACAATTATATCTGACTAGTAAATGTTCCAACTATTGGTAATTATAACTGCCCACTACTATACTTCAGGATGACTCATGCTATCGATAACTGATTAGTAAGTGCTGCAGTTATAATGGAATGAGTAAAATTGGCAACTGTGTGAGTTCCTCGGTCCGACTTCCTCGTTTGGTCTCGAGGGGGAAATACCAGGATGGGTTTGTTTGGTGTTAGCTTCAGTTTGGATCCGAATAGGTCTTTCTTATCCCACTCTAATAACCGCCAGTTGTATCGAGTCTCTATAGGTTGTTAAAAATAGTGCCGCTGCACTGCCGCTTCAGCCCACCATACCTATGTAGGTGAGAGCCGCCGAATTCTAGCCTCGCCGATGTCTTGGCCTCGATCGACGCTCCTCTTTTTCCTTTGCCCTTTGTCGGCACCCCTTTTGTTTTAGCAGGTTGAGGTCGACGTTGTTAGCAGGGTTACCCTTCCGGCTTGGCCTGGGCAGGGTTATGGACGCCATTGGTTATTCTTCAGGGCTCTTAGCCCCATTTGCATCTTGTCCGTAGTCAAACGCTCTATCGTTTCGAGGTGATTTGGATCTTTGTATATTATATCTATATTCTTGACTCATGGAGTCACTGTTGTATATATATATATATGTTTTGTGGGTCCCATCGAGGACTGTTGTGTAATGGTATTACTTCGTTTTTCCACCCGCACGAAAGTGCCTGGTGGGCGTCCTTGAATCGTTTCTATGCGGGTTTGGCGAAAAGGGCTAAAACTTGCATAGGGCCGATTCGAGGGTGTTACAGAGTGGTATCAGAGCTCAGCAATTGCGATACCCCACAAGTCCATCCTGTAGGATAACCTAGCTAACGGCCGAAGTAGAGTGTCAAAACTATTTTCAAAAAATCGGTTGGATAGATCTAATTAGGTCTGATTTTACTCCTTAGCCCTCTGTTGTTCTCCTCTTACCTCTGCGTGTTTTGAATCTGCTCTCTTCTCTTTCTTCGAGTCCAGGATTTCTCGTGGTTGGGTTTCCGTCGTACCTTCAGGGTTTCGCTTCTTCCTTTGGTAACGGTGCTTCTACTTCCGGACTTCATGCTATCTGAGTGATCCTTTATCTATGATACCATTCTTTGTTGCTTGTTTGTGCCTTCCGGTGTTTTCCGACGCGACGACATCCTCTATGCTAGATCCGATGCAGAGTCTGCATCCCTCCTTGTTTCTGAACCTCGCTTGTCGAGATCTTCAGTCTAATTCCGAGAGTTGGTTGCATAATTCTCTGATTTGTGTGCAGAGTAATGGTTTGAGTGCGCGATGGACTGATCACCATCTGACTACTCTTATCATTCGCTTTTATATATTGAATCGGTAGATCCAGCAATTTTACTCCGTCCACGGAAGCTAGAGGTGGCTTTATTTGTTGATACCTCTACCTTCGCCCGTTGTTTCCGGAGTGTTCTCTCGACGATCACGGACAACGACATCTTGTTAGTGGTGTCGCGAGGATCTACATGAAGCGAGAAGATTCAGATCGCCGACCTTCTTCCCGGTACCATGAGGCGGATCTCGAGGGAGAGATCCATTGTTAGTGGTGTCGAATTGTGGCATCCCGCAAAAACCACTACTAGAAAATCGCTGTGTTTTTGTGCATTGCATCATCATGACCGCTTGCTCATGTCATCATGCCACCTGCATTTGAGCATCGTCATGTCACCCTGCATATTTTTGCCTAAAACTATTTTCTAAAAGCCTATTTTGCTTTCTAAATATCCCCCATCTTTATTCAAAATTAAAACACCGGTCTTTTCCGGATAGTTTATTTGTCTAAAAACCTGTTTGCAAATGTTTTGTTTTAAAAAATAAAAATAAATAACTAATAAAAACATGTTTAAAAATGCCCGGGGAGGCAGCCGGCCCGTAGGCCAGGCCACCTACTACCCGGCAGTCTTATCCCTAAAGATCTAGAACTAATCCTAGACTTACCAAACCTAACCCTACCCTGCCCGACCTACAGACTACCGCGTGCTGCAGTGCAGTGGCCTATCTACCCAGGCGCGGTGCACCGCATGCACCGACCCGTCCACGTGCACCCCACGCCCACCACGCACAGCCCCACCCCGATCCCCGCGCCTTGGCCCCACCACCCGACAGTTTTCCGCCTGGCCCGCTCCCTCCACCAATCGGCCACCTCACTCCCTCCACTCGCGATGCGCCACCTCATCCCCCTGGCCAATCCCCAGACTACACCCTACATGCACGCCCCACCCTGGCACGCACACACGCGCGGCACGCCACCAACCCCCCGACCGCCCCTCTGGCCTCACACCCCACCCGACGCAGTCAACTACCCCGGCCCCACCTGCTCCATCGATAGCCGAGCCCACCACCCCGACGCGCTCCCAACCGCGATCCCCTCCATCTCTGCCTCGCCTCTTCCCCTCGCCGGAGTCCCTCCCGCCGAGACCAGCTCCGCCTCACCCTGAGGCGCCCCGCACGCTCCACCAACCACGACCCCGGCCGTCTCTGCGCGTCTCATGGCCCGCCCGTCGCCCTCGGCCACCTGCCCGCTCCTCAACCGCCTCCCTCGCTTCCTCACGCCGCCCTCCCACGAGCCCATGCGCCGTCTGGCCCTCTCCTCTCCTCCGGCCCTCCGGGCCCCTCGCCGGATCCCAAGCACCACCGCCGTCTCTGCTCGGCCTCGCCCCTAGAGCGCCCTGTCCTCCCCACCGAGTGCACGCGCTGCAGCCGCTTTTGGATCCTTCCTCGGTGTCGTGGTCTCCTCCTGCCAAGCTCTTCGTCCACCCCAGGAGCCCATGCCGCTTTTTGCCTGCTGTCCCGTGGAGTTCTGGTGATGTGAAGTGGAGGTGATGGTGTGAGGATGGTGGATGTGTGGTGTGGAGATGTGTTGATGTTGTGACTGTTTTGAAGAAGGAGGTGGTGAGCCGAAGGCTACTAGGATCTGATGCGTGAGTCCGGCCGATGCTAGAAGTTAGACAAGGCCATCATTGTTGTCGACAAGGTCTTCCGACAACCACCGATGCCGGAACCAAGTATGCCTTTGATTATTGAAGCCAGAGAACACCAAGTTCTCCATCCTGGACCCTAAAGACCGAACCCTAGGCATGTTAAGGTCTGCTTCACGGATCCTGAAGCCCGATCCCGGAGTCCGACCCCGAAGACCGATCCTGCCAGAACCGAACCCCACCGACCCCGGTGAACACCAAGTTCGCCGAACCCTAATGTGATCCCCTAACAAAGACCCCTATTTTATAAATGCCATCTATATAAATTGTTGCATATCAATTATACCTGCTTGCATACATATTTCGCGGGTCTGGGTTGTATTGCCGATTCACCTCCTAATTAAATATGGAGTCTATATGCGGGATATCTTTGTCTTATTCCGGACTCCATTTAAATTGGTGTAGCGAACCGATGCCATGATTCGCCCTGTTAATACAACATTTAAATTGCGGGGTTTCTAAATAACATGAACTGTTTAATTAATCGTCGGGGCCCGGTTCCGCTTAATATTGCCTAAATGCACCGCATATTTTCCATGCCATGCATCATATCATAAGCATGCCGGATCTTCTGTCGTAGTATTAAATATTGCATCCGGTGTTTCTTCTAGTGTTTGCTTCTTCGCGGATTATGCCGATGAGTTGATGCGAGTATCGACAAGTTCTTCGGATATGATCCGTCGGCAGTGTTTCCCAGGCGAGCATCTCTCCCCCTTCTACCTATTTTGCATTTATAGTCTTTATTTCCTCCTGTTGATCTATTGCTATCCGTGTCGCGATGCTTTAGGTTCTGTACACCAGTTACACCCTGTGCAACCTCTATATTGCCTTGGACACGTCCTATTACCTATGTTTGGTAGATAGCCTTGCGAGTCGTAGTTGCTTGCTCAGGTGCGATCTCGTATTGTCAAGTACCACAGTTGTTGGAATGCTGGTAGATGTTTATGGTGGAGATGCTTATTGGTGGAGATGATCATGACTTTAAATACAACTATTAAATTGCTAGATATAACTAATGCAGAGGCATCGGTGGGTAATAGATGTTATTTGATTCTTCCACGCTCACTTGTGTCCCGTAGGACCCCGAGTACTTGATACCTGTTCCTTGACTATCGCACTATCCGCATATGGGACTATGAATCCCCTTAGCCAGAGCTTGATTCATTCTTATTTCTTGGGGCCACAGAGTACTACTATCATGTACTTATGCCGTGCTTTACTGCTTTATTTAAGATTGTGCGTGGAGCACATGTACTGTTTAGGATCGTGACACGTTTTCGCTGTATCGACAAGCCCAGTCACACTTTCGGGTTCCCAGTCGTTTACAGCCGTCCACACAAACCTTGGGTCCGTCTCGGAGCCGGCCAACTTCGTTGCGGGTAGCTTAATGGGGTGGCCCCCTGAAATAATTTGTGAATCCTGTGATTGCTTTGTCGTGAAAGCCTTGTTGGGTTTTGAGTTGGTTTTTCCGAGGTTGATCGTGTGTGTGTTGCTATTTGTGCACCCCTGCAGGTTAAATCTTTCTGAAAGCCGTGTCCGCGGTTATGGACGACTTGGAGCACAGTATCTCGATCATAGACAAGCTTAACTAAAGTAGTGTTATAAACTTGACTTAATATATGACTAGTAATCAGATTCAACTATAACGGAATGGATATTAAAAATGCCAACAACTGGTGGATCTGTGGTGATCTGTGTCATACTGTACCTTCCTAGTAAGTATTGCAACTCCAATGGAATGTGATAAAAGTGCCAACGACTGCTGGGTTTTGGGATTCCTCAGGACAATTATATCTAACTAGTAAATGTTCCAACTACCACGGATTGGTAATTAAAACTGCCCACTACTATACTTCAGGATGACTCATGCTATCGATATCTGATTAGTAAGTGCTGCAACTATAATGGAATGAGTAAAATTGCCAACTGTGTGAGCTCCTCGGTCCGACTTCCTCGTTTGGTCTCGAGGGGGAAATACCAGGATGGGTTTGTTTGGTGTTAGCTTCAGGTTGGATCCGAATAGGTCTTTCTTATCCCTCTTTGATAACCGCCAATTGTATCGAGTCTCTATAGGTTGTTAGTGCCGCTGCGCTGCCGCTTCAGCCCACCATACCTATTAGGCAAGAGCCGCCGAATTCTAGCCTCGTCGTGTACTGGCCTCAGTACTGATGCTCCTCTTTTTCCTTTGCCCTTTGTCAGCACCCCTTTTGTTTTAGCAGGTTGAGGTCGACGTTGTTAGCAGGGTTACCCTTCCGGCTTGGCCTGGGCAGGGTTATGGACGCCATTGGTTATTCTTCAGGGCTCTTATCCCCATTTGCATCTTGTCCGCAGTCGGACGCTCTATCGTTTCGAGGTGATTTGTATCTTTGTATATTATATCTATATTCTTGACTCATGGAGTCGCTGTTGTATATATACCTATTCTGTGGGTCCCATCGAGGATTGTTGGGTAATGGTATTACTTCGTTTTTTCACCCGCACGAAAGTGCCTGGTGGGCGTCCTTGAATTGTTTCTATGTGGGTTTGGCGAAAAGGGCTAAAATTTGCATAGGCCCGATTCGAGGGTGTTACACCAGTCCTTTCTTTTACCATCATTCTACAATCTACTATTTACTATTTTCTGTTTACTTTCAGCAAGCAATTACTATCTTCCACACAATACGTTTAATCCTTTGTTTTCAGCAAAATTGGTGAGATTGACAATCTAACTGTCAGTTGGGGGCAAAGTTCTGTGATTGTGTTGTGTAGGAATCCAAGTTGGAAACAACACCTTGGAGGTGTTTCCTTGCTCCTACTAGTTACATAACCTTGGTTTCATAACTGAGGGAAAACTTGTTGCTATACTCATCAAACCTTCCTCTTGGGGTTCCCCAACGAGCTCAACATCTTGAGTAAGCAAGGAACACACATGCAATGACACTTGTGTATCCATGTGGTTTAGGAAAAGAATACACATGCAATGACTCTAGTGGATCCATGTGGTTCAGGAAAAGAACACACATGCAATGACTCTAGTGGTGGTTTAGTTAAAAAAACACATGCAATGACACTAGTGGATCCATGTGGTTTAGGAAAAGAATACACATGCAATGACTCTGGTGGTGCTTTAGGAAAGGAAGACACATGCAATGACTCTAGATGTGGTTTAGGAAAGGAACACACACGCAATGACTCTACTAGATCCATGTGGTTTAGGAAAAGAACACATATGCAATGACTCTGGTGGATCAATGTGGTTTAGGAAAGGAGCACACATGCAATGGCGTTGGTGGATCCATGTGGTTTAGGAAAAGAACACACATGCAATGACTTTGGTGGTGGAATAGAAAAAACACATGCAATGACACTAGTAGATCCATGTGGGTTAGGAAGAGAACACACATGGAATGACTCTAGTGGTGGTTTAGGAAAAGAACACACATGCAATGACACTGGTGGATCCATGTGGTTTAGGAAAAGAACACACATGCAATGACTCTAGTGGATCCATGTGGTTTAGGAAATGAACACATATGCAATGACTCTAGTGGATCAATGTGGATCCATGTGGTTCAGGAAAGTAACACATATGCAATGACTAGTGGATCCATGTGGTTTAGGAAAGGAACACACATGCAATGACTCTGGTGGATCCATGTGGTTTAGGAAAGTAATACACATGTAATGACTCTGGTGGATCCATGTGGCTTAGGAATGGAACACACATGCAATGACTCTGGTGGATCCATGTGGTTTAGCAAAAGAACACACATTCAATGACTCTATTGGTGGTTTAGGAAAATAACACACATGCAATGACTCTGGTGGTGGTTTAGGAAAATAACACACATGAAATGACTCTGGTGGATCCATGTGGTTTCGGAAAAGGATACACATGCAATGACTCAGGTGGTGTTTAAGAAAGGAAGACACATGCAATGACACTGGTGGATCCATGTAGTTCAGGAAAAGAACACACATGCAATGACTCTACTAGTGGTTTAAGAAAAGAACACACATGCAATCACACTGGTGATTCCATGTGGTGTAGGTAAAGAACGCACATGCAATGACTCTGGTGGTGGTTTAGGAAAGGAAGACACATGCAATGACTCTGCTGGATCCATGTGGTTTAGGAAAAGGACACACATGCAATGACTCTAGATGTGGTTTAGGAAAGGAACACACATGCAATGACTCTGGTGGATCCATGTGGTTTAGGAAAAGAACACACATGCAATGACTCTGGTGGTGATTTAGGAAAGGAAGACAAATACAATGACACTGGTGGATCCATGTGGCTTAGGTATAGAACACACATGCAATGACTAGTGGTGGTTTAGGAAAAGAACACACATGCAATGACACTGCTGGATCCATGTGGTTTAGGTAAAGAACACACATGTAATGACTCTGGTGCTGGTTTAGGAAAGGAAGACACATGCAATGCCTCTGGATGTGGTTTTGGAAAGGAAGACACATGCAATGACTCTAGTGGATCCATGTGGTTTAGGAAAAGAACACGTATGCAATGACTTTGGTGGATCAATGTGGTTTAGGAAAGGAACACACATGCAATGACTTTGGTGGATCCATGTGGTTTTGGAAAATAACACACATGCAAGGACGCTGGTGGTGGTTTAGGAAAGGAAGACACATGTTATGACATTGGTGGACCCATGTGGTTTAGGAAGAGAACACACATGCAATGAATCTAGTGGTGGTTTAGGAGAAGAACACACATGCAATGACACTAGTGGAACCATGTGGTTTAGGTAAACACACATGCAATGATTCTGGTGGTGGTTTAGGAAAGAAAGACACATGCAATGACTCTTGATGTGGTTTAGGAAAGGAACACACATGCAATGACTCTTGTGGATCCATGTGGATTAGGAAAAGAACACACATGCAATGACACTGATGGATCCATGTGGTCTAGGAAAGGAACACATATGCAATGACACTGGTGGATCCATGTAGTTCAGGAAAAGAACACACATGCAATGACTCTACTAGTGGTTTAAGAAAAGAACACACATGCAATCACACTGGTGATTCCATGTGGTGTAGGTAAAGAACGCACATGCAATGACTCTGGTGGTGGTTTAGGAAAGGAAGACACATGCAATGACTCTGCTGGATCCATGTGGTTTAGGAAAAGGACACACATGCAATGACTCTAGATGTGGTTTAGGAAAGGAACACACATGCAATGACTCTGGTGGATCCATGTGGTTTAGGAAAAGAACACACATGCAATGACTCTGGTGGTGATTTAGGAAAGGAAGACAAATACAATGACACTGGTGGATCCATGTGGCTTAGGTATAGAACACACATGCAATGACTAGTGGTGGTTTAGGAAAAGAACACACATGCAATGACACTGCTGGATCCATGTGGTTTAGGTAAAGAACACACATGTAATGACTCTGGTGCTGGTTTAGGAAAGGAAGACACATGCAATGCCTCTGGATGTGGTTTTGGAAAGGAAGACACATGCAATGACTCTAGTGGATCCATGTGGTTTAGGAAAAGAACACGTATGCAATGACTTTGGTGGATCAATGTGGTTTAGGAAAGGAACACACATGCAATGACTTTGGTGGATCCGTGTGGTTTTGGAAAATAACACACATGCAAGGACGCTGGTGGTGGTTTAGGAAAGGAAGACACATGTTATGACATTGGTGGACCCATGTGGTTTAGGAAGAGAACACACATGCAATGAATCTAGTGGTGGTTTAGGAGAAGAACACACATGCAATGACACTAGTGGAACCATGTGGTTTAGGTAAACACACATGCAATGATTCTGGTGGTGGTTTAGGAAAGAAAGACACATGCAATGACTCTTGATGTGGTTTAGGAAAGGAACACACATGCAATGACTCTTGTGGATCCATGTGGATTAGGAAAAGAACACACATGCAATGACACTGATGGATCCATGTGGTCTAGGAAAGGAACACATATGCAATGACACTGGTGGATCCATGTAGTTTAGGAAAATAATACACATGCAATGACTTTGGTGGATCCACGTGGTTTAGGAAAAGAACACACATGCAATGACTCTAGTGGTGGTTTAGGAAAAGAACACACATGTAATGACACTAGTGGATCCATGTGGTTTAGGAAAAGAACACACATGTAATGATTCTGGATGTGGTTTAGGAAAGAAACACACATGCAATGACTCTAGTGGATCCATGTGATTTAGGAAAAGAACACATATGCAATAACTCTGCTGGATCAATGTGGTTTGGGAAAGGAACACACATGCAATGACTCTGGTGGATCCATGTGGTTTAGGAAAACAACACACATGCAATGACTCTAGTGGTGGTTTAGGAAAAGAACACGCATGCAATATCACGGGTGGATCCATGTGGTTTAGGTAAAGAACACACATGCACTGACTCTGGTGCTGGCCTAGGAAAGTAAGACAAAAAACTGTAGATGTGGTTTAGGAAAGGAACACACATGCAATGAATCTAGTGGATCAATGTGGTTTAGGAAAAGAACACACATGCAATGACACTGGTGGATCCATGTGGTTTAGGAAAAGAACACATGCAAGGACTCTGATGATGATTTAGGAAAGGAAGACACATGCAATGACTCTGGATGTGGTTTAGGAAAGGAACACACATGAAATGACTCTGGTGAATCCATGTGGTTTAGGAAAGGAACACACATGCAATGACTTTGGTGGATCCATGTGGTTTAGGAAAGCAACACACGTGCAATGACTCTAGTGGTGGTTTCGGAAAAGAAGACACATGCAATGACTCTGGTGGTGGTTTAGGAAAAGAACACACATGAAATGACTGTGGTGGATCCATGTGGTTTAGGAAAAGAACACACATGCAATGACTCTGGTGGTGGTTTAGGAAAGTAAGATACATGCAATGACTCTGGATGTGGTTTAGGAAAGGAACACACATGCAATGACACTACTGGATCCATGTGGTTTAGGAAAATAACACATATGCAATGACTCTGGTGGATAAATGTGGTTTAGGAAAGGAACACAGATGCAATGACTCTAGTGGATCCATGTCGTTTAGGAAAAGAACACACATGTAATGACTCTGGTGGTGGATTAGGAAAAAATACAAATGCAATGACACTGGTAGATCCATGTGGTTTAGGAAGAGAACACACATGCAATGACTCTAGTGGTTGTTTAGGAAAAGAACACACATGCAATGACACTGGTGGATCCATGTGGTTTAGGAAAAGAACACACATGCAATGACTATGGTGGTGGTTTAGGAAAGGAAGACACATGCAATGACTCTAGTGGATCCATGTGGTTAGGAAAAGAACACATATGCAATGACTCTAGTGGATCAATGTGGATCCATGTGGTTCAGGAAAAGAACACACATGCAATGACTCTGGTGGATCCATGTGGTTTAGGAAAGGAACAAACATGAAATGACTCTGGTGGATCCATGTGGTTTAGGAAAGGAACACACATGCAATGACTCTGGTGGATCCATGTGGTTTAGGAAAGGAACACACATGAAATTCTCGGCTCGCCCGTGGCCGATGGAAAACTTGTTTTTTCCGGTTTTGCAGCCCTCTACTACGGCGGATCTGCTAAAAACATGGAGGAAGCTTGGCTGGCGCGTGGCAGAAGCAAGATTTTTGTTTCCTCGTGTGATGTTGACTCGGCAAAGTCTTTTGAGGCGTTTGGGTCCCGGACGTCGGTGTATCTAGCGGACCATACTTTTCGGTCATGCTTCCCTAATTTGAACTCGGTAACATAGCTCGAGGAGTCTGCCATTTAGTCAGGCTGCTAGGTCCCAAATGTCAGCCTCTCATTAGAAGGATCATGTGTATGATGGAATTTTTTCCTTCACTCGCGCTTCCTTGTTCCGAAGTTGATAGCGCTGCTCGATGCATCTACCGTCTAATCGATCTCCTGGGACCCACATGTCATCCTCTCATTAGAAGAAACGTGTGTATGATGGAATTTTTTCCTTCGCTGGCACTACCCCGTTCCGAGGTGATAGTGCTGCTCGACGCATCTACCATTTAACCAACCTCCTGAGCCCCACATGTCATCCTCTCATTAGAAGAAACGTGTGTATGATGGATTTTTTTTCCTTTGCTCGTGTTTCCCTGCTCCGAACTTGATAGCGTTGTTCGATGCATCTACCGTTTAATCACGATGCTGGGCCCCACATGGCATCCTCTCATTAGAAGAAATGTGTGTATGATGGAATTTTTCCTTCGCCAGTGCTACCCCGTTCCGAGTTGATAGTGCTGCTCGACGCATCTACCGTTTAACCAACCTCCTGAGCCCCACATGTCATCCTCTCATTATAAGAAACGTGTGTATGATGTATTCTTTTCCTTCGCTCGTGCTACCCTGTTCCAAACTTCATAGCGATGTTCGATGCATCTATCGTTTAATCACGCTACTGGGCCCCACATGTCATCCTCTCATTAGAAGAAATGTGTGTATGCTAGATTTTTTACCCTCTATCGCACCTTCGTGTTCGGAACTTGATAGCTTTGCTCGCTGCATCAGCCGTTTATTCAGGCTGGTGGGTCCCTTATGTCAGCCTCACATTAGAAGAATCGCGGGTATGATGGAATTTGTTTCTTCTCTAGCGCTACCCTGTTCCAAACTAGATAGCATTGCTAGACGAATCTACCATTTGCTCACGCTGCTGGGTCCCCCAATTCAGCCTCTCATTAAAAGAAACGTGTACATGCTGAACTTTTTTCTCACTCGCGCCTCCCTATTTCGAACTGGCTATGTTGCTAGATGCAGCATCTATATAAGGTAGCGCTGCTGGGTCCCACATATTAGCCTCTCTGTAAATGAAACATGCGCATGATGTACTTTTTTTCGGCCATGTCCGCTGTTTTGACCTTGGCAACTTGCTGGTCCCAGATGTCAACCACCTCTGTGCAGGAAACGTGTCTATGCTGGGTCCCAGCTGACAGCCTCTATTTCAAAGAAACATGTGTATGTTGGACTGTTTTTTCGTCCCAGATGTCAGCCTCAGAGTACAAAAAATACTCAGAAAGGCCGAATTAAAAAGATTTTGGGCTAACTCGGGGTGGATGCCCTATTCATCATGGCTTATATTCCATGGGCTCACTCCTAAATTGAATGGGCTACGGTCGGTGGCCACAAGACCATGAAAAGGCTGAATTATATGGTATTGGGCTATGCTTGGGGCTGATAGGATAATTACATGAGCTATGCTTAGGCCTGCTGGGTCCGACATGTCAGCTTCTCTGTAAGTGCAACGTGTGTGTGATGGACTTTTTTTTCGACTATGTCCGCTGTTTTCACCGTGGCAGCTGTGTATGGTATTACTGCTAGGGCCCTTATGTCATCCTCTCTGGCACGTTCTGGCTTGTGGGTCCCTGATGCAGCCTTGTATGTTCTGTCTGGTGGGTCCCTGATGCAGGCTTGTATTTTCCCTTGGCTATTGCCTCCATGATTTCAACTCGATAATGTTGCTCGATCTATCTGCCGTCTAGTCACGTTGTTGGGTCCTCCATGTCAGCCTCACATTATAAGAATCATGTGTATTATGGAATTTGTTTCTTCAATCGCGCTACCCTGTTCCAAACTTGATAACGCTGCTCGATGCATCTACCATGTAATCAAACTCCTGGACCCCACATCTCATCCTCTCATTAGAAGAAACGTGTGTATGGTAGAAATTTTTCCCTCGGTCGCGCCTCCGTGTTCCGAACTTGTTAGCGTTGCTCGCTGCATCTACCATTTAATCATGATGTAGAGCCCCACATGTCATCCACTCATTAGAAGAAAGGTGTGTATGATGGAATTTTTGCTGTTTTTCTAGGCTGATGGGTCCCCCATGTGAGCCTCTCATTAGAATAAACGTGTGCATGCTGGAATTTTTTCTCGCTCGCACCTCCCTGTTTCGAATTTGGCAACGTCGCTCGAGGCAGAACCTGTATAAGACCGCGCTAATGGGTCCCACATGCCGGTGTCTCTATAAATCAAACCTACGTATGATGGACTTTTTTTCGGCCGCGCGTCCGCTGTTTTGACCTTGGCAATGTTGCTCGATGTGGTAAGCGTGTATGGTCTTGCTGCTAAGGCCCCCATGTCAGCCTCTCTAGTATGTTCTGGCTTGTTGGTCCCAGATGCAACCTCATATGTTCTGGCAGGTGGGTTCCTGATGCTAGCCTCTCTGTACAAGTATTTAACTTTTTTTCAAACCCGACCATTAAACTCGAGGGACGCTGAAGGCTGGTGGGTCCGTGATGTCAGCCTCTCCATGAAGCAATATTGCTAGAAGAAAAAATGTAAACCCAAGATAATTTTATGTCAAGCACAGAGAACTGAACTCAAGACTTCAAAACACATATAAGCCATGTGCGTTGCCACAATGACAAACAACATAGATGAACATTCTCATTGAAAAGCTTTATAGTACCTATAACTTATATATTAGCCTTCTTAAAAAGATTTTATGTGTCCATGTTATCTCTCTTATTAAAATAAAAGGGAAGCGATCCTGGCATCTCAATTTATTAAATGCCAGATAATGGAGTAGTTTCTTAAATACATGGGTAGATGGGTTTTTTGTTTTTATTTTAAAGAGCAATTCTAAAAACACCGAATTAAACATTTTGGGTTATTCTACATCTACTATACTCAATGGGATATACTCCATGCGTTATTCTCCATGGGCTCCTTGATAAATATTTAAATGGGCTATCGTCAGCAAGTCTCCTGACCCCTACAAGGCCGAATTAAATTATTCTGGGCTAAAGAGGAGTCAAATGGGCTAGATTTTACCTCCTCTTTAGTAAAATTTGCATTATGCTGTGGCTCGGCTGGATTCGGAACACAGACCTCACTACCGGAGGGAAAAAGAAATGATAATTCTTTTGACATATATTCGTGTAAAAATATCTAAACAACAAGGGACACAGACCGCGTGCGCCAAAACTGGACTGGTCCAATGACTTCACTTGGTACCCTCTCATTTCTGTCCAAAACACATCTAACGGTTCCGATGACACACATGCAAAAGCTCTAGTACAAGCAGCCCAGCAGCAGCGACATAACTTTTTTAAAAATTCAGTAGCATTTGAAAGATCCAGTAGTACAAAATAAGATAGAAAAATATCGACAGATTTCTAGTTCATATTCAGCAGCACTTGACCGATTCTGCAGCATTCCAAAGTGACCGTTTCAGCTATACAGACACTAAAACTCAATAGCAGTACAGAGATAACCCATTCATGTTTCAGTTCTAAAAACCTTGGCGCACGATTAGTTTGCCCTTTTCTCCAAACACACTCGATCATTAGAGCAAGCATAACTGACGATCAAGTATGCTTTTGTGTGCATACCTCCGCTTCACATTAATACCAGTGTGACCCCCATATATATGCATCCTAAAATGCCCAAGCCTCATCTAGATTGTGACAAAGCCAAGTTTAAAAAGGAAAGCAAGACCATCTACTGCACTTGATCTAAACAAGTACCAGTACATCAG
The DNA here is from genome assembly GCA_023614405.1 of Avena insularis. Lineage (NCBI taxonomy): Eukaryota > Viridiplantae > Streptophyta > Magnoliopsida > Poales > Poaceae > Avena > Avena insularis. The sequence continues at coordinate 410,368,688 of CM042688.1, read as the reverse complement.
TATTAGTTCTAGAAAATACCTTAGTAATAGTAACGATATAACACTTGACAGATTGAGTAGCATTTGAAGCTTGAGCAGTACAGAATAAGTCAGAAAAAATATCTACAAATTCCCAGTTCATATTCAGCACCACTTGATAGATTCAGCAGCATTTCAAAGTGACCAATTCAGCAGTACAGACAATGGCCAAAAGGAATGATAGATTCAGCAATGCAGACATTGAAATTCAATAGTTGTAGCAAGGCCATGACTCATAAGGAAAGAGAGTCCATATTCAGCACTCGATCAGTCGATCTGAACAAGTACCAATACATATGTATACTGCAAAATAGATTAGTAGTAGCAAGTTAAGACCTCCATACAAAATACTCGGCATAGCGCAACAGCTTGTCAAGTGCTGGCCAGGTAGCACTTTCTTTCCTGCCTGTTACCCTTTCCTTGTCACACCGTCGCCTTTGGGCCCACTATGTCAGCAGTGTACATTGGAAATAGATATACATTGCTGCAAACTTTATCCACCTCTCCCCATACAAATTAAATCTGTCACCAACATAAAGTAATAATTAATTAGTACGACATTACATATCTTAAAATTGGGATCATCACAAAGGATATTTATATGTTTTATCTCACTTTTGAAACTTATTGATGCAATACTCCTAATCCATAGGGAATTCTGACAAACGGTTTAGAATCTTCCAGGTAACACCACAGTTGCGCCAGGTACGACCTGAGCCCTTCCAGGGCGACTTCGGCCGACGATGGTCCGCTTGTCAGCTTAGATGTCGCCACCATTTCGACCGCATGGAGCTCATGCCACAGAGACAGCGACCAAAGCTTCACCTTTTACCGCCGCAATTTGCATGCCCCTGAACTGATGAACCTGGGGGATATGACGATGTCCGTGGTGTGGCCATCAATTTGGGGTATGAACATGGTGCCCTCTTTCCCGATGCCGATGATATTCGCTCTCCGCAAGCCCCCTATGGGCACCGACTTAGACGGCTCCCAGTATTTGTGGCTATAGGGCATTATGGGCGTAGTCCTCGAGTGGGCAACTCTGAGGTGGTAGACGAGCTCTACCATAGGTGTTAGCTCTACCAACGAGGTGATGAACTTGCATCGAGGCTCCATGCAGACTTTCTGGCCGTGAAAGCACAATATTATGTGGTCGTAGACGTCGTTGTAGGGGACGAATGTCCTGCAGCGGTCATTGGGGCATCTGCTACCTTTTCTGCCCGCGACTTGGTGGTACAACTCTTTGGAGCATGAGGCCAGCCGGGCGATGCTGGTAGTGTCCAGACGCATAGCGATTTCATTGAAAACATCGTCGCCGACCTTGGTCCAGACGCCATGCAGTGGGTTGTGCATCGATTACGACATCGAGATGGATTGGGGGAAGAGGTCGGACCAGAGTATGACTATCGGGGGACTTTTCGAGAGGGGTGGCGCACGGCCTGCAAGATCCGATGCAGCGGGCGAGATGGCAAGGAAAATGTGCAAAGCATGCACTGGAAACGATCCCAAATGCGGGGCCAGGCAGCGTTGGTGAGTGGGGATAAAAACAGCCGAGATGGGGAAGATGGGATGGCTCTTTGAACGAGTTTTTCTTGCAAGGCCTCTAGAGCTGCATCTAGAATGCCGATTAGCTTGGCTTGCATGCTCTAGTGCACTAAATTAACTATCTGAAATCCTGGCGCATTTTATAGCTCGGCCAGCACGCTGTCGTGCCCCAAATTAACCATGTCACAACCTAGGCCATTACATTTAGGCCGGCACACTACTGCTGTCATGTTTGACCAGATGATGATTGTTTAGTTTGCTAAAAAGCATTATACTATGTAGGGCTGGACTATCAAGCAACTTGACCCGTTAAGGCTCATCCTCATTAAGGCTCAGATCATTAAACTCGTTAAGGATAACGAGCAAAAATTAAAGCTTAGCTCGGGCCATTAGATGTTAACGAGTGCTCACGAGCTACTCGTTATGAAAATGTATCAGCCTCAGAAAAAGGCATACCGATAATTAAAAACGATAGTCGGTAGGGTTCGGTCGGTGTCATGGTCAGTAGATGCAGATCGAGAACATGGAGATGGGGTATGCAGTGGGAGATGACGAGTTGATGAGACACATGATAAATATTCTGAATCGATCGAGAGAGTCTAGGGTAAGGGTTTTGGTCGGACGCTCTCACTCCTGGATTGATCAGTCTTACTCAATGGGCTAGATGTTTGCCTTAGATGGGCTGCGAGATTAGACATGTAGCAACATAAGTGGACCTTACCTTGGTTGTTACCGAGCTTAACGAGTAGATCACGAACATAGTTAACTCGATTTTTTAGCTTGTTAAGGATATCGAGCAAAAACTGCAGCTCAGCTCAGATCGTTAAGGAAATGAGTCGATTTTGAACGAGCATAGGAAACGAGTGCTCATTAAACTCGTCGAGTTTCGAGTTTTATGTCCAGCCCTAATACTTTGGAATAGGAGGTAGTCCAATACTAGCAGTAGTACACTAGATGTTTGTTTTGTAGTTTTATTGCAAACATAGTACAATAAATACCTCCACATTGGAGCCTAGCGCGATTAAGTACCACGGTGTTCCAACAGGACGCATGATAACGGAAGGGGTTGAAGGACCTCTTTACATAATAGTTATAATTAGAAGCGAACAGTCACTAAGTTAATACACCTACGATATAGTAAATTGTCCATCAAATGATGGGTGATAACCTGCACATGTGATCACCTTCTCGTAGTTATCATGATCAAATACTATCACCTTAAAGGAAGTGGTGGCAAGCTTCTTGAATACCAGAAAGTATCCTACCTTCAAGTCATATGCTTTGACAAAATCTAGCCATACTTCGTCAAGGATTACCTTGCCATCTTGCTTCTTCAGCTCGATGTCCCAGATGAAGGTTTGCATATATTTAGCTTGATGGCCTCTGGATACTCACCGCCAAATGTTGGCAAAAAGGAGCTGGGTATACTCCGCACGTCTAACCCTCCCGGTATTAACAACATCTTGCAGAACTCGTCATAGGTGTTCTCCACGTGGGTGTTCCTAGATAGCCCCTCCATCCAGACTGCACATGGCTCTCTTGTCTTCTTCGATGATGAGTCTATCCAAGCTCTTCTTGCCCGAACACTGTAAACAAATTCCGTGGACAGATAATGTCTCTACCAGCTATCAATAATTGTGAAATAGTACAGTATTAGCTGATAGAGTAAAATACAAGATTAGCTAAGAAATTAAAGTGGAGCAATTTCCTTATCGAAGTACACAAATTAATGTCTTAACTCTAGCTAGCATGAACGCCGATTATATTAGTACTTCGATTATATTATCGAAGTACATCACATTAGTGCAGTTCTTTATCGAGCAGTACAGATACCGAATACCCAGGAACAGACGAACGGACGAACATGATGAGCTTTATCTGCTGCCGATGCTAGAAATGCATACATATACTCGAAATTTTGGCAAAAATCAGGGTAGGGCAGCAGCTGCCCTAACTTGCCCAAATTAAAGGGACCTCCGCCCCTGAGAGAAATCTAAAGCAAAACATACCGAGTGGCCTCCCAAATCATCATCATCGGTGGATCAATCAATACAAAATTTGAACTTACTATTACAGTTCACCGTAGATCTAGCCCCGGACCTAGCTTGCATGTGTAAAACTGAACTGTAGTATATAGACAGGTTAAATGCACTAGATGAGAACTATACTCAACACCAACCCAATGTTAACCAAGCACTAATAAAAGCTTGACCGCATCTCATCATCAAGATGAAGAGTTCCAGGGATTATGTACATACTGCACTGCCACCACGATGTCTGAGGGATGCGACGGCTCTATAGATGAGGTTGCCGGGCCTACAGCCAACCCGCCTAAGATGAGTAAGTTGCGGCGGTGGTGGTCATCAATGGAGGGAAGCGCAATGGCGATTAAGGGGTGCTGTGTGAGAGAGGGCTAGGGCTGGGGCGGGGGCTGGTGAGGGAATAAATGTGGTGAGGTTACACGAATGATATGGACAAAGCAAACCTTGCCAACAATACAGTACTACTAATTGTCATGCAAAAATTAATTGCCTAGAAAACTCGGCTTGGCAGCTTGAGTGCTTGAATGGGGAAACATCAAACACATATATTATTACGTACATGGTGCCTAGTATAAGCAATAGTGGAAATGATGTTGCAAGTACTAATACTACAATACAGTACGAAAGTACTACGCACATAGTACTATACATTACATGGTGACAAGTACTAGCTACAGAAATGATGTTGCGAGTGCTCATAATCAGCTTTTTGGTATTTTGGTCAAACTTCACATGGTTCTAACGAGGCAGGATTGGCACGAACCACATTGGCGCCTCAAACATTTGCTCTCTATGTTCCGCTCCTGTGTAGTTAAGTGATGAACCTATGACAGCTCCCCCATTGACGTGCTTGCGGCTCAACTTGAACTAGCTGTGGGCAATGTTGGCAGCGCACGTGTGTAGCAAACACACAGTCTCCTTTGAACACTAGTAGAGCTTCGTCAACATCGGCATCCCCAGGTTCGGAATTTGTTGGGGGATCGAGGATGAATGGATGGTTGATTCCCACAAACACTGACCTCCCTTCAAGATTATCCCTTATGATCCAGTCCGGTGCTACAGGGTCATCCCAATTAAGGGCCCTATAAAAAACATGGCAGTGGAGCGAGGGATAAGTGAGCAGTTCTCTACCTATGTATGATACATGATTACCATAGCCGCTGGTTCGTGCACCCCTGGTGTGAATCCACAGGATATTCTAGCCAAGCTATGCCAAGTACCACCTACATAATGCAATATCTTCTGTCTTGGCATCGTCACCAGCTTGGACGTTTTCCGGCTCTTCAATTACTGGATCCTGTATGACATGCGGGCCTGCAAGTATACCTGTGTGTGCATTTCAGTTAGCAAAAGTATCACGAACAATGCAGTTGTAAGTAATTTATAAATTTTACTTTTAAATAACGGGACTCACTCCACATATTTGGTTCCCAGACAAGAACATCTCCTCGCGGTTCTGTCACCGCGTATATGCAATCAATAGAACCACAGATTAGACACTTGGCAATGGCATCGACATACGTTGCTAGTAAAAGATAGTCGTTTAGAAGGATAATCCAGTCCCATGCTCCGGGTATGTCATCATCAACTAGTACAAATGCTTCTACTGTGAATTGTCTAGTGGCATTAGCAACGCGTCAATACCCTGCAACAGATTTTCTTCATATCTAGGGGCATGCAAGGTGTTTGACAAAGGGGGTAGTGCTAGCTAGCTTTATGGAAAAACTACTATCTGAAAGACGCAGAAACGTGTTGAATAAATCATGAATGCATGCAGACAAACACACCAAGGAATAAGGTCTTGTTTGCATTAAAGAAAAAGTGTAGGAATAGTTAAATTTCCTATGCTGGCACTGTTCAGAGGAATGGACCAGAGGAAAAAATGCAAGAAATTTTCCTATGATTGATTAACAAGATTAGGGGCCTCTTTCGATCAATGGTTTTTAAAAAACGTAGGAATAGGAAAACCCCAGGATTGACATGGTAGGTACAGTAAATTCATATTAGGAATTAAAAACACAGGAATTTTGTAATAGGTGTCTTTGGATGGTGAATAGGAAATAAACACAAGAGTTTTGCAGGAATATAGTATAAGCCAATTGGACTTCTCAAAGGAGAAATAGAATGATGTTGGAGCTCGTGTTTAGATTATTATGAAATGGAGGGCATAGGAACTAAGAACTGACTCCATAGGAATTTGATATCTTCCAAAATCCTATAGGTTAGAATCCTCCAAAACTCATATGCAATTCTTCATATCCAACTTGGACCTCATTTTCAAATTCCTACGCGCACAAAGAACAAGAATGAGGTCCTAAGAGATACGATAATATCATAAATATACTCTCCCGTGAGGTTTGACTTTGATTTTACCATGTTTTAAAGTAATCCTATTTTTTTGTATTCATGTAAACCAAAGAGCCAACTTTTTATAGAAATCTTGTGTTTGTAAAACACATGAAACTTAAAATACAACGCTAGCCTTGATTGGCCAATACACCTTCCGTTACAGGTATCAACAATCCTGGTCGTTCTTGTGTTTTCAGATTAGTATGTTTGGAGGAGAGGGGGGACACTGAAGCAAAATTCTTGGGCCTCTTTCAATCACAGGATTGAGACCACAGGAATTTCACATGTTTTCTCGTGAAAAACAGGCGATTATAAAATGTAGGAAAACTACCTACATGATTGGCACGATGAGAGTTGAGCCTCAAGTAGATGTTCCAATCCCTACGGGATTTAAGCATGGGTGGGGGGTTGTAGTTCAAAACAATTTGCATACCATGATTCCTTTGATCCAAATTCAATCCATAGAAAAGAATCAAAGGATTCGATTCCTACAAAAATAATGCAAAACTGATTTTTACCTGCGCGTCACGGTCTAGTGGTCATGTCTGTGGGTCAGAGTGAAGTAGGCAGGGAAAACCAAACGGGAGACCAGGACCTTCCACAATCCCTTGATGCATGCCAACCATGCTGCGAGCCAGGCGAGCGGTGCTCAGAAGATCGGCACTACCGGTGATGTTGCTCAGCGGTCTGTAGTGGAGGTTGCCAAATCCAATTGCCTGGCTGTAGCACTCAGATATCTTATGCTTCATCGCTCCAGATGTTGTTCCGAGGAAGAGTACTGCGGAATATTAGTCGGGATGGGTTGGCAGTTTATACCTTTCTGCAAGGGTGGAGAGGGGCTACGATGGTGCATAAGCGGCCAGAGCGGCAGAGGAAGACGATGAGGGGCGCAGGGCAGTTCTCCTCCGGTTGTCAGATCGACTACTTCGACCCGGTATATTAGGGCACAACTAACGTGGGACGTTAACATAAGACGCTTATGCAAAAAAGGAATAATAATAGAAAATTAGATATAGTAGTATTTCTAAAACGCTCCAGCCCGCAATGCTGCCCCTAGTTTGAGGCGCTACTGTTTTCTCCTGTAGGTAGCAAGGGACAGCAAATCACACCGAGCCAAAGAAAAAAGTTTGAAATGTCCTAAAATTTGCTTTGTGTGTGGGGATGGTGACGACACACTCAAGGAGAGAGCAAACACAATTTGTTTTGAATGCATATATACTACTCCCTCCAATCCATATAATATTCTCAGATTTATCTAGATTAGAATGTATATAGTCATGTTTTCGTGCTAGATTTATCTAATGGTTGGAAACTCCGAGTGGCAACATTATTACCATGACATGATTCACCCATTTACTCCCAAATATGGGAACATCGCGGATGATGGGAGTACAATTTACATCAAGGACCTAAAAATGGATAAAATTACATAGAGGTCCTTACATTTAGCACGAAGCACCCTAGAAATAAGCAAGGGAAATAGTCGGGTCTGGCTCCTTCTCGAGAGAGGAGAGCCATACTCTTCATACTACTTTCTCTTTGTTTTTTTCAAAATATATGGCCAAATTTGGTGGCATGAAAATTCCTGGACATGGGATCAACATCAACATAAAGTATGATGTAGATATGGCCATGACCTTGGCCGTTCGACTTGAAATCCAAGAATGTTCATACTCATTGGCAACTAATAAAATTAAATACGTTTAAATTTTACCACTTTCTTTTAGGTTCGAATTTTACATGTAAGGACATAGGGATTACATGTCGTGGTGGTGTCACGGAAGATGCCATGGATAGGCTAAAGGTGGGGACTAAATGCACTAGGGGAATCTAGGGAGGGATAGTGTGGTGATTCCACACACGGTAGCTTTGTATTTGATTCACTTCCAGAGATTACAAGTGCTCCTTGAGCTGTATTGGGGAGAGGAGGAAGAAGGAACTCTCTTACTCTCACCACTAGCTAGCTCTCAGGAACATACACCACTCTCTAGAGCTCAATCTGTCTAAGACCAACCCAGTAGAACTCAACCCCTTCTACAGAGGCCCTAGCCCTCCTTATATAGGGGTGGCTAGGTCTCCAATTAGGGCATACGTGGAGGCATATTCCAAGGAATATGCCTCCTCCTAATATAGTAAGCCGACCGGGTTACTTTAACACAGCGTCATCCATGCAGAGGCTACGTGAGCCTCTACGGCGCCCGCGTCATCCGACACAGGCTTCGTCACCTTTGTCGGCCACGCCTTGGTGGTCCTGGCCTCTGTCCGCTTCGCTCGCGCTCTGTGTACAGTGGTCACCCTTTGACCAGCGAGATACCTCCCTTCTCTTGTAAGATTTATATAATCCGAATCTCACCTAGTTGATCCGGCCATACCTGTTCCTGCATACAAGTTAGGTACATCTTACCGACTTACGATATAAGTCGGCTGAGACCCAGTTAGGTGGACATCCCCCGGTCCGGGTTACCCCATGATTCGGCCTGCCTTAAGGTGACTCGGCCAACATCTGCTTTGACCTTGCCATACCTCGGCTAACTCGGCCTTTGTACCCGGCGTGACCCTACTCGGGGGTATCCCCCCAACATTAGTCCCCGAAGCTGGTGCGGTCTTAGCTGCCTTAGCCGCTAAGGCCACAACAGGTTCAATTTTATCGAGCCTCTGGTTCTCTTTCCGAGTTACCTCATAGTCCAGATTTTCATAGGTTTACTTTCCCTTGGCACATTCCGAGTTTTCACTCGCTGTCCGGGTCACCTCATATTCATCCGGATCATTCTTCCTTCTCTTGTACGCTTCCCCACGTGGAGGTTAATCATCACATTTGCCTCATTTTAAGGGCCTGCGCGAGTAACTGCCGCAGTAATTGTTAGTTATCACTGTAGCACACGTCACATCGTGCCTGCCTCCTTGTTAACTGCATCATAACGTCACGTCATGGGATCTCCTGCGCCCTGTGGCCTTTCCTGTGGCTCGCTGCTGATTGGTCGATCCGGGTTGTACACGGCCACACCGTGTGGCCCGCCCGCACAACGCGATCCCGCTACCCCTCAAGGGAGTGGTTAAATAGGGGAGGGGTGCGCCCCTTGGGTTCTTTCCCCACTTCCGCGCCCCTCTGCCTCTGCGTCTTCTTCTTCCTCTCCAGCGACAGCACCGTCGCCACCGCATCTGAGTAGCAGCGCCGCCGCCGCACTACTTCCACGCGCACCAGCGTCACCGCCACCTCCCCGCATCTCTTCCACCACGGGTCCTCGCCTATCCAGGCCACTGTCACCCACCGCCGCTAGCGCCAGTGAGGACAGTGATCTCGAGATGACAGAGGAGGAGCTCGCTATCGCTAAGCAAGAAATGGAGGAGGAAGTGGTGAACACCGACCGCGGCGCATGGGCTGGATCCTGGGTTTGCCAGGATGACCTAGACTGGCTGTATCGCACCAGGCGCATCCCGGAGGGCATCACCACGCGTCTTCCCGCTGTGGAGCTTGCCCCCTCACCCAATCCAGGTGAGTATGTGGTATTCCTCTCCCACTTCTAATGTGGATTCGGGCTCCCAGCAAGCGATTTCTTCAACGACTGGCTCAACACATATGAGCTTCAGCCGTATCATCTTCCGGCTAACGCCATCACCTCTCTCTCTGCCTTCACTTCCACCATAGAAGGTTATGCCGGACTGTGGCCCACGAAGGAGCTCTAGATCCGGTTCTTTGGCCTTCGCCGGAACGTGATTCCGAACATCTAGCTTTACCCGGAGGACAAACAGCTCACGCAGTTCGGCGCAGCTTCCATCTCCCCCCGGAGATAGTCTATCTTTCCCCAAGTTACAGGGCTTGACTCTTGCAAGGGATGGGCCCGGACTTTCTTCTATGTCTGGAACAGCACAACTGAGGATCTGATCCGGCTGCGCCCTTACGCTCCGGGTCCTCCTAACCCGGGTCTGTGGGACAAGATCCCCGAGAAGCCCACTGTCCTGGCGAACCAAGTCAACAAAAGGTTCTAGGAGGTGAAGGATCTCGGATTGCGCAATGAGGACGCCATGATCACATTCGTCCGCAACCGGATCTCCCCCCTCCAGAAACATACACATAAAGTTTGCCACATGATCTGGGGTCGTGATCCCAACCAGACCTCCTCATTCGAGTTAAATAACACCGAGATATACCGCCGGGTCAAGGCCCTCTTCACCACCCACAAGGACTTCTCTTCTGAGTGGACGTGGGGGATCGAACACTTCTGCCGAGATAGGCTTCCCCCCGCGGTAAGTCTCGTGCCCCAAACTTTCTCCAAATTGCATCACATGTCGGTTTCTGTTGTAGGTTTAATCCCTTTGTCTTTTCTTTCCCTTAGATGTTTCTTCAGCAAACCATTGAGGATGGCACCGAGCCTTCTCTCAAATGGGCACCTGATCGAGACACCTCGGATGTGGAGGAGCCGGATCAGGAGATGTTTCTGCCGATGGCGGATGCGACCAAGCGACCCACCGGTAAACTCTCTTCCATTAGAGATTGGCCCGACGATGAAGATGATTCAGACGTTGAGGTGATGGAGGCATTTGATGCTGTTCCCCTTTCTTATGCTTTTCCGACATCAGCTAACCCCGGTGGGCAGATCCATGAAGATCCTCCCCTTGCCATGGGTCAGCCTGTCCCGGTCGCACCGAAGAAGAGGGGGGCCGCATCTGCTTCTTCCTCTGGACCTTCTCAGCCAGCTAAGTGGCGAAAGAAGTCCCTGGACAAAGTTGCCACCAAGGCCATGACTAAGGCTGTGGCCCGGAGAGCTCGCAAGCCGAAGGAGCCCCTGACTTCGGATGAGTAAGTCCTTTCTCCCTTTGCTATTTAGTTCTTCTTCTTTTGTTATAGTTTCTCATCATACATGATTTGATTCGGCAGGGCCACGGTGGAGGTCCCATAGAGTGGATCCGGAATTGCCTCGCCGCTCCGACATAGCCCTTCTCCCCCTTGTGGCGACGATTCACGCCGGTTGAGCCCCATTCTGGAGGGTTCAGCGGCTGCTCTAGGTTCTAGACCACCTGGTCAAGAGGAGGGCAACCTCGGAGCAGGGGAAACTGGCTCTGCCGAGGCAGAAGCAACCACCGCTTCAGCTCCGCCGCAACCAGCTACCACCGAGGTTGCTTCAGCACCTCCGCCAAAACAGAAACCAGCACTAGCACCATCATCCGCTCCAGCACCAGCAACAACAGCAAAAGCAACAGCAGCGGCACCAAGCCCCTCTGCCTCGTCCGAGTCTTCCAAGGCTCGGTGAGAAGACATCAACAGCACCAAGGCTAGCGCCAAGGTAGCTCCCAAGGGCAAATCCGCTGCAGCAACCTCAACTTCTCAGCAGTAGCCCAAGGGAAAAAAGGCTCCTGACGCCACCAGGGCAGTGTCCATCGAGGCTGGACAGCGCACACTCGCGTCCATGCTTTCGAAGAAGACTCCACCACCGAAGGACGCCCCTGCCGAGCCAGCTGATGCGCAACTCGTTTTGCACACCAGCCCCGCCGTTGCCCAGGTTGAGAGAAGGGAAGCACATGCCAAGGGTCTAGTGGCGCCCCACATGCTCAGCGGTGAGCGATATCCTCCGACCTTGATCGAGTTTGTAAATAATTGGAACAAGGCGGGGTTCGTCCACAATGACGATCTCCCGGAGAAGTTCGGTCCCGCCGAATTTGCTGCGCAGATGAATACTGCTGCCAAGGCAATTAATCTTGCGGGTCGGATGATGGAGGTACGTTACTTTGTCTTTTCCTTAACATGTTGTAGATATTAGTGATATAGCCATTAGTCCTAGAGCCTCCGGGGGAGTAACTTGTTACTCGGCCGGATGCTCCTTAGAAAACTAACGTAGCTCCTTAATGACTTCGAATATGCACACACCTAGAGCCGGGTTAAGTTCCACTTGGCCCGGACCTTGTACACTTCGAATATGCACACACCTAGAGCCGGGTTAATTTCCACTTGGCCCGGAACTTGTACACTTCGAATATGCACACACCTAGAGCCGGGTTAAGTTCCACTTGGCCCGGATCTTATACACTTCGAATATGCACACACCTAGAGCCGGGTTAAGTTCCACTTGGCCCGGATCTTGTACACTTTGAATATGCACACACCTAGAGCCCGGTTAAGTTCCACTTGGCCCGGATCTTGTACACTTCGAATATGCACACACCTAGAGCCGGGTTAAGTTCCACTTGGCCCGGATCTTGTACACTTCGAATATGCACACACCTAGAGCCGGGTTAAGTTCCACTTGGCCCGGATCTTGTACACTTCGAATATGCACACACCTAGAGCCGGGTTAAGTTCCACTTGGCCCGGATCTTGTACACTTCGAATATGCACACACCTAGAGTCGGGTTAAGTTCCACTTGGCCCGGATTTTGTACACTTCGAATATGCACAAGACTAAGCTATCTTTTTGTACTTTTTTCAGGTGACCACCAATCGCCGGAGTGCTGAGTTTCAGCGTCTCCTGGATACTCACAAAATGTTGCGTGCGAAACATACTGCGCTTATCGCCGAACACAATAAAAGGGGTAAGTTTCTTCCTTGGCATTTTTCCATTTTTCTTCATCTTTTTCCGCCGAACTAACCCATCATTCAGACTTCACAGCTGGGGTGGAGGCTGAGAATACCATCATGAGGAAAAACTTGCAGCAGATCAAGGGTAAGTAGTTTTTGCTCAATCTCTCTCTACGCCCTATCATTTTTTCTTCTTGGCTCGGCAAATATTCATACCTCGGCTTTGCCGGGTCAACAAACTATTTCAGCATCTCTTGAAGATAGTGTGCCTATGCCTGATATGATGCTGCATTTTCTCGAACAAGCAGGGCAACATCAGGTCGAACTCAAAAAGAAAGATGATGAGCTTGCCCTCCTCCGAACCAAAGATGATGAGATTGCCAAGCTCAAGGCAGATATGAAGAAGCTGAAAGCACAACACCAAACCGAACTTCAAAAGGCTGGCCAGGACTTTACTGAAGAGCACGAGCGCCTCAACCTCCAGATTGCCAAGGACCAAGAATTACTTAAGGAGGCCAACGCCAAGCTTGATTCGGCGAATGCTGAACTTGTGCAACTCCGGGAGAGGCGCGACAACTGCACCAAGGAGCTGACCCGGGTTCACAGCCATATTTCTGGTAAGTTCTTTTCCTTCAACCGACGTTGATCTTTCCGGGTCTACTTCCTTTACTTATTCCACTTGTCTTATTTTTTCAGGCAAATTCCCAGAGAGCTGGTCCTGGCACCCAGAATTCCGATGTCATTGCATCCAATGTTGTTACCAAGTTCCGCAGGCAGAGGGGTACTCCATCTGGTCCTGGCACCATTCCTCTTGATCTCGAGGACTTGATAGTCAGCTTGTCCTCCCGAGTCGAGATCGTGAAGAACTACGGCAAGGATATCTTGGACGTAGTAATCCGGATCTTCAACGTCTTTTGGCCTGAAGAAGATACTCCGGAGAGTACCGCTGCTCTTTTTGCCAGGCTTATGGAATGCAAGACTCAGCTCGATCTCTAGAGAGAATTAGCTGGACACACCGGAGCTGAGATCGTTCTTCACTACGTGCTTACGTCGTACGAGAAGATTGACCTCAAACTCCTTGAGCGCATGCGCACGGGATCAAGGTGGTCTACTGACCCGGATTGGGTAGCTCGGCGCAAGGCTTGCGCCCATAGCTTCATCCAATATGCCCCCATTCATCAATGGAATGAGGGACCAAGCTTCCTAGATGCCGCTGACGATGAAAATGCTGAAAACGTTGAAGATGATTCGGATGAAGACGAAGAGGACGAAGCCTTGGACGTCGACGAAGACGCAGATGACTCTGAAGCTGAGGCTAGTGCTGCACCTGCTAGCGCCAAATTACCTCCTACTGCTGCTCCTTGATTATAAACACTTTAAATTTCATCAGATCCCTGGTATGCCGGGTGCAATTGTATCAAGCACACAAGTGATATTTTGCTACTAAGTTTTTATGCTAGATTGACTTGGGCATAGTCCCCGAGTTTCATTTTCTCGTTCTTCCAATTTCTTGGCTCGACTCGTGTCTACCTTGGTTCGGTTTTATGACTTACGAGTCTGAGCTTCAAAAATTGTCTTAACAATACTTTGAAACTTTAGGATTAGCTCAAAATAATTCAACATAATAAATTTAAAGTAAACATAAGGTTAGTCTGAAAAACAAAAGTCGGCTCGATTAAGTTCCTTTCCTTAGTCGTTTTTCATGTGCTACGCAATTCCAAACTTGTTCTCTTGCTTGCCATGAAGCCAAATCTTGTTGGACAGTAGCAATTCGAAGAGTTGGGTTCTTGGTGCTCACACACTACTAATCCGGCTTAAGTAGAAAAACTTACGCTAGACGACGTATAAATAATAAATACAGAAGACAACCAATATTTTCAAGGCAGTTCCCGAGTTACTGCTCGAGGTGCCTATATTTCATTGATAGACTCATTGCCGGCATACACACTAACATATGAGAGACTCGGATACATACACTTCTCTGCTAAGTGTACAAAGGACGAAGTAGAGCTACATTCCATGGACGCTTAGATTCCTCACCGGACCTGTCCGCCTTGTTCTTCTCCTGTGGTTTTGCATCGATAAGATAATAAGAATCATTGTGCAATGATTTGCTCACAATGAATGGCCCTTCCCATGGGGGGGATAACTTGTGCATGCCAGCAGTACGTTGTACCAACCGGAGTACCAGATCACCTTCCCGGAAGACTCGGGGGTTTACTTTCCAGCTATGATAGCGTCGGAGATTTTGCTGATATATGGTGGATCTGGACAATGCCAATTCTCTCGCTTCTTCCAGCAGATCAACATCATTTTTTCGTGCTTCTTGCACTTCGGCTTCTGTGTATTGGGTGACCCTAGGAGAGTCATGCTCTATGTCGGCTGGTAATACAGCTTCTGCCCCAAATATCAGAAAGAATGGCGTATAGCCTGTTGATCGATTCGGATTTGTTCTTAAACTCCACAGTACCGCTGGTAGTTCTTCTATCCAGCACCCCGCTGATCTTTGCAGCGGCTTAATGAGACAGGGTTTTATCCCGAATAATACTAATCCGTTGGATCTTTCCACTTGTCCGTTCGATGCAGGGTGGGCTACTGACGCAACGTCCAACCGGATCTTCTTATCTCGGCAGAATCGCGCAAATGCTCCTTCAACAAAATTTGTGCCATTATCTGTTATGATACTGTGAGGATAGCCGTATCTCAAGGTGATGTCTTTGAGAAATGTCACCGCCGTAGCCCCATCACATTTTCTTATTGGATTTACTTCAATCCACTTTGTAAATTTGTCAACCGTGACCAAAATGTGAGTCATATTTCCCTTGCTGGTTTGAACGGGCCAACCATGTCCAAACACCATATGGCAAATGGCCAGGTGATTGGTATGGTCTTGAGCTCCGACATTGGCATACGTGTCTTGGTAGCATACCTCTGGCAACCATTGCATTTTCTTATCAAGTCCTCTGCTTGTTCTAAGGCACTTGGCCAGTAGAATCCATGCCTGAAAGCTTTTGCTACCAAGGCTCTGGACGAGGAATGATGCCCACATTCCCCTTGATGTATATCTCGGAGAATGTCAAGCCCTTCTTCTGGGTCAACACATCGTTGGAGGACATTAGTCACACTCCTTTTGTATAGCTCGGAATTGATGATCGTGTATGCCTTTGCTCTCCTCTGAGTTTGCCTGGACAACACCTCCTCAGCGGGTAAGGTTCCATCTTTCAGGAATTGAAATGTGGGTAACACCCAAGCTAGTACAGCTCACACTGGGAACACATCCTCATCAATTTCCATCTGATCCACCAGCATAACCTCAATCGGATTACGCTGAGCAGTCCCCGGGTCTTGCGAAGCAGTCCCCGGGTTTCGCGTACCACCTCCCATGTCAATGTCCATGGGTACGGCTCCGGACTCTAAATCCTCCAGGACGTAAATTGAGTCGGTTTCTAGGGACGGCCTGATAGACAGTTTTCTGAGGTGTTCTAATGCTACACCCGGTGGAATTGCTTGTCGGGTTGATTCGAGCTTCGACAATACGTCGGCAGCCTCATTTTCCACCTGGGGTACATGTCGAAATTCGCATCCCTCAAAGTAACCAGATATCTTCTGCACATGGAATCTGTATAATGCCAAGTTTGGATCAAGAGCGTCCCATAGCCCTGACACTTGCTGTATTACCAAATCCGAGTCGCCAAAGCATTGGATCCGACGTATCCCGACTTCCTTTACCACTTTGAGCCCATGCACAAGTGCCTCATATTCGTTGACATTGTTTGATGCTGCGAAATGGATCTGCAGCACATACTTCAGCTGGTCATTCTTTGGTGAGGTAAGCACAACTCCGACGCCTAACCCGGTTTTTGTTTTTGAACCGTCAAAGTGCATTCTCTAGTAATTCGGATCTGGTAGCGGTGGTTCATATTGCACCTCAGCCCAATCCATAAAAAAGTCGGCCACAGCCTGAGACTTGATTGCTTCTCTTCTGTCATATTGTGGCGCATAAGGAGCTAGCTCAATTGCCCATTTTGCAATTTTGCCACTTGCATCTTTGTTACTCATTATCTCGAATATGGGAGCTTCACATATTACTTTGATGGGGTGCTCCTCAAAATAGTGTTTCATCTTCTTAGCCGACATGTACACACCATATGCCACTTTCTGATAATGCGGATAATTTTGCTTTGATGCGGATAATACCTCTCTTAGGTAATATACTGGCCTCTGCACTCACTTACCCTCTTCGTCGCGGTCTACCACAATTACTGCACTTACAACTCGGTTGGTTGCGGCTATATAGAGCAACATTGGCTCCTTTGGTAGTGGAGAGGCTAACACTGGTGCAGTGGCTAACATTTTCTTTAATTGGATAAAGGCTTCATTTGCCTGTGGCGTCCAAATGAACTTTTCCGACTTTTTCATGAGTTGATAGAGAGGCAGTGCCTTTTCTCCCAACCGACATACAAACTGACTTAACGATGCCAGGCAACCAGTGAACTTGTGGACATCGTTAAGGCACGTCGGAAGTTCCATTCGATTTATGGCCCGGATCTTAGTTGGATTGACTTCAATGCCTCGGCTGGAGACGAGGAATACGAGTAATTTTCCAGCCAGGACACCGAAGGTATATTTTTCCGGGTTAAGCTTCATCCGGAACCTCATTAGGTTCACGAATGTCTGCCTGATATCGTCAAGGAGCGTTTTGCTTTCCTTGGTCTTGATAACAACATCATCCACATATACCTGTACATTTTGACCAATTTGGTCGTGCAAACATTTCTGCATACATCTTTGGTACGTTGCCCCTGCATTACGTAAACCAAATGGCATGGTGTGATAGCAATAAGCCCCATACGGGGTGATAAATGCAGTCTTTATTTGATCATCCGGATTTAGGGGTATCTGGTGGAAACCAGAATATGCATCAATGAATGACAACAGTTCACACCCAGTAGTTGAATCTATGACCTGATCTATCCTTGGCAGTTGAAATGGATCTTTTGGACACGCCTTATTCAGGTTCATGTAATCGATACACATGCGCCAAACCACTGCCACATTTGGATCATCCTTCTTCTTCTCCACCAGCACCGGATTAGATATCCAATCCGGGTAAAGAACTTCCATGATAAATCCAGCTGCTAGTAACCGAGTTATCTCATCTCCAATGACTTTTCTCCTATCTTCGGCGAAGCGGCAGAGAGGTTGCTTCACCGGCCTTGCTCCGGGTCTCACATTCAAAGAGTGCTCGGCCAACTCCCTCGGAACACCTTGCAAGTCCTGTGTGGACCAAGCAAAAATATCCCGATTCTCACGGAGGAAGTTGACGAGCTCGCTTTCCTATTTATCATTTAACCTGGCACCAATTGTTACGGTGCTCTCTGGGAACATATCATCAATAGGCACTTTCTTGGTATCTTTTGTCGCCTGGAACAAAACACTACCATGCGGGTTACTCAGTGCCGGCATATACTGTTGTGCGGACTGAGCCAATGCCGCCACTTCCTGTATCTTTCTTTTCTCTTGCGCAATCACGAGTGACTCGGCTAGGTTAGACCCGGCTGACGCACACTCAATGGAACATCGGAAATCTCCAGCTATGGTAATTACTCCATTTGGCCCAGGCAATTGCATCTTCAGATAACTGATGTGGCAACTTGCCATGAACTTGTTCAGTGCTGGTCTTCCGAGTAACGCGTGATACGCACTTTCTAAGTTCACCACTTCAAACTCCAAATTCTCAGTTCGGCAGTTATCTCGCGTGCCGAACAATACGTCAACCCGGACCTTGCCTATGGTCTCACAAGAAATGCCAGGCACAATGCCATGGAAAGTTGTCCTTGTAGCCTGGAGCATGTTCTCCGAGATACCCAACTTGCGCATTGTATCCGCATACATGATATTGATGCTACTGCCATTATCTATCAGCACCTTGGGGAATCTCACATTGATATTTGGCCCTATGAATGTTGGGTACAGCACTAACGCATATGAACCGGGGCTTGGCATAAGCTTGGGATGATCCTTGATACTCCAGGTGATTTCTTGATCCGACCATGGCATATACCTCGTCACTGCGGGCATTACCGCATTCACCTCCATGTGTCGATGCTGCAAGATCTTTCTATCTGTTTCCTCTGTGGTAAACACACAGTAACTCTGATGATGCTCTTTGTACTCATTCCTTCCCTCATTTCTGGGGTACCTCTGATCCGGTTGATGTTGCTCTTCCACTTGATGCACTGCATCCCTTCTCTCATGGTTGTCATACCTCGGCGGAGGGGGAGGCAGCATTAGTTGTTGCGTGTTCGCTTTGGAGAGCAATTGCTGCCGGGGTAACTCCTGCCGAGGTTGATCATTCCGAGGTGCCTGAGCATTCCCCGAACCACCTTGTTCTATCTTGCGCATCCACTCACACTGCCTTGTTGTATGACCCGCTGGGTTACTCGGATTTGGCGTGTGAAATTTACACGGCTGATCCAGCATCGACTCATAAGTGTACCTCGGATGGTCCTTCTTTTCTTGCCACTATTTCTTATGCTCTGGTGTCCAAGTTTTCTTTCCATCATTTCTCAGTGTCCATTGTTGTCCTCCGGTTTTGTGACGTTGATTGCCCCCTGCTCCGGGTTGATCTTGATTCACAGCAGCAACTTGTTGCGAATTGTACCAGTAATCCGGTATGTCATCTCTTCTTTTACCCCGGTAGTCATTCCTCTGGGATGATCCGGCTCCATCTCTCTGGTAGTACTCCTCATTTGACTCGTTTGACACAAGCCTAGGTTGAGTCGGATCACCCAAAGCATACGAATCAGCAATCCGGATTGTTTCTGCTAATGTAGTTGGCATATCACTTTGCAATCTTTGCCACAACATGCTTGCATATCTGCACCCTTGTGCAAACCATGTTATGGCCTGTGACTCAATCACACCCTCACAGGAGTTTCGCACGGTACACCACCGGTTTAAGAACTCCCGGTCTGTCTCATTCGGTTTATGCTTGCACATTGCTAGGGTCTGTGGCCTATTCGGCCTCTGATACGTACTTGAGAAATTGCTGATAAACATTTCCTCAAAATTGATCCAACAGTTAATACTCCTGGGTGGCAAATTGTTTAGCCATACCCTTGCTGGCCCCTCCAACATCTGGGGTACATATCTCACAGCCCATCTCAAGTTGCCTGTAGCAATTTTTACAGTTGTAGCATAGTTAATCAACCAATCCTCCGGCTTAGTGCTGCCGTCATATGTTTTTGTGCCTCTAGGTAACTGGAAGTTAGGTACCGGAGACTCCTTCATGATCCAGGGCCCAAAGCACGCTGGACCCGGAGGACCTTGACATTCAATTTGCTCCAACCTATACAGCCGATCCAGTTTTAACCTAGCGTCGTCAGGCATCAAATCCCTGCTCCCTAGTCTTGACCCTATCACATGATAGTCCGGCCTTGGGTATCCTGCGTTCACCATTTCCGAATCACCATCATTATATATGTCTTGCTCTTGTGGAGCACCTCTTTGTTGCATACCTCGGCCGGCACTTTGCTCTTGCCTTGGTATATTCCGCTGCTGCGGTTGTCCTGCTCCTGCCGAGTTGCGCTGTCTGGCATTGCCATTTACAACATTTCGTTGACCGGCATTGCCTTGGTCGCGGTTACCTTGGCCATCTTCACCTCGGCTCACACTTCATCGATCCTCATTTCTCTACACTTCTTTTCCTTTCCCTGCCCTTGCCGGGTCATACGGTACTATCTGTTTGTTCCTCCTGGCCGAGGTTACTACCTCTTCTCTCCTAGGACCTCCATGGGGAGACCATGCAGCTCCAGCGGATTTCTCCGGGTTACCCACCGCCGAATGAACGATCTTGGAGGCCCCAACTCTCTCCGGGTTAGCCCTGAGAAATTCCTCATTTTGCCTGTTCGCGATCCAAACCAACTCATTGACCCTATCTTGCTGTCTCTGACGGGCTTCACCCGTCAGACCCTCTAACTCGGATGCAGCTGCATCCGCTGCTCGGAGGTTCTTTGCCGGGGTACTATACTTCGGCAGCCCCATGGACAAACAGTTCTCTGACTCCTCAATCCTAGTATCACCCTCTTTGTTCATTTCACTCATGAGGTTTCTCCCCTTTACTTTTACAACGTCTACTTTATTTGCCTTTGCGTACTCACGCAGTGTCATGTTCAACGACTGCTGAGCTGCGACTATCTTTTTCGCACCCTCTAGTATTTGTTGCCTAGTTTCCTCTAGCTCGGCCTGTGCCTGAGCCGGATCTACCGCTCCTGCTACCGGGTTTGCCAAGCTATCCATCGCTTGCTGCAGCACATTCTCTGGCCTCTCTAGTGGAGGACCTCTACTTTTCCTCGGTGCCTTAGGCGTCACCTCCGGATCTGGTGCCGGATCCTTGCTTGCGCCAGTGCCAGGCGCAGTCATCATCACCTCGGCACGGTCTGGGGAGCGAGCGATATGCACCCTGTGAACCACACTAAGGGGTGGCTCGCCTCCTTCGACGACGTGCCGTGGGTGAACGCACGACACATCGACATCAACGTAGATCTTGTGCGCGCCAAGCTTGACGAAGAGGATGTTGCACGGAAGAGGACGCTTGCCGAAGCAGCCAGCGTTGTCGCTGACAAAGTCCAGCGCTCCAAAGCGATGAACGTGCCCAGAGACGAGGAGTTCGCCGGTGCCGATGAGGTTTCCCGTCCAGATCTTCACCCCTGCTAGCGCCGCTAGCTCCACGGTGGGCGCCAACTGTCGTGGTGGTGTCACGGCAGATGCCATGGATAGGCTAAAGGTGGGGACTAAATGCACTAGGGGAATCTAGGGAGGGATAGTGTGGTGATTCCACACACGATAGCTTTGTATTTGATTCACTTCCAGAGATTACAAGTGCTCCTTGAGCTGTATTGGGGAGAGGAGGAAGAAGGAACTCTCTTACTCTCACCGCTAGCTAGCTCTCAGGAACATACACCACTCTCTAGAGCTCAATCTGTCTAAGACCAACCCAGCAGAACTCAACCCTTCTACAGAGGCCCTATCCCTCCTTATATAGGGGTGGCTAGGTCTCCAATTAGGGCATACGTGGAGGCATATTCCAAGGAATATGCCTCCTCCCAAAATAGTAAGCCGACCGGGTTACTTTAACCCAGCGTCATCCATGTAGAGGCTACGTGAGCCTCTGTGGTGCCCGCGTCATCCGACACAGGCTTCCTCACCTTTGTCGGCCACGCCTCGGTGGTCCTGGCCTCTGTCCGCTTCGCTCATGCTATGCATACAGTGGTCATCCTTTGACCAGCGAGATACCTTCCTTCTCTTGTAAGCTTGATATAACCCGGATCGTACCAAAGCACACATGCGCAGCACCACGCTGGGGATGAGGGAGAGATCAGCCGGGCCGGTGCGCGAGGGGAAAGGGTAGGAGAGAGAGGAAGGATGGATGGTGAGAGGCAACAAAGGAGAGAGAAAACACACAATCTGTTTTGCATGCATAGGTCCTGAAATTTACTACTAGTAGAGTGGCCGGATGATTACCTCATGTTAGGAACCCATCATAACTTTCCTCTAACATCGAACCACCTTCAACTCCTCTTCGATGCTGCCCTCTTTTACTGTGCCTACGTTATATTCTCTTTGTGTGTACAACGCGTGGACAGAGGTGAGCATATGTCTAAGCAAAGAAATCAGTACTAGTACTATACTACTTGTGTACTAGTACTAACTAGTAAGTTGCACGTGCCTTGCACGTGAGACTCAGATAGTAGACATATGACATATCATCACTATATAAAATTATAATTGGTAAAGCACAATAAATTATAAATTTGATCAACATCTATAAAGTATGGGTGTATATTTGGTCCTTGTACTTTGCATGTCATGTAGAAGTCAAAGAGTATTAGCTACCTAGCACATGAAATTTTTGATAACATGGTCTAGAGAAAAAAGGGAGAAGATTCTAGTATGGAAAAGAAGATCCAACTGCTAGAAATGTTGGGATTCGCGAGTCTTGATCCAACGGTCAATATTCAAAGTTATTCGTACACTATATAGTGGTAAGATAAGATATACTTTCCTCAAAAAAAGTACTAATATACTAGTCCCTCCGATCCAAATTAATGTTCTCAGAGTTTTCTAGATTCGGATGTATCTAGCACTAAAACATGACTAGATACATCCGAATCTAGAAAAATGTGAGAACACTAATTTGTATCGAGGAAGTACTATTTGCTTTTTCCCTAATAAAGGCATCAGCAATGTGTACAAAAGCACACCATAAGGCCTAGTATGTGGCATCCGCTAAGGTTCACCATATATATTATGGATAAAATAGAGTTTGTATCTTTAAGCCTAATAAGGTGCACCTCAAGCTTGTGGGTTGCCCATATAGAATAGAAAAATAATTTCATCTGTCTCCCTGTTTCATGTGATCGTTTTCAAAAGGTGTTCAAAATTTTCATGATGCAAAATATTAGCTAGAAGTTGAACCACTCGTCAAAACTCTCTGTGGTTTCTGACATATTAATGAACCGCTCGATGGGTACCTCCAAAAGCTTTTTCATAAAACTTTCAAAGCAACCTACAATTTATTACTTGTAGTTCAAGTTTGACCTAATTTCATTAAATTCAAGAGAAATATATCGCACTTAGTTGTAGCTCTTGTTTGACATAATTTCATTAAACTGTCAAGATGCAAAATCTTAGAAAGATGATGAACCTCTCGTCAGAACTCTCTATGGTTTCCGATAGTATATTAATTGACCCCCCTGCTCCCCCTCTGATGGGTGCCTCTAAGAGTTATTTTCATAAAACTTTCAAAGGAACCGACATAGTTTACTTGTAGTAGTTCAAATTTTACCTATTATATTTTTTTTGCTTTACCTATTATAATTTTATATAGTGATGGTATGCCATATGTCTATTATCTAAGTCTCACGTCCAGGGCACGTGCAATTTACTAGTACTTGTAGTTTCAAATTTGACCTAATTTCGATAAATCGACATAAAGTCATTATAATGGGCAGAGTTAGCTGGGAAGTTTGAAAACTCATAAAACATGGTGATCGTTGGTACAACATGTTGGTCCAATACATCTGTATGTAAACTTGGCTTGTGGCATTTAGATCCAATATTCGTCGGACTTTCCTTTAGGAAAAAGAACAACCTCGGTCGTATTCTTCACTCGGAAAATGTAGAATTGAATGTTCTTTCTTGATAGTTGGAAACTCATACCGACAACACTGTTTACTACAAGAAGATGCACCGATGATCTACCTATGAAAAAACATTTAATTCAAGAGCAATATATGGTGTTTACTTGTAGCTAGCTCAAGTTTGACCTAATTTCGTTAAATTGTCAAGATGCAAAGTCTTAGCAAGAAGTTGAACATATCGTCAAAATTCTCGCTGATTTCTGATATATTAATTTTGACTCCTCGATGGGTACCTCCAAAAGCTTTTTTGTAAATCTATCATAGCAAAACCTACAATTTACTTGTAGTTTCAAATTTGACCTAATTCCGAGATATCGACATAAAGTCATTCAAATGGGCGGAGTTAGCTAGGAAGCTTGAAAACTCATAAAACATGGGAATCGCAAGTACAACATGTTGTCGATCCACTATATATGTCTGTCAACATGTTGTCGATCCACATCCAATATTCTTTGGACTTCTCTTTATAGAAAATTAAAGAACAACTGACCTCGCTCGTCTTCACTCGGAAAATGTAGAATTGAATGTTCTTTCCTGATAGTTGGAAACTCACACTGACAGTATTGTTTATTAAACAAAGATGCACCAATCTACCTCTAAAAATACAGTTAATACAAGAGCAATCTATCGTGCTTACTTATAGCTCAAGTTTGACCTAATTTCGTTAAATTGTAAAGATGCAAAATCTTAGCAAGAAGTTGAACCTATCGTCAAAACTCTCGGTGTTTTATGATATATTAATTGTGACCCCTCGATGGGTACCTCCAAAAGATTTTTCATAAATCTTTAAAAGCAACCTACAATTTACTTGTAGTTTCAAATTTGACTTAATTTTGATAAATCGACATAAAGTCATTCAGTCAAATGGGTAGAGTAAGCTAGGAAGTTTGAAAACTCATAAATAAAACACGGGAATCGTTGGTACAATATGTTGGTAAACTTGGCTTCTGGCATTTAGATCCAATATTCTTCAGACATTTCTTTAAAGAAAAGAACAACCTCGCTCGTCAGCAGTCGGAAAATTGAGAATAATTGAATGTTCTTTCCTGATATAGTTGGATAATCACACTGCCAGCACTGTTTACTATAAGAAAATGCACCCATCCACCTCTCTGAAAAGTCATATATTTCAACAGCAACCTGTCGCGCTTACTTGTAGCTCAAGTTTGACCCAATTTCATTAAATAGTGTCATGCGATGCAAAATCTTAGAAAGAAGTCAAACCTGTTGTCAAAACTCTTGGTTGTTTCTCATATATTGATCGTGACCTCCCCCCTCAATCGGTACGGTACGTCCAAAAGATTTTCGTAAAACTTTCAGAGCAACCTACAATTTAGTTATAGTTCAAGTTTGACCTAATTTCGATAAATCGGCATGTAGTCATTCGAGTGGGCAGAGTAATTAGCTAGGGAGTTTCAAAACTCAAAAAACATATGGGAATCATAAGTAAAACACGTTGGTCCACTTAATATGTCTAGAAACTTGGCTTATGGCATTGAGATCCATATTCTTCGAGCTTTCTTTACGGAAAAGAACCATCTCGTCATCACTCGGAAAACTGAGAATTTTATTTCCTGGTAGTTGGAAACTGACACTGACGACATTGTTTACTATAAGGAGATGCATCCATCTACCTCTGAAAATACATTTAATTTAAGAGCAATCTATCACGCTTACTTGTATCTCAAGTTTGACCTAATTTTGTTAAATTGTCAAGATGCAAAATCTTAGCAAGAAGTTGAACCTATCGTCAAAACTCTCGGTGTTTTATGATATATTGATGGGTACCTCCAAAAGATTTTTCGTAAAACTTTCAAATCAACCTACAATTTACTTGTAGTTTCAAATTTGGCATAATTTCGATAAATCAACATAAAGTCATTTAGTCAAATAGGCAGAGTTAGCTAGGAAGTTTGAAAACTCATAAATAAAACATGGGAATCGTTGGTACAACATGTTGGTAAACTTGGCTTCTGGCATTCAGATCCAATATTCTTCGGATATTCCTAAACAGAAAAGCAGAAGCTCGCTCATCATTTACTCAGAAAATTGAGAGTAATGAATGTTCTTTCCTGATATAGTTGGAAAATCACACTGATGACACTGTTTGGATTTGCCGGTCTTGATCCAATGGTCAATGTTCGAAGTTATCCGTACTCTATATAGTGGTATGGTATGGTATTGTAAGAGATAATAAAAGATAAAGATAAGATAAGAAGTACTGCGAATGGCTAATCTTTTGAGTAACCTTCCCTCCCGATTTTTGGGAAGCAAGTGAAAATTTCGAAAACCGGAAATGTTTGAATTTTTTTTGCCGCCAAGGACCAAAGTTGTTTACTTCCTATGTACTCCTCGTCCCTACTCCACACCAACGCAGCTGCCGAACACGCTAGACACAGAGCCGCCGTACCAAGGCACACGTGCGCAACACCATGTTGTGGACGAGGGAGAGAACAGATGTGCTGGTGCGCGAGGGGAAAGGGTAGGAGAGAGAGAGGGAGGATGGATGGTGAGAGGCAGCGAAGGAGAGAGAAAACACACAATTTGTTTTGCGTGCATAGGTCCTGAAATTTACTACTAGTAGAGTGGCCGCAGGAGTACCTCATGTCAGGAACCCATCATAACTTTCCTCTAACATCGAACCACCGTCAACTCCTCTTTGCTGCTGCCCTCTTTTATCATGCCTACATTTTATTCTCTCAGCGTGTACAACGCGTGGACAGAGGTGAGCATATGTCTAAGCAAGGAAATTAGTACTAGTACTATACTATTAGTGTACTAGTACTAACTAGTAAGTTGAAAGCGCCTTGCACATGAGAATCAGATAGTAGACGTATGACACCATCACTATATAAAATTATAATTGGTAAGTCACAATAAATTATAAATTTGATCAACATCTATAAAGTATGAGTGTATATTTGGTCGTTGTACTTTGCATGTCATGTAGAAGTCAAAGAGTATTAGCTACCTAGCACATGAAATTTTTGATAACATGGTCTAGAGAAACAATGGAGAAGATTCTAGTATGATGGAGAAGTGTGTTTTGAGGTTTGTGCATAGCATTCATTATGCCAAATACTATCAATAGAATCTTCTAGATGATAGAATGGAAAAGAAGATCCAACGGCTAGAAATGTTGGTATTCGTGAATCTTGATCCAACAGTCAACATTCAAAGTTATTCGTACACTATATAGTGGTAAGATAAGATAAGATCATGCATAAGTCAACGATTATTAGCTACTAGTGAGAAGATTCTAGTATGATGGAGAAGTGTGTTTTGAGGTTTGTCTATCGCATTGATTATGCTGAAAACTATCAATAGAATCTTCTAGATGCTAGAATAGAAAAAAAGATCCAACGGTTGGAAATGTTGGGATTCGCGAGTCTTGATCCAACAGTCAATATTCAAAGTTATTCGTACACTATATAGTGGTAAGATAAGATATACTTTCCTCAAAAAAAGTATATACTACTACCTCCGATCCAAATTAGTGTTCCCAGATCTAGACAAATGTGAGAACACTAATTTGGATCGAGGGAGTAGTATTTGCTTTTTCCCTAATAAGGGCATCAGCAATGTGTACAAAAGCACACCTTAAGGCCTAGTATATGGCATCCGCTAAGGTTCACCATATACATTATGGAGAAAATAGAGTTTGTATCTTTAAGCCTAATAAGGTGCACCTCAAGCTTGTGGGTTGCGCATAGAGAACGGAAAAATAATTTCCCCTCTCTCCCTGTTTCATGCGATTGTTTTCAAAAAGTGTTCAAAATTTTCATGATGCAAAATCTTAGCTAGAAGTCAAACCACTCATCAGAACTCTCTATGGTTTCTGATATATTAATTAACCGCTCGATGGGTACCTCCAAAAACTTTTTTCATAATACTTTCAAAGCAACCTACAATTTATTACTTGTAGTTTAAGTTTGACATAATTTCATTAACATAAAGTATTTTCGAAACGAAAGAATAATTAATAATGTTTGTATTATAATTTTATAACTCGTTTTTCTGGATACACGTAACATGATGCCACACAAAAAATATTATACTTCTTATTCTTTTTTTGAAATGTTATGAAAACTATGTCAACTTTTTGGGATGCGGATGCATAGCAAGAACATGAATTTTTCAGAACTTTCGGTGGTTTTTCGATGTACCGAACTCCTGCTTAGCTTCAAAAGATTTTTGGAAAATTTTAAGAGCAACCTATCGCGCTTACGTTTAGTTAAATTTGAGAAGGTCGGTGGGAGTACAGTTTACATCCAAGACCTCAAAAAATAGAAAATTGCATAGAGGTCCATATATTTAGCACAAAGGGCGCTAAAATGAAGCAATGAAAAACATTCAGGTGCGGGTCCTTCTCGAGCGAGCGGCCGAGCCATACCCTTCGTACTACTTCTACTGTACTTTTGATCCCGCATGATGTGGGTGTGCTTGGCGGCTTCCTCTTTGCAGGGTGTGAAATGGAATGACAATGGAGTAATACGGAGTAGTGGTAAAGCTGGCCAGATCATAATGAAGTGCATCGAATGTGATGGGACGTACTACAGACACTAGACAGTATAAACAATCTCTTGTGCACCACTATCTTTTGAATCTTTTGAATAACCTTCCCTCCAGATGTTTGGGAAGGAATTGAAAATTTTGAAAGTGCGAAAGTTTGAACTCCGACTCTAATAATAGTATGAGTACTGTCCCTTTTGTCGCCAAGCCCCAAAATGGTTCCTTCTACATAGCACACTTGATACTGACACGGAGCCAACGACAAGGCAGGTCGACACACATGCGCAGCGCCACGTTTTGGACGAGGGAGAGATCACCTAGCTGGGGAGTGGGGATGGTGATGAGGCACTGAAGGATAGAAAAAACATAATTTGTTTTGTGTGCATACAGTAGTATATAGTAAATGTCCTGAAATTTACTAGTACTAGTTCCGTACTACTAGTACTACTAGGTGACTGTATCCTGAATGTCATGTCAGGAAACCATCACATCTTTGCTCTCATATCGCAACGCCTTCAACTCCTCCTCTTCGCTGCTCTCTCGAGTTGCTTCCTCTGTGCCCAAAGTTTCTCTTCTGTCTCTTTGTTTCTTTTCTACACAAATACATATTCTTCCTTCCTCCGTCCCAAATTAATTGACTCAAATTTGTCTAGATTCGGATGTATCTAGACATATTTTAGTACTAGATACATCTGAATCTAGATAAACTTGAGTCAATTAATTTGGATCAGAGGGAGTACTTGCTTTATAAAAAGTACACTCCACTCACTTGGAAAATTGATTTTTTTTTCCTTTCCTCATGGTTGGAAACTCCAAGTGACAACATTGTTACCATGGAATGATTCACAACCATTTTACGCCCAAATATGGGACCACCATGGATGTTGGGAGTATAATTTACATCAAGGACCTTAAAATGTAAATAATTATATAAAGTTCCTTACATTTAGCATGAAGCCCCCTAAAATTAAGTAATGGAAATAGTCGGGTGCGGCTCCTTCTCGAGAGAGCAGCTGATCGAGCCATACTCTTCATACTAATTTCTCTTCATTTGTTTTTGAAATATATGGCCAAATTTAATGGCATGCAAACTCTTCAATATGGGATCATGAATCATTAGCATAAAGTATGATGTAGATATTTCCATGACCCTGGTCGTTCGGCTTGAAATGCAAGAATGTTTATATTCATTGGCAACTAATAAGCATAAATACATTTAAATTTTACCACTTGCTTTTATGTACAAATTTTACACGTACGGACGGTGGAGGTACATTTTACATCAAGGACCTAAAAAAGGTAAAATTACATTGAGGTCCATACATTTAGCATGAAGCACCCTAAAATTAAATAGGGAAAAGTCATGTTTTGCTCCTTCTCGAGAGAAAAGCTAATCGAGTCATACTCTTCATACTACTCCCTTTTCGTTTGTTTTCCAAATATGGCCCAATTTGGCAGCATGCAAATTCTTGGATATGGATCGTTAATCATCGATATACAGTATGATGTAGATATGGCCATGACCTTGTTCGTTCGGCTTGAAATCCAAGATCGTTCATACTCATTCACAACTAAGTTGAAATATGTTTGAATTTTAGCTATTTTTAAGTAATACATTTTTTTAATAATTTTCACGAATAATACACGAATTGAAAGATTTACAATTCTAGCGTGGTGTCGGCACTTGAAAATCCAACCAGTCCTTATCGGCTTTTGAATAGCCGACTAGGCCCTGTCTATTTTTGAAAAGATGACTAGTCCTTGTCTGCTTTTGAAAAGCTGACTAGTCCCCCTATTCTTCACATTGCCCTATAACCTGTCGGCCTTTCAAAAGCAGACAGGGACTTATCAGCTTTTCAAAAGCAGATAGGGACTAGTTGGCTATTCAAAATCCGATAAGGACTGGTCGGTTATTCAACTGTCGACATAATTGCAAATCTTTAAATTCTTGTATTATCCGTAGAAATTATTAAAAAATGTATTATTTAAAAAAATAGCTGAATTTTACCACTTCCTTTTATCTTTGAATTTTACACGGACGGTGGGAGTACATTTTACAGCAAGGACCTAAAAAGGGGTAAAATAACATCAAGGTCCATACTTTTAGCACAAAGCACTCTAAAACTAATCATGTTTGGCTCCTTCTCGAGAGAGAAGATAATTGAGCCATACTCTTGATAGTACTTCCTCTTGGTTTGTTTTCAAAATATGGCCAAATTTGGCGGCATGAAAATTCTAGGATATGTGATCATCGTCATCATAATGTATGATGTATATATGGCCATGACCTTGGTCGTTCGTGTTGAAATCCAAGAATGTTCATACCAATCGACAACAAATAATCTTAAATACGTTTAAAAAAGGTAAAATTACAACGAGGTCTATACATTTAGCATGAATCACCCTAAAATTAAGCAGGGAAATAGTCATGTTTTGCCCCTTCTCGTGAGAGAAGCTGATCATAATCTTCATACTACTTCCTCTTTGTTTGTTTTCAAAATATGGCCAAATTTGGCAACATGAAAATTCTTGGATATGCGATCATGAATCATCAACATAAAGTATGATGTAGATATGGCCATGACCTTGGTCGTTCGTCTTGAAACCCAAGAATGTTCATACTCATCGACAACTAATAATCTTAAATATGTTTAAAATTTTACCACTTTCTTTTAGGTTTGAATTTTACACGGATAATGGGAGTATAATTTACATCAAGGACCTTAAAAGGGGGAAATTACATCGAGATCGTTACATTTAGCATGAACTACCCCAAAATGAAGCAAAGAAATAAAACAGTCGGGTTCGGCTCATTCTTGAGAGAGCACCTGATCCAGCCATACTCTTCATACCGCTACTTCCTATTCATTTGTTTTCAAAATATATGGATGAATTTGGTGGCATGCAAATTCTTGGATATGAGATCATCATCAGCATAAAGTGTGATCTTGATATAGCCATGACTTTGGTCGTTCAGCTTGAAACTCCAAGAATGTTCATACTCATTAACAACTAATAATCTTAAATACGTTTAAATTTTACCACTTGCTTCTAGGTTCGAATTTTACACAGACGGTGGAAGTACATTTTACATCAAGGACCTAAAAAAGGTAAAATTACATCGATGTCCATTCATTTAGCACGAAGCACCCTAAAATTAAGCATGGAAAACAGTTGGCTGGGAAGCTTGAGAACTCATAAAACTTGGTAATCAATCGTAAGTGTAGCAAGGTCAACGCTTTGTCTAAAAACTAGGGTTCTTGTTGTTGTGGTACTCTGGGCCATTTTTCTTCGTACTTGCTTCCATAAAAAATCTTATTGCGTTTAGTTTCATTGTTCCTATAAGTTGGAACCTGTGGTTGCCACTATTTTTCAACTTGCCAAGATGCACACATCTATCAAATATGGGAACATTACAATACAATACGATTTGCATATTGTTGTTACCTTTGTCGTTCGTCTTGAAACCCAAGAGTGTTCATACACCGTAGGCCATATATATTGTGTAACTATTGTTTTGTAATTTATGATGACTCACGGTTATTAATTATTTTTCAGTGCAAATAGTAGTACACGCAAGAGGACGCCATGAAGAAGGCTTCATTTTTAGGTTTTCATTATTTTCTTTCATAGCTAGATCGAATTGTCAACATGCATATTCGTAGCAAGAATTTTAATCCTACAGAACTCTCGTTGGTTTTTGAAGTATCGACCGCCTCGGTACCTTAAAGACTCAAAGGATGTTCGTAAATTTTTAAGAGCATTCTATCATGTTTACTTGTAGTTCAAATTTGAAAATGATATTTTATTCCTAAATTTTAGAAACTCTCAGTACGGGTAGCATTATTGTTCACCATGCCAAGATGCACTCATCTACCAAATATGGGAACATTACCATAAGGTATGTTGTACATATATATAAGTCCATTTAGCTTGTCTTTCGGCCTGAAGCCAAAGGATATGGTCATACATGGCAGGCCATATTTTCAATTATATTTTTTTATATGCGAACTCTCTTGATAATAATCATTTTTCATAGCAAGTAGGACAAGTGAGAGGTCACAGTGCAATGTTTTTTATTGTTTTCAAATAAAAGACAAATTTTGTACATGCAAATGTTTAGCAAGAAGTTGAATCCAACAAATTCATTGGTTTCCGATATATTGATAGTCTAGGTGTGGGTACCTTCAAAAGATACTTGTATAACTTTAAGAGCAATCTACTACTTACTCATAGTTCAAATTTTATCTAACATTGATATATCAGCTTAAATTAGTTTAATAATGTGAAGTTCACTAGGAAACCTTGAGAACTCAAAAAAGTTCGTAATCGTAAGTGAAACATGTATAAACTTTGTCTGGAAACTAGGCTTATGGCATTCTGAGGCATATTCACCATGCTTTCTCTTAGGAAAATAAATCCTGGGAAAATAATAATCTGCTTAAAGTTTATGATCAATCAGGGTGTTTTATTGTGTGAGGTGTAATAAACAGACATATATCGTTAGTCCTACACTTTAAAAGAAACTCTTCGATGGACATCTAGATATGTGAATGAAATGTCAAATCTTATGTACAAACAAGTTATGTTCAAAAACAAGTTTATTACGACCAAATAAAGCCTTCACAAGTTCAAACCTTTGTGTAAACTTTGGTGTTTCATATGAAATAAGTCTCTTACATACCAGCTACATGCATCCAAAAAGTATTGCAGGTGATAAATATCGTTAGTATCTAGTTTTTAGCATAATTCAAATCTTTGTGGGCTGAATGGGAGTAATGGCATTCGGGGACCACTTGTTAGTGTTCCTACCAATGAGGTTAAATCTGTCATTACAGGACTAACTAGCCAAATTTGTGCATGTTACGCTAAAAAACTGTTAAAATGTGCAAAAATGACATCCACCAAGTGCTTTGTGCAAAAGTGCGATGAAAAGATGGTGAATCGTGCAATTTCCTCTATCTAAAAAAAATGTTTTATACTACTTCCCCCGTCCCAAAATATAAGGCGTCTAAGGATTGGTCAAAAGTCAAACCTTGCTAACTTTGACCAAATATTTAGAAAACAATATCTACATATACAATATTGAATGGACATATTAAGAAAATATACTTTATGGTGAATATATTGATATTAATTTAGTATTATAAATTATATATTTTTTGTGTATAATCATGGTCAAACTTAAAAAATATTGACTTTTGACTAATCCTCAGGCGCTTTATATTTTTGGATGGAGGGTAATACAAAGTATTGTACTGTACTTACTACTAGCAAAACAGGTACGAGATAGAAGTTTGAAACTTAAAGGGTACCCACTATTTTAGTCGGTTCAAAGAAATGAACTAGTTCGTCTAAAAGTGATGATATGTGAAATGTAGTTTTAGTACGGTACTACTAAAGCTGATAGAGGGGTACCCACTCCCATTCTCTAATAACTTCTCCCCCACCATTCCCTCTCTCGCTATCACATTCCCGCACTCACCTCACGACTCTTAGTCGTTAACCCAGCCGTTGCCGCGATGAAACTAATGCCAAAACCTTTATTTGTGGTTGAGCTGGGGTCCTTATCAAGCTCTGCTTCAGAAGTGCAGGTGGCTTGTTCGATTCCAACGGCCTCAGCGCCCTCTCTGAAGCGTCCTTCGCCTTTCGGGTGTGTGCGGATCGTGCCCAAGGTGAGGCATCCGTTGCCCTTAGGGTGTCAGTTGGTCGCGCCGAATCCCTCGTGGCCCGCCGAGGGGTCGTCATGGCCTCCAGCGCCGCGTGCGTTGGGAACGAATGCTCGTGCGGTGGCAGATGCGTCCTTTTCATCTCCAGGTTGGACTCTCATTCCCAATGTGCCAAATTTCAGAGTGTACGTGGTGAAACCCCTATTGGTGCACCCATCAGCGATTGTCTATGCTTCTTCGGTGTATGTGGTTGTTTCTTTGTCAGTGGTGCCTTGTTCATCTGCTCAACCCATCGACCCCTGTGCAAGTTCGTGCCCCCAAGAACAACCAGGTTAGATCTAGAGGATTGGGGCTTTAACCCAAATCCGACGTGCATCTAGTCAGATTTTTGCAACGTGTACTGCAGGTCTTTTGTTGAAATGCTTAGTTGTATGTCATATTCATGATAATCGTCTTTTGTGCTGTTCTTTATACTCCCTCCGTCTAGAAATAACTGACTTGACTTTGCCTAGATTTGAATGTATCTATATTTGTCTTTTGTGCTGTTATGCTTAGTTATGGTACAGGGTTCTGTTTTGGTACTTAGATGATGCATTGTGCTGTTTAGGAATTTTCCATGACACGTTGTGCTGTTTTGGTATCTTTTTGTATGATGCATTGTGTCTTGTCTCCTCACCATGTTGTTTTGTCCATTTTGATCTGCGTTCTGCTGTTTCGGATTAAATGATATACCTTCTATCTATTTAGATTATTTCAATGACCCATCAGTTTAGGTAATTTTGATTGTGCAGACACTATTTATTAAATTTAATTACATAATGCCTTTTGTTGTTTTGGTATTTTTGATGATGCACTTCATATATGTTGTTTTGTCTATCCAGATAATGCATTGTGCTGTTTTAGCCATTCAAATTATGCATTGTGCTGTTTTTTTTGCGGGGGATATGCATTGTGTTGTTTAATCAATCTAATTAAATGGTATGCCTTCTAGTAGCTGTTTAGATAATTTTGAGGACCCATCGGGTTAGGTCATTCTGATGATGCATTGTGCTATGTAGGCAATTTAATTTACCTGATACCTTGTGTTGTTTAGGTAATTTTGATGGTGCAATGAGTCATTGTGATCTGTAATCAATTTATACAATGCATTGTGCTGTTTTGGTAATTCCAAAGGACTGACGCAATGGTAATTGTCATGTAGGACGACCCAGTTCTAATGCCAAACTTAGACTACATTCTTGACCGGACTACTCCAGCTCCAGGTGGCTATGAAGATGCTCTCCCCATCATACCAAGGGAGTGGAAGCTACCGGGCAGGAGAGTGGAGGCCTTGGCAAGGTGTTGGGGGAATACCCTTGGGTAGGGTAACACCGGGGTATAAGGGCCGAGTTAGCCGAGGTACAGCGTGGTCAAAGTAAAGTGCTGACCGGGTCACCTCAAGGTAGGCCGAATCACGGTGTGACCCGGCCCATGGAGCATCTCCTTGACAATGGTCCGGCCGGCATAAGATTTACGCCGGCCATGTCTATCTGTTTTGCAGGTAAATGGGTAAGCCGGATTAGCTATATGCTAGCCGGATTATCTTAGCTTCCAAGAGAAGGAATCCCCTGCTGGTCAAAAGGTGGCTTTATTAGCTGTAGCATGAGCAAAGTAAAGTAAAGAAGAGGACCAGCGGGTGAGGGCGACCAAGGTGACGCGGGCAAAGCCGGATGACGTAGCCCGTGTCTGGTGATGCCAAAAGACAAGGATTGCGCCATGGGTTACGTCCAAAGCCCGGACGAGACGTTAAAGGGAATAAAGAAGCATCTGCTTTAGGAAAGGAGCATATTCGTAGAATATGCTGCCACCTATGCCCTAGAGTTGTAACCCGGGCTCCCCTATATAAGGAGCACCGGGGCCTCCATAGAGAGGGAGGGCTGATAGATCAATCATTCTCTATCTAAGGAAGAACTCTAGGGCTAGTGGACAGGGAGTAAGAGACATCCTTCTTGTTGAGAGCCTTAGGAGCACTTGTAAACACCATTCATAGAGAATATACAAGAACTTCCGTGCGTGGAATCACCATGCTCTCCCTCCCTGGATTCCCCTAGCACTCATTGGCCCCATCTTTAGCCTATCCATGGCATCTGCCGTGCCACCACCACGACAGTTGGCGCCCACCGTGGGGCTAGTGGTGCTAGCAGGGGTGAAAATTCAGACGGGAAACTTCTCAAGCACCGGCAAGTGTATCGTCTCAGGCTTGGTTCAGCGCTTTGGAGCGCTGGACTACGTCAGCGACAACGTGAGAAGCTTCGGCAGGCACCCTCCACCGCGCAATGACGTCTTCCTCAAGCTTGGCGCGCACAAGATCTACGTCGGCGAGGACGAGTCCTGCGTTCACCCGCGGCACATTGTTGTAGCACCCCGATAAAATCAGTACTAGAAAATCGCTTGGTAATTCTGTTTTGTGCATCATCATGACCACATCCTCATGTCATCATGCCACATTGCATTTGAGCATCATCATCATGCATCTGTTTTTCTAAAACTATGTTCCAAAAAGCCTATTTTTGTTTTCTAAACACCCCTCTCTTTATTCAAATTAAACCCCGGTCTTGTCCGGATATTTTATTTGCCTAAAAACTATTTGCAAAAGTGTTTAAATAAAAATAAATAAATAAAACTACTTTTTTCCAAGGGAGGCAGCCCATCCGTTTAGGCCAGGCCACCTACTACCCGGCAGGCCCAGCCCAGATAGACCAAAACCTAAACCAGATCTAAACCCAACCCTACCCTAACCCTAGACTCACCGCACCGAACCACCTAACCCTAGACCACATACCACCCCGCCGCCAGGATCCTACCCCAGACCAAGCCCTACACCCGCACGTGCAAGTGATGCGAGCAACACATCCGCCACAGCAGCACACCATGCCACGCATTGCTGCACCACCCCACCTACATGCACACTCCCGCAAATGCACCCCACGGTGCACCGCAATACCTACAGCGCGCGCCCAACCCCTTTTACACGGGATCACTCCTTCCGATTGAAGTCTCAGTCGTGATCCCCATCCCACCAACCGTCTGGCCTCGATCCCCTCGCCTGGCCCCACCTCGTGTTCCCTGACGCAGCCCCACCTCTCGCCTCCCTCCTCTCTATCGTTGCGTACGCACGCCGTCGCCAGGAGATCGCCGCGCCGCCGCAGGTGCCAACCACCACTGCCCTGCTTCCTCTCTGCGAGGCGCCGCCCGCCAGCATCCCCTGGTGCCGCCGCTGAACCAGTTGACCTCGCGCATCCATCTCGCCATCCCTCTGTAGCATGGGCGCCCCATGCTTCCATTGGCTTCCCCGGCACCCTACTCCTGCTGCCGAGCCCACCCTGCGGCCTGCACCCCGTCTCGCTGGAGCACGGCCCGGCCGGCCGCACCGCCGCCTCGTGGGCTCCCTCTCCTGCAACCCCGGCCCCCTTCTGCACCGCCGCCTCCTCCTCGGCCGCGGTTGCGCCGCCCCGTCCGCGAACTCAGCCAAGGCCACTGCCCTGAGCGCCACCCCCACGCGCTCTCACCTCACCGACCCCACCGCCGTCATCTCCAACGCCTTCCTCGCGTTCACTCACCGCTGCCTCCTCTCTCCATGCAGCGCTCGCCGCGCGCCCTCCTCTGGCAGTGCCTCCGCTCCACGTGCGCGCGCTTCGCCCTGGTTCCCCCATCTCCGGCCATGCTTCCTACAGTCAACACCGGCCACGTTGGTTCCTTCAAGGTACTCGAGCGAATGCCCACACGAGACACTCCTTTTTGACTTTTATCCTATCTCCTGGTGCTCTCATTATTGATGGTGTGCTGTACCAATGGTGACATAATAGTTCCCTAGGATCTGTTCTGATGATGTATGAGTGTGGATGCTCTCATGCCACAATCGCTTTGTCTCTCTGGACAACAAGATGGAAGAATGTGATAGTACCAGTGGTGTCAATCGGTTATCAAGACATCTATGTGGCATCGATAGAAGGTTGCCACCGATAATCGAGGCCGCGGAGCCTCGAGGCCTCTTTCTCGGTATCCGAAGACGCCGAGACCCCGGACGCCAAGATCTCCTCACGGATAATGGAGCCTCATTCCCAGAGTCCAAAGACCGATCTCGCCAAGACCGAACCCATCGACCCCCGGTGAACACCAAGATCGTTGAACACCAATGTTTGACCCCGATCCGAGCCCTATTTTATAAATTGCCATCAATATAAATGTTGCATTTAAATTGTTCATGCTCGCATACATATTCATTTGTTTGGCCTCATAATTAAATATGGAGCGCATATGCGGGCTATTCTTGTCTTATATCGCCTTCATTTAAATTAGTGTAGCGAACCAATGCCATGTTTTGCCTTGTTAAGCCAACATTTAAATTGCAGGGTACCTAAATAACTTGAACCTTCTATTAATTGTTGGGACCCCGGTTCCACTTAATATTGCCTAATTGCATCGCATTTTGCCATGCCATGCATCATATCATAATCATGCCCGATCTTCTGTCGTAGTATTAAATAATGCATCCGGTGTTTCTTTTAGTGTTTTCTTCTTCACGGATTAGGCCGTTGAGTGGATGCGAGTATCAACAAGTCCTTCCGATATGTATCTTCGGCAATGTTTCCCAGGCGAGCATTCTCCCCCTTTCTACCTATTTTGCATTTATAGTCTTTTTTTCCTCCTATTGATCTATTTCTATCCGTGTCGTGATGCTTTAGTGTTCCGTACCAGATATATTCCGTGCAGCCTTTATATTGCCTTGGACACCTCCTATTACCTATTGTTTGGTAGATAGATGGTCTTGTGAGTCGTAGTCGCTTGCTCAGGTGCGATCATGTTTCGTGAAGTACCACACAGTTGCTGAAATGTTGTCATATGCTTTACGGTGGAGATGATTATGACTTTAAATACAACTATTAAATTGCTGGGATAACTAATGAAAGAGGCACCGGTGGGCAATATAGGCTATTTGGTTTTTCATGTCCACTTGTGTCCCGTAGGCCCCGAGTACTTGATACCTGTTCCTTGACTATTCGCACTATCCACATCCGGGAGACCCTATGGATCCCCCTTAGCCAGAGCTTGATTCATTTCTTATTTCTTGGGGCCATAAACTAGTTTGGGGCTTTATTACTATCCTGTACTTATGCCATGCTTTACTGCTTTATTTACGATTGTGCGTGGAGCACCTGTACTATTTTGGATGCGGAGTGTTTTCGCGGTATCGACAATCCCAGTCACACTTTCGGGTTCCCAGTCGTTTACAGCCATTGACGCAAACCTTGGGTACGTCTCGGAGCCGGCCAACTTCGTTGCGGGTAGCTTAATGGGGTGGCCCCCTAAAATATTTTATGAATCCTGTGATTGCTTTATCGTGAAAGCCTAGTTGGGTTTTGATTTGGTTTTTCCGAGGTTGATCGTGTGTGTGTTGCTATTTGTGCACCCCTGTAGGGTAAATCTTTATGAAAGCCGTGTCCGTGGTTATGGACGACTTGGAGCACAGTATCTTGATCATAGACAAGCATAACTAAAGTAGTGCTATAAATTTGACTTAATATGTGACTAGTAATCAGCTTCACTATAATGGAATGGATAATAAAAGTGCCAACAACTGGTGGAACTGGGGTGTATCATGTCATGTTATACCTGCCTAGTAAGTATCACAACTCCAAAGGAATGAAATAAAAGTGCTAACAACTTCTGGATTTGGGATATCTCTGGCTAATTGTATCTGACTAGTAAGTGCTGCAACTATAATGGAATGAATAAAACTGCCAACCGTGTGAGTTCCTCGGTTTGACTTCCTCGTTTGGTCTCGAGGGGGAATACCAGGATGGGTATGATTGGTGTTAGTATAAGGTTGGTTCCGAATAGTTCTTTCTTATCTCTCTCTAATAGCCGACAGTTGTATCGAGTCTCTATAGGTTGTTTAGTGCATGCCTCACTGCCGCTTCAGTCCACCATACCTATGTAGGCGAGAGCCGCCGAATTCTAGCCTCGCCGTGTACTGGCCTCAGTACTGACGCTCCTCTTTTTCCTTTGCCCTTTGTCGTCACCCCTTTTGTTTTAGTAGGTTTGAGATCGACATCGTCAGTAGGGTTACCCTTCCGGCTTGGCCTGGGCAGGGTTATGGACGCCATTGGTTATTCTTCAGGGCTCTTGGCTCAATTTGCTTCTTATCCATACTCGGATGTTGTATCGATTTCAATGTGATTTGGATCTTTGTACTGTATATCTGTATTCTTGACTCATTGAGTCGTTGTTGTATACATATATGTTCTATGGGTTCCATCGTGGACTATTATGTAATGATATTACTTTGTTTTCCACCCGCACGAAAGTGCCTGGTGGGCGTCCTTGAATCGTTTCTATGCGGGTTTGGCGGGAAGCGCTAAAACTTGCATAGGGCCGATTCGAGGGTGTTACAATCGTCGAGGGAGGCGAGCCACCTCTCAGCGCAGCTCGTGGAGTTCATATCACTCGCCCCACTAGCAGCGTTGAGGTCCTGATGACCACGCTAGACGCAGGACCAAGCAAAGATCCGGCTCTAGAGCCAGAGGTAACACCAAACTTGACCAGGTCTAGGTTTCCTCCACTATAAAGGCTAGAGAATGTGCTCTAGCAAGCGATAGATAGCTTAGCAACGCCAATAGCACCTGTGGTAGACCCGTCTCAGGCACAAGTTGAGTTAGAGAAAACTAGGCAGAAAATGTTAGCTGGAGCAAAGAAAGTGGCAGAGTTGCATCAGTCGTTGAACATCACCTTGAGAGATTATGCTAAGGCAAACCGTATTGATGGAGTGAAAATCCGGGGCAGGAACCTGATCACTGAGATTGACAAGGAGTACGAGCCTAGGCTGGGTTAGATAGCTACGATAGTAATAGGAGGGTTGGATCGGTACAGTACCCCGGCAAAGAACCTCAGAGGTCCGACAAAGGCAGCAAGAGAGGGTAAATCACCTGTTGAGAGTTGCATGCCAACAAAATGAAGAAATAAACAAGGCTAACCCGGCACCACCAGGGTCCTCACAGGTGGTACATTCGGCCAGAAATAACCCGGCAAGATCCAGAGGAGCCGCGTCGTCTCCGGGTCATAATCCCATGAGAGAAGAGGTAGTGGACTCCGGAAGAAGAGACAAGCAAATGGTTCCTTATGACCCGGTAAGGGATGGAAAAGGCAAAGCAGTGCAAGTTGATGAGGACCGGTACAGTACCAGCCGAGGTGAGGCTACCCGAGGTAACCGTGACCAAGGCAATGCCGGTCAAAGAAATACTGCCAACAGGAATGTCGGACAGCGCGATCCCATGGGAGCGGGGTAAAATTTACCTCGGACACAGCAACAACGCGTACTTCGGCAAGATGGGAGTGCGGGACAAGCAGCACAACAGCCTTATGCACATCCGGACCAGGAAAGGTACAACGATGGTTACTCGGCTATGGTCAACGATGGATACCCCAGACCGGATCACCACGTAATTGGATCACGGCTGGGAAGCAGGAAATTGCAGCAAGATGATGCAAGGTTGAATTTGGATAGGATTTATAGGTCGGAGCAAATCGATATACAAGGTCCCCCGGGTCCAGAATGTTAAGGGCCCCGGATCATGAATGAGCCACCAGTGCCGAACTTTCAGCTGGCTAGAGGAAGCCGAACTTATGATGGTAGTACCAGGCCAGAGGATTGGCTGATTGACTATGCCACAGCAGTCAAGATCACAACAGGAAATTTGAGATGGGCGGTGAGGTATGTACCACAGATGTTGGAAGGACCAGCGCAAGTTTGGTTGAACAATTTTCCACCAGGAAGCGTTAACTGTTGGTTGGGTTTCCAGGAGCTGTTCGTTAGCAATTTGTCAAGCACTTACAAGAGACCCAACAGACCACAAACCCTTGCGTTATGCCGGCAGAGACCGAATGAGCCATACAGAGATTTCCTGACTAGGTGGTGCAATGTGTGAAACTCATGCGAAGGAGTAATTGAATCACAAGCGATTGCGTGGTTCGCTCAAGGATGCAGATATGGAAGTATGCTGTGGCAAAGATTACAGCGAGATATGCCAACTACCTTGGCTGAGACAATCCGGATGACAGATTCGTATGCCTTGGGAGATCCTGCAACCCCTGTTAATATCTAGCGAAGCAAACAACGAGTATTATGGCCGAGATGGCCCCGGATCGTCAAGGAGGAATGTTGTTCGAGGAAAAAGAAGGGATGAGCGTCCGGATTATTGGTATAACTCGCAGCAGGTCACAGTAGTGGACCGGGATCAACCCAATGCCGGAGCCAGTCAACGCCAAAAAATTGGAGGGCAGAGCTGGCAACAGAAAAATGAAGGGAGAAAGCCTTGGACCCTGGAGCAGAAAAAGCAATGGTAGGAACGTAAGGATAGGCTGAGGTATACTTTCGAGTCTATGTTAAATCAACCTTGTAAATTTCATACGCCAAGTCCGAACAGTCCGGTGAATCATACGACCCGGCAATGTGAATGGATGAGGAAATTAGAACAGGGGAGTTCAGGGAATGCTCAGGCACCTCGGAACGAAGCACCTAGAAATGAAACACCCCGGCCACCGTTACTAACAGGGGGAAATGGACAGCAACTGATGCTGCCACCAACTCCTCCGAGGTATGAGAATCTAGAAAGAAGGGATGCTGTACATCAAGTAGGCAATAACCAGCAACAAGCCCAAGGTTACAATGAGAATGAGGGACAAAATGAGTACATGGAACATCATCAAAGCTAATGTGTATTCACCATTGTAGCATCCCAATTGTCTAACAATTGTAATGCTACTTGGTCTAGTAATATATTGGCTACTTCAAATATATAATTGTTGCATCATAATTATATCATGCTCATGTCATCATGCCTCCTTGCATTTGAGCATCATATAAAACCCTTTTCTATTTGGTTCTTATCTCATATGCATTATTAATTGTATTTGTCTCTTGATATTGTATGTGGTTGTTGATATATTGTTTAAATGCCCAAGTTGAGTTGGGGGCATATCTTTTATTAACTCCACCACCTTTCTTTCACCACCTTATAATTCCACCATCCAACTAAATATGAGCTTTGCACTTTATTTGAGTTTACCTCTAGCTCATGTGGGTTGGGATGGATCCAATTTTTTTTTTCACATGCTCTCATCTTAGCATCATGTTGTTTTCACATTATTGATATAGGAGAGCCACATGGCCACCTTTGCATGCCTTGTGAGTGGAACCCTTTTTCCTAGCTTCCATA
This sequence comes from Avena insularis, assembly GCA_023614405.1. Lineage (NCBI taxonomy): Eukaryota > Viridiplantae > Streptophyta > Magnoliopsida > Poales > Poaceae > Avena > Avena insularis. The sequence goes on along the minus strand of CM042688.1, from coordinate 410,325,584 downwards.
TGGATTATCATGGATTTATGCTCATGTTGGGGTATTATTGGGACTACTAAACATCTAGTGGAATAAACACACTAGCAAGTACCAATTATAATCAAATGTGAGCATCTCCATCTAATTCATCTGAAACTTTCACTTGCTTTCTGTTGCTTGGCCTTACTCCACATTTTTGGGTAATGCATAGTAGTAATGCCTTGTTATTAATATTGTTTTCACAAGGATAATCCTGGCATTAATTATTTATGCATGGGCCATGCAAGTACCACCTTTTGCTTGTCCTTTGGTTTCTATTTAAATTCTGGAGTGGTTCATCTCTCATCTCTTCCTCTTCTTATCTTTTGGCTTGATCTAGTTTGTCTTGCAAAATCCATCATCACACCACATCCCTCTCTCTCTTTTTCCACATGTTCTTGCTTGATCTATGTTTGGAGCATGCTAGCTCTAAAACCCTAGATCTCACCCTCCCTCTCTTATCCTCTATCTAAGTTCCTCTCTAATCACCTTACCCCTCTACCCCATCCTCTCTAAACCACCCCATCTAACCAAACCCTAGCTTCCATGCCACCCCTCTCTCTCGGCCTCCCTCTCTCTCACCACCTGCCACCCTCTCTCCCTGGCCCACCTAGCTACCCAACCCTAGCCTCAAGCCCTAACCCGAGCCATACCCCCTCCCTCCAAACCTAGCATCTACCCGAGCCTACCCCCTCTCCTCTAGCTCTCTCTCTCTACCGAGCATGCCCTAGTCCGAGCCTCACCACCTGACCACCCTGCCCACAGAAGCCCCGCCACCTTTGCCCCTTGCCTGCCACCGTGAGGAGGGAGGAGAGAAAGGTGGACGAGCCACCTTTTCCATCTACCTGCTCCCCACGGCATCTCCCGATCCCTCTCTGCTTTATCTCCACCTCACGGCACCTCTGCATCCTCCCAGATCCGCTCCAGGGCCCTGCCCTCTCCCCCTCTTCTCCACCGTCTCCGTCTACCCCATCGCCGGCAAACCCTCGGCCTCCACCGCCCCTACTCACACCAGCCGGAGGCGTGGCGCTCAAGGCTGTCGAGGAAGTCGTGGACGCTCCCCTGCATCGCCCTGAACACGCAGTCGAGGAGGAGGAGGACCGGAGCCACCAGGCCGACGCTGCACCGACGCCAAACCCTAGCTCGCCGTCCTCCAGCTCCACCGCCGATCCGCTGCACGCCTGCCCGATCCGAGCCCACCATCAAGCCCACGGTGAGCCCCACTCCCTCCCCGACATGGTCCGCCTCGCCATCACCGTCTAGTGCCGCCGGACCGGCCGTCGAACGCCCTCCGCGCGCCGCCGCTCGCTTCTGTCTGCTCGCTCCCGCGTAGCGCCAAGCTCCAACTAGGCCCCGTCCGCCCTCCCTAGCAACTACCTCACCTAGCCGCGCTGGTCCCGGCCCTCCGCGCGCGCGCCCGCGACCAGGGATCGATTCCCCGCCCGCGCTGCGCACCGATCTCTCGCCAGATCGCGGGGAAGAGGAACAGTACGGGTGCGGCTTTTGCAAATACCCCCTCCGTTTTGTTTTCTCCTAACCCGCGGTCCCCCTGAGCCCACACATCACAGGTACCGCTTTGCATTTAGGCCCTCCTGTTTTTCCGTCCTCAACCCGTAGTACCCTGGCTTCCCCACGTGGCACGCCATTGGGCGCTGTCATCAGTGGGCCCTGTCCTCGGCCAGCTGGACCCAGCAGGCTATTCGCTAGGTTAGAGCGAGTAACAAAAGTATTTCAGTATTTCTGTTTTAATTCAAATCTTTTCAAATTTAATTCAAATTCAAATTTTAATTCTGTTTTTAAATAACTTTTAAAATATAAATCCAAATAATACAAATAATATATGTTTTGAAATCAGAAAAATGTGAGGATTTCAAATATGCCATTCAAAATATATTTTGGACACCTTAATTTCCAAGTTAATTAAAATTACAAGAAAATGCCCTTTTGCCTTAATTAATTAATAACTTTGGTTTTATAAGTCCAAATTTAACAAATAATATGTCTAAAATGATTAGCTCGACGAGACCTTTCTGTTTATGCTTTCCATGTTTTGATTTGAAGCATGCATCATATAAATATAAAGTATACAACAACTTAATTGAGGTTAAAATGTGTTTAAAACTCAATAAAATGATTTATTCTTGTATTCCACACCTCACCCATGCCATGCTACATTATTGCCATGCAAGTTGTGCATCATTCATCATGGCATGATTGTTTGCTTGATGCATTTTATTCCTATGCTTGTGCACTTTATTTATGTTGGCCCTTGTTTGTTTCGTTCTTCTTCGAATAGACGCTGAGCAGGGGATATATCAAGAGACCCAGGAGCACTACCTAGATCCTTCTCTCGCTTCAACTGAGCTGCCAGGCAAGCACTACCACATGCTTGCATACATATAGTACCTATTGCCTCTATCTTATTCTTGCATCATTGAGTCGCAATTGCATAAAACTGAATCCCAAGTATTGCATAGCCTTTACTTTTAAACCCCACCGAAGCTTGTTCCTCCATCCCATGAGCCATTACTACAGGAGTTGTTTGAGCCATGCGAGTCGTAGAACAACATGTGTAGGGTATGTGAGTGTCTGATGGATAATGAGGTACCTAAACAACTTAACCTGAGTAGTAATGGGATAACTAATGAAAGTGGCATCGGTGAGCCATATTTGCTATTTGGTTTTTCAGGCTCACTTGTGTCCGTGGGACCCGAGTACTTGATTCCTGTTCCTTGAATATTCGCTATCCACATCCGGGAGGCTTATGAACCCCCGAGCCAGAGCTTGATTCATTCTTATTTCTTGGGGCCACAAACTAGTTTGAGGTTTTATTTACTATCCTGTACTTATGCCATGCTTTCTTGCTTTATTTAAATTGTGCAGTCTTCGCATCTTTGTTAGGGTCAGTGACCGTTTTATGTCGACAAGCCCAGTCACACTTCGGGTTCCCGATCGTTCTGACCGGCCACAAACCTTGAGTCCGTCTCGTAGCCGGCCAGCTTCATTGCGGGTAGCTTAATGGGGTGGCCCCCTGAAATATTTCTGAATCCTGTGATCGCTTTGCCGTGACTGCCTCGTTGGTTTTGATTTGGTTTTTCCGAGGTTGATCGAGTGTGTGTTGCTATTTGTGCACCCTCAGGTAAAACTTCTAAAGCCGTGTCCATGGTTATGGACGACTTGGAGGACAGTTTCTCGATCATAGACAAGAATAACTAAAGTACCGCTTTTAATTTGACTAAATAACTGACTAGTAAATAGTGCAACACTCATGGAATGGTTAATAAAACTGCCAACGGATGGGGGGGTTGTTCGTCCGCTTCCTCGTCGGTAAGCGGGGAGGAGGATGGATCCGTTAACATTACCATTATAACTGTTGTTATTAATTCACGGACATCCATCTATCTCTGGTTAGGCGGATGGTTAGCGAGTATCTATAGAACTGTTAGGGTTTATCTTTTGCTGCAATTGCGTCACCCCAGGTTGTGTCCCCTTTAGAGGCATAAAGACTTGCTGAGTACCCCTAGAGTCTCACACGATAAATTGTTTGATTCAGATGAACAGGTAAACTCGCAAGATGGATACTGGGTGGAAGAGACGGATGATGTGGGCAACTATCATTCGGTGTAGAGATTCCGGGAACGGGGATCCGTGAGATCTATGGGCGGGATCTGCTTATTTATGGGGCATCTTATGCCGATTTTCTTCTTATCCATACTCGGATTTTGTCTTCCGCTTCCGCCTGATACTCTGTTGATTGATGTATGAGGAGATATCCTAAACTATTATATCTATCTAGGATATTTGGATCTTGCCATATGGCGTTGCAATATTTCTTTTCTTTTTAGATGGAATGGCTCTGATGTAATGTTGTATGGTGGCTTGCATACATACTCATTTGTGTATGTAGTTGATCCTTACTTGCCGATTCGCGCCCGTTCTTGTCCCGATGTTTGGAAATGGTTAGGACGGCCGAAAGGTCTACCTGTGAGTGGCATTTGGGCCCCACCGAACTATTTTAACCATTTCCGCTCATCCAGGCTTGTAACTAGGAGCGTAATTCACCGAGGTAGTTACAATTGGTATCAGAGCCATCCCGCCCTTCAGGGTCTCAGCCAAATGGTCGTTGTCTGTCTAGCAAATATTTTGATAGTTATGTATACTAGGGAAAAACAAAACGCGAGACTAGGACTGCTTCCATTTTTCTTCTTACCCACCCACCCAACCTTTTCTGGTAAGGAAGTGTAACGTTTTCAATCCTCTTCTTAAAATTCAAACTAGGATTCACGTGTTCTGGATTTCCGTAGTACCATAGGTTGTGTATCTGTGTGTGTGTGTGTAATTCTTTGTCTATCTGTTGCATCCAAGTTGTTATCACCATCTGCCTTTGGTTATCAACTGTTGGTACATTCCATACCGACAGGCTTTTGCAAACTGACGCGATCTATCTGATTCGTTGTATACCGCCGCGATCTGTCTTACTCTTTGTTAGCCGACGTTATCTTGTTTGGGGTGTTCGTTTCCGTAGTTGCTAATCTTTAGGTTCATCTTGCGAAGAAGGTGTTGGGATATGTGTTCTACTTGTTCATGTGCGGAGTAATGATTTGAGTGCGGGATGGAGTCGCGACCATACCACTACTCTTATCATTCGCCCTTGTATATTGAATTGGTAGAGTCACTAATCTTGATTCGTTAAGTGATTTTGCGCATCTATTGGTATTTTAATGCCGAAATTTGCGGAATTTTTTTTTCTTTGATATATTTGTGTACCACACTCCTTTTCAGTCGTGTGCGATATGCTTAATATCTTCTAGGTGCTTTGAACTTTGTTGATATTTTAATATCATCTTAGTAAATTTTATCCTTTAATCTTGATTAATTCCATCTTGCTACTATTTTGGATTATTATTATTCTCCATCATAGTACTGACTTGTGTTTTATATCAATCACAGGATGGCACCACCACGCCGTTCTGAGGAGGACATACAACCTGAACTGGGGGCAGCATTGTCAAGCATCGCCAATGCCTTGGCAGCAATGCAGCAGAACCAGCAGCGTTTCGAGGAAAGTGTCAGGAGGAATGAGTTTGTCCCGCTACCTCCACCTCCCAAGCGAGGAGACATCAAAAGCTTTCTGAAGTTCAACCCACGCCAATTTGATGTTTCTGATCAACCACTTGATGCTGATGATTGGTTGCGTGAGATGTCAAGGCTGCTGATGACTGCTAATGTTCCTGAGCAAGAATGGGTAAAGTGTGCTACTCACCTTCTGAAGGGAGATGCAGCTCTCTGGTGGGAGAATTACCTGAAGGCAAACTGCACTGGTTTTCAGCCTACTTGGGGACAGTTCACTGGAGTTTTCAAAGAGCAAGATCATCGAAATTGTCATGGAGAGGATGAAGGAAGTGTTTCTCAACCTCAAGCAGGGCAATGATAATGTCAATACCTACATCAGAAACTTCATGAACCTTTCTCGTTATGGTGGCGATGAGATCTCTGATGACAAGAAGAAGCAAAAGAGGTTCAGGCAAGGGCTCAATACATCGATTAAGTATGCAATCACACATGCAAGGCCGGCGTCTTTTCTGGAACTTCAGCATACAGCTCTGCAGGAAGAAGCAAGTAGGCAAGTGTTTGAGGAGTCAAAGAAACACAGACGTGATGCAGCAAGCTCTTCAGCTATGTCAGCTCCTTCTAAGCGTCGTGTCTGGGTTCCTAACACCCCACCGTCGCTCCCGGCTCCACCAAGACCTTCAAGCTTCGCGGCAAGGCCACCAAACTTCCTCACTGCTGCTCCCAGGGACTACAACCACCACTACCTCGAGCGCTCGGAGTCCTCGCTACGTTGCTCCACGCCCACTGGTGCTTGTTACACGGTGGAAACACTGGCATCAATATCGAACTGTCCGATGAAGAACAAGGCTCTTCCTCCACCACCTCCAAGATCTGCGGCAAGCTCTCCTTTGGTTCGTGCACCACCACCTCGGGGTCTCAACATCAACACCAAGCCCGGGTCTACTGTTGCTCGTGCCAACTGTGTCAACGCCGCTCAAGCTGAGCATGCACCTGGAGTTGTGATTGGTATGCTATCCGTTAACTCAGTCCCTGCACGAGTTTTGTTTGATTCTGGTGCGTCGCATTCTTTTGTTTCGCATAAGTTTGCGCATGAGCATGATCTGGATATGGTTCCTTTATCACATCGTCTGGTGGTACAATCTCCTGGTTCAAACATGAGGGCTGCTCATATCAGCCATGGCAATCAAATTGAGATTGGTGGTTCTTCGTTCTCGACGTCCTTAATTGTTCTGGGCAATTCTGACATTGATGTCATCTTGGGCATGGATTGGTTGACAGCAAATGCAGCTGTAATTGATTGTGCTGAACACTCGGTTTCTCTGAAGATTCCTGAAGGCCATATAGTCTATTCTCCGAGTCTGACTCCTGCTATCCAGCTTTTCTCTTTGGCGGCTCTGAATGATGATGCTATGGAAGCTATTCAGAGTGTTCCGGTGGTCTGTGAGTTCCCAGATGTCTTTCCTGAAGAGTTGCCAGGTATGCCTCCGGATCGTGAGGTTGAGTTTGTTATTGAGCTTGAACCTGGAACGGCTCCTATCTCCAAGCGGCCTTATAAAATGGGTCCTGCTGAGTTGGCTGAACTCAAACGTCAGCTTGATGAACAAGAGAAGTTGGGTTTCATTCAGCATAGTACTTCTTCTTGGGGTAGCCCAACAATCTTTGTGAAGAAGCAAGACAAGACTGATAGACTTTGTGTTGACTATCAGGCTCTCAATGCTAAAACCATCAAGAATAAATATCCCCTTCCGCGGATTAATGATCTCTTCAATCAGCTAGCTGGAGATGTGGTATTCTCTAAGTTTGACTTGAGAAGTGGTTATCATCAAATCAAGATTCGCAAGGAAGATGTTCCTAAAACAGCTTTCACCACCCGTTATGGCCTGTATGAGTACACGGTCATGTCTTTCGGTCTCACCAACGCACCTGCCACCTTCTCGAGGCTCATGAACTCGGTTTTCATGGAGTATCTTGATAAGTTCGTTGTGGTCTATCTGGATGACATCCTAGTCTATTCTAAGTCACAGAAAGAACATGAAGAACACCTTCGGTGTGTCCTAAACAAGCTTCGTGAGAACCGCTTGTATGCAAAGTTCTCCAAATGTGAGTTTTGGCTGCCTCAAGTAACCTATCTTGGTCACGTCATCTCTGCCAAGGGCATTGCAGTCAACCCGGAAACTGTGAAGACAATTGTTGAATGGCTTCCTCCTGTCAATGTCAAAGAAGTGCGAAGTTTCCTTGGTTTGGCTAGTTATTGCCGTCGCTTTGTTTAGAACTTTTCGAAGATAGCGAAGCCTCTTACCGATCTCCTTAAGAAAGGCAAGAAATACCTTTGGACTCCTGGATGTCAAGCAAGCTTTGTGACACTCAAAGAGAAGCTCACCTCCACACCAGTCTTGGTTCCTCCGGATACATCCAAGCCGTTCCAGATATTCCGTGACGCCTCTTTGCAAGGATTGGGTGCGGTCCTTATGCAAGAAAAACAAGTTGTTGCTTATGCCTCTCGACAGTTGAAGACGCATGAGAACAACTATCCTACACACGACCACGAACTCGCAGCAGTTTTCTTTGCTTTGAAAGTATGGAGGCACTACTTGCTTGGCAACCGTTGTGAAATCTTTTCTGATCACAAGAGTTTGAAGTATATCTTCACACAGCCTGATATCAACCTTCGGCAGAGGAGATGGATTGAGGCAATCAATGATTTTGATTTGACCATCAACTACACTCCGGGCAAAGCTAATGTCATGGCCGATGCTCTCAGCCGTAAAGCTTATGTCAACAACCTCATGATGGAAGAACAACAGCCTCTCTTGTGCGAGGAATTCCGTCAGCTCAACCTTGAAATTGTGGAACAAGGGTATCTCCTGAACCTTCTAGCAACCCCTCTCTTGGAAGAGAAGGTTCGCTCCTTTCAGCTTGGTGATCCGTACACAAGAAAGGTCATCTCCAACATCTAGCTTCCGAAGTATGAGTCCTTCCATGTCGATGATCAAGGCACGCTTTTCTTCGAACACCGGATGTTTGTTCCGAACTATCCGGGTTTGAGAGAGCAAGTTCTCAAGGAGGCGCACGATTCTGTCCTTTCTATCCACCCTGGCAGCACAAAGATGTACATGGACTTGAAAACACAATATTGGTGGCCGGGTTTGAAACGATATTGTGCCAAGTATGTCTCGGAGTGTGATGTCTGCCGCAGAGTTAAAGCTGTCCATCAGAAACCTTCCGGTCTTCTACAGCCATTGAAACCCCCGGAATGGAAATGGGAGAAAGTAGAGATGGACTTCATCACTGGTTTTCCGAGGTCACAGAAGGGCAACAATGCAATCTTTGTTGTCATTGATAGGCTTTCTAAAGTGGCTCACTTCTTCCCCGTCAAGGAAACCATTTCTGCAATTCAGTTGGCGGAGCTCTATATCAACAGAATTGTCTCTCTGTATGGGGTTCCGCTTGAGATCAGTTCAGACCGTGGAAGCATCTTCACTTCCAAGTTCTAGGAGAGTTTCCAAAATGCTTTGGGAACAAAGTTGAACTTCAGCACAACTTACCACCCTTAGTCGCAAGGACAAGTTGAAAGGATCAATCAGATTCTGGAGGATATGCTTCGTGCTTGCGTCATCTCTTTTGGCATGAAGTGGGAAGAATGTCTTCCTTATGCTGAATTCTCTTACAACAACAGCTTCCAGAAAAGTCTAAAGATGGCACCATTTGAGGCTCTCTATGGTCGCAAATGCAAAATTCCGATTGGTTGGTCGGGTGCAGGTGAAAGGATCTTGTTTGGCCCTGACATTGTGACTCAAGCGGAGGAGAAGGTTCACATCATTCTTGAAAATCTGAGGATTGCTCAAAGTCGCCAGAAGAGCAATTATGACAGGAAGCACACGGACATGGAGTATGTCCCTGGTGATCTCGTTTACCTTCATGTCACTCCCATGAGAGGCACGCACCGCTTTGGTATCAAAGGAAAGCTGGCTCCTAGATACATCGGTCCCTTCAAAATTCGTGGAAGAAGAGGAGAAGTTGCTTATGCTCTTGAGCTCCCGGAAAAACTCAAGGTCCATGATGTTTTCCACATTTCTCAGCTCAAGAAGTGCTTCAAGGATCCCGGCAGGACCGTGGACCATGAGCTTATCAATCTCCAAGAAGACCTGTCTTATCAAGAACACCCCACAAAAATCCTTGAGGTCGCAGAAAGAAGGACTCGCAACAAGTCCATCAAGTTCTGCAAGGTGCAGTGGTCGCACCATTCTGTTGATGAAGCCACTTGGGAACGTGAAGATGAGCTCCGTGCAAAGTATCCTACCCTTTTTGTGTCTTCTTCATCATCCTAGAATCTCGGGGCGAGATTCCTGTTTAGTGGGGGAGAGTTGTAGCATCCCAATTGTCTAACAATTGTAATGCTACTTGGTCTAGTAATATATTGGCTACTTCAAATATATAATTGTTGCATCATAATTATATCATGCTCATGTCATCATGCCTCCTTGCATTTGAGCATCATATAAAACCCTTTTCTATTTGGTTCTTATCTCATATGCATTATTAATTGTATTTGTCTCTTGATATTGTATGTGGTTGTTGATATATTGTTTAAATGCCCAAGTTGAGTTGGGGGCATATCTTTTATTAACTCCACCACCTTTCTTTCACCACCTTATAATTCCACCATCCAACTAAATATGAGCTTTGCACTTTATTTGAGTTTACCTCTAGCTCATGTGGGTTGGGATGGATCCAATTTTTTTTCACATGCTCTCATCTTAGCATCATGTTGTTTTCACATTATTGATATAGGAGAGCCACATGGCCACCTTTGCATGCCTTGTGAGTGGAACCCTTTTTCCTAGCTTCCATATGGATTATCATGGATTTATGCTCATGTTGGGGTATTATTGGGACTACTAAACATCTAGTGGAATAAACACACTAGCAAGTACCAATTATAATCAAATGTGAGCATCTCCATCTAATTCATCTGAAACTTTCACTTGCTTTCTGTTGCTTGGCCTTACTCCACATTTTTGGGTAATGCATAGTAGTAATGCCTTGTTATTAATATTGTTTTCACAATGATAATCCTGGCATTAATTATTTATGCATGGGCCATGCAAGTACCACCTTTTGCTTGTCCTTTGGTTTCTATTTAAATTCTGGAGTGGTTCATCTCTCATCTCTTCCTCTTCTTATCTTTTGGCTTGATCTAGTTTGTCTTGCAAAATCCATCATCACACCACATCCCTCTCTCTCTTTTTTTCCACATGTTCTTGCTTGATCTATGTTTGGAGCATGCTAGCTCTAAAACCCTAGATCTCACCCTCCCTCTCTTATCCTCTATCTAAGTTCCTCTCTAATCACCTTACCCCTCTACCCCATCCTCTCTAAACCACCCCATCTAACCAAACCCTAGCTTCCATGCCACCCCTCTCTCTCGGCCTCCCTCTCTCTCTCACCACCTGGCCACCCTCTCTCCCTGGCCCACCTTGCTACCCAACCCTAGCCTCAAGCCCTAACCCGAGCCATACCCCCTCCCTCCAAACCTAGCATCTACCCGAGCCTACCCCCTCTCCTCTCTAGCTCTCTCTCTCTACCATGCATGCCCTAGACCGAGCCTCACCACCTGACCACCCTGCCCCACCTGGAAGCCCCTGCCACACCGCCTCGCCTCGCCCCTCGCCGAGCACGTGAGGAGGAGAGAAAGGTGGCCGAGCCACCTTTCCATCTACCGCTACCCACGGCATCTCCCGATCCTCTCGCTTTATCTCCACCTCACGGCACCTCTGCATCCTCCCAGATCCGCCTCCAGGCCCTCTCCCCTCTTCACCGTCTCCGCTCACCCCATCGCTGCAAACCCTCGGCCTCCACCGCCCCTACTCACACCAGCCGGAGGCGTGGCGCTCAAGGCGGTCGAGGAAGTCGTGGACGCTCCCCTGCATCGCCCTGAACACGCAGTCGAGGAGGAGGAGGACCGGAGCCACCAGGCCGACGCTGCACCGACGCCAAACCCTAGCTCGCCGTCCTCCAGCTCCACCGCCGATCCGCTGCACGCCTGCCCGATCCGAGCCCACCATCAAGCCCACGGTGAGCCCCACTCCCTCCCCGACATGGTCCGCCTCGCCATCACCGTCTAGTGCCGCCGGACCGGCCGAACGCCTCCAGGCCGCTGCCGCCGCTGCTCAGCAGAGCGCCAAGCTCCAACTAGGCCCCGTCCGCCCTCCCTAGCAACTACCTCACCTAGCCAGCTGGTCTGCCCTCGGCCAAGGCCCGCGACCAGGGATCGATTCCCCGCCCGCGCTGCGCACCGATCTCTCGCCAGATCGCGGGGAAGAGGAACAGTACGGGTGCGGCTTTTGCAAATACCCCCTCCGTTTTGTTTTCTCCTAACCCGCGGTCCCCCTGAGCCCACCTGTCAGCCGTAGTACCGCTTTGCATTTAGGCCCTCCTGTTTTTCCGTCCTCAACCCGCAGTACCCTGGCTTCCCCACGTGGCACGCCTATTTGGCGCGCCTGCAGGGTCTGGGTCCTCAAGGCGCCTGTCATTCGCTTAGGCTGGATTAGCTCGCGGTGTTAAAAGCTTTTGCGCGCAGTCTGTCCCAGTCAGCAGCTGGACCCACTGGTCAGTGTCTGTGGCTAGGTTAGAGCGAGTAACAAAAGTATTTCAGTATTTCTGTTTTAATTCAAATCTTTTCAAATTTAATTCAAATTCAAATTTTAATTCTGTTTTTAAATAACTTTTAAAATATAAATCCAAATAATACAAATAATATATGTTTTGAAATCAGAAAAATGTGAGGATTTCAAATATGCCATTCAAAATATATTTTGGACACCTTAATTTCCAAGTTAATTAAAATTACAAGAAAATGCCCTTTTGCCTTAATTAATTAATAACTTTTGTTTTATAAGTCCAAATTTAACAAATAATATGTCTAAAATGATTAGCTCGACGAGACCTTTCTGTTTATGCTTTCCATGTTTTGATTTGCAGCATGCATCATATAAATATAAAGTATACAGCAACTTAATTGAGGTTAAAATGTGTTTAAAACTCAATAAAATGATTTATTCTTGTATTCCACACCTCACCCATGCCATGCTACATTATTGCCATGCAAGTTGTGCATCATTCATCATGGCATGATTGTTTGCTTGATGCATTTTATTCCTATGCTTGCGCACTTTATTTATGTTGGCCCTTGTTTGTTTGGTTCTTCTTCGAATAGACGGAAAGGGGGATATATCAAGAGACCCAGAGCACTACCAGATCCTTCTCTCGCTTCAATCGAGCTGCCAGGCAAGCACTACCACATGCTTGCATACATATAGTACCTATTGCCTCTATCTTATTCTTGCATCATTGAGTCGCAATTGCATAAAACTGAATCCCAAGTATTGCATAGCCTTTACTTTTAAACCCCACCGAAGCTTGTTCCTCCATCCCATGAGCCATTACTACAGGAGTTGTTTGAGCCATGCGAGTCGAACAAAGATGTGTAGGGTATATGAGTGTCTGATGGATAATGAGGTACCTAAACAACTTAACCTGAGTAGTAATGGGATAACTAATGAAAGTGGCATCGGTGAGCCATATTTGCTATTTGGTTTTTCAGGCTCACTTGTGTCCCGTAGGACCCCGAGTACTTGATTCCTGCCTTGAATATTCGTTATCCACATCCGGGAGGCTTATGAACCCCCCTGAGCCAGAGCTTGATTCATTCTTATTTCTTGGGGCCACAAACTAGTTTGAGGTTTTATTTACTATCCTGTACTTATGCCATGCTTTACTGCTTTATTTAAATTGTGCGAGGTACTGCACACTGTACTGTTTAGGGGTGACCGTTTACTGTATCGACAAGCCCACCACACTTTCGGGTTCCCAAGCTTACCGCCACACAAACCTTGAGTCTGCTCAGAGCCGCCAGCTTCATTATGGTAGCTTAATGGGGTGGCCTCAAATATTTCAATCGTGATCGCTTTGTCATGACTGCCTCGTTGGTTTTGATTTGGTTTTTCCGAGGTTGATCGAGTGTGTGTTGCTATTTGTGCACCCCTGCAGGGTAAAACTTTCTGAAAGCCGTGTCCGCGGTTATGGACGACTTGGAGCACAGTTTCTCGATCATAGACAAGAATAACTAAAGTACCGCTTTTAATTTGACTAAATAACTGACTAGTAAATAGTGCAACACTCATGGAATGGTTAATAAAACTGCCAACGGATGGGGGGTTGTTCGTCCGCTTCCTCGTCGGTAAGCGAGGAGGAGGATGGATCTGTTAATATTACCATTATAACTGTTGTTATTAATTCACGGACATCCGCTCATCTCTGGTTAGGCGGATGGTTAGCGAGTATCTATAGAACTGTTAGGGTTTATCTTTTGCTGCAATTGTGTCACCCCAGGTTGTGTCCCCTTTAGAGGCATAAAGACTTGCTGAGTACCCCTAGGGTCTCACATGATAAATTGTTTGATTCAGATGAACAGGTAAACTCGCAAGATAGATACTGGGTGGAAGAGACGGACGATGTGGGCAACTATCATTCGGTGTAGAGATTCCGGGAACGGGGATCCGTGAGATCTGTATGGATCTGCTATTTATGGGGCATCTTATGCCGATTTGCTTCTTATCCGCATCGGATTTTGTCTTCCGCTCACCGATACTGCTGATTGATGTATGAGGAGATATCCTAAACTATTATATCTATCTAGGATATTTGGATCTTGCCATATGCTGCAATATTTCTTTCTTTTTAGATGGAATGGCTCGATGTACTATTGTATGGTGGCTTGCATACATACTCATTTGTGTATGTAGTTGATCCTTCGCCGGGTTACGCCGCCCGTTCTTGTCCCGATGTTTGGAAATGGTTAGGACGGCCGAAAGGTCTACCTGTGAGTGGCATTTGGGCCCCACCGTACTATTTTAACCATTTCCGCTCATCCAGGCTTGTAACTAGGAGCGTAATTCACCGAGGTAGTTACAACCATGGAAGAGAATGACTGGAAAAGCTTGAAGCGCCAGCATATGGAGGTAAACACAGTAATGCCAGCGGTGGTGAGATATATGCCCTGGGCGAATCAGGAGATTACATGGACTGTCAAGGATGACCCAAAGATCATGCCAAGCCCAAGAACCTACGCTCTAGTCCTGGATCCGACGTTCATCGGGACGAATCTCAACGTATGATTTTCCAAGGTGTTGATTGACAATGGCAGCAGTATCAACATTATGTACAAGTATACCATGCACACGTTGGGGATAACAGAGAACATGTTGCAAGCAACAAGGACCACCTTTCATGGCATTGTGCCAGGTATTTCTTGTGAACCAATTGATAAAGTCCGGGTTGACGTGTTATTCGGCACAAGAGACAACTGCCGCACTGAGAACTTGGAATTCGAGGTGGTGAATCTGGAGAGCGCTTATCATGCGTTACTTGGTAGGCCAGCGCTGAGCAAATTCATGGCAACTACCCACATCAGTTACCTTAAGATGAAGTTGTCCAGACCAAGGGGTGTGATAACTGTATTAGGGTACTTCCAGTGTTCGATCGAGTGCGCCTCAGCCGGATCCAATTTAGCCGATTCACTCATGATAACTCAAGAAAAAAGGAAGATACTAGAAGTGGCGGCATTGGCTCAATCCGTGCAACAACATATGCCGGCCCTGACCAACCCGCACGGGAGAGTATCGTTCCAAGCAACTAAGGACACGAAGAAATTGCCAATCGATGATCAGTTCCCAGAGCGCACCATGACCATTGGTGCCGGATTAAGCAGCAAATAGGAAAGCGAGCTCATCAACTTCCTCCGTGAGAATCGGTCTACACAAGATCTGCAAGGTGTACCGAGGGAGTTGGCTAAGCACTTATTAAATGTAAGACCCGGGGCCTAGCCGGTAAAGCAGCCTCTCAGGCGTTTCGCAGAAGATAGAAGGAAAGTTATTGGAGATGAGATAGTAAGACTACTAGCGGCCGGGTTTATCATGGAGGTACTCTATTCGGATTGGCTCTCTAATCCGGTGCTGGTGGAGAAAAAGAAGGATGATCCAAACGTGGTTGTGGTATGGCGCATGTGTATCGACTACACAAACCTGAATAAGGCGTGTCCTAAAGATCCATTTCCGCTCCCTAGAATAGATCAAGTCATAGACTCAACGGCCGGATGTGAGCTACTGTCATTCATCGACGCGTATTCTGGTTTCCACCAGATACCCCTAAATCCGGATGATCAAATAAAGACTGCATTTATTACCCCGTACAGGGATTATTGCTATCGCACTATGCCGTTTGGATTACGTAATGTAGGAGCGACGTACCAGAGATGCATGCAAAAATGCTTACATGATCAGATAGGTCGGAATGTGCAAGTCTATGTGCATGATGTGGTTATAAAAACCAAGGAAAGCAATACGCTCCTTGAGGATATCCGGCAGACATTCGCAAACTTAAGAAGGTTCTGAATGAAACTAAACCCGGAGAAGTGCACTTTTGGCATACCCGCCGGAAAGTTACTCGGTTTTCTACTATCTAGCCATGGCATTGAAGCTAACCCGACAAAAATCCGGGCCATAGAAAGAATGGAACTGCCAAAGTGTCTTAACGATGTTCAGAAGTTCACTGGTTGCCTGGCATCATTAAGTCGGTTCGTCTGTCGGTTGGGAGAGAAGGCCTTGCCCCTCTATCAGTTAATGAAAAAGGCAGATAAATTCACATGGAAACCACAGGAGGATGTTGCATTTCGAGAATTGAAAAAGATGTTATCTACCACGCCAATCCTAGTTGCACCACTACCTAAGGAGCCAATGTTGCTCTACGTAGCCACGACCAAGCGAGTCGTAAGTGCAATAATCATAGTGGAGCGCGAAGAGGAAGGAAAATCCGTGCAAAGGCCAGTGTACTATCTGAGCGAAGTATTATCAGCCTCAAAACAAAGTACCCTCACTATGAAAAGATGGCATACGGCGTATATATGTCGGCCAAGAAACTCAAACACTATTTTGAGGAACACCCCATCAAGGTGATATGTGAGGCACCCATTTCAGAGATCATGAATAACAAAGATGCAAGTGGCCGGATAGCAAAGTGGGCAATCGAGTTAGCTCCCTATGCACCAAAGTTTGACAGAAGGGATGCAATCAAGTCACAAGCTATGGCGGATTTCTTTGTGGACTGGGCTGAAATGCAATACGAGCCACCCCTACCGGACTCCAATTATTGGCAAATGTACTTCGATGGATCGAAACTGAAAGATGGGTTAGGCGCCGGAGTAGTGCTTACCTCGCCCAAGAAGGATCAACTGAAGTATGTCCTTCAAATCCACTTTAGTGCCTCGAATAATGTGGAGGAGTACGAAGCATTGGTACATGGTCTCAAAGTGGCAAAGGAAGTAGGGACGCGTCAGATAGACTGCTTTGGAGATTCTGATTTGGTGGTGCAGCAAGTGTCTAGAAATTGGGATGCCATGGACGCTAACATGGCCCTATATAGGTTCCATGTTCAGAAAATAAGCGGGTTCTTCGAAGGATGTGAGTTCCATCACATACCTCGGATTGAAACGAGGCAGAAGATATGATGTCCAAGTTGGGCTCGTCCCGGCAGCCAATCCCGCCAAATGTTGCCTTGGAGCACCTGAGAAAACCATCTATCGCGCCCTCACCCGAATCCGATTCCATTTACATCCCGGCACCCTCCGGATCAGGAGCTGCACCTATGGAGATAGAATGGGGAAGCACCTTAGCAAACCCGGGGACTGCTTCAGCAAACCCGGGGACTGCCACAGCAAACCCGGGGACTGTGCAGCTTGATTCGGCAGGAGTTATGTCGGTGGATGAAATGGAAGTTGATGAGGAACCATTTCCCATCCGGGCTATACCATCTTGGGCCAAGTCAATTTTTTATTTCTTGAAAGAGGGAATCTTGCCAGATGATGAAATAAGTTCAAGGCAAATTCAGAGAAGGGCAAAGGCCTATACAATTATCAACTCCGAACTATACAAAAGAAGTGTGACGTCAGTACTACAACGGTGTGTTGATCCGGAGGAAGGACTTGAGATACTCCGGGATATTCACCAAGGAGAATGTGACCACCATGCCTACTCAAGGGCCTT
Organism: Avena insularis; assembly: GCA_023614405.1. Lineage (NCBI taxonomy): Eukaryota > Viridiplantae > Streptophyta > Magnoliopsida > Poales > Poaceae > Avena > Avena insularis. The sequence continues at coordinate 410,308,404 of CM042688.1, read as the reverse complement.
AGTAGCAAAAGCTTTCCGGCATGGGTTTTATTGGCCCAGTGCTTTGGAGCAAGCAGAGGACTTGGTGAGAAAATGCAATGGTTGTCAAAGATACGCCAAAAAACTCACCTACCAATGTCGGAGCTGAAAACTATCCCCATTACATGGCAATTTGCTGTATGGTGCCTAGACATGGTAGGACCATTTAAGCCGTCCAAAGGAGGGATGACCCATATTCTGGTCATGGTTGACAAATTCACGAAATGGAATGAAGTGAAACCGATTCGCAAATGTGATGGGGCAACAACAGTAAGATTCCTCAAGGATATAATCCTAAGGTACGGCTACCCCCATAGCATCATAACTGATAATGGAACGAATGTCGCTGAAGGAGCGTTTGCGAGATTCTGCCAGGAAAAGAAGATCCGGTTAGATGTCGCCTTAGTCACCCACCCCGCATCAAACGGGCAAGTGGAAAGATCCAACAGACTGGTATTGTCCGGGATAAAACCCCGGCTCATAGAGCCGCTGCAAAGATCAGTGGGGTGCTGCATAGAAGAACTACCAACGGTACTGTGGAGTTTAAGAACAACTCTGAATCGATCAACAGGCTATACGACATTCTTTCTGGTATATGGGGCAGAAGCTGTATTACTAGCCGACATAGAGCATGATTCGCCAAGGGTCACCCAATACACAGAAGCCGAAGTGCGCGAAGCCCGGCCAAATGATGTTGATCTGCTGGAAGAAGCGAGAGAACTGGCCTTGTCTAGATCCGCCATATATCAGCAAAATCTCCAACGCTATCATAGCCGGAAAGTAAACCCCCGAGTTTTTCGGGAAGGTGATTTGGTTCTAAGGCTAATACAACGCACTATTGGCATGCATAATTTATCCCCTCCATGGGAAGGACCTTTCATTGTGAGCAAAGCCTTGCGCAATGCTTCCTACTATCTTATTGATGCACAGCCTAAGGAAAAGAACAAGGCGGACAGGTCCGGAGAAGAATCCAAAAGACCGTGGAACGTAGCACTGCTTCGTCCTTTCTACACCTAAGAGGTGAATGTATCTGAACTACTAGTATGTCGGTATGTATGTCGGCAATGAGCTTATCAATAAAAACTTTGCTACCCTAAGCAGAGACTCGGGGACTGCTATAACACTTGTCTCTTGTTTTCGTATTTTTGTGTTGGCTGGGTTAAGTCGCTTATATCTTAGTTGGATTAGTAATGTGTGAGCACCAAAAACCTAACTCTTCGACTTTGTTGTTGTCCAACAAGAATTGGCTTCATGGCAAGCAAGAGAACAAGTTTGGAATGGCAAAGCACATGAAAAACAACTAAGGAAAAGACCTTAAGCGGGCCAACATTGGTTTTCTGACTAACACTTAGTTTGTTGTGGTCACTAAAATGCCGAATCATTTTGAGCTAATCTCAAGGTTTCAAGTATTGTTAAGTCAATTTTTTGAACCTCAGACTCGTAAGTCAGAAAACCGAATCAAGGTAGACGCGAGCCGAGTCAAAAATTGGGGGAACAAGAAAATGAAACTCGGGGACTTCGCCCACGGTAATCCGGCAATAAAACTTAGTTCAGAACTTAAAATTGTAGCATGACCAAACCGAAGTATTTAAATACATCTGCGCCTGGCATTCCGTGGATCTGATAAATGTGACAAGTGTTTTTTAAGGAGTAGGAGCAACAGACGAATCATCCGTCGAGGAGGGAGGTACTCCGGAGTGTGGGGAAGGAGCGCTAGCTTAGGCTTCGTCCTCCAGGTTAACTTTGTTATCCTCCGGGTCTTCAGCCTCGTTTCCTAGTTCGGAGCGCTCGATTTCGCTCCCTTCCTCTTTAGCTCCAGAGACAATTTCTTCCTCAGCAGTATCAAGATAACTCGGCCCCTCATTCCAAGCATGGCAGAAGGAGTACTAGATGAGCTTGTTGGCACAGGCTTGGCGGTGCGCGATCCACTCCGGATCCTCGCACCACTTAGACCCGGTGCGCATGCGAGTGAGCAATGCCATGCCAATTCCTTCGTACCATGAAAACGGAGCAATGTTGGCTCCAACACGTGCAGCAGACTCACGCCACAAATGCAGTTGCGTGTCACATTCCATGAGTTTGGCTGTAAAAGCCGATCCTTTCTTGTGAATGGTTTCACTGGGCCAGAGGCAGCTGAACATTCGTGTTGCCGTCGGGATGATGTCCGCACCATGATTATTTACTACCTCAAGTCGAGCGGTGAAACTAGCCAGGAGATTCTCTGTGGTATAAGGGATTGGCTCAGCATCAGGGGCAGCAGGAATTCCACGCTGTTCGCCGGACTGGCATATGGCGGAGGCAGCGAGTGTATCACTCTCTCGAAATTTGCCTAAGGGTAAGAAGAAAAATAGTGAACAAAAGGACCAGATCCGGATGGTAGAAGAACAAGCAAGGGCAGAAAACTTATGTGCAATTTGGAAGAGGAGTCGCTGAAGCTCAAAATCAACATTGCCACTATGGGCCTAGAGTTTCTCGTATTCGGTGGTCACCGACGTAAGCTTGACGTCGGCTTCCTCCAATAGGCTTTTATCCTTGGAGATTTGCATGGTTAAACGCTCTTTCTCCTCGGCAAATTCCTGGTCGCCTTCTCCAACTCGGACTGATGGCGTCTTTTAAGCCTTTGAATTTCGGCATTCAGCCGAGTAATCTCCGAGTCCTGCTGCTGGAGCCGAGCTATCTCTGCGTCTTTCTTTTTCAGTTCAGCCTCATGATTTCCTGCTTGTTCGAGGAAGTGAGTCATCATTTCAGGAATGGTGACACTATCCTTGAGAGAAACTACAACAGCACAATGATCCGGAGGACCCAAAGTATGAGTGTCCACCGGATGAAGCAAGGAAAATACAACAATCATGTGAAGGGGATAAGTTTACCTTTGATTTCAGCAAGGTTTTTCCTCATGATTATGTTCTCAGCTTCAACCTTGGTTGTATGATTCGGACAACAAATTCATATAGGTTCTAAGAAGTTTGAAGGAACAAGGAAGAGAAAGAATGGAAACTTACCCCTCTTTTGGTACTCCACCAAGACTTTAACATAACGCGCGCGAATGCCTTTGTAGGAGTCTAGCAGGCGCTGGAATTTAGCGGATCGGCGGTTAGTGGTAATCTGAAATAAGCAAGGAAAAAACAAAGTTCAAAGGCAAGGTAACAACAATTTGAAGTCTACAAGACTCGGGCCAAGTGGAACTTAACCCGACTCTAGGTGTGTGGATATTCGAAGTCTACAAGACCCGGGCCAAGTGGAACTTAACCCGGCTCTAGGTGTGTGGATATTCGAAGTCTACACGACCCGGGCCAACTGGAACTTAACCCGGCTCTAGGTGTGTGGATATTCAAAGTCTACAAGACCCGGGCCAAGTGGAACTTAACCCGGCTCTAGGTGTGTGGATATTCGAAGTACATCAGATACGGGCCAAGGGAACTAGACCCGGCTCAAAATCTACTAAAAATTTGATGTCATTATGAACAAAAGCTAATCTCTATGAGAAGCATCTGACCAAATAACAAGTTATTCCCTCGGAGGCTCAGGGACTAGGGGTTATATCAACAAGTGTTCAGTTATGTAAAACATCAACAGCAGAGAAAAAGAATTACCTCCATCATCCGGCCAGCCAAGGAGATAGCCTTGGTAGCGGAGTTCATCTAGGCGCTGAACTCGGCTGGGCCGAACTTCTCTGGCAGATCGTCTTGGGGGTCGACGAATTTAGCGTTGTTCCAGTTTTTCACATACTCAAGGAGTAGTGGACTGTAGCTTTCGCCGCTCAGAGAGTAGTTCGCCACAAGGCCCTTCATGTGGGCCTCCCGCCTGGCGGATTGAGCTGTAGCGGGGCTAGTATGCAAAACCAGCTATTGGTTGCCCTCTGATCTGGAAGCGGTAGACCCGGATGAAGTTACTGTGGCTGACCCAGAGGTCTTATTGGCTTTTCTGGACGAGGGTGGAGGAATTGACTGAAATATATCTGCCATGGAAGGAGTAGACCCAGAGGGATCCGATGGAGCTTTTCCCTTCGGAAGCTTGGAGGCTCTTGCTATTGTTGATGTTGTTCGTGCTGCTGCTGGTGCTGCTACTGGTGCTAATGCTGGTGCTGCTACTGGTCCTGTTGGTGCTGGTGTTGTTGCTGCTGGCGTTGGTGCTGGTACTGGGGATGCTGGAGGCGGCACCGATGAAGCTGGCACCTCAGGATCTAGCGCTGAGGCCGAGGAACCGGGAAGATCCGGCATCGTCGTACCCTGATCCGGCCCACTACCCCCTGCGCCGACTTTGCCCTCCTCTTGGCGAGGTCGGCTCTGGTAGGCGCAGCCGTGGAGCCCTCTGAATAGGGCTGAGAGGGCGATAATCATTGTTGCAGGGGGGAGAGGGAATGTCCCGGAGTGGGGAGGCAATGTCAGGGCCACTCTGAGGGATATCCCTAGGAGCTCTGAATAAAAGATAAGGCACCAAGTTAAAAAGAAGAATCAGTAAGAAACAAAGGCAAGCAAAGGAAAAAATCCCAAGGAGTACTAGAGAACTTACTCATCTGTGGTAGGAGGATCCCGGGGTTTGGGCGCCCTCCGAACCTTTCTCTTGGCGGCAGGCTTGGCTAAGGGTTTAACCTTGGACTTCTTTTGTCTCTTCTTAGGTGGCGGCGCCTCCGAAGCTGCGGCCGAGGTAGCTGCGCGCTTCTGAGATGGAGTCGGGGCCAGGCCACCAGTTGCAAGGGGAGGAACCTCGTGGACCTGATCGTCCGGGTTAGCTGAACATTCGGACATAGCCAGGTGCGTGTAAAGGATGAGAACCGATTCAAATACCTCAAGGACCTCAACATCCGAGTCATCATCGTCAGGCCAATCCCTTAGACAAGAGGCCTTACCAGTGCTGCGTCTGACGACGTCTGGGGTAGGCAGGAAGGCCTCCAGATTAGGTTCCACTTCGTCCCCCTCAGTGTGGTCCTCCAACCATTTTCTTGCCAGCACCTCGCCATCCTCCAGTGGCTGCTAGAGGAATCGGTGAGAACAAAGCAACAATTGACAAGTTACAAGAGTAAAATTGACATACAGAAGAGATTCCGAAAACGACAAGGAAAACTAACCCGGGGTGGAGGGTTGACCCGGGTGAAGGGCTCGAGTCCCCACTCCCAATCCTCGGAGTACTCCTTCTCCACATTGAATATGGACTTAACCCGACGGTAAACCGCTAAGTTATCTAGCTCGAAGGAAGAAGTCCGGTGAGGGTCAAGAGGGCCACTAAATAGCAGATCTTATGGGCTCGCTTCTAGAGGGGGAGACCCAGCTGCAGAGGAAAGTGATTATGATGTCCTCCCCCCAGAGTTTCTCCTTGAGAAGCTCCTTGATCTGGCGCTCCACTTGGTTCGCTAGGGCCATGGGCCGCTTCGGAATGCTTTCCCAACGCGAGGTGTCAGGACGGCCAAGTTTGAAGGGGAGCAACCGGATCAGGTCCTCCTTGGTGGTGTTCCGGACATAAAAGAAAGTCTAGGCCTAGCCCTTGCAAGATTCGAGTCCCGTAACCCAGGGGAACACGGACTGTTTGCGGGGAGAGATGGAGGCGGCGCCGCACTGGGTCAACTGCTTGTTCTCCGGGGTATGCTTCTTATCCGGAATCACATTCCTCTGCAGGCCAAAGAACTTGATCCAAAGTTCTTTGGTTGGCCAGAGGCCAATGTACCCCTCGATGCCAGAAGCAAAGGAGGACATAGAGGTAATGGCGTTTGTGGGGAGATGATGCGGTTGCAACTTGTATGTGGAAACAAGATCAAAGAAGAAATCGGAAGTGGGAAGGCCGAAGCCACGCTGGAAATGCGATAGAAAAACTACATATTCCCCAGATTTGGGGGAAGGAAAGACTTCACCGGAGGCGAGGCGTCAGGCAACATCGGCGGGGATGCGCCGCGTGGCGCGGAGCCAGTCAAGGTCCTCCTCGCGGACGACGGAGCCGTCCCAACCGCCACGCTCGCGGCCCTCCGCTCCTTCTTCCTGCTGCGCCACCACCCCTGCCTCCGCCTCAGACATGGTGGATCCAAGATCTTCCAGGGAGTAATCAGAGTAGAGGTAGCCGGAAGAAGGGAAGCGGGAAGCGCAAGGCCCCGTGGTGGAAATTAGCACTAGGAATGGTGGCGATGGCGCGAAATGATGTCGAAGCACGGTCACTGTGGCGCTCATGGAGCAGAAAACTCGTGGCGGCGGCGGAGTCGCTGTGAAAGAGAGAGATGCTAGGAAGCGCGGAGGAAATGGGGGAACATCCCCTGAAATCGCGCTGCACGCGCGTTGTGGAATCCTATGCGAGCGACGCGCCGCGCGCAACTAGCGTGTATGAGGCCAGAACAACCAATTAGAGCAAGGCCACAGGAGGGGCTACAGGAGCAAATGACCCCATGATGTGAAGCAACATTACGGTTAATGAGGCGCTGCAGTGAAGAGACATTTACAACAGTTATTCCTGACATTGCGACAGTAACCGGCGCATTAAATGCGCGTGGCCCTTAAAATGAGGCAAAATGATGATTACCCTCCACGTAGGATGTGGAGAAGCGTACAGGAGAAGGAAAGGTAACCCGGATAAGCAAGCAAAAGACCTGGCCAACGAGGAATAACTCGGAAAGAGCAAAAGGGTTGCAAGATGAGAAACTCCTGGTTACGAGGTAACTCGGCCTAAGGAGCGGAAGATCCGGATATGGGAACCTACTGTGGCCTTAACAACTAAAAGTTTCTAAGACCGCACTAGCTTCGGGGACTAATGTTGGGGGAATACCCCCGGGTAGGGTAACACCGGGGTATAATGGTCGAGTTAGCCGGGGTACGGCATGGTCAAAGCAAAGTGCTAACCGGGTCACCTCAAGGCAGGCCGAATCACGGTGTGACCCGGACCATGGAGCATCTCCTTGACAATGGTCCTGCCAACATAAGATTTATGCCGGCCATGTCTATCTGTTTTGCAGGTAAATGGGTAAGCCGGATTAGCTATATGCTAGCCGGATTATCTTAGCTTCTAAGAGAAAGAATCCCCCGCTGGTCAAAAGGTGGCTTTATTAGCTGTAGCATGAGCAAAGTAAAGTAAAGAAGAGGACTAGCGGGTCAGGGGCGACCAAGGTGACGCGGGTGAAGCCGGATGACGTACCGTGTTTGGTGACGCCAAAATACAAGGATTACGCCATGAGTTACGTCCAAAGCCCGGACGAGCCGTTAAAGGGAATAAATAAGCATCTGCTTTAGGAAAGGAGCATATTCGTAGAATATGCTGCCACCTATGCCCCAGAGTTGTAACCCGGGCTCCCCTATATAAGGAGCACCAGGGCCTCCATAGAGAGGGAGGGCCGATAGATCAATCATTCTCTATCTAAGGTAGAACTCTAGGGCTAGTGGACAGGGAGTAAGAGACATCCTCTCCTTCTTGTTGAGAGCCTTAGGAGCACTTGTAAACACCATTGATAGAGAATATACAAGAACTTCCGTGCATAGAATCACCACGCTCTCCCTCCATGGATTCCCCTAGAACTTATTGGCCCCATCTTTAGCCTATCCATGGCATGTTCCACCACCATGACATAAGGGCAAGTGCTGCCAGGTCGGTCGCTAGTTTTGCCAAACTGAGAAGACGCCCTAGGTCGATTGGACACCATACCACAAAGGATCGTCCTAGGAGCTTCTACATCCAGTTAGTCTAGCATGACTTGTATATTCTTATCATCCCTACTTACTTCAAGCCTTACTTGAAGGGACGCCCCTACCCACAACTAGTGGTGGTCCAAGCATGCGAGGAATGTGAGTGGGTTGTCCATGCTAATCGCAACAAAGACTAGATCATCCTAGACAAAGAGTGGGTTACCTTTGCTGCTTTCCATGGCTTGAAGGAGGGTGACTGCCTTATGTTCAAGGTCACCACAGACGGGTTCAAGATGAATATCTATGACCGCATCACCTCCTTCCAAAAGGTGTTCGTTTGTCGTGAGCATGCACATCTTGTTTTAGTTCCAATTTGGATCGAAGGATTTTCAAAGGAATTTTGGAGGAATTTGACCCATAGTATTTTTTTTCATAAGGAAGCCCTTTGGATGAAAGGTATCATACCTCCAAAATTCATATAGATTGCATTTCTACACCCCAATCCCATAGGAATTTCAACATCCACTTTTTTACACTCATTCGCGTAGGATGGAGGCAATTTTCCTTCGTGTTTACTGTGTTTCATTGAAATGACTTTAAGCCAACAGATTTCCTCTGTTTTGTACCTCTGACCTCAAGCCCGAAGTATATTCAATGTGACTACTACTACTGCTACTGGTACTGGTACTGCTACTGCTACTCCTACTCCTACTCCTACTCCTACTCCTCCTCCTCCTACTACTACTACTACTCTTTCTTGTCAGCTATTGCTACTACTACTACTACCAAGCTTGCTTACTTCACTACTACGCTACTATCACATCGCTACTACATTACTATCGCTACTACTGCTACTACTACTCCCTCCGATTCATTGCTAGATACGTCCAATTCAGCGATGAGTAAATATGGATGGGAGGGAGTACTACTACTACGAGCAAGCACAGCGTGAGCCGTTCCTAACGTGGCTAAGAAATGTACGTACTAGACTTATTTTTCCGAATCTACTAGAAATTTACTAGACTGGCTGGCAAAAACCAATCCTAAAGATGGGACCCACTTAGTACAACATAAGCCAGTTGATTGCACCACTATGTATCTAGCTAAATTTTTCCGTAAACTTTGGGTGGGTCGTAAGAGCAAGCGCGGTGTATGAGAATTGTGGTGGCTAAGAGAATCTTTTTGTTTCTTAGCTCGAGTCTAAACGGTGGAGTATATGTGTCTAACCAAAAAATTCTTAGGCATGTGTCTAGTACTAGTCTCAGCGTCTAAGGAAACAAAAGGCAGAAATGGCCCACTGTCAGCCTCATACTATCCTGACGCTGATGGTAGAAAAGGTACTACCTTTTTCATGGCTTGTGGGTCCTACCGAGGTGGCTAACCAGTGCAGCCATTTTTGTTCTGCTAGCTCCGTTGTTGAGTTGGCAAGCTTTATTGCTAGACACTGTCTAAACGGTGAGCGTGTGCAACATATAGGAAATGAAGGACTGAGCTTCAGTGACTTTGTGAAGCTAAGTCACTGAGACTAAGTTACCAATCTCAGCCCTTCCTTTTTGATTCAATGAACCAGATTGATCCAGATTCACACTAAAAATTTCAAAACATTTTAGAAAAAATTGAAAAAATTCTAGTGAATCATAATGGTTAAGTTCTATAATCTGAGAAAGTTTCAGTCCATTCGGATTAGTGGTGTGCGATTAAATAGCCTTTTATGTTTGAAAAGTAAAAAAGCTATTTAATCACAAACCAGTAATGCAAATGGATTGCAACTTTCTCAGATTATAGAACAAAACATTTATGATTCACTAGAATTTTTTCTAAAATGTTTGAACTTTTATGTGTAAATATGGGTCAATCTGGTGCACTGGATCAGATTCAAGGGCTGAGATTGGTGACTTAGCCTCGGTGACTTAGCTTCACAAAGTCACTCAAGCTTAGTCCGAAAATGGGGTGGCTAAGAAAACTTTTCACCTCGTGTGCAGTGTGTGCAAAATGTGGTGGCTAAGAAAACTTTTTAGCTCTTAGACCTTTGTCTAAAAAGCGGAGGAGTGTGTCTAAGAGAAAGATTCTTTGCCTTGAGTCTAGTACAACACCTAGGTACTAGTGGATTAATAAAATTATTTCAATTCTTTGGGATCCTTCCATTGGCCGGAGGTGCAGCAGTTTGGTGGCAGAAAGAAAAAAATTTGGAGAAGAGGACCTACACAAGGGTGCTAAATGGTGGAGCAACTTTGGTTTTGTTAGAATCAACTATAGTTATATTCTTAGCTCACGTCTAAGCTTTAGCACGCTGCACATGCCCCACCTATGTCTAAACGGTGGAGAAGATGGGTCTAAGGAAAATATTCTTGCACTTGTGTCTAGTATAAGACCAAGAGGCTAGTTGATTAAAATATTTGGCATAATACTTGGAGGCATTTTCATTGGCCAGAGCACTAGTAGTTTGGAGAGAAAAAGTGAAAACAAGCTGCTACATGGGACCCACGCAAGAGACCTGAATGGTGGAGCATTTTTGATTTTGCTAGACTCACGTCTAAGTTATTTTCTTAGCTCATGCCCAAGCCTTAGCACACTGCACAATATTTACAGCTAGTAAGCTCGATCACTTGATGGACCAACGAGATTGCTCGAAGCCGGCGACGAGATCCAATACTTTTTTTAACAAGCGAGACCCAGTACTTGACGTTTTGCTTCCACTATTCACTCTCCTCTACCCTCCTACTAGTACTACCTTGCTCCACCTTCGCAGAAACCATTTTCTTCCAATGCTCCTCCCTTTCTTCTCTACTTCTTCATCCAGCGATGTCACAAAATATCCTATCTCATTGGAAGAATAGCAAGATGGCGGCGGTTAGAGCCATGGAGAAATCCCGCCGGCAGGGTGACCTGCAGGCTCAGACCGAGAAAGGAGACCAGCCATGGGGCGAGGGCTCGTATTCGTGCATGTATCCGAAGAGCGGCTATCATGGGGACCAAGAGTCCAGGTAGGTTTATACTTCCGTTGATTCCTGGGCTATCTGCTCCTACAATTGAACCCTCTATGTACATCTTCCAGGGCAGGCGGCTCGAGCATCAATTTTTCCACCCCACGGGTCGACAGCACGACGGATATCTCTGACGCGTATGATTCCCTCGTGCCCGCTCTTGGTCGAAGAAGAAAGGTACTGTAGTCACTATACATGTATTGGCATTTTTGGTTCTTCTCTGCCCGCTCCATGCTTTCTTGATGATGATGCATTTTCCATGCAGGAAGACAGGGCGAGAATGTCAGCCAAAGTAGATGAAATCTATAGCCATAACATCAATATTATTCAGAAAAACTTCAAGCTCAACCTAGAGTGTGATCGCCTCCGAGCTGATTTGGCTTTTCAAATGAAGCTCGCATCCTCCATGCTTCGTGCTGAGTGTGAAATTTTGAAGAAAGAAGTCATGGTGCATTGTAGCCAGCAGCTACAACTGCAGAGATCGTCCAGGTCATGCCCCGCTAAGTAGGAAGAGAGAATCCATCTCATGTTGGCCGTCGAGGTCGCGACCATTGCGGAGGTCGTCGAGGCCCTACCTCCGCAGGGCGGCCATAGTCTTGCAATCGCCGAATCTTGGAGTAGGAACTAGGAAGGGGAGGACTTGCCTACGTGGCCCTCCTTTTTCTTTCTCTTGGGTACATGGATTGTTTTTTCTCATCCGTCTGCGCATAATTATATTGCACTCTTTAGCGTTCGAATGCGCTTTGTGGAGCTTTTGTAACAATATACTTGCCGTATAGTAGTCACTGTTTAGTGTACATATTACATTCAAATTTAGTAAAATATTTGACATTCTTTTTAATTAGGTTAGAGGGTATTTTCAGAAAAATTAGGCTGGAGGGAGGGTATGTCTGATAAATAAAAAATAATTAAATCGTCAATGAGTGATCTTTAAATTTGGTCATACTTTGTACTTTGTCAGATGTGTAGGGATCCGGATCCAGTGTCTAGAAAAGAAAATGCACCGTCAGCATCGAGGACACCCAGCTATTGTCTGGACTCTGGAGTACTTTGGGTCACAAGCACAACTACCCCTATAGTCTACCCATGGACAACCAACGAATCCTTGCATAGGCATTCCCGCCAGAGCCTTCATAGGGAAGTTATCCGCTTTGACCCGTTGATTTTGGATTGGACGGTCAAGATTGCTAGACGCTGAACTTTGTCTCCCTAGTTGATGTTTCTACTACTACTATGCAAAAATACACTTATGTGTGAGCTGTGTTGATTAGTGAGGGTCATCAGCGTACGGGGACCTCGACCGCAAAAAAAAGGTTTGCCACTCAATCAATTATGCTCACATCTACCATTAAATGTGAGCATTTTACTAGCTCGACTGCCTCTATGCACTAATCGTCCGTCCATCTAATCACTCGCTGTATAATTTAAAGTGTTCAATTCTCTGTATCTGACAAATGATTCTTAAAAGTGACAACCTAGAAAACTCCTCTAGAAAGAGAGAAAGAGAAATTACATATGATGTTAATTGGGTGTGTAGTATTACCTCTGTATGTAAATACAAATTAGCGGAAGTACTGAATCACTAACGTGTAACTAATTTTGTGTGTTATTTTATAGTGAAAATACTTCAGTACAAAAATGTAAAACTGTGATGGAAGAAAAGAAGTGGTTTCATTAATGGAGTGTAGCGAATATCATTATTTATCATGACAACATTGAAAATTTATAATATTGCCGTACTCCCTCAATACGAAACTTAGATTTGTCTAGATTCACGAGTATATAGATCATATTCACGAGTATATAGACGTATTTTAGTGATACATATGAATCTAGATAAATTCCAAGTCACTTATTTCCGAACTATTATTAATATTTTTATCACAAGTCTCCTAAGACAAGAGGTCAATTGTCTTTATGAGTGTCCACAAGAATGTAGTACCTTTATTGAATTAAAAAATTTCACCTAGCCACCACTAATGAATCTAGCGTCCTCCCTCCTTGACACTTCTAATTACAAATTAGACGGTCACTATGGTTTATACACATCAGGTCATTGCATATGGTTATTGTGTTGGAATTCATTTCTTGTGCTATATATTCTTGGTGATGAAGAAATTATTTTTTGTCATGTAATGGAAACATTTCTCCCGATGGTGAAAACATTGTTTTGTTTTACGGAATGCTCTGTAAAATGGTAAAATATAATTATTAACAATGAAAATATTTTTAGATACTAAAAAAAGGTCACAACTCTTTTTTGGTCATCTCATGCATCATTGGAAATGATGGTAGTTTAATGTAACATTTAGAAAGTAGGGAAAAAACGATGAAACTTATCGTTGTTCATGGAGAGGTATATGTACATTGTCTGCCTGGACGTCAAATGTGAACAATGCAAAACCAAAATTGTGCATGTCGACAGTCATGCAAAACCATCCATAGTACTACATCCATTAAAAAATACATGATATCTTGGTAAGCTAGAAACATGTTTGGGAGTACTTCTAAAATACCTGAGAGATGTTTAGTTCTAATTAGTCGACCAAGTATTGCACCAAAGTTTTAAATTATGAAAGATATTATTATGCTTTAATAAGGTAAGTTATTGGAGTACACACAATAAAATAGTCATGCGAAGCACGTACAGTTTACTAGTCACGTAAGTACAATACCTTTTTTTAGCTGCATGCATTCATTCCTAAACACCATAAGTAAAAGTTTGAACTCATAGAGCGCCAAAATGACATCACGCCAGCTAGTACGATTAATGGTCTGCTACTACAGTAACCTACACATATACCCCTATAGTCTACTCTGGGACACCCACCGATTGCTTGCATAGGCGTTCGCGCCAGAGCCTTCGAAGGGAAGGTATCCCCTATGGCCCGTTGATTTGGGATGGACGGACAAGATTTCTCATGTGGTCCCCACTCCCTCGCGCCCCTCCATTTCAAACACTGCGAAATTTCTGGCGCCCCTCTGTTTCAAACGATACCAAAATCACGTGGTCCCCACTTCCTCACGCCTGTCCGTTTCAAACACTGTGAAATTTCTGGCGCCCCTCCATTTCAAACGATACCAAAATCACGTGGTCCCCACTCCCTCGCGCCCCTCCATTTCAAATACTGCGAAATTTCTTGCGCCCGGAACCTCCCGCAGCACTTCTCCACGGCTGGCTTTGCCCGCCAGAATGAAGGAAATATAAGCCCTGAGAGGCAATAATAAAGTTGTTATTATGTATTCCTTGTATATGATAGATGTTTATTTTGCATGCTATAATTGTATTGATAGGAAACGTCAATACATGTGTGTTTAATAAATAAATAAAAGGTTCCTAGTTATACCTCTCTTATAGACTAGCTCGTTGATTAACAAGATGATCAAAGTTTCGTGATCATGGACATTGGATGTTGTTAATAATGAGGTCACAACATTTGTGAAATGATGTGATGAACATTCATCCGAAGTATAGAATTACGATCAAAGTCATTATGTTTATATTGCTATAACATCATACGAAGTAATCTTTATCCTTAGACCATGAGATCATGTTAATTGCTAACATCTGAAGAGTAACTTGATAACATCAAACGTCACACCGTAAAAGGGTGACTATAAAGGTGGGTTCAGATACTCCGAAGATGTCATGTTGAGGCTCATGGATCAAGAGTGGAATTTTTCAATCCTGATGACGGATAGATATACTCTAGGCTCTCTCGGTGATATCACATTAAAATAGCTTGCAAGCAAGTGATGTGGTCACTAGAATGTTATATCACGGGAACAAGAAAAGAGTACATGTCGGTAACAAGATCAAACTAGGTATGGAGATACCGATGATCGAATCTCGGACATGTAATATATCGTGAGACAAAGGGATTTAGTTACTTATGTTAAAGGTTCTCACGATCACAGAAGTCATCGTAGAATGTGTAGGAATCAGTATGGATCTCCAGGTCCTGCTTCTAATTATTGATCTGAGAGGGGTCTCGATCCTGTCTGCATTATTCACGAACCGTAGGGTGACACACTTAAGGGACACCAACACCATTTGGAGCAAACGTGTTTCAGACGAATGAATTGCAAAGCGCTGGAATTATTTCAATAGACACTGAGGCTGTTTCGGGTGAAATTGCAGAAATTGGTTCTGCATGTTATATTGAAATGTTGCGGGGGTTTTTATGTGAATGTTTGTTAATTAAAGTAATTACTAAAATTCTGAATAAATTTAATAAAAGAGTTTTATTAAATGAGAGAGCATTAAATTTGGAGAAATTTAATGCATTTAAAGTGGAGACTTTAAAAGAGAATGTGAATGGGCATTTTAATGTGGAGGGAGTTACCACCACATGAATGGGGGAGGTGAGGGGTCACCCCCCATGGGGCGCCAACCATGGGGAGGGGCACCCCCCCTCCTACTATAAAAGGCCACCCCTCTCACCCTTCTTCCTCACACCTCCTAGTGAAGGATCTCCCCCCCTCTAGAATTATTCCCACATGGTCTCGGATTAGCGAGATATATGTTCCCGGTGGCATTTTGTCTGAAAGGAGTTGCTGCTTCCGTTGCACCGTTGGAGCGAGGAGGCGGAGGTTGTTCGGTGGCCTGAACATGTGTGCGAGTGCGGATGCGCTGCTGGTTTGCGGTGCTAGGACTTCCACACGATCTTGAGATCGGCAAGCGTACGACTACATCATCCACGAGTTCCTACTCGTTAACAAAACTTTGTTGTCTTCAAGGGTAAGTTCTCCATGGATGTATATCCACCCGTTCCTTGTATCTAGTAGATAGATCTTGGCGTATAGTTCTCATCGTAGGAATTTTTTGTTTTCTATGCTGCGAACCCAACAGTGAACTCGACACCATGCAATCCTCAGCCAATAGTATACCGGAGCTGCATCAGATGCGGTCTCATCCAAAGCATCATTGCCGCTTCACCGACGTCCACCACACCTGACCTTGGTCACCGAGTCCGTCATCGTCCACCGCACCTGATTTCCTTTTCCCACTTTCCCCTCCACGGCGCCGAATCCATCAACAACTGCCCAAGATCTGCATCAACACCGGCGGCATCCTCCCCACCGGTATGTTACCTGAACTGCCATGCAGTGCACCGATTCAACCTCGTCCACCGCAGTCAAGCCGGCATCAAGCGCCCAAGATCTGCTTCCCCGATGCAAACAGCCAAGAACTGAAGCACCTGGTGACAGGATGTCACCAGCATTCTGGATGATGATTAGAATCCTATCCGACCATGGTAACCAAATCACCAACTCTTTTTTGTTTTGTCAGCAGTACAGCAGGTTCAAGTCTATCGCAGTGAACTGCATTTTTCTAATCGTTTTGTACACCCAGTCAAAGCGCACACCTGTTCTTCATGCTAGATACTACAGAGTAGGTCACTAGACATGTTGGTTTGCATTCGCTGCTCTACAAAATTTGAAGTCATGCACATGTTCTTACCTACTCCGAACAACAATAATTTCCTTCTATCGTGTAGTTCTTGCAAAATGTAAAATTAGTGGAAAATATTAGTTTGGATTCCCTGCTCCACAGTTACCGAATCTCTCTGGTTCGTCCTGAGATAAGTTCCTGTTATTGTTTCCTCCTTGGCATCGTTATGTTGTTCGGTAGTACCCGTTTAGACTCTTCATACTAAGTCAATTATAATTTTGTTGTTGGCATCTATTTCTTCAAGAGCTGCAACACTAACTATTTTCTTTTTCTTGCATAGAGCCCAGAATGGAAAAATGAACATGATGGTTTGCATAGCCTCTTCTACAGGTTCACAAGCGACGCTATTATTTCCTTATATGGTGCTGGTTTGTCCTAATAAATGGCATAACTGTCCTCTACTATGTAGTTCACTCATGGTTTGCATTCCTGCTCTAGATGTTCTCTTATGATGCCATTATAATTTCTATATGGTTGATTCTTAGCTATGACAGTAACTACATGCCATTGTGTAGCTCACCGTAAATTCTGAGTCACCCAACAACTATGCATTCCAGGAGATGCCACTGCTTCCATATATATTTGCTGAAATGACCTCGCTTTTTTATATTTGCTGAAATTCTAAGAAACACTTTGTTTGATTGCTCATTTCATTCTAGGCACACTTGTTTAATGCTTGTTTGTCCTGCTCTAAAGGTTCACGAGCGACGCCATTATATCTTGCATCTGGTTCTGGGTCTGGTTCATCCTAAGTCACGACATAACTATCCTCTACAATATATAGTTCATTCGTGGTTTATATTCCTTCTCTACAAGTTCTCGTATGATGCGGTTATAATTTCTATCTAGTTCATTCTTCGCTATGACAGTAACTGCATGCCATTTTGTGTCTCAGCGCATATTCCGAGTCACCCGACGTCTCTTGCATTTTAGGGTATAGAACTGCTTCCATATATATTTGTTGAAATGACATGGCTAGTTTATTTTTGCTGAAATTCTAAGCCACACACACACACACATTTTTTGATTGCGTGTTTCACGGTAGGCACACTTGTTTAATGCATGCTTGCTTGTCCTGTTTGTTTGACGTGTTGGTCAATAATTGAACCATTGACTAGTTGTAAACTCTAGATCATAGCTCCTGTCATATCAGTCAAATGAGTAGTTTGTCTTGTTTGATATATTAACTTGTTATTACTTAGTTTTAGGGTGCAATTATTGCTATCCCCACCAAAGAGGGGGCTGCAAGATCATGTCTCCTCCAATGTAGCTGTCACACTCAAAGGAAGATACAGGTGATCAATTGAGGACTCTGCTATCAACTTGATTGTCAATTGAAATGCTGATTTTTCTTTCCCTTGATTTGATAATATGTAATAATTTTAAGAAGTTTGCAGCTGATGTAATATCTAGATAACTCGCGTAGGCCATATATGCATTTAGTTGACGCCGTCCAGATATGCGGTAGTCATTACGGTAACTACGCCATGCAGGTCCATTAGGGAACAATACCGTGCTTTGTTATTGGCCCGTCGTGTATTCGACCGACGATGAACAGTAAAAAATGTTGGATTATATAAATGTTTTATGATATTGGCATGAGCTTCATAAAAGGACGAAACTATAAAAGGCCGTAAACATAATGGGCCGACCTACAAGTTGTAACTGGACGTAACAGTAACATGCCGTAATGGTAACAGGCTATAAGAGTAACATGTCATAACTGTAACAGGCCATAACAGTAACAAGCCTTAACAGTAGCAGGTCGTAACAGAAACAGCCCATCGCTGTAACATGCAAGAAACCGTGAAATCCCAGAATAGTAACAGGCCAAAACAGTAGCCTGCCGCAACAGTAATGGGCCGCAACAGTTAAAGTTCAGAATAGTGACAAGCCAGAACAGTAACGACCCAAGAAATTTCCAGGCGAGGGTAGTAATAGGTCGACACATTTACCAGACTAGAACAGTAAAGGGCCGCTTGTGGGCATGAACAGGTAAAGCCCGAAGCAGTGAAAGGCCAGGACAGTAAGAGGCCTAAATAGTAACAGGCCATCTCAGACAAGGGCCGTCAGTAGGCCGCCCACGATGGTCTGCGATAAACAGTGATGGGCCACCCGCAGGCCTTAAATGTACATGAGCGACTTGGTGCAGGTTGCTAATGGGCCGCAGACTGTTGGACCATCATGGGCCTTCTTTAGGCCGAAACAGTCTTGGGCCTAAAAGTTTGTGGGCCGCTGCTGGCTGCAACTTTGGGCCCATTTCAAATAGTGCAGGACAAAACAGTAATGGGCCATCTTCTTATTGGGCCCTCCCCTAATGGGCCGGCCTAGTTAGAATTTAGCAGGCCTTGGCTGGGGCTGGCTTCTGCCATGGTTTCTATGGCTGTTAACGCGATGGCGGCCGCTAACGACTACCATGTGGCGGTTGCATGACGTGAGGCGATCAAGCTATTTGGCGGCGGATCTACGACAGAACAAGTTTTCATGGCTGAAGGTTGTGATCCACCACGATCAGGAAAAAACCGTGGTAGATTCTTTTGTGACGGGGCTTTTACCAGGATGGCCATCCGTCGTAGAAGACTTTTTAGCCATGAAAAACGGGCCTTCAACCACAAAAATCTTCCTTTGTAAAAGCCAACTTTTCTTGTAGTGACATGCAATGACTCTAGTGGTGGTTCAAGAAAAGAAGACACACGCAATGACTCTGGTGGTGGTTTAGGAAAAGAACACACATGAAATGACTCCGGTGGATCCATGTGGTTTCGGAAAAGAACGCATATGCAATGACTCTGGTGGTGTTTAGAAAAGGAAGACACATGCAATGACACTGGTGGATCTATGTGGTTCAGGAAAAGAACACACATGCAATGACTCTAGTGGTGGTTTAGGAAAAGAACACACATGCAATGACACTGGTGGATCCATGTGGTTTAGGTAAAGAACACACATGCAAAGACTCTGGTAGTGGTTTAGGAAAGGAAGACACATGCAACGACTGTAGATATGGTTTAGGAAAGGAACACACATGCAATGACTCTGGTGGATCCATTTGGTTTAGGAAAAGAACACACAGTCAATGACACTGGTGGATCCATGTGGTTTAGGAAAGGAACACACATGCAATGACTCTGGTGGATCCATGTGGTTTAGGAAAAGAACACACATGCAATGACACTTGTGCATCCATGTAGTTTTGGAAAGGAAGACACATGCAATGACACTTTAGGATCCATGTGGTTTAGGAAAGGAATGCACATGCAATGACTCTGGTGGATCCATGTGGTTTAGGAAAAGAACACACACGCAATGAATCTATTGGTGGTTTAGGAAAAGAACACACATGCAATGACACTGGTGGATCCATGTGGTTTAGGAAAAGAACACACATGCAATGACTCTGGTGCTGGTTTAGGAAAGGAAGACACATGCAATGACTCTGGATGTGGTTTAGGAAAGGAACACACATGCAATGACTCTAGTGGATCCATGTGGTTTAGGAAAAGAACACATATGCAATAACTCTGGTGGATCAATGTGGTTTCAGAAAGGAACACACATGCAATGACTCTGGTGGATCCATGTGGTTTAGGAAAAGAACACACATGCAATGACTCTAGTGGTTGTCTAGGAAAGGAAGAAAAATACAATGGCACTGGTGGATCCATGTGATTTAGGAAGAGAACACACATGCAATGACTCTAGTGATGGTTTAGGAAAAGAACACACGTGCAATAACACTGGTGGATGCATGTGGTTTAGGTAAAGAACACACATGCAATGACTCTTGTGCTGGTTTCGGAAAGGAAGACACATGCAATGACTCTGGATGTGGTTTAGGAAAGGAACACACATGCAATGACTCTAGTGGATCCATGTGGTTTACGAAAAGAACACATATGCAATAACTCTGGTGGATCAATGTGGTTTCGGAAAGGAACACACATGCAATGACTCTGGTGGATCCATGTGGTTTAGGAAAAGAACACACATGCAATGACTCTAGTGGTGGTCTGGGAAAGTAAGAAAAATACAATGGCACTGCGGGATCCATGTGGTTTAGGTAGAGAACACACATGCAATGACTCTAGTGATGGTTTAGGAAAAGAACACACGTGCAATAACACTGGTGGATGCATGTGGTTTAGGTAAAGAACACACATGCAATGACTCTTGTGCTGGTTTCGGAAAGGAAGACACATGCAATGACTCTGGATGTGGTTTAGGAAAGGAACACACATGCAATGACTCTAGTGGATCCATGTGGTTTACGAAAAGAACACATATGCAATAACTCTGGTGGATCAATGTGGTTTCGGAAAGGAACACACATGCAATGACTCTGGTGGATCCATGTGGTTTAGGAAAAGAACACACATGCAATGACTCTAGTGGTGGTCTGGGAAAGTAAGAAAAATACAATGGCACTGCGGGATCCATGTGGTTTAGGTAGAGAACACACATGCAATGACTCTAGTGATGGTTTAGGAAAAGAACACACGTGCAATAACACTGGTGGATGCATGTGGTTTAGGTAAAGAACACACATGCAATGACTCTTGTGCTGGTTTCGGAAAGGAAGACACATGCAATGACTCTGGATGTGGTTTAGGAAAGGAACACACGTGCAATGACTCTAGTGGATCCATGTGGTTTACGAAAAGAACATATATGCAATCACTAAGGTGGATCAACGTGGTTTAGGTCAGGAAGACACATGCAATGACACTGGTAGATCCATGTGGTTTAGGTAACGAACACACATGCAATAAATCTGGTGGTGGTTTATGAAAGGAAAACACATGCAATGACTCTGGATATGGTTTAGGAAAGGAACACACATGCAATCACTCCGGTGGATCCATTTGGTTTAGGAAAAGAACACACATGCAATGACACCGGTGGATCCATGTGGTTTAGGAAAGGAACACACATGCAATGACTCTGGTAGATCCATGTGGTTTGGGAAAAGAACACACATGAAATGACTATGGTGGTGGTTTAGGAAAGGAAGACACATGCAATGACACTGGTGGATCCATGTGGTTTAGGAGGAGAACACACATGCAATGACCCTAGTGGTGGTTTAGTAAAAGAACACACATGCAATGACATTGGTGGATCCATGTGGTTTAGGTAAAGAACACACATGCATTGACTCTGGTGCTAGTTTAGGAAAGGAAGACACATGCAATGACTCTGGATGTGGTTTAGGAGAGGAACACACATGCAATGACTCTGGTGGATCCATGTGGTTTAGGAAAGGAACAAACATGTAATAACTCTGGTGGATCCAAGTGGTTTAGGAAAAGAACACACATGCAATGACTCTGGTTGATCCATGTAGTTTCGGAAAAGAACACACATGCAATTACTCGGGTGGTGATTCGGAAAGGAAGACACATGCAATTACACTAGTGGATCCATTTGGTTTAGGAAACGAACACACATGCAATGACTCTAGTGGTGGTTTAGGAAAAGAATACAAATGCAATGACACTGGATGTGGTTTAGGAAAGGAACACACATGCAATGACTCTAGTGGATCCATGTGGTTTACGAAAAGAACTGTGAGATCCAGGCACATGGCTTAATAGGATTGATAGGATACCCATATCAACAAGTTGCAATTTCTTTTCCGGAAGCTCATTCGAAAAGAACTCTAAGGTTAAGCGTGCTTGTCCTAGAGCAATTCTAGGATGGGTGACCGACTGGGAAGTGGGTAACCGGGTGCGCACGAGTGAGGACAAAGTGCGCAGAAAAGACTAGTGTTGGTCTGTGGGGTCAGTCTAGATATCCTATTAAGCTGCTAGGAGTGACACCCCCGCCCGAGGAGTGGACGGTGTTACAAGTTGTATCGAGCCGACCCTTGCGATTACACGGTGTGTCTTGGTCGATGGCGGGACATGTGGAGCATGGCGTGTGGCCCGGAGTGGACACGGCATGGCACATGTCTGCAACCTTGGGCCTGCACGTGCCGCGTGCAAGAGGGAACGTTCTGGTGTGCTTGATCGATGAGGGCATCGATCTTCTAAAGGGTGGTGTATGTGAGATCCGCACATGGCTTAATAGGATTGATAGGATACCCATATCAACAAGTTGCAATTTCTTTTCCGGAAGCTCATTCGAAAAGAACTCTAAGGTTAAGCGTGCTTGTCCTAGAGCAATTCTAGGATGGGTGACCGACTGGGAAGTGGGTAACCGGGTGCGCATTTAGTGAGGACAAAGTCTTGCAGAAAAGACTAGTGTTGGTCCGTGGGGTCGTCTAGATATCCTATTAAGTTGCCAGAGTGACACCCGGGCCCAGGTGGGACGGGTGTTACAAGTTGTATCGAGCCGACCCTTGCGATTACAGGTGTGTGCGGGTCGATGGCGGGACATGTGGAGCATGGCGCGTGTGGCCCGGAGTGGACACGCATGGCACATGTGCCGACCGGACGCACAGACGCGTGCAAGAGGGAACGCTCTGGTGTGCTTGATCGATGAGGGCATCGATCTTCTAAAGGGTGGGTGTATGTGAGATCCAGGCACATGGCTTAATAGGATTGATAGGATACCCATATCAACAAGTTGCAATTTCTTTTCCGGAAGCTCATTCGAAAAGAACTCTAAGGTTAAGCGTGCTTGGCCTAGAGCAATTCTAGGATGGGTGACCGACCGGGAAGTGGAATCAAAAGCGCAACGAGTGAGGACAAAGTGCGCAGAAAAGACTAGTGTTGGTCTGTGGGGTCAGTCTAGATATCCTATTAAGCTGCCAGGAGTGACACCCCCCGGGCCCAGGAGTGGACGGGGTGTTACAAGAACACATATGAAATAACTCTGGTGGATCAATTGGTTTCGGAAAGGAACACACATGCAATGACTCTGGTGGATCCATGTGGTTTAGGAAAAGAACACACATGCAAGGACTCTAGTGGTGGTCTGGGAAAGGAAGAAAAATACAATGGCACTGCGGGATCCATGTGGTTTAGGAAGAGAACACACATGCAATGACTCTAGTGATGGTTTAGGAAAAGAACACACGTGCAATAACACTGGTGGATGCATGTGGTTTAGGTAAAGAACACACATGCAATGACTCTTGTGCTGGTTTCGGAAAGGAAGACACATGCAATGACTCTGGATGTGGTTTAGGAAAGGAACACACATGCAATGACTCTAGTGGATCCATGTGGTTTACGAAAAGAACATATATGCAATCACTAAGGTGGATCAACGTGGTTTAGGTCAGGAAGAGACATGCAATGATACTGGTAGATCCATGTGGTTTAGCTAACGAACACACATGCAATAAATCTGGTGGTGGTTTATGAAAGGAAAACACATGCAATGACTCTGGATATGGTTTAGGAAAGGAACACACATGCAATCACTCCGGTGGATCCATTTGGTTTAGGAAAAGAACACACATGCAATGACACCGGTGGATCCATGTGGTTTAGGAAAGGAACACACATGCAATGACTCTGGTAGATCCATGTGGTTTGGGAAAAGAACACACATGCAATGACTCTGGTGGTGGTTTAGGAAAGGAATACACATGCAATGACACTGGTGGATCCATGTGGTTTAGGAGGAGAACACACATGCAATGACCCTAGTGGTGGTTTAGGAAAAGAACACACATGCAATGACATTGGTGGATCCATGTGGTTTAGGTAAAGAACACACATGCATTGACTCTGGTGCTAGTTTAGGAAAGGAAGACACATGCAATGACTCTGGATGTGGTTTAGGAGAGGAACACACATGCAATGACTCTGGTGGATCCATGTGGTTTAGGAAAGGAACAAACATGTAATAACTCTGGTGGATCCAAGTGGTTTAGGAAAAGAACACACATGCAATGACTCTGGTTGATCCATGTAGTTTCGGAAAAGAACACACATGCAATTACTCGGGTGGTGATTCGGAAAGGAAGACACATGCAATTACACTAGTGGATCCATTTGGTTTACGAAAAGAACACACATGCAATGACTCTAGTGGTGGTTTAGGAAAAGAATACAGATGCAATGACACTGGATGTGGTTTAGGAAAGGAACACACATGCAATGACTCTAGTGGATCCATGTGGTTTACGAAAAGAACACATATGCAATAACTCTGGTGGATCAATGTGGTTTCGGAAAGGAACACACATACAATGACTCTGGTGGATCCATGTGGTTTAGGAAAAGAACACACATGCAAGGACTCTAGTGGTGGTCTGGGAAAGGAAGAAAAATACAATGGCACTGCGGGATCCATGTGGTTTAGGAAGAGAACACACATGCAATGACTCTAGTGATGGTTTAGGAAAAGAACACACGTGCAATAACACTGGTGGATGCATGTGGTTTAGGTAAATAACACACATGCAATGACTCTTGTGCTGGTTTCAGAAAGGAAGACACATGCAATGACTCTAGATGTGGTTTAGGAAAGGAACACACATGCAATGACTCTAGTGGATCCATGTGGTTTACGAAAAGAACATATATGCAATCACTAAGGTGGATCAACGTGGTTTAGGTCAGGAAGACACATGCAATGACACTGGTAGATCCATGTGGTTTAGGTAATGAACACACATGCAATAAATCTGGTGGTGGTTTATGAAAGGAAAACACATGCAATGACTCTGGATATGGTTTAGGAAAGGAACACACATGCAATCACTCCGGTGGATCCATTTGGTTTAGGAAAAGAACACACATGCAATGACACCGGTGGATCCATGTGGTTTAGGAAAGGAACACACATGCAATGACTCTGGTGGTGGTTTAGGAAAGGAAGACACATGTAATGACACTGGTGGATCCATGTGGTTTAGGAGGAGAACACACATGCAATGACCCTAGTGGTGGTTTAGGAAAAGAACACACATGCAATGACATTGGTGGATCCATGTGGTTTAGGTAAAGAACACACATGCATTGACTCTGGTGCTAGTTTAGGAAAGGAAGACACATGCAATGACTCTAGATGTGGTTTAGGAGAGGAACACACATGCAATGACTCTGGTGGATCCATGTGGTTTAGGAAAGGAACAAACATGTAATAACTCTGGTGGATCCAAGTGGTTTAGGAAAAGAACACACATGCAATGACTCTGGTTGATCCATGTAGTTTTGGAAAAGAACACACATGCAATTACTCGGGTGGTGATTCGGAAAGGAAGACACATGCAATTACACTAGTGGATCCATTTGGTTTAGGAAAAGAACACACATGTAATGACTCTAGTGGTGGTTTAGGAAAAGAATACAGATGCAATGACACTGGTGGATCCATGTGGTTTAGGAAAGGAACACACATGCAATGACTCTAGGGGATCCATGTGGTTCAGGAAAAGAACACAGATGCAATGACACTGGTGGATCCATGTGGTTTAGGAAAGGAACACGCATGCAATGACACTCTAGGATCCATGTGGTTTAGGAAAGGAACGCACATGCAATGGCCCTGGTGGATCCATGTGGTTTAGGAAGAGAACACACATGCAATGACTCTAGTGGTAGTTTAGCAAAAGAACGCACATGCAATGACACTAGTGGATCCATGTGGTTTAGGTAACGAACACACATGCAATGACTCGGGTGGTGGTTTATGAAAGGAAGACACATGCGATGACTCTGGATATGGATTAGGAAAGGAACACACATGCAATGACTCTGGTGGATCCATTTGGTTTAGGAAAAGAACACACATGCAATGACTCTAGTGGATCCATGTGGTTTAGGAAAAGAACACACATGTATTGACTCGGGTGGTGGTTTATGAAAGGAAGACACATGCGATGACTCTGGATATGGATTAGGAAAGGAACACACATGCAATGACTCTGGTGGATCCATTTGGTTTAGGAAAAGAACACACATGCAATGACTCTAGTGGATCCATGTGGTTTAGGTAAAGAACACACATGTAATGACTCTGGTGGTGGTTTAGGAAAGTAAGACACATGCAACGACTCTAGATATGGTTTAGGAAAGGAACACGCATGCAATGACTCTGTTGGATCCATGTGTCTTAGGAAAAGAACACACATGCAATGACTCTAGATGTGGTTTAGGAAAGGAACACACATGCAATGACTCTGGGGGATCCATGTGGTTTAGGAAAATAACACATATGCAATGACACTGGTGGATCCATGTGGTTTAGGAAATGAACACGCATGCAATGACACTCTAGGATCCATGTGGTTTAGGAAAGGAACGCACATGCAATGGCTCTGGTGGATCCATGTGGTTTAGGAAAAGAACACACATGCAATGACTCTATTGGTGGTTTAGGAAAAGAACATACATGCAATGACACTGGTGGATCCATGTGGTTTAGGAAAAGAACACACATATAATGACTCTGGTGCTGGTTTAGGAAAGGAAGACACATGCAATGACTCTGGATGTGGTTTAGGAAAGGAACACACATGCAATGACTCTAGTGGATCCATGTGGTTTACGAAAATAACACATATGCTATAACTCTGGTAGATCAATGTGGTTTAGGAAAGGAACACACATGCAATGACTCTAGTGGATCGATGTGGTTTATAAAAAGAACACACATACAATGACTCTGGTGGATCCATGTGGTTTAGGAAAATAAAACACATGCAATGACTCTAGTGGTGGTTTAGGAAAAGAACACATATGCAATAACACTGGTGGATCCATGTGGTTTAGATAAAGAACACACATGCAATGACTCTGGTGCTGGATTAGGAAACGAAGACACATGCAATGACTCTGGATGTGGTTTAGGAAAGGAACACACATGCAATGAATCTCGTGGATCCATGTGGTTTAGGAAAAGAACACACATGCAATGACTCTAAATGTGGTTTAGGAAAGGAACACACATGCAATGACTCTGGGGGATCCATGTGGTTTAGGAAAAGAACACAGATGCAATAACACTGGTGGATCCATGTGGTTTAGGAAAGGAACATGCATGCAATGACACTCTAGGATCCATGTGGTTTAGGAAAGGAACGCACATGCAATGGCTCTGGTGGATCCATGTGGTTTATGAAGAGAACACACATGCAATGACTCTAGTGGTGGTTTAGGAAAAGAACACACATGCAATCACACTAGTGGATCCATGTGGTTTAGGTAACGAACACACATCCAATGACTTGGGTGGTGGTTTATGAAAGGAAGACACATGCAATGACTCTGGATATGGTTTAGGAAAGGAACACACATGCAATGACTTTGGTGGATCCATTTGGTTTAGGAAAAGAACACACATGCAATGACACTGGTGGATCCATGTGGTTTAGGAAAGGAACACACATGCAATGACTCTGGTGGATCCATGTGGTTTAGGAAAAGAACACACATGCAATGACTCTGGTGGTGGTTTAGGAAAGGAAGACACATGGAATGACACTAGTGGATCCATGTGGTTTAGGAGGAGAACACACATGCAATGACCCTAGTGGTGGTTTAGTAAAATAACACATATGCAATGACACTGGAGGATCCATGTGGTTTAGGTAAGGCACACACATGCATTGACTCTGGTGCTAGTTTAGGAAAGGAAGACACATGCAATGACTCTGGATGTGGTTTAGGAAAGGAACACTCATGCAATGACTCTAGTGGATCCATGTGGTTTAGGAAAGGAACAAACATGTAATGACTCTGGTGGATCCATGTGGTTTAGGAAAAGAACACACATGAAATGACTCTGTTGGTTCCATGTGGTTTAGGAAAAGAACAGACATGCAATGACTCCGGTGGATCCATGTGGTTTCAAAAAAGAACACACATGCAATGACTCAGGTGGTGATTCGGATAGAAAGACACATGCAATGACACTAGTTGATCCATTTAGTTCAGGAAATGAACACACATGAAATGACTCTAGTGGTGGTTTAGGAAAAGAACACATATGCAATGACCCTGGTTGATCCATGTGGTTTAGGTAAAGAACACACATGTAATGACTCTGGTGGTGGTTTAGGAAAGTAAGACACATGCAACGACTCTAGATATGGTTTAGGAAAGGAACACGCATGCAATGACTCTGTTGGATCCATGTGGTTTAGGAAAAGAACACACATGCAATGACTCTAGATGTGGTTTAGGAAAGGAACACACATGCAATGACTCTGGGGATCCATGTGGTTTAGGAAAAGAACACAGATGCAATGACACTAGTGGATCCATGTGGTTTAGGAAAGGAACACGCATGCAATGACACTCTAGGATCCATGTGGTTTAGGAAAGAAACGCACATGCAATGGCTCTGGTGGATCCATGTGGTTTAGGAAAAGAACACACATGCAATGACTCTATTGGTGGTTTAGGAAAAGAACACACATGCAATGGCACTGGTGGATCCATGTGGTTTAGGAAAAGAACACACATACAATGACTCTGGTGTTGGTTTAGGAAAGGAAGACACATGCAATGACTCTGGATGTGGTTTAGGAAAGGAACACACATGCAATGACTCTAGTGGATCCATGTGGTTTAGGAAAAGAACACATATGCTATAACTCTGGTAGATCAATGTGGTTTAGGAAAGGAACACACATGCAATGACTCTAGTGGATCCATGTGGTTTAGGAAAAGAACACACATACAATGACTCTGGTGGATCGATGTGGTTTAGGAAAATAAAACACATGCAATGACTCTAGTGGTGGTTTAGGAAAAGAACACACATGCAATAACACTGGTGGATCCATGTGGTTTAGGTAAAGAACACACATGCAATGACTCTGGTGCTGGATTAGGAAAGGAAGACACATGCAATGACTCTGGATGTGGTTTAGGAAAGGAACACACATTCAATGAATCTAGTTGATCCATGTGATTTAGGAAAAGAACACACATGCAATGACTCTGGTGGTGTAGTAGTAAAGGAAGACACATGCAATGACACTAGTGGATCCATGTGGTTTAAGAAGAGAACACACATGCAATAACTCTAGTGGTGGTTTAGGAAAAGAACACACATGTAATGACACTGGTGGATCCATGTGGTTTAGGTAACGAACACACATGCAATGACTCTGGTGGTTGTTTAGGAAAGGAAGACACATGCAATGACTCTAGATATGGTTTAGGAAATGACCACACATGCAATGACTCTTGTGGATCCATTTGGTTTAGGAAAAGAACACACAGGCAGTGACACTGGTGGATCCGTGTGGTTTAGGAAAGGAACACACATGCAATGACTCTGGTGGATCCATGTGGTTTAGGAAAACAACACACATGCAATGACTCTGGTGGTGGTTTAGGAAAGGAAGGCACATGCAATGACTCTGGTGGATCCATGTGGTTTATGTAACATCCCAATTTCAACAACTCTAATTAGTTGCCCAGAATGCAAAAATCAAGGGGAACAAAAACATTTTCTTGTTTAATGCTGATGTGTTTGCTTGTTGTTTGGATATGCTTATGCATATGAATGTGTATTAGATGATATACTCCTTACCTTAACACCAGTTGACAAAATCTACTTCTCAAAACAGTCTTGGCTTAATTGCCATATTCTCAAATGTTCTGGCATTTCAAATCCTAAGCCAAGAAGCCTTTGCAAACCAACTATTTTAGTAGCCCCTATTGATCAAACTATGGAGAGCTTTAGAATAATATCTCCTTATGTTTTCAAGACAAAACCTCCAACTACCCTCCTCTCTAGATTTCCCAAAACACCTTTATTAAGCTTTTGAATTCTACTCTTGGTAGAAATACCAAGGACTCTCACCTTATTCAAATCCAACACTTCAAAATACCCATACTCACCTCAAGCTAAGCTTGATGGTAACCCTAGTAGTGGTTGATTTGTTTGTAAGATGAGTTGCCTTGATCTGCTGCTTGATCTGTCTGCTTAGGAGAGAGTATGAGCTATTCTAGGAGCTCATAATTAGGATCAAGATTTTTCCAAGTCAGCACACCCTAAGCAAGAGTACAAAGGAGGATCTAATCTCTAGATACTAGGTGATCATCTAAAACCCTTAACCAGATCAATTCTGAAGATATCCCTTCTAGAAGCTTCTAAGTCAATGAAGACCAATATCAGGCATGGATCCCTTCTACTCCCTCTACACTTCAACACCATCCACTTGATGATGCTTGGGTACCATGCAACCCATCAAAAACATCCCCTCTCATACTCTAGTCAAAATCCTCACCTTTTTGAATGTCTCCCTTTCTCAACCCTTGTGCATTTTTGAAAATGCATCTGAACCATCTTGTTAACCATCATAAGGACTACCAAGGCCCACTCTTGCCATTGGTTAGAGCATCCTCCAACCCACTTGTTCTTGATGGTTTTGTAGGTAGGAAAATAACTATGCCTACAAACCTAGTCAACATGCCTACTTTGATAGAAGCACACACCACCATCCCACCTGCCATGGACTAACTCTTTGCATGGTTGTGTTCTACTCATACAGTTCTATTATTACCTACTTCACTTGTTCCAATTGGATCCTTGTGCTGCTTAAACTGACAAGGTTTTGAAGGCCAGTTGATAATCTGCTCTGGCAGGCTTATTTTATTCAATGTTTGGAAACAATCCATGGAGAGCTCAAACATGATCAAGCCAAAACTTCTGTACCATGAGGATCTACATAACTTGGTCTATCCATCCATATACCCCATGTTCCAATGGGAGCTCTGAGCTCCAAGATACACCCATATTTTGATAGTATGAAATTAACATCACCCTAGATACTTAATCTAGGGTATTCCACCAAAATCAACTTGGATTCTCCAATCCCAAGGTTGAAAATGCTTTCTACACCTTGTATACATCATCTACCTTGATCATCAAGATTTATCAAATATTTTCCATAATTATTAGGGCTCCAAATCTAATAAATCTCTTTAATAGTCAAAATCTCCATAACTTCTTCCATAAAGGAAAGTTTGGTTTTTTCCAAAACACTTCCCCAACTTTTGGATCAATTGAGGTCCATACATCATACCCTACCTTCCCACTTCAAAAATAAATATTTTTCAAGAGCTTTATTATTTCTTTTTTCCCATTTTCTTAAATGGCTAAACTTGAATAATAATTGTCTTAAATACTTTTATCTTCCAATATATCTTGGGAAATTCCCCTAAGTGCGTATTCACATTTGGGACCCTCTCACACCAAAAACCAACCTTGTCCAATGTAAAAATATCAAATGAACTCCAAGAATTCACTTCTGCACTTTTTGAATAAAGGATTCTAAGGGAACTAAAAATCTTCAGAAAAATCCCAAATAATTCCTGGATATCTACCTTGACCTCATCTATCTACCAGTACCATCATCCCACCTTGCCCTATGCAAAATTTTGCACTCCCTTCACAATCACCTATTTACTCAATTTAGCAAACCTAGCTAGTATTGAGTTAAATCAAGATCAAACCACCACCAATCTTGCAAAGCAATGCACCACAACACCCACCCCTCCTCTGTTCGACCATCACTGTAGCTAAGCTATTGTAGCAATCCCTTGTCCCATGTGCTTGGAAGTGAGAAGTAGAGAGAGAGAGAGACAAGCATGTGAGATTAATTGCAACAGCTGCCACTCCCTCCCTCTCTGAGATCCAGCATGACTAGATCCCACTCTTACCCCTCCTCACCGCCCTCTAGGCCAATCACAGGCCAGCACTACCGCTCCCCCATATCCAAAGTAGACATTTTCATCATCCATCTCTCCCCTTCGGTATAAAGGCCAGAGGCCACCCCCCAGCACGCCCCTGCCCCTCATTTGCCCCCTTTCCTCCTCACTCACCTTCCCTACACTCCACTCCCTCTCCCCTCCTCTGTGTTGCCCGAAAGAAGGAGAAGAAAGAGCCTCGGGCTCCTCCATCTAATCGAGCTAAGCTCGCTCCTCCCTGCCCCTCCCTCTCTGCATGTCACCGTGCTACACTCCCCTCTTTCCCCTCTCTCTGATACTGCTGTTTTGGTGGCCAGGTACTACCCCTACCGTGGTCACCATAGAGCTCCGACGAGATCACTCTCGGGCGTCCTCACGTGAGCCCTGCACCAATGTCGAACCACCTCGTGCCGCCCCTCCCCAGGCTCGCCGTCGAGCGCCGCGTCGTCTCCACCCATCCCCGGCACCTCGCGCGCCCCCTGGTGAGCTCCCTGACCCCGTTGGCGCCGCCCTAGAGTTTTTTCCCTACCGCACCGTCGAGAGGAAGAGGACGAGCCAGGGCCATCCATCGCCCTTTAAGCGGATGGCCCCCGTCCCTCCTTACCGGTTCGGCGCCCCGCTCCGGCTGACAGCGGGCCTCGCCCCGCGGGTTTGATTTCCGCCTCCCGCCGGCGCAGCCCGCCCGGAGTTGGGCCAAATCTGCTCTGCGAGGCCCAGCTGCCCCAGATCACAGCCGGCGAAGCACCTTTTTCTTTTCCTTTTTTCCTGTGTTTCGAGATCTGTTAATTAGGCAGTTTGGTTTAATTACCAAATAAAATGAAAACTGCCTTATTTTGCCTAGATAAAAATATAGCCATGTAACCACATGTTTTGCCCAACATGCAGACCCAACCCTAAGCCCAAATTAATTTCCATCTTTTTGCTGGCAATTAATCCAAAAAAGGTTGTCTTTTGCACTAAATAAATTCCTCAGTGACCTACACATCTCCAAATTGGATGAAACCAAGTTCCTTTGAAAGTACACCCATAGACCTACCATCTAGCATTTATCTTATGCCAAGGTGAACTGTGTTTCCCTAGGCAAAAATCCCTCCAGTTCTGACTTTAGAAAATTCCCGAGGCCAAATTATAACTTCCTTTTAACTTATTCCAACTCCCAGGGAAGTGGTACATCAGGACATGTCAAAATCCAGGAGCTCAAGAATTATTGAGTTTTCTGAGGATTTTTAATGCATTAAACATTTCTGTATATAGTGTTATCACTGGATAAATCACTCTAGTAGCTCTGTAACTCCAAAAAGTTTGATTCCAATTTCTGCAGAAAGGTATTCTAAATACCTACCATGTGCCCT
Organism: Avena insularis; assembly: GCA_023614405.1. NCBI lineage: Eukaryota > Viridiplantae > Streptophyta > Magnoliopsida > Poales > Poaceae > Avena > Avena insularis. The sequence continues at coordinate 410,275,395 of CM042688.1, read as the reverse complement.
TGGAATCAACTCAAAATCCTCTGTAGATTTAATCTGGTGAAAAATACAAAACAACTCCAGAACTGCCTTTGGGAATTTCCTAAGGGCATTCTGGTAATTATTTTGAAGTGGTTCCAACTCTCAGATTTTCAGTACATCAAACCCTACGAAAATATCCAAGGAAATGAATTTTGGAAGTCCAGAAATTTTCTGGTGAATTATTCCCTAAAACTAGAAGTTATTTCACTAGAAAATTCATAAATTAATAAAGAAAAGTGACAAAATAGTGAAACCACTTTTGTTGGTTTCATTTTATCAACACCTATCTGTTGGTATCATTTTTACACAATGGTGTCATACAGAATAGGTCCTTGGTCCAAAACCCCTCTTAGGTAGTCCCTCGGCTACAAACCCTAAGGGATGTTCATCCCCTCCTCCAAGGCCATCTCAATCTCCTAAATCCCATCCTCTCTAAAACTACTTAACCTTAATTGGAGATTGTTCAATTGCTTGTTGTATTGCATTGATGCTTGTATTGCTTTATGTTGATTGTGGTCTTGCTTGTTTGCATGTATACCTGATGACGACGATAGTTGTGTTTGTATTGGCACCGAGAAGAAGAGATCTTATTATTATTGGTATGTGTATTCTTGGTTATCTAAAGAAGAAGTCCAGGGACATATATGCCATATTGCTGATCTCAGGCAAGCCACCTTCTTGCTAATAAGCCTTGTCCTACTGTTTTACTTATGCATGTTTTATCTACCATTTATTTAAAACTACATTGTTTTACTATATGTTGATGTATATATGATAGTGGTTTGGCTCCTCCGAACTATTACTCTTTTGTACTATTAAGTACAACCCCCTTGATGACACCTACTTGTCCCTAGTATGGTACATGGTGTAATGCACCATACCCCTCTTGGAGACCCCGTTTCAGCCAAAGCAAAGTTAGAGGATGGGAAGACCCCAGAAAAAGTTTTAACAAATGTTTTATGATAAAATCTTGGTGAGGTGGGACCTCCCAAGAGATGTTGAGAAAGAAAAAGGTTTTGTTTTACAAAATGCTAAAGGAAAGATGGAGGAAAAGGTTTATGAAAATGCGCCTGGTTCTTTGCAGTTTAGCTATAACAACTTAACCCGTGTAACCACATTACTCTAGAATGGGACAGGGCTGGATTTGATGTTTGGCTATTCTGGTATAAGCTTCCTCGCAAATACTACAGGGGATGAAACTCCCTGGAGGGTGGGCCTTCTCTGGACTAACGGTCCATGTGGGACATCGACCGGGAGCAGGAACAAAGGGTCTACTGAGCTCCACGCGTTACTATGAGCCCCTCATTGAACGCGCACACTCGAAGAGTGGAAAAGCGCTCCGGTTGGTCCTCGGTACCCGACATCCCGGTTTTGAGGGGAATAACACTCATAGGGTAGGCACTTATATTGGAGTGGGCATCTAGAGAGTCTTAATCGGTTACTCGACCCACGATCGGTGTAGATCTGGGTAGTGTACCCGGATGGTGTGGGTAAAGTGTACATACTCTGCAGAGTGTAAATCTATTCGAATAGCCATGTCCGCGGTTAAGGAAGGGTTGGACAAACTTTTGTAGAGCGGTGCTGGTTTTGTTTTCAAAAAGGATTTTGGAAAAGAAATGGCTTTGGAAATGTTTTGACCATGGGATGGTCGGAAAGGAGACCTGTTTTGACCATGGGATGGTCAGAAAGGAATGAAAGGAGTTTGGTCATGGGATGACCGAAAGGAGGAACAAATGGGTGACCCAGTCCTAATGTTTTCCAAAGCTTTTCAAAAAGGTTTCCAAAATGTTTTACAAAAGTTTTCAACAAAGATATGTAGATGCTATATCTATAAGAGAAACTAATTGAGAAAAGAACCTCTCTTGGAGCCCTCCTACTACCACAGCCATAATGCATATCCTCTTGTTATTACTATTATCTTAAGGTGGTTTGCGAGTACATTCAAAGTACTCACTGGCATTGTCCCTGGCTATTAAATTGGTCACATATCAAGAAGAAGATGATGTTGGTGACTAGGCGAGCTAGGACGTTCTCCCAGTCAGTTGCCTGTAGGTTAAGGCATGGATCGGGCTCTGCGCTTGATGAAGTTCCGCTGATGATTATTGATGTAGCGATAACGACATTTATGTAAGTCTTGTAAATTCGGTATGTCTTGGATGTTGTAATGATACTTGTCGGTTATGTTCCACGGCTCACTGATCATGGGAACGTGGTGAATGCATAACAGGGATTTCTCGGATGATTAATCCGTTGGCCCCACAGACTTGGTATCAGAGCCATCCTGACTGTAGGAGAACCTTAGTTAGCATGGTCGCTAGACAGGAACCTTATTTAGAAAGCCCCGGCTTTCGAAAACTAGCTTCTCAATGAGTTTCAAAAATTTCTACTTCTTCTCTTACTCTAAGTAAATGCTTTCGAAAATGGTTTCCTCTAACCCTCGTCCAAACTTCAAACCTACGGATTTTAATAACTAGGATCTAGAACCCGGTGAAGACAATGAGAACAAGATGAAGACAAGAAACTACCAGCAAACACAAGGAGACTACAATATCGCTCTACCAGCGGAATCCCCATAATCAGAAGATATCAGGTGTTGCACTATCAAGAAGCGTCCAAGATACGGCGAAGGATTTATCGGCAAGATAGTGACTCCAACCTGAAGAAAGACGGTATCTAGGGTCAATAGGCCCAAGAATAGGATTCCCCTACATCACGAGTAGTTAACTCCTTGGTACCTAATGTTGACCGTGTTTGCTTGCCTAAGTGCCACATGTGTTGCTTGATGTGTGATGTTTGTCGAGGACATGGCGATCCTCTTCGCCTTGTTCATATGTTCTTGTTTGCTTTGACCTCCTTAAAAATGTGACTCGACGAGCGATAACCCACCTAGTAACTCAGGAAACCCCTGTGCTAGCTATCGGTAATGAGACCTAGACTAACCTCAAGAGTATATGCGAGGAAAAGCACCACAAGAACCAGGAGTTTGATATCGTCAAGTCGGAATCAACTCGAAGATTTCACCTCGGCAGGACGGCATACCTCGTCAAACTCACCTTGCAAGACTTGTCAATAGCACCACACCCCCCTTGTTCCTCAGTCTACTACAGAAAGAAGCTCGTTGAAGCCGGAATTCAACCACCGAAGGATCCTCAATATCCACAGGAAACCACCTGATAAGTCAACCAAGACAAGAAGTGAAGACCTAACCACACTAACCTATTAGTGTATTAGAGCTTCTGACCGCCTCAGGAGACTAACTAATCTAGTCGACCCTACCCAAACTAACGGAATGACCCTCCCTAGTAGGTCAGAACTACCCCTGAAGCCAGATGATAAGGAAGTGTGAAGACAATGAGTCCACTCTGCCCTCAATCAGAAGCAACGCAAGAAAAGCAAATGACGACCACTTACCCGACGCTGACTGCTTCAAACCTGACTAACTACTAGCAAGAAGAGTCGTAAACCGCTAAATTACCTTGAGCTAACCCCTTAAAGGCTGTGTTAGGAAACCATCCCGCCAAGGTTGATAAAGTAGGGCGTCGCTCGAAGACCTCCACGCAAGACCAGGACGATACAACCTTCATCTAGAATCACGCCAGCCCTCCAAGACAGAAGATCCGCACCCCTCCTAAAGCACCTTAGTGAAGCTCCAAGGTGGAAATACTGCGTCTTTCCACTCAATCTTCAGAAGACTAGCTACCCGAGGATACTTCAGAAAGACCGCCAGATTTGACGCCTTCTCACCAAACAACAACCCGTGAGACAACAGAAGTGAAACTAACTGAAGATTCTACGACTCCAAGAAGAAAGGATGTGCTATCCATGTGCTAGCCTAGTCAAATCCTAAGGGGGAAAGACTGCATCTTTCCCACAAAAATAGAGTAACTCTTCACCAGAAGCAAACTCAGGAGTCCCGATCGTAACATCGTTAATGAGGATACGCTATGAACCTAAGGAAGAGTTGTGGACCCTTAGTGCGAGGTACTCCCAACCTTAGATTCTATCCTCCGACGGGTACTCCGGGGAGTTCAAAATCGAGGTAGTCTGCCAAGCCTAAGCCCTCGAGACATCAAGCCCCAAAGGAATATAATATCATCCCTCGAAATCAAGACTTGACTCTGCTCAACTCTCCATGCATCTCGGAAGAATGAAGCAACTTCATCGACAAAGTAGCCACTTTCAAAGACGGAGTCCATAAGATAGGACGCGTAAGACACCTGGTATCAACTCGACTCAAAATCTCCTAACCCTACTCTCCTAAATCTCGAGACGAGATTCTTTTAAGGGGGAAAGGTCTATAACATCCCAATTTCAGCAACCCTGATTAGTTGTCCAGAATGCAAAAATCAGGGGAACAAAAACTTTTTCTTGTTTAATGCTGAAGTGTTTGCTTGTTGTTTGGATATGCATATGCATATGAATGTGTATTAGATGATATACTCCTTACCTCAACACCAGTTGACAAAAGCTACTTCTCAAAACAGTCTTGGCTTAATTTCCATATTCTCAAATGTTCTGGCATTTCAAAACCTAATCCAAGAAGCCTTTGCAAACCAACTATTTTAGTAGCCCCTATTGATCAAACTATGGAGATCTTTAGAATACTATCTACTTATGTTTTCAAGACAAAACCTCCAACTACCCTCCTCTCTAGATTTCCCAAAACACCTTTATTAAGCTTTTGAATTCTACTCTTGGTAGACATACCAAGGAATCTCACCTTATTCAAATCCAACACTTCAAAATACCCATACTGACCTCAAGCTAAGCTTGATGGTAACCCTAGTAGTAGTTGATTTGTTTGTAAGATGAGTTGCCTTGATCTACTGCTTGATTTGTCTGCTTAGGAGAGAGTATGAGCTATTTTAGGAGATCATAATTAGGATCAAGATTTTTCCAAGTCAACAAACCCTAAGTAAGAGTACAAAGCAGGATCTAATCTCTAGATACTAGGTGATCATCTAAAACCCTTAACCAGATCAATTCTGAAGATATCCCTTCTAGAAGCTTCCAAGTCAATGAAGACCAATATCAGGCATGGATCCCTTCTACTCCCTCTACACTTCAACACCATCCACTTGATGATGCTTGGGTACCATGCAACCCATCAAAAACATCCCCTCTCATACAGTTCTATCATTACCTACCAATTGGATCCTTGTGCTGCTTAAACCCACAAGGTTTTGAAGGCCAGTTGATAATCTGCTCTGGCAGGCTTATTTTATTCAAAGTTTGGAAACAATCCATGGAGAGATCAAACATGATCAAGCCCAAACTTTTGTACCATGAGGATCTACATAACTTGGTCTATCCATCCATATACCCCATGTTCCAATGGGAGCTCTGAGCTCCAAGATACACCCATGTTTTGATAGTATGAAATTAACATCACCCTAGATCCTTAATCTAGGGTATTCCACCAAAATCAACTTGGATTCTCCAATACAAAGGTTGCAAATGCCTGCTACACCTTGTATACATCATCCACCTTGATCATCAAGATTTATCAAATATTTTCCATAATTATTAGGGCTCCAAATCTAATGAATCTCTTTAATAGTCAAAATCTCCAAAACTTCTTCCATAAAGGAAAGTTTGGTTTTTTCCAAAACACTTCCCCATCTTTTGGATCAATTGAGGTCCATACATCATACCCTACCTTCCCACTTCAAAAATAAATATTTTTCAAGAGCTTTATTATTTATTTTTGCCCATTTTCTTAAATGGCTGAACTTGAATAATAATTGTCTTAAATACTTTTATCTTCCAATAAATCTTGGGAAAATTCCCCTAAGTGTGTATTCACATTTGGGACCCTCTCACACCAAAAACCAACCTTGTCCAATGTAAAAATATCAAATGAACTCCAAGAATTCACTTCTGCACTTTTTGAATAAAGGAATCTAAGGGAACTAAAAATCTTCAGAAAAATCCCAAATAATTCCTGGATATCTACCTTGACCTCATCTATCTACCAGTACCATCTTCCCACCTTGCCCTATGCGAAATTTTGAACTTCCTTCACAATCACCTATTTACTCAATTTAGCAAACCTAGCTAGTATTGAGTTAAATCAAGATCAAACCACCACCAATCTTGCAAAGCAATGCAACACAACACCCACCCCTACTTTGTTCGACCATCACTGTAGCTAAGCTACTGTAGCAATCCCTTGTCCCATGTGCTTGGAAGTGAGAAGTAGAGAGAGAGACAAGCATGTGAGATTAATTGCAACAGCTGCCACTCCCTCCCTCTCTGAGATCCAGCACAACCAGATCCCACTCTTACCCCTCCTCACCGCCCTCTAGGCCAATCACAGGCCAGCACTACCCCTCCCCCTTGTCCAAAGTAGACATTTTCATCATCCATCTCTCCCCTTCGGTATAAAGGCCAGAGGCCACCCCCCGGCACGCCCCTGCCCCTCATTTGCCCCCTTTCCTCCTCACTCACCTCCCCTACACTCCACTCCCTCTCCCCTGCTCTGTGCTGCCCGGAAGAAGGAGAAGAAAGAGCCTCAGGCTCCTCAATCTAATCAAGCTAAGCTCCCTCCTCCCTGCCCCTTCCTCTCTGCATGTCACCGTGCTACACTCCCCTCTTTCCTCTCTCTCTAATACTGCTGTTTTGGTGGCCAGGTACTGCCCCTACCGTCGCCGCCATCGAGCTCCGACGAGATCACTCTCGGGCGTCCTCACGCGAGCCCTGCACCGACATCGAACCACCTCATGCCGCCCCTCCCCAGGCTCGCCATCGAGCGCCACGTCATCTCCACCCATCCCTGGCACCTCGCGCGCCCCCTGGTGAGCTCCCTGACCCCGCCGGCGCCGCCCCTAGGGTTTCTGCCCTGCCGCACCATCGAGAGGAAGAGGACGAGCCAGGACCGTCCATCGCCCTTTAAGCGGACGGCCCCATCCCTCCTTACCAGTTTGGCGCCCCGCTCCAGCTCACAGCGGGCCCCACCCCGCGGGTTTGATTTCCGCCTCCCGCCGGCGCAGCCCGCCCGGAGTTGGGCCAAATCTGCTCTGCGAGGCACAGCTGCCCCAGATCCCATCCCGCGAAGCACCTTTTTCTTTTCCTTTTTCCTGTGTTTCCAGATCTATTAATTAGGCAGTTCGGTTTAATTACCAAATAAAATGAAAACTACCTTATTTTGCCCAGATAAAAATATAGCCATGTAACCACATGTTTTGCTCAACATGCAGACCCAACCCTAAGCCCAAATTAATTTCCATCTTTTTGCTGGCAATTATTCCATAAAAGGTTGTCTTTTGTACTAAATAAATTCCTCAGTGACCTACACATCTCCAAATTGGATGAAACCAAGTTCCTTTGAAAGTACACCCATAGTCCTACCATCTAGCATTTATCTCATGCCAAGATGAATTGTGTTTCAACATTGGTAAAATTAACAAAATCCCTCCAGTTCTGACTTTAGAAAATTCCCTAGGCCAAATTATAACTTGCTTTTAACTGATTCCAACTCCCAGGGAAGTTTCACTAGAAAAATCCAGGAGCTCAAGAATTATTGAGTTTCTTAGGATTTTTAATGCATTAAACATTTCTGTATATAGTGTTATCACTGGATAAATCACTCCAATAGCTCTGTAACACCAAAAAGGTTGATTCCAATTTCTACAGAAAGGTATTCTAAATACCTACCATGTTCCCTTGGAATCAACTCAAAAGCCTCTGTAGATTTAATCGGGTGAAAAATACAAAACAGCTCCAGAACTGCCTTTGGGAATTTCCTGAGGGCATTCTGGTAATTATTTTGGAGTAACTCTAACTTTCAGCTTTTTATTACATCAAACCCTACAAAACTATCCAAGGAAATGATTTTTGGAACTCCATTACTTTTCTGGTGAATTAATCCCTAAAACTAGAAGTTATTTCACTAGAAAAATCATAACTAAATAAAGAAAAGTGATAAAATAGTGAAACCAATTTTGTTGGTTTCATTTTATCAACACCTATATGTTGATATAATTTTTACACGATGGTGTCATACATAATAGGTCCTTGGTCCAAAACCCCTCTTAAGTAGTCCTTCGGCTACAAACCCTCAGGGATGTTCATCCCCTCCTCCAAGGCCATCTCAATCTCCTAAATCCCATCCTCTCTAAAACTACTGAACCTTAATTGGAGATTGTTCAATTGCTTGTTGTATTGCATTGATGCTTGTATTGCTTTATGTTGATTGTGGTCTTGCTTGTTTGCATGTATACTTGATGACGACGATAGTTTCGTTTGTATTGGCACCAAGAAGAAGAGATCTTATTATTATTGGGATGGGTATTCTTGGTTATCTAAAGAAGAATTCCAGGGACATATATGCCATATTTCTGATCTCAGGCAAGCCACCCTCTTGCTCATAAGCCTTGTCCTACTGTTTTACTTATGCATGTTTGATCTACCGTTTATTTAAAACTGCATTGTTTTACTATATGTTGATGTATATATGATAGTGGTTTGGCTCCTCCGAACTATTACCCTTTTGTACTATTAAGTACAACCCCCTTGACTACACCTACTTGTCCCTAGTATGGTAGATGGTGTAATGCACCATACCCTCTTGGAGACCCTGTTTCAGCCAAAGAAAAGTTAGAGGATGGGAAGACCCCGGGAAAAGTTTTACCAAATGTTTTATGATAAAAGCTTGGTGAGGTGGGACCTCCCAAGAGATGTTGAGAAATAAAAAGGTTTTGTTTTACAAATGCTGAAGGAAAGGTGGAGGAAAAAGGGTTACGAAAACGCACTCAGTTCTTTGCAGTTTAGCTATAACAACTTAGCCCGTGCAACCACATTACTCTAGAATGGGACAGGGCTGGATTTGATGTTTGGCTATTCTGGTATAAGCTGCCTCGCAACTACTACAGGGGAGGAAACTCCCTGGAGGGTGGTGAAAGGATATAGATGCCGCCTAGAGGGGAGGTGAATAGGCGGTGTAAAAACTTTTCCAAGAGTGGCTCAACAAAGGCGGAAATAAACTAGCGTTTACTTTTTTAAGCACAAAACCTAGAACAACTAGGGTTCACATATTTGCACCACCAACTTATGCTAAGCAAGACAAGAAACTATGTGATAGCTAGATATGTACTTCAAGCACGAAGGCTATCACAAAGTAAAGTGCATAAGTAAGAGATCGGATATAGAGATAACCGAGGCACGCGGAGACGATGATATTTTACCGAGTTCCTCCCAACATGGAGTACGTCTCGTTTGGAGAGGGGGTGGTATCAAACCACCAACGCCACAAAAGGCCTCCCTTGTTATCCTATGAATCTTATCCCAATGGGATCGATCCACACTTCCACTATCGGTGCACTTGTCGGTGGCAATCCGGAACCTCTCACAAGGTTGGGGCACTTCTCCACAACTCAATTGGAGGCTCCCAACAAACAAGATTGGGGAAAGCTCCACAACTTAATTAGAGGCCCCAAGAAATTCACAAACCTACAAAACCACCAAACTGTCTAGGGTTCCAATGAACCCAAGAGTAAAAAAGCTTCTCACCTTTCACCCAATCGAATCCTCACCGAGAACTCAAACCGATGCACCAAATGCAATGGCAAGAACACACGAACTTCTCAAGTCCTTCTCTCGCAAATTCCACCAAAGCTACCAGAGATTATGGGGGAATAAGAGAGGAAGAACAATGGAGGAAATCCACAAAAGACTCCAAGATCTAGATCCCAAGATGTTCCCCTCACTTAGAGGAGAGATTGATTGGTGGGGCTGTAGATCTAGATCTCCTCTTTCAAATCCCTCAAGAATATGCAAGAATCAATGGAGGGATTGAGGGATAGCAAGCTCAAGAAGGTCAGCAATGGAGGGCAGAACTTGTAAGGAAGGTTGGGGAACCATTGGGGAAGAAGGGCCCCTTAAATAGGCCCCTAGAAATCAAACCATTAGGCCTAGGAATCGCCCGGTCCGGAGTCTCCGTACTGGGACCGGAGTCTCCGGTGTACCCAGGCCAAACGGGGTCAAACTGGGGGACAATCTATATGCGGTCCGGAGATAGACCGGAGATTTAGTCCGAGTCTCCGCCTTACAAAACCGCGCAGACAGCATCAATAAAACAACCATAACTTTTGCATCTGGACTCTGATTTTGATGATCTTGGGCTTGTTTTAAAGAGGACAATAAGCTCTACAAGATCATACAGAAAAAAATCTTAGTACAGCCAGGGAGGATAGAACCAAATGACAAAAGGTTTGACCCCTCTCAAAAAGACGAACCGGTAAAACCTCCAACATCGAAAACGCAATAGAGAATGCATATGAAATCCGTTTTCGATGAACTTGGGCTTTTCATGAAGATTAACACAAGATCTAAATCCTCTCATGGATAAGAACCAAATAATGGAAGGTTTTACCAATATCTAAAAGACAAACCGGTAAAAACTCCAATATCGAAAACGCAATAGAGAATGTATATGAAATCCGTTTTCGATGAACTAGAGCTTGTTATGAATATTACCACAAGCTCAAGAACCTCACATGGATAAGATCCAAATAACAACCAAGAAATATTATGCCAAGTATGCAATGGTTTGAGCTCTCACGAAGGATATGATCAAGTTACTCACTCGAGAGCCCCTCTTGATAGTACGGCTATCTATCCTATAAACCGGTCTCCCCAACTAACACCATGAGATCGGTAAGAAAGAAACCCTATCAAGAACATACCTTTGCCTTGAGCATATTCCACTTGAGCTTGACGATAGCGATATTGTCCACCTCAAGATGGAACACCTTTCTTGATTGCACTAGCTTGGTGAAAACTTCCAAATTGCTCTCCCATACTCGACTATGGTAGAGCTTCTCTCTTGGGCATATCATCTTTCCATATCCATGATAACCATAGGATGGCAAGATTCAAGCAAATCATCTCTTTGAGATGGCACATCTTGAACTTGCACATCATTTCTTCTTTCTTCATTATGTTGGTGTCTTGAAGGTACATAAGATATATCACTGCAAATTTAGTCTTCAAGACACACTTGCTATAGGATCAACTCTCACTTGTCCAATCTCCAGATCACTCATTCAAACCTTGGTCAACACTTAATTTTCTTCACTTTATTCTTCTCCCAACATTGAAGCCAACATATGGTTCAAGCATTGCCTATGGACAAATCCTACAGGTAAAACTCAATGCAAACATAAGTCCATAAAGATTGTCGTTAATTACCAAAACCACACATGGGGGCACACATGCAGTTTCAATCTCTCCCATTTTGGTAATTGATGACAATCCCTTTGAGAGAGTTTATATAAGGAATTAACTGAACAAAACTTTGTGCTAACATCAAATACTACATAAGTATGTGATGTTAGTACAACCACAACATCGAGCAAACTGCCCCACAATCTATGCACGTGTGGATGAACTTGAATTTCATTGCATATATTGCCAACCATTACAGGTGGTGGAGTTTCCTCGATATATTCAACATGCAAAGCAACACGCTAAGATGCAAAGCACACGAGGAAAATGTTTAAGTACAAAACTCAAAACACAAAACCAAATTCCCTTAAAACCCTCTAAAACTTCTCCCCCATTGGCATCATTTGCCGAAATGGGTGAAAAACTTTAGAAGGCCAATTTAGTGAGAGTTCCTCCATATGGTGTGCACTTCTCTTAGTATGAGTGGAATCAAATGCACGTATCCAATGACGAATACCATGAAGAAATCAAACTAAACTAAGGATCCAAAGATTGCAAAGAAATAAAATGGTGAAGAAGCATCAACGAATGAAGCAAGCAATCAAAAGATCGAAAGAAGCACTTCACAAAAGGAAGATACCAAAAAAGATAGATATTATGACAAGGTTGAAAAGAGAGTGATCCAAAATAATATGAGGAGACTCCCCAAGGTTTGTGCACAACTTATAAGTTGCGTTTGAATACAATATGCACAAACATGGCATCCTCATTCCCTCTACATCATTTAAACCACGAGCACGAGCAACTGAGAACATATTATGATGAGAGAAAATGAGTGTTTAGATGAAAATAGGAAGCTCCCCAAGGTTCATGCACAACAAAGTGCACAATTATGTAATCCTAACTCCCCATAATCAAACAAAACACCAAACAAGAACAAGAAAGAAAATCTGTGTTCTTAGGTAGATTAGGAAAGATCCCCAAGGTTTATGCACCAAATATAATAATTGCTTTGAATGCAAAGTGCATAAACATGGTATCCTTGCTCCCCCAAACTTACATAACAACACAAAGGAATGAGAGATCAACTTTCTTAACACCAATGAGTGCCAAAAGATGCAAATGAAAAGGTCAAGCACTCAAAGCAAAACATTTCGAGCCACCAAAGAATAAAAAGGAGCACAAGGTGTAGACTCCAAAGCAAAAGGATATCAACTAGAGATTCAGCCATAATTATGTGTATAAGTTTCTAGGTAGACAACAATCACCAAGATATACATCCACAAAGAAACATGTAGACACAAAATGGATACTCAAGAATGAACAAGATATCCAAAATAAAGTCATAGATAATACCAGTAAGATTTTTGCTAGAAAGCATGGACAAAGGCTCAAATTTATCTTATTGATCATCAATTACCTTCAAACACCAACACATACATCACAACTATCACAAGGGAACAAGAGATAGTTGGAATGCATTGGAAAAAGCTACAAGTATCATAAAGAAGAAATAAACCTTGCAAATTCATCCATATTGCACATGAGAAAATTGAGGAAATGATTGGCAATAAAATTGCTAGATTGGCATATGTGGGATTGGTGAATCATAAACATGAATTTTATATACTCCCCAAAATATGCATTCATCTCAACTTACTCATAAAACAATAAGGATGATACAATAAAATCTTGCAAGAACCACAATAAAAGCAACTGAAGGAAATCATGCCATGATGCAACCACAAAGGTTGGATGCTAGAAAAGTATGCATTAGAGGGATACTTGTTACCGAGATACCGTTGGTAGGATGAAGTAGATATGAGTTTGTTGATTATCCTAGCTTGACTCCAATTATCATTTAGTCCCCACATCCTCTTATTATTGAGACAAGCATCCAATGTATCTCAAGTGTACCTAAAACACATTCAAGTACACAATGGTCCCAAAACTCATTGGTTCCAAAGTGGTTAGATACACTACAATACATAGGAGAGACTCCACATAAATATGTGCATATTGATATGAAATTGAATTTCATGCACATCTTAGCCGATAGGATTTGTTGGAGAATCCCCTATATATTGGATCAAGAAAGAAAGCATGCCATAATATAGAACATGTAGTAAATATGCATGCACAAGATTTCAAGAACCAAAAAAAGGAGATACAATTTGAACAAAAACCCCAAGTAAACCAAGAAGTCACACACAAGAGTGTGACACGACAAAAGGGTGTCCAAATTGTATCAAAGAGCCAAATCAACACATGAAAGGACACAAATTCAACAAATGAACAAGGCAACATCCAAAGAGAAAAAGATAGACAAAAACACCAATGCTCAAGGATTTATCTAATCCAAAGGGATCAAACAAGTAACAAGGAATGAGACACAACCAACTCCCAAAAAGCAAGGTTCCAACACACAAACCAAACTCTCTACACTTTTCATGATGGCACAAAGTACCAAAAGAAAAGATCAAACTTCCAAGCACATAAAACATGTTATGGAACAAAACAAGAAGCATACATATGAGTGCTCTAGATAATATAGGAGAGCTCCCCCATGGATAGTGCATTATGTAGGATTTTCCTTTTGAATGCAAAATGCACACAAATGGGATCATCGCTAGTACCTATATTAAATAAAACACACGAGGATACAAAAAATAAGAAGATCAACAAGAGGCAAGGAAAGCTTGGGAGAAAACACAAAACATTTTGTTGGCAAGAGGTAGAACAAAATTTAAGCAAAGGCCAAAATGAATATGATCAATAAATTCTACCATATATGGAGTACCACTTGTCCAATGACAAGAATTATGGGGAAACATTTCCCAAGGTAGTTTTCAAGGATATCATGATCATATTCACAACAATAAGCATATGATGAAATATAAAAAATAAGCTTGATGCTTCGATAGAGATTCTTGATAGCTCCAAATAGTCACACAATCATAAAAGATTAATGTAACTTGAAGCAAATGGTTTCCATGGAGGATATGGAGGTCCAAATATGGGGAAACACATACCAATAAAACTCTCACAAACAAGATCCAAAAGATGAGCAATAAAATCAATCCAAGGGAATTGGAACTTGTTTGAGCTAAATGTGCCACTTAGGAGCTAGATAATTATCAATATCAATTCTAAGTGACACTACCTCAAATGTCCACATTTTCTAGGTTTGTAATATGCACAAAGCGTATGACTTCCCCATAATGTGATAAATCAAGAATACTCAACAAGTGGTAAAAACATCCAAATAGAGATGATTAATGAACATTATGGAACTTGAATTTCTCATGAGAAAGACATACCACATAGAGACTAGATAAACTTGCAATATACATAATAAGTGGTATTCCTCATGTACACACATTTTAGGATTGTGGAATGCCCAATCATAACACTCCCCCCAAATGGGATAGTCCATTAATCTCTCACAAGAGCCAAGAAAGATACCAAATAAATTCAACAAAGGCTCCAACCCAAGAGACACAAATACATGGTGTGACAACCAACATACACAAGTATACTTGATAACTCAATATAAGTACGAGGGAAGCACAACATGTACAAACACATACAAAGGTACAAAACCAACACATGCATAAGGAAGCAAGTAACTTTCAATGTAAATGAGTTAAGTGCATGTTACCGCAAGGAGGGACATTGGATATATGATAGAAGCATGATAGTCCAAATGGATTGGCTTGATAATAATAAATGATGAAGATCCCTCAATTCTTCATAATGTAACCAAGTCTCCAATGCCCTCCAACAATACCTATTGATCAAGTTTTGGCTTGTTGGTCCCCAACCAAGTTGGGTCCTAAGAGGTTAGTCACAATAGGCTTGGCAACCCAAATGGTTCTTTTCATGAACCCACATTGAGCACCAACAAATTTGGCAAACACATTGCCAACCTCATGCTTACAAAGAGAATAAGCGTGATCAATAATGATAGGGTTGGATGAGGAGATACCAATAGTGCATGAGGAAGAAATGTGCCCCTTCTCACGGCATATGTAGCAAGTTCTTCTCTTGCCATCTTTATTCTTAGGTGAAGCCATAACTCAAGGAAGAGCTCGAGTAGTCCTCTTAGAAAGAGGCCCATCACTATCTTGAGGTAGTGCTTGAGGCCGCTTCCCTTGTTGCTTCACACTAAGAGGCTTCTTCTTCAATGGGCAAGATCTAACATGATGCCCTTCTTCCTTGCACTTGAAGCAAACAATGTTGGCCGGATTTTTGACTTGATATTGGCCATTATTCTTGTTTCCCTTGTGCTTCAGCTTGATAGTGGACTTGTTCTTGACATTGGAGTTGTATCCAAGCCCACTCTTGTCATTGGGGAATTTTTGCATACTCAAGATATTGTCAAGTGTGGCCTTCCCTTTATGACTATTTTTCAAGTCATTATTCAAAGAAGTGACTTGAGCCTTGAGCTCTTTAATTTCCTCAACATGGTTAGTGTGAACAAAAATACTAGAGGAAGTGGATGCTACATTGTTAGAGCAACAAGGGATGGAATGTAATTCATCACAAGATGTATCAATGGCATGAGTGGATGAATTACAAGGACTAGCACATGGCAATATGACATTTTGAGTAGAAGTAGTGCTAATGTCCACATGAGGCTCATTAGATGTTACCTTTTACATAATAGCCTCATGAGCTAATTTTAGCCTATCATGGGAGGCTAGAAGATCCCCATGAGAGCTTGATAGATTACCATGACTTTCTTCCAAGATCCCATACTTGCTAGTTAGCAAAGCAACTTGAATCTTTAGCTCAACATTCTCCTTCAAAATAGATGCTTCACAAGAAATAGACTTAGTAGCACAAGCATCATAATTAATTGCAAGAGTTGAGGGCAACTTCGAAAGCTCTTTTGAGTAAGAGGCTTTAAGTTGCTCATGTGACTCAGTGAGTTTGATGAGCTCACCCTTGATGACCCTAGAGCCATTTTTGAGGTGCTCAAAATCCTCAAGAAGTTTATCATAAGAAACTTGAAGCTCATCATTTTTACTTTTGAGACCACTAGCCACCTTAGGACCTATATCATGAGATTCCTTTACTCTAGACAGCTCTAGAGAAAATGTCTCCTCAAGAGATTCCTTAGTGGTTTGTTCCTCTTCAAGATCTTCATTTAGATGTGCAATATGATTAGCATACTCACGCTCAAGGCTACTCATTTTATCAATGGTGTTCTCATGCTCCTCAATTTGTGCTTCTAACTTATCAATTCTTTGCTCTTAATAGCAAAGTCCAAGATTTCAACGAAGTTAGAGCAAGCAATATTATCCTTAATAAGAGCATGATAAACCATCCCACCCTTTTCATATAAATCATCAACATTAATCTCTTTTTCCTCATTATCCTCATCATCACAAGAGGTATTGGGTTCTGACGTAGGAGTTACCTTTGAATCCCGAGCCATAAGGCATAGGTGGGAACCGTGAGATGATGATTATGAAGAATTACTTGAAGCTCCATTCAAATTCATGTCTTTACCAATATAATATTTGTTTTCTTATACATTGTTAGACACACAACAACTAGAGGAAATAGAAGCATTTATATTATGACAACAAGGTAAAGAGAGCATATCATCATGTGATCTATTGAGGCAATTTATACATGATATGCAAGGACTATCAAC
Organism: Avena insularis; assembly: GCA_023614405.1. NCBI lineage: Eukaryota > Viridiplantae > Streptophyta > Magnoliopsida > Poales > Poaceae > Avena > Avena insularis. The sequence continues at coordinate 410,258,546 of CM042688.1, read as the reverse complement.
ACTAGCATGTAAATCATATATAGTGCTAGACGTGTTTAAGTCCAAACATGAAGCATTGCAATGAAATAGAGATGAAGGATCATCAAGAGTAAGCTTACTATCACCATTGCAATATTCATCACCACTCACCATATCATTACCTTGTGTCTTCCCACACTTTGGTGAAGTGGACGAAGATGAGAACTCATCACGGCCGGAAGTGGAAGCAATACAACCATCCACAATAATGTTGGACACATCATATTTATCTTGAAGTTTTGTCCATAACTCAAGAGCGCTCCAAAAAGGTATGATTGAAGAAGTAACTACAAAGCTCAAAGCATTAACAAGCACATTAGAAGCTTGAGCATCGAGATATAAGTTTTTCTCATCCTCACAAGATAGATTTTTGAAATCCATAGGAGGAGAAAAACCTATATCTAAAATACGCTCCAAATTTGGGTCCATGTCCCGAAAATGAATAAGCATGCGAGTTTTCCAGATATCATAATTTGTTCCATCGAATATAAACATTTCATTGTGCACACCCTAGCCGACATCTTTACTCTCAAGACGGTGAAGCCTAAAATGAGAGACCAGGCTCTGATACCAATAGAAAGGATATAGATGCCGCCTAGAGGGGGTGAATAGGCGGTTTAAAAACTTTTCCGAGAGTGGCTCAATAAAGGCAGAAATAAACTAGCGTTTACTTTGTTAAGCACAAAACCTAGAACAACTAGGGTTCACCTATTTGCACCAACAACGTATGCTAAGCAAGACAACAAGTATGTGATAGCTAGATATGTACTTCAAGCACGAAAGCTATCACAAAGTAAAGTGCATAAGTAAGAGCTCGGATATAGAGATAACCGAGGCACGCAGAGACGATGATATTTTACCGAGTTCCTCCCAACATGGAGTACATCTCGTTTGGAGAGGGGGGTGGTATCAAACCACCAACGCCACAAAAGGCCTCCCTTGTTCTCCTATGAATCTCATCCCAACGGGATCGATCCACACTTCCACTATCGGTGCACTTGTCGGTGGCAATCCGGAACCTCTCACAAGGTTGGGGCACTTCTCCACAACTCAATTGGAGGCTCCCAACAAACAATCTTGGGGAAAGCTCCACAACTTAATTGAAGGCCCCAAGAAATCCACAAACCTGCAAAACCACCAAACCGTCTAGGGTTCCAATGAACCCAAGAGTAAAAAGCTTCTCACCTTTCACCCAATCGAATCCTCACCCAGAACTCAAACCGATGCACCAAATGCAATGGCAAGAACACACGAAGTGCTCAAGTCCTTCTCTCCCAAATTCCACCAAAGCTACAAATGCTTATGGGGGAATAAGAGAGGAAGAACAATGGACAAAATCCACAAAAGACTCCAAGATCTAGATCCCAAGATGTTCCCCTCACTTAGAGGAGAGATTGATTGGTGGGGTTGTAGATCTAGATCTCCTCTTTCAAATCCCTCAAGAATATGCAAGAATCAATGGAGGGATTGAGGGATAGCAAGCTCAAGAAGGTCAGCAATGGAGGGGAGAACTTGCAAGGAAGGTTGGGGAACCATTGTTGAAGAAGGGCCCCTTAAGTAGGTCCCTAGAAATCCAACTGTTAGGCCCAGGAATCGCCCGGTCCGGAGTCTCCGGACTGGGACCGGAGTCTCCGGTGTACCCAGGCCAAACGGGGTCAAACTGGGGGACAATCTGTACGCGGTCCGGAGATAGACCGGAGATTTAGTCCAGAGTCTCCGGTCTTACAAAAACTGGCAGACAGACCAATACGAAAACAACCATAACTTTTGCATCTGGACTCTGATTTGATGATCTTGGGCTCGTTTTAAAAAGGACAATAAGCTCTACAAGATCATACAAAAAAACATCATAGTCCAGCTAGGGAGGATAGAACCAAATGACGAAAGGTTTGACCTCTCTCGACGAACCGGTATAACCTCCAACATCGAAAACGCAATAGAGAATGCATATGCAATCCGTTTTCGATGAACTTGGGCTTGTCATGAAGATTAACACAAGATCTAAATCCTCTCATGGATAAGAACCAAATAATGGAAGGTGTTACCAATATCTAAAAGACAAACCGGTAAAACCTCCAATATCAAAAACGCAATAGAGAATGTATATGAAATCCGTTTTCGATGAACTAGAGCTTGTTATGAATATTACCACAAGCTCAAGAACCTCACATGGATAAGATCCAAATAACAACCAAGAAAGATTATGCCAAGTATGCAACGGTTTGAGCTCTCACGAAGGATATGATCAAGTTACTCACTCGAGAGCCCCTCTTGATAGTACGTCTATCTATCCTATAAACCGGTCTCCCCAACTAACACCATGAGACCGGTAAGAAAGAAACCCTATAGAGAACATACATTTGCCTTGAGCATATTCACTTGAGCTTGATGATAGCGATCTTGTCCACCTCAAGATGGAACACCTTTCTTGATTGCACTAGCTTGGTGAAGACTTGCAAATTGCTCTCCCATACTCGACTATGGTAGAGCTTCTCTCTTGGGCATATCATCTTTACATATCCATGATAACCATAGGATGGAAAGCTTCAAGCAAATCATCTCTTCGAGATCGCACATCTTTAACTTGCACATCATTTCTTCTATCTTCATTATGTTGGTGTCTTGAAGGTACATAAGATATATCACTGCAAATTTAGTCTTCAAGACACACTTGCTATAGGATCAACTCTCACTTGTCCAATCTCCAGATCACTCATTCAAACCTTGGTCAACACTTAATTTTCTTCACTTTATTCTTCTCCCAACATTGAAGCCAACATATGGTTCAAGCATTGCCTATGGCCAAATCCTACAGGTAAAACTCAATGCAAACATCAGTCCATAAAGATTGTCGTTAATTACCAAAACCACACATGGGGGCACACATGCACTTTCAGGTGGGCCTTCTCTAGACAAACGGTCCATGTGGGACATCGAGCGGGAGAAGGAACGGAGGGTCTACTGACCTCCACGCGTTACTATGAGCCCCTCATTGAAAGCGCACACTCGAAGAGTGGAAAAAGCGCTCTGATTGGTCCTCGGTACCCGACGTCCCGGTTTTGAGGGGAATAACACTCATAGGGTGGCACTTCTATTAGAGTGGGCATCCGAAGAGTCTAGATCGGTTACTCGACCCACGATCGGTGTAGATCAGGGTAGTGTACCCGGATGGTGTGGGTAAAGTGTAGAACCTCTACAGAGTGTAAATCTATTCGAATAGCCATGTCCTCTGTTAAGAACGGGTTGGACAAACTTCTGTAGAGCGGTGCTGGTTTTGTTTTCAAAAAGGATTTTGGAAAAGAAATGGCTTTGGAAATGTTTTGACCATGGGATGGTCGGAAAGGAGACCTGTTTTGACCATGGGATGGTCAGAAAGGAATGAAAGGAGTTTGGTCATGGGATGACCGGAAGGAGGAACAAATGGGTGACCCAGTCCTAATGTTTTCCAAAACTTTTCAAAAAGGTTTCCAAAATGTTTTATAAAAGTTTTCAACAAAGATATGTAGATGCTATATCTACAAGAGAAACTAATTGAGAAAAGAACCTCTCTTGGAGCCCTCCTACTACCACAGCCATAATGCATATCCTCTTGTTATTACTATTACACTACTAGAGAAAGGCTTATGGATAGATTTATTATCAGTGGAGCATTGTTTTTAATATGCTCCACTAGTAGTTATCATTGGCGCATTTAAAAATATGCTCCACTGATATTATTTATAACCAATGGCGCACATCACAAATAATGCGCCACTGATAATGTGGGCCCGGCACTCCGGAGGCCTGTGGACCAAATATCAATGGCGCATATATCCATATGCGCCATTGATATATTATTACTACTGGCGCATATGCAATATGCACCATTGATATTCTCCTCACCAATGGCGCATCCTCTCCTACATGTGCCATTGGTAACTATGTGGGCCCCACCTAGACCCCACCACTCTGAAAGGTGGCAGGAATATCAATGGCGCATTCAGGATATGCGCCACTAATACTTGGTCCTCCAATGGCGCATATAGTAGTAAATGCGCCACTGATAAGTCTTGGGCCCACCACCTGAAAAGGTGGCAGACTTATCAGTGGAGCATTTAGTGTAGTATGCTCCACTGATAACTTCGTCCAGATCTACAAGTTGGCATCCACCCCCACCCACCACCACCATTCCATTCTTCTCCATCCACCACCCCAAACTAGATCTAGCTCATCCTCCTCCTCCCCACCACCTCAATTTCTCCATTCTTTTCTCCATTCTTGGTTGTTGAACCTACCTTGATTCATAGTTTTGTGAGGGGAAGCCTCTCCAATTGTTGTAGATCTACTAAACCAACTAGTTTTCCTCCTCCAACATCCATCTTGTTCTCCAACAACAACCACACTATCTCGTCGCGGACTTGGCTCGGTAACGATTCTACTAGGTGAGTTGTTGGAGGACATGCATGTGGATGTTTTGTGTGGAGGGTGGACGTTGGTGCGGTGTGTATGTGTGTGCATGATTATGTTTGTGAAGCCTTCTTATTAATTGCGAGAGGGATGGCGTGTTTGCATGGATGTGGTGCATGAATTTTTGCAGGTGATGAAGAAGAAAGCATGTTGCTTGCTCTGGTGGTGCATGGATGTTTGCCAAAATGTCGATTAATTTCTGTTTCGGTAAATTTTTGCAATATCCATATGTCCCATTTTTAGGAGATGTCATGCCGAATTTTTACGGAGGCCATGCATGCATGTGTGTGTGTGCATGGTGGTGTTGTGGTTCTAAGATACTCTCTCTTTTTGCTCTATACCACGCAGGAAACCATGGTTAGACACATGAGCGAAGGTCGAGCAGCTAGATACAAGAAATGCGCGGTGGCCGACATGATTCTGAACAAGAGGACCTACATAAGATGTCTGTGTCGAACATGCAATCTCGGGAGCTTGGTTGACCCTGATTCTCGAGACCTGGAGAATCACCTGCTCACGCGTGGTTTCATGTGCGGCTATGATTCTGAAGATGACGAGGACATCAACGATCCTGAAGACGAGGGCGGGCATGATGATCATCACGAAGGAGATGCCGGCAGCGGACATGATCATGATCATGAAGGAGATGTCGGCAGCGGCGGACATGATGATCAACACGAAGAAGATGATGGCAGTGACGAACATGATGATCATCACGAAGGAGGTGCTGGTGGAGAAGACACAGACACACAAATGACGTGGCTAACCTCGGCCTTGCAGGACCCTCATGTTCAGGAACTGCTTCTCAGGGAGACGAGCAGCACCAAAGCTGTTGCCAGGGAGAAAGCCAAGCTAGCACAGATGGAGATAGATGGGAAAACTACATTGTATCCTGGGTGCTGGCCCGAGGATACCCGCTTGAACATAACACTCAAGGCTCTGGAGATGAAGGCAGAAAGCAAATGGACTGACGTAAGCTTCAACAAAAACATGAGATTCTAGCAAGAACGTCTTCCCAAGGGGAACACGTGTCCAACTAGTATCGAGGAGGCCAAGAAAATCGTATGTCCTCTCGACCTACCGTATGTTAAGTACCATGCCTGCATTAATGATGGTGCACTTTATCGGGACGAGTACAAGGATAGAACCACATGTCCAGTGTGTGGCCAAGGACGATACAAGAGAGGGAACAAGAAAGTTCCTTGGAAAGTGGTATGGTACTTTCCTATCACTCCCCGTCTGCAGCGGTATTTCATGGACCCTAAGGAAGCAAAGCTCATGCAATGGCACGCGGAAAGGAAGAAGCCGGCCGAAGATGATCCACATAAGGGCAAGATCCTCACACACCCTTCGGACGCTAGCCAGTGGAACGCACTGGACATTGACTTTCCAGACTTCGGGGGCGATCCAAGGAACGTCAGGCTTGGTATGAGCACTGATGGACTCAATCCATTTGGCAACCAGAGTAGCACACATAGCACCTGGCCCTTGTTTATATGGCCGTACAACCTCCCTCCCTGGCTGTGCACTAAGCAGAGATACGTACACATGTGTATTCTGATTCAGGGGCCTAAACAACCAGGTATCGACATGCATCTGTATCTCGGGCTGCTGAAAGAAGAGTTAGCCACTTTGTGGGAGACACTAGCCCATACGTGGGACGCATACACAGGAGATTATTTCCCTATGAGAGTCGTGCTGCTCACGACGGTGCAGGACTATCCAGGTTACGCATACGTGTCTGCCCAAGTGAACCACTGATACAAAGCATGTGTCAAGTGCATGGATAAGACCCCGCATCTAAAGCTACTAAGGGATCCCGGGTCATGAAGACCGTGTTCCAACAGACTCGAATGTGGCTTCCAAAGAATCACGCGTGGAGAAAGCGTAGAGATCTGTTCGATGGCAAAGTAGAGCTCTAAAAAGCCCCACGTCTGAGGAGCGGAGAAGTGATCCAAGATATGTTGCACAACTAGGAAGAGTGTCCTTTGCCGAGAAAGATGCGTCCGAGGACGAAACCGCTGCATGGTGTGTGGAAAGCTAGGCCTGTTTTCTGGGACCTGCCATACTGGAAATACCTCCACACGCCACATAGCCTTGATGTCATGCACATCACGAAGAACGTGTGCGAGAGTCTGCTTGCCACTATCATCAACATGCCGGATAGGACCAAAGACGGGCTGAAAGAAAGGAACGACCTGATGGAACTTGGCATCAAGGAAGAACTTCATGAGATGCCGCCTACCGATGATGATGATGAGACGGTGCCTGAAGATACTCAAGGTCGCCGCAAAAGGGTTAAGAGGGGAATTGCAGTGTTTCCGGCTACCTGCTTCACTCTAAGTGAGCAGGAGCTTGAGCAGTTTTTCAACTGCCTCCTAGGAGTCAAAGTTTCTTACGGTTACTCAGGGAACATAGGCAGATATCTGGACAAAGCGAAGAAGAGGTTCAGCAGGATGAAGTCTCAGGACTGTCACGTGCTGATGATGTAGATACTTCCCGTTGCGATCTGAGGGATAGTGGATGAGCACGTCCGTGAGACGCTGTTTGGCCTCTGCAACTTCTTCGACGTCATCTCGATGAAGTCGATTGGCTTGAAGGAGCTCGACACACTACAAGATGATATCATCATGATACTATGCGAGCTCGAGATTTACTTCCCGCCCGCATTCTTCGACATCATGGTCCATCTACTCGTCCATGTCGTGGATGACATCATTCATCTCGGGCCGACATTCCTGCACAACATGATGCCGTTTAAAAGGCTTAATGGTGTTATCAAAGGATTCGTACGCAACAGGTCCCATCCAGATGGAAGCATTGCCAAGGGCTTTCTGACCTACGAGTGCGTCTCTATCTACCAGAATTATCTATGCACCAACTCGGATGACGAGGATGACCCTGTTGGTCTGCCCAAAAGGACGCACCTCAGCAAGCTCACTAGATATGGCCACCGTGAGGGCTTTTGCACCATGCATGTCAGCGCGAAGGGTCGATGTGACGACTTTGACAGGGCACACCGAGTCATGCTACAACACATCGAATTGGTTGATCCTTGGGTGGAAGAGCACAAAAGCATAATCGAGCAGAAGTTCATTTACCTTGGTCGACCGAGGAAGAAGGGAGACGTAACAAGATAGCACAACTCTAGCTTCACGGCTTGGTTTAAGAAGAAGCTTCAAGACAATCCCCCCGCAGACCCGCAGACGGCTTCTACGGAGGATGAAAAACTAATTTCCACCTTGTCAAATGGCCCCGGGCACAACGTGAGGACATATCAGGCATACGACATCAACGGGTATAGATTCTACACCGAGAAAAGGGACATGAGCAGCGACTATCAGAACTCAGGAGTAACGATGCTATCCTATGCCGATGACGAAGCCACCATCAAGGAACGATTTTTCGGAAGGATCGAGGAGATCTGGGAGCTCGACTACGCCAGAGAGAAGGTGCCGATATTCTATGTCAGATGGGCCAAGAGCGTCCAAAAAGAGGGTCGGTATTTCACCACCATGGTTATACCCGATGCCTCCGCGAAGAACGCCTCCGCAAAAAATGAGCCATGGGTAATCGCGAGCCTAGTTGACCAATATTTCTTCATCACTGATCCGTCAAAGCCAAGCCATGTTGTCGTGAGGAGGGGAAGAGGAGCATCATCGGAATGGACAGACCCGCCAATGAGCAAGACTTAGAAAAGAACGGCGATCCGAAGATCGAAGAGGAATTTGACATGTACTTCGACAAGCCGACTGCTGCAGGAAAAAGGAAGACCACCCTACCTACTAAAGGTTGTCCGTTCACGAGAAGAAACCTTATCCTTTTCGGGCTAAAGTATTCAACCGCGAGGAAGAAGGGAAAGAAGATTGCAAAGAGACGCTAGCTCTAGCTAGCTCGGAATCGAGATCATCCACACATGACATGACATTTTTATGGAGAAAATTGGTGTGTATGGATATTGAATAAGATGTCCTTGTTTTAAATAGATTTGTGAATGTTAAACTTAATTACTATTTGTTACAAAATATTAAAATATACTAGATATTAAAATATTTTGTAAAATATACTAGATATGCCCCATTGGTATTTTGTAAAATATTAAAAAATTGAAAAAAAAATTGTGAGAGAGCCCAGGAATCGAACCTGAGAGCTCCCAGCAATACCAGATGCACATAGGGATGACCACTGCGGTAGACGTGTGTAGGTGACACAAACCAGGGCGTCGTGGTTTTAGGCTAAGTGCAAAATACCAATGGCGCATATCAGGAAATATGCGCCACGGATGTTTTACACTTAACCAAAAACCGGTTGGCCTCTCTCCCTGCTCACGAACCCTAGCGCATTATTCCCCTTTCGTTCTCACGCCGCGCCACCGACGAGGAGGGAGAAGGGCAGCACCACGCCACCGTCAAGGAAGGAGAAGGCAGCGCCGCGCACGCCACCGATGAGGAGGAGAAGGGCAGCATCGCGCGCGCCACCGATGAGTAAGGAGAAGGCAGCGCCGCGCGCGCCACCGACGAGGAGGAGAAGGGCAGCGCTACGCGCACCACCAACACCAAGATCGAGCCCCCTCTCCTCTCGCGATCGAGCCCTCTGCCGCCGCCCACCACCGGAGGAGTCGCCCTGCCGTCCCCGTCGCTGGTGAGCCTCCCCAACTTCAGGTTGAGCTCTCCCTCCCCTTTCCCCTTCCCCTCTCACTGAATTTTCTCTAGGGTTTGCTCTAGGGTTCTAGGAATTTGCTCTAGGGTTTGAGAAATTTGCCTCTTATCGTCCCTTTGCAAGCTTCTACATAGGTGATATATGCTAGCTTATGTTAATTTGCAGTACATGTGGCTAGTGTGACATGATATGATTATTCTTTATACATGGTTACCAGCTAGAATATGTTGAATTTTATGCAATGCAGAGCTAGGCAGTAACAGATGCAAGCTGGCTTCCGCTCGATGGGATCTATTTTTCAGTGCTATTAAATATATCTTCACAACTATATAGAGGTTGTACTGCTCACATTTGTACCAAAACTTATTAATCGAAGATGTGATAATGCATGAGAGAATTATCAGCTATCTAGAATTCACTGTCCCGAGAAAATCCCTCAAATATATCTGCAAATTTAATAATTTTGTGTACATTGTGCCCTTGATTCCATGGTTTATATGCTTCGTAGTCCATGTGCTTCGCAGAATTTTCTTATGCTATTTAGTAGCTTATGAGATGACAACATAATTATCTTACTGCTTATTCTCTACAAAATCTAGTGTTTTAATATATGGTTGTTGATTGGTCCACTATAATGCTTTAAGAGCTTTAGTTAGTGCCCCATTAATTCAATAGGTAATCTTGCAGTTGAGATATTAAGAATCAAGAGATATGTTGCAGGCATAGTTTAATTATCATTTACATTTCCTAGTCACAGGCCACCGTGGCTCCCTTCTATATTAGCATTCTCATTATATGCGGGATTTTTTGGAAATCTGTGGGTATACACATGCACTATCTCGTGACAAGTAAACATCCCTTTCACTATATGCTAATTTTTTAATCTATAATTTTAACTATGCATTGAATTTTAGGCCCTTTTATTTGATTTTAGGGCTTTGGCATCATACCTTTTGAAATCCCAATCACTTTGTCCAGAATGAGATAAACTCGTAATAATGTAAATCTGTTTGGATAGATTGTCTTTGTGCTTCTGTCTCAAATTACCGGTAAGAATAATTTTGTGGACACGAGCATTCATGTGTGACATTTGAATATGGTTCAGAGCATAAGTATGCATGAGAAGATTGTGTCTAAGTTGTCTATTAATTATTTCTACTAGTTAGAATATGTGATATGAACACAGTCATATTAGTAGAGGCATTATATTGACTGCTGCTAAGTAGTTTTTCTCCTGCTAAGTATTATCTGTGGAATTTGGTATGCCGCTGTTCTAGTATCAGTGATGTGCCTGCCCTATCTACCATTTTGAACCTTGAGTTTCCTTTCTTCGAATAGTAGAGTTTGCTGATTGGAGATGGTGCCTATTGAGGTTGCTTGTGTTGTGCTAGCTTCTGTTCTTGCTATACTGTTCTTGTTATACTGTTCTTGCTGTGCTAGCTTCTGTTCTAAGGCTGTGCTAGCTTCTGTTCTAAGGTTGTTGCTACTGTTCTTGCTATGTTCTAAGGTACATCTGGAGCTATGCAAGGCATAATGTGCTATTTTTTGCTGCACCTGGAGCTATTTTTTGCTCTTTGTATATGTGTGATTGGATGGATGTCATCAATTTGAAAACTGGAGCACATTATTTTGTATGAAAACTGTTGCAGGGAATTTATTTGAGTTACCCGTTTCTCCTGAAGTGTTGATTCACTTCCGTTCGGGTTGAGAAATGGGCACTCCTAGGTCAAAAAAACAGCAAAGGTCATGTCGAATTTTTCGGTCGACTCTAGCTTGTACTAATTACATTATTGCATTTTTTCTATGAAGAGCAAACATGTCGAGCGGAGACAAAGACGTCGGGGCTGGCCCTTCTCAGCCCATGAGGGTCGAAGAACGAGCAAGAAGAGCGAACCTCAAGTTTTGGCGGTTTGGGGATGACTTAAGCGGGCCCGACGAGGCGGCCGAAGCTACGGATCACGATGAAGTTCACGAGGAGACCCAAGATGCAGACCAACAAGATGACGAGGAGTCTGAATATGAGGAGGAGGCCGAAGATGGCGACGACGATGGAAGCAGTAATGGTGACGAGGAGGCCAAAGCAAGTCATGGTGGTGAACGCGTGGACGGCGATGGCGTCTCCCCGCCTGCTAGGAAGAAGAAGAATAAGGCGGAAAGGCAGGAGCAGATGCTTCCGAAACTCGGCACCAACCGCGAAGAGTTCACCCTTGTCAAACCGGGTGGCCAACCCTTGGAGCCTACAAAGCTTGCCGCTGGGTACGTCCTACAACTCGGGGGCTTGTTCGTCTGCGGTACCAAAGTTGGCAGGCCAGCGCATGGCGGTACCTAAGTTGCCTGAAATTACCGCGTTTTGAAAAGTTGGGCTGCCAACTACCGAGATGGCCATTTTGATGCAAACTCATCTCACCCCTACCAAATCCAAATAGGCCGCGAAACTGCCCCGTGAAGTAGACGGTCGGGACCCTAATGTCAGTAATATTTCTGTGACACGAGCGCCAACGTGGCAACCACGTAGGCGAAACGAGATACTAAAGGAGCATCGTGTGTTGACCAAATTCACAAATCCACTCCCTCCTTTCGCATGAACCCTAGCACCGGCGGCGTCAAAATCCCCTCTCCAACCAGAATGATCTCTTCAGGCATTTGACTTCCGGTGCCAAGTTGCTGTGCCTACTCGCTGCTACCAAGCTCTAATGCTGAATTCCGTGCTAGCCGTTGCGACGATCTAGCCTGCCTCTACCACCGACGAGCTGAGCAGCGCGAAGGATGGCAGATCCATTTGCCGAGGAAGAAGTACTTCTGGCTAATTTCGGGTGAGCTACTCTTCTCTTTGCTATTCGCACTACCTATAACTGCTAGCTGGCTATTGGCATTACAGAGATATATCGAACATAGAATTGTTTGCTAGCACGACGCTGATAAACAATTCTTATCTTTTATCTCCAATTTTCTGTCAACTAGGATCTCCGCTGAACCCAAATACACGGTTCTGGTGAGCTTCTGCGGCTACCTCGTTAAATTAGCACATGGGAAGAGCACATGGAAACAGGCTTAGAGTCTGAAGATGGAAGTAGCACCTGTGCAGTTATGCACTGTCCCTGGTTTGGTTGCTGCTCTGCGTGAACTTGCTGAAATGAGGCCGGCAGATCGCAGTTCAAAGATCGCGTTTATGAACGAGGCTTCAGGGTTCCTATAGCGTGTGACAGTCAGCTAATTGGGTTGATGAAACAACATGTTAGGCTTCGCGTGGTTACGCTGGTGTGTAACATAGTGGATGAGGAAGCTCCTACTACTGGGAGTCACCCAGCTATTATTAGACAGGGAGGTCTAACTCGAACCCCTGCTGTTGTTGAGCAAAATGTGGTTCCTCGTCCGCGACATGCTTCTGTCAGGCAACCTCCACGTAGGAGTCCCCGTATTGCCGTTGTGGAAAACTCTGCTCTGGAATCTGCTGGTACTGGTCGTCCATGTCCCCGTGCCTGTTTTTCTGCGGCTGCTGCTCACCCAATCCATGCCGTTGTTGAGCAAACTAAGGCGTCCGGAGGCTGCCCCGCTGTTGTTGCCAAGACCGCCGCCTTGTGTGTTGCTCCTCCTTGAAAATGTCCTCAAGTTCTGCAAACCCGTGCTCTGGAATCTGCTCGTACTGGTCGTCCTCAAGTTGTCTCCTCCTTGAACCCATGCTCGGGTTTAGCGAACTGCTGGTCTGAAGCCAGCTCATGGTCTGGACTCTGCTAGCACTCGAAACACTGTTGTTGTGGGAACTGCTCCTGATCGTCGAGGTGGCATGGCAGCAGTTGATCCTATTGTGGCTGCCGTTAGAAGGGCCCCTGCCTATCCACCATGTAATGTAGCTTCCGCTGCTAAGGGCCCTTGCCTTGTGTCAACACCCGGATTTTTAATCCCAGATGCCCGTTATGCCATACCTCGCAATCCTAGGATTACTATTTTTGCGAGACATAACGGATTGGATATCAGAGTACATCATCCATTACAAACCATACATAAGGTCTTACACAAATAAGGATCTCACGATCTAGTCTTAATACAACAAGCAGCGGAAATAAAAGATAAGTGTAGCGGTGGGGTCCATCTTCAGGGGCACAGGCAATGCTGAGGAAGGCAGATAGTGTTAGTTATCATAGCCGTCCCACGGGCCATCATCTTGATAGTCTCCTTCATAGTCTGGCCATGAGAATAGCCAGGGACAAAAGCCATGAGTACTCTTTAAGTACTCGCAAACTACCACTAACAAGTAGTATAGTTCTAAGGTAAAGTGCTAACTCTAAGTTTAACTATAAACTTAAGTTTGAAACCTAAGCTGAGTTCTGAAGCAAGGAAAGATAAAATAAAGTTCTAGAATCACTTAAGTTGGGAAGCTATTGTCATAAACACAACTCTGTTGTAGTTAAGTCAAGATTCATCATTTCTTTCATAAGTAATTTTGGAAACCTCTGGCAATTAAACAGTATGGCCATTCCAACTGTGCATAACCGCGGACGCGGCTATTCAAATAGTTTGACACTCTACAGAGGTGGTACACTTTCACCACAAGATTCGATACATCTGTCAGGGATAACCCTGAATCATAATACTTAGTATGCAGATAATTAAACATAACCTTTCCTTTACACACCCTAGTATAAGCACCTCTCCTATGAGCATGGCCTCCCAACCATGACCATCAGTCATCTTGGGCGCTGCATAGGTGGACAACATTGAGAGGTAGCCTCAGCTCAAACCTCTCCCGCGAGGGAACTAATACTAATGCATATAAACTTCTGGCTAAACCTTTCCCAATTCAGGTCTTGTGGTTGTACGGTAAATTTGGAATGGTATCGCATCCGAATCCAACCATCAGTTTTATAAAAGGGCTAAGGCTCATGCCTCAACATTTTCATCACTATAAACCATTTGTGTTTCTCAACACATGTCAAAACATCTCAATAGAATGACTCATCATTCTAAGGTTTTTATAATTCATTTTCACCAAGTATTCCGATCTAAAGTGACTCAAGTTTTGATCTACTCTAAACTACTAAGTTAAGAGTGTTCACTAAGGTGGAAAATGATGGGATCAATCTCATGCCATAGAATGACATCTAAAGGGTTCTAAATAGGTCAAGTTTTATACTCTTTATGCTACCTTCAAAACAAGTAAAGAACTTTGAGTAAAATAAAGGAAGTAAGGCTTGAACATAAACTTGGGGTAACTAATAGTCAAAGTGATATGACTCAAACATGCCTATAGCACCTTTGATCAAGTTATCTAGCTTAATCCTAACTTGCTAACAATAGCTTGCAAGTGTTAGCTTGCATTGTTAATGGTGGCTTGCTAAAATAGGTTTTGCAAGGGTTAGCTTGCCAATAATAGCTTGCCTTGGTTGGTGCAGTGGTTGAAGTTTTCTTCTTCTTCTTGGTAGAACTCCTCCTCCTCGTAAGCTTGGTCGGTACTATCTTCTATAAATACATACGGAGTACACAATCACCAAACAATACTTAACTAGTCTAATTAGTACTCTAAGGCACACAATTGATGATCTATTATCATCACAAGCATCACAAGTTTTATTCAATAGTTTCCTCCTTTTTATTTTAGAAAAGTAATTTCTACTCATTGAAAAATTAACTAAGATTTAATATTCACCACTTAAAATATGGGATCATGTGGACACATGTCATCACCACATATTATAACATGTGGGAATGGGATTTAAGGGTTGGATCATAATTACTTTGGTTTAAGTTCATTATTTAATGATTTAAAGTGACTAGAAATGCCTATATAGCATTATTTTGGTACTAGTCCAAATTCACTGCATGTAAACCCTAATATTATTACATATTCAGATAGGTATGATGAAATGTGATTTTTGAGAGTTGGAATCAACTCAAATGCTAACTTGGTTGATTTTATAAAAATGTTGCAAGGTGCAAATGCTTCTGTTTTGTTATTCTTACTAGGAGAGATCTCTAACTCTAAAAGAATTAAATCCAACGGGCTTGGGTAGATCTTTTCAGTAGCTTTCTAACCAAATTGGAATCACTCCACTTGGATTTGTAAATCTCTGTGAATTGATTTTCAAACTAAGGGACAGAACTAGGTTCAAACTAAAAAGAAAAATCCTAATTCAAACTAACTGGGTCGCCCGGGAAACGCTAACGGGTCGGCCCAGTGTCACTCCACAGCGCGGGGATCAGCTGACAGGGGGGTCCACCGGTCAGTGGCTCATAACGCGTGAAGCAGTACGGGGCGATGTGGAGCATTGGATTAGAGTGGGGATCAACGGCTGGGGATCGTCGTCGAGGACAGACCTGTCGCCGGCGAGCTCTAACCCTAGCGGCTCAGTGGGGGTGCATAGGGGGCGTACCAGGGCTCCAGCAATGACAGCGAGGTGGGCAAACGGACTGGTGGTCGACGGCAAGCTCAGGGATGGTCGAGGCAGCTCCAGGGGTGGTCGCAATCAACGGCGCCCTTCTCCTCCAGAGGCGGCCTGCTCCGGTGCAATTCCGGCGAACTGCTGCTCCCCGTGCTCCGGCTAGAGGTGTGGGATGATCAGTAAGGTGAGGGGAGTTGAGTGGTGTGCTGCAAATGGCTGGGGGTGCCCTCCTATTATGGGCTCGATGGCGGGACAGCGCGGCATGGCCAGGCGACGGTGGCGACATGGCTACGGGCTGCTAGCGGCATGGCTGCGGGTGGAGATCGATGCGCGATCTCTTGGTGGTGCTCTAGGACTTTAATGCGGGCTTAGGGGCGGTGGTATGCGGTCGGGTGGAGCTGGTGCTCTGAGCGGCAGAGGCGGCGGTGTCCACGGCGAGCGGTGGCTGTGAGGCGTTGGGCGGCGAACGGGCATGTCCGGCGTGCTCCCTGGGTCGTGGCGTAGTCACACTGGGCGTGGGGGTTTAGCGGTGGTCCATGCCTTGGACTGGCTCGGGGAGGGGACAGTGGGCGGCGGTGAGGTGATGCTAGCTTGTAGACATGGCGAGAGAGGGGGAGGTGGTCTGCTGCGGTGGTGACCAAGTTGGCTAGCGAGGTGGGGCTCGGCATGGCATGGCAAGGCCACTAGGGGGTAGCGAGTGAGTTTAAATGGCTTTGTCAGATCATCTAGGGACAATGGGAGCAAATGGGGGTCAAATGGGAGACAAGTTTGGCCAGAACACTATTTAAAATAGTGAATTTGGTTTTGTTTGAAATCTGTCCCCAAGGTGTTTGATGAAATGGCCACATGAACTTTACTTTTGAATTTTGAAAATATTTTTGGTGGGTGTGCTAGTACTAAGCTTGATACTCTGTGGGTGCTTGGGTTTTGAAAATTGAGCTTGTTTGAGTGGTTTTTGAAATAGTGGGATCTTCCCATATGAACTAGATTCAAGTTTGAACTGCCATTTAAAATTAGTATTTGAATGTTTTTAGCAGATAACAAAGTGGGCCTTGGTACCTCATTATGTGTACTAGTAAGGGGTGCAAAGATCCACAAGTGTTTCTGTTAAGTTTTGAGTACTAGGAATAGCCAAAGTAGGCATGATAGTTAATTTGGCAAAAATGACCATTCACTTCATTTATTCATTTTGAGTTGTTTTTCTTTGGGAAAAGTTTGGGAATGATTTAGATGATGTTTTTTCACCTAAGAATCATTTTACAAGCAATGAATCACAGAACCATGGCAATTCAAATCAACTCCTAATTTAAATGCACATACACATGCATGCTTTCATATTTTGAAATGGAAAAGTTTTTGTTAGCCCTAATTTTGATGATTTGGATCTTGATAAGCTTGGATTAAAGTTTTGGGATGTTACACCTTGCTCCTGGTCCTGGTACTTCCACCGAGGTTGATCCAGCTAACGATGACGCTAGTGATGGCGGCGGTGGCATTGGGGCTGGGTCTGATGGTGCCGCTCCATCTCTCGAACCTCTCGGAGGTTTCTATCCTGAAGAACCTGACAATAGCAAAGTAATCGTTCGTATCGGTGTCGCGGATTATACTGCAAAATTAGATGATGGCACAGAAAAATTCTATGATGAGTTTGATGTAATCCTTGGCAGATACGACCCTGAAGTGGTAGAGTTATCTGACCTGATGGCATCATTAAGTGTGAAGGTGCTGTGGGGATCCTCCCAGGAAGCACGTTTGTTATATTATGGTTACAGGAGCAAAAAGTCTATGAAAGTGAAAGATACCAGGGATTTAGTCATACCGTTTATAAGGAAACATTATAGAGGTGAAGTTTACTTCCACTTGGTAGTGCTCACGGTTGGAGAGGAATTGGAACTCGACAATAGAGATGATGGACTTTTAGAAGGCATGCGTGACCTGATCCATGGCATCACTAGGGCTGGTGCGACTGAGGGTGGCTTCGAACAGAGGAGAGTCTTACAGAGGAGCGTCATAAAGAGGAGCAGGAAGAGCATCCCCAGAAAGGGCACCCCGAAGAAGAACGTCACCAAGGAGACCACGCCAGAGAAGAGGACGCCCAAGAGTCGCACGACAAAAGGCACCACGCCGCAGAGTACACCCCTGAGATCCAGTCAAAATGCCACACCGAACGGTAGCAGCAAAAACGCTAAGAGGGCTAGCACGGTGGTGAACACTCCTAGGAGTGGTAGCAAAGAGGCGAAGATGGCCAGCACGGAGGCTACCACACCCAGTGGGAGCAGAAAAAACACTAATTTGGAGCGGAACACGCCGCTGTCAGGGAATTATGCCAGCACGAAGGAGAACACGCCCAATAGTAGCAGCAAAAGGGCTAATTTGGAGCAGAACACGCCGCTGAGGTCAGGCAATAATGCCAGCACGAAGGAGAAGATGCCCAATAGTTGCAGCAAAAGGGCTAATTTGGAGCGGAACATGCCGCTGGGGTCAGGCAATAATGCCAGCACGAAGGAGAACATGCCCCATAGTAGCAGCAAAAGGGCTAATTCGAAGAAGAACACGCCGCAGAGGTCAGGCAATAATGCCAGCACCCTGGAGCCAACACCCGTGAGGGTAGGCAGTAAGGAGATCACACCCAAGAGTGGCAGCAAAAGGCCTAGTTCGATGGGGAATGGAATGCGGATGTCAAGACCTACTGATACCATCAGGAAAGATTACATCAGGAAGGAGGATGTACATAGGAAGAGCAAGAGGGTTCTATACACTCAAGATGAAATTGATTCTGACAGTTGTTTGTCCACTGAAATACCTGGGATGCGTGCAAAGGTAAGACCACCCCATGTGGTTGCAGCAGAACCAACCGAGTGTCTTGGAGAAAACAGAGTTGCCGGTGAGGTGGACTGGGGCAATGTTCCAGTCCATCCGGGTAGAGACGATGGTGCAGCCCCACCCTTGGGAGTCCATATGATGTGTGCAGTACTAGGCATTAGAGACGATGGCGAAGATTCTTAATTAGATGAAGAAGAAGGCACTGTAGAGGATCAAGAATCTAGTGATGATGAAATAGACGAGGAAATTAACGATGAGGCTGGTATTCCAGTCGATGATTTGGGTGTTGAAGTAGAAGAAATGAAACATGACCACAAGTATCCTATAATTTCGGTCGGCACCGAGTTCAGGAGCATGCATGAGTTCAGGATGTCGTTCTGGCATTTTTGTATCAAGGGGGAGTTCGACGTTTATCGACTGAAGAACTCTGCCGAGAGGTATGAGGCCATTTGGAAGTTAACGTGGATGAATGGACAGGACGAGGTACATTGTCCATGGAGGATCACAGCAAGATCTTTACCTGCGTCGACTGCAATTAGGGTATTGGGGCAATGAATGCAGCAAACCATTAGAACTCTCTCTCTCTCTTTTCACTCTATAACTACAATTGATGTGCAATATCTTTCTGGCAACTAGTCGACTCCGCTTATCTTTTAAATGAATCTGTGTTGCAGGTGAACAAAATGGGCCCTCCACACATGTGTCCGACAGGAAGCAAACTGAAATCCTCAATGGCTGATACGGAGTGGGTGGCTATGCAATCTATGTCCATACTAAAGGATAACCCTAAGGAGACCGCGAAGAATATTCAGACTAGCCTCGGTTCTAAATACAACATTGTCCTTCCGTATTACACGGTTTGGAAAGGTAAAGAGAAAGCTCTGGGGGTCTTGCACGGGGATTGGACCAATAGCTTCAGGATGCTATACAACTTCAAGGCGGAGGTACAAGCTAGGTGTCCGGGGAGTGTTGTGGAGATTGACACCGAATCAGAAGGTGGTAAAATATATTTCAAAATATTTTTCATGGCGCTTAAACCTTGCATCCAGGGATTCAAGGATGGCTGTAGGTCGTATCTGAGTGTAGACAGCACTGTCCTAACATGCAAATGGAAAGGTTGCCTGCCATCTGCCACAGCACTTGATGGTCACAACTGGATGTTCCCAGTGGCATTCGGGCTGTTTGAAACAGAAACGGAGGAAAACTGGGTCTGGTTTATGAGGCAGCTCAGGAGATCAATAGGCCACATGGATCCATTGGCTATATCCACGGATGCATGCAAAGGGCTGACGAATGCAGTGAAGGAGGTGTTCCCACGAGCTGAAGGTAGAGAATGCCATGCCCATATGATGCTCAACTTGTACTCACACTATGCAGGCAGCGTATTTCGTTACATGTTTCCTGTTGCTAGAGTTTACAAACCTAGTAGCAACGATTATTTCATGAGCAAGATTTTTGCCGAAGCCCCTGAACTTCCAGAGTACTTAGCCATCCATCATTCATAGCTATGGAAGAGGAGTCAATTCAACCCTGACATCAAAGTTGATTACATAAACAACAACCTTGCAGAATGCCTGAATAACTGGGTGAAGGACATAAAAGTGCGTCTTGTTCATATCTTGATGGACAGCATACGTGGTATGATCATGAAGCTGTTAAATATAAGGAGAGAGATCGGTAGGAGACTTAGAGGACATATGCTACCGCCAGTTGTACAACAACTGCACAAGAGAAGCCGAGGACTTGCTCATCTTAAGGTTCTCACGTCAACCACCAGAAGCTGTGAGGTGGTCGATATGTCCAAGAGTGGCAAAAGGGATGTTGTGAACATCCAGCTGCGAGAATGCACCTGCTTAGAGTGGCAACATACCGGGAAACCTTGCGACCACGCCTTGGCCTTCTTGGTGAAGAAAAGAACTCTACCACATTTGGATCAGTATTTGTCAGACTACTACTCTATGGAAAAGTTCAGAGCTACGTACGCTGGATCTGTCGAGCCATGTACAGACCCATCTCAGTGGCCTCAAGTCCAACTGTCTTTCAAGCTTTGCCAGCCAGTTACAAAAAGGGGAAGAGGAAGACCCTAGGTGAATAGGTTTAAGAATTTTCTCGAGAAGAAGGGTTTGGCTTTCTGTGCTACAAAGAAGGACAAAAACAGATGCAAGACCTGCCATCTTATAGGCCATAGAGCAGCTGGATGTCCCCTTAATGCTCCCAAACCTTGGTATGAGATGGTACATTCACACAAAAAAATTGTTTATAGTCTGTAGATATAAGGTAGTAATCCATGTACTGTTTTTTACAGGAAGCGCAAGGTAAGAAACAATACAGCCGACTCAGTGATTTTGCTGCAGCAAGAAAACCAAAACGAGTGGAGTGATGATGTCGGACAAGATTCTGGTGTTGATTGGCCTGACTTACCTCAGCCTGGAGATGCAGGGTACATGAAGGTAAGAAAATTGGCACCCAGGAAGAGGAAGAAGGCAGGAGATGAAGAAGCCGGTGGACATGAAGGAAAGAGGAAAAAAGTTGGCACCCAAGCAGAGAAAGAGGGCTAGAAGTGTAGCATCCTAATGATGTATTGAACTTAAACCTATATATCTAGTTTGGTTAAACTCTGGAGCTGTGTGCATGGAACTTGTCAGGCGAAATAATCTGCCTCCCGTACTCGGAGTAAAATGTATCACGACTTTAGGATTTGATATGGCCGAGGCCACTAGTTGAATCCAAAACTATGACTGTGCCACTACTATCTGAACAATCGCAATAGCTGAGCGGTTAAATCCTCTCCAAAATCAATGGGTGTTAGTGGCACAGACATGATTTATTATAGGCGCTTAATAAATCCCTGTTGTTGGCATTACACTTATGATAAGTTTCTGGGCTGGAAAATAATTTCTTAAGTTGGCTGCTACACTCCATGAAGCAGCAACTTATTTCAGTTGCTGGACAACGACATGGCAACATAAACTGCAAATGCAATAGATAATGCCCAAATAATGAGGAAATTGTGTCCACTATCTGGCCTAATCTTGAGCCCGTCTGTCTCACCACCTCCCTGCCCCTGCCGCCCCTGCACCTGGCGAAGCTCCCGGATCTCTCGCTCCATCGCACGAATCTCCTCTTTCTTGTCCCACACAGCATCACGCAGATCCTGAACAAGCTCTCTGTGAAACCCTGTCAGTGGCTTTTCGATCCACAAAAACTTGTCACAGCCAGTCCCCCTTCCTTCCTCCGTAGTAGATCGAAGGAAACAAAAAAAGAATTACATTACGCTTTCTAGATCCGGGTTACCATTGTACCTACAGTAGGAACTTACCGCTTTGATGCTGTAGTTGCTAAATTTTTCTGCAGAATTTTCGTCGGTCCACGAAATCCATCTCGGCATATTCTCACCGCACAAACATAGCATATCGAGGTAGTAATCGTAGGGCGCCCTCCGATACCTGATGGGGGCACCCGCCTGATGGTGTTGAGCCGACCCTGATTTCGCCCGAGACGAACTGCACGAGTTGCGAGCCATGAGCGAGGGCAGAGGAAAGAGGAGCCTTTGGATGTCAAGGTAGTGGTGAAGCGTGATTTATCCCTACTTAATAACTCGGGCAGAATCCTACCGTCCACATTCGGCTGACAGGTGGGGGACCTAGCGTGTGGACTTGTCAAAAAAACTCGCGCCTTCGTGGTTCAAAAGCCCTCTTGCGCGCATTGGACGAAATTTTTTGGTACCTTGCCCGCATACATATCACTGGGAGGCCTTTCTCAGGAACCAGACACGCCTGGACCACAATCTTACTCCCTCCTAGGAACTTGTGATGGCTCACGCTAGCAGATCCATCCGCTCCACCGCTTCCGGTAGGGCTCGCCACGGCGGATCCACCCTAAGATCCTACCGTCGCAGTATCAAATGGCCATGGTTTCTTGAGAGGAGCAACGACGCTACGTATGCGAGCTCGGCCCCTCCTACCTGTAGAAGGACTGATGCGGCGTCGAGCTCGAGCAGGAGCCGCCAGGCGCGACGGCGCTTGGTTCACGCCAACTCGTCACCTTTGTCATTGTCGATTCCGATGTGGAGGACGACGGGGATGAAGCTGTGCAAAACGCCATTGTTGCGTCCTTGGGAAGGGCAAGCCATGGGCGGGAGTGGACATCGCTGGGAAGGGCATGGCGGTGTCACCAATCGAGGTGGACTCCGACAACAGCGGTGTGATGTGGGTTTAGATGTTGTTTACGATGGTTGCAATTTCGGTTGTGTTTAATGCGAGTACAATTATTGTAATGGGTTTGTCGAGCTATATTGAGAAATATGTGCAATAGCAGCGTGTGAGTGCTTCCACTTTAGAAATTGTGTCTGTGCCATTTGCATGTTGCATTATCAACGTAGATTACTTGTAAACAATCCAACGAAAATCATCAGATTACAACCATCGAATGGGAGTGGCAGGATGGAAGAGAAGTTGGGACAGTGGCTTCGAGGGGAAGGAAGAGGAGGGGCATGACACTGGTAGGTAGGCCCTCGGAACACGTGACACTGACATGCGGGAGCGGGAGCACACGGTATTGCCGGTCTATCCAGAGCAAGCGTACTTTGCAACGTGACAATAGCAAGCTGATTGGACCAATATAATAACTCGTCGAAGTATTAAGGAGTACTGAAAACTACAACTGGGGTACATTCGCACAACACGTATGCTCTAAGCACCTGAGAAGCATCGCTTAAGTCTAACAGTAACGACAGCACAAGTACTACATTTGCCTGTCGATCTTCTCGATACAAATGTAGAAATGCATCTGCCTGTTCGGTCCAGCACCGACAAGGTACTGAGATGGCACGCATAGGATCGACCTTAGGTCCACATACTCCACCTCGGGCAGCTCGGCGCCTCGGCTAGCACAAGAATGCTATCCGACGACGGCGGCTGGGCGTTCGCCCACATGCGCACCGTGTATACGGGCCAGGCGCACGAGACCGACCTGACGCATACGGCACCCACGACGGTGGGCCCGGCTCTGGTTCCCGGAACACCGGCGGTGATGGTCAGGACGAAAACAGAGCCGCCCCCCCTGGAAAATTACCAGGCGGCGTGCCGAGTCAGTGAATGGCACCTGCTCTTGGAGAAGTTGGGCTTGCCCGTACGAGATCCTAATCACTTCGATCAAGCGCCCCTCTGCAAGGTGGACGACGAGCTCTGCCGGCGGGCCGGTGTAGTTGCATCCCGGCTCCGTGCAAGAGCATGCGCCGTGCGGGCACGCGAACTCGTGGAGCGGGAGCTCATGGTAGGAGTAACGGCGAAAGCATCCTGGGTGGGATCACACGAGCGGGAACGCCGCTGTGAAGTTGCACGCGAGGATCTCCAGATTCTTGGGCTGCAACATCTGCCACATCTGATGTTCGTCGAGAAATTAGAAAAAAGATCAGCAGTTAGATTGGCGAATAGCGGAAATATTTAGGATAAGTTCAAAAGCTTGTAAAATGATTTCTTACCATGAAGGTAGTGACCAGAGAATTGGTGGATGTCGTCGGCTTGCGGCTACGGCAGGATGAAAGTGAAGTGGGGAAAGTGGCTTCGAGGGGAGGGAAGAGAAGTACAGGGAGGAAGAGAAGTAACGGGGACGTGACACTGGGATATGGCCCACTGAACTCGTGAGTCGTAACACTCGCAACATGCTAGTTTGTCCAGAGGAAGCATGGCCAATCATGCCGCAGAACAGCCTACTCGAGGATCGCTCTCGCGAAGACCATCCCAATCATCCAAGCGCCCCAATCGAACGGTATGTAACAAAATCGTCAAGCATACCAACTATGTTATGGTGTGCCTTCTAGAAGACTCGGTCTAACGGTGGATCCATTGGGGGGTAGTGCTAGTTTTAGTATAAGAACAAGCATGAAATGACTCAAATGGATCCATATGTGGTTTGTGGAAAGAACACACATGCAATGACACTGGTTGATGCATGTGTGGTTTGTGGAAAGAACACACATGCAATGACTCTAGTGGTTGATCCATGTGTGGTTCGTGGAAAGAACACACATGCAATAACACTGGTGGATCCATAGGTGGATTGTGAAAAGAGCACACATGCAATCACACCGGTGGATCCATATGTGGTATGTGAAAAGAACACACATGCAATGACTCCAGTTGTTGTTAGTAAAAAGAACAAACATGCAATGACACTGGTGGATCCATGTGCGGATTGTGAAAAGAACACACATGCAATGACCACTGGTTGATCCATATGTGGTTTGTGGAAAGAACACAAGAACACATGCAATGGCTACTCGTTGATCCATAAGTGGTTTGTGGAAAGAACACACATGCAGTGACCACTGGTGGATCCATATGTTGTTTGTGAAAAGAACACACATGCAATGAACACTGGTGGATCCATAAGTGGTTTGTGGAAAGAACACACATGCAATGACTCTAGTGCTAGTTTTAGTATAAGAACAAACATACAATGACTCAAATAGATCCATATGTGGTTTGTGGAAAGAACACACATGCAATGACACTTGTTGATCCATGTGTGGTTTGTGGAAAGAACACAAATGCAATGACTCTAGTGGTTGATCCATGTGTGGTTTGTGGAAATAACACACATGCAATGACTCTAGTGGGTTCACATGTGGTTTGTGAAAAGAACACACATGCAATGACCACTGGTTGATCCATATGTGGTTTGTGAAAAGAACACACATGCAATGAACACTGGTTGATCCATATGTGGTTTGTGGAAAGAACAAGGATGCAATGACACTACTTGATCCATGTGTGGTTTGTGGAAAAGAACACACATGCAATGACTCTAGTGCTAGTTTTAGTATAAGAACACACATACAATGACTCTAGTGGTTCCACATGTAGTTTGTGAAAAGAACACACATGCAATGACCACTGGTTGATCCATATGTGGTTTGTGGAAAAAAACACATGTAATGAGTCTAGTGGATCCATGTGTGGTTTGTGGAAAAGAACACACATGCAATGACTCTAGTGGGTCCACATGTGGTTTGTGAAAATAACACACATGCAATGACCACTGGTTGATCCATATGTGGTTTTTGGAAAAGAACACACATGAAATGAACACTGGTGGATCCATGTGTGGTTTGTGGAAAGAACACACATGCAATGAACCTAGTGCTGGTTTTAGTATAAGAACACACAAGCAATGACTCTAGTGGGTCCATATGTGATTTGTGGAAAGAACACACATGCAATGACAGTGGTTGATCCATGTGTGGTTTGTTTAAAGAACACACATGTAGTGAGTCTAGTGGTTGATCCATGTGTGGTTTGTGGAAATAACACACATGCAATGACTCTAATGGATCCATAAGTGGTTTGTGGAAAAGATAAAATGTGCAATAACCACTGGTTGATCCATATGTGGTTTTTGGAAAAGAACACACATGCAATGAACACTGGTGGATCCATAAGTGGTTTGTGGAAAGAACACACATGCAATGACACTGGTTGATCCATATGTGGTTTGTGGAAAGAACACACGTGCAATGACTTTAGTGCTGGTTTTAGTATAAGAACACACATACAATGACTCTAGTGGGTCCCCATGTAGTTTGTGAAAATAACACACATGTAATGACCACTAGTTGATCCATAAGTTGTTTGTGGAAAAGAACACACGTGCAATGAACACTGGTGGATCCATGTGTGGTTTGTGCAAAAGAACACACATGCAATGACACTGGTGGATCCATAGGTGGATTGTGAAAAGAACACACATGCAATGACACTGATGGATCCATATGTGGTATGTGAAAAGAACACACATTTCAATGACTCTGGTTGTTGTTAGTAAAAAGAACACGCATGCAATGACACTGGTGGATCCATAGGTGGATTGTGAAAAGAGCACACATGCAATGACACCGGTAGATCCATATGTGGTATGTAAAAGAACACACATGCAATGACTCCAGTTGTTGTTAGTAAAAAGAACACACATGCAATGACACTGGTGGATCCATGTGTGGATTGTGAAAAGAACACGCATGCAATGACACTGGTGGATCCATATGTGGTATGTGAAAAGAACACACATGCAATGACTCTAGTGGGTTCACATGTGGTGTGTGAAAAGAACACACATGCAATGACCACTGGTTGATCCATATGTGGTTTGTGAAAATAACACACATGCAATGACCACTGGTTGATCCATATGTGGTTTGTGGAAAGAACACACATGCAATGACACTGGTTGATCCATGTGTGGTTTGTGGAAAGAACACAGATGCAATGACTCTAGTGGTTGATCCATGTGTGTTTTGTGGAAATAACACACATGCAATGACTCTAATGTTGGTTTTAGTATAAGAACACACATGCAATGACTCTAGTGGGTTCACATGTGGTTTGTGAAAAGAACACACGTGCAATGACCACTGGTTGATCCATATGTGGTTTGTGAAAAGAACACACATGCAATGACCACTGGTTGATCCATATGTGGTTTGTGGAAAGAACACGGATGCAATGACACTACTTGATCCATGTGTGGTTCGTGGAAAAGCACACACATGCAATGACTCTAGTGCTAGTTTTAGTATAAGAACACACATACAATGACTCTAGTGGTTCCACATGTAGTTTGTGAAAAGAACACACATGCAATGACCACTGGTTGATCCATATGTGGTTTGTGGGAAAAAAACACATGCAATGAGTCTAGTGGATCCATGTGTGGTTTGTGGAAAAGAACACACATGCAATGACTCTAGTGGGTCCACATGTGGTTTGTGAAAATAACACACATGCAATGACCACTGGTTGATCCATATGTGGTTTTTGGAAAAGAACACAGATGAAATGAACACTGGTGGATCCATGTGTGGTTTGTGGAAAGAACACACATGCAATGACCCTAGTGCTGGTTTTAGTATAAGAACACGCAAGCAATGACTCTAGTGGGTCCATATGTGATTTGTGGAAAGAACACACATGCAATGACAGTGGTTGATCCATGTGTGGTTTGTGGAAAGAACACACATGTAGTGAGTCTAATGGTTGATCCATGTGTGGTTTGTGGAAACAACACACATGCAATGACTCTAATGGATCCATAAGTGGTTTGTGGAAAAGATAAAATGTGCAATAACCACTGGTTGATCCATATGTGGTTTTTGGAAAAGAACACACATGCAATGAACACTGGTGGATCCATAAGTGGTTTGTGGAAAGAACACACATGCAATGACACTAGTTGATCCATATGTGGTTTGTGGAAAGAGCACTCGTGCAATGACTCTAGTGTTGGTTTTAGTATAAGAACACACATACAATGACTCTAGTGGGTCCCCATGTAGTTTGTGAAAATAACACACATGCAATGACCACTATTTGATCCATAAGTTGTTTGTGGAAAAGAACACACATGCAATGAACACTGGTGGATCCATGTGTGGTTTGTGGAAAAGAACACACATGCAATGACACTGGTGGATCGATAGGTGGATTGTGAAAAGAACACACATGCAATGACACTGATGGTTCCATATGTGGTATGTGAAAAGAACACACATTTCAATGACTCTGGTTGTTGTTAGTAAAAAGAACACGCATGCAATGACACTGGTGGATCCATAGGTGGATTGTGAAAAGAGCACATATGCAATGACACCGGTGGATCCATATGTGGTATGTAAAAGAACACACATGCAATGACTCTAGTTGTTGTTAGTAAAAAGAACACACATGCAATGACACTGGTGGATCCGTGTGTGTATTGTGAAAAGAACACACATGCAATGACACTGGTGGATCCATATGTGGTATGTGAAAAGAACACACATGCAATGACTCTAGTGGGTTCACATGTGGTGTGTGAAAAGAACACACATGCAATGACCATTGGTTGATCCATATGTGGTTTGTGAAAATAACACACATGCAATGACCACTGGTTGATCCATATGTGGTTTGTGGAAAGAACACACATGCAATGACACTGGTTGATCCATGTGTGGTTTGTGGAAAGAACACAGATGCAATGACTCTAGTGGTTGATCCATGTGTGGTTTGTGGAAATAACACACATGCAATGACTCTAATGTTGGTTTTAGTATAAGAACACACATGCAATGACTCTAGTGGGTTCACATGTGGTTTGTGAAAAGAACACACGTGCAATGACCACTGGTTGATCCATATGTGGTTTGTGAAAAGAACACACATGCAATGACCACTGGTTGATCCTTATGTGGTTTGTGGAAAGAACACGCATGCAATGCCACTTCTTGATCCATGTGTGGTTTGTGGAAAAGAACACACATGCAATGACTCTAGTGCTAGTTTTAGTATAAGAACGCACATATAATGACTCTAGTGGGTCCACATGTAGTTTGTGAAAAGAACACACATGCAATGACCACTGGTTGATCCATATGTGGTTTGTGGAAAAGAACACACATGCAATGAGTCTAGTGGATCCATGTGTGGTTTGTGGAAAAGAACACACATGCAATGAGTCTAGTGCTGGTTTTAGTATAAGAACACACATGCAATGACTCTAGTGGGTCCACATGTGGTTTGTGAAAAGAACACACATGCAATGACCACTGGTTGATCCATATGTGGTTTTTGGAAAAGAACTCACATGCAATGAACACTGGTGGATCCATGTGTGGTTTGTGGAAAGAGCACACATGCAATGACTCTACTGCTGGTTTTAGTATAAGAACACACAAGAAATGACTCTAGTGGGTCCATATGTGATTTGTGGAAAGAACACACATGCTATGATACTGGTTGATCCATGTGTGGTTTGTGGAAAGAACACACATGCAATGACTCTAGTGGTTGATCCATGTGTGGTTTGTGGAAATAACACACATGCAATGACTGTAATGGATCCATAAGTGGTTTGTGGAAAAGAACACACGTGCAATGACCACTGGTTGATCCATATGTGGTTTTTGGAAAAGAACACACGTGCAATGAACACTGGAGGATCAATAAGTGGTTTGTGGAAATAACACACATGCAATGACACTAGTTGATCCATATGTGGTTTGTGGAAAGAACACACGTGCAATGACTCTATTGTTGGTTTTAGTATAAGAACACACATACAATGACTCTAGTGGGTCCACATTTAGTTTGTGAAAAGAACACACATGCAATGACCACTAGTTGATCCATAAGTTGTTTGTGGACAAGAACACACATGCAATGAACACTGGTGGATCCATGTGTGGTTTGTGGAAAAGAACACACATGCAATGACACTGGTGGATCCATAGGTGGATTGTGAAAAGACACACATGCAATGACACTGGTGGATCCATATGTGGTATGTGAAAAGAACGCACATTTCAATGACTCTGGTTGTTGTTAGTAAAAAGAACACGCATGCAATGACACTGGTGGATCCATAGGTGGATTGTGAAAAGAGCACACATGCAATGACACCGGTGGATCCATATGTTGTATGTGAAAATAACACACATGCAATGTCTCCAGTTGTTGTTAGTAAAAAGAACACACATGGAATGACACTGGTGGATCCATGTGTGGATTGTGAAAAGAACACACACGCAATGACACTGGTGGATCCATATGTGGTATGTGAAAAGAACACACATGCAATGACTTTGGTTGTTGTTAGTAAAAAGAACACACATGCAATGACACTGGTGGATGCATGTGTGGTCTCTTAAGAGAACACACATGCAATGACTCTAATGGATCCATAAGTGGTTTGTGGAAAAGAACACACATGCAATGACCACTGGTTGACCCATATGTGGTTTGTGGAAAGAACACACATGCAATGACACTGGTTGATCGATGTGTGGTTTGTGAAAAGAACACACATGCAATGCCACTGGTTGATCCATGTGTGGTTTGTGGATAGAACACACACGCATTGACTCTAGTGCTAGTTTTAGTATAAGAACACACATACAATGACTCTAGTGGGTCCACATGTAGTTTGTGAAAAGAACACACATGAAATGACCACTGGTTGATCCATATGTGGTTTGTGGAAAATAACACACATGCAATGAGTCTAGTGGATCCATGTGTGGTTTGTGTAAAAGAATACACATGCAATGTTTTGGGGGGATAACCCCGGGTAGGGTCACTCCGGGGTATAAGGGCTGAGTTAGCTGAGGTTCGGCAAGGTCAAAGCGGATGCTGGCCAAGTCACCTCAAGGCAGGCCGGATCACGGAGTAACCCAGACTAAGGGGTCGCCTAACATTGTCTCGTCCGACTCAAGGAGTAAGTCGGAAATACTTGTCTAGCTTATATGCAGGAATAGGTGTGGTCGGATCAATTGTGATCTGGATCCTCGCTTGGCTTCTAGGAGAAGGAAGGAATCTCTCTGGTCAAAAAAGAAGGTCCGGTGCGTACTGGATGAGCGAATAAAGCAAGGGCGGGACCACCGGATCATGGCCGACAAGGGTGACGACGCTCACGTCGGCTGACGCGGGCGCCGCAGAGGCTACGTCGCTAAAGCAAGTGTGACGCGGGGGAAAAGCACCCCTGTCGGGTTACTACTTTGGGAGGGGGCATATTCTTAGGAATATGCCTCCACGTATGCCCTAGGCCAGGACCGAACCACCTCTATATAAGGGGGGTTGGGGTTCTGGTAAGGGGGTTGGGTTTTTTCTAAGACAGAGCAAGAAGAATTCTAGTTAGGTAAGCACTAGTGGATCTAGGGTTCTTGGGCTAGTTGGTAGGCAAGAGTAAGAGAGTTTCTTCCTCCTCCTCTTGTCAATACAGCTCGAGGAGCTCTTGTAATCTTGGAGATTGAGCATCAATACAAAGCTTCTGTGTAGAGAATCACTCTACTATCCCTCCATGGATTCCCCTAGCGCATATTAGTCCCCACCTTTAGCCTATCCATGGCATCTGTCGTGACACCACCACGACACAATGAGTCTAGTGCTGGTTTTAGTATAAGAACACACATGCAATGACTCTAGTGGGTCCACATGTGGTTTGTGAAAATAACACACATGCAATGACCACTGGTTGATCCATATGTGGTTTTTGGAAAAGAACACACATGAAATGAACACTAGTGGATCCATGTGTGGTTTGTGGAAAAGAACACACATGCAATGACACTGGTGGATCCATAGGTGGATTGTGAAAAGAACACACATGCAATGACACTAGTGGATCCATATGTGGTATGTGAAAAGAACACACATTTCAATGACTCTGGTTATTGTTAGTAAAAAGAACACGCATGCAATGACACTGGTGGATCCATAGGTGGATTGTGAAAAGAGAACACATGCAATGACACCGGTGGATCCATATGTGGTATGTAAAAGAACACACATGCAATGACTCCAGTTGTTGTTAGTAAAAAGAACACACATGCAATGACACTGGTGGATCCATGTGTGGATTGTGAAAAGAACACACATGCCATGACACTGGTGGATCCATATGTGGTATGTGAAAAGAACACAATGCAATGACTCTAGTGGGTTCACATGTGGTGTGTGAAAAGAACACACATGCAATGACCACTGGTAGATCCATATGTGGTTTGTGAAAATAACACACATGCAATGACCACTGGTTGATCCATATGTGGTTTGTGGAAAGAACACACATGCAATGACACTGGTTGATCCATGTGTGGTTTGTGGAAAGAACACAGATGCAATGACTCTAGTGGTTGATCCATGTGTGGTTTGTGGAAATAACACACATGCAATGACTCTAGTGTTGGTTTTAGTATAAGAACACACATGCAATGACTCTAGTGGGTTCACATGTGGTTTGTGAAAAGAACACACGTGCAATGACCACTGGTTGATCCATATGTGGTTTGTGAAAAGAACACACATGCAATGACCACTGGTTGATCCATATGTGGTTTGCGGAAAGAACACGCATGCAATGCCACTGCTTGATCCATGTGTGGTTTGTGGAAAAGAACACACATGCAATGACTCTAGTGTTAGTTTTAGTATAAGAACACACATACAATGACTCTAGTGGGTCCACATGTAGTTTGTGAAAAGAACACACATGCAATTACCACTGGTTGATCCATATGTGGTTTGTGGAAAAGAACACACATGCAATGAGTCTAGTGGATCCATGTGTGGTTTGTGGAAAAGAACACACATGCAATGAGTCTAGTGCTGGTTTTAGTATAAAACACACATGCAATGACTCTAGTGGGTCCACATGTGGTTTGTGAAAAGAACACACATGCAATGACCACTGGTTGATCCATATGTGGTTTGTGAAAATAACACACATGCAATGACCACTGGTTGATCCATATGTGGTTTGTGGAAAGAACACACATGCAATGATACTGGTTGATCCATGTGTGGTTTGTGGAAAGAACACAGATGCAATGACTCTAGTGGTTGATCCATGTGTGGTTTGTGGAAATAACACACATGCAATGACTCTAGTGTTGGTTTTAGTATAAGAACACACATGCAATGACTCTAGTGGGTTCACATGTGGTTTGTGAAAAGAACACACGTGCAATGACCACTGGTTGATCCATATGTGGTTTGTGAAAAGAACACACATGCAATGACCACTGGTTGATCCATATGTGGTTTGTGGAAAGAACACGCATGCAATGCCACTGCTTGATCCATGTGTGGTTTGTGGAAAAGAAAACACATGCAATGACTCTAGTGTTAGTTTTAGTATAAGAACACACATACAATGACTCTAGTGGGTCCACATGTAGTTTGTGAAAAGAACACACATGCAATTACCACTGGTTGATCCATATGTGGTTTGTGGAAAAGAACACACATGCAATGAGTCTAGTGGATCCATGTGTGGTTTGTGGAAAAGAACACACATGCAATGAGTCTAGTGCTGGTTTTAGTATAAAACACACATGCAATGACTCTAGTGGGTCCACATGTGGTTTGTGAAAAGAACATACATGCAATGACCACTAGTTGATCCATATGTGGTTTTTGGAAAAGAACTCACATGCAATGAACACTGGTGGATCCATGTGTGGTTCGTGGAAAGAGCACACATGCAATGACTATACTGCTGGTTTTAGTATAAGAACACACAAGCAATGACTCTAGTGGGTCCATATGTGATTTGTGGAAAGAACACACATGCTATGATACTGGTTGATCCATGTGTGGTTTGTGGAAAGAACACACATGCACTGACTCTAGTGGTTGATCCATGTGTGGTTTGTGGAAATAACACACATGCAATGACTGTAATGGATCCATAAGTGGTTTGTGGAAAAGAACACACGTGCAATGACCACTGGTTGATCCATATGTGGTTTTTGGAAAAGAACACACGTGCAATGAACACTGGAGGATCAATAAGTGGTTTGTGGAAATAACACACATGCAATGACACTGGTTGATCCATATGTGGTTTGTGGAAAGAACACACGTGCAATGACTCTAGTGCTGGTTTTAGTATAAGAACACACATACAATGACTCTAGTGAGTCCACATGTAGTTTGTGAAAAGAACACACATGCAATGACCACTAGTTGATCCATAAGTTGTTTGTGGACAAGAACACACATGCAATGAACATTGGTGGATCCATGTGTGGTTTGTGGAAAAGAACACACATGGAATGACACTGGTGGATCCATAGGTGGATTGTGAAAAGACACACATGCAATGACACTGGTGGATCCATATGTGGTATGTGAAAAGAACGCACATTTCAATGACTCTGGTTGTTGTTAGTAAAAAGAACACGCATGCAATGCACTGGTGGATCCATAGGTGGATTGTGAAAAGAGCACACATGCAATGACACCGGTGGATCCATATGTTGTATGTGAAAAGAACACACATGCAATGTCTCCAGTTGTTGTTAGTAAAAAGAACACACATGGAATGACACTGGTGGATCCATGTGTGGATTGTGAAAAGAACACACATGCAATGACACTGGTGGATCCATATGAGGTATGTGAAAAGAACACACATGCAATGACTTTGGTTGTTGTTAGTAAAAAGAACACACATTCAATGACACTGGTGGATCCATGTGTGGTCTCTTAAGAGAACACACATGCAATGACTCTAATGGATCCATAAGTGGTTTGTGGAAAAGAACACACATGCAATGACCACTGGTTGACCCATATGTGGTTTGTGGAAAGAACACACATGCAATGACACTGGTTGATCGATGTGTGGTTTGTGAAAAGAACACACATGCAATGCCATTGGTTGATC
Source organism: Avena insularis (assembly GCA_023614405.1). Classification (NCBI taxonomy): domain Eukaryota; kingdom Viridiplantae; phylum Streptophyta; class Magnoliopsida; order Poales; family Poaceae; genus Avena; species Avena insularis. The sequence goes on along the minus strand of CM042688.1, from coordinate 410,224,020 downwards.
CATGTGTGGTTTGTGGATAGAACACACACGCATTGACTCTAGTGCTAGTTTTAGTATAAGAACACACATACAATGACTCTAGTGGGTCCACATGTAGTTTGTGAAAAGAACACACATGAAATGATCACTGGTTGATCCATATGTGGTTTGTGGAAAAGAACACACATGCAATGAGTCTAGTGGATCCATGTGTGGTTTGTGGAAAAGAACACACATGCAATGAGTCTAGTGCTGGTTTTAGTATAAGAACACACATTCAATGACTCTAGTGGGTCCACATGTGGTTTGTGAAAAGAACACACATGCAATGACCACTGGTTGATCCATATGTGGTTTTTGGAAAAGAACACACATGAAATGAACACTGGTGGATCCATGTGTGGTTTGTGGAAAGAGCACACATGCAATGACTCTAGTGCTGGTTTTAGTATAAGAACACACAAGCAATGACTCTAGTGGGTCCATATGTGATTTGTGGAAAGAACACACATGCAATGAGAGTGGTTGATCCATGTGTGGTTTGTGGAAAGAACACAAGCAATGACTCTAGTGGTTGATCCATGTGTGGTTTTCGGAAATAACACACATGCAATGACTCTAATGGATCCATAAGTGGTTTGTGGAAAAGATAAAATGTGCAATGACCACTGGTGGATCCATATGTGGTTTTTGGAAAAGAACACACATGCAATGATCACTAGTGGATCCATAAGTGGTTTGTGGAAAGAACACACGTGCAATGACACTGGTTGATCCATATGTGGTTTGTGGAAAGAACACACGTGCAATGACTCTAGTGCTAGTTTTAGTATAAGAACACACATACAATGACTCTAGTGGGTCCACATGTAGTTTGTGAAAAGAACATACATGCAATGACCACTGGTTGATCCATAAGTTGTTTGTAGAAAAGAACACACATGCGATGACTCTAGTGGTTGATCCATAAGTGGTTTGTGGAAATAACACACATGCAATGGCCACTGGTTGATCCATAAGTGGTTTGTGGGAAGAACACACATGCAATGGCCACTGGTTGATCCGTAAGTGGTTTGTGGAAAGAACACACATGCAATGAGTCTAGTGGATCCATGTGTGGTTTGTGGAAAAGAACACACATGCAATGAGTCTAGTGCTGGTTTTAGTATAAGAACACACAAGCAATGACTCTAGTGGGTCCACATGTGGTTTGTGGAAACAACACATCTGCAATGACTCTGGTTGTAGTTAGTAACAAGAACACACATGCAACGACACTGGTGGATCCATGTGTGGTCTCTGAAGAGAACACACATTTGAATGGATCTGGTTGTTGTTAGTAAAAAGAACAAACATGCAATGACACTAGTGGATCCATGTGTGGTCTCTGAAGAGAACACACATGCAATGACTCTGGTGGTTGTTAGTAAAAAGAGCAGACATGCAATGACACTGGTGGATCCATATCTGGTATGTGAAAATAACACACATGCAATGACTCTGGTTGTTGTTAGTAAAAGAACACACATGCAATGACACTGGTGGATCCATAGCTGGACTGTGAAAAGAGCACACATGCAATGACTCTGGTTGTTCCATATGTGGTATGTGAAAAGAACACACATACAATGACTCTAGTTGTTGTTAGTAAAAAGAACACACATGCAATGACACTGGTGGATCCATGTGTGGTCTCTAAAGAGAACACACATTTCAATGACACTGGTGGATCCATATGTGGTATGTGAAAATAACAGTCATGAAATGACTCTAGTTGTTGTTAGTAAAAAGAACACACATGCGATGACACTGGTGGATCCATAGGTGGAGTGTGAAAAGAACACACATGCAATGACACTGGTGGATCCATATGTGGTATGTAAAAAGAACACACATGCAATGACTCTGGTTGTTGTTAGTAACAAGAACACACAAGAAATGACACTGGTGGATCCATGTGTGGTCTCTGAAGAGAACACACATTTCAATGACTCTAGTGGGTCCACATGTGGTTTGTGAAAAGAACACACATGCAATGACCACTTGTTGATCCATATGTGGTTTGTGGAAAGAACACACATGCAATGGCTACTGGTTGATCCATAAGTGGTTTGTGGAAAGAACACACATGCAGTGACCACTGGTGGATCCATATGTTGTTTGTGAAAAGAACACACATGCAGTGACCACTAGTGGATCCATATGTTGTTTGTGAAAACAACACACATGCAATGAACACTGGTGGATCCATAAGTGGTTTGTGGAAAGAACACACATGCAATGACTCTAGTGCTAGTTTTAGTATAAGAACAAACATGCAATGACTCAAATGGATCCATATGTGGTTTGTGGAAAGAACACACATGCAATGACACTGGTTGATCCATGTGTGGTTTGTGGAAAGAACACACATGCAATGACTCTAGTGGTTGATCCATGTGTGGTTTGTGGAAATAACACACATGCAATGACTCTAGTGTTGGTTTTAGTATAAGAACACACATGCATTGACTCTGGTGGGTTCACATGTGGTTTGTGAAAAGAACACACATGCAATGACCACTGGTTGATCCATATGTGGTTTGTGAAAACAACACACATGCAATGACCACTGGTTGATCCATATGTGGTTTGTGGAAAGAACACACATGCAATGACACTGCTTGATCAATGTGTGGTTTGTGGAAAAGAACACACATGCAATGACTCTAGTGCTAGTTTTAGTATAAGAACACACATACAATGAATCTAGTGGGTCCACATGTAGTTTGTGAAAAGAACACACATGCAATGACCACTGTCTCATCCATATGTGGTTTGTGGAAAAGAACACACATGTAATGAGTCTAGTGGACCCATGTGTGGTTTGTGGAAAAGAACACACATGCAATGAGTCTAGTGCTGGTTTTAGTATAAGAACACACATGCAATGACTCTAGTGGGTCCACATGTGGTTTGTGAAAAGAACACACATGCAATGACCACTGGTTGATCCATATGTGGTTTTTGGAAAAGAACTCACATGCAATGAACACTGGTGGATCCATGTGTGGTTCGTGGAAAGAGCACACATGCAATGACTATACTGCTGGTTTTAGTATAAGAACACACAAGCAATGACTCTAGTGGGTCCATATGTGATTTGTGGAAAGAACACACATGCTATGATACTGGTTGTTCCATGTGTGGTTTGTGGAAAGATCACACATGCAATGACTCTAGTGGTTGATCCATGTGTGGTTTGTGGAAATAACACACATGCAATGACTGTAATGGATCCATAAGTGGTTTGTGGAAAATAACACACGTGCAATGACCACTGGTTGATCCATATATTGTTTTTGGAAAAGAACACACATGCAATGAACACTGGTGGATCCATAAGTGGTTTGAAGAAAGAACACACATGCAATGACACTGGTTGATCCATATGTGGTTTGTGGAAAGAACACACGTGCAATGACTCTAGTGCTGGTTTTAGTATAAGAACACACATACAATGACTCTAGTGGGTCCACATGTAGTTTGTGAAAAGAACACACATGCAATGACCACTGGTTGATCCATATGTTGTTTGTGGAAAAGAACACACATGCAATGAACACTGGTGGATCCATGTGTGGTTTGTGGAAAAGAACACACATGCAATTAGTCTAGTGCTGGTTTTAGTATAAGAACACACATGCAATGGCTCTAGTGGGTCCACATGTGGTTTGTGAAAAGAACACACATGCAATGACCACTGGTTGATCCATATGTAATTTATTGAAAAGAACACACATTGAATGAACACTGGTGGATCCATAAGTGGTTTGTGGAAAGAACACACATGCAGTGACTCTAATGCTGGTTTTAGTTTATGAACACATATGGATCCATATGTGGTTTGTGGAAAAGAACACACATGCAATGACCACTGATTGATCCATAAGTGATTTGTGGAAAGAACACACATGCAGTGAACACTGGTTGATCCATGTGTGGTTTGTGAAAAGAACACACATGCAATGCCATTGGTTGATCCATATGTGGTTTGTGGAAAGTACACACATGCAATGACACTGGTTGATCCAAATGTGGTTCAGGACAGGAACACACATGCAATAACTCTTGTGGATACATATGTGGTTTGTGGAAAGAACACACATGCAATGAACTCTAGTGGGTCTATCTTGGCATAATTTGATGTATGCCACGATGCATTTCATTGTAAAAGACACCCACTTTCCATTTTTATACTACTCAGCTTTGCCCTTGGTTTTTTGATACTACCTAGTTTTGCCCCTCTCTCTCTCTCTCTCTCTTTCGTAGAAGCCCAAACATGTGCCCACTCTGTCTGCTACGCCCTGATTGGTTGTCACAGTTGTCACGTGGATCGTGCGCACCAACCATTGATCCCGTGTGATCCAACAAGGCTCGTTACACATGTCGTGCCCTTCAAAGGACAGCGCGAGACAGCACGGACGTCTCCCTCAACGAGACTTCTACAAGAAGGAACACGACACCGTCCATGGAAAAAATCGTCGAGTGGTCATGTCATGTTTAATCTAGTCTACAAACGCTACAAGTCTACTGCACGGCAACTGGTCATCCACAGACCACCGGCTATACCATTTTTACTACACAGCACGCCTGCACTCTCACTCCCGTCAGGCCCCCACCACACGAACCTTCCACGCGGCAGCCGCAGCCGGAAGAGCTGCCAACCGGGGCCCTCGAGGAGGCCTAAACGTCCCCGCATTAAAAACCCAGTCTATCGGGTCCTCCATTCGCACTCATCCACTACTCTCTCTTCCCTATCCAGCAAAACCCCACAATCCCGAACATACTTGCATGAACCTTCTCCATGAAACCAGTGCGTGGGGGTGAGTGTCCGGGCATCGCCGCCGGGGTGGTGCTTCACGCGGCAGATCTGGAGGAGCATCACGCAGCACAGGCCGAGGAGGACGTGCAGTTCAACCCCTTGGGGGACCATGTGCACGCCGGTGGTGACGACTTCGGAGGCACCAATGAGGGCATGGAGTTCGACGAACACGCTCCGCTCGTGTACCCAGAGGTACATCTATTTCTACATGTTTCATATTTTCTGCTCGAGCTTAATCTATCCTGGCGTCATAAAAAAATCTAGTCCTAATGATTAGATGCAATGTACGAACCGGTACATGGAGAGATCTAGTCTGTTCTGAATAAATCCACATTATTTATTTATTTATAAGTTACCAAGAACACAAACCACATTAATTTAGGAGCGAGCTGGGGAGACGGCCGTAATGAACTGATGAACCTGTATAGACATGTTATTGCATCGAAAGTAACTTGGAATGGTGGAAGGAATATATATTTATTATTTTTCTCATTTTGGTTTGTATTCCATACATTACAGGTGTATTCAAGTGAGATGGACTCTGACAAGAAGACCAGGGACAACAAGAGCCGCCATGTCATGAAGAAGCTCAAGAGCGGGATAATCCCTTTCCGCACTCGACTTGGGGAGCTCAGGTGCCCTTTCTGTAAGAAAGGAGTCAACCGGAGGATTGCCAGCTTGATTCCGCATGCGGTTGGCATCGGTAAAAGCTCGGCTAGTAAACACAAGTCGGCGACCAAGGCTAAGCACGCTGCTTATGGCATGTTCCTGAGGGAGTATGTCAAGACCGGCCTAGTGTCCCCTTACTTAGGATTCAGCAACTTCTAGCCGACCAACCCCGTCACTGTGCTGGCCCGGCCACTAACAATATTTAGTTCTCTTACCGTATCTAGACCCTTAAACTATGGGGATTTCTATTTTTGTACCCTTCAAAATATATTCAAGTTCATATGTTTATGTTGTTAAAGTTTCGGTGGCATACTCGTTATTTTGCATGGATAGAGGGGTGCCCCCGACAGATATAAGGGCTATCATGTCCGCTAGATCACAGAGGATCAACGGTTGGTGGGCAAAACTGAGTACAACTGAATCGCCATGGTTAGACACGAGGGAAAAAACGTGACTCACGGTACGCGTGTGCGGTGCACGGGGCGGTAGCAGACATGTGTGGCTGTGCACGGTGCATTAGCATACGCGGTACACGGTAGTGCAACGAAACGTCGCTTCCCTTCTCCTTTAATAGAGGCCTCCCCACTCCCACTCATCACAAACTCGCTCACTCAACCGTCTCCACTGTCCCATCACCTTCTGCAAACGCCCAACAAAACTCCAACCACGCCGGCGATGGAGAAGATCGGCGCGGTGGCCATCGGCGCCAAGGTCCGGCCGAGAGCCCCATCCCGTCCCCGTAGCATTCGGCCAGGAGGCCCCGCCGGTCTCGGACAGATCCCGCTCGACTGGGACCCCTACGAGGAGGTTGTCTACATAAGGCCGGTGAACCCCTACGACACCAGTACCATGCAATTTGGCTAGAGCTCCACAATGTAGCTATTCTAAATCCCTAAACTATGTGGTGCATTGAAACCTAATGCTTTTCCACCGACACGTGTGTTGCATAGTTGCTTGATCGTCCATGCTTACACAAGTGGCCTACAGAGAAACTTATAGAAGCATGGGCAAACGAGCTTCATTTTGGAAAACTCGGGACAAGCTTTGCACAATCGGCAGGCCTGATCGGCTGGGCGGCTGCCTCGGGGTGCAGGGATGCTAGGACCATGTCTATGCTTACACTTCTTAAGGAATTAATAATAACTGTACACTTCCTTCTATCCTATCACGTTACGTCGTGTCAGCACCGCGCACCCGCTGCGGATCAGCAACGGGATGGTGGTCTACGTGACCGGTCTCTGCTATGCCAAAGCCACGTCGCACACCCGTCCCATTGCCTACCGGGACGGACGCCGAATTTAATCGCTAGGATTGGAAACCATTGGTGCTCGCCCAGTCAAACTTGCTTCTGCATGGGTATGACCGGAATATTAGTAAACGGAATTTAAGCATCGCCTTCCGTCTCCTTAGCACATCACTGTGCAAAAATCCCCAACTCATTCCTTCCGCTGGCGCCGCTATAGCACATCACTGTGCAAAAATCCCCAACTCATTCCTTCCGCCGACGCCTCCGCCTGGGCATACCACCGCAACAGATCACTCCACCTCCACGCCCAGTCCCAGCCACCGCTAGCGACCCTAGGCCACCGCTGCCGCATTAGCTGCTGCCATTGACGTAGAGTACGGTGTGTTCGGCGACGGGAGCGACTACACCGACGAGTACACCGTCACCGCCCATGGCACCACCAAGCTGACGGTCGTCCACACAAATGCGTCAGCGGAGGTGGCCAAGGTCATCACAATGTACGAGCGGTGGCTACAGGAGCCGATGGACAGGTACAAGATCGTCGGCCTTGACCTCGAGTATACTAGAGATAGGAAGAAGACGGCGCTTTTGCAGCTGTCCATGCGCAACCACTGCCTACTATATCACGTATGTAGGGACAAATCTGTATGCCCGGAGCTTCACGAGTTCCTACACAAGAGGGAGATCTACTTCGCTAGCGTCGACATCAAGAACGACACTCCGAAGCTAGAACGGGATCTCCTCGTTCATGTCGTCAATCACGTCGATCTCCAACGTTTGTGGAGGTACCCAGATGGCGGTACGAGGAAAGCCGACATGGCTAGACTCGCTTCCGACATCATCGACCGCGAGTACGCCGGCATGAAAATCGAGTTCCCGAAGCACCTGCACGAGCGATGGGAGTGGAGGCACCTCGATTACGATGCAATCAAGTATGCAGCCAGGGACGCGTATGTCTGCTACGAGATGCTCAACAGGATTTGGTGGGTGGGTGATTGTGTTGTTTACCACTACTAGTTTTGCATTTTGTTCCTAGTTTTATCTCGCCTGTATTTTATCTCGCATGTATTTTATAAGCATTATATGTGTAAGAACCAAGCTCGTATGATCCCTGTGCTATTAGCTACTTAACCTGTATGAATTACATTCCCCCTTTTGTATGCTCAACATTCATACTTACAAATTATGTCTGTGCCATTTGCATGCGGCAGAATCCAGGACTGACATGCATAAGGTGTGATACAGTCATAAGTCATAACCAAACCCAGATTATAGAGAAGGATACAGTTATAAACCAGATTATAGTTTGACAAAGGTAATACACAGCAGTTCGTAATTGCTAACATAGTGTACTTATGAAATAACATGTTTTCATAAACACAACAATCATGCACTAATAGTCTACATCCCAGCCTGTTGGAGAAGGCAATCGATCCCAGGATGCCTTCGGTCGCTTGCCCCGGTTTGTAGATTCATCTACACTCCGGCATCTGGGACAAACAACCTGCCTTGGTGGTGGTTCAATGATGCGATGCATGGAACGAGATTTTACAATCTGGCGGTATAACTCGTGGCTAACATACCCGTCAATTGCAGCGTACTTCAGATTAGGTTCAGAAAGTGGCTTATCCTCCTAGTAATCGTGCCCTAAACGCCACCACGAACATCTCGGCAATCTGTCCTTCATGTCAGCATACCACGGGTCGATGAGTTCGGAGGCAAGAGCGGCCATCCCGGTCTTGCCGCCCTTCGTCCCTGGGATCCAGTAAATTTCCTGGATGTCCACTCTGCACTCCTTTGGGATTCTAATGTTGACAGTCGGGCTTTCAAGCAGTTTACTGTCATTCGTGATGTCAACACTGGTAAATGTTATGTGTTGGTTCACGAGAAAGTCATGAAACAGATCCCTAATGCTTTTGCCCCACCAGCATGAAAATGAATTCAGACAAATAATATAGCAATAACTTTTGCAAACATACGGTTCAGGCACAAAAAGACAGCAAAGTCTACCAGATCTCGTCAGCCCCCTTCTCGCAAAAAGGCTGGTATACGAGGATGTGCCCCTTAATGGAGAGTTGCACCACGGTGATCCTACGGTGATCGCGGCTCTACTCGAGGTCGAGACCTACGAACCTGTTTTCTTCGAACTACAGCCAACTCGTGTAATTATTCAGAGTGTTCCTCACCATTCGAGGGTCGGTGGTGTAGACGACATTGATCTTCTTCCCGCCATATACTTCGATGTCGAAGTGCACAGTTTCTTGCCTGCCGTTGTCTCAGACGTCTGGAACGTCCATGACTATAGGCAAGAGGGAAAGGATATGGAGGGAGAGGGTGATGCGGTGGTGGAGGAAATGGATGAGGCCATGGAGGAGAAAGACGATGAGGCCGTGGAGGAGGAAATGAGACGGAGAAGTGTAAGATTGGAACCACCCTTACCAATATCTGGAATGGTGCACGACCGTTCGTAGTAGGGTGAAGGTGGCGAACGCGGTTTTACGCCGACGCTAGTACTTCCAAAATTTGTTCTGCGCCACTTGCATGCGGTGGAATCAATTCAAACGTAGGCATGTTTGCGCGTCACCTTCACTCAGCAAAGCGGCCGCACATTTCCCTTTTACGATTTATTTTTTCACTTCCTCTAGACGGTTCCGGTGCCCGCCCTCAATAATTACGCCCCCTCCCCTTCTTGTCTTCCATGCGTAATAGAACCAGCGGCGGCGGTGGTTCGTTGTAGATTCACTCCCCACTCGAACAACTACCCCCATCCCTGATTCCACCCCCTCTTGAATCCATCCGCCTCCTTATCACAATGCGTCCATTAATCTACCGGATTCCATACTCCATTTGCCGCTATGGGTAGAGCTTGGGGTAGCAGCAGGCTGAAGCGAAAGGCATGCGACGACGACGCGGATGGCCAGGGCGACCGCTACCGCGAGGATTGGGGATGGCCGAACCTCAGCGCCACGAACGTGCACAGGATCGCCTCGGAGTTGAAAATCATCTCAGCCGGCCGCCTCGCTTGTTGCATCCCTGGCTACCACGTGACGATGCGGAACATGGACGAACAACTGTTCGGCACGCCAGGCCTTCTTTACCCCGATAACAGCAAATGGCCAGACGACCGCAATGGCCATGTAAGTTCCAGTATCTAGCTTATTCGTTCAGTCATATCGTTGATTCATATGTGCTGAACTCTCATCGGAATCCTATGTTCCTTTCGTCGAACGTGTTGTGTGCACGTGTGGTTTGAACAAATCGAACCATTTAAGACTATTATGTATAGCGGAAGCTCTACTCGTACCTTATATTCTGGTATTTTCGTAGTGACACGGTCTTACTTTAGGTGATAGACGAGTTGTCAATTTCGATTTTGCAATGGAATGCCTGCTAGGTGATATTCTGTTTCCTAAAATAAAAACAAGCAGATTAGATGATTTAAGACTATTGTGCCCCGAGCTATTTAATTATGATCATCGTCAGGAGTTTGTTCTGGGGGCTCTGCTACTACTCCATATATTGAGTATATTTGTAGTGACACAGGCACAATTTAGGCGATATCTGAGGAGACACTCGTATTTAGGCGATATTTTGTATACTTTAATCTGAAGGCCCAGTTGTCAAATTGTATCTGCAATGGAATCCATGCTAGTTTATTGTACCAACAGACAACAAACTCTCCAGAATATTCATGCAAAACTGATGCTGCTAGATAAGTGGTCTGAATCAGTAGTGGTGAATATCAAGGAAGAAGAAGAGACGGAAATGGAAGATGACCAGAACTGGGTGGGTGGCAACAGCGAGTGGCTGGTCTTTTTATCACAGGATGGCAGTACTTGGACTCTAAAAAATGGCTATAGATCGGTGAGACTTGCAGTGCCATCTTTGAAGGGTGTCGGCATTACTGCATTCAACAGCGGGTGGTTGCCGCCCATTTCCAAATTCGCTTACAAGTTCAACATGGCAGAACTTGACCTCGTGAAGGTATAGCTCACACATAGACCGCGGGAGGAGGCGTGGAAGAACTGGGAGTACGACCTCTTAGCGGTGTTCGACAAGGCGATCACATTCATTAGATGCCTAGAAGACAAGGAATGGACAGTCTTGCGCGATGACTTCCTGCGGCCGGAGAAGTATGTCGACGCCGTCTTCACCTACGGCTACTCTTCGTACAGACCGCAACGCATTTATGCGGTCACTGAACCTAGCGGCGACGTGCGTGTTTAGGAGCCGTCCATTTGGGGTGAGTCATGGTGTCATATAGCATGTAAAATCCCATTCAAAATTCTGCTTACTGACTGTTAGTAACACGCAGGTACCCACGTAGCCCGGCGCATCATTCCAGCTCTGGTCATTGAAGATGCAGTAGCGGATGCTGAACTTGGGACACGACGCTGGTTCCTGGCACCTCTCGGAGACAACACGGAATAGGATGATGAACTCTTGTGGATTCATATCAGGGGAGCACTAAACAGCGTTGGTGATACAATAGAACATATGGGGACACAACTTTCTTCATACCCATCGCTGTGGTGTCATGTTTTCTCGAGGTCCGCATGCCCATCCGAAGACCCAGTAGAGCAAGTCTGGAGCAGAGTCTACAATCTGAAGGGACAATCTGTGTTTCCTGGGATCAACTACCCTTTCTTTGTCGGAGCCCTTGGAGCTATTGAACCTGTAATTGCTCAGGCTGCCCTGGCCCCTGATGCTGCTGCTGGTGGTGGTGGTGGTGGTGGAGCTGACGAAGAACTAGCTACTGCTGCTCCTGGTGAAGCTGATGAAATACTTGGTGATGCTGCTGTTGGTGAAGCTGACGAAATACTTGTTAATGTTGCTGCTGGTGAAGCTGACGAAATACCTGCTGAGGCTGCTGCCGGAGTCCAGGAAGAGCATGCTGGTGTTGTTGCTGAGGTGCCAGCACTTCTAGTGTTGATAGCAGACTGTGTGTTTGCTGCACACTCACGCGCCTATCATGTTGACACTCTAGATCTGACCTGGAGCCGAATCCACATCGGGGGGAGGGGGCCTACAATTGGCTCATCAGTGGGGTCATACTATTTGAAGGAGAATGAAAGACGGCCAAACACAGCATTCTGGTTTGTTTTGATGATACCACCAGCTCCAGGGACCTAGTGCTCATACTGGCAGATCCGATGAACCATTTGTCTTTATCTTTATCATTAGTTACGCTTATGTGTGGAAAGACTAAGCTGTGCTTATTTGTGTAAGACTAAGTTAGGTCTAACTGCGTAATATTCAGTGAAGCCTAGCTTTTCTTTCCATGCCCATAACAACAGAATTGTAGCATAGAACATACAAATGTAATGTGCATACCAGGCATTTTTGCTCAGGATAACAACCACTTCAAGAAAATGATACATCGTGCACGTATTTGAACGCATCAGTAGAATGTGCCACCTATTGATGATTGATGACATGGATCTAGCTTTTCTGTGCTTATTTGCATTGAATCGCTCATTGATTTGTTCACATATTTTTTGGCAATGGCTGATGAACTCCACTCTCTTGGTAACTTGCTTCGTCAGCGAGCACTTGTTGATGCAATGGAAAGTACAGAACATGGTCACCATCGTCATTCCATTTAGGTTCTCTATGTTTCGTAATCACTGAGCTACTAATTTCAAATGAAAATCTAGTAAACAATATATGTGTACATTGTTAGAGTATGCTACGGCCACGGTACATACATGTTTTTCTACAATAACAAGAAGAAAACTTGATGCATTTTCACCTTGTTGGCATTGTATCGAACTGGGTGGATGTGGCTTTGGGGTTCAGAGAGGAAGGCGCCATGGCTGGTGCGTGTGTGACCACGGCGACGGCGAGCTCGGATTCTGGAGCAGACCAACAGGACCGAGCATGGTCGGCATGGTGACAGATCTCACCCGGGAATGAATTCCCGTCCCCGCGCCGTGCCAATGGTGCGGTCATGGTGAGGGCGAGCTCCGATTCAGGATGGGGAGGAGAACGGGCCAAGCAGGTTTGTCCAAGTCCTAGCTCCGCGCCATGGCCGCGACCACAGATTTCTGCCCCGGAGGAAGAAGAAGACGCGTAAAGGATGCATGCGCCAACGCTCCAAGCCTACATGGCAGCCTACATGGTAGCGACGACGGTAGCAACATAACAGCGAAAGCTGACCGGGGGGCCAACTTGACGGTCGTTAGCCTGATTTTTTGGTATTGAAACGTAAAGTTGAATTCGTGCCGAAAAAGACCCTCTGAGTATTTGGCATGCCAACTGTAGTCATCGCGGCTGATATCAGGGAACTCAGGTACCGCGTTGCCTGGCCACCCCAACTTTCGGGCCATAAAATGATATTCTCACAACTCGGGTGCATCGTGCGGGAGAGCATGAGCATCAACCAGAAGGACATAAGAAAGAACAAACGGTTGCGAGAACTCCTCATTGGGAAGCTTCACAAACAGTACAAGTTCCCAGATGAGTACGATAACCAAAAGCTCATAGGGAACAAGGTAAACAAGTTAGCCCTCACGAGGATGAGCACCGCCTTGAGCAGCTGGAAAAGCCGATTGAAGAGGAGGATTAACGAGGGTAAAAGTTGGGAGGAGATAAAGAAGGCCGAGCCGATGCTCAATTAAGATGAATTCATCAAGTTCAAGGCGAACTGCACTTCACCGGAAGGTCAGGAATGGACCGAGTGGGGGAGGAGTATGCGGGAGCTGAACATAGGTAACCAACATTGCGGAAGCGGCGGTTACCAAGGAAAAAAGGCCGTTTAGGCAAAGGAGGATGCCGAGTATGCCCGTCTAGGGAAAGATAACCCGTGGCACAAATTCACATACGAGCAGGTGATGTAGTTTGTCCGCGCCTGCTACTATCTCCACCCCGAACTCAAGGAATTCGTTACCGACGACGATGATGTGAGGAAGTTCCAGAAAAGGCTGGTAAGGAATTTATCTCGGAGTACATCTGTGTTTCTAATTAAGTAATGAAGCCAAATTTCTAAATGGGATCACTTTCCTTCTCTTTAGAGATCCGAAGAAAAGTCTTGTGCGTCAAGTGCGAGCTCGTCCCAGGGGTCGACGGCGGACCCGTGGTGGGACACGCCCTTCAACAGGGCGACAAGCGTGTTCAAGGGGAGGGCCAAGTCTGTGTCGCCGACTTCATTTGGCCGCGTGTTCGGATATGGTACGTACGAAAAGGTTGGCGACTTTAGGAAAGAGGACCCAAAGGCAAAGAAAGAGAGGAAGGCTGCGGCGGCGGCAAGTGAAAAACACGAGGTTGAAGTCCTCCAGGAGCAGATGCAACAGATGACGAGGCTGATCAACGAGAAAGTGCAAGAGAAGATCCGTGAGATGTTTCCCAATGAGCTGTGGGAGGGAATCGCTGCTTGGAATGTGGCAGGTCGACGATGGCCGCTCGTGGTGCCCAGCCTCTCCGGCAGTAACTCGATCCAGAACGTGTCGCCGAATGTGCTAACGCCCGAGTCCGCCAATGTCGAGATGCACCCGGTCACTTCGATGCCCCCTCCTGCCGGTGCCAACACCAACGCGCAGCCGGAGGTCGCTCTGGTGACACCTCCCGCCAGTGCCAACACAGAGCCGCAGGTCACACCAATGCCCCCTCCCGCCAAAACTAAGGCGCAACCGATGGTGCTTCGTAAGGAGTCTCAGCGGGAGGATGATACCGGTGTCTAAACATTAGCCGAGCTCAACGCCATCTCCAAGGTAATGACGCCGGCCGGCCAACACATGCATGTTGATAACATTTCATCTCATTTGCCTTTGATGACTAGCTAGCGCCATCTCATGATGCTTGTTCTTCCGTAGGACACTCCTTGCACGCTCTTGCATTACATGGACGACGATCTAAAGGATGTTGGCAAGGGCACAATTATTCAACCAAATAGCCACACGATGCACCACAAGTCGATGGAGGATGACATGTTCAAGGTCCGGCTGGCTCGGGTGTTGCCGGGGTGCAAAGAAATGGAACCCCCAGCCAACCTCGAGGCGCTCATGATCATAAGAACCTTCAAGATTGCTGTGGTTGGGTCTTGACATGGCCAAAGACCCAGATTCGGCTTGTGAAGGAACAACAAGTAACTTAGCAGCCAAATGTGCCCTTATCGCGGCGGCCAAAACAACCAGTCACCGCCACCACCTCTCGTCACCAGCAATTGTTGGCCGTCGCTGCACCTTTGCCTCCACATGGCAAGGCCGCCGCTGCGCCGCCGCCTCCACATGGCAAGGTTGTCCCGCACTACCGCCTCCACATGGCAAGGACGCCGTTGCGCTGCCACCGCCCAAGGATGCACCTGGGGACAATATTAACGATGATGATGATGATGACAACCCAGATAACTGGATCAACACTAGCGTCACGGACTCTTTGTTCATGCCAAACATGGACGAGCCCTACCACGTTGCCAACGACCCAAATGCTCGTACCAGAACATGCACGCGTCTAGACTTCCATGGTACCCTAGAGGAGACGCCTCCGGATGCTGGTGTCGCTGGTCCTTATAAAGGCACCCAGGGAATCATTTTCAGCCCCACCACACTCCATAAGTCATGGATGAGCAGATGGCTGCTAATGTCGAGACGAAGAAGCATCACAAGAGAACCAAGAAGAATAATAAGCAGTCTTTGAGCCAGCCGGGTCCGAAGAGGCCCCGGGCTCAGGACGACCCGTTAACACAGCCCCCTGAGGGCACCTTGACCAGGGTTCACATAGCTGGTCAACCGATTTTGAGTGAGGAGCTGATCAAAAATGCAAGTGGAGCGATGGCTAACCTGCAGCATGGTATTTTATATCTAGAGGAGTGCCTTCTTAAAGAAGCAAATCCATCGTACCCTGTTTTCACGGTCAATGTTCCAACGGGCATGGGCTTCGTCGATAATGCCCCCGTGGATATCTTCTTCATATCGTATGAGGACATCTTCAAGCTTTTCCATGGCAAGCGGATGAACTATAACTTGGTCCGCCTATATGCGCTCCATCAGGCGATGAAGGTCAACAGAGAGAAGACCCCTGGCGTCGCGATAGTGGACCCCTACTTCATGCGTGATAGCCAGTTGGTGAATCCAGTGACCCGGGCCAGCACAAGGAACTACCTCCAAAATTTCATGGTGGACAACAAGAGTGGAAAGGAGCTTATTTTGCCTTTCTTTCCCGAGTAAGTGCACACACTCGCTTGTCGCCGTAACTTGTCCTTTCTTAGTTTTCGGTTGCTCTTTTCCCAACATTGTTTCGTTTAAATTGTTTTGCGCAGAGACAAATACTGCACACTGATCCTCATTCACCCGAGTTATTCGTTAGCCACGTACTTGGACTCGAGGAGCGAGCAAAAGAAGAAAGACTACACCAACATAAGGAGTCTTCTAGATGATGCTCTCAAGGTATACACCGAAAATGGAGGCGAATTCAAGAAGGGGGTGGAAAATTTCAGGGATGGAAGACACGTGTTCAAACACGTAATGAAGTTCGCCTGCGTCAAGCAGCCGGATAACAGTGTCAAGGAGGCCTACTACGCCCTCCATCACCTGCGGGCGATCGTCCGGGATGCACACATCATTACGTTGCCATCTAGTCTCCGAGCATGGGCCGAAGTTGAGGCAAGAATGGACGATGATGAACTTAAGGACGACTTCTTACGCATCTAGACTCAGATTGCGACCATCGTGCAAGAAGATGTCATCACAAGGGGGGCCTTATCCTGCAAAAGAGTGTTCAAGATGGCGAGATCGAAGCACGTAGGCGCAGGTGACCATAGGACATGGACAACAAAAGACGGCTACAAACCGTTCTCGGCGCCGTGTAAAACAAAGTCTTCATGATGTAGTGTTCCTAGCTAGCTATCACTCAGCCGGTTTGTGTATCTCGTGTGTGTGTGTGTCATACACTTTAACTTGCCTTAGCTCGAAACGCTCGTTGTTGGACTTCGTTTACTTATTACCATATGTATGAAACTTAATAGCTTGCCTTAGATCGAAACCTTCTTTTTTGTGGAGATGCATGTGATGAACCTTTTAGTTCTTTTTGTTGCATGATATAGTACTTATATGCCTTGTGTATAGAGATGCCGTGCTACGTGGTGTTCAGAGGGAGGGTCCCAGGAGTCTACGATGAGTGGGAGGATTGTCATAAGCAAGTGAACAAGTTCAGTGGCAACAGATACAAAGGGTACCTGACGAGAGAGCAGGCGGAAGCTAGGTGGAGGAACCACCTCCTTGGAGAGGAGAGAGATAGGAACCAGATGAAGACCTTGATGATCGTGCTCCCCATCTTGCTCATCACCGCCATTGCGGTTGTACTCTACTCGGTCCTTTAGTAGTTTAGGACTTGGCTAATGATCATGATGATCAACTTGTTCTAATGTGTAATGTATGAGAAGATGAGATCAATTTGTTCTAGACTTGTATAATATTCGGGCACTTGTCACTATGTCGGGTTCTAATTGATGTGATGATGTATAATTCTAGTGGTATTATTATCTCTGTTTTTACACTGCTGTGTATCTGTATAAATACATGTATATGTACCTGTATAAATACCTGAGAGCCCTGTATTATGTATACCTGTACGAAACATCAGTGGCGCATATTTTATTCATCCAGTGGCGCATCTAGTATCAGTGGCGCATTTGGATATATGCGCCACTGGTAAAATATCAATGGCGCATATTTAAGGTGCGCCACTGGTGGGCCTATTATCAATGGAGCATATTGAATATGCGCCATTGATATCTAATTATCAGTGGCACAACACTAGTGGCGCATTACATATGCACCATTGATAATAAAAAATATGCTCCACTGATAAGCAATTCTCCACTAGTGTTATCTTAAGGTGGTTTGCGAGTACATTCAAAGTACTCACTGGCACTGTCCCAGGCTATTAACTTGGTCAGATATCAAGAAGAATAAGATGTTGGCGACTAGGCGAGCTAGGACGTTATCCCAGTCAGTTTCCTGTAGGTTAAGGGATGGATCGGGCTCTGTGCTTGATGAAATTCTGCTGATGATTATTGATGTACCCATAACGGCATTTATGTAAGTCTTGTAAATTTGATATGTCTCGGATGTTGTAATGATACTTGTCGGTTATGTTCCACGGCTCACGGATCATGGAAACATGGTGAATGCATAACAGGGATTTCTTGGATGATTAATCCGGGGGCCCCATAGTTTAGGAGAGAACACACATGGAATGACCCTAGTGGTGGTTTAGGAAAAGAACACATATTCAATGACACTAGTGGATCCATGTAGTTTAGGTAAAGAACACACATGCATTGACTCTGGTGGTGGTTTAGCAAAGGAAGACACATGCAATGACTCTAGATGTGGTTTAGGAAAGGAACACACATGCAATGACTCTGGTGGATCCATGTGGTTTAGGAAAACAACACACATGCAATGACTCTGAATCTAGTTTAGGAAATGAACACACATGCAATGACTCTGGTGGATCCATGTGGTTTAGGAAAATAACACACATGCAATGACACTGGTGGATCCATATGGTTTAGGAAAGGAACAAACATGCAATGACACTGGTGGACCCATGTGGTTTAGGAAAGGAAGGCATATGCAATGACTCTAGTGGATCCATGTGGTTTAGGAAATGAACACACATGCAATGACTCTGGTGGATCCATGTGGTTTAGGAAAAGAAAACACATGCAATGACTCTAGTGGTGGTTTAGGAAAATAACACACATGCAATAACACTGGTCGATCCATGTGGTCCAGGAAAAGAACACACGTGTAATGACATTGGTGCTGGTTTAGGAAAGGAATACACATGCAATGACTCTAGATGTGGTTTAGGAAAGGAACACACATGAATGACTCTGGTGGATCAATGTGGTTTAGGAAAAGGACACACATGCAATGACTCTAGTGGTGGTTTAGGCAAAGAAGACACATGCAATGACTCTATTGGTGGTTTAGGAAAAGAACACACATGCAATGACTATGGTGAATCCATGTGGTTTATGAAAAGAACACACATGCAATGACTTTAGTCTATCAATGTGGTTTAGGAAAGGAACACACATGCAATGACTCTGGTGGAAACATGTTGTTTAGGAAAAGAACACACATGCAATGCTGATACGTTGCTAACGTATCCGTAAATTCTGATGTTCCATGCTTGGTTTTATCTACTTTCTTATGTTTTGTTCCAACTATGGAGTACTTTCTATACACTTTCTTGGACTAACCTATTAACAAGTGCCACAGTACCAGTTGCATGATTTCTATTGTTTTTGGTTCCAGGAAAGTCAGAAAATTAATATTCTCGGAATAGGACTAGACAAAAGCCAAAGTCGATATTTTACCAGAAGATTCACGAAGCCAGAAGACGAGACGGAGAGGGGCCATAGGGTGGCCACACCATATGGTGGCGCGGGCTAGCCCTGGTCGTGCCACCAGGTGGTGTAGCCCCCCTGGACGCACACTGACCTTGCTTTTTCGCCTATAAGATGCCTCCCGATGCAAAAACCGTAAATCGTCAAGCCTCCAGCCACGAAAAGTTCCACAGCGCCGCCGCCACCGAAGGGGAGATTCGGGGGATAGAAAGTCTCTGTTCCGACACCCTGCCGGGATGGGGAAGTGCCCCCGGAACCATCTCCATCGATCGCCACCACCATCTCCATCGCCGTTGCTGATTCCCATGATGAGGAGGGGGTAGTTCTCTCTCGAGGCTAAGGGTTCTACCGGTAGCTATGTGTTCATCTCTCTCTATGCATGATCTTATAGAGATCATGAGCTTGTAATCTATAGATCTACCTTGCTACTCAAGTGCTTTAATAGATCTCTGCTCTCCCCATGTGTGTGAAGTTGACAGTGTGCACACCATGGTGGCACCTAGGCTAGAGATTACAAATACTTGTTATGAGTTATATTTGGAGTTGGATGTCTTTATGAAATTGTGGTGTTTATTTGAACCATCTAGTGCTCAAGGTGACAGTGTGGGGTTATCTAGATGAGGAAAGCGAACTTTGAGGAGTGCTGTTATAGCCCTACCATGGATTAGAGTGTCCAACCGGAGAGTAGTTAAGAGTAGTATCATAAAGAGAAGATATTTATATGAGAGTGTTCACTAGTGAAAGTATGATCCCTAGGCCTTGTTTCTAAGCATTGAAACTTCGTTTGCAACTAGATTTGTTACATGTTTGCTTGCTGCTATCTTTATTTCAGTTTGCCTTTAGTCTCTTCCACGCCATCAAGTTATTTTCTATCACCGTCACCACTTATAATTATCTATACCACTTGTATTTCACTATCTCTTCGCCGAACTGGTGCACCTATACACCTGACAAGTGTATTGGGTGTCTTGGGGACACAAGAGACTTCTTGTATCTTGATTGCAAGGTTGCTTGAGAGGGGATACCTTTGACCACTTCCTCCCTGAGTTCGATAAACCTTGGGTGATCCACTTAAGGGAAAACTTGCTGCTGTTCTACAAAGCTCTGCACTTGGAGGCCCAACAACTGTCTACAAGAATAGAAGTGCATAGACATCAAGCTATTTTCTGGCGCCATTGCCGGGGAATGAAGAAGAAGAAACTCCCACGTCAACACCGCTCCAGTAAAGCTATTTTCTGGCGCCGTTGTCGGGGAGGTAAGGTAAAAGGTACTCACATCCTCCGGTGTGAGTGCTCGAAGTTATTTCCTTTAGATTCTGCAATTTTGTCTTTTTGTTTCTTGTTTTCACTAGTTAGGCTTAATGGAAAACAACAACAAAATTAGAGAGCTTTTTAGTATTTTTCCTAATATAGAACATGAATTGTCTGAAAAGAAAATTAAAAAAACCATGGAACTTTCTTTGCATGCTAATAGCAATGTTATTAGTATGAATCTTTTGAACACCTTTGTTACTAATGCTATGGAAACGTCTAAGGTTGGGGAAGTTAGTTTTTATGAAAATGATCTTTTTAGTTCCCCAGCTTTAAAGAAGAAAATTTGCTCTGATGATACTTTATCTCCCATATGTGGTAATTCTAATGATACTTGTGATATTTTAAATCCACATACTGAAAGCATCTCTTTTAAAATACCCATAAAAATTGTTGAATGTGTTATGAACAACTGTTATTTGGGAGATGGAACCGTCCATCCTGGTGATCATTTACTCTTTATACACGAATTATGCGAGTTGTTCAAGTGTGTAGGTATTTCAATGAACCAAGTTAAGAGGAGGCTATTCCCTCTGTCACTCAAGGGCAAAGCAAGGGAGTGGTATGAGCTACTAGATGATCCTCACCATTTGGAGTGGAAGGAACTTGAATCTCTCTTTTACTCTAAATTTTATCCTCCTCGTGAAATTCGTAAAGATAGGAATTACATTTATAATTTTCATCCACATGATGGAGAAAGTATTGCCCAAGCATGTGGGAGACTGAAGTCACTAATGCTCAAATGTCCCATTCATGAGCTCTCTAGTAATATTGTTATTAATAATTTCTATGCAAGGCTTTCAGGACATTACAAGGACTATCTAGATACTTGTTTAGAGGGATCCTTCACAAGTAAGGATGTCAAAGCTAAGTGGGATCTTCTTGAAACAATTCAAAGCAATACCGAAGATTGGGATAACAACAAAGGTAAAGAACCAGGTATAAACTATGAGTATGATTGCATTAAGTCTTTCACTGAAACTGCTAATTTTCAAGAGCTTAGTGCTAAATATGGTCTTGATCCTCAAATTCTTATTGATTGTTTTAGATCCTTTGCTTCTCATATTAATGATCCTAAAGAAAAATGGGACATGTATCATGAGCCTTTTAAAGACACTTGCATGGAAAATGAAATTGTTATTAATGATAGCAATAAACATGCTCAAACCTCTTAAAGTACTTTTCTTATAAGCATGTTAATTTTTGTGGAATACATAGACCTTGTGAGAATAATCAAATTGAAGAAGAATATTGTATCACTCACGGGAATGAAAAAACTAGAACGTGGTATAGAGCTTTAAATGATCTTGGTAAAAAAGTTTGTGCCCTCTATCCTTTTATTTGTGAACTTTGCTTTGAAGTGGGTCATTTCAATTTTCAATGCTCAGGCCATAATAATAGCCCTTCTAATCCAATGAGTACTGCAAGTTTGTATTGTGATGACATGATCACTCCTAATCAGCATGATGAACTTACATTATTTTTGGGGTGTGAAGAATTATCGAGAAAAAATTCTTTGGTAGATATGAGTGCTTTTGATATGAATAGCGTCTTGCATGGTTGTCATCTTTATTGTGTTGATAATTTTCACACAAATACTTACATACAAAATATTATAGAAGATGAGATTTTACCAAAATATGACAGGACTAATATGTGTTTTGATCTTATTAATGGAAAGAAGGAATCCTCCAAAGTTTCTTCTATTGTCTCTAACAATAAACCAGGGTATATGGAGAAGCTTCCTTTCAATCCTCTCCCTCCTAAAGAGAAGAAGAAAAAGAAGAAGAGGAGGAGTAAAAGAAGAGAGGAAACGGTATTTTCCCCTAAGCATGTTGCTCCTATTATAGTTTTTGATGATTCTGAACTCGATGATGTTCCTATGCCTATTACCTATAGTAGTGATCATGATTGGGAAAAGCACACTACTTTTGATATTGAAAATCTCTTCGGTACCAATTCTGAAAGTGATGATATTAATAATTGCTATACTATTAGTGTTATCCATGATCCTTCCAATGATGATATGTTTACAAATGAACACACTTTGGAAGATAAATATTGTATTGCTTATGATGATACTATACCTCCAATATATGATGATTGCAATGATGAATATGATATTTTCAGTCCACCTACTATTGAGGAGGCAATTAATTATGATTACAATATGCCTCCTATATTTGATGATTATGGTGATGAAAATAATAATGATAGCTATTTTGTTGAATTTGCTCCCACTATAATCAATAAGAATGACTATGTTTATGTGGAGAGTATTAATTCTTTTAAGCATGTGGCTCATGATAAGAATGTTTCTTGTGATAGTTATATTGTTACTTTTATTCATGATTCTACTGAAAGTTATTATGAGAGAGGGAAACATGGTTTTATGTGTCTCAACAATATTAAGTTTCCCCTCTTTATGTTGAAAATTTTGAAGTTGCACTTGTTTTGCTTTCCTATGCTTGTTGCTTTGTGCTTTCATGACTTGTTTCTTTACAAGATTCCTATGCACAGGAAGTGGGTTAGTCATAAATGTGTTTTGAATTTGCTTCTTGATGCTCTCTTTTACTTCAATTCATATTTCTTATGTGAGCATCCTCCCAAACCATCATGCCTAACTTAAAGGCGTTAAAGAAAACAACTTATTGAGAGATAAACCAAAAGTCTTAGATGAGTCTTAGAAGTTATTACTTCAGTCATAACCACTCCTTATCCTTTTTATTTGCTTTTTGTGCCAAGAGTAACCTCTAATGAGAGAGAAGTAATGATTGGGAAAGTTGCTGTCCCGAAACAGATTTCTATGCTTCACCGTAAAAATTCGTGTAAAATCTCTGTACATACTTTTGAGGCGTGAATTTTTGTGCTTCTGCCCCAGGTTGTTATATAACTTTTGTTAGTTCAACACTTTTCAATTTGATCAAACGAAGGTCTTCAAAAAAATTTGTCTTTCCCTGCTGGTCTGTTTTGACAGATTTCAGCCATTATTTGCATCTGCTTCTTGCTGGTTCCTTTTTGAGTTCTTTTGGGGAATTGAGCTTTTTTAGGGAAGTGCTACAGTAGCTTGTGTTTTAATGGAAGTTTTATTGGTGTTGTAACTGAACCTAAAGACTTATTATCTTGAGTGCACTAATGTTGCTAATAAAGATTGTGTGAAGTTTTGTATGAAGGAAAAATTTCAGGTGTATGAAAGGAATGAGTAATGAGATGAAGGATGGACTAAAGCTCAATCTTGGGGATGCCACGCGTGTCACCCCAAGAAATATCCAAGAAGTACAAGCGTCAAATCTTGGGGATTCCCAAGGCATCCCCTTTTTCATCAATAAAAATTCCAGGTTTCTTCCAAACACTTCGTTTTTACTGTTTCATGCACAGTTGTGTTGTTCTTGGAGCGTCTTCTTTTTTGTTTTCTTTTTTGTTTTGGTTTTTCGTTTGCTTTGTTTGCTTAGTTTGCTGAATAAATTGGTTGGTCCCCCTCTTTCATACATTGGTTTTCAAAAAGTTTGGTTTGGTTTGGAAAAGAGTAGGAAAGTTCATGCTTAAGTGGTAAAGAGAGCTTGTTTTTGACTATGGCCTATGCTTTGTCATGCCATGCTTGATATTGTTTTGGCTTTATGCTTAGTATTATTTGTTGTAGCATGACTTGTTATAAACAATTTAGATTGCTTAATATGCCTTGGATGAATCATGCGTTGTTTTAGCATATTAATGCATAGTATTGTGGTATTCTCCTTTGATGTTTTATTTGGGTTAACTTGGCGCATGCTCACACCATGTTATGACTATCTCAAGTCACCATAAGCCTTTATGATCCTTTAGTTTTCAACTTGTAGTATCACTTTATGCTTTGATCAATGATGTTTTGTCGCTCTGCATGATTATGGCCATTATTGCTCTCTTAGTTTGTCGCTCCCAGTCTTTTGCTAGCCTCCGCAACCAAGTATGAGTTCCAATCATGCATCCAACTCCCTAAACCGAGTTATTCCAAAGAGTCCACCATACCTACCTACTAGCATATTCTATTCCAAGTATATTCATGTTTTTGTTTACCTTCCAAATTAAACTTGTTATGAGGAAACTAGTGATTAAGGCTCTTAAGAACTTGATGGCACACTTTACTTTTCTTGACCTTAATAAACTTGAACCATTGGGTCATCTATGTTGTATATTCTTGCACTTATTTGTTGGGGATTAGCAGAACCATGCTGTCATGGGGAACGCTTTCAACATTGCATTGGTACTTTGTACCTAGTTGATATCATGCTCTTTTGTCTATGGATGTCGTCGGTGTGAAATGAAAGGGGAGCTTGTAAGTCGATGGAGTTATGTATATGTGTTAGAGAAACGCCTGGGCCACTAGTCTAATCCATGCTGACATGGTGGAAACCTGCAGCGTAACCATAATGAGTTGTCTATGAAGCATTCTTCTTATAAAAAAAGAGTCCTATATTGAGAAAAAAGAGAAAAAAAAAGAGATTATGAAAAGAGGAAAGAGAGAAAAAGCACCATATTCCCATGGTAAATAATAAGATTGTTGAGATGCTCGTTGTCTGCTTGCCTTGTCATTTTGATATGGGGATTCTTCCGTATCATTGGGCAAGGGGTACCCCGTTGGCAGTTCTCTATGATACACATGTACTTACGATGACAAGAACTTACTTGTGACTAAACTTGAGTAGCATGAGGAGCGGCCCTCATATTCAAGGGACATGAGATTTCTAACTTATACTTCGTCAAGCATGTACACCATAGTTTGTTCACTTTAACCTTAATCACTTCAAGATGCTTATGATAGGGGCAATGAGAGCTGAAAGCTATAAGTACCATAATTTTTGGAAGCTCTTGATGAGACTTGAATCCCTACTTCCTTCTATGAAGGCCTTTCTTCCACTTATATATTGAGTCTCCACCTTCTACCTTTATGCACCTACTTTGAGAGCATAGTGGCCATTCTTAGTTCTATGTGCATTGTCCCAAGACTTGTTGATTGATGCATAGCTTTGCTATTGCTTGTTCTAAACTATTTGTATCTAGTCACTCTTATGAACTTTGAAGGTGTCCTATGCATTTATGTTTGCTACTCTATGAGGGACAAGCCGAATGCCACTATGCTATGTTTTCTTTATGTGAAACAAACAAACGTCTTGCAAAGCATTGTTATTCATGAACCTTTTGTTTGTGCCTTTTCATGTTGCAACATAGTTGCTTTGTCTTATTATTAGAACTTTATCTTTCATGTTATGATTGAAGTACTATGATCCCAGCTTCGAATGTTTTACAAATACTTTGATCAAGTTTATGATGGTGCATGTCACCTCAAAAATTATTCTTTCTTTTTATCACTTACCTACTCGAGGACGAGCAGGAGTTAAGCTTGCAGATGTTGATACGCTGCTAACATATCCATAATTTTTGATGTTCCATGCTTGGTTTTATCTACATTCTTATGTTTTGTTCCAAATTTGGAGTAGTGCATATACACTTTCTCGGACTAACCTATTAACAAGTGCCACAGTGCTAGTTGCATGTTTTCTGCTGTTTTTGGTTCCAGGAAAGTCAGAAAATCAATATTCTCGGAATTGGACCAGACAAAAGCCAAAGTCGATATTTTACCGGAATACTCATGGAGCCAGAAGACAAAACGAAGAGGTGTCACAGGGTGGCCACACCATATGGTGGCGCGGGCTAGCCCTGGCCGCGCCACCAGGTGGTGTGCTCCCCCTGGACGCTCACCGACCTTGCCTCTTCGCCTATAAGATGCCTCCCGATGCAAAAACCATAAATCGTCAAGACTCCAGCCACGAAAAGTTCCGCAGCGCCGCCGCCACCGAAGGGGAGATTCGGGGGATAGAAAGTCTCTGTTCCGGCACCCTGTCGGGACGGGGAAGTGCCCCCGGAGCCATCTCCATCGATCCCCACCACCATCTCCATCGCTGTTGTTGATTCCCATGATGAGGTGACAGTGTGGGGTTATCTAGATGGGGAAAGCAAACTTTGAGGAGTGCTGTTATAGCCCTACCATGGATTAGAGTGTCCAATCGGAGAGTAGTTAAGAGTAGTATCATAAAGAGAAGATATTTATATGAGAGTGTTCACTAGCGAAAGTATTATCCCTAGGCCTTGTTTCTAAGCATTGAAACTTTGTTTGCAACTAGATATGTTACATGTTTGCTTGCTGCCATCTTTATTTCAGTTTGTCTTTAGTCTCTTCCATGCCATCAAGCTATTTGCTATTACCGTTACCACTTATAATTATCTATACCACTTGTATTTCACTATCTCTTCGCCGAACTAGTGCACCTATACACCTGACAAGTGTATTGGGTGTGTTGGAGACACAAGAGACTTCTTGTATCTTGATTGCAGGGTTTCTTGAGAGGGGATACCTTTGACCACTTCCTCCCTGAGTTCGATAAACCTTGGGTGATCCACTTAAGGGAAAACTTGTTGCTCTTCTACAAACCTCTACACTTGGAGGCCCAACAACTGTCTACAAGAATAGAAGTGCGTAGACATCAAATGCCTCTAGTAGATCCATGTGGTTTAGGAAAGGAACACACATGCAATGACTGTGGTGGATCCATGTGGTTTAGGAATGGAACACACATGCAATGACACTAGTGGATCCATGTGGTTTAGGAAAAGAACATACATGCAATGACTCTAGTGGTGGTTTAGGAAAAGAAGACACATGCAATGACTCTGGTGGTGGTTTAGGAAAAGAACACACATGAAATAACTCTGATGGATCCACGTGGTTTAGGAAAATAACACACATGCAATGACTCTGGTTGTGTTTAGAAAAGGAACACACGTGCGATGACACTTGTGGATCCATGTAGTTTAGGAAAAGGAGGCACATGCAATGACTCTAGTGCTAGTTTAGGAAAAAAAATACATGCAATAACAATGGTGGATCCATGTGGTTTAGGTAAATAACACACATGCAATGACTCTGGTGGTGGTTTAGGAAAGGAAGACACATGCAATGACTCTGGATATGGTTTAGGAAAGGAACACACAGGAAATGACTCTGGTGGATCCATTTGGTTTAGGAAAAGAACACAGGCAATGACACTGGTGGATCCATGTGGTTTAGGGAAGGAACACACATGCACTGACTCTGTGGGATCCATGTGGTTTAGGAAAAGAACACACATGCAATGACTCTGGTTGATGTTTAGGAAAGGAACACACATGCAATGACTCTGGTTGTGGTTTAGGAAATGAAGACACATGCAATGACACTGGTGGATCCGTGTGGTTTAGGAAGATAACACACATGGAGTGACCCTAGTGGTGGTTTAGGAAAATAACACATATGCAATGACACTGGTGGATCCATGTGGTTTAGGTAAAGAACACACATGCATTGACTCTGGTGGTGGTTTAGTAAAGGAAGACACATGCAATGACTCTAGATGTGGTTTAGGAAAGGAACACACATGCAATGACTTTGGTGGATCCATGTGGTTTAGAAAAGGAACACACATACAATGACTCTAGTGGTGGTTTAGGGATGGAATAAAAATACAATTACACTGGTGGATCCATGTGGTTTAGGAAGAGAACACACATGCAATGACTCTAATGGTGGTTTAGGAAAAGAACACACATGCAATAACACTGGTGGATCCATGTGGTTTAGGTAAAGAACACACATGCAATGAATCTGGTGCTGGTTTAGGAAAGAAAGACACATGCAATGACTCTCGACGTGGTTTAGGAAAGGAACACACATGCAATGACTCTAGTCGATCCATGTGGTTTATGAAAAGAACACATATGCAATGACTCTGGTGGATCAATGTGGTTTAGGTCAGGAGCACACATGCAATGACTCTAGTGGATGCATGTGGTTTAGGAAAAGAACACACATGCAATGACTCTGGTGGTGGTTTAGGAAAGGAAGACACATGCAATGACACTGGTGGATCCATGTGGTTTAGGAAGAGAACACACATGCAATGACTCTAGTGGTGGTTTAGGAACAGAACACACATGCAATGACACTAGTGGATCCATGTGGTTTAGGTAACAAACACACATGCAATGACTCTTGTGGTGGTTTATGAAAGGAAGACACATGCAATGACTCTAGATATGGTTTAGGAAAGGAACACACATGCAATGACTCTGGTGGATCCATTTGCTTTAGGAAAAGAACACGCATGCAATGACACTGGTGGATCCATGTGGTTTAGAAAAGGAACACACATGCAATGACTCTGGTGGATTGATGTGCTTTAGGAAAAAGAACACACATGCAATGACTCTGGTGGTGGTTTAGGAAAGGAAGACACATGCAATGACATTGGTGGATCCATGTGGTTTAGGAGGAGAACACACATGCAATGACCCTAGTGGTGGTTTAGGAAAAGAACACACATGCAATGACACTGGTGGATCCATGCGGTTTAGGTAAAGAACACACAAGCATTGACTTTGGTGCTAGTTTAGGAAAGGAAGACACATGCAATGACTGTGGATGTGTTTAGGGAAGGAACACTCATGCAATGACTCTGGTGGTGGTTTAGGGATGGAATAAAAATACAATGACACTGGTGGATCCATGTGGTTCAGGAAGAGAACACACATGCAATGACTCTAATGGTGGTTTAGGAAAAGAACACACATGCAATAACACTGGTGGATCCATGTGGTTTAGGTAAAGAACACACATGCAATGACTCTGGTGCTGGTTTAGGAAAGAAAGACACATGCAATGACTCTCGACGTGGTTTAGGAAAGGAACACACATGCAATGACTCTGGTGGATCCATGTTGTTTAGGAAAGTAACACACATACATTGCCTTAGGTGGATCCAAGTTCTTTACGAAAGGAACACACATGCAATGACTCTGGTGGATCAATGTGGTTTGGGAAAGGAACACACATGCAATGACACTAGTTGATCCATGGGGTTTAGGAAAAGAACAAACATGAAATGACTCTAGTGGTGGTTTAGGAAAATAAGACACATGCAATGACTCTGGTGGTGGTTTAGGAAAAGAACACACATTAAATGACTCTAGTTGTGTTTAGAAAAAGAAGACACATGCGATGACATTGGTGGATCCATGTGGTTTAGGTAAAGAAGGCACATGCAATGACTCTAGTGGTGGATTACGAAAAAAAACATGTAATAACACTGGTGGATTCATGTGGTTTAGGTAAAGAACCGACATGCAATGACTCTAGTGGTGGTTTAGGAAAGGAAGACACATGCAATGACTCTAGATGTGGTTTAGTAAAGGAACACACATGCAATGACTCTTGTGGATCCATGTGGTATTGGAAAAGAACACATATGCAATGACTTTGGTGGATCCTTGTGGTTTAGGAAAATAACACACATGCAATGAAACTGGTGGATCCATGTGGTTTAGGAAAGGAACAAACATGCAATGACACTGGTGGATCCAGGTGGTTTAGGAAAGGAACATAAATGCAATGAGTCTGGTGGATCCACGTGGTTTAGGAAAAATAACACACATGCAATGACTCTGGTGGATCCATGTGGTTTAGGAAAAGAACACACATGCAATGAATCTAGTGGTGGTTTAGGAAAAGAACACACATGCAATAACACTGGTGGACCCATGTGGTTCAGGAAAAGACCACACATGCAATGACTTTGGTGCTGGTTTAGGAAAGGAAGACACATGCAATGACTCTGAATAGAGTTTAGGAAAGGAACACACATGCAATGACTCTAGTGGATCCATGTGGTTTAGGAAAGGACAAACATGCAATGGCTCTAGTGGATCCATGTGGTTTAGGAAAGGACACACATGCAATGACTCTAGTGGTGGTTTAGGCAAAGAAGACACATGCAATGACTCTAGTGGTGGTTTAGGAAAGGAACACACATGCAATGACTCCGGTGAATCCATGTGGTTTATAAAAAGAACACACATGCAATGACTCTGGTGGATCGATGTGGTTTAGGAAAAGAACACACATGCAATGACTCTGGTGGATCCATGTTGTTTAGGAATGTAACACACATACAATGCCTCAGGTGGATCCAAGTTCTTTAGGAAAGGAACACATATGCAATGACTCTGGTGGATCAATGTGGTTTCGGAAAGGAACACACATGCAATGACACTAGTGGATCCATGGGGTTTAGGAAAAGAACAAACATGAAATGACTCTAGTGGTGGTTTAGGAAAATAAGACACATGCAATGACTCTGGTGGTGGTTTAGGAAAAGAACAAACATGCAATGACTCTAATGGTGGTTTAGGAAAATAAGACACATGCGATGACATTGGTGGATCCATGTGGTTTAGGTAAAGAAGGCACATGCAATGACTCTAGTGGTGGATTAGGAAAAAAACATGCAATAACATTGGTGGATTCATTTGGTTTAGGTAAAGAACAGACATGCAATGACTCTAGTGGTGGTTTAGGAAAGGAAGACACATGCAATGACTCTAGATGTGGTTTAGTAAAGGAACACACATGCAATGACTCTTGTGGATCCACGTGGTATTGGAAAAGAACACATATGCAATGACTTTGGTGGATCCTTGTGGTTTAGGAAAATAACACACATGCAATGAAACTGGTGGATCCATGTGGTTTAGGAAAGGAACAAACATGCAATGACACTGGTGGATCCAGGTGGTTTAGGAAAGGAACATAAATGCAATGAGTCTGGTGGATCCACGTGGTTTAGGAAAAAGAACACACATGCAATGACTCTGGTGGATCCATGTGGTTTAGGAAAAGAACACACATGCAATGACTCTAGTGGTGGTTTAGGAAAAGAACACACATGCAATAACACTGGTAGACCCATGTGGTTCAGGAAAAGACCACACATGCAATGACTTTGGTGCTGGTTTAGGAAAGGAAGACACATGCAATGACTCTAGTGGATCCATGTGGTTTAGGAAAGGACACACATGCAATGACTATAGTGGATCCATGTGGTTTAGGAAAGGACACACATGCAATGACTCTAGTGGTGGTTTAGGCAAAGAAGACACATGCAATGACTCTAGTGGTGGTTTAGGAAAGGAACACACATGCAATGACTCTGGTGGATCCATGTTGTTTAGGAATGTAACACACATACAATGCCTCAGGTGGATCCAAGTTATTTAGGAAAGGAACACACATGCAATGACTCTGGTGGATCAATGTGGTTTCGGAAAGGAACACACATGCAATGACACTAGTGGATCCATGGGGTTTAGGAAAAGAACAAACATGAAATGACTCTAGTGGTGGTTTAGGAAAATAAGACACATGCAATGAATCTGGTGGTGGTTTAGGAAAAGAACAAACATGCAATGACTCTAGTGGTGGTTTAGGAAAATAAGACACATGCGATGACATTGGTGGATCCATGTGGTTTAGGTAAATAAGGCACATGCAATGACTCTAGTGGTGGATTAAAAAAACATGCAATAACACTGGTGGATTCATGTGGTTTAGGTAAAGAACACACATGCAATGACTCTAGTGGTGGTTTAGGAAAAGAAGACACATGCAATGACTCTAGATGTGGTTTAGTAAAGGAACACAGATGCAATGACTCTTGTGGATCCATGTGGTATTGGAAAAGAACACATATGCAATGACTTTGGTGGATCCTTATGGTTTAGGAAAAGAACACACATGCAATGAAACTGGTGGATCCATGTGGTTTAGGAAAGGAACAAGCATGCAATGACACTGGTGGATCCAGGTGGATTCGTAAAGGAACATAAATGCAATGAGTCTGGTGGATCCACGTGGTTTAGGAAAAAGAACACACGTGCAATGACTCTGGTGGATCCATGTGGTTTAGGAAAAGAACACACGTGCAATGACTCTAGTGGTGGTTTAGGAAAAGAACACACATGCAATGACACTGGTGGATCCATGTGGTTTAGGAAAAGAACACACATGCAATGACTCTGGTGGTGGTTTAGGAAAGGAAGACACATGCAATGACACTGGCATGTGGTTTAGGAAGAGAACACACATGGAATGACCCTAGTGGTGGTTTAGGAAAAGAACACATATGCAATGACACTGGTGGATCCATGTGTTTTAGGTAAAGAACACACATGCATTGACTCCGGTGGTGGTTTAGGAAAGGAAGACACATGCAATGACTCTAGATGTGGTTTAGGAAAGGAAGACACATGCAATGACTCTAGATATGGTTTATGAAAGGAACACACATGCAATGACTCTGGTGGATCCATTTGGTTTAGGAAAAGAACACACAGGCAATGACACTGGTGGATCCATGTGGTTTACGAAAGGAACACACATGCAATGAATCTGGTGGATCCATGTGGTTTAGGAAAAGAACACACATGCCATGACTCTGGTGGTGGTTTAGGAAAGGAATACACATGCAATGACACTGGTGGATCCATGTGGTTTAGGAAGAACACACATGGAATGACACTGGTGGTGGTTTAGGAAAATAACACATATGAAATGACACTGGTAGATCCATGTGGTTTACGTAAAGAATACACATGCATTGACTCTGGTGGTGGTTTAGGAAAGGAAGACACATGCAATGACTCCAGATGTGGTTTAGGAAAGGAACACACATGAAATGACTCTTGTGGATCCATGTGGTATTGGAAATGAACACACATGCAATGACTTTGGTGGATCCATGTGGTTTAGGAAAATAACACACATTCAATGACACTGGTGGATCCATGTGGTTTAGGAAAAGAACACACGTGCAATGACTCTAGTGGATCCAGGTGGTTTAGGAAAGGAACATACATGCAATGAGTCTGGTGGAGCCATGTGGTTTAGCAAAAGAACACACATGCAATGACTCTGGTGGTGGTTTAGGAAAAGAAGACACATGCAATGACTCTGGTGGTGGTTTAGGAAAGGAATACACATGCAATGACACTGGTGGATCCATGTGGTTTAGGAAGAACACACATGGAATGACACTGGTGGTGGTTTAGGAAAATAACACATATGAAATGACACTGGTAGATCCATGTGGTTTACGTAAAGAATACACATGCATTGACTCTGGTGGTGGTTTAGGAAAGGAAGACACATGCAATGACTCCAGATGTGGTTTAGGAAAGGAACACACATGAAATGACTCTTGTGGATCCATGTGGTATTGGAAATGAACACACATGCAATGACTTTGGTGGATCCATGTGGTTTAGGAAAATAACACACATGCAATGACACTGGTGGATCCATGTGGTTTAGGAAAAGAACACACGTGCAATGACTCTAGTGGATCTAGGTGGTTTAGGAAAGGAACATACATGCAATGAGTCTGGTGGAGCCATGTGGTTTAGGAAAAGAACACACATGCAATGACTCTGGTGGTGGTTTAGGAAAGGAAGACACATGCAATGACACTAGTGGATCCATGTGGTTTAGGAAGACAACACACATGGAATGACCCTAGTGGTGGTTTAGGAAAAGAACACATATGCAATGACACTGGTGGATCCATGTGATTTAGGTAAAGAACACACATGCATTGACTCCGGTGGTGGTTTAGGAAAGGAAGACACATGCAATGACTCTTGATGTTGTTTAGGAAAGGAAGACACATGCAATGACTCTGGATATGGTTTAAGAAAGGAACACACATGCAATGACTCTGGTGGATCCATTTGGTTTAGGAAATGAACACACAGGCAATGACACTGGTGGATCCATGTGGTTTAGGAAAGTAACACACATGCAATGACTCTGGTGGATACATGTGGTTTAGAAAAAGAACACACATGCCATGACTCTGGTGGTGCTTTAGGAAAGGAAGACACATGCAATGACACTGTTGGATCCATGTGGTTTAGGAAGAACACACATGGAATGACCCTAGTGGTGGTTTAGGAAAAGAACACATATGCATTGACACTGGTAGATCCATGTGGTTTACGTAAAGGACACACATGCATTGACTCTGGTGGTGATTTAGGAAAGGAAGACACATGCAATGACTCTAGATGTGGTTTAGGAAAGGAACACACATGCAATGACTCTGGTGGATCCATGTGGTTTAGGAAAACAACACACATGCAATGACTCTAGATCTCGTTTAGGAAAGGAACACACATGCAATGACTCTGGTGGATCCATGGGGTTTAGGAATATAACACACATGCAATGACACTGGTGGATCCATGTGGTTTAGGAAAGGAACTAACATGCAATGACACTGGTGGTCCATGTGGTTTAGGAAAGGAAGGCATATGCAATGACTCTGGTGAATCCATGTGGTTTAGGAAATGAACATACATGCAATGACTCTGGTGGATCCATGTGGTTTAGGAAAAGAACACACATGCAATGACTCTAGTGGTGGTTTAAGAAAAGAACACACATGCAATAACACTGGTGGATCCAGGTGGTTTAGGTAACGAACACACATGCAATGACTCTGGTGGTGGTTTAGGAAAGGAAGAGACATGCAATGACTCTGGATATGGTTTAGGAAAGGAACACACATGCAATGACTCTGGTGGGTCCATTTGGTTTACGAAAAGAACACACAGGCAATGACACTGGTGGATCCATGTGGTTTAGGAAAGGAACACACATGCAATGACTCTAGTGGTTCCATGTGGTTTAGGAAAATATCACACATGCAATGACTCTGGTGGTGGTTTTGGAAAGGAAGACAAATGCAATGACACTGGTGGATCCATGTGGTTTAGGAAGAACACACATGGAATGACCCTAGTGGTGGTTTAGGAAAAGAACCCATATGCAATGACATTGGTAGATCCATGTGGTTTATGTAAAGGACACACATGCATTGACTCTGGTGGTGGTTTAGGAAAGGAAGACACATGCAATGACTCTAGATGTGGTTTAGGAAAGGAACACACATGCAATGACTCTGGTGGATCCATGTGGTTTAGGAAAACAACACACATGCAATGACTCTGGATCTCGTTTAGGAAAGGAACACACATGCAATGACTCTGGTGCATCCATGTGGTTTAGGAAAAGAACACACATGCAATGACACTAGTGGATCCATGTGGTTTAGGAAAGGAACTGACATGCAATGACACTGGTGGATCCATGTGGTTTAGGAAAGGAAGGCATATGCAATGACTCTGGTGAATCCATGTGGTTTAGGAAATGAACATACATGCAATGACTCTAGTGGATCCATGTGGTTTAGGAAAAGAACACACATGCAATGACTCTAGATGTTGTTTAGGAAAGGAAGACACATGCAATGACTCTTGATATGGTTTAGGAAAGGAACACACATGCAATGACTCTGGTGGATCCATTTGGTTTAGGAAATGAACACACTGGCAATGACACTGGTGGATCCATGTGGTTTAGGAAAGTAACACACATGCAATGACTCTGGTGGATACATGTGGTTTAGGAAAAGAACACACATGCCATGACTCTGGTGGTGGTTTAGGAAAGGAAGGCACATGCAATGACACTGGTGGATCCATGTGGTTTAGGAAGGAGACACATGGAATGACCCTAGTGGTGGTTTAGGAAAAGAACACATATGCAATGACACTGGTAGATCCATGTGGTTTACGTAAAGGACACACATGCATTGACCCTGGTGGTGGTTAAGGAAAGGAAGACACATGCAATGACTCTAGATGTGGTTTAGGAAAGGAACACACATGCAATGACTCTGGTGGATCCATGTGGTTTAGGAAAACAACACACATGCTATGACACTGGTGGATCCATGTCGTTTAGGAAAGGAACTAACATGCAATGACACTGGTGGATCCATGTGGTTTAGGAAAGGGAGGCATATGCAATGACTCTAGTGAATCCATTTGGTTTAGGAAATGAACATACATGCAATGACTTTGGTGGATCCATGTGGTTTAGGAAAAGAACACACATGGAGTGACTCTAGTGGTGGTTTAAGAAAAGAACACACATGCAATAACACTGGTGGATCCTTGTGGTTTAGATAATGAACACACATGCAATGACTCTGGTGGTGGTTTAGGAAAGGAAGAGACATGCAATGACTCTGGATATGGTTTAAGAATGGAACACACATGCAGACTCTGGTAGGTCCATTTGATTTACAAAAATAACACACATGCAATGACACTGGTGGATCCATATGGTCTAGGAAAGGAACACACATGCAATGACTCTAGTGGATCCATGTGGTTTAGGAAAATATCACACATGCAATGACTCTGGTGGTGGTTTAGGAAAGGAAGACACATGCAATGACACTGGTGGATCCATGTGGTTTAAGAAGAGAACACACATGGGATGATCCTAGTGGTGGGTTAGGAAAAGAACACATATGTAATGACACTGGTGGATCCATGTGGTTTAGGTAAAGAACATACATGCATTGACTCTGGTGGTGGTTTAGGATAGGAAGACACATGCAATGACTCTAGATGTGGTTTAGGAAAGGAACACATATGCAATGACTCTGGTGGATCCATGTGGTTTAGGAAAACAACACACATGCAATGACTCTGGATCTGGTTTAGGAAAGGAACACACATGCAATGACTCTGGTCGATCCATGTGGTTTAGGAAAAGAACACACATGCAATGACACTAGTGGATCCATGTGGTTTAGGAAAGGAAGGCACATGCAATGACACTGGTGGATCCATGTGGTTTACGAAATGAACACACATGCAATGACTCTGGTGGATCCAGGTGGTTTAGGAAAGGAACATACATGCAATGACTCTGGTGGAGCCATGTGGTTTAGGAAAAAGAACACACATGTAATGACTCTGGCGGATCCATGTGGTTTAGGAAAAGAACACACATGCAATGACTCTAGTGGTGGTTTAGGAAAAGAACACACATGCAATGACACTGGTGGATCCATGTGGTTTAGGAAAAGAACACACATGCAATGAGACTGGTGGTGGTTTAGGAACGGAAGACACATGCAATGACACTGGTGGATCCATGTGGTTTAGGAAGAGAACACACTTGGGATGACACTAGTGGTGGTTTAGGAAAAGAACACATATGCAATGACACTGGTGGATCCATGTGATTTAGGTAAAGAACACAAATGCATTGACTCCGGTGGTGGTTTAGGAAAGGAAGACACATGCAATTACTCTAGATGTGGTTTAGTAAAGGAAGACACATGCAATGACTCTAGTTATGGTTTAGGAAAGGAACACACATGCATTAACTCTGGTGGATCCATTTGGTTTAGGAAATGAACACACAGGCAATGACACTGGTGGATCCATGTGGTTTAGGAAAGAAACACACATGCAATGACTCTGGTGGATCCATGTGGTTTAGGAAAAGAACACACATGCCATGACTCTGGTGGTGGTTTAGGAAAGGAATACATGCAATGACACTGGTGGAAACATGTGGTTTTGGAAGAACACACATGGAATGACCCTAGTGGTGGTTTACGTAAAGAACACACATGCGTTGACTCTGGTGGTGGTTTAGGAAAGGAAAACACATGCAATGACTCTAGATGTGGTTTAGGAAAGGAACACACATGCAATGACTCTGGTGGATCCATGTGGTTTAGGAAAAGAACACACATGCAATGACACTGGTGGATCCATGTGGTTTAGGAAAGGAACTAACATGCACTGACACTGTTGGATCCATGTGATTTAGAAAAGGAACATACATGCAATGTCTCTGGTGGATCCATGTGGTTTGGGAAAAGAACACACATGGAATGACTCTAGTGCTGGTTTAAGAAAAGAACACACATGCAATAACACTAGTGGATCCATGTGGTTTAGGTAACGAACTCACATGCAATGACTCCGGTGGTTTAGGAAAGGAAGAGACATGCAATGACTCTGGATATTGTTTAGGAAAGGAACACACATGCAATGATTCTGGTGGATCCATCTGGTTTACGAAAAGAACACACAGTCAATGACACTGGTGGATCCATGTGCTTTACGAAAGGAACACACATGCAAGGACTCTGGTGGATCCATGTGGTTTAGGAAAGGATCACACATGCAATGACTCTGGTGGTGGTTTAGGAAAGGAAGACACATGCAATGACACTGGTGGATCCATGTGGTTTAACAAGAGAACACACATGGAATGACCCTAGTGGTGGGTTAGGAAAAGACCACATATGTAATGACACTGGTGGATCCATGTGGTTTAGGTAAAGAACACACATGCATTGACTCTAGTGGTGCTTTAGGAAAGGAAGACACATGCAATGACTTTAGATGTGGTTTAGGAAAGGAACACATATCCAATGACTCTGGTGGATCCATGTGGTTTAGGAAAACAACACACATGCAATGACTCTGGATCTGGTTTAGGAAAGGAACACACATGCAATGACTCTGGTCGATCCATGTGGTTTAGGAAAAGAACACACATGCAATGACACTTGTGGATCCATGTGGTTTAGGAAAGGAAGGCACATGCAATGACACTGGTGGATCCATGTGGTTTACAAAATGAACACACATGCAAGGACTCTGGTGGATCCAGGTGGTTTAGCAAAGGATCATACATGCAATGAGTTTGGTGGAGCCATGTGGTTTAGGAAAAGAACACCCATGCAATGACTCTGGTGGATCCATGTGCTTTAGGAAAAGAACACACATGCAATGACTCTAGTGGTGGTCTACCAAAAGAACACACATGCAATGACATTGGTGGATCCATGTGGTTTAGGAAAAGAACACACATGCAACGAGACTGGTGGTGGTTTAGGAACGGAAGACACATGCAATGACACTGGTGGATCCATGTGGTTTAGGAAGAGAACACACATGGGATGACCCTAGTGGTGGTTTAGGAAAAGAACACATATGCAATGACACTGGTGGATCCATGTGATTTAGGTAAAGAACACACATGCATTGACTCCGGTGGTGGTTTAGGAAAGGAAGACACATGCAATGACTCCAGATGTGGTTTAGGAAAGGAACACACATGAAATGACTCTGGATATGGTTTAGAAAAGTAACACACATGCAATGACTCTGGTGGATCCATTTGGTTTAGGAAATGAACACACATGCAATGACACTGGTGGATCCATGTGGTTTAGGAAAAGAACACACATGCCATGACTCTGCTGGTGGTTTAGGAAAGGAATACACATGCAATGACACTGGTGGATCCATGTGGTTTAGGAAGAACACACATGGAATGACCCTAGTGGTGGTTTAGGAAAAGAACACATATGCAATGACATTAGTAGATGCATGTGGTTTACGTAACGAACACATGTGCATTGACTCTAGTGGTGGTTTAGGAAAGGAAGACACATGCAATGACTCTAGATGTGGTTTAGGAAAGGAACACACATGCAATGACTCTGGTGGATCCATGTGGTTTAGGAAAAGAACACACATGCAATGACTCTAGATCTCGTTTAGCAAAGGAACACACATGCAATGACTCTGGTGGATCCATGTGGTTTAGGAAAAGAACACGCATGCAATGACACAGGTGGATCCATGTGGTTTAGGAAAGGAACTAACATGCAATGACACTGGTGGATCCATGTGGTTTAGAAAAGGAACATACATGCAATGTCTCTGGTGGATCCATGTGGTTTAGGAAAATAACACACATGGAATGACTCTAGTGCTGGTTTAAGAAAATAACACACATGCAATAACACTGGTGGATCCATGTGGTTTAGGTAACGAACACACATGCAATGCCTCTGGTGGTTTAGGAAAGGAAGAGACATGCAATGACTCTGTATATTGTTTAGGAAAGGAACACACATGCAATGATTCTGGTGGATCCATTTGGTTTACGAAAAGAACACACAGTCAATGACACTGGTGGATCCATGTGCTTTACGAAAGGAACACACATGCCAGGACTCTGGTGGATCCATGTGGTTTAGGAAAAGATCACAAATGCAATGACTCTGGTGGTGGCTTAGGAAAGGAAGACACATGCAATGACACTGGTGGATCCATGTGGTTTAAGAAGAGAACACACATGGAATGACCCTAGTGGTGGGTTAGGAAAAGAACACATATGTAATGACACTGGTGGATCCATGTGGTGTAGGTAAAGAACACACATGCATTGACTCTAGTGGTGCTTTAGGAAAGGAAGACACATTCAATGACTCTAGATGTGGTTTAGGAAAGGAACACATATGCAATGACTCTGGTGGAGCCATGTGGTTTAGGAAAAAGAACACACATGCAATGACTCTGGCGGATCCATGTGGTTTAGGAAAAGAACCCACATGCAATGACTCTAGTGGTGGTTTAGGAAAACAACACACATGCAATGACTCTGGATCTGGTTTAGGAAAGGAACACACATGCAATGACTCTGGTCGATCCATGTGGTTTAGGAAAAGAACACACATGTAATGACACTTGTGGATCCATGTGGTTTCGGAAAGGAAGGCACATGCATTGACACTGGTGGATCCATGTGGTTTACGAAATGAACACACATGCAATGACTCTGGTGGATCCAGGTGGTTTAGGAAAGGAACATACATGCAATGACTCTGGTGGAGCCATGTGGTTTAGGAAAAAGAACACACATGCAATGACTCTGGTGGATACATGTGGTTTAGGAAAAGAACACACATGCAATGACTCTAGTGGTGGTTTAGGAAAAGAACACACGTGCAATGACACTGGTGGATCCATGTGGTTTAGGAAAAGAACACACATGCAACGAGACTAGTGGTGGTTTAGGAACGGAAGACACATGCAATGACACTGGTAGATCCATGTGGTTTAGGAAGAGAACACACATGGGATGACCCTAGTGGTTGTTTAGGAAAAGAATACATATGCAATGACACAGGTGGATCCATGTGATTTAGGTAAAGAACACACATGCATTGACTCTAGATGTGGTTTAGTAAAGGAAGACACATGTAATGACTCTAGATATGGTTTAGGATAGGAAGACACATGCAATGACTCTGGTGGATCCATTTGGTTTAGGAAATGAACACACATGCAATGACACTGCTGGATCCATGTGGTTTAGGAAAGAAACACACATGCAATGACTTTGGTGGATCCATGTGGTTTAGGAAAAGAACACAAATGCCATGACTCTAGTGGTGGTTTAGGAAAGGAATACACATGCAATGACACTGGTGGATCCATGTGATTTAGGAAGAACACACATGGAATGACCCTAGTGGTGGTTTAGGAAAAGAACACATATGCAATGACATTGGTAGATTCATGTGGTTTACGTAAAGAACACACATGCATTGACTCTGGTGGTAGTTTAGGAAAGGAAGACACATGCAATGACTCTAGATGTGGTTTAGGAAAGTAACACACATGCAATGACTCTAGTGGATCCATGTGGTTTAGGAAAAGAACACACATGCAATGACTCTAGATCTCGTTTAGGAAAGGAACACACATGCAATGACTCTGGTGGATCCACGTGGTTTAGGAAAGGAACTAACATGCAATGACACTGGTGGATCCATGTGGTTTAGGAAAGGAACATACATGCAATGTCTCTGGTGGATCCATGTGGTTTAGGAAAATAACACACAGGTAATGACTCTAGTGCTGGTTTAAGAAAAGAACACACATGCAATAACACTGGTGGATCCATGTGGTTTAGGTAACGAACACACATGCAATGACTCTGGTGGTTTAGGAAATGAAGAGACATACAATGACTCTGGATATTGTTTAGGAAAGGAACACACATTCAATGATTCTGGTGGATCCATTTGGTTTACGAAAAGAACACACAGGCAATGACACTGGTGGATCCATGTGCTTTAGGAAAGGAACACACATGAAAGGACTCTGGTGGATCCATGTGGTTTAGGAAAAGATCACACATGCAATGACTCTGGTGGTGGTTTAGGAAAGGAAGACACATGCAATGACACTGGTGGATCCATGTGGTTTAAGAAGAGAACACACATGGAATGACCCTAGTGGTGGGTTAGGAAAAGAACACATATGTAATGACACTGGTGGATCCATGTGGTTTAGGTAAAGAACACACATGCATTGACTCTAGTGGTGCTTTAGGAAAGGAAGACACATGCAATGACTCTAGATGTGGTTTAGGAAAGGAACACATATGCAATGACTCTGGTGGATCCATGCGGTTTAGGAAAACAACACACATGCAATGACTCTGGATCTGGTTTAGGAAAGGAACACACATGCAATGACTCTGGTCGATACATGTGGTTTACGAAAAGAACACACATGCAATGACACTGGTGGATCCATGTGGTTTAGGAAAGGAAAACACATGCAATGACACTGGTGGATCCATGTGGTTTAGGAAAGTAAGGCACATGCAATAAATTTTGTGGATCCATGTGGTTTATGAAATGAACACACATGCAATGACTCTAGTGGATCCATGTGGTTTAGGAAAAGAACACACATGCAATGACTCTAGTGGTGGTTTAGGAAAAGAACACACATGCAATAACACTGGTGGATCCATGTGGTTTAGGAAAAGAACACACATGCAATGACACTGGTGGATCCATGCGGTTTAGGAAAGGAACACGCATGTAATGACTGTAGTGGTGGTTTAGGAAAAGAAGACACATGCAATGACAATGGTGGTGGTTTAGGAAAAGAACACACATGCAATAACACTGGTGGATCCATTTTGTTTACGAAACAAACACACATGCAATGACACTAGTGGATCCATGTGGTTTAGGAAAGGAAACACATGCAATGACTCTAGATTTAGTTTAGGTAAAGAAGACACATGCAATGACTCAGTTGGTGGTTTAGGAAAATAACCCACATGCAATGACTGTGGTGGATCCATGTGGTTTAGTAAAGGAACATACATGCAATGACTCGGGTGCATCCATGTGGTTTATGGAAGGAACAGACATGCAATGACACTGGTAGATCCATGTGGTTTAGGAAAGGAACACACACGCAATGACTCTAATAGTGGTTTAGGAAAATAAGACACATGCAATGACTTTGGTGGATCCATGTCGTTTAGAAAAAGAACAGACATGCAATGACTCTGGTGGATCAATGTGGTTTTGGAAAAGAACACACATGCAATGACTCTAGTGTTTGTTTTAGGAAAAGAAGACACATGCAATGACTCTGGTGGTGGTTTAGGAAAAGAACACACATGAAATGACTCTGGTGGCTCCATGTGGTTTAGGAAAAGAACACACATGCAATGACTTTGGTGGTGTTTAGAAAAGGAAGACACGTGCGATGACACTGGTGGATTCATGTGGTTTAGGAAAAGAAGGCGCATGCAATGAATCTAGTGGTGGTTTAGGAAAGGAATACACATGCAATAACACTGGTGGATCCATGTGGTTTAGGTAAAGAACACACATGCAATGACTCTGGTGGTGTTTTAGGAAAGTAAGACACATGCAATTACACTAGATGTGGTTTAGGAAAGGAACACACATGCAATGACTAGTGGATCCATGTGGTTTAGAAAAAGAACACACATGCACTACCTTCGTATGTGGTTTAGGAAAGGAGCTCACATGAAATGACTCTGGTGGATCCATGTGGTTTAGGAAAACAACACACATGCAATGACATTGGTGGATCCATGTGGTTTAGGAAAGGAACACACATGCAATGACACTGGTAGATCCAGGTGGTTTAGGAAAGGGACATACATGCAATGAGTCTGGTGGAGCCATGTGGTTTAGGAAAATAACACACGTGCAATGACTCTGGTGGATCCATGTAGTTTAGGAAAAGAACACAGATGCAATGACTCTAGTGGTGGTTTAGGAAAGGAACACACATGCAATGACACTGGTGGATCCATGTGGTTGAGGAAAAGAACACATATGCAATAACTCTTGTGGATCAATGTTGTTTAGGAAAAGAACACACATGCAATGACTCTAGTGGATCCATGTGGTTTTGGAAAACAACACACCTGCAATGACCCTAGTGGTAATTTAGGAATGCGAGACAAATACAATGACACTGGTGTATCCATGTGGTTTAGGAAGAGAACACACAAGAAATTACTCTAGTGGTGGCTTAGGAAAAGAGCACACATGCAATGACACTGGTGGATTCAAGTGGTTTAGGTAAATAACACACATGCAATGACTCTGGTGGAGGTTTAGGAAAGGAAGACACATGCAATGACTCTGGATGTGGTTTAGGAAAGGAACACACATGCAATGACTCTGGTGGATCCATGTGGTTTAGGAAAAGAACACACATGCAATGACACTGGTGGATCCATGTGGTTTAGGAAAGGAACACTCATGTAATGCCTCTAGTGGTGGTTTAGGAAAAGAAGACACATGCAATGACTCTGGTGGTGGTTTAGGAAAAGAACACACATGCAGTAACACTGGTGGATCCATGTGGTTTAGGA
This sequence comes from Avena insularis, assembly GCA_023614405.1. Classification (NCBI taxonomy): domain Eukaryota; kingdom Viridiplantae; phylum Streptophyta; class Magnoliopsida; order Poales; family Poaceae; genus Avena; species Avena insularis. Next base: position 410,179,293 of record CM042688.1, on the reverse strand, counting down.
AACACACACACACATTCAATGACACTAGTGGATCCATGTGGTTTAGGAAAGGAACACACATGCAATGACTCTAGTGTTGTTTCAGGAAAAGAAGACACATGCAATGACTCGGGTGGTGGTTTAGGAAAATAACATACATGAAATGACTCTGGTGGATCCATGTGGTTTAGGAAAAGAACACACATTCAATGACTATGATGGATCCATGTGGTTTATGGAAGGAACACACATGGAATGACACTGGTGGATCCATGTGGTTTAGGAAAGGAACACACATTCAATGACTCTAATAATTTTTTAGGAAAAGAAGATGCATGCAACGACTCTGGTGGTGGTTTAGGAAAAGAACACACATGCAATGACTTTTGTGGATCCATGTGGTTTAGGAAAGGAACACACATGCAATGACTCGAGTGGATCAATGTGGTTTACGGAAGGAACACACATGCAATGACTCTGGTGGATCCATGTTGTTTAGGAATGGAACACACATACAATTACTCTGATGGATCCATGTGGTTTAGGAAAGAAACACACATGCAATGACTCTGGTGGATCCATGTGGTTTAGGAAAGTAACACACATGCAATGACTCTGGTGGATCCATGTGGTTTAGGAAAGGAACACAGATGCAATGACTCTGGTGGATCCATGTGGCTTAGGAAAGGAACACCCATGCAATGACTTTGATGGATCAATGTTGTTTAGGAAAACAACACACATGCAATGACTCTGGTGGATCCATGTGGTTTAGGAAACGAACAAACATACAATGACTATAGTGGTGCTTTAGGAAAAGACACACATGCAATGACTCTGGTGGTGGTTTAGGAAAAGAACACACATGAAATGACTCTGGTGGATCCATGTGGTTTAGGAAAAGAACACAGATGCAATGACTATGGTCGATCCATGTGGTTTAGTATGAAACATGCATTTTTTCTATTTTTTAAAGGAACAGACATGCCTACTATTTCTATTTTCTATTTGAATCCCTTAGTATGTATTGCCCTTGGTTATTTGATACTACTCAGTTTTTCCCTCTCTCTCGGTCACAAATCTCAAAAAATCCCAAACGTGTGCTCACTCTAGCTGCTATGCCCTGATTAGCTGACATAGATGCACGCGGATCATGCCCACCAACCGTTGATCCACCGTGATCCAACAGGCAAGATAACCCCTCCATCCTCCTCTTTTTTAGGGTCTATCCATGCCACCTCTCTATCTGTGCCACCGATACTTTACCGCCATAAAAAAATAAAAACCATCTCAAAAAATAAATAAAATAAATGATCATATTTCGAGAAGCTCTTCTCATTGTCTTCCGGATCGTTGTCGTCTTTGTCACCATCATGGTCCTTTCCATCACCGCCATCGGTGTCCTCCTCTGATGACTCATGACCGCCCCTTCTTCGTATAAGCGTGTTATCTCCTCGTTGGAGTCCTCCTCCTCCTCTTCGTAGTCCCATGGGTCCACGTCACTCTCCTCCGCTTCTGCCTCCAACTGATCTATGAACGCCTCCACGTTGGTCGAGTGGGAGTCGTCCAAATAGTTGTCTCCTCTCTTCTTCCTTGTCTTCCTCTCGTTCCTCTTCTTGTCCGTACTCGCTGGTGCAACACGCGACCCCGTCCTAGCTACTGCTTTGTGCTCGTCTGTCGTTGCAGGTACCCCATGATCCTCTTGCATGGCCGGTACGGGCTTCGACGTCATGGTGTCCTCGAGTGCCGATGTCGATGGATCCTTTCATAGTCGGATACTACGTGCTGCCTTAGTAGGCGACTCGCGAGAGTGAACAATGCCGCGAAGAGCAGGGGATACGGGACGGTCAATGGTCATCTTGGATCTGCCATTGCCACAACGAGGAGCCATCGTGCTCAAGGAAGTTGTTCGGAATGAAAGATGGCTGGTACATAGAGTTGGGTGTCAATCTCATCAAGGGGCAAATAGTGGTTTCGTGCGCCGTGTATGCACATGCATTTGTCGATTATTAAAAAAATGTATTATCTCACGTACTGAACTTATTTTGATCACAACAAAAGTGGCACAACATATTCTAGAATCGTAAATATTACATGCATGCCTTTCTACGTGGAGTTCGACGTGCCGACGTGATCGTGCAACAGTTGTGCACGTCATTGCCCCGTTAACACGTGACGCATGCACGCGGGACATGCACGACGTTTCCAGTGATTACCACCCGGCCCCACTCATTTTTTAAGGGGAAAGTCCCACTCCTTTTACTGGATTTTAGGCGGCGCCGAAGACCATTGAACTGTCCATCGCAATAAGGACACGTCCAATCGAGTCCCATCGATTCCCTATCCCTGGCTTCTTTGAGAAGGTAGACGGTGGTCTTGTATAATACTACTGGACCATGGCCTATACTCTTTGACTCTTCTCCCACAATAATCACTCTCTTCTTCCTCCTGCCACCACCTCCCTCCCCCTGCAAGTCATGGCTCCCCTAAGGAGAGGCCGGTCGACCATCCTCGCAGAGAAAAAGGAGAGAGCTTGCCGCCTGGTAGTTCTTGCTCTACCAGCCCCTCAAGCCCCCCTCTCACTGAGACCCAATCTCTCCCTACAATGGCACCGAATGGCCTAGCAGGTGAGGGATCCTCCCGATATGGTATTCTTGTTCTACTTCTTCTCCATCTTCTTATCCATCATGATCTTATTCAGCTACTACTTCTTCTTCTTCTTCCTCTTCTGCGTATTACAAGCCGGCCATGGACCCAGAATCCACCATGATGGCGGTGTTGCAGGACCTGTTCGGCCCTATTCCACGTCTGAGCGAGGTAGAAAATCTCCACACCTTTAGTTCTTTGAGTATTACTGTGGGTTTCTTAGATCGTGTCCGCCCTGCATTGGGGTTTTTGTGAGTTGTATTAGTTTTCCTGATTATGACCGGATCTCTTGGTATTTTTTAATACTGTTTTTCATATATTCAATGGTGATTTTGTGAGTTGTATTAGTTTTACTGATTATGACTAGATCTCTTGGTCTTTTTAATACTGTTGTTCGTAGATTCAATGGTGATTTTTGTGAGTTGTTTTAGTTTTCATGATCATGACTAGATCTCTTGGTCTTTTTAAATACTGTTGTTCATAGATTCAATGGGGATTTTGTGATTTGTATTAGTTTTCACCTGGAACCTGGAGTAGAATAATAGAACTACTATTTCAAATAACATGAACAATGCAGCGAGCGAAGGCCGAGTACAGTGACAAGGTGGCCGCGGTCAATGGAAAGATTGACAACCAACATGAGAGTGCACACTCCCTCTCCCATGCTAATGACAGCCTACGCAGACGTTTATCTCTACAGAAGGAGATCTCGCTAGATTTTGCAAATGACATGGTGAGGCTGCAGAAGCTGCTCGACCATAACTTGAACATGCAAGAACAGGCCATCAAGATAATCAACGAGCTCATGGATGATATGAAGAATCTCCAAATAATATGCATGCTCCTGTAGGATGAAATTGTCAAGGCACTCAAAGGACGCATCGATGAAACAAAGGCTTCCATCGTGGCTTACGAGGACAAGAACCGTTGCCTAGATGCAGTGAAGGAGATGAAGGAGGACATGCACCGAGGGATCACCATACTCGAGGGTGTTTAGAAAGAGAACGAGGAGCTAAGGGCTTGTTTGGAGGCGTATCGGGCAATGCCCAAGTCTAACTCCCATTAGAGGGGGCATGAATATTAGTTCGTGCTCTACTCTTTTTGTAGTATATATATTAAGGAATCCTAGAGCAACTCCTTATCTATCTGGACATGGTTGGTGTTCAAGTGCATGAATGTACACCATGAGCTCTGTCCATTTTGTATCTAAGTTTGATTAAGCATTATAAGTTTGCCAGTACTAATTGATGACATTGGAAAAACCCACATGACCCTATGTTGTAGAAAAACCTAGGTTTCTTTGAAATTGAAATTATGACAATGCCACTAGTAGTTTCATAAAATGTTGATTAGTCCTAAACTGCTTCTTACTTGAAATTATGACTGTGCCATGTAATGCCCAGGAAAATATCTCTAGTTAGATTTGCCTATTATTTTTATTCTATGCATCATCATGACATCATGCATATTTTTGCCTAAAAATATTTTCGCCAAAAGCCTATTTTGTTTTCTAATTAGTCCCCTCCTTTAATTTCAAATTAGATCCTCGGTCTTTTCTGGATCTTTTATTTGTCTAAAAACTATTTATAAAAGCCTTTCTAAAAACAAACAAAATAAAACTGTTTTTGGGGAGGCAGCCACCCGGCTAGGCCCAATGGCCCAACCGGAGGCCGCCTACTACCAAAACCCTAGCCAACCGAAACCGACCCGCGCCTGGTCTAGTATCACAACCCGCCACCACACAAGCTGCAGCACACGCATGCACTTGAACATGCAGCACACACCACATGTTACACGGTCACACCTAAACCAACGCGTCAACCTCGCGTCACCACCGGTCGCCAATCCCGTCTGCTCGCTTGATTCCCTGGCCCCACTCCCTTTATCGCCACCCAGCCCCACCTACCACAATCCTTGCGACCTGCCTCGATCCATCAATGCCAGCCCCGCTCCCCTCTCCTTGTCGCCCTCCCTCGAACCCTGCAGTGCCGCCCGGCTCGTCCCCGCTGCCACGGCCCTCCTCGCCTTGCCGTCTCATCCCACGCGCCACTAGCGAGTCCAGCCTCCGCGTCGATCCCCGCTTCCGCGACCTCCTCGTACCGCCACCCGCCTCGAGCCTCCGCTCGCGCGCCTTCACGTGGTCCTCGTCGTCCTCGTCGGTCGCTGCATCCCTGCTACTCTCGGTCTTCTCCGTCCTTGTCAACCAGAGCCTGAGCCACCTCCACCTCTCTACGCACCGGCAGCCGCCCTCCACAGCCACGGCCGCCCGTCGACCCTACACGCCTGCTTCTGGACGGCCGTGTCGTTTCCAAGCGTCATCCTCATTGTCGCCTCCTCCAGCCGCCCCTCCGTGAGCAGGCTGCCCTATCCCCGACCCTCTCCGTCGACCAGGCCCTAGAGCCGGCCGCCGCTCCACCCGTGGTCCTCCTCAACCCGACCTCACCAGGAGCCTTCCGCAACCTCGAGCCCCTCGCCGCGTCCGGCCACCGTTAGCCATCCTTCTCCAATGCCATCGCGGGCTCCTCACCGGTACCAGGTGCGGCCTCCACCTAGAGCTCCTCCGTGGCCTCTCCTCCGACCTCACCCCCTTCTGAGTTGAGCCCCGCCGGCAAGCTCCATCATGCCAAGGCCGTCGTCCGCAACCTCGACATACTCTCGGTGTTGGCGCCCTCGTGTTTGCCCCTTCCTATCGCTAGAGGTGAAGACAGAGGCCGCTTGCCCCTGTGTTGGAGTTCTCTGATGTCCTTCTTAAGTGCTCTTGCTTGTTTGTGCGTGCATATGTGTATCCCTATGTATGCACATGTGTGTTGCTGCAAGCTAGCGGAGCGTTTGGAGTTCCGAGGGTTTGATCCCGTGTGACCAAGGTCAGAACTAACAAGATCTCTCCATGGAACCGAAGACACCGATTCCGGAACCGATGGCCGAGACCCTGAAGACCCTGAATCAGACCCGAAGACCGTGCCTTGATGCTTTTCTTCATCCTCTCCGAAGACCGATCCCAGTGAGACCGAACCCGAACCACATCAAACCAAGTTTGCCGAACCATATGTGCTATTCCTATCCGCCCCTATTTTAAAATATGATATACAACTTGTTGCATATAAATTGTACATGCTTGCATACATACTCTGTTATTTGGGGGTATTTGGTCGACTCACCTAATAATTACATATGGAGACTATATGCGGGCTATTTTAGTCTTATATTGGCCCCATTTAAATTTGTGTAGTGAACCGATGCCATACTTTGCCTTGTTAATTCCACAATTAATTTGCGGGGTAGTTAAATAACTTACTTGTCGGGATCCTGATCCCCGCTTAATATTGCTAAGTTAGGTCGCATATTACCATGCCATGCATCATATCATAAATATGCTGGATCTTCGTCATAGTATTAAATATTGCACCGGTTGTTCTTTCTAGTGTCCCGCTTCTTCACCGGATAGGCCATTGAGTTGAAGCAAGATACGACGATCCTTGAGATGATCTTCTCAGGCGAGCACTCTCCCTCTTTCTACCTATTTTCCATTTATAGTTTTTACTTCCTTCCTTTGATCTATTGCTATCCTTATTGTCGATGCTTTAGTACCGTTTCCCTTATTCACCTGCTCCACTATATTGCCTTGGTTATCCTATTGCCTTTGTTTGAGTAGCTAGCTTTGGCCCATGCGAGTCGTAGCGCAGGCTTAGGTCTACTACCCGCTCTCATACAGGTGAACCGTGATATCTGGTTTTGGTATATAACATGATAAGTTAAATTGATGGTTATGGTTATGGTTTCACCTAATGATAAGTCCCCGACAGGGACCACCTTTGGGAACTGCTTGAGCTGACCTAGGACCCATTCGTTCTACAATACTAGTTCTGAGTTGATCGCGCTAACCAAACGTGAGGGGCCCTGGGATCCCCCCTCAACTACCGGCGCTATTCGTTTATCCAGAGGGTCACAAAATTGGTTTTCCATTTGGTGCATACACATAATATGTCCTCGGACATGGGTGAGTTGATATGTCTTCGGACTTGGTTATGATATGATTTGGTGGACAACCCGGGCATTGCATACATAAAAACGGTACATGCTGGCGGTTCAAGGGGAGCTCTACAAGTTATCTTCCAGGACCGTTCGGTATAGTAGGCGTAAACGATGTGCCTTCCTTGAGAATCGTCGTACCTCTTGGTTGGTTCCCCACAGTAGGTGATACCTCTGGATACGTGTGTAGTTATGGGACAATTTTTGTTGTGAGGTTTGGAAGACACGCGTATTATGTTGCCTGAAGGATTGAACATGCGTTTGGGTACAGTAGTGCACCCCTGCAGGGTAAATCTTTTCGAGAAGTCGTGTGTCCACGGTTATGGACGCCTTAGGAGTACGGTGTCATGATCATAGAAAACGCCATCAATGTTTTGCCTCTAATAATATGATTAGTAATTAGCCATATCAACTAAACACCTGCTTAACTAAAATTGCCACCGTGTGTGTTCCGCAAGAGGACTTCTCGACTGGTCTTCGAGGGGGAAATCTTCGGATGGGTTATGCTTGGTGTTATATTATAGTTACTGTATAGCGCTCTCTTACCTCGCTCTAATAGCCGAAGTTGTAGCGTATCTCTATAAGTTAGATAGTGCAAGCTGAGCCCACCATACCTGTGTAGGCGAGGACCGCCGAATTCTAGCCTCGCCGTGTACTGGCCTCAGTACTGATCGCTCACTTTTTCCTTTGACCTTTGTCGGCACCCCTTTGGCTTTGACAGGTATGAGATCGACAACGTTAGCAAGGTTACCCTTCCGGCTTGGCCTGGGCAGGGTTTATGGACACCGCTTGGTTATTCTTCAGGACTCTTAGTCCAATTTGTTTCTTGTCCGTACTCGGACACTATTTCGCTTACTTCGAGATTTGTATCTTCGAATTGTATCATTTGTATTCTTGACTCATCGAGTCGTTGTTGTATATATATACTTCTTGTGGACTCTATTGTAAACTACTGTGATGTAACTACTTGTAATCAAACCCCACCCACACGAAAGTGTCTGGTGGGCGTCTTTGAATCGCTTCTATGCGGGTTTTGGCGGGAAATGCTAAGATCTGCATAGACCCGATTCTGAGACGTTACATGCCACAAGTTGATTCAGTTAATTATGGAAACTAACTACCTTGTCCTGGTGAACTGAACAAACCATACTATATATTTTTGTTGCAGGGAAAGAGGCAAAAGCTCATCCAGGACCTGGCGAGCTGGCTAAATGACAAGATAGTCATCCAAAGGGAGAAGCATAATTCTCAGAAGCTGGCCTTTGACCACATACGTGTTGAAGTCGCGGTCCTTTTTGACAAGTGCCAGAAATTGAAGGAGGTAAACACCGGCTAGGGGAAACTTCATAGGGAAGGTCGCACCTCGGCTAGTAAGAAGACGGAGATCATGAATGGGCTCATGAAGGAAAATCATATGATTATGCACCAACTTCTCGCATCCCTGACGGAGCGCTAGAACCTGCAGCGGGCGCATGACAAAGTACTGAAGGAGTTGTATGATCTTAGGGAGGAAAATGAGAAGCTTCAGGCCAGACTCGCTTGAACCCAACATATGTCTATTTAGTACTGAACTGCCTGTTTTATCCTCAGTAGTGGTGATTTTGTAATCGTAAACTTAACTCTATGCACGATATGTGTTCGTTTAAAATTAATTTGCTCGAGGATTGAGTTTGTCTTAGTTAAGAAAGTGCAACTGCAAGTCTTATAGTTAACTAGTTTCAGGCATTGGCACAACATAAATTATTTATCTAGAATTTCCTTTATCCTCTATAGTCTTTCCTTGTTCACCCTCGCGTGTCTTCTTTAGTTCCTTCAAAAGATCTGCAATGTAGTACTCTAGCTTCTTCTTGTCTTCCCTGAGCTAATTCCTTTCCTTTTCTGCATTATTAATCACTATAGCACCCCGGTAAAACCACTACTAGAAAATTGATGTGTTTTTGTTTTGCGCATCATCATGACTGCATGCTCATGTCATCATGCCACATTGCATTTGAGCATCGTCATGACATCATGCATTTGTTTGCCAAAAACTAATTTCTAAAAGCCTACCTTTGTTTTCTAAATATCCCCCGTCTCTATTTTAAATTAAAACCCGACATGTTTGCGAATATTTTGTTTTGTCTAAAAGTTGTTTACAAAAACCATCTTTGAAATTAAAACAAACTAAAAATAAATAAAAACTATTTTTGATCCGGGGAGGCCACAGGCCAGCTGATAGTAGCCTACCACCCAGAAATCAAACCCTAACCTAATCCTCTGAGCCCCACACCTACCCTAACCACCGCCAAGAAGTCAAGCAAACAGCAAGCGCAGCACTCCTCGCCCCACCACCTCGCTGCCCCTGCCCGACCACACTTCGCGTACACCGCACTTACGCTTGCACCACCAAGCGCTGCCCAACCCCACCGACGGCGTGGCCTGCTGCACCAACCCGTGTCTCTCCCTCGATCCTGGTCGTTCGCAAAGCATCGCTGCTGCCAGGGGAAAGGACCTGCTCGATCCCCATGGCCGCCGCCCCGTGCACCCCGCTCCCTTCTCTGCTCTCCTCGCGCCGCCACCTCCTCTCTGGCCTGTTGCCGTCGCTCGCCCAGCCGTCGCCTCCCCCGATTGCTCCTCTCCCCAATCCCAGGCGCCGTCACCGTCATCTTCCCCACCGGCCGCCAACCTCTGCGTGACGCCGAGCTCCTCCCCGAACCCCTGGCTCCCTTGTCTCCGCATGCCTAACACCGTTTTCTGCCACCGCGGGCGCCCTCCATCACTGCCGCGTCGCCCTGCCTCCTTGCCGGGACCCCAGGTCGCCCGCCGCCAGCGCCCCTCGACGCGGATCTCCTCCCTGACCGCTCTGTTCCACTGTGCGAGCACCGCCTCTGCCTACAAGTCGTTTTCCTCTGCCCCGACGCGCTCCCGTGGTCCCAGCTCGACCCCGGCCGCGTCAACGCCTCTCTGTCCATGCCGCTTGGAACTCCAAGGTCCCGATAGGGAGGATACTCCTCTATCGTCGCTTTCCCGTCAAGTTCGTCGCCTCCTACTCGAGGCACTGCTCCAGGAATCTTTACTATTAAAGGAGAAGACGACGTGATCATTGGTACGTCCTACCCCTCATCCCGCAAATCTGCCTCCTCGCTGAATTGCCCGGCCGTTCGCTCCAGTCACGCACAGAAGGAAAAAATCGGCGTCTCCACAACTAAACAACGGCAGGCTAAAAGAACCAGTAAAAAACCAACCAAGAACAACCGCCCCACTATGCACGCCCTGGGAAATTCTCCACGCACAGCCGCCAGACCTGCCTTCTCGCCTCCCAGCGCGGCGAGCGTGCCCCCCCTCTTCCCCACTCCTCTACATCCTCATCCACCATGTTTGACGGGTCCAGTTGTGATGCCTCCTCCGCCCCTGCCACCGTCGATGCCGCCCATGTTCAAGTCTGCTCATGCTCGCCATTACAGGTTGATTGCTCTTCGCCGCCGCCGCTGGGATGACGAGTCGAATGGCATCTGGTTGGAATTGGGGAGTAGGAAGAGTGGTGGAGTGGCGACAACGGTTGAGGGTGGAGCCGTGGAGGAGCGCGGCCTGCGGCCTGGGCGGCGGCCTCGATGTCAGTCACGTTCTCTGGTTCAGGTAGGTGGCGCTTGTGTTCTCTGCGTCGCTGGGAGATTCTCTCGAATTTGTTTTTACACATAGTTTTCTGGTCCAGCTTATGCGTAGCAAATTGCTTGAAGATTCTTGGGAGAAATTGAAGTATTTAGTTGTTCCACCAAATTCAGTTACACAATCAAGGTAGTTTTCGTCCTTGCAGTCAAACACATAAAGCAACTTCGTGGCAGTCCTAGGAATCATGGATATTTCTCTCAAAAAAAGGAATCATAGATATCGTAAAGGGCTTGCGGCTGTAGCAGCGTTATACTCCGGGAGCTCACTGACGCTTCCCACGGCAGTAAGCGGTCTGTGGCTGGGATCTCACGGCTACAGGGAGGATGCCGGAAGGATCACTGACCCATGGTTTCCTAATCTCGGTCGTTTGCATTGGTTTTTTGATCTGGTACGTTTGCATCTCTAGGATACCTCATTATCTTCTTTATTTGTAGATACTACAAAACATGTCTGCGTAATATTCTTTTTTACTTGGAGTCTCGTAAGATAATTTCAGGTGTATGAATGTGAATGAAATTAAGCTATTGTAATGGTAATTTTAGATACATTTCCAAGTATATCATCAGCTTCTTTAACTGTCGATATAACGCATGCCTGGTATGAAATCAAAACTTGGATGAACTTAAGTTGTTTGTACTGGTAATCTTAGATACAAGAGAGGACTGATGGTATTATTAGATAGGGGAACAGTGATTTCTTTTTTCTTTGGTGATAAGAGTGCTTTCATGTGCTTTGATTTATGTGTCTATCTAAGCATATTTTCTTTTAATTCGGATTTGTTGCATCGCACCGTCTATTTACTAACCTCCATCATTCTCCTCTCAGTTCACTCTGCCAGATCCCTGAAGCAGCCTACATGGATCAACCGAAGCATGTGGTCGTGGTCGTCATCGCCTCCCATCACCACATTCGACTCTGGTGGTTAGAGCTCATAGACCAGCCTTTCCGTTGGCCCAAAGGACATTGATGGTTTAGCTGCAGTCAAATTTTCCTTGATAACTTTTTTGATTCTATATATAATTTGTTTAATTTGTGGAATAGAGGTAGGAAACTGAGATGTCGGGAGAAAGGGGTGGCACAAGATATGGAGGAGCTCGAGGGAGCAACAAAGTATGGAGAATGACTCCGTACTTAACTAGAATATTTTGCTACTTCCTATGATAGGTATAATGTCCATCTCTTAACTATTACTTCTTCTGGGTTAGAGGATAGAAAATCAGGTTATTGGGTTAGGCATGGAGAAGAGAGAAAACCTATGAGCCCCACAATTTTCAGGAATCATCAACCCAACACTCCTTTACCATGGTTTCTACTTGTTCTGGTAGGACTCTAATTAGGCCTTCAAAACTATGAAGCGGGAAAACCTATTTTCCCCGTCTACCAACTTAAATAGGAGCCTTTTTTATATGTTGTCTATACAGAAGTATGCCCTACATGACCAACTTCAATAGCATCATCGATGAAGCATCCATAGCATTTTGAAGATCAGTAGTGAAAGTATGGACAGTCTTGTACTTAATCAAAAGAGTTTGATCTTTTCTTGTCCTAGACCCAAAATGAATCTCTTGCCACTAAGAATTCAACATATGCTACTGCTTAAAAAAATAATTTGTACACATATGGTAATGAAACTTCAAGATAGTCTTTCAAAAGGCGTAATGTTTTGCCTATGAGTAAAGTAATCACTGCATACAAACTTATATCCAAACCAACATAGGACCAAAAGTCCAGAAGGCCAAGTTTATAACATACCTAAATGGCTCTATGAGTAATAATCCTTTGTCTACTTTTCTTGAAGCTAACATATATTCTTTGCCAAGGAACTCTATTCAATCTTTTGAGGACCAGTCTGAAGTTGATGAAGTTTGAAATATGATGGCAAAAGGTGCGTTTTTTTGGGCCTTATTATTTTGCCTAAAGTTTTGCTTTGTTGTCGTGCTCAAAAGGTACCATTCTCTATTTGCAGTATCTTGAGCGAAGCATGGTTTTGATACTCCTCCAAACAGACTTTCGCACCGCTTTATAAATAAAGCCACAACGGCTGAATGGATACAAGGTGATGGAGAGACCCTTTTACGAAGCAAATCAAGAAAAACACGGAATACCAAAACTTGCCACCGAACCGAGACTTAGGAGAACCAGGGCTCCACGATGATGCCCCCAAGAAGGTAACAACACACACGTCGTGGCCACCGAGAGCCTTAGCGCAAGAAGGTAACCACAACAACACCCCCAAGAGGGTTACAATGCCCGCAAGCATCACCGAAGTTGGCGCCCAAGCACTGAGCTTTCGCCCAGAAAACCTTCGCCTCCCTCCCGATCTTAGTCACACACTGACCGCCCACTAACCCGGAGTACAGTCTCCTACACGTGATCTGGGAGCTGCCAAAGCCGAAGTGATGCCAACACCAAGGTCCCCCACAGCCTGCTCCTCGCCATCCACATGACCAAAGAGAGATACCATCACCACCGCCACGTCGCTCTTCGTAGAGCCATCCGCACGGCCCACCTTCCGGGGGCGTCGCCCCGGCTTCCGTGAACATGATCCATGGCATGAGGCGAAGCACACCGCATGTGTCGGTGAGGTGGAGGGGTGAGACCTTTCATTGAGCTAGAGTGTAGCAGTGTCACAGCCACCCGGAGAAGACCTTTCTCCACCATCGAGGGTGGTTTACCGACCAGATGCGGCAGCAAGGTCACACTAGGCCCGGGCATAGGCCTGGTCGGGCTCAAATCGGGCCTGTAAAGACCTTGCCGCTGCACGCGGGTAGAAGAAGGTCACCGCCGCCAGCACTGGCTGGGCTTTGCCCAGCGGCTTTTGCCAGTGGCGGTGGCGGAAGGGAGGATAGATGAGGGGCTGGGGAAGTGCGGTGCTATGGTTTGGCCCTATATTGCCCGCAGGGGGCGAGTGCAGGAGCCCCAGAGGTTTTTTTGGACGGCCGAAACTCCCCACGAGTGATCAGGTTTTGATACTTATTTCCTGAAGATATGTAGGCGTGTACTACCAAACTGAATTACAGAGCACTTGCTTGTTTAGTTGGAATTTCTCTCTCTTTGCCTAGAACATGTGGTGTATGGTTGATGTCAATTCCTTTTAGGTGCTTGTGAATGCTGCCAAGTTTATGTGGCGTTGATGGCATAAAGAATTGCCTATCTATTCTGATCTAATTCTTTAGGTAATGATCAATGTGAATGTTACCTGTCACTGTGATGAGCCTTATGGAATCTTCTACTATTTGATGAGCTTGGATTCGGCCAGATACATTGTTTGCTCATTTGGATGTCTTCCGTGTCATAAGGAACGATATTTCTGTTTGAAAGAACTTATACCAGACAACTGAAATGACTTTGTTCTATCAAATTTGATATTTACAGTAGTGCACTTAAATTGACCAGAGAATATGTTCTCAACATTTCCATACAATGTGCAAATTGGTTGTAGCATCTAATCTATGCAGATTACAATACAATGTGCATACAGCCTGCGTGTAGCATCTCCACTAATTTATGCTAAGAATGGTTCCTTGGAGAGGGACATGCCTCTTGCTACACCGGATTGTGAGCCCATTATACTAAAAAAGTACTTATAGCATTTAGCAGTTCTGTATTTCCATTTCATTCTTTATAATACAAGATTATTTTTTATGATCCAGGGCTCATTGGCAAGGTGTAGATAAAGAGTAGCTGGTTATATTCTTGATATAGTCATCATCTTTTATTTAGGAAGTTACGTGGCTGTAAGTGCGGAAGTTTTCGATTTTGTGGTTGTAAGGAGACAAAATAATAATCATGTGCAAAAATTATTCTGTAACATTTGTGTTATGTAGTGTGAAAAAACATATTTTTTGTCATATTTGCTTATGTTAGACGTGAATATGCAGAAACCACAATGGTTTATGTAACAGATAATATGTATGAATCAACCACGCACTCTCATTTTATTCATTACTGCTCTTCAATATTTGATAATTTATTCTTCGGAGTTCTTACGATCTTGCCCTTTGAATTTCATAATAATATGTATTCTGTTGCAGCACATGACACCTTAAGTGAATTTTATATTTACACGTGTGACACATTTGATGGCGGAAAAACTTAAGAGACCGTAGCAGCGCACGGGAATTCAACTAGTTACTATGATTGCTCTCGTGCCTCGTTCTGCGGCACCTCCAGGGACCCTTGTTGCCTTTCATGTGTGTATGCGTGTACCCGCCGTGATCCTCACTTCTCGTGCTGGCTCTGTTTTTGTTGGTCAAGATCTCCAACAACTTTGGAAGATACCGATGCGGATTTAAAGACACCATGTCCGACCTTGTCTCACCAAGTACTTCGTACACGGACGCTCACCAACGATACCGGCGCCCTGCCGATGCTTTCGAAGCAGGAACATGGAACCGACCCGAAGATCTTCATCACGGAACTCTGAGTTCTTTTTCACGGGCTCGAAGAGCCCGGATCCGAAGAACAAACCCTAAAGCCCGAACCCTGTCGAACACTCGTAAACCAAGATCTTCGATCCATAATGTGATCCCCTTTTCGAGACCCCTATTTTTATAATATGACATATACTTGTTTCATACTAAATTGTTCATGATTGCACAAATATTTTGTCATTGGGGGGCATTTTCTCGATTCACCTCATAATTAAATATGGAGACTATATGCAGGCTATTCTAGTCTTATATTGGCTCCATTTAAATTTGTGTAGTGAACCGATGCTATGTTTTGCCTTGTTAATACAACATTTAAATTGCGGGGTATCTAAACAACATGAATCATCTAATTAATTGTCGGGATTCGGATTCCGCTTAATATTGCCTAGTTGCATCGTACCTTTGTCATGTCATGCATCATACATGCATCATGCCCGATCTTCTGCCGTAGTATTAAATAGTGCACCCGGTGATTTTTCTAGTGATTTGCTTCTTCGTGGATTAGGCCGTTGAGTGGATGCGAGTATCGACAAGTCCTTCGGATAATGTACCTTCGGCAATGTTTCCCAGGCGAGCATTCTCTCCCTTTCTACCTATTTTGTATTTATAGTCTTTACTTCCTCCTGTTGATCTATTGCTATCAGTGTTGCGATGCTTTAGTTCCCGTGCACCATTTATATTCCTTGCTTACTCTATATTGCCTTGGACACATCCTATTGCCTATTGTTTTATAGATAGTCAGTCTTGCGAGTCATAGTTGCTTGCTGAGGTGCTGCTTCGTGTCGTTGTCGATCCACCGTTGATGGAAGGTTGGCACATGCTTAATGATGGAGATGTTTAATGGTGGAGATAATCATGGCTTTCAATATCACTTGTTAAATAAAATACTAGGAATAGATATAAATAATACAGAGGCACCGGTGGACAATAGATAATATTTGGTTTTTAGCTGCTCACGTGTGTCCCGTACGCCTCGTGTACTTGATACCTATTCCTTTACTATTCGCACTATCCATATACGGGAGACTCTATGAATCCCCCTTTGCCTGAGCTTGATTCACACTTTATTTCTTGGGGCCACAAAGTATTTGGGGCTTTATTACTATTTCGTACTTATGCCATGCTTTACAACTTTATTTACGTTGTGCGTGGAGCACCTGTACTGTTTTGAAATGCGGAGTGTTTTCAATGTATCGACAAGCCCAACCACACTTTCGGGTTCCCAGTCGTTTACAACCGTTGACGCAAACCCTAGGTCCGTCTCGGAGCCGGCCAACTTCGTTGCGGGTAGCTTAGTAGGGTGGCCTCCTGAAATGATTTATGAATCCTGTGATTGGTTTGTCGTGAAAGCCTCGTTGGGTTTTATTTGTTTTTTCTGAGGTTGATCGTGTGTGTGTTGTTATTTTTGTACCCCTACAGTGTAAATCTTTCTGAAAGCCGTGTCCGCAGTTATGGATGACTTGGAGCACAATATCTCGATCATAGACAACTATAGTAAAGTAATGCTATAAATTTGACTTTGACATGTCTAGTAATCAGATTCACTACAACGGAATGGATAACAAAAGTGCCAACAACTGGTGGAATTGGGGTGTATCATGTCATGTTATATCTAACTAGTGAGTATTGCAACTACAACGGAATGGTTAACTAAAACTGCACACTAGTTATGATATCAGGATGACTCATGATATTTATATCTGACTAGTAAGTGCTACAACTATAATGGAATGAATAAAACTGCCAACTGTGTGAGTTCCTCGGTTTGGTCTCGAGGGGGCAACACCGGGATGGGTATGATTGGTGTTAGTATCAGGTTGGTTACGAATAGGTGTTTCTTACCCCTCTCTAATAGCCGACAGTTATATCGAGTCTCTATAGGTTGTATAGTGCATACTTCGCTGCCGCTTTAATCCACCATACCTATGTAGACGAGAGCCGCCAAATTCTAGACTCGCCGTGTACTGGCCTCAGTACTGACCTCTCCCTTTTTCCTTTGCCCTCTGTCGGCACCCCGTTTTGTTTAACAGGTATAAGTTCACCGTCGTTAGCAGGGTTACCCTTCCGGCTTGGCCTCGGCAGGGTTATGGACGCCATTGAGTATTCTTCAGGGCTCTTAGCCCCATTTGCATCATATCCGTACTCAGATGTTGTATTGTTTTCAAGGTGATTTGGATCTTTGTGATGTATATCTGTATTCTTGACTCGATGAGTCGTTGTTGTATATATATGTTCTGTGGGTCCCATCGTGGACTATTGTGTAATGATATTACTTTGTTTTCCACCCGCACGCAAGTGCCTGGTTGGCATCTTTGAATCGTTTCTATGCGGGTTTGGCGATAATCGCCAAAACTTGCATAGGGCCAATTCGAGGGTGTTACAATCACCAACCTGTGACTATCATGAAGCTTCTTTGCAGTTCCAACAACCAAGCTCCCATTGATTCTGTCACTTAGTTCTGACTGCAAATTCTTGATTTCTTGTTCTAGCTCCTTATTTCGTACCTACAACTTGTAAGTTTTTTCAGCTGCATCACAAGCATCAATTAATCTCCCTGACCTTTCCAACTCATACATCTCCCATAACTGGGCCAAACATTTCTTAAGTGCATCTGGCCACTCAAGATCCACCCACTCTACTGCTTTACACACTGGGCCAACCTAAAAAAACACACATTATCATGTTATGAACATACACGATACATTTTTCTTCATGTCACCATTGCACATAATGTAAACAAACCTGATTTGTATAGCCCAAAAACCTTCTCCCAGTGTTACTGCCTTCGAATGCAACATATCTCCTCAATTTTAGCCCATGCTCATATGGTACTTCTCCATCGAGATCTAGGCCCTCCCATTCGGGATCGTAGGTTGGCCGTGGTACCTATAAGGAAACACAAAGCTAGTATTGAACATGATTGCATGTACATATGGAGCTCCGATCGAGGGATTTACCAATTCCTAACCCAAGCCCGAGAAAACAGAGGAACTCAAATCAGGGAAGGAATACTCAATGTCGAAGAGAAGGCTGTGGCTGCTCGACTGGTCGTCCACGTCGTTCTAGAACAGCATGGCGAATGCGTCGATGTCGATGATAGTGAGGAGAGAGAGAGGCAGAGAGAGAGAACGAAAGAGTGGGAAAAGTGAAGTGTGTCACCGCTGCAATAATGACTAAATTGGCATGTTACAATAGTTTAATGGATACCATGCCCTTTCCCTGGATTACAGTCTCCTGCCTAATAGGGTTTCTCTTCATACATTCTTATTTCAAACATTAAACCTGTACTCACTCCTTCCCAATTTCATTGCCTAAGGAAAACATACCAGTATATTACATCATCTAAAGAAACAAAATAATGCCAACTACAACGTACTTATGCATCACTTGTTCAGTTATGGTTTCACAAAATATTATAGTACAATCTCTCAAAAAACATAATCACAGAAACAAGTATATTACATCAACTTAAGAAACAAAATCATGTCAACTACAAGGTACTTATGCATCACTTGTCCAGTCATGGTTTCACAAAACATTACATTACAATCTCTCAACAAACATGATGACAGAAACAAGTATATTGCATCATCTCAAGAAACAAAATCATGTCAACTACAAGGTACTTATGCATCACTTGTCTAGTCATGGTTTCAAAAAACATTACATTACAATCTCTCAACAAACATAATCACAGAACCAAGTATATCATGACATCTCAAGAAACAAAATCATGTCAACTATAATGTACTTATGCATCACTTGTCCAGTCATGGTTTCGCAAAACATTACATTACAATCTCTCAACAAACATAATAACGTAAACAAGTACAGTACCTCATCTCAAGAAACATAATCCTGTCAACTACAATGTACTTATGCATCACTTGTCTAGTCATGGTTTCACAAAACATTACATTACAATCTCTCAATAAACATAATAACAGAAACAAGTACAATACGTCATCTCAAGAAGAATAATCATGTCAACTACAATGCACTTATGTCTTATTACAACAATGATGGTTTCAGTGAGTGGTGCGGTGTTGACGTGGGAGTTTCTTTTTCTTTGTTCCCCAGCAACGGTGCCAGAAAAATGCTTGATGGCTCGTGGTTGATGTAGAGCTCATTGGGAACCCCAAGAGGAAGGTATGATGAGCACAGCAGCAAGTTTCCCTTAGTTATGAAACAAAGGTTTAATCGAACCAGTAGGAGCAAGGAAACACCCCAAAGGTGTTGCTAGCTCAGCCTTGGCAGGGCGCACTACCGGTGCTAGTAGCAACGTGGAGACCTGCACAACACAACCATAGAACTTTGTCCCCAACTTGCGATGAGGTTGTCAATCTCACCGTGTTTTGCTGAAAACAAAGGATAAAACGTATCGAATGGAAGGAAGTAATAGTTTGCAGAAAGTAAACACAAAGCAGTAAACAGTTTGTAGATTGTATGTAAAAGAAAGGACCAGGATCCATAGTTCACTAGAGGTGGCCCTCCTTGATAGATAACATGCTGGGTGAACAAATTACAGCGGGGAAATTGACAAACATCGAGAAAGCAATAGATGCATATACTAATCATCTTGACTCCTTTGAGACTTGATTGGGCATTACAACATTATACATAGACCGCCATCCAACTGCATCTATGACTAATAATCCACCTTCAGTTTATCATCCGAACCCCCTCCAGTATTAAGTTGCAAGCAACAGATTATTGCTTTATGAATTGCGTGTAATGTAAACAATACGATTGTTCTATAAACAAAGGATTGTTATTTTCTCCCTAGTAGCAACAGCATATCTAGTACCTTAGAGATTTATGTCACTTCCCCAGATTACCAGAGGCATGGACCCACTATCGAGCATAAATACTAACTCTTGGAGTTGCTAGCATCTACTTGGCCAAGATAGCTACTAACAACGGAAAGCATGCAAGATCACAAATAACAAAGACATGATAGAATCAATAATCAATCTGAAATAGCATCTCAATATCCATCGGATCCCCGCAAACACAACATGTAGAATTACAAATAGATGATCTTGATCATGAATGGAGCTCACAAGATCTAGACATGAAAGCACAAAGGAGGAGAACCAGCCATCTAGCTAGTACATGGATCCGTAGTCCAAGGATGAACTACTCACGCATCACACCGGAGGCTTGCATGGTGATGAAGAAGGCCTCCAGGGTGAATTCCCCTCTCCGGCAGGGTGCCGGGAAGAGCTTTAGATCCCTCCCGATCTAGGGATGGAGATGACGGTGGCTACAGACTCTTTCGTGGATTTTTGATCGGGTACCTAGGGTTTTCGTACCGAGGGCATCTTATAGGCGGAAGGGGAGGCTGAGGGGGTGCCTGGGCTAGCCACACCACCACCTGGCGCGGCCAGGCCTGGCCCGCGTGGCCAGGTGGTGTGGTGGCCCCCTGGCCCCTCTCTGTCTCGTATTCTGGCATCTGATGATTTTCAGAAAAATAGGCACTTTGGCTTTTGTCCCGTCCAATTCTGAGAATATTCATTTTCTGACTTTCCTAGAACCAAAAACAGAAGAAAACAGGCAGCTGGCACTATGGCTCTTGTTAATAGGTTAGTCCAAGAAATCATATGAAAAGTACTCCAATGTTGGAACAAAACACAAGAAAGTGGATAAAACCAAGCATGGAACATCAAAAATTATAGATACATTTGCAATGTATCAACATCCCCAAGCTTAACTCCTGCTCGTCCTCGAGTAGGTAAGTGATAAAAAGAAAGAATAATTTTTGAGGTGACATGCACCATCAAAGACTTGATCAAAGTATTTGTAAAACATTCAAAACTGGGATCATAGTACTTCAATCATAACATGAAAGACAAAGTTCTAGCAATAAGACAAAGAAACTATGATGCAACATAAAAAGGCACAAACAAAAGATTCAGGAATAACAATGCTTTGCAAGACGTTTGTTTGTTTCACATAAAGAAAACATATCATAATAGTATTCAGCTTGTCCATCAATAGAGTAGCAAATATAAATGCATAGGACACCTTCAAAGTTTATAAGAGTGACTAGATACAAATAGTTTAAAACAAGCAATATCAAGTTATGCATCAATCCACTAGTCTTGGGACAATGCACATAGAACTAAGAATGGCCACTATGCTCTCAAAGTAAGTGCATAAAGATAGAAGGTGGAGACTCAATATATAATGGTGGAAGAAAGGCCTTCATAGAAGGAAGTAGGGATTCAAGTCTCATAAAGAGCTTCCAAAAATTATGGTACTTAATAGCTTTCAGCTCTCATTGCCCATATCATAAGCATCTTGAAGTGATTAAGGTTAAAGTGAACAAACTATGGTGTACATGCTTGATGAAGTATAAGTTAGAAATCGCATGTCCCTTGTATATGAGGGCAACCCCTCATGCTACTCAAGTTTAGTCACCGGTATGTTCTTGTCATTGTAAGTACATGTGTATCATAGAGAACCGCCAATGGGGTACCCCTTGCCCGATGATACGGTAGAATCCCCATATCAAAATGACAAGGCAAGCAGACAACGAGAATCTCAACAATCTTCTTATTTACCATGGGAATATGTTGCTTTTTTCTCTCTTTCCTCTTTCATAATCTCTTTTTTCCTTTTTCTCTTTTTTCTCAATATAGGACTCTTTTTTTATAAGAAAAATGCTTCATAGACAGCTCATTATGGTTACGCTGCAGGTTTCCACCATGTCAGCATGGATTAGACCAACGGCCCAGGCGTTTCACTAACACATATACATAACTCCATGGACTTACAAGCTCCCCTTTCATTTCACACCGACGATATCCATATACAAAAGAGCATGATATCAACTAGGTACAAGTACCAAGTGCAATGTTGAAAGCGTTCCCCATGAAAGCATGGTTCTACTAATTCCCAACAAATAAGTGAAAGCATATACAACATAGACGACACAATGGTTCAAGTTTATTAAGGGCAAGAAAAGTAAAGTGTCCCATCAAGTTTGTGAGAGCTTTAATCACTAGTTTTCTCATAACAGGTTCAATTCGAAAGGTAAACAAAAGCATGAATATACTTGGAATAGCATAAGATAATAGGTAGGTATGGTGGACTCTTTGGAATAACTTGGTTTAGGGAGTTGGATGCATGATTGGCACTCATACTTGGTTGTGGAGGCTAGCAAAAGACTTGGAGCGACAAACTAAGAGAGCAATAATGGCCATAATCATGCTGAGCGACAAAACATCATTGATCAAAGCATAAAGTGATACTACAAGTTGAAAACTAAAGGATCATAAAGGCTTATGGTGACTTGAGATAGTCATAACATGGTGTGAGCATGCGCCAAGTCAACCCAAATAAAGCATCAAAGGAGAATACCACTATACTATGCTTTAATATGCTAAAACAACGCATGATTCATCCAAGGCACATTAAGGAATCTCAATTGTTTATAACAAGTCATGCTACATCAAAGAATACTAAGCATAAAGCTAAAACAATATCAAGCATGGCATGACAAAGCATAGGCCAGAGTAAAAAACGAGCTCTTTTTACCACATAAGTATGAACTTTCCTACTCTTTTCCAAATCAAACCAAACTATTTGAAAACCAAAGTATGAAAGAGGGGGTCCAACCAATTTATTCAGAAAACTAAGAAAACCAAGAAAACGAAAAACCAAAACAAAAATGAAAAAGAAGGCGCTCCAAGAACAACACAACTGTGCATGAACCAATAAAAATGAAGCGTTTGGAAGAAACCTGGAATTTTTATTGATGAAGAGGGGGATGCCTTGGGCATCCCCAAGATTTGCCGCTTGTACTTCTTGGATATTTCTTGGGGTGACACGCGCGGCATCCCCAAGCTTGAGCTTTAGTCCATCCTTCATCTCATTACTCATTCCTTCCATACACCTGAAATTTTTCCTTCATACAAAACTTTACACAATCTTTATTAGCAACATTAGTGCACTCAAGATAAACAAGTCTTAAGGTTCAGTTCTAACACCAAATAAACTTCCATTAGAACACTAGCTACTGTAGCACTTCCCTCAAAAAGCTCAATTCCCCAAAAGAACTAAAAAAGGAACCAACAAGAAGCAAATGTAGAAAATGGCAGAAATCTATCAAAACTTACCAGCAGGTAAAGACGAATTTTTTCGAAGACCTTCTGTTGCTCAAACCAAAACGTGTTGAACTATAGAAAGTTAGAAAACAACCTGGGGCAGAAGCACAAAAATTCACGCCTCAAAAAGATGTTCAGAGATTTTACACGAATTTTTACGGTGAAGCACAAAAATATATTTCGGGACAACAACTTTCCCAATCATTACTTCTCCCTCATTAGAGATTACTCTTGGCACAAAAAGCAAATAAAAAGGATAAGGAGCGGTTATTACTGAAGTAATAACTTCCAAGGCTCGTCTAAAACTTTTGGGTTATCTCCCAATAAGTACTTTTCTTTAACGCCTTTAAGTTAGGCATAAGAAGCAAGAACGAGAATCAAGTGTTCTCAAATGAAGAAGCATTAAAATGAAATTTCGTTATCATAGGAGAAGCAAAAGAAATCTTCTCTCTCTTCTTAGGGAAGTGTTATATACCTTTCTTGAGTGGGAGTTGATATTTAATGGTGCCTTCTTTCATATCAATAATGGCACCAACAGTTCTAAGAAAAGGTCTTCCCAAAGTAATAGGACAAGAAGCATTGTATTCAACATCCAAAACATAGAAATCAACGGGGACATAGGCATTGTTAACCATAATAAGAACATCATTAGGACTCCCCATGAGTTTCGTTTTAGCATTATCATCAAGTGGGACATTCAAATAACAATCTTCAAGTGGAGGCAAATCAAGCATATCATAAATCCGTCTAGGCATAATAGAAACACTACTATCAAGATGACATAAAGCTTTGAAATCAAAGTCATTCACTTTCATATTAATGATGGGTTCCCAACCATCTTCTTGTTTTATAGGAATAGAAGCTTTATGTTTCATCTTTTCTTCTTTAATCTTTATGAGAGCATCAGTAATGTGTTTTGTAAAGGCCATGTTCATAGCACTAGCATTAGGACTTTTAGCAAGCTTTTGTAGGAACTTAATAACTTCAGAGATATTGCAATCATCAAGATCAAAATCAAATTTATCATCTAGAGTAGTAGAACTATTACTAGCCTCAACACTAGTGGTGGTAATAGTAGAAACACTAATGTTTCTAGGAATTTCATCTTCTCTTTCCCACTTAGCATGTAATTCAGCTAATAGTCTAACATTTTCATCAATTCTTACTTGTATAGCATTAGTAGATGCAAATGGATTATCATTAGTTTCAGGTTTATAAGCCATTTTATTCAAAGAAGATTGAGCTTCAGCCAAAGATGCTATATTTCTTTCAGCATTAGAGAGTTTTTCCTCAATAGTTTTATTGAAAGCAGTTTGTTTACTAATAAAGTCTTTAAGCATAACTTCAAGTTCATAGGGTGCACTCCTATTATTGTTGTAAGAATTTCCATAAGCATTACCAATGTTGGGGGGATATGGCTTATAACTGTTGTTGCCAAAATTACTCCTATAAGCATTATTGCCAAAATTATTATTTCTTATGAAATTCACATCAACTTGCTCTTCTTGAGCAACCAAAGAGGCTAAAGGAACATTATTTGGATCAATATGGGATTTCCCATTAACAAGCATAGACATAATAATATCAATCTTATCACTCAAGGAGGAAGTTTCCTCAATAGAATTTACCTTCGTACCTTGTGGAGCTCTCTCACTATGCCATTCAGAATAATTAACCATCATATTGTCCAGAAGTTTTGTTGAAGCACCCAAAGTGATGGTCATAAAGGTACCTCCAGCAGCAGAATCCAATAGGTTCCTTGAAGAGTAGTTCAATCATGCGTAAAAAGTTTGGATGATCATCCAAGCAGTCAGTCCATGAGTGGGACAATTCTTTACCAAAGATTTCATTCTTTCCCAAGCTTGAGCAACATGCTCATTATCAGATTGTTTAAACTTCATTATTTCACTTCTCATAGATATAATCTTAGTAGGAGGATAGTATTTTCCAATAGAAGCATCTTTGCACTTAGTCCAAGAATCAATACTATTCCTAGTTAAGGAATTCAACCATTCTTTAGCTTTTGCTCTCAAAGAGAAAGGAAACAATTTAAGCTTAATAATATCACCATCTACATCCCTGTGCTTTTGCATATCAAAAAGTTCAACAAAATTATTTAGATGGGTAGCAGCATCTTCATTACCAATACTAGAAAATTGTTCTCTCATAACAAGATTGAGTAAAGCAGTTTTATCTCAAAGAAAGTATCTTCAGGCACAGGTGGAGCAATAGGTGTGCTCATAAAATCATTGTTGTTGGTGCTAGTGAAGTCACACAACTTAGTGTTTTCAAGAGTAGTCATTTTTTGTGTGTTTTCAAATAAGAAAGCAAACTAGTAAAACTATTTTTTTGGGTTTTTTGATAACAAAGCAAGCAAACAAAGAAAAAAGAAACTAAGCAAAACAAAAATAACAAAGTAAATAGATTGGTTATGAGGGACTCCCCTTGTGAAGATGTCCTTGACTCCCTGGCAACGGTGCCAGAAAAATGCTGGTGCAGTGTTGACGTGGGAGTTTCTTATTCTTCGTTCCCCGACAACGGCGCCAGAAAAATGCTTGATGGCTCGTGGTTGATGTAGAGCACGTTGGGAACCCCAAGAGGAAGGTATGCTGAGCACATTAGCAAGTTCCCTCAGTTATGAAACCAAGGTTTAATTGAACCAATAGGAGCAAGGAAACACCCCAAAGGTGTTGCTAGCTGAGCCTTGGTAGGGCGCACTACCGGTGCTAGTAGCAACGTGGAGACCTGCACAACACAACCAGAGAACTTTGTCCCCAACTTGCGATGAGGTTGTCAATCTCACTGTGTTTTTATGAAAACAAAGGATTAAACGTATCGAATGGAAGGAAGTAATAGTTTGCAGAAAGTAAACATAAAGCAGTAAACAATTTGTAGATTGTATGTAAAAGAAAAGAACCTGGATCCATAGTTCACTAGAGGTGGCTCTCCTTGATAGATAACATGTTGGGTGAACAAATTACAGCGGGGCAATTGACAAACATCGAGAAAGCAATACATGCATATACTAATCATCTTGACTCCTTCGAGACTTGATTGGGCATTACAACATTATACATAGACCGCCATCCAACTGCATCTATGACTAATAATCCACCTTCAGTTTATCATCCGAACCACCTCCATTATTAAGTTGCAAGCAATAGATTATTGCTTTACGAATTGCGTGTAATGTAAACAATACGATTGTTCTATGAACAAAGGATTGTTGTTTTCTCCCTAGTAGCAACAGAACATCTAGTACCTTAGAGATTTCTGTCACTTCCCCAGATTACCAGGGGCATGAACCCACTATCGAGCATAAATACTAACTCTTGGAGTTGGTAGCATCTACTTGGCCAAGATAGCTACTAACAACGAAAGCATGCAAGATCACAAATAACAAAGACATGATAGAATCAATAATCAATCTGAAATAGTATCTCAATATCCATTGGATCCTGATGGCTCGGTATATGGCACCCAGAAAAGTGCTGGTGCGTGGTTGATGTAGAGCTCGTTGGGACCCCAAGAGGAAGGTATGATGAAAGTTTCCCTCAGTTATGAAACCAAGGTTTATTCGAACCAGTAGGAGCAAGGAAACAACCCAAAGGTGTTAGTAGCTAAGCTTTGGCAGGGCGCACTACCGGTGCTAATAGCAACATGGAGACCTGCACAACACAACCACATAACTTTTTCCCCAACTTGCGATGAGGTTGTCAATCTCACCGTGTTTTATGGAAAACAAAGGATTAAACGTATCGAATGGAAGAAAGTAATAGTTTGCAGAAAGTAAACACAAAGCAGTAAACAGATTATAGATTGTATGTAAAAGACAAGGACCGGGATCCGTAGTTCACTAGAGGTGGCTCTCCTTAAGATAGATAACATGTTGGGTGAACAAATTACAACGGGGCAATTGACAAACATCGAGAAAGCAATACATGCATATACTAATCATCTTGACTGCTTTGAGATTCGATTAGGCATTACAACATTATACATAGACCGCCATCCAACTGCATCTATGACTAATAATCCACCTTCAGGTTATCATCCAACCCCTCTCAGATAAGTTGCAAGCAATAGATTATTGCTTTATGAACTGCGTGTAAAGTAAACAATACGATTGTTCTATGAACAAAGGATTGTTGTTTTCTCCCTAGTAGCAACAACACATCTAGTACCTTAGAGATTTCTGTCACTTCCCCAGATTACCAGAGGCATGAACCCACTATCGGGCATAAATACTAACTCTTGGAGTTGCTAGCATCTACTTGGCCAAGATAGCTACTAATAACGGAAAGCATGCAAGATCACAAATAACAAAGACATGATAGAATGAATAATCAATCTGAAATAGCATCTCAATATCCATCGGATCCATGCAAACACAACATGCAGAATTACAAATAGATGATCTTGATCATGAACGGAGCTCACAAGATCTAGACATGAAAGCACAAAGGAGGAGAACCATCCATCTAGCTACTACATGGATCCGTAGTCCAAGGATGAACTACTCACGCATCACACCGGAGGCTAGCATGGTGATGAAGAAGGCCTCCTGGGTGAATTCCCCTCTCCGGCAGGGTGCTGGGAAGAGCTTCAGATCCCTCCCGATATAGGGATGGAGATGACGGCAGCTACAGACTCTTTCGTGAATATTTTTGATCGGGCACGTAGGGTTTTCGTCCTGAGGGCATCTTATAGGCGGAAGGGGAAGTCGAGGGGGTGTCGGGAGCGGCCACACCACCCCCTAGCGCGGGCCAGGCTGGGCCGCGCGGCCAGGTGGTGTGGTGGCCCCCTGGCCCCTCTCCATCTCGTACTCTGGCATCTGTTGACTTCCGGAAAAATAGGAACTTTGGCTTTTGTCCCGTCCAATTTTGAGAATATTCATTTTCTGACTTTCCTGGAACCAAAAATAGCAGAAAATCGGCAGCTGGCACTGTGGCTCTTGTTAATAGGTTAGTCCAAGAAATCATAAGAAAAGTACTCCAAAGTGTGGACAAAACACAAGAAAGTGGATAAAACTAAGCATGGAACATCAAAAATTATAGATACATTTGCAATGTATCAACATCCCCAAGTTTAACTCCTGCTCGTCCTCGAGTTGGTAAGTGATAAAAAGAAAGAATAATTTTTGAGGTGACATGCACCATCAAAGACTTGATCAAAGTATTTGCAAAACATTCAAAGTTGGGAGCATAGTACTTCAATCATAACATGAAAGACAAAGTTCTAGCAATAAGACAAAGAAACTATGATGCAACATGAAAAGGTACAAACAAAAGATTCATGAATAACAATGCTTTGCAAGACGTTTGTTTGTTTCACATAAGGAAAACATAGCATAATAGTATTCAGCTTGTCGCTCAATAGAGTAGCAAATATAAATGCATAGGACACCTTCAAAGTTCATAAGAGAGACTAGATACAATAGTTTAAAACAAGAAATAACAAGTTATGCATCAATCAACTAGTCTTGGGACAATGCACATGGAACTAAGAATGACCACTATGCTCTCAAAGTAGGTGCATAAAGGTAGAAGGTGGAGACTCAATATAAAAGTGGAAGAAAGGCCTTTGTAAAAGGTAGTAGGGATTCAAGTCTCATAAAGAGCTTCCAAAAATTATGGTACTTATAGCTTTCAGCTCTAATTGTCCCTATCATAAGCATCTTTAAGGTGATTAAGGTTAAAGTGACACAAGTAAGAGGACATGCTTGGCAAGTTATCAACCGAAATCTCATGCCCCTTACTTACGAAGACCGATCCTCATGCTACTCAATTCAGTCACGAGTAAGATCTTGTCATTATAAGTACATGTGTATCATTAAGAACCGCCAACGGGGTACCCCTTGCACATGATATGTGAGCATTCCCATAATCAAAATGACAAGGCAAGCAGACAATGAGCATCTCAGCGATCTTTTTATTTGCTATTTGCATAGGTTTTTATTGAGGATGCTTCATAGAGTGCTCATTATGGTGATGCTGCAAGTTTCCACCATGATTAGGCATGGCTTAGGCTAGCGGACCAAGCGTTTCTCTAACACACATACAAACTCCATGATCTTACAAGTTCCACTTTTATTTCACACCGCCGGGATCCGTAAGCAAAAGAACATGATATCAACGGGATACAAAGTACAAGTGCAATGTTGAAAGCGTTACCCATGAAACATGGTTCTGCTAATTTCAACTTATAAAGCGCAAGCATATACGCAACAAAGAAGGACCCAATGGTTCAAGTTTATTAGATGCAAAAAAGTAAAGTGTGCCGTCAAGTTCGTGAGAGCTTTAATCACTAGTTTTCTCATAACAAGTTTAATTTGGAAGGTAAACAAAAGAATGAATATACTTGGAATAGCATAAGCTAGTAGGTAGGTATGGTGGATTCTTTGGAATAACTTGGTTTAGGGAGTTGGATGCATGAGTGGAACTCATACTTTGTTGTGGAGGCTAGCAAAAGACTAGGAGCGACAAACTAAGAGAGCAATAATGGTCATAATCATGCAGAGCGACAAAACATCATTGATCAAAGCATAAACTGATATTACAAGTTGAAAACTAAAGGATCATAAAGGCTATGGTGACTGGAGATAGTTATAACATGGTGTGAGCATGCGCCAAGTCAACCCAAAAAAAGCATCAAAGGAGAATACCACTATACTATGCTTTAATATGCTAAAACAACGCATGATTCATCCAAGGCATATTAAGAAATCTCAATTGTTTATAACAAGTCATGCTACAGCAAAGAATACTAAGCATAAAACCAAAACAATATCAAGCATGGCATGACAAAGCATAGGCCACAGTCAAAAACAAGCTCCTTTTACCACTTAAGCATGAACTTTCCTACTCTTTTCCAAACCAAACCAAACTATTTGCAAACCAATTTATGAAAGAGGGGGTCCAACCAATTTATTCAGCAAACTAAGCAAACCAAGCAAACAAAAAACCAAAACGAAAACGAAAAAGAAGACGCTCCAAGAACAACACAACTGTGCATGAAACAATAAAAATGAAGCGTTTGGAAGAAACCTGGGATTTTTATTGATGAAGAAGGGGAATGCCTTGGGCATCCTCAAGCTTTGATGCTTGTACTTCTTGGATATTTCTTGGGGTGACACGCGTGGCATCCCCAAACTTGAGCTTTAGTCCATCCTTTATCTCATTACTCATTCCTTCCATACACCTGAAAATTTTCCTTCATACAAAACTTCACACAATCTTTATTAGCAACATTAGTGCACTCAAGATAAATAAGTCTTAAGGTTCAGCTCTAACACCAAATAAACTTCCATTAGAACACTAGCTACTGAAGCACTTCCCTCAAAAAGGTCAATTCCCCAAAAGAACTCAAAAAGGAACCAACAAGAAGCAAATGTAGAAAATGGCAGAAATCTATCAAAATAGACCAGCAGGTAAAAACGAATTTTTTCGAAGACCTTCTGTTGCTCAAATCAAAAAGTGTTGAACTAATGAAGGTTAGATAACAACCTGTGGCAGAAGCACAAAAATGCACGCCTCAACAAGTCGTTCAGAGATTTTACACGAATTTTTATGGTGAAGCATAGAAATCTGTTTCGGGACAACAACTTTCCCAATCATTACTTCTCTCTCATTAGAGGTTACTCTTGGCACAAAAAGCAAATAAAAAGGATAAGGAGAGGTTATTACAGAGGTAATAACTTCCAAGACTCATCTAAAACTTTTGGGTTATCTCCCAATAAGTACTTTTCTTTAACGCCTTTAAGTTAGGCATAAGAAGCAAGAAAAAGGATCAAGTGTTCTCAAATGAAGAACCATTAAGACCAAATTTTGTTTTCATAGGAGAAGCAAAAGAAATATTCTCTATCTTCTTAGGGAAGTGTTATATACCTTTCTTGAGTGGGAGTTGATATTTAATGGTGCCTTCTTTCATATCAATGATGGCACCAACAGTTCTAAGAAAAGGTCTTCCCAAAGTAATAGGACAAGAAGCATTGCATTCAACATCCAAAACATAGAAATCAACGGGGACATAGGCATTGTTAACCATAATAAGAACATCATTAAGACTCCCCATGAGTTTCTTTTTAGCATTATCATCAAGTGGGACATTCAAATAACAATCTTCAAGTGGAGGCAAATCAAGCATATCATAAATCCTTCTAGGCATAATAGAAACACTACTATCAAGATCACATAAAGCTTTAAAATCAAAGTCATTCACTTTCATATTAATGATGGGTTCCCAACCATCTTCGTGTTTTGTAGGAATAGAAGCTTTATGTTTCATATTTTCTTCTTTAATCTTTATGAGAGCATCAGTAATGTGTTTTGTAAAGGCCATGTTCATAGCACTAGCATTAGGACTTTTAGCAAGCTTTTGTAGGAACTTAATAACTTCAGAGATATTGCAACCATCAAGATCAAAATCAAATTTATCATCTAAAGTAGTAGAACTATTACTAGCCTCAACACTGGTGGTGGTAATAGTAAACATTAATGTTTCTAGCAATTTCATCTTCTCTTTCCCACTTATCATGTAATTCAGCTAATAGTCTAACATTTTCATCAATTCTAACTTGTATAGCATTAGTAGATGCAAAGTGATTATCATTAGTTTTAGGTTTAGCAGCCATTTTATTCAAAGAAGATTGAGCTTCAGCTAAAGATGCTATATTTCTTTCAGCATTAGAGAGTTTTTCCTCAATAGTTTTATTGAAAGCAGTTTGCTTACTAATAAACTCTTTAAGCATAACTTCAAGTTCAGAGGGAGCACTCCTATTATTGTTGTAAGAATTTCCATAAGCATTTGTTGGGAGGATATGGCTTGTAATTGTTGTTACCAAAATTACTCCTATAAGCATTATTTCGAAAGTTGTTAT
The DNA here is from genome assembly GCA_023614405.1 of Avena insularis. Lineage (NCBI taxonomy): Eukaryota > Viridiplantae > Streptophyta > Magnoliopsida > Poales > Poaceae > Avena > Avena insularis. The sequence continues at coordinate 410,147,569 of CM042688.1, read as the reverse complement.
TTCTTATGAAGTTCACATCAAATTGCTCTTCTTGAGCAACCAAAGAAGCCAAAGGAACATCATTTGGATCAATATGGGCTTTCCCATTAACAAGCATAGACATAATAATATCAATCTTATCACTCAAGGAGGAGGTTTCCTCAACAGAATTTACCTTCCTACCTTGTGGAGCTCTCTCAGTATGCCATTCAGAATAATTAACCATCATATTGTCCAAAAGTTTTGTTGCAGCACCCAAAGTGATGGTCATAAAGATACCTCGAGCAGCAGAATCCAATAGTTTCCTTGAAGAATAGTTCAATCCTACATAAAAAGTTTGGATGATCATCCAAGCAGTCAGTCCATGAGTGGGACAATTCTTTACCAAAGATTTCATTCTTTCCCAAGCTTGAGCAACATGCTCATTATCAAGTTGTTTAAACTTCATTATTTCACTTCTCATAGATATAATCTTAGCAGTAGGATAGTATTTTCCAATAAAAGCATCTTTGCACTTAGTCCAAGAATCAATACTATTCCTAGTTAAGGAATTCAACCATTCTTTAGCTTTTCCTCTCAAAGAGAAAGGAAACAATTTCAGCTTAATAATATCACCATCTATATCCCTATGCTTTTGCATCTCACAAAGTTCAACAAATTTATTTAGATGGTAAGTAACATCTTCATTACCAATACCAGAAAATTGTTCTCTCATAACAAGAATGAGCAAACCAGGTTTTATCTCAAAGAAAGTATCTTCAGGTACAGGTGGAGCAATAGGTGTGCTCATAAAATCATTGTTGTTGGTGCTAGTGCAGTCACACAATTTAGTGTTTTCAAGAGTAGTCATTTTTTTTGTGTTTTCGAATAAGAAAGCAAACTTGTTAAACTATTTTTTGTGTGTTTTTTATAACAAAACTAGGAAACAAAGCAAAACAAAAATAACAAAGTAAAGAGATTGGTTATGAGGGACTCCCCTTGTGAAGATGTCCTTGACTCCCTAGCAACGGCGCCAGAAAAATGCTTTGATGGCGTGTAGTTGATGTGGGAGCTTATTTTTCTTTGTTCCCCGGCAACGGCGCTAGAAAAATGCTTGATGGCTCTATATATGGCGTCCAGAAAAGTGCTGGTGCGTGGTTGATGTAGAGCTCGTTTGGAACCCCAAGAGGAAGGTATGATGAGCACAACAACAAGTTTCCCTCAGTTATGAAACCAAGGTTTAATCGAACCAGTAGGAGCAAGGAAACACCCCAAAGGTGTTACTAGCTAAGCTTTGGCAGGGCGCACTCCCGGTGCTAGTAGCAACATGAAGACCTGCACAACACAACCACAGAAATTTGTCCCCAACTTGCGATGAGGTTGTCAATCTCACCGTGTTTTGCGGAAAACAAAGGATTAAACGTATCGAATGGAAGGAAGTAATAGTTTGCAGAAAGTAAACACAAAGCAGTAAATAGTTTATGGATTGTATGTAAAAGAAAAGGACCGGGATCCATAGTTCACTAGAGGTGGCTCTCCTTAAGATAGATAACATGTTGGGTGAACAAATTACAGCGGGGCAATTGACAAACATCGACAAATCAATACATGCATATACTAATCATCTTGACTCCTTTGAGATTCGATTGGGCATTACAACATTATACATAGACCACCATCCAACTGCATCTATGACTAATAATCCATCTTTAGGTTATCATCCGAACCCCCTCTAGTATTAAGTTGCAAGCAACAGATTATTACTTTACGAACTTCGTGTAAAGTAAACAATATGATTGTTCTATGAACAAAGGATCATTGTTTTCTCCCTAGTAGCAACAACACATCTAGTACCTTAGAGATTTCTGTCACTTCCCCAGATTACCAGAGGCATGAACCCACTATCGAGCATAAATACTAACTCTTGGAGTTGCTAGCATCTACTTGGCCAAGATAGCTACTAACAACGGAAAGCATGCAAGATCGCAAATAACAAACACATGATAGAATCAATAATCAATCTAAAATAGTATCTCAATATCCATCGGATCCCCGCAAACACAACATGTAGAATTACAAATAGATGATCTTGATCATGAACGGAGCTCACAAGATCTAGACATGAAAGCACAAAGGAGGAGAACTAGCCATCTAGCTACTAAATGGATCCGTAGTCCAAGGATGAACTACTCACTCATCACACCGGAGGCTTGCATGGTGATGAAGAAGGCCTCCAGGGTGAATTCCCCTCTCCGGCAGGGTGCCGGGAAGAGCTTCAGATCCCTCCCGATCTAGGGATGGAGATGACGACGGCTACAGACTCTTTCGTGGATTTTTTTGATCGGGCACTTAGGGTTTTCGTCCCGAGGGCATCTTATAGGCGGAAGGGGAGGCCGAGGGGGTGCCGGGTGCGGCCACACCACCCCCTGGCGCGGGCCAAGCTGGGCCGCGCGGTCAGGTGGTGTGGTGACCCCCTGGCCCCTCTACGTCTCGTACTCTGGCATCTGATGACTTTCGGAAAAATAGGCACTTTGGTTTTTGTCCCGTCCAATTCTGAGAATATTCATTTTTTGACTTTCCTGGAACCAAAAACAGCAGAAAACAGGCAGCTGGCACTATGGCTCTTGTTAATAGGTTAGTCAAAGAAATCATATGAAAAGTACTCCAAAGTGTGGAAAAAACACAAGAAAGTGGATAAAACTAAGCATGGAACATCAAAAATTATAGATACATTTGCAATATATCAGATCCCCACAAACACAACATGCAAAATTACAAATAGATGATCTTGATCATGAACGGAGCTCACAAGATCTAGACATGAAAGCACAAAGGAGGAGAACCAGCCATCTAGCTACTACATGGATCCGTAGTCCAAGGATGAACTACTCACACATCACACCGGAGGCTTGCATGGTGATGAAGAAGGCCTCCAAGGTGAATTCCCCTGTCCGGCAGGGTGCCAGGAAGAGCTTCAGATCCCTCCCGATCTAGGGATGGAGATGACGGCGACTACAGACTCTTTCGTGGATTTTTGATCGGGTACCTAGGGTTTTCGTCCCGAGGTTATCTTATAGGCGGAAGGGGAGGCCGTGGGGGTGCCTGCGCTGGCCACACCACCCCCTGGCGCGGCCAGGCCTGGCCCACGCGGCCAGGTGGTGTGGTGGCCCCTCTCCGTCTCGTATTCTGGCATCTGATGACTTCCGGAAAAAACAGGCACTTTGGCTTTTGTCCCGTCCAATTCCGAGAATATTCATTTTTTGACTTTCTTGAAACCAAAAACAGCAGAAAACAGGCAGCTGATACTATGGCTCCTTTTAATAGGTTAGTCCAAGAAATCATATGAAAAGCACTCCAAAGTTGGAACAAAACACAAGAAAGTGGATAAAACCAAGCATGGAACATCAAAAATTATAGATACATTTGCAATGTATCAGTGAGTGACATGTCCGAAAATCTCAACAACCCGCACAACATTATATCCTAATCTCCCAACAAAGATAATCATAGAAACATGATCTAAATGAAACAACAGTCTAGTTTACAAATACAGATAGGGGAACCCCATGGTCCATATGACAAGCCTAGGGTAGTAGCTCTCATGAGATCTGATCAACATTAATCACCTCGTTCTGTTCATCCACTACATGGGCCTCTACATCCACTAAAACCTCCTCAACAACATCAGAAGTGGTAGCTAGGAAGAACACCTTCCTGGTTCGCTTCTTTCGTCTCATAATCTGCATAAGATCTTTAGTATCCAAAACCTCTATGAATTTCTGCTTCTTATGATGCCACCACCGGAGTCGTGCCATCTGCTTAGGGCCAATACTAATTTCCTTACTGATCTTCTCTCTCATTTCGTCAAGAGTTATGTTTTTGGAATCAACGGCGATCTCCATAGTACATGACAAAACTGGCTTATTAACTCCCTCATCAAGTTTTGACATGTATGAATCCACCTCTAAGTGTATACTGAACTTATCTAGATCAGGATCCATTGGTCCATAGTCTCTAGGAGCCGAAGCTCTAGCAGCAAGAGCTCTAGCATCTGCATACATATCATCAATCATCGCTTCAAGTTTCACCTTATGATCAACTGCACAACACTCCCAAACCATCTTAAGATCATGGGAGTGCTCAATTTGCAGATAGGTATCATTCATGTTGTGCCACACCAATTTTGTCCTCTGTCTAGAACCCCTGGGAATCCTAGCATGAAGGGTAGCTACCAGCTACGAAACAGACCCAACCTCTTTGCAATTCACAAGTAGATGCACATCTTGCCCAAACACAACCCTCTCGAAACCAAAATCTAGTTTTGTAGTGTACTGGCAAACATGAACTGTGAACTCATATGGGTCCCTTGTATCGAAGTTGTGCCTAATTTGATTAAAAAGGGGAATTTTTCAGTTCATTTGATTCTATTATGCCGTAACTAATATACTTGTAAGATAAGGCACAGGTAAGAAAAATTCACCTCTCTCTTTTCTCCCGGGTTTTTTCTTCGAGATCTGGGTGCCGCATCTACCCACCGAAGCCGAACAATCCGCCGCCGGCCCTGCATTTCTCTTCAACCCGCTGCTCATAGGTACCTTGGGAGCAGAATTCTTGCTAACCTCCTCGCTAACCGGCACTGAAGACCTCGCGGCTGCTTCACGTTGAGCCCGAGACTCTGGCTCCAACATGCCCGAATCAGTCGGCGACATAGCTACAGCCTTCTCCTTACAAGACACGTTGGGCTGCCGCTGCTGGATTCAGTGTCGGGGAGGGAGAAAAAAGGACCCCCGCCGCTACCGGATTCATTATCGGGGAAGGGAAGAAAAAGGACCGCCACCGCTACAGCCAGATTTAGTGTCGGGAGTTAGGAAAGTACAGTAATGGATTTTCCCCTACGACGTGTGAAGGGTGGCTAAGAAGAGAGCCCGGCTAAGAAGGGGCACTGTAGGAACTAGTGTAACAGAATATCCTGACTTAACAGGTGCGATTTGAAAATATTGGGTTTGGCCATCATTCACTCTAAACACCCCACTTAGCAATTAACACCCTAACTTTTTGAATCGCGTTGATTAAAATCAACTTGGGTACCATGATGCACTGGTGTCTCAACTTTTAGTCCGCAAAATTATATTCTCCATGGGGAGACCTTTAATTGCGATGGTCTATATGGGTGATTGCTCTCAGACATCGCGGTGGTTATTTAGATGTGACCTCATTCTTGGCTCAATAAAGTGGCTTCCGATGAGCCTTGAAGTGAACATCTTATTATGGAGCTCTCTCCACACATATCATGACACAAGAAGTATTTTATCCTAATTATGAATAATAATACCATGCTAGTGGTGAATCCTGCAATCCTTGAGAACCCCTCAAACATATTACACAACACTTCATAGACACTCTCTTGCATTAGTTTACTTTTATTATTTACTTTGTTCTTGTTTACTTTAGAACTTATTCAAACATACTATTTATACACCATTACTTGGAATTAGAGATAACCTACAAGTACTCTCTAGTGAATAGTAACAAGGGCATAAAGACCTATACCAATAGCTCTATGTGGGATTGATACATTGCAAATGTATCTATAATTTTTGATGTTCCATGCTTGGTTTTATCTACTTTCTTGTGTTTTGTCCACACTTTGGAGTACTTTTCATATGATTTCTTGGACTAACCTATTAACAAGAGCCACAGTGCCAGCTGCCTGTTTTCTGCTGTTTTTGGTTCCAGCAAAGTCAGAAAATGAATATTCTCGGAATTTGACGGGACAAAAGCCAAAGTGCCTATTTTTTCGGAAGGGATCAAGTGCCAGAAGACGAGACAGAGAAGGGCCCGGGGGACAGCACACCACCTGGCTACACAGCCAGGCCTGGCCCGCGCCAGGGGGTGGTGTGGCCGCTTCCGGCACCCCCTCAGCCTCTCCTTCCGCCTATATATTGTCCTCGGGACGAAAACCCTAAGGACCCGATCAAAAATCCACGAAAGAGTCTATAGCCGCCGTCATCTCCATCCCTAGACCGGAAGGGATCTGAAGCTCTTCCCGGCACCTGGGAGAGGGAATTCACCACGAGGCCTTCTTCATCACCATGCAAGCCTCCGGTGTGATGCGTGAGTAGTTCATCCTTGGACTACGGATCCATGTAGTAGCTAGATGGCTGGTTCTCCTCTTTTGTGCTTTCATGTTTAGATCTTGTGAGCTCTGTTCATGATCAAGATCATCTATTTGTAATTCATACATGTTGTGTTTGCAGGGATTCGATGGATATTGAGATGCTATTTCAGATTGATTATTGATTCTATCATGTCTTTGTTAATAGTGATCTTGCATGCTTTCCGTTGTTAGTAGCTATCTTGGCCAAGTAGATGCTAGCAACTCCAAGAGTTAGTATTTATGCTCGATAGTGGGTTCATGCCTCTGGTAATCTAGGGAATTGACAGAAATCTCTAAGGTACTAGATGTGCTGTTGCTACTAGGGAGAAAACAACAATCCTTTGTTCATAGAACAATCGTATTGTTTACTTTACACGCAGTTCGTAAAGCAATAATCTGTTGCTTACAACTTAATACTGGAGGGGGTTCGGATGATAACCTGAAGGTGGATTATTAGTCATAGATGCAGTTGGATGGCGGTCTATGTATTATGTTGTAATGCCCAATCAAGTCTCAAAGGAGTCAAGATGATTAGTATATGCATGTATTGCTTTCTCGGTGTTTGTCAATTGCCCCGCTGTAATTTGTTCACCCAGCATGTTATCTATCTAAGGAGAGTCACCTCTAGTGAACTATGGATCCCGGTCCTTTTTCTTTACATACAATCTACAACAGTTTACTTCTTTGTGTTTATTTTCTGCAAACTTTTACTTCTTTCCATTCGATACGTTTAATCCTTTGTTTTCCGCAAAACACGGTGAGATTGACAACCTCATCGCAAGTTGGGGACAAAGTTCTATGGTTGTGTTGTGCAGGTCTCCATGTTGCTACTAGCACTGGTAGTGCGCCATGCCAAAGCTCAGCTAGTAACACCTTTGGGGTGTTTCCTTGCTCCTACTGGTTCGATTAAACCTTGGTTTCATAACTGAGGGAAAACTTGCTGCTGTGCTCATCCTACGTTCCTCTTGGGGTTCCCAACGAGCTCTACGTCGAACGACGAGCACATCAAGGATCAATACTCTTATCTCAAAACTAGCTACAGTTGATCTATGCACTTTTAGTCATCAAACAATTTTCTAGAGCTGTTGCCGAGGAGCTAAGCGATTTTGGTCTTGGTTCTTAGTTGCTAATTTATTATTGCTATACTAAAGGTTGTCTACGAGTTTCAAGTTATTTCTATTTATTACTTTTTACTGCTTTTACTTAATTTAAAAGAACAAAAATAGTATAAAACCAAAAACCCATAAAAATTTATTAAAAAAACTATAAAAACATTTTCTACTAATCATGTCTTTTGAGATTGCTATTTTTGAACAGATGAAGCTTGCAATAGAGGAGAAGAAAGTTGGAACTTTTGGATATTATATTACGTGGGAAAATGTATCGGAAGAATGGGTGAATTGGTTGAAAGGCTATTCATCCACATTAAGTACATCGTATAATTTTACTTGTGAAGACTGCGGATCCAAATATTGTTTTAATTATCAATGTAAGAATAATACCGTTGATATCAAATTAGCACTTTATAATGGGAATTATAAATTCTCTGCTAATATGGAGGTTTATGAGAGAGTACTTTTTAATAGTTGTTGTGAGATGCTAGCTCACATGAGTGATATAAAAAAGGAAGATGAAGTACTCGATAAGATCTATGGAATAGTATACCTTATATACTCATATTGTATTGATAAAGTTTGTGATTATGCATTAGTGATTTCTCACATGCAAATAGCTGCGAAAGGGACTAACCTTTTGCAAGACTCACAGAACGAATAAGAAGAGGATATACACCACAGTGAATATACTACTGTCACTGGTATGGATTTGTTTAACTTGTATGATCTACTAGATGGTTGTGCAAATCCATTTGTAATTCATATCATGAGCCTTGTGATAAATGTATGGCAGTTGGGCACTGTTTTCAATGTTCCATTACTCTTGAAGAGTCCCTAGTGTCTCACTCTCATAGTAGAGATGAAGTCATAGAGTATTTGGTCTATAAAGGTGTCCATGATCTACTCTCAAAAGATTCAGTCATAAGAAAAAGTAGAGATAATATGCTTCATATGAAAATTACCAACTTGTTACCATGTTACAATCTTATTGCCAAGAACATCTTAGTGATAATACAGTTGTGGTAGAGAGTAAGGCACGATCCATTGTGCCCGAAGATAACCATTTGGAGGAACCACAAGATAAAGAGGAGGAACAACAAAAAGGTGAGGTTGACGAAGATTGGCACACTATAAATACTACATTTGTTTATGATGCCTCTCTGTCTAGTAATGATTCTTATAATGCTAAAAATAATTGTAATTTATCTGTGGAGGCCTTGTTCCTAGACACTCTTAGGAGAGCATTACTATTGATGAACTAGAGATAGAACCTTGTTATGAATCTTTCGATGCTAATATGCTGGGACCTGATTTACTCCATGTTGCAGAGAAAGAATACTATGGAGTGTTCCCCTACAATGGTAACCAAGGTAAAAGTTTAATAATTAAAATTCAACCTATGCTACTCTTGTTGCAGCTACATAAGGAGGCATGGTCACCACACTTGTGCATCCACGCTCTCTTGGAAGAGAGAACTTATTTATCTATATGATGTTGATGCACCGCAAGAGGGTAATACTTCGATCGCACTCTACTACGAGATGCTCCAATCCTTTTCTGGAGGTAAGTACAAGTACACCTTGAATTGATATCCCCTGGGATCCAGGAGGATAATTTAATGGAGCATCTAAGCCTGGCTTTATGGCTTTAAAAAAAGCGCTTCCCGGGAGGCAACCCGGAAGTTTTTAGGTGTCTTTCTTAATTTTGTGTCTTGAGTTTAGTTGCATTCATGTTGCATTGGCACTTGGGAGTATTTTATACCGGTAGAATTATTTGTTGCTCTAATCGTGTGTTGCATATCTTTGTTAAATCTTCTCAAAAAAATATATGTTGGCTTTTTTGGATGCTGGACTAACGTTTTAGGTCCTTAGTATAATTTTCGGAGAAAATAACTTGATCCAGAGCTCACATAGAGCTTATGGAGCAGCACTATGGGCGGACCCTGTCTGTATCGCATGCCCATACCACTCATGTGACAAATCAGAAGAAGCAGAAAATTTTCCAGAAAAGTGATTGCAAGCTTCACGATCATCGGTACGGTCGGACGTGTCCGTACCGTCCGCCCGTACTGACCTTGTTACCATGCAAAGGAAACATGAATACGACCCAGGAGCTGTAACAACCACCTATACGGGCGCATACCGCCTGTACCACCCGGTCGTACCAACTTCGATGGAACCTTTCAAAAAAGGAAACGAAAAGAGAAGATGAGGTGCAGTATGGGCGGAGCCTGTCTATAACACACGCCCATACCAAAGAACAGCACCGCGTAGTAAGGACAGGGATGAGTACAAAAAGGCTATAACCCCTCCAATATTTTTCTTTTGACAACCTCAGGTCAGTGGGTTACCTTCTACATGTTCTATTGTACTTCATTTTATTTTACCTAACTTTGAAACTCCCAAGCCTATAATTCTCTATAGTGTCTCATTTTTCTTTTATTTTCCAGTCACGGTTGGGTGAACGAACTCCATTCATACACCAAATCGTTTGCTTTTACTTTGTTTGTTATTTTCATAGGGACTTGAACCTTGTGTGATGACGTTCATGGTTTGTGCCATCTATGGAAATACTTGCATAAGCCACTTGGTTGTTTCAACTCAACACATCAACAAGGAAGTATTCATTGAACCAAAGGTCCATGTCCATCAGAAGTGAGGTTATTCGTACCTCAATGGTGAAGTGTGTCACCCTTGCTTTATTAAAGCTTAGGGAGGTAAGCACTTCTCACACTCCCTTCTGATAACTGCATTTTCTCTTTTCTTGTAGTAATCTATTCAATTTTTGTTCTTGCAAAAGTTCTAGCTTGGGGAAGTTACTTCTGCATGTGTAGAATCTTGTGCAATGTTCTTGTTGGATGAAAGTTTTTGTGCAATCATGTATCCTGCTATTTTTGAATGCTTGCTTAGGTAAGTTGTGATTCATGTTTATATAATGAATGCACTTTCTTTTGTTAGGATTCATAAGAGTTGAGTTAGAGCTTTGATTCACTATGTTAAAATATTTATATAGCTTGAGAAGAACTTGTGATCCCCTAGAATACATTGCCATGATTTCTACATTTAAATCCTATGTGTCCCACTTTTGAAGTTTGAATTGTTTATCTTAATTGATTGATTTGTGAACATGCCATGCTAGTGGGAGTAATTCAAAATGATTATAGTAAAGATTTTTATTTGAATTAATGATTAGTTGTGGAAGCTTTTGCTCTAGTTCTTTTAGCTAACTGAGTCTTGCCTTGGAAATAATATTGCCAAATAAGTACAATAACAAAAAGTATGAAATTTTTAACTTGTTTGATGAATGATTGTCTTGTGAGTTTACCCTTGAAGATACTTAACCCCATAGATGTTTTGATAGACTTGACGACACTCTTGAAAGGAGTTGTTTGATGGAAATGAATTCTAGCGCTAATTGTGATGCATGCCAAAGCTAACCTTGTGGATCAAACTATGGTACTAGTTAAAAAGGTCTATGTTTCTCATTGACACCTTTGGATGCCAGCAACTCTGCTAGCTTACAAACGATCTATGGTATAACCCCGGATTCGGCTATGAGTTGACGACATGAGTGGAATACATGTCAATGTAATGGGAAAAAGTATTGGTACTCTCAAAGGTTATGCAAGCAATTGTAAAAGAAACACTCAATGATCCTTGAATAAGGAAGAAAAAAATGAAGATCCACATAACAAGTCCTTGGCATGGTCTCATTACCACTTTATTAATTTTATTGAAAGATAATGATTGGATTAGAAGTGTTTTGATAGCCTTGATTTACTAATATGGGTGTCAATAAGACACTTCACTGTTATGCTACTTAGGACATGAACTCTCTTACTCAATTTTTCTATTAAGATATCCTAATGTTCCTTGGCAAGCTGAGAGTTAACTAGAAGAATTGTATTGATTGTTACACTTCTAGTTATTTATACTTATATTAAACTCTACTTTGATTGTCTTGATTTACCGAAGCTTGTATAGTGTCCTTGTCATCTCTCTAAATTGATGAGCCTTTCAAATGGATGAAGTGATGGGTGCATATGACTTCCAACTGTAAGTGAATTCATATGCTCATTGAATCCCTTACTTTAAAAAAGTGAGGAGGTACAAAACATAAAAGGCGCAATAGGAGGATCACAAGTTTGGCTTCAAAGCTAGATTCACTCTTGACATGGAGCAGTGAAGTTTTAATTGATCTCTTATAAATTGACATAACTTAGCTTGTGTTGCCTTGTATAAATATGTTCTTTCTAACTTTGAGATTGCAGGGAAATAAGGATACAACGCATCGATCTTCTACATCCGATAGTGTACTTTTGTTTTCAATTTTTTCCTCATTTAAGGTATCGACTCATGCCTCATGAACATGATGACAATGTCCATAAGCCACCATATTTCTCAGGTATGAGCAATAGTCTATCTTGGGGAAGTTGATGAGTCCAAAATTGAAGCATATTTAAGTATATAAATTATTCATATTATCACTCATTACATGCTAGATCTATCTACAACTACACCCATTATGTATGATTACTTGTTCTCATTCATTTCCACATCGACTATGCATTAGTAGTTTATTAGTATTTTATTACCTTTTTCTTGTCTTTGATTTGCCTGTTGGTGCTATGAACAATCATGGATAAAAGGAGCCAAGAGGATTCAATGGAGGAGTTGCAGGCACCACACTTTGCCATTTGAGGGGAGGAAAAAGTGGATTTTTCCATCGACATCAAATGAATATACAAGGCCATGGTGTTGTATCCCCTGTCCATACGAATCCAATGAGCCAAACAACACCTCAATCGGAGTCCGTATGAAGAAATGGCGACCAAAACACTGTGGAGTTCAGAGGGCGTAACGACCACTGATATGGGCGGAGCCCGCCCATACTGTACGGCCGTACCACCCTCCGACGGCTTCGCTTCGTCAAACGGAACAACATTTTTGAAGGCCCAATGGGCATATTCGGGCCCCTAGCTCCGTGGTTCGCAAAACCGACCTCCAGTTTCCTATTAAAAGAGGGGAAACCCTAGAACAAGGGGGAGAGTCCACATACGCCAATGGGGCGGAGCCTTTCCACCTCCGTAGTCGCAACCCACAAGATCTACACCACCATACCACTCAAGGGATATAGGAGACTTGCATCTTGAAGGGCTATGCATCGATCTTCATCGCCATCTTCATCAACATCGTCTTCAACATTAGTCCCCTTTATTTACTTTGTTGTAGTCCAATCTCTGTTGTGGATTTGCACTTGTATTCAATTGTATCTTTATATTTGATCCATACAATTGCCATGATGTTGATCCCTTCATGTATGAGTAGTTCCCTTGTTTTTGGGTAGAGATGGAGAAACCCTAGCACTATTATGAAGTTGCAATAAAGATAAGCTATTCTTGTGTCCATATGACTAGCCAGTCTATGATAGATTTATGATTTGTGTTTGATCTTTCTCTTTAGGTGGTATGTGTAGTCAGACACATATCATTTGCCTTCGAGACTAAATATGAGGGAGAAACCCTTTGGACGTGTTTGGAAGTGTGCCTCGAAAGCTTCATGACAATTGGCACCGGCTAGCAACCTGCACAGTCAAAGGGGGATAAAGGGAGACTCCCTAAGCTAATTACGATATCCACAGGGAGATCCTTAATTGTGGTGGTCTATATGGGTGATTGCTCTTAGGCATCATGGTGGTTATTTAGAGGTGACCTCATTCTTGGCTCAACAAAGTGGCTTCCTAAGAGCCTTGTAGTGAACATCTTATTATGGAGCTCTCTCCACACATATCATGACACAAGAATTATGTTATCCTAATTATGAATAATAATATCATGCTAGTGGTGAATCCTATAATCCTTGAGAAACCCTCGACCATATTACACAACACTTCATAGACACTCTCTGTTGGGGATATGCTAAATGGGTATCACCATTGCACGTCTCTAATACGGCTAACCCGAGTGGCCCACAGTTGGTAGCATGGCCCATGGCCTGTTGGGCAGCCCAGTTAGACGGATCCAGCAGGGAGACCAATGCCAGATAAAGGAAGGCTACGTCGCGGTTACCGACCTACACGGAGCCTTGGAGTATAAGACACGAAGACTAGTTAGTATTAGTGTAGGACTATGTAACCTATCCGGCAAGGTCTTTTCCCTGTAACCCTAGGGTCTGACGCCTTTATAAGTCGGGTCTATGGGAACCTTTAGGGCATGATTCGTAACACCTCGCACAGCGAACCAATCCCTGTAACTTGGCATATTTCCATTATAGTGATTTATAGCAGGACTAGAGTTCTGCCACCATTGTGGGACTTGAACCTAGGTAAGTTGTGTTACCTCATACCCACCAACTCACCGCCTTCCCCCACCTCTCTAAACACGCTCTATGAGGACCCCTCAATGGCATACTCATCGGCAATACCACGACAGTTGGTGCCCACCGTGGGGCAAGAGGCGCTTCGGGCTCTACATCGGGAAAAATCCAATCTTTTCGCGGGAATAGGCGACACCGTAGCCATTGGGCAATGTCCTGATCGTCCCTCCAGACGAGTTCTGGATCCCGGCGAAGATGAATCCCACCCGCTGCTCTGTTGTCCCAGTCGAGGACATCCACATCTTCATCGGTGAAACCGACTCGGGTCCTAGCTCCCAAGAAGTCGGAAACTCGTCAAGGCCCACATGAACGTCCTCCGGGCAGCACACGTTCATGGAAGGATCTGGTTTGGATCTCTCTTTGGAGTTTGCTGGCCCAGATCAGCAAAATTCAAGACCCACCCAAACTGCCCATGTGGAGGATATAACGGTGCAAGGACCCCGAAGATCCTCTTGGCTTCCCCGAGAATTCGAGAAATGGAGGTCACACTTTGTCGGCATCGTCACCATCTTTGATCTGGCTAGATGTGTTCAGAGGGACGGATAATACCCTCATGAATACCTCGCCAGATGGAGGAAGGTGAGAGAAGTCCTAGATGGTTACCGCACTAATGAACTAGTCTACCACTTCGTGGAAGGCCTCGATGCCCCTAGAGGTCTGGATGTAAAGGTGACTTTCCTATTTCGGATCCAGAGCTCGAAAATATATTATAAGGAATACCTTTTTTGCGTGACTATGGCGCTTAGATAAGTCTCTCTCTTTATTTTTTTATTTTTTATTTTTTTTAAACCAGAGTATTTGTTTTACCTGTAAACCGGAGTATTACCTATCTATTAATCAAATCTAAAAGTTTGTTGAGGCCTCGGCTTGATATGGTAATCGAGTCTCTGAAAATTTGTCGCCAAACTAATATGTATCCCACACTGCAGCCAACATATATATCTTATTGTTTCCTTTCTTTAGCTTTGGACTGGATGTGGCAACAACTTATTTACATACCCACGGGTTTGTCTCGTATTAGTTAGTTTTTTTCGATTATTTAGAATTTTAGAAGATGCTTATAGTTTACGACTCGTATAGCATTGGAGCATATTTTCTTATACTACTAGTTTAGGCTCATGTAGCATTGGAGCATATTTTTATGCTTGTGGTTTAGGCTCATATAGCATTGGAGCATTTTAATAATTCATTTTCTAGAAATTTTGGCTTACTTTTTTGGCACATGAAGCATAGGAGCAATATATATCTTATCACATTTTATACTTGTAAGTTCTTGAAGTAATATTTTCTTATTGCCATAGTTTATACTCGTAAGTTTTAGGAGTAAATTTATTTTTATATTTTACTGTTTAGACTCATAAGCTATTAGAGTAGGATATCACAATTTATACTCATAAGTTATTGGAATGTTTATTTTTTTGGAGTGCCTTAATTTATACATATAAGGGAATTTTTTTTATATATTCCCCAATTTATAATCATGAGGATGTGGAGTAGTTTTGTTTTTTATACGTGCCCCAGTTTATACCCGTGAGAGTATGGAGTGGATTTATCCTTCATATAGGCCCTTGTTTATGCTCATGAAGCGATGGGACATTTTTGGGTGATGCCCCAGTTTGAACTCGTGAGGGTATGGAGTATTTTCTTGTTTCTTGCGCTCTAGTTTATACTCATAAAGTGATAGAGTATTTTTGGTGATGCCCCAGTTTATACTCATGATGGCATAGAGTCAATTTATTTTCCACCATTTTTTTATGTGGTGCAATCAGTTTATACTCATGAGTGTGAGGAGTAATTTTTTGGTGATGCCCCAGTTTATTCTCGTGAGGGTATGGAGTATTTTATTGTTTCTTCTGCTCTAGTTTATATTCATAAAGCGATGGAGTATTTTTGGTGATGCCCCAGTTTATACTCGTGAGGGTATGGATTATTTTTTTATTGTTGTATACTTTATACTCATAAGGATTTGGAGTAATGTTTAATATAGCATAGTTTACGCTCATAAGGTTTTGGAGTATGTTAATATGGCATAGTTTATACTCCGTAGGATTTGGAGTACTTTTTAAATTTATCATAGTTTATACTCATAAGATATTGGAGTATAGTCACACAGTTTATACTCATAAGATGTTGGAGTAATCATAGTTTATACTCATAAGATATTGGAGTATTTTTTCACATAGTATATACTCACACGATTTTCGAGTGTTCATTTAACATGACATAGTTTATACTGATAAGTATGTTGGAGTATTCTTTTAATATGACATAGTTTGTACTCATAAGATTTTTGGAGTATTTTACTTCACATATTATACACTCATAAGATTTTAGAGTATTCATTTGACATTACATAGTTTATACTCATAAGTATTTTGGAGTATTCTTTTAATATGACATAGTTTATACTCATAAGATTTGTGGAGTATTTTACTTCACATAATATACACTCATAAGATTTTAGAGTATTCATTTGACATTACATAGTTTATACTCATAAATATTTTGGAATATTCTTTTAGCATGACACAGTTTAGACTCATAAGTATTTTGGAGTATTTTACTTCGCATAGTATAGACTCATAAGATTTTAGAGTATTCATTTGACATTACATAGTTTATACTCATAAATATTTTGGAATATTCTTTTAACATGACACAGTTTATACTCATAAGTATTTTGGAGTATTTTACTTCACATGGTATGTACTCATAAGATTTTTGAGTATTCGTTTAACATGACATAGTTTATACTCATAAGTATTTTGAAGTAATTCTTTTATCTATAGATAACAGTTTATACTCTTGCTGCCTTGGAGTATGTATGATGTCAACAGTTTATACTCCTAAGACCTTGGAGTGCTTTTCGATATCATCATAGTTTATACGCATAAGATGTTGGAGTAGTTTTAAATGTCATCATAATTTATACTCATAAATTTGGAGTATTTTTAAATATCATCATGGTTTTTACTCATAAGATTTGGAGTTATCATCTTAGTTTATACTTAAGATGTTAGAGTATTTTTTTATCACCATAGTTTATACACATAATATCTTGTGTATTCTTTTTATATGACATAGTTTATACTCATAAGTATTTTCGAGTAATTTTCATTTATGGATAGAAGTTTATACTCTTGCAGGCTTAGAGTTCATGATGTCCATAGTTTATACTCATAAGACTTGGTGTTTTTTATTTCAAATGTTTTTATTTACATGACATGGCAGAAGGTTTATACTTCTACAACCTTGGAGTGTATATGATGTCAACAGTTTATACTCGTAAGACTCTGGAGTAGTTTTTTGTGACCATGAAACCTCTTTATATTCTCAAGGTTCCTACACTTTCAGAACCGCTAATTGTTCTATTGGATCAACATGAACACATGTCTTGTAATTATGAAAAAAGATTATGAACAAAAACCCAATATTTTCATTGGTTCATTTCAAAAAAAACTGTAGGCACTTAAACATCATAATAAGCCTATTTAAATGATCCTGTTCTTGCTCTGATTTCACGATAACATCATCGTAAAATGAATTGAGCTCTCTATGAAAGCCCATGCCATCACGTAATGGTGGTGATATCATATTACATTTTCTGATTGCTTCGTTCATTTTGGTATGTCTACAACCCTTTTCTTACAATACCGAGTATTTTATGCGACCTAAGATAACCGGTAATATTTAAATACCACCTGAAAACTTCAAAGCTCACGTACATATCCATGCATGCGTACTTGATTTTTCTCATTGTTAAGGTTGGAGCTCTCCATGCTTACTTGATTTTGCTCTTGGTTAAGGTTGTGGGTCTCCCACAAGTTTTCTTTGTTGAGTTTTATTTTCCCAACTTCTCTAATGGAAATGGATGGCCTTCTTTGTGATCATGAATTTTGATGCATTGCAAGTCTGATAAATTTTGTGATGCCCATGCTATAAAATTTAAGATTTCTTTTATGTTTACCAATGGCATCTCCCGCAAATTGGATTGTATCATTTGCAACGAACTAGCGGAGGAGTGGAGGGATAGAACCCCTCACATGAGCTTGATATTGCTGGTAAACTAGACAATGTTTACCCACGTAAAGCTATAGAAGAATGCCACAGTGAGGATCTTGGTTAGAGAGAATAGCTTGCTCCTCGAGCGGAAATTTTCACCGCTCCTTTTTATGGATACATCTACTATACTAACAGTCGAGGTCCAAGACACGATGTTTGACGTGGTTTATATATATGTTCCAAATGAACCTGATAAAACCAACAACCTTTGAAGGGTTGCTAGTCACCATTGCCTGAATCCTTAGGCCACCTCTACAGATGTGAACATGATGATCCAAGGTTTTTATTTTCATATTCTTGGAGAAATGGACATATATCGTGCCAATTATAACACATAGATATTTGATGTTACGAGATTTTCT
This sequence comes from Avena insularis, assembly GCA_023614405.1. Taxonomy (NCBI): domain Eukaryota; kingdom Viridiplantae; phylum Streptophyta; class Magnoliopsida; order Poales; family Poaceae; genus Avena; species Avena insularis. The sequence continues at coordinate 410,129,541 of CM042688.1, read as the reverse complement.
CCGATGATGTTACTGTTGTACTGGATGATATGAACCCTCAAAGTATTCATGTACCATAGATGATGTTGATAATGCCACAGGATTTGTCAACGTTGTTGTTGAGTTCACGTGCCTAATTTCACAATCATGATAACACATATACATTACTTTAGATCATTCTTCAATGGGTTTATGGACCATCGTAGGAACAAACTATAGAGCATCAGGTCAGAATTTATTCGGACCATTGATGGGTTTTTCTGTACAAGACAACACTTGAGGCGATATGGCCACAACGTCACCTTCTTTTCCAGGTTGCTTGCTTTGGTATTTATGCATCACCCTCCCGTTTATTATGCAAACAAGTGGAGATATTCGTAGTTTATGGATATCACTACTTGTCCTTTGTCCTCGGGAAACTGGTAGGGTGATTGCCCCACCTCTACAATTTTCACTTCCATACATGGTCTTAGAGTTGGATTCATCGCACCATGAGAAAATGTTGCTTTTTAGCATATTTCATATTCTGCTTGAATGAATTTGGAAGTACATTGGTGGACGCTTCCAATGACATAGATATGACCACATTTTCTTCGTCTTGTTTAGTTGACAATGGGTCAGTGTTCCTAAGCGAATTTTAGCTTAGTAATTTATGAGAGGACCAATTGGTACATCAAACCAATGGTATCCAAAGCACAGAATCACAAGCTATTGCACTTGCCCCTCCATGCCTTGGAAAAATGAAGGAACCATATATTAGCTCGCTCACATTTGATAGATTGAGAACATATATTATGAGGATCCATATGTTGTATGCTATGTTGGAATTTCAAAGATGAGGGGAGAAATATGTCCCATCAGGCGTGCCAGAATCTGATGACGGGAAAATGGAACGACAAAATATGCATCCACGTCATAGAGACAGATAGTATAATTTAAATGTGTAAATGCATAAAGTAAGAAAAAGGATCAAACATTGCAGGTACTTTATTTCCAGAACTCTTACATTTATATAAAAGAACTATTAATTAGATCTCCGTAGAGAAAACCCCTGATTAAGAATTCCAACATATCTATTACATAACATTACAGCATATGAATACTACAAAATAAATAAAAGTCCTCCTCGTTGTCGTCTACGCCAGCATGGTCGGGGAAGTCTTCAATTTCATCGATGCTAATATGTGTGGCATGATAATGATGGCTTGATTTATTTGCAGCATATGACATTTTAATAGTCATATTCTCCACTTGTACCATGTTAATAGTGATTAGTGTTCATGTGTATAACACGCATGCCTTGGCTATTTTCACATAGCTCGTTAACCATGGGAGATTTAGTTGCGAGTGGTGTTTATAGTTTTGATCATATGAAGATCTATTTCAATGGTTTACTAACTGGCCAAAGAGTGGTGTTTATAGTCATTTTATCATGCATGTTCTTTCTATATGCATGAGAATGTGTGCAATATAGGTCACAACTCTATTTGTGAGTCAATTTTATCATGCATATCATTTCTATATGCATGCATGGAATGGAGGGAATATTTGGTTTACTTGGCGATGACAATATATATAGCATTTCACCAAGCTAACATATGAGGATGTTATATGGAATTTTATGATGCACTATGATATGTTTAGTGAAAATAACATAGGCTATGACCCTAGTTATCGTGGATATATGCATCTATATGAGAAGAGTGCATTGTTTAGTTTCGAAAGAGCATGTGTGCAATATAGGGCATGGACGTATTTATGAGTTGATTTTATCATGCATGTGATTTGTATGTACATGCATGGAATGGAGTAAATATTTGGTTTACTTAGTGATGTCTATGTATATGAAATTTCACCAAGCTAATATATGGAGGTATTATATGAAATTTGATGATGCACTACAATTTATTTAGTGCAAATAACATAGACTATGGCCCTAGTTATCATTTAACTTGTATGGATATCTGCACCCATATGAGTGGAATGAACTTTTATTTTTGATTTCTTCAAGCACTATGTTATGTTAGTGCGAGTTTCCTAGGCTATGATCCTAGTTATAATTTACTCTTATGGATGCATGCACCTATATGAATGAGATGCATGGTTTAGTTTTAATCTATATGAGATTATCTTATGATATGTAAGTTAATTGCCTATGCACTTTACTAGTTCCTAACTATGCCACACAGAACTAGTCAAATATTTATATGAATTTGGATGTCACAGGAGTATGTATATTTTAACTCCTAGTTTCTTTTGCTATGATAAACTTTAGTTAATTCATCATATCTCGAATTAACCTACACGCAGATTTGTTTAATTTTAGCCCTTCGTACATGTTAAGGCATATGCAGAAGATATCATTATGGATAGTCCTTGGACAATATAGAGCATGCTATACTTTTAGGATGCAACATATTTTAATTTCTACTCGGATTACTTAGTTACTAGCATGATGAGTAGTACACAACGCAAGATTATTTTGGTTAGGCGTGAGATTTTGGAGCTCTTTGGCTTGTGTTAATGTGACCAAACCAAATACGTAAGTTAAGTAATATATGAATTTAGGGCAACTTGGCTTGTATAAATGTGACTAAGTCAAGAGCATGATTTTAATAATATGTGATTTTAGAGCAACTTGGCTTGTATCAACTTAACCAAGCCAATAGCCAAATTTTAGTGATATATTTAAATTAGAGTACCTTGGTTTGTGTCAATATGACCAAACCAACGACATGCGTTTAGTGGCATATGAGTTTAGAGCAACTTGGCTTGTGTCGATGTAACCAAACCAAGAGCATGATTTTAGTGATATATGTAAATTTAGAGTACCTTGGTTTGTGTCAATGTGACCAAACCAACGACATGCGTTTAGTGGCATATGAGTTCAGAGCAACTTGACTTGTGTCGATGTGACCAAACTAAGAGCATACATTTGTTTATATTTTTATATGAGCATGATGAAAACAATGGCAATTCTTATGAGTTTAGCTATATGGAACTAAACTATGCACAAGGTAAAATGAGTATTTTGGTTGTCATGTTTATTTGGTACTAACAAGATCGTTTACCACTTTTATCAAAGGTAAATGTCCTCTATGCCTTGGAACCTCTCACACATATGCAATGGAATAAGAAAATATTGCAAGTGCACCATGATATTTCCAAGTGCAAAACCGTGATATAGGGACCCTGGAACTATCTATTCATGCAATTTATCTTACTGAGATATGTGCATCCATATGAGGGAACACATAGTCTATTTTTTAATATATGTCCACTACACAAAGGATGTACAGACAATGACTATATAGGCCTTGTTTCGCATACGCACGTACTAGTGTTGAGAGCCATGCATGCTGCTACCTAGCCATGCCTACGATCACACGCATGCAGTTTGGTTCTTCTCAAATTTGATATTATCCAACTACTTTGTCACCTAGGCATATGGCAATTATTTTATTTGATCTTCGTTTCATGTCCCTACCGACAAGTACTTCTGGTTCATGAATTTAGGGGAACTAGAATATAATCATATATGGAGCAGGTATATCCAGATTTCTACCAACATGCGTGGGACTTCATTAGATCAGATCAATAAATATATTGTTTCTACTTTTATTCCTGATTTGTATCGACATGGGAGACCAAGACCACCATGTAACCAAACCAAGAAGGATTTTAATATGTGTACCTGATTTGTATCAACATAGGATCAAAGATCACCATGAGACCAAATTTAGGATTCGTATCATCGTGTGATCAAGATCACCATGAGATGACCAAAGAAAGGGCAATTTAATTTAGACAAGCTAGAGCATGTACCATATACAAGAAATCACTGTCCAAAACAGAGAAGAAAGAGAGATTTGCCTCTTTTTTCTCACCTTGAGTTGAGGATGGATTGAAATCGTGGGGCAGCAGCCGGACAAACTGGTGCTTGGCCTACGGCGACCGGACAAACGCGTATTGGAGTGCGTATGTCGAGCTGCCAGAGGCGAGCGACACAGATGAACGAACAGCCAGCGACGAGCCTGTGCGACGGCGAGCGGCCGACAGCTGTGTATGGCGATGGCGGAGCTAGTGCGTATATGCAGGGGAGCGAGCGGCCGAGCAGCTATGGGATTCTTGCGATTGATGTTTGGGGTGTGATTTACGATCTGGAAAGCGCAGCGATGGATTGTTGATAAAGTGGAGCATGTGATTAGCTTTTTTGCAAGCGATTGACTAGTGTGATCCATGGGCGAGAGCGGCGGCGATGGATAGCTGGAATGGAGCCGCGCTAGCGTGAAGTTTGTCTGGTGGTCTTTTTATAGGTAGCCAGCGAGGAAGTTCCTGAGATGGTAGGGCGTGAGCACGTTCGAAAAATCGTGCCTGGGACGTGGGCGCCGGCCGATCGTGGGCAATGGAGGAAACTTGACCGAGTAGTTTTCTTTACAGGCTCGGCTCCTCTTCTTATCTAATGGGCTCTCACGACAGGACTAGCTGGCTAAGCATGATTATTATGAGATATAATGCATGAAGGCTCGCAGCTAGCCATGCATGTACATATGTAATCGCTACATGCATGGGCTGGTTACTTAAAATGGGATTTAATTGACACAATTGTGTAACCATGCCGGCTAATCCATGCATGCACGTGATTAGTAGCTGCATGATGTTTTCTTTCATGCAAAATTGCAGCCGTTTCATGCATAGGCAGTGCACACTTTGTTGTAGCTAGCATATTCTAGCTAATTGTTTGACCGTTATATATCAGCCGATAATTTGGTAGTGAATACATGACTACCATTTTTTTATACGTATCGGTATCATTATCTGTAAATTTTTTTTACCATGTTTTATAGGATTGCTCGTGATTGCAAGGATTTGGAGAATAGATCGCCTCCTATGATATATGGGTTGAACCATTGACCTTCTCATTTTAAATATTTATTTTATTATTTAGTTAAATCTTGTATATATTTCATAATCAATATCGCTTCTTTATTTCGAAGACAAAATCAGTGTCAACAGGCTCACGCTCGGAACACTCCTCCGGCATATGCTTAGGAGGCGGCAAGCTACCGGCTTGCTTACCCTCAATGAGATTATCACAACCATTAACAATTTCGCTAAAGCCAATGAGGAAGCTGAGTCCAACATCGCCGCCGCAACCGGAGGAGGAAATAACAAAAACGGCCCTGCACCGTCCCCCTCTAGCTCCGCCATTGAAAACACCGAAGGAAACTCCGACTCAGTGCTTGACACACTTTACGCCAACATCAACATGCATGGCGGCGGCTTAGACAACAACTTGGAGGAATACAATGCTGCTATGAGGGAGATCGAGAGGGAGGAGCGTGCCAAGAAGGTTGTCACTTCCCGCCAGGTACTGGTGGCTATTAGGAACATGATAGAAGAAGACCAGCAGAACCAGGTGCCCGAAAAAGCTCTGCCAGCAGCAGCGGAAGTAGGAGCCACGGTAGCCAAGGCCAAGAAGGTCGTCGATCCTCCTGGTCGGGCTAAGGCTATTCCGCCTTCGGCTATTCCCCCGCCGCAGCCGCAGGAACTCACTACCGGACCCAGTGCTGCGAACACAACAAATTTACCACCACCACTATCCACATCAGCAGCTAGCAACCCCTTGGCCAGTCCAGCCGACAAGGTGATGTTCTCCACTCCTCGTCGAGCCAATAACAATCGCCCATATCCGGAGCATCACGGATCTTGATGACAAACGTGCAGAGATCCTCGCGAGGCCAAGTGCATTGTGGAGCAGGGCGCCCATCTGGACAGGGATTTCGCCAAGGCACAATAATCGATCAAGGCGGCAAGAGCAATGGGGACCGAATACAAGCAGCTAATGCTAAAGCACAAGGCAAAGAAGGCCCATGCTCACATCATCGGAGATCCAGGCGTTCGACGCAAATTGGGGTGGGCTCCATCCAATCCGGCAAAAGCTACCCCTTGCATTGATTTAGCTAGGAAGCAAATCATGCCAACCCCCGCCCTCAATATGGTCATCGCAAAAACACTACTCGAACATGACAGGTCACCTATGGTAGTTGATCAGGTCTATGACCTTGTCACCAAGGCTTGCTCGCAGTAGGAGACGGCAACCTCGCAGAGGCTAGAATTCAATCCGGAGCTTTGCTAGTAAAGCATGAACAACAACCTAATACCATGAAATCCCTATGACGAAGGATCCCACACGGGCTCCATGGAACAAAGGCGGAGGGATGCATGCAACAGGACTGATGCCATCCCAGTATCCTCCGGCAACAGAGACAAGGCTCACCCTCGTCGCTTGCTGCCACCCCCGTGGTCATGGCATCATGAAGAACCACATCCACGCCACCGTACAAGCATGCCACCCCCAGACGCCCTCAGGTTGGTATCATTATACGCGATCAGGGGAACATCCCTGACATGACGGAGAGCACAGCAGCAACAAAGGACAAAGGAGCATATCCCACAAGGAAGTACCACGTCCTACAAGCAACTGCGACAAGCGTGAGGATTCGCATGGAGGGAGCAGCAAGAAGGCTAACCCACTGATACGTTGCTAACGTATCCATAATTTTTGATGTTCCATGGGTTTTTATATACTTTCTTATGTTTTCTCCACACTTTGGAGTATTTCTATATACTTTCTTGGACTAACCTATTAACAAGATGCCACAGTGCCAGTTGCCTGTTTTCTGCTGTTTTTGGTTCCAGAAAGTCAAAAAATGAATATTCTCGGAATTGGACCAGACAAAAGCCAAAGTCTTTATTTTCCGGGAAGATTCACGGAGCCAGAAGGAGAGACGAAGGGGGGCCACAGGGTGGCCACACCACCCCTAGGCGCAGGTCCCCCCAGGCCGCGCCAGGGCATGGTGTGGGCCCCCTGGCTGGCCATCGACCTTGCCCCTTCGCCTATATATTGCTCCCGATACAAAAACCCTAAATCATCAAGCCTCCAGCCACGAAATGTTCTGTAGCGCTGCCGCCACCAAAGGGGAGATTCGGGGGACAGAAAGTCTCTGTCCCGGCACCCTGCCGGTACGGGGAAGTGCCCCCGGAGCCATATCCATCGATCTCCACCACCATCTCCATCACCATTGCTGATTCCCATGATGAGGAGGGAGTAGTTCTCTCTCGAGGCTAAGGGTTCTACCGGTAGCTATGTGTTCATCTCTATCTCTCTCTCTCTCTCTCTCTATGCATGATCTTATTGAGATCATGAGCTTGTAATCTATAGATCTACCTTGCTATTCAAGTGCTTTAATAGATCTCTGCTCTCCCTATGTGTGTGAAAGTGACAGCATGCACACCATGGTGGCACTTAGGCTAGAGATTACAAATACTTGTTATGAGTTATATTTGGAGTTGGATGTCTTTATGAAATTGTGGTGTTTGTTTGAACCATCTAGTGCTCAAGGTGACAGTGTGGGGTTATCTAGATGGGAAAGGCTTACTTTGAGGTGTGCTGTTATAGCCCTACCATTGATTAGAGTGTCCAACCGGAGAGTAGTTAAGAGTAGTATCATAAAGAGATGATATTTATATGAGAGTGTTCACTAGTGAAAGTATGATCCCTAGGCCTTGTTTCTAAGCACCGAAACACCGTTTGCTATTAGATCTATTACATGTTTGATTGCTTCTATCTTTATTTAAGTTTCACTTTAGTCTTTTCGACGCCATCAAGCTATTTTCTATCACTGTTACCACTTATAATTATCTATACCACTTGTATTTCACTATCTCTTCGTCGAACTAGTGCATCTATATACCTGACAAGTGTATTGGGTGTGTTGGGGACACAAGAGACTTCTTGTATCTTGATTGCAGGGTTGCTTGAGACGGGATACCTTTGACCACTTCCTCCCTGAGTTTGATAAACCTTGGGTGATCCACTGAAGGGAAAATTTGCTGCTGTTCTACAAACCTCTGCACTTGGAGGCCCAACAACTGTCTACAAGAATAGAAGTGCGTAGACATCAAGCTATTTTCTGGCACCGTTACCGGGGAGGTAAGGTAAAAGGTACTCACATCCTCCGGTGTGAGTGCTCGATGCTATTTCCTTTAGATTCTGCAATTATATCTTTTATTTTCTTGTTTTTATTTTCACTAGTTAGGCTTAATGGAAAACAACAACAAAATTAGAGAGCTTTATAGTATTTATCTTGAGTTAGGACATGAAGTGTTTGAAGAGAAAATTAGAAAACATATGGAACTTTATTTGCATGCTAATAGCAATGTTGTTAGTATGAATTCTTTGGACACCATCATTGCTAATGCTATGGAAAAGTCTAAGCCTGGGGAAGCTAGTTTTTATGAAAATGATCTTTTTAGTTCCCCAGCTTCAGAAGATAGCTATTCTATTGCTTATGATGATACCAAACCTCCAATATATGATGATTACAATCATGAATATGATATTTTCAGTCCACCTACTATTGAGGAGGAAATTAATTATGACTACAATATGCCTCCTATATTTGATGATTATGGTGATGAGAATAATAATGATAGCTATTTTGTTGAATTTGCTCCCACTACAATTAATAAGAATGACTATGCTTATGTGGAGAGTAATAATTATTATATGCATGTGGCTCATGATAAGAATGTTTTATGTGATAGTTATATTGTTAATTTTATTCATGTTGCTACTGAAAGTTATTATGAGAGAGGGAAATATGGTTTTATGTATCTCAACAATATTACGTTTCCCCTCTTTATGTTGAAAGTCTTGAAGTTGCACTTGTTTTGCTTTCCTATGCTTGTTTCTTTGTGCTTTCATAACTTGTTTATTTACAAGATTCCTATGCATAGGAAGTGGGTAAGACTTAAATGTGCTTTGAATTTGCTTCTCGATGCTCACTTTTACTTCAATTCATATTTCTTTTGTGAGCATCTTCTCAAACTATCATGCCTAACTTAAAGGCGTTAAAGAAAAGTACTTATTGGGAGATAACCAAAATGTTTTAGATGAGTCTTGGAAGTTATTATCTCTGTAATAACCGCTCCTTATCATTTTTATTTGCTTTTTATGCCAAGAGTAACCTCTAATGAGAGAGAAGTAATGCTTAGGAAAGTTGCTGTCCCGAAACAGATTTCTGTGCTTCACTGTAAAAATTCGTGTAAAATCTCTGTACGTCGTTTTGAGGCGTGAATTTTTGTGCTTCTGCCCCAGGTTGTTATATAACTTTAGTTAGTTCAACACTTTTCGATTTGAGTAACAGAAGGTCTTCTAAAAAATTCGTCTTTACCTGCTGGTCTGTTTTGACAGATTTCTGCCATTTTCTTCATTTGCTTCTTATTGGTTCCTTTTTGAGTTCTTTTGGGAAATTGAGCTTTTTGAGGGAAGTACTACAGTAGCTAGTGTTTTAATGGACGTTTTATTGGTGTTAGAACTGAACCTAAAGAGTTATTATCTTGAGTGCACTAATGTTGCTAATAAAGATTGTGTGAAGTTTTGTATGAAGGAAAAATTTTAGGTGTATGGAAGAAATGAGTAATGAGATGAAGGATGGACTAAAGCTCAAGCTTTTGGATGCCACACGTGTCATCCCAAGAAGTACAAGCATCAAAGCTTGGGGATGACCAAGGCATCCCCCTCTTCATCAATAAAAATCCCAGGTTTCTTCCAAACGCTTCATTTTTATTGTTTCATGCACAGTTGTGTTGTTCTTGGAGCGTCTTCTTTTTTGTTTTTGTTTTAGTTTTTCATTTGCTTGGTTTGCTTAGTTTGCTGAATAAATTGGTTGGACCCCCTCTTTCATGGATTGGTTTTCAAATAGTTTGGTTTGGATTGGAAAGAGTAGGAAAGTTCATGCTTAAGTGGTAAAGAGAGCTAGTTTTTTGCCGTGGCCTATGCTTTGTCATGCCATGGTTAATATTGTTTTGGCTTTATACTTAGTGATGTTTGCTATAGCATGACATGTTATAAACAATTGATATTGCTTAATGTGCCTTGGAAGAATCATGCGTTGTTTTAGCATATTAAAGCATAATATTGTTGTATTCTCCTTTGATGCTTTATTTGGGTTGACTTTGCGCATGCTCACACCATGTTATGACTATCCCAAGTCACCATAGCCTTTATGATCCTTTAGTTTTCGACTTGTAGTATCACTTTATTTTTTGATTAATGATGTTTTGTCGCTCTGCATGATTATGGCCATTATTGCTCTCTTAGTTGGTCGTTCCCAGTCTTTTGCTAGCCTCCATAACCAAGTATGAGTTCCACTCATGTATCCAACTCCTAAAACCAAGTTATTCCAAAGAGTCCTCCATACCTACCTATTAGCATTTGCTATTCCAAGTATATTCATGTTTTTATCTACCTTCCAAATTAAACTTGTTATGAGAGAACTAGTGATTAAAGCTCTCACGAACTTGATGGCACACTTTACTTTTCTTTCCCTTAATAAACTTGAACCATTGTGTCGTCTATGTTGTATATGCTTGCACTTATTTGTTGGGGATTAGTAGAACCATGCTTTCATGGGGAACGCTTTCAACATTGCACTTGTACTTTGTACCTAGTTGATATCATGCTCTTTTGTCTATGGATGCCATCGGTGTGAAATGAAAGGGGAGCTTGTAAGTCCATGGAGTTATATATATATGTGTTAGAGAAACGCCTGGGCCGCTGGTCTAATCCATGTTGTCATGGTGGAAACCTGCAGCATAACCATAATGAGCTATCTATGAAGCATTCTTCTTATAAAAAAGAGAGTCAGATATTGAGAAAAAAAGAGAAAAAAAGAGATTATGAATAGAGGAAAGAGAGAAAAAAAGCACCATATTCCCATGGTAAATAAGAAGATTGCTGACATGCTCGTTGTCTGCTTGCCTTGTCATTTTGATATGGGGATTCTTCCGTATCATCGGGCAAGGGGTACCCCGTTGGCGGTTCTCTATGATACACATGTACTTACGATGACAAGGACATACCGGTGACTAAACTTGAGTAGCATGAGGAGCGGCCCTCGTATTCAAGGAACATGATATTTCCAACTTATACTTCGTCAAGCATATACACAATAGTTTGTTCACTTTAACCTTAATCACTTCAAGATGCTTATGATAGGGGCAATGAGATCTGAAAGCTAATAAGTACCATAATTATTGGAAGCTCTTTATGAAACATGAATCCCTGCTTCCTTCTATGAAGGCCTTTCTTTTACTTTTATGTTGAGTATCCACCTTCTATCTTTATGCACCTACTTTGAGAGCATAGTGGTCATTCTTAGTTCTATGTGCATTGTCCCAAGACTTGTTGATTGATGCATAACTTGATATTGCTTGTTCTTAAACTATTTGTATCTAGTCACTCTTATGAACTTTGAAGGTGTCCTATGATTTTATGTTTGCTACTCTATGAGGGACAAGCTGAATGCCACTATGCTATGGTTTCTTTATGTGAAACAAACAAACGTCTTGCAAAGCATTGTTATTCATAATCTTTTGTTTGTGCCTTTTCATGTTGCAACATAGTTGCTTTGTCTTATTGTTAGAACTTTGTCTTTCATGTTATGATTGAAGTACTATGATCCCATCTATCAATGTTTTACAAATACTTTGATCAAGTTTATGATGGTGCATGCCACCTCAAAAATTATTCTTTCTTTTTATCACTTACCTACTCGAGGACGAGCAGGAGTTAAGCTTGGGGATGTTGATACGTTGCTAACGTATCCATAATTTTTGATGTTCCATGCTTGGTTTATCTACTTTCTTATGTTTTGTCCACACTTTGGAGTATTTCTATACACTTTCTTGGACTAACCTATTAACAAGATGCCACAGTGCCAGTTGCCTATTTTCTGCTGTTTTTGGTTCCAGAAAGTCAAAAAATGAATATTCTCGGAATTGGACTGGACAAAAGCCAAAGTCATTATTTTCCCGGAAGATTCACGGAGCCAGAAGGAGAGACGAAGGGTGGCCACACCACCCCAAGGCGCGGGTCCCCTAGGCTGCACCAGGGCATGGTGTGGGCCCCCTGGCTGGCCACTAACCTCGCCCCTTCGCCTATATATTCCTCCCGATACAGAAACCCTAAATCATCAAGCCTCCAGCCACGAAAAGTTCTGTAGTGCCGCTGCGACCGAAGGGGAGATTCGGGGGACAGAAAGTCTCTGTTCCGGCACCCTGCTGGGATGGGGAAGTGCCCCTGAAGCCATCTCCATCGATCTCCACCGCCATCTCCATCACCATTGCTGATTCCCATGATGAGGAGGGAGTAGTTCTTTCTCGAGGCTAAGGGTTCTACCGGTAGCTATGTGTTCATCTCTCTCTCTCTCTCTCTCTCTATGCATGATCTTATTGAGATCATGAGCGTGTAATCTATAGATCTACCTTGCTACTCAAGTGCTTTAATAGATCTCTGCTCTCCCCATGTGTGTGTAATTGACAGTGTGCACACCATGGTGGCACTTAGGCTAGAGATTACAAATACTTGTTATGAGTTATATTTGGAGTTGGATGTCTTTATGAAATTGTGGTGTTTGTTGGAACCATATATTGCTCAAGGTGACAGTGTGGGGTTATCTAGATGGGAAAGGCTTACTTTGAGGTGTGTTGTTATAGCCCTACCATTGATTAGAGTGTCCAACCAGAGAGTAGTTAAGAGTAGTATCATAAAGAGAAGATATATATATATATATATGAGAGTGTTCACTAGTGAAAGTATGATCCCTAGGCCTTGTTTCTAAGCACTGAAACACCGTTTGCTATTAGATCTATTACATGTTTGCTTGCTTCTATCTTTATTTCAGTTTTACTTTAGTCTTTTCCATGCCATCAAGCTATTTTCTATCACCGTTACAACTTATAATTATCTATACCACTTGTATTTCACTATCTCTTCGCCGAACTAGTGCATCTATACACCTGACAAGTGTATTGGGTGTGTTGGGGACACAAGAGACTTCTTGTATCTTGATTGCAGGGTTGCTTGAGAGGGGATACCTTTGACCACTTCCTCCCTGAGTTCGATAAACCTTGGGTGATCCACTTAAGGGAAAACTTGCTGCTATTCTACAAACCTCTGCACTTGGAGGCCCAACAACTGTCTACAAGAATAGAAGTGCGTAGACATCTCCCACCGCCACCACAGCCACCATCGCCACCCAACAGACACCATGGTGAAGGACATTGTGGGTCCCAAGGCTCGCACCACAACTCTCCTCCCCATGGTGGAAAAGGGAAACAACCGGAGCCGTACGATGCACGTTCGCTGCTTGACAAGATCCAAGAAGGCAAGGAAGATCCATACTTGGGGCCATGTTGCTTTGGACCAGCCATCCGGGACACAACTTACCCTAAGGGCCTCCGGGTTAACAAGACTATCAAGCCCTATGATGGCATTGCCAGGCCAGTTACGTGGTTGTAGGACTATTGCGAAGCGATCAAAATCGCAGGGGGAAACCCCAATGTTGAAGGGTTCCATAGCAGAAAACAAAAAATCTCTATCTACTCGAACACTAATACCAGGATCTATATTATGTAGACATAAGTAATGGAGAAAGAATACAGTATTCATACCTTTGCAGAAAGAGGCACGCCTTACGCAGGAAGGCGTATATTGATGAAGATGAGCAACACCCCAAGTGTGGTGCCTCCGAAGTTCGTCACACGTCCGGTGTAGGAGACGTCAACCGGACTCCGATCCAGCCGAGCAACGGAAAAAGTAGATGCCGGATCACCGATCACACGACGGTAGTGTGATTGCGGAGAACTCAACTACGAGGTCCTCCCCAATATTACGGGAAAGTCCTCAGTAGATGAGAGAGAGAGAATGAGAGGAATGGGGTAATTTCCAAGGGGGAGGGGGAGACCCCTTTATATAGTAGGAGGGGGGCGCACCACCTAGGGGCCAGGAGGCGTGGGTCTAATCCCACACCCGCCGGCCACCTTGTGGCAGCCGCCGGCCCTAGGTGGGTCCCACTGGGGCGGCCCATCAGCCCTACGCCGGCCGGCCCCCACTCCCTAGGAGCCTTGCCCTCTTGGGCCTCCCTTTGGGTGAGGCCCATTAGCAATATAGTGCCTTCAAAAATAAAATAAAATATGTATTTAATATTAGTTCTCCAATTAACATTTAAATACACATATTATATTATTCCTTTACTCCGGAACAACTTCCGAACCCCTTCCGATCTTCATCGGATGTTACCGAAACTATTCCGGTTTCTCTCTCTATTTCTCATATGGTACCTCATCTACCCTAAGCGTCTCTACCCTTAAGCGTGACATCCTTTGGTTCAGAAACACTCTGTACATGATAGAGACCACTCTCATATCAATGATCAACAGAGGGACCTGGATGGCCATGTGACCCCCGTGCGTTTCACGAATACAATCGCTCGAACCATGAGATAGTCGTTCCCCATTCCCTTTGTCATTCGATACCTAATTCATCTGAGACATGATCTTCGGTATCTCCATACCTTAGTTTGATCTCGTTACTGATGAACTTGTTTTCTCGTTCTCATGTCGTTCCATTCTGTGACCTAGTCACATGCTTGCAAGCTTCATTAATGCGAAGTCACCAAGATGGCCACATGTATCTATCCGTTACATGGACTAGACAAATCCTGGTCTTGATATGTACTCCTCTACGCATTCCTTCGGAAAACCTGAGTGGCACCTTTTTGATCACCCTGTTATGAGATGATACTTGATAACCATCTAAGCTTCTTCTAGAATGGTGATTATCATTACCTCACAGTCAAAGGATCAGGTTGTGAGGTTCTCTGAGTTGTATCATCAATGGTGAACTTTGTAACTAGATCTCATTAAGATATAACGGTTGGATGTTTGTCTATCATGTTATTCAACTAATAACATGGCATCATTGTCAGTTGCCATAAATGCCCATGATCTTGAAACATAGACCATCCTCATGACCAATGAACTAGTTCACTAGAGGTAACTAGAGACACGGTTTGTTTACATACCACACGTGTATTAACGTTTCGTATTAACATAGTTATAGCAAAGTATGAAACTTATTATGAACATACAGGAGGTATATCAAATAATACACTTTATTATTTGCCTCTA
Organism: Avena insularis; assembly: GCA_023614405.1. NCBI lineage: Eukaryota > Viridiplantae > Streptophyta > Magnoliopsida > Poales > Poaceae > Avena > Avena insularis. The sequence goes on along the minus strand of CM042688.1, from coordinate 410,114,523 downwards.
GGGTAGAACTCCTTCAAATGTCACCATCAAGAACCACCCACTCATGCTCACCGGCACCACCCGACAATGGATTGACGTCTTGCTAGAGAAATCAATCTGCAATTGGTTAGACATGCATGAAGCGTTCACCAGAAACTTCGACGGTACGTACAAACGTCCTTGCACCGTCCGTGACCTACAACGGTGTGTGCAAGAAAAAGACGAGTCTTCTTGTGCCTACCTCTCTTGCTGGCTTCACATGAAAAACTCATGCGCGGGAGTACATGATCAAACCGCTATGGACGTTGATGACTGCAAGTACATAGATCAATTGTAGCTAGTTTCAAAGTAAAGATATCGAACCCACAGAGAGCTATTGGTAAAGGTCTTAATGCCACTCGTCACTATCTACCAAAGGATACTTATAAGCTACCTTTGATCTCAAGTAAAAGGGTACTTGAAAGGTTTTTGGTTGTTTGTAGAAAAGTAATTAAAAAAGTAAAAGGAAATAACTACAAGATTGTGTGAAAACGTGGTTGAACTCAATAGGGCTAAAACGTTCTTGGGGATGTAGGATACACCACTAGAATAGTATTTTTGTTATTAATAATCAAGATAACATACTTCTTGTGACATGAGATGTGTGGAGAAAGCTCCATAATGAGATGTTCACTAGAAGGCTCGTAGGAAGCCACTTTGTTGAGCCAAGAGTGAGGTCACCTCTAAATAACCACTACAATGTTTAAGAGCAGTCACCCATACAAACCACCACCATTAAGAGTTTCCCCTTAGATATCATAATTAGATTAGGGAGTCCCTCTTTTATCCTCCTTTGACCATGTAGGTTATGAGTCGGTGCTAATCTATCACGGGGCCATTCCGGGTATTTGTCCCAAGACACATACAAAGGATTTGTCCCTCCCTTTAGTCCCAAAGGCAAATGATATGTGGCCGACTACACATACCATCTAAAGAGAGATATCAAACATAAATCATAAATCTATCATGGACCGGAAGTCATATGGACACAAGAATAAATCATCTTTATTACAAATTCATAATGGTGCTATGGTTTCTCCATCTCCCCAAGAAGAAAGGAACTACTCACACATGGAAGCAATCAACAACATCATCATAATCAAATGAATGGATAAATTTATGGAGATAGATCTAATGCAAACCACAATTGAATCTGTAATTACAACAAGATCTAGTAGATGAGAGATGGGGGTAATGGTGATAATGGAGATGCATCGGTTGATGATGAAGGGGATGATGTGTTATCCTCCAATGATCCATGAAGCATCTGGGATTTTGCCCAAACCAAGTTCCTCCTTCAGATCCCTTTCGGATGTCGTTTTTCGTGGTTTCTGGTGGTTGTGAATGTCAGAGATCCTTCTCGTTTTTGCCAGGAGAAAATATTTGACAAGGCGATCACGCTGACACCTAGTACGGGTGGATGGTACGGGCGGGCTCCGCCCATACCACCAGTCGTTATCGGTACTGATTGCTTCTCCTCACTTGGTATTCTCTTAGTTGCGAAGGTAAATAAAATGACTTTTATCACTTAGAAATATCATATTATAACACAATATGACAGTTCCAATTGATATGTTCATATAAGACTTAGCGATTTGGGATCCTGTTAAAACAAGAAAAAAATTGTTCGTGCAAACGCAGTGAAATACAAAGATCCCTACTTCTACAAAAACAAAAGGTAAAAATACTTCAATTTTGGACTCATCATCCGCCTTCATCGACAACCTAGAAAAGGGAACATTGCTCCGACATACGCTGAAGCGCCATCAGGATAATGGCAAGCTCGACCTCAACTCGATGATTTCCATGTCTAGAGAATTCCCCGCAACCAAGGACGATGCTCGCGGTTCAGTGTCGGCTCTAGCCATCCCTATCCAGGCTAAGAAGAACAATAACAATAGGTGAAAGAATCTGCTAGAAGAAAAGTAGACAGCTGACATGGTCGCCATGATGTTCACTGGCAGAGGCGATGGAAAACAACATGGTTGTGGTTGGGGGGCTAGTTGTGGGCAGCAGCGGAGTGACTCTACACCCATAGCGACCCGCGTTCCCTAGACGTACGAAGAGTACCGAGATATGCCGTGTTTTTTCCACCTTGACGCAAACGGAAAATCCACCCACACTAACCTCCAATGCAAGTTTGTCAATGACCTCAAGGAAGACCCTGAGTCCTTCTACAAGCGAAGTCGGAAGAACAGACCCCGCAGAAAAGTCAAAGGGAAGAATAAGGAGGAAGAGTCCAAGGATTCAGATTATATTGATGAAGACGTGGACCCTAAAACCACTGACAAGGGTGAAGTCAAGGGCAAGAATCCCTTTGAAAAGAAGGCTTTAATCTACCACACCTTCCTTGGTACTCCCACCGTCTGGGCCTAGAAAACATCACTAAGGATACTAATGGCTATCCTCCCCCTAGTTCCCCAGTGCGTCAGGTGTTCGGAGATTCCAATCACTTGGGACAGAGAAGATCACCCAGAGCTCATCCCAACAGAGAACCAGTATTCCATGGTCATCAACCCTTTGATTGGCGACAGTGAGTTCACCAAGTGCCTCGTGGACAGTGGAAGCAACATCAACATCATGTACCTAGATACACTACACAAGATGAACTTGACGGAGACCCAACTAAGGAAGAGCAACACCGTGTTCCATGGCGTCGTTCCTGGGCGGCAAGCTAATTCCCTTGGCTGCATCACCCTTCCGGTCGCCTTTGTTGATGTTAAATAATTACCGCCAAGAGCGCATGACCTTTGAAGTGGTGCCCTTCAAGAGCGTGTACCACATCATATTTGGACGCGATATCTTCCACTCCTTCCTCGCCAGGCCATGATTCTTCAACAACAAGCTCAAGATACCCGGACCAAAAGGCACGATCACTGTTGCCGGAAGCTTCACAAAAGCAATTGAGTGCGAACTGAGCGAATCCGCCTTCGCCGAAGTGGTCCTCTATGGTGAAGAATTCCAGGAGATCTAGCGCCAGGTCGATGCCTCAGAGATGCCGGCTTTGAAGAAGTAGATTTCTGACTCCAAGCCCGCATTCATGGCCGCCATCAAGACCAACTAGGTGGAACTTGTTGAAGTAGATTCCTCCAAGACCAGCTCCATTGGAACGGACCTGGATCCCAAATAGGAAGGTGCGCTCGTCCAGTTTCTCCGTGAGAATATGGACATCTTCGCTTGGCAACCTGCCAACATGAAGGGTGTACCTAGGGAGCTTGCCGAGCACAGACTAAACATCGATCCTAAAGCAAAGCCGGTGAAACAACCTCTATGACACTTCAGTGATGAAAAACAATGGGCTATAGGCAAAGAGCTAGCTTGGTTACTTAAGGCTAGTTTTATCCGAGAAGTTATTCACACCCAATGGGTGGAAAATCCTTTACTTGTCCCCAAAAAAGGCAACCAAGGAATTAAGAATGTCTGTTGGTTACACTAGCTTGAACAAAGCATGTCCGGAGGATCCATTTGTTTTGCCTCACATTTACCAAGTCATTGACTCGACGGCTGGCTCGGAACTTCTATGTTTTCTCAATGCATACTCAGGATACCACCAAATCAAGATGCGAAAATCAGACCAATTGGCCACTCCGTTCATCACAGCTTACGACACATACTGCTATGTCACGATGCCCTTTGGGTTGAAAAATGCTGGTGCTACATACCAGCGGACAATGCATCATTGCCTACATGAACAAATAGGTCGCAACATACACACTTATGTGGACGACATCATGGTGATGTCAAAGAAATCAATCAATCTCATCGCCGACTTGCAGGAAACCTTTGACAATCTTCGGAAGTACAACGTGATGCTTAACCCTAAGAATGTGTCTTCGGGGTGCCATCCGGCAAATTGTTGGGCTTCATCGTTTCATATCATGGAATTGAGGTCAACCCAGAGAAGATCAAGGCCATCCTCGACATCAAACGCCCGACGTGCTTGAAGGACATACAGAGGCTCACAGGCTGCGTTGCAGCAATAAGCTGGTTCATCAGCCAACTTGGAGAGAAGGCTATTCCGCTCTACAAGTTGCTCAAGAAGGCGGAAAAATTCATATGGATGGACGAAGCAGATGTAACACTTTAGGAGTTAAAGAGAATACTCTCCTCCGCACCAATATTTGCAGCACCGGAGTCAATAGAGCCTATGTTAGTATACATGGCGGAAACCAACCAGGTCATCAACATCATCGTCGTGGTGGAGCACAAGGAGCCAACACACGAGCACCGAGTTCAGCGACCAGTTTACTATGTAAGTGAGGTCTTGACGGAATCCAAGCAGCGTTACCCGCACTACCATAAGCTAGCTTATGGAGCTTTCCTTGCTTCGCGGAAGCTAAGGCATTATTTCTAGGAGCACCCTATCATAGTGGTGAGCAAGGCTCCACTGTCTGACATCATCAACAACAACGACACTACATGAAGAGTGGAAAAGTGGGGAATTGAACTTGTCGCCTTGGAAATCACTTACAAGAGATGTGACGCTATCAAATCTCAAGCATTGGTAGATTTCATCGTAGATTGGACATAACTGCCCGAGAACACTCTTGTGCTAGAGCTAGAGTATTGGATCATGCACTTTGATGGATCCAAGCTTCTTAACGGCTCGGGGGATGGTGTATTACTACAGTCACCAATGGGAGAGAAGTTGCAGTATGTCCTGCAGATCCACATCAATGCTACCAACAGCATGGCGGAGTATGAGGCCCTCATTCACGAACTTCACGTAGCCAAGGATATTGGCATCAAGCGCATAGTTTCCTGCAAAGATTCCAACTTGGTTGCCCAGCAGGTGGCTAGCACCTAGAACACGCGGAACCCTATGATGGCAGCATATCGAGACGAAGTAGACAAGATAGTCAAGTGGTTTGACGGCTAAGAAGTCAAGTACGTCAAAAGGGATGACAAGAAAGCGGCAAATCTGCTATGTAAGCTTGGATGGGCATTTGCGGACCCCATCCGTGAAAGGAGCGGACCTCAACAACTAGGATAGAGTGGATTCATTTGTTAATGCAGTAATCGTGACCTCTCTGGCTTGGACCAAACCGTTCATGGACTACCTTCAAGACAGAACACTGCCCTCCGACGAAGTCAAAAGCCAGCAGATTGTACGCATATCAGAGGGATACGTCATAACTGATGGCCACCTATAAAAAAGAAGTACCACAGGAGTTTTCCTACGGTACGTCTCCCAGCAACATGGTATCGATATCCTTAGAGAAATATATCTTGGACATTGCGGGCATCATACCGCTCCTCGATCGCTGGTGGCAAAAGCCTTTCGGCAAGGATTCTACTAGTTGACCGCTAAGGCAGATGCCGACAAGCTGGTGCTGAACTGTCTAGGAAGTTAGTTTTATGCGCGACAACCACATGTACCAGCTGAAGAATTGCGAACAACAAATTACTTGGTTATTTGTAGTCTAGGGCCTTGACATGGTTGGCCCTTTGCAAACAACACCTTGTGGATTTACGCATCTGCTAGTAGTAGTGGATAAGTTCATTAAATGGATCGAAGCTAAACCCACTAGAAAGCTCGATGGGGCAACAACCCTGAAATTTTTCCAGGATCTAGTGGTGTGATTTGGTCTCCCACATAGCATCATCACCGTCAATGGCAGCAATTTTTCCCTCATAGAAGTTGAGGAGTATTGTCATAAAAAAGGCATCCACAGTCAAATGGCACATCCATATTCAAATGGGTAAGTTGAGCGGGCCAATGGAATAATTCTGCAAGGAATCAAGCCACACTTAGAGGCACCGGTACATAGAGCATCTGGAGCCTAGGCAGAGGAATCACCATAAGTTTTGTGGAGTTTACAAACAACACCCAACAGATCTACCGGCTTAACCCCTTTCTTCATGGTTTATGGAGCAGAAGCTATCCTACAATCTGACATCCTTCACGAGGCACGAAGAGTTGCCGCCTACGAAGAAGATGATGCTGGAGAATCCAGACGCCTATCTATGAACTTTCTCGAAGACGAACACATGCTGAGATGCCAGAGATCCGCCATCTACCAGCAGAAGCTACACAGCTACCATAGTCGCCGTGTTAGGCATCACTCGTTTAAAGAAGGGGATCTGGTGCTTCGACTCAAGCAGCAAAAGTCACACAAACTATCCCCGCCTTGGGAAGGACTGTTCGTCATAAGAAAAGCATTGCTCAATGGTTCCTATTACCTCGTTGATATTCGAGAGTTGAAAGATAGGCCAAAATAGCACAAGCAACATGACTCCGATGATGATCTCCCAGAGACAGATCGGCCATGGAACATAGCACAGCTACGTCGTTTTTACAGTTAGCATATTTTATATTATGTAATAAGTACCTCATATGATCGATGAAATAAAGCATTTGGTTCACTCATATTTTCTAAGTGTTTTACCTCCTTTAGTGTTCAATTTTTGGATCATATAAACCCTTTATGCGCAAGTTTACATCTGCACTTGCAAAAATTCCGTCTACGAGCGTTAGCTTAAGTTTTCTAGTATACACGTTTTCTGATGTTTTTACGTGGATTCTGGAGTAGCGACTTTGTGACACTTAAAGCAGACGATTTTGCTCTTAGGTTCTTGACGGTGTTATTAACCATCATCCCCCGAGAGCATGCTTCTTTGCTGCGAGTCTTCTGTCTCACGAATGGTCAAACATACAACCCAGAATAATGGATAAGCCAACATTTGCTTAAAAAATATATACATGCTGGATCTAGATAAGTAGCAGGAGGCTTGTAGCCAAGTTTTTCGCCTTACTTCTACATAAGTTGTCCGCGTAAACACTATAGAGATACATTTAATACAACAATGTTTTTATGGATCTACTGCAGGGGACTTCGCAACTGCATCATCAACAACAGGAGAGCCAGGGCCTGGAAAGATCATCAAACTCGGAGGATCACGGGCTCATCGTCCTTCTCCTCGTCAGGCACATAGACGTTCGCCTATACCATCTTCACAACCATGGTGTCGTAGCTGGCGAGGGAGTTCCATATAGCATTGCTATCAATTTCATTCCCTTCCTCATCAAACTTCGGCATGCCGGAGGTTACTAGGATCATGTCGGCATCATCGTAGTTTGCCTTGACCAAGGACAAGGCCATCCTTGCACCAGCCCGAACACAAGATGCTTTCTAGATCTTTACTTTCTCGGGGGCTCGGCGTAGGATTTCTGAGTACTTGGCCATAGAGGCTGCTGCCTTGATGGTGATGTTCAGGGGCTGGGCTATCTCCTTGGCCTGAGAGATGGTATTGTTGATGAAGTTTCCAGCAAGAATCATGCACTCCTTTGAATCCGGAGCACCTTCACCCATATTGGTTAAACCAATGGGAGCTGTTTTTTTGTTAGAGGCAAGGTCATGAGTATAACAATACATGTGACTAACTTACAAAATTGACAAAAGATGGAGGGAAGTTTCTAAAGATGCTCATCTCAGCTTGTTGATAGGTCTCCTCCAAGATGTCATGCTCCTTCTAGAGCTTCTTGTACACCTCAAGGCCCCGAGCATTCTGCTTTTGGCAGCTTGGTTATGCTCCTTGCGTTGTTCAATTTCACTCTTCAGGCGCTAAATCTTGGTGTCGGCAGATTATTGCATCACCTTCATTGCCTCTTCATGGCCCTTGACGGCATCAACCAGATCTTTCTTCAGAATTTGGTTCTCATTGTCGAGCTCCTGGATATGCTTGGATTGCTCGACGATGCTCTTGGCCTTGGCGATGATCTCTGTAAGATGGAACAAAGATAACATTGTGAGAATTCAGATGAAATGGTTCCAAGTTAAAAATTGGGAACTAATTGGAGGAAAACAGACGCTTGCTATTTGTGATCTATTCCTTCAGAAAGGTTGTTTTACCCTTTTCAATGTCTAGCACTTCCTGCAGCTTGGCATATTTCTCATTAGCAGCTTTCCTCCGAGCATTCTCATTCTACAAAAAGATAAAGTGCTTAGTTTCTCTAGAGCATCTAGTTGGAACTTCTCAGTTTCAAATAAACGCTCGGGGGCTACAGTACCAGATTTTAAATCAGGTGTATACTCTCTTAGAGTATCTAGTTGGAATTATTCATTCTAAACTAGAGACTCGAGGGCTACACTATCAAGTTCCACACTTAGTTCTTTGGATCACTCAGGCCAAAAACTATTGGTTTTCCGCCTAAGAGCTCGGGGGCTACAATGGGATATGTTATAAACTAAAATGAAAAGTCAAAGACTTACAATGGCAATAACCCTCACATTGTTGGCCAAGTTGGCATATGTGTCGTGGAAGGTCTAGGCATTCTTATAAATAATGTTTGCCTGTTGAATGAGATCATCTAGGCTGAAAGTTGGAGGAGTTGAGGGCAGAGGAGTTATGGAAGCCAGAGGCATGGATGAAGCCATAGTTGCCTCCTATGTAATAATAGCAGTTGAAGGCGCTGTGGCTCCCGGCTTGACCGTTGCTTTCAAGGTATTGCCGACGAGTACACCATGGAAGGGTCCTCACAGTGCGTGTTTAGAGACGTGGGGTAAGGCGGAGAGTTGGCGGGTACAAGGTAACACAACTTACCCAGGTTCAAGTCCCACAACGGTGGCGGAACTCTACTCCTGCTATAAATCACTATAATGGCAATACGTCGAGTTATAGAGATAGGTTCGCTATGCGAGGTGTTGCGCATTATACACAACAATCAGAGAAGCTGTGCCCTAAAGGCTCCTGCAGGCCGGCTTATAAAGGCGCCAAGACCTATCGTTTACAGGGAAAGGTCCTTGCCGGACAAGGTAAAGAGTCCTACACCTACACGAACTAGTCTTCTGTGTCTTGTACTCCAAGGCTCCGAGTATGTCGGTGACTCCTGCGTAGCCTTCCTTTATCCGGCATGGGCCTCCCTTCAGGATCCGTCTAACTGGGCCACCCAATAGGCCATAGGCCTTGCTACCAACTATGGGCCACCCGGGTTAGGCGAATTGGTGACATGCTATGAGGATACCCATATAACATATCCCCAATAGTAGCCCCCAGAGGACTTTGACATCTTGCACCGTCTTCCTCGTTGATCTCTAAATATCCCGTCTAAGTGACGCCGGAAATCTGTCAAGCAATATCTCAAAGGTCTCCCAAAGAACCCTGCAATCCTCTCCGGCTTCGCAATGTAGCCGGAGATTCCTTGACTCTTCATTTCCATAGTCGGATGATCTCTGTCTTCGAATCTTCGGACGTGACCCTTGATGACCCACAAGTATAGGGGGTGTATCGCAGTATTTTTGATAAGTAAGAGTGTCGAATCCAACGAGGAGCAGAAGGTGCTGGCTAGTGGTATGGATCAGGAATTCTCTGGAAATACTTAGCAAACAGATTTTTAGGGGTTTTTGATAAAGCGGGTAAATAAAGTACGAGTAAATAAAAGACAATAGGAATAAATGCAGCAAGTGGCCCAATCCTTTATTCAGCAAAAGGACAAGCCAGTTGTATTACTTAAGATGACCAAACATTCTCGAGGACACATGGGAAGACTGTCAACTGCTTTTGCTTCATATAGTTGATTAATCTTCTTTAGCTTGCTAAGTCTTGTGTGGGTGAACCTGTGCTAATGTACCGACCTTCCTAGGACTAATACATACTTGTGATTATACCCCTTGCAAACATCCGTAAGTACAAGATGAGTAATTGAGGTAGAAACCTAACCACAACTTTAAACTCAAAGACCCTTACATCCCTTGTGCAATGGTTTCCTAACGGGGGTTCAGGTTTCTGTCACTCCAGCAAACCCTATGATTATTAGCCAAATACACAATGCATTCCCCTAGGCCCATATAGGTGAAGTGTCATGTAGTCGACGTTCACATGACACCACTAGAAGAAGTACACCACAACTTAAATATCAAACTATTGAATCTTTCTCAACATAATTCCACTACTAACAACATGAATTCTCCCATGTCCTCATGAACAAAATGAACTACTCACAAGACATCATATGGATCATGATCAGAGATGGAATAATGATGTATAACAATCTAAACATAAACGATAATTCAATGGTTCACTCAATAGCATCATCTACAAAGAGTAATCAACACCGGGAAAGTTCCCCTAAGAACTATGCAAGATTAAACCCAATTGTTACAGCAATATGGAGATGGTGATGATGGTGATGATGGTGCTGATGGTGATGATGGTGGTGGTGGTGATGATGATGATCCCGATGAATTCCAGCTTGATGGTGGTGTTAATGGCGACGATCTCCCCTCTCTGGGAAGGAATTCCCCTGGCAGAATTCTGTCTGTTGGAGAGATCTTTCTCTCTTAGTGTTTTCCGCCCCGCAGAGGCGGCGGAATCTTTCTGTGGTCGCTCCCCGAGTATTAGGGTTTCGGGGGGATTATATACGCTAGAGGGGAGAGCTGGAGGTGAACCAGGGCGGCCACACCACCTGGTGGCACGGCCTAGAGTGGCCCGCGCCACGAGGTGGTGTGGGCCCCCTGCGGCCTATCTCCACTCCTCCTTCTGGCTTTCTTCGTCTTCTGGAAAAATAGGATTTTCCATATATTTTCCCGGATTTTCTGATCTTCGCGAATTTTGCCTCCAAACATCACCTTTTCCATCAGAATCCTGACTGCAGCGGTCTCCAAAAGTCATCAACCGTGCAAAAATAGATGAAATTACATAAGTATTATCTCTTAATATGAAATATATCAATGAATAACAGTAAATTATGATATAGAATAGTGATGCAAAATGGACGTATCAACTCCCCCCAAGCTTAGACTTCGCTTGTCCCTAAGCGAAACTGAGCTCAATAAACATGGCCTCAGGTTTATGGAGTGAAGAGTCGATAAAAAGAATACGGATAAGCAGCATCACATTCATCAATACATAAATCATAATAGAAGACAACTCACTATTATATAACTTAATTTGCGGTAAGTAAAGGAAACACAATAAAGATACATAAAGTGAATCATAATTGGTAATGGCAAACTTAGCTCTTGGTCGAAGAATAGTTGATAATTTGCTGGAGTTCATAAATAACTGATTTTCAATGATAGCTTTCAAAGTAGTAAACACCAAGATAAGAGCAATGTGCAAAACAAGGAGCATAAGAAACATGATTGAATAAATCATCATATGAATGAATGAAACACGACAACTCAAAATACTTGCTGAGATAGAAAGGAATAGGTTTACTGACTCAACTAAAAAGTAAAAGAAAGGCCCTTCGTAGAGGGAAGCAGCGATTGCAAGTTTCATAAAGAGCTCCCAAAAATTATGATACTTATTTGCTTTCAGCTCTCATTGCCCCTATCATAGGCATCTTTAGGTGATTAAGGTTAAAGTGATCAAATATGAGGATATGCTTGACAAGTTGTAAGTTGAAAATTTCATGTCCCTTGAATACGAGGGCCGCTCCTCATGCTACTCAAGTTTAGTCACCGGTAAGTTCTTGTCATCGTAAGCACATGTGTATCACGGAGAACCGCCAACGGGGTACCCCTTGCCCGATGATATGGAAGAATCCCCATGTCAAAATGACAAGGCAAGCAGACAAAAAGCATCTCAGCAAACTTCTTATTTACCATGGGAATATGGTGCTTTTTCTCTCTTTCCTCTTTTAATAATATCTTTCTTTTTCTTTTTCTCTTTTTCTCAATCTCTGTCTCTTTTTTTATCAGAAGAATGCTTCATAGATGCTCATTATGGTTACGCTATAGGTTTCCACCATGACAGCATGGATTAGACCGGCGGCCCGGGCGTTTCTCTAACACACATGCATAACTCCATGGACTTACAAGCTCCCCTTTCATTTCACACCGATGACATCCATAGACAAAACAACATGATATCAACTAGGTACAAAGTACCGGTGCAATGTTGAAAGTGTTCCCCATGATAGCATGGTTCTGCTAATTCTCAAGTCACAAAGCGCAGGCATATACGCAACATAGATGGGCACAATGGTTCAAATTTATTAGATGCAAGAAAGTAAAGTGTGCCATCAAGTTCGTGAGAGCTTTAATCAACTAATTTTCGCATAACAAGTTTAATTTGGAAGGTAGATAAAAACAATAATTTACTTGGAATAGCAATAATGCTAATAGATAGGTATGGTGGACACAAATGGCATAGGTTTTGGTTTAAGGATTGGATGCACAAGAAGAATTCCCTCTCAGTACAGGTTTTTGGCTAGCAAGGCTGGGTAGCAAGTATAAGAGTTGAAGGAAAAAAACAAATATACAAGTGATAAACACAAACATGCAATCTTCCTTGGAAGCACAAAAGATCTTAACTAGAGAATACTAGACTTATGAGCAAATCAAGAAAGAAAGATGATGAAATTATATTTGTTTAGAGTACTTTTATCTTTTCATTCAACTCTCGAAAATAGTGTTGCTACTGACCGAGCCAGGTTTGCCAAAACCAACTAAATTAAATCAATGACCCCAAAGTGTTATCAATACTAACAACAAGATCAATCATATAACCATGAATTGAAAACTAATATAAGATATTAAAAAGAGTAAATGATAGAACTTCTCATTAATATTCCATAACGGCTACTCACACCAAGGGATACATATCTATCGAGAGAGGGGACACTTCCATAATGCAAACCATCCTACAAGATAACTTCTCTATTCATGATATGACTCTACTAAAAAAGGTAAAAAGATAGAAGATAGTGATGTGATACCGCGGCACTCCCCCAAGCTTGGAACAAACCAAGGGGATGCCAGACCTGATGACGAACTACTCCTTGGGTGGTGGTGGTATCCTTTTGATGAGCTCTTTGATCAATTTCCACAAGTCCTCAATCTCGAAGGTGAGAGTACGAATCAACTCCGAGTTGTGCTCGATGCGGCTCATGATCGTGTCAGATTGTGGATCCTAGCTCTTGTGATTCTTTTTCCACTCTTCCTCCTTGGAGTCTTCTTGCCCTGCATGGCTGGAACGAGGCAAATCCCAATTGGAGGGTAATTTCTCCTTGGGCATATTCTGGTATTGATACTCATGGATAAGGGTATGGAAAGGATTCTTGGTGCTTGGAGGAAGTGACTAGGGATATGAACAGTGATGAGGAGGCTTCCCTCCAATTGACATAGTCCTGGCAGGGTTTGCCACCACTCCAATGCTTGCAATGGTAGTGCCGATGTGCTTTGCCTCCTCTTCATCTTCACTCTTGATCTCCTTCTCCTGCCCGGGGTCTTGGAGATCTTCCTCCATAGGCTCCTTTCCTTTATCCTAGACGGACACCATTGTGCTTCTAAGATTTCAAAGATAGTTCCTGGCAGAAACAGATCGAAACAAAAACACGATGAGAACACGATATACGAACCTTGGGGGATACGGGGAATTATATATTACGAAGTTTCATAACAAAAGGAAGGTACTGGGAGAAAACGGGTCAGAGACGGAGTCCGGAGTGGCCACCGCACCTGGTGGCGTGGCCAGGGGTGGGCCCGCGCCACCACCCTGGCTCCGTTTCCGTCCCTCTTTCGCTTCGTAGCTTTCCTTATTGGCTAAAAACTGCAAAAATATAGTTGGATAGTATTTTCGTGGAACTTTTCTTACCAGAACTGTTACCTATTTGAAAACGGACTCTGCAGGTCTCTGAATTTGGTCTTTGATAGATTCTTCCGGAGTCACCACTTGAATAACATCAATATCTTCAACTTCATACACTTATTGTGAGTCATGAAACCTTTCACTTTCTCATTACACCATTTTCTCCACCAACCTGGAAATTTCTTTCACACAAAACTTCACACAGTTCTCATTAGCAACATTAGTATAAGTGAAGTGATAAAACTTTTAAGTCCAATTTCAACTGAAAAACATCAAAACATAAGCTACTGCAGCAACTCCTTCTGAAAACCCAAAAATAATTCAAAAAGGAAATCGATTAAAGAAGCAAATGCAAGAGTGGCAAAATCTGTCAAAACAGACCAGCAGGTAAAGATCAATTTTTTCGAGAATCTTCTGTTGCTCAAATCAAAAAGTGAAAAACTAACGAAAGTTAAATAACAACCTGGGGCAGAAGCACAAAAAATTACAGCTCAATCCAACATACAGAGATCTCTCACGAATTTTTACGGTGAAGCACAAAAATCTGTTTCGGGACAGCAACTTCCCCAAATCTTACTTCTCTCTCATTAGAGGTTGATCTTGACACAAAAACCAAACAAAAAGGATAAGGAGAGGTTATTACCGAAGTAATAACTTCCAAGACTCAAAGGAACAAAAACAAACTGAAAGCAAAAACCCCTTTGGTTGTCTCCCAAGAAGCTCTTTCTTTATAGCCATTAAGATGGGCATGATGATTTCAAAGATGCTCACATAGGAATATGAAATGAAGTGAAAGAGAGCATTAAGAAGCAAAAATACACATGTTTAAGTCTAACCAACTTCCTATGCAAGGGAATTTTGTAAACAAACAAGTTGTTGAAACTAGAAACCACTAGCATAGGAAGGCAAAACAACTGCAACATAAAAACTTTCAGCATAAAACGAGGAAACTTGATATTATTGAGATACATAAGAACACTTTTCCCTCTCTCATAGTAACTTTCAGTATCATGCATAAATTTAATGATATAGCTATCACAAGAACCATCGTAAAAATGATCACTTATTCTAATAGAAAACACAGGAATACTAGTTCTTATAACACTACTTTGTGAAACAATATTAGAGGTATCCTTACAAAGGATAGTGTGTCCCTCTTCTACATATTTAGTGACAAAGTCTTTTACATTTGCTATTATAGGTTCATCATCCATTTGTTTATCAGGTTCAACAACTTTACTTATACTTTCACTAACCATACCCGCTATCATAGAATGTTCCTTTATCTTAACTGGGAAAGGTATTTTATCAACGTAAGGTTCGGGTAAAGCATGATTAGTAGTATAAAATTCAGTATTTCTTGCAAGAACACTCTTAGCGATATCTTTATAAGGTTCATGATACTTATTCCACTTCTTTTTAGGCACTTCAATGTAGGAAGCAAAAGCCTTAAAATAAGAAGCAATAGCTTGAGAGTCTAAACCATAAGCATTTTTAATATTTTGAAAGTCATCAGTTCCCATAAAAGATTCAATGCATTCATAATCATAACTTATACCTGACTTTCTACCTTTGTCATTCTCCCAAGCTTCAGCATTGTCTTGAATACGGTCCAGAAGATCCCATCTAGCTTCTTCTTCCATGCGAGTGAATGATCCAGTACAAGAAGCATCCAATAAATCCTTATCATGAAGAGAAAGCCTTGCATAAAAGTTATTGATAATAATATTGTCGGGGAGCTCATGAATGGGACATTTCAGCATTAGTAACTTCAATCTCTCCCAAGCTTGAGCTATAATCTCTCCATCAAGAGGCCAAAAGTTGTACATTTGATTCCGATCTTTATGAATCTCACTAGGAGGATAAAACTTTGAATAAAAGAGAGGTACTATTTCCTCCCATTCAAGAGCTTGACCATTCTTCAGCAGCTTATACCATTCCTCAGCTCTTCCATTCAATGATAATGAGAATAAATTCTTCTTAACTTGGTTTGTAGTAATACCTGCACACTTGAACAACCCGCATAATTCGTGTATAAAGAGTAAATGATCACCGGGATGGACAGTTCCATCCCCAACATAGTAGTTATCCATAACACGATCAATAATTCTTGTAGGTATTTTAAAAGCATCATTCTCAGCAGGTGGTGGTTCATCTACTACCTTAGCAGTGGTAGTAGCATTACCAAATAAGAAACTCAGCGAATTATCCATAACGAAAATAAAGCAACTAACAGAAGTAAACAATACTCACAATAGAAGTTTCCTTTACTAGTTCCACATTCCAATAGCGCTTCACTCCCCGGCAACGGCACCAGAAAATAGTCTGGATGACCCACAAGTATAGGGGGTGTATCGCAGTATTTTCGATAAGTAAGAGTGTCGAACCCAACGAGGAGCAGAAGGTCCTGGCTAGTGGTATGGATCAGGAACTCTCTTCAAATACTTAGCAAACAGATTTTTAGGGGTTTTTGATAAAGCAGGTAAATAAAGTACGAGTAAATAAAAGACAATAGGAATAAATGCAACAAGTGGCCCAATCCTTTATTCAGCAAAAGGACAAGCCGGTTGTATTACTTAAGATGACCAAACGTTTTCGAGGACACATGGGAAGACTGTCAAGTGCTTTCGCTTCATATAGTTGATTAATCTTCTTTAGCTTGCTAAGTATTGTGTGGGTGAACCTGTGCTAATGTACCGACCTTCCTAGGACTAATACATACTTGTGATTATACCCCTTGCAAACATCCATAAGTACAAGAAAGTAATTAAGGTAGAAACCTAACCACAGCTTTAAACTCTAAGACCCTTACGTCCCTTGTGCAATGGTTTCCTAACGGGGGTTCAGGTTTCTGTCACTCCAGCAACCCCTACGATTAGTAGCCAAATACACAATGCATTCCCCTAGGACCATATAGGTGAAGTGTCATGTAGTCGACATTCACATGACACCACTAGAAGAAGTACACCACAACTTAAATATCAAACTATTGAATCTTTCTCAACCCAATTCCACTACTAACAACATGACTTCTCCCATGTCCTCAAGAGGAAAACGAACTACTCACAAGACATCATATGGATCATGATCAGATATGGAATAATGATGTATAACAATCTGAACATAAACTATAATTCAATGTTTCACTCAATCACATCAACTACAAAGAGTAATCAACACCGGGAAAGTTTCCCCTAAGAACTATGCAAGATTCAACCCAATTGTTACAGCAATATGGAGATGGTGATGATGGTGCTGATGGCGATGATGGTGGTGGTGATGATGATCCCGATGAAGTCCAGCTTGATGGTGGTGTTAATGGCGACGATCTCCTCTCTCCGGGAAGGAATTCCCCCGACAGAATTCTATCTGCCGGAGAGATCTTTCTCTCTCAGTGTTTTTTGCCCCGCAGAGGCGGCATAATCTTTCTGTGGTCGCTCCCCGAGTATTAGGGTTTCGGGAGGATTATATATGCTAGAGGGGAGAGCTGGAGGTGGACCAGGGCAGCCACACCACCTGGTGGCGTGGCCCAGGGTGGCCCGCGCCAGGGGGTGGTGTGGGCCCCCCTGTGGCCCATCTCCACTCCTCCTTCTAGCTTCCTTCATCTTCTGGAAAAATAGGATTTTCCATATATTTTCCCAGATTTTCTGATCTTCACGAATTTTGCCTCCAAACAGCACCTTTTCCATCAGAATCCTGACTGCAGCGGTCCATGCTCCAAAAGTCATCAACCATGAAAAAATAGATGAAATTACATAAGTATCATCTCTTAATATGAAATATATCAATGAATAACAGTAAATTATGATATAGAATAGTGATGCAAAATGGACGTATCAACCCTTCACTGCAACTATCAGGAGGATGACGAAGGGTATAGCCTATGCTACCTCGAAACTCACAAAAGCAAAGAATTAATCATTAGCTACTTTCACGCGCGCGAAATCCGAAACGATGGAGCGGCAAAAGACGAAGGACGTGGTGAAATTACCGCCCACGCTCGCTTCCATGTCGGCAATGTCCAATCCATTAGTTCCTTTTGCACGAATCTTGACACGAGGCTTATATATTTCCACCGCGGTCAATTTATTTATTTTACCCGTATTCGCGTCTCAGTCTTCGTCTTCCTCCAGCCACGCGACCGTTCGAGCTCTCCTATGAAAACCGTAACCAGAGCTCTTTCTTCCTCCACACACTCCTCGTCGTAATGTCCTCCAGCAGCGCTGCTCTTTCTACGGCGGCGATTCTTGAGGCAACGACGGAGCCATCCCAGGGAGTGATCGTTCCACCGGAGGGGGTGGTCGTTCCCATCTCCGCCGTGATGGAGTCCGCCGGTGATGACCAAGAACGAGCGGCGCCCGAGGCCGCTGAAGAAGAAAGCGACTTCCACAAGGGGGTGTGGAGAGACTCTGATCTCTCTGCCGAAGATATCCAAGAGCTGGTCAACGAAGGGTATCTCCATGCGGCAGAGAGGTTCATCTAGCGGGCGGCGCCGGCCGGCAAGGTGGTACCTTCTCCCCAACCCGGAGAGAAGGTATACCTCAAGTCTCAGCTGGTACGCGGTGTAAGCCTACCAGTGTCCGACTTCTTCCTGGACGTCATTCGACACTTCCAGGTACTTCCCCACAACCTCTCTCCTAACAGCATCCTAGTCCTTAGCAAGTTTGTAACTCTGTGCGAAGGATATCTAGGAATCAAACCTAGATTAGATCTGTTTGTATATTTCTTCACCGTGAAGAGAGAGTCTGTAGAGTCCAAGGATGAATTACAGACCTACGAAACCATTAGCTTTAAGATCCGGCCTAGTCGGTGCTTCCCCGACATCGTAGGGCACGAGTCTTGTAAGAACTGGCAGCGCACGTATTTCTACGGACCAGATGTCCCTCTGCCAGACCGTCTTGAGACCTACCCCGACTTCGTCGATGGAGTCGACATCGAAGTGCCCTCATGGAGGACCCCAGCCTCTCTTCCCTCTGACGATGAAGCCAATCGTGCCATAAGGCGGATCGAATGGCTCGTAGATGGAGGTCTAAGGGGCTTGGACCTTCCCATGTGCTAGTATGTTAGGCAGGTCTAGCTTCTACAGCACCGTGCCGAGCTGCTGTGCAAGTATAACCAAGACAGGAGGGATCCCATGCGAATTTCGCGAGATAACTTCTCTACTGACTCCATCAAGCTCCGGCTTAAGGACATCGTCAATGTGAAGGACAAGAAGTGTGGCTTCAAGATCACCTACGACATGTTCGAATGTGGCAAGTGCTTATAGGTAGCTACTGTTTCCTTTGTTGCTCGTTATATACTCTAAGGTAGCTACTGTTTCCTTTGGTGGATCAAATGGCCTCCTAGGTCTACGATCCAAAGCTGAAGGATATCCAGGTGGTGTCCGACGATGACGCCTCCAAGGATCAACCTGCTCCGGCAGCATGAAAGCCGAAGAGCTCCACCTCTAATGCTGCTTCCGAGGACAAGAAGAAGAAGAAAACGGAGAGTGGAGTCTCCAAACAATCCACTTCCTCCTTAGAGGCGGAGAAGAAGAAGAAGTCCACCGGCATTCCTCTCGCTAAGGCTCCTGCCGTGGAGTAAGTACTTTCATTCTCCGGCTTGTATTTTCATCTCACACCTTTTCTCAACTCTTGTACTTATACCCTGTATGTTTCAGGAGGAAAGCTGGTGTCAGTTTGAAGTGATCCTCCAAAGATGTTGGAGGGTCAAAAAACATTCGTGACATGTTGACCAAGTGTATGTCCGCCAAGCCCTCTCCCGCCACCGCTCCCTATACTCCTGTAGCCATGCCCTCTGCTGGTCCCGCTGGGCCGTCATCTCCCGTCATCCATGAGACCTCCACCATGGAGATAGATATCAATCCAAACCTTGATGTCTCAGGTTCTATCGAGGTAGAAGTTGCTCCTAGCGGCCAGGCAACGCAGGAGAGCACCTCTTCTAAAGTGGCTGAAGTTCCGGTTAAGGATGCCACCGAGAAGGGGAAGGAAGTGGAAGAGGTGGACATTAAAGCAACGATTGAGGCGGGAGCCTCCGCACAATCGACTGCCTTGAAGGTGCAGGAGGCACCTAGGGCTTCATCCATGCCTCTGGCTTCGACCTCTCCATTGGTTGCGACTCCTCCGATGTTGAGCCTAGATGATCTCATCAAGCAGGCCGACGCAATCTATAAGAATGCTCGGACCTTTCCTGATTCCTACGCTCATCTGGCCAACAATATCAGGATCATTGCCATCATAAGTTTTTTGAACTTCACTTGCTTTACTTTGTGTAATATATCCCACTGTAGCCCCCGAGCTCTTAGGAGGATAATTCAATAGTTATTGGCCTAAGTGCTCCATAGAACTAAGTGTAGAACTTGTCTGTGTAGCCCCCAAGCATGTAGTTGAAACTGCAAAGTTCCGACTAGATGCTCTAGAGAAACTAGTTTACTTTAAAATCATATACTGTAGCCCCCGAGCATTTAATTGAAACTGAATAGTTCCAACTAGATGCTCTAGAGAAACTAAGCATGCTTATATCATGTGAAAAATGAGAATAAACGAAGGATAGCCGCCAATGAGAGGTTTGCTGCTATTCGGAAGGAGCTGCATCTTGAATAGGGTAAAACCAAATTCATGAACGATTAGATAAAAAATAGCCAGAGTATGTTTCCAACAATAGCTCTTTGCTTTTTCTCATTGTATTATCCCTTCCGTCTTTTGATAGCACTTCGTGATTTCCGTCTTACAGAAGCCATTGCCAAGGCCAAGAGCATTATCGAGCAATCCAACCATATCCAGGAGCTCGATGATGAAAATAAGATTCTGAAGAAGGACCTGGCCAAGGCCGTCAAGGGGCATGATGCAGCGATGAAGGCTATGCAAGAGTCTGTTGAGGTCGGGATGCAGCACCTGAAGGATGAACTTGCGCAACTCAAGGAACAGAACCAAGCTGCCAAAGAGCAGAATGCTAGGAACCTTGAGGCATTCAAGATAGTCTAGAAGGAGCACGGTGTCTTGGCGGAGACATGCCAGTAAGCAGAAATGAGCATCTTCAGTAACCTTTCTCTGTCTTGGTCTTTTTCTGTAAGTTGGACAACCATTTGACTTGTTTGTACTCATGGTCTTTGTATGCTCGTGCAAACTACAGCTCCCATTGGCTTAGCCAACTTGGGTGATGGTGCTCCAAGTCCCAAGGAAGGCATGATTCTTGCCGGCAACTTCGTCAGCACCGCCATCGCCCAAGCCAAGGAGATAGCTCAACCTCTGGGCATAAATATAAAGGAGGCAAACTCAGCAGCCAAGTTTGCGGAAATCCTGCCCCGAGCCCCCGAGAAAATCAAAGACCGGAAAACATCTTGCATCCGGGATGGCACTAGGATGACTATGACAATGCCGACATCAACTTGGTGACCTCCAGCATGCCCAAGCTGGACGAGGAAGCACAAGAGATCGATAGAGATGCTATTTGGGATTCCCTTGCCAGCTTCGGTACCAGGTTTGCCAAGATGGTCAAGGCTGATATATTCGTGCCTGCCGGGATCCTAGATGATGACCTGACCTCTTCTGCGTCTAGCCCTTCTCCTTTAGAGTTTGACGAGATCTCCCGGCCTGGCTCTCCTAATGATGCCATCACGAAGCCCCCTGCAGCAGAGCCATAAAAAACAATTTCTGTATTAAATGCGTCTCTGCAAAATTTATGCGGAAAAAACTTATGTTTGTCTAAGGCGGAAAAACTTGTATTCAAGCTTCCTACAACTTCTCTGTTTCCAGCATGTGTATATATTTTTTAAGCAAGTGCTGGCTTATCCATTATTTTGGTTCATATGCTTGACCTTTTGTGAGACGGAAGACTCACATCACAGAACTATGCTCTCAGGTGATGGTGCTTAATAGCACCATCAAGAACCTAAGATCAAAATCGCCGGCCTTGAGTGCCGAAAAGTCACTACTCCGGAATCCACATAAAAACATCAGAAAACATGTAGACCAGAAAACTTAAGCTAACGCCCGTAGGTGGAATTTTCACAAGGGAAAATGCAACCTTGCGCATAAAGGGTTTATATGATCCAAAAATGAACAACTAAAGGAGGTAAAAGACTCAAAAAATGAGAGTGAACCAAATTCTTTGTTTCATTGATCATATAAGAAACTTATTACGTAATATAAATGTGCTATGTGTAAAAGGGACGTAGCTCTGCTATGCTCCATGGCCGATCTGTCTCCGGGTAATCATCATCGGAGTCACGTTGCTTGCCCTTGCGATTTTTTGGCCTATCTTTCAAGTCGTGAATATCGACGAGGTAATAGTAACCATTGAGCAATGCTTTGCTTATGACGAACGGTCCTTCCCAAGGCGGGGATAGTTTGTGTGATTTCTCCTGCTTGAGTCTAAGCACTAGATCCCCTTCTTTAAACGAGTGCTGCTTTATATGGAGACTATGGTAGCCCCGCAGCTTCTGCTGGTAAACGGCATATCTCTGGCATGCCAGCATGTGCTCTTCTTCAAGTAGGTCCACAGATAGTCGCCTGGATTCTTCAGCGTCATCCTCTTTGTAGGCGGGAACTCTTGGTGCATCGTGGAGGATGTCGGATGGGATAACTGCTTCTGCTCCATACACCATGAAGAAAGGAGTCAAGTCGGTGGATCTGTTGGGTGTTGTTCGTAAACTCCACAAGACAGATGGTAGTTCCTCCGCCCATGCTCCAGCTGCTCTATGTAGCAGTGCCTCCAAGCGTGGCTTGATTCCGTGCAGAATTAGTCCATTGGCCCTTTCAACTTGCCCATTTGACTGCGGATGTGCCACAGATTCTAGGTCAAGGCGGATGCCTTTCTCATGACAGTACTCCTCGACTTCTCTGAGAGATAAATTTCTGCCATTGTCGGTGATGATGCTATGTGGGATACCAAATCTCACCATTAGATCCCCGACAAACTTTAGGGCAGTTGCCCCATCAAGCTTTCTAATGGGTTTATCTTCAATCCATTTTGTGAATTTGTCTACTTCTACTAGCAAGTGTGTGAATCCACAGGGAGCTGTCTGCAAAGGTCCCACCATGTCCATCCCCCAGACTGCAAACAACCAAGTTCTTGGTATTGTTCGCAATTCTTCAGCTAGAACATTTGGTTGTCTTGCATAAAACTAACACCTAGGGCATGTTTGTACCAACTTGTCAGCGTCCACCTTGGTAGTTATCCAGTAGAATCCTTGTCGGAAGGTCTTGGTCACCAATGATCGGGGAGCGGCATGATGCCCGCAATCTCCGAGATGTATTTCTCTAAGGATATCAATACCTTGCTACTGGGAGACGCATCGTAGGAAAACTCCTGTGGTACTTCTTTTGTATAGCTGGCTGTCAATGATGACGTAGCCTTTTGCTCTGCGTACTATTTGCCGGCTTTCGACTTTGTCGGTGGTCAAAGTTCCGTCTTGTACATAATCCATGAACGGCTTCGTCCAAGCTAGAGAGGTCATTGTTACTGTGTTAACAAATGAGTCCACTCTATCTGGGTTGTCGAGGTCCGCTCCTTTCATGGATGGAGTCTGTAAATGCTCCAGAAAAACGCCTGGCGGAATTGGTCGACAAGCTGATCCAAGCTTTGATAGTAGATCTGCCGCCTCATTATCCTCCCTTTTGACATACTTCACTTTGTAGCCGTCGAAGCACTTGGCTATTTCGTCTACTTCATCTCGATATGCCGCCATCATAGTGTTCCGCACGTTCCAAGTGCCAGCTACTTGCTAGCAACCCAGTCGGAATCTCCACAGCAAACTATGTGCTTGATGCTAATATTCTTAGCTACGCGAAGTCCATGAACGAGGGCCTCATACTCCGCCATGTCATTGGTAGCGTTGAAGTGGATCTGCAGGATGTATTGCAACTTCTCTCCTGTTGGTGATTGCGATAATACACCATCCCCCGAGCTATTGAGTAACTTGGATCCGTCAAAGTGCATGACCTAATACTCTGAGTCTGGTAGAAGAGTGTCTTATGGCAGTTCTATCCAATCCGCAAGAAAGTTTGCCAATGCTTGTGATTTGATAGCGTCACATCGCTTGTAGGTGATGTCAAAGGCAACAAGTTCAATGCCCCACTTTGCCTCTCTCCCTGTAGCATCGCTGTTCTTGATTATGTTGGATAGTGGAGCTTTGCTCACTACTGTGATGGGGTGCTCCTGGAAATAATGCCTTAGCTTGCGTGAAGCAAGGAAAACTCCATAAGCTATCTTATGGTAGTGCAGGTAATGCTGCTTGGATTCCGTCAAGACCTCGCTCACATAGTAGACGGGTCGATGAACTCCGTATTCGTGCGTTGGATCCTTGCGCTCCACCATGATGACGATGCTGATTACTCGGTTGGTTGCTACCATGTATACTAACATAGGCTCCCTTGGCACCGGTGCTACAAGTATAGGTGGGAAGGAGAGTACTCTCTTCAACTCCTGAAGTGTTGCGTCAGCTTCGTACGTCTATGTGAATTTTTCCACCTTCTTGAGCAACTTGTAGAGCGGCATGGCCTTCTCACCAAGTCGGCTGATGAACCGGCTTACTGTTGCAATGCAGCCTGTCAGCCTTTGTATGTCCTTCAGACATGTCAGGCGTTTGATGTCGAGGATGGCCTTGATTTTCCCCGGGTTCACCTCGATTCTGCGATGCGAAACGATGAAGCCCAACAATTTGCCGGATGGTACCCCGAAAACGCACTTCTTTGTAATCAGCATCATGTTGTATTTCCGGAGATTGTCGAAGGTTTCCTGCAAGTCGGCAATAAGATCATTTGATTTCTTTGACATTACCGTGATGTCGTCCACATAAGCATGTACGTTTCGACCTGTTTGGTCGTGTAGGCAATGTTGCATTGTCCGTTGGTACGTAGCACCAGCGTTTTTCAACCCAAAGGGCATCATGACATAGCAATACGTGTCATAGGGTGTGGTGAACGAAGTGGCCAATTGGTCTGACTTTTGCATCCGCATCTAGTGGTATCCTGAGTAGGCATCGAGACAACATAGAAGTTCCGAGCCAGCCATCGAGTCAATGACTTGGTCAATGTGAGGCAAATCAAATGGATCCTCTAGACATGCTTTGTTCAAGCCGCCATCAATGCACATTCTTAATTCATTGGTTCCCTTTTTGGGGACAAGGACAGGATTTGCCACCCATCTGGTGTGAATAACTTCTCCGATAAAGCCAGCCTTAAGTAACCTAGCTATTTCTTTGCCTATAGGCTTTCGTCTTTCATCACCAAAGCGTGGTAGAGGTTTTTTCACCAGTTTGGCATTATGATCAATATTCAAGCTGTGCTCGGCAAGTTCCCTAGGTACACCTTACATGTCGACTGGTTACTAGGCAAAGATGTCCCTATTCTCACGAAGGAACTCGACGAGCGCGCTTTCCTATTTGGGATCCAGATCCATGCCAATGGCGGTGGTCTTGGAGGAATCACGTTCGACAAGCTCCACCTGCTTGGTCTTGATGGCGGCCTTTAAGGCGGGTTCGGCAGCAGTGGTCTGCTTCTTCGAAGCCAGCATCTCCCAGGTATCGACCTAGTTCTAGATCTCCTTGAACTCCTCACTCTAGAGGACTGCTTCGGCAAAGGCAGCTTCGCTGAGCTTGCACTCCCATGCCTTGGTGAAGCTTCCGTCAATGGTGATGACGCCATTTGGTCCGGGAATCTTGAGTTTGTTGTAGACAAAGCATGGCCTTGCGAGTAAGGAGTGGAAGATGCCGCGTCCGAAGATGACGTGGTACACGCTCTTGAAAGGCACCACTTCAAAGGTCATGCCTTCTTGGCGGTAATTGTTTACATCACCAAAAGCGACTGGAAGGGTGATGCAGCCCAGGGAATTTGCTTGTCGGCCAGGGACAACCCCATGGAACTCGGTATTGCTCTTCCTTAGCTGGGTCTCCGTCAAGTTCATCTTGTGCAGTGTATCTAGGTACATGATGTTGATGCTGCTTCCACTGTCCACAAGGCACTTTGTGAACTCCGTGCCGTTAATCAAAGGGTTGATGACCATGGCATACTAGTTCTCTGTTGGGATGAGTTCTGGGTGATCCTTCCTATCCCAAGTAATTGTAACTCCTGACCACCCGACGTACTGGGGAACCGGAGGGAGGGTAGCCATCAGTATCCTCAAAGGGAGGTTTTCTGGGCCCGGATAGTAGGAGTGCCAAGGAAGGTGTGGTAACATGGAGCCTTCTTTTCAAAGGGATTTTTCCATTTATCCTCTCCCTTGTCGGAAGATTTTGGGTCCATGTCCTCGTCCATATCACTTGATTCTGTGGGCTCTTCCTCCTTCTTCCCTTTGCCCTTTCCGTGGGGTCTATTCTTCCGACTTCGCTTGTAGTCGGACTCAGGGTCCTCCTTGGGATCATTGACAAACTTAAACTAGCGATTGGTGTGGGTGGATTTTCTTGGCGTCGAGGTGGACGAAACACGGCATCTCGTGGCACTCTTCGTACATTTGGGGAACATGGGGCGCTGAGGGTGTAGTGTCACTCCTCTACTAGCCACTGCTAGCTCCCCGACCACGTCCATGCCATCTGCCATTGCCTCTGCCAGTGAATGTTGCGGTGACCATGTCGGCTACTTGCTTCTCTTCGGGCGGGTTCTTCCGCTTGTTATTGTTGTTCTTGTTGGCCTAGGTAGGGATTGATATCACCGGCAATGATCCACGCATGTCGTCATTAGCAGTGGTGAACTCGCTAGCCATGGCGGTCATTGTGTTGAGGTTGAGGTCATTGTTGTCTTGCTTGCGCTTCAACATATGCCGGAGCAAAGTTCCCTTTTCCAGACCATCAATGAAGGCGCCCATAGCGATCTGTTCGTGCACCCCTGCGCAGGAATTTTTCATATCCCGCCAGCGAGAGAGGTAGGAACGTGAGGTTTCATCCTTCTCTTGCACACACCACTGTAGGTCTCCAACAGTGTAGGGACGCTTGTACGTGCTCTCGAAGTTCTTGGTGAACGCTTGATGCATGTACAAACAATTGCATATTAATTTCTCTGGTAAGTCGTCGATCCATTGCCGGGCGGTGCCGGTCAACATGAGTGGGAGGTACTTGACGACGACATTGGGGTTTCCCCCTGTGATGTGGATCGCTTCGTTGTAGTCCCGCAACCACGTTGCTAGCCGGGCGGTGCCATTGTATGCCTTGATGGTCTTGTCTATCCAGAGGCCCTTGGGGTAGGTTGTGGCCGGTATGACTGGTCCAAAGCAACATGGCCCAAGGTGTAGGAGCTCCCGAGCTTCTTGGATCTTGTCCAGCAGTGATCGTGCATCATATGGCTCTGGTTGCTTCCCTTTTCCTTCATGGGGAGGGGAGTTGTGGCGTGATTTATGAGATCCACCATGCCCTCCGCCATGATGGCTGCTAGGTGGCGATGGCGGCGGTGGAGGCGGTGTGTTAGCTCTCTTGCTGTGCCCCTCCTGTGACTCCTCACGCCTGTCGCGGTTGCTTGCCAGACGTGGCAGTTCCTTGTGGGACCTACTCCTGTGTCCGTCATGGCCGCTGCGCTCTCCGGCATGCCAAGGCTGTTCGCCCTGATCGCATATAACAATATCAGGCTGTGACCGCCTTGGAGGTGGCATGCTTGTGCGGTGGCACGGCTCTGGGTCCTCGTGACAACGAGATGGTGGTGGAGGTGGCGAACGATGGGGACGAGCCTTTTCTCCGTGGTCGAAGGATATGGGGATAGCGTTAGTCATGTTGCGTGCCTCCCTCCGTCTTCGCTCTGTAGAGCCTTTGTGCGATCCTTCGTCACGGGGAGATTTTGGCCTTCTACGGCTGTTCAGGTTTGACTGGCACAGCTCCGGGTTGGACTCAAGCCTCTGCGAGGCGGCCTTTTCCAGTTGCTTGCTTGCCTTGGCGACGAGGTCGTACACCTGAGCAACTACTTCTGGCGACCTGTCCTGCTCCAGGAGGGTCTTGATGACAGCAATGTTGAGAGCGGGAGTTGGCATGACCTGCCTCCCCTCTGAATCTATGTAAGGGGTGGCTTTTGTCGATTTAGACCTGTCAAATCCCAAGCCTCGCCGAACGCCAGGATCTTGGACGACGTGATCTGGTACCTTCTTTGACTTATGTTTTAACAACAATTGCTGGTATTCGGCCTCCATAGCTCTTGCCACCTTGATGGATTGCTGTGCCTTGGCGATGTCTTTGTCAAACTTAGTGCCTTTCTTTGCGATGCACTTGGCCTCCGCCAAGATTTCCGCATGTTTCTCATCGAGCTCCGTAACGCTCCGAATATGGGCGACGGTGATTGGTTCGAAGAGAAGTGCGCTGTAGATTGCTTTATTAGTGGGAGTGGCTAAAGGGTTGCCAGCTGCAGATGTTGACGGTGGCACTGGCGGCTGATTTGATTGTCGGGTCGTATTGGGGGTCGTGGTAAGTTCCTGCGCTGGGGCTGGCGGGTAGCCGGAGGCTCGGCGGCTTTTTAGCTACTACTTCTTTGGTGACCGCTGGCGTGGGCGGAGCTCTCTCACGTTCCTGTTCCTGTCCGTCTTCTTCCAACACGTTCCCAATGACGATTAGCACCTGGTAGGAAGTGTTGGTCTTCTCTGTGCGCTCCTCCTTCTGGATCTCCGAGTTAGCGTCCGAGCCAATGGCATCCATACTGATGTCGACGTAAAGAGCGTCAAGGATGGAGTCGGAGTTGGCTTCAGTGTTGGTGACGACATATGTGGAGGGTGATGGAGTCGGGCCGTTGTTGTTTCCTTCTCCGGTTACGACAGGGATTTCCGCCATGGCCTCTTCATTGGCAGTCGCGTATTCGTCGACGATGGCAACCATCTCACCAAGGGTGAGAGGGCCTGCGGCCTGCCTCTTTCAGAGGGTATGCCGGAGAATTGTTCCAGGCATGAGCCGTTCCATGAAGTGGTACACGACCTCGTCGGCGCGGTCACCCTCTAGGGTTTCCCTCACCCTCATCCATCTGGCAAGGTATTCGCGGGGAGGTTCCCCATCCCTTTGAACACATCTGGCCAGATCGAAGATGGTGATGACACCGACAAAGTGTGACATGTGCATCTCTAATGCTTAGGGAAGCCAAGCGGATTTGCGGGGTCCTTCCACCTTTATATCCTGCATAGGGGCAGTTTGGGTGGGCCTTGAAATTTCCTGATCTAAGCCACCATACTCCAAAGAGAGGTACGGCCTAGATCCTTCCGCGAATGTGTCCTTCTCATAGGCGGTCCGTGTGGGGCTTGACGAGTTTCCGACTTCCTGGGAGCTAGGACCCAAGTTAGTTTCGCCGATGAAGATGTGGATGTCTCCGAAGGGGATGATGGAGCAGCACGTGGGGTGCGTCTTTGCCCACACCCAGAACTCATCCGGAGGGACGATCGAGACGTTGCCGGAGAAGAAAATGCGACCGATGACTACGGTGTCGCCAATTCCCTCGAAGAGATTGGACCTCGCCCGGTGTAGAGCTCGAAGCGCCTCTTGCCCTACAGTGGGCGCCAACTATCGTGGTATTGCCGATGAGTATGACATGGAGGGGTCCTCACAGTGCGTGTTTAGAGATGTGGGGTAAGGCAAAGAGTTGGCGGGTATGAGGTAACATAGCTTACCCAGGTTCAAGTCCCACAAGGATGGCGGAACTCTACTCCTGCTATAAATCACTATAATGGCAATATGCCGAGTTACAGAGAGAGGTTTGATGTGCGAGGTGTTGCGCGTTGTACGCAGCAATCAGATAAGTTGTGCCCTAAAGGCTCCCGCAGGCCATCTTATAAAGGCTCCAAGACTTAGGGTTTACAGGTAAAGGTCCTTGCCGGACAAGGTAAAGAGTCCTACACCTACACGAACTAGTCTTCTCTGTGTTGTACTCCAAGGCTCCGAGTATGTCGGTGACTCCTGTGTAGCCTTCCTTTATCCGGCATGGGCCTCCCTTCAGGATCTGTCTAATTGGGCCATCCAGCAGGCCATAGGCCTTGCTACCAACTATGGGCCAGCCGGGTTAGGTGGATTGGTGACATGCTATGAGGATACCCATATAGCATATCCCCAACAGTTGCTGCTACTGCTTCCGCTCCCTTCGCTAGCTTCTTCCCTTTCTCGGTGGCATCCTTAGACGGAGCTTCAGCTACTTTGGAGGAAGTGCTCTCCTGCGTCGTGTGGCCGCTGGGAGAAAGGTCCATGCCAACAGAGCCTGAGACATCCAGAGTCGGATTGATCTATCTCCATGACGGAGGTCTCCGGGATGACAAAGGATGAAGTTCTTGTGGAGACTGTTGCAGGCTTGGCGACAGGGGTCAGGGAAGCAGTGGTGGGGGACGATATGGAGAACATGTCACAAATATTCTTGGAACCTCCACCATCTTTGGAGGTCCGCCTCAAACCAACACCTGATTTCTTCTTGGAACGTATACAATATAATTACAGGAATTGAATAGGTGCAAAGAAAAAAAAGTCGGAGAATGAATATACTTACACTACAGTAGGTTCCCTAGATAAGGGGATGATGGTGGATTTCTTATTTTCCGCCTCTAAGGTGGCAGTGGATTTTGAGGAGACTCCACTCTCCGTTTTCTTCTTCTTTCCCTCGGCAGCAGTATCAAAGGTGGAGCGCTTCCGCTTCCGCGCTGCCGGAGCTGGATGGTCCTTGGGAGCATCATCCTCGAACATAACCTAGATATCCTTAAGCTTTGGATCATAGACTTGGGTGGCCATCTAATCCACTGCCAAGGTCGCCAGCTGATGGACCGCATAGCAAGTCAAATGAGTGACGGATTCAAGACGGAAAGCCTTAGAGTATATATATAAAGCAACAAAGGAAACACGGTTACCTCTAGGCATTTTCCACATTCGAACATGTCAAAGATGATCTTGATGATGTATTTTAGCCAGATCTTGATGGAGTCATTGGAGAAGTTTTCCTAAGAAATCTGCATGGGATATTTTCTATCCTTGGATTACTTATACATCACCTCAACGTGGTGCTGTAGGGGTTGGATATGCCTCGTGAACGAGCACATGGCTAGGTCCAAGCTAGTCAACCCTCCGTCTACCAACCACTCGATCCGCCTTACAGCGTGAGAGGCCTCGTCTATGTTCATTGCCAGTTCTTGTAAGACTCATGACCAACAATGTCGGGAAATCGTCGATAAGGACGGATCTTAAAACTAATGGTTCCGCAAATCCGCAATTCCTCCTTAGATTCTACGGACTCTCTCTTAACGGTGAAAAAGGTAGATGAACAGACCTAACCTAGGCTTAGTTCCTAGGTATCCTTCGCACAAAGCTATGAAGTTGCTAAGTACGAGGATGCTATTGGGAGAGAGGTTGTGGGAAAGTACCTGGAAATGTCGCAGGATCTTGAGGATGAAGTCAAAGACTGGCAGGCTAACACTATGCACCAGCTGGGACTTGAGATAGACTTTCTCTGTGGCTTGGGGAGATGGGACCACCTCGCCATCCGGCGCCAGCTGCAAGACCAATCCCTTTGTTGCGAGGAAATAATTTTACGGCCCGAGAGTTGAGACGCGAAGTCAAAGCCGTACCCAAGTTGCTTGTAATCGGCTGTATTGCCCATAGTTGACGTGACAAATACTCAGAGGTTTTTTTTGGTACAAATTCAACTTAATATTTGAATACAAAATATTAGGGTAACGCCCATCAAATTGGGGCCCCCTGTCAGTTTTTGCCGTTATGTTGCTACCGTCGTGGCTACCATGTAGGCTTGCAGCGCTAGCTCCTGCATCCATTCCTCATTACACGTCTTCTTCTTCCCCAGAGCGGCGATCTTTGGTCGCGGCCATGGAGCAGAGCTGGGACGCCATTTCGTTCAGGGGTGAGATCCAGGACATGGACGAACCGGCTCGGCCCTTCTCTCCTCCCCATCCTGAATCGGAGCTCGCACTCACCATGGCCTAACCCATGGCACACCGCGGGGAGGAGAATTCAATCCCTGGTGAGATTTGTCACCATGTAGACCATGCTCGGTCCTGTTGTCCTCCTCCAGAATCCGTGATTGCCATCGCCGTGGTTGCACCCGCACCAGCTACGGCGCCTTCCTCTCCAAACCCCAAGGCCACATCCACTTTGTTCGGCACAACACCGGTAAGGTGAAATTCCATCCAGTTTTCTTCTTATCATTATGGTAGAAGAACATGTAAAATTATGTTGTTTACTAGATTTTCATTTGAAATTAGTAGCTTTGTGATGAAAAAACAGAGAGAACCTAAACGGAATAATGATGAAGACCATTGTTTGTACTTTGCATTGCATCAACAAGGGCTCGTTGATGAAGCATGTTACCAAGAGGGTGGAGTTCATCAGCCATTGCCTAAAATATGGGAACAAATCCATGAACAATTCAATATAAATACATGGAGAGAAGCTAGATCCATGTCATCAATCATAAATAGGTGGCACATTCTAGTGATGCGTTCAAATGTGTACACCATGTATCATTCATAACAATAACACTATCATCAATGTTCCTAGATGTTTGTATGAGCTATTCATTTTATATGATCATGTTACCTTACTTTCCTGGTAAGTATTCTTGAAACTGCAATTAACTTGAAGTGGTTGTTATCCTGAGAAAAATGCCTAGTATGCACATTACCTTTGTATGTTCTATGTTGCAATTCTGCTGTTATGGGCATGGAAAGAAAAACTGGGCTTCAATGAATATTACGTAGCTAGGCCTAACTTAGTCTTACACAAATAAGCAAAGCTTAGTATTACACAAATAACCATAACTGAGTATTGACCAAAGAAGCATTTACTTAGTAGAACTAGGGGGAACTAAAGATAAAGATAAACATAAATGGTTCATCGGATCTACTAGTTGAGTACTAGGTCCCTGGAGCTAGTGGTATCATCGGAACGAAGCAGAATGCTGCGTTTGACCGTCTCTCGTTCTCTATCAAATTGTACGACCCCACTGATGAGACAATGGTAGGCCCTCTCCCCCAACATGGATTCGGCTCTAGGTCAGATCTAGTGTGTCAAAATAATAGGCGCGTGAGTGTGTAGCAAACACACAGTCTGCTATCAACACTGGAAGTGCTGGCACCTCAGCATAAACACCAGCATGTTCTTCCTAGACTCCGGCAGCAGTCTCAACAAGTATTTCGTCAGCTTCACTAGCAGCAGGATTAGCAAGCATTTCATCAGCTTCACCAGCAACATCATCACCAAGTATTTCGTCAGCTTCACCAGCAGCAGGATTAGCAAGCATTTCGTCAGCTTCACCAGGAGTAGCATCAGCTAGTTCTTCACTAGCTCCACCACCACCACCACCAGCCGCATCAGTGGTTTGCCCTAGGTGCCAGAGTGTAGAGGAATCTACAAGCCGATGCAAGCGCCCAAAGACATCTTGGGGTCGGTCGCCTTCTCTCCAATCATTCCAACATGCTAGGATGTCCCGTTTTAGTGCATGATTGTTGTGTTTGTATGGGGCTTGTTATGTTTATAAAAACATTTTATTTCACAAGTACTATGTGCGATCGCTATGTGTGAGCACTTCCAAACTGCTGTGTATTACCTTTTCGAACTATAATCTGGGTTTGTTTATGATTGTATCCTTCGCTATAACAAAAATTATGTATATACCACTACAGCCAAGCATGATGTGTCGTGTTTGCTAGCATCTTATATTATGAATGTTGCCTTAGATTGTGCCCATTTATGGACAATGGCATCTGAGATTGTGGATCCCACCATAATCTCAGGTAGCTATATTCAATAATAAACCCAGGCGCTGCATGGCAGTTCTGGATTCTGCCGCATGCAAAGGGCACAGACATAATTTGTAAGTACGAATGTTGAGCATATAAAAGGGAGAAATGTAATTCATACTGGTTAACTACCTAATAGCACAGGGATCATACGAGCTCCGTTCTGACACACAGAATGCTTAGAAAATACAAGCGAGATAAACTAGGAATGGAATGTGAAACTAGAACTGGTAAACAACACACTCACTCATCCACCAGATCCTGTTGAGCATCTCGTAGCAGACATACATGTCCCTGGATACGTACTGGATCGCATCGTAATTCAAGTACCTCCACTCCCATTGCTTGTGTAGGAGCTTCAGGAATTTGTACTCGCGGTCGATGATGTTGGCAGTGAGTCTAGCCATGCCGGCTTTCCCCGTATCGTTGTCCGGGTATCTCCACACACGCTGGAGATCAACGTGATTGAAGACATGAACGAGGGCATCCCGCTCTAGCCTCGGAGTGTCGTTCCTGATGTCAACGATGGCGAAGTAGATCCCCCTCCTATGTAGGAACACGCAAAGCTCTAGGCATACCCATTTGGCCCTACATATGAGGTATAGGAGGCAGTGATTGTGCATGGATAGTTGAAAAAGCGCCGCCCTCTTCCTATCGTCGATATACTTTAGGTCTAGGCTGATGACCTTGTACTTTTCCATCAGCTCATGTAGCCACCGCTCGTACATTGCGATGACCTTAGGCACCTCCACTAGCGCACTGGTGTGGACGACTGTCAGCTCGGTGGTGCCATGGGAGATGATTGTGTGCTCGTCGGTGAAGTCGCTCCCATCGCCGAACACGCCGTACTCTTCATTCATGGTAGTAACTAATGTGGCGGTGGTGGCCTAGTGTTAGTGGCGGTGGATTGGACTAGGCGTGGTGGTGGAGAGATCTATTGCGGTGGTATGGAGTGGTGGTGGCGGTGGCTGCGGCGACGTTGATGGTTCTTGCGGTGGCTGCGGCGGAAGTAGTTGGGGAGTTTTGCACAGTGTTGTGCTATGGGGATGGGATGTGATGAGTAAAAGGGGGATTGGGAATCATAAATTGCATTTAACATTACTCTGGTTATACCCACTCGAAAGCATGTTTGACCGGGTGAGCACCGTTGGTTCCCAATCCTAGCGCTTAAATTGAGAGATCATGCCCGGTAGGTGATGGGACGTGTGTGCGACGTGGCGATGGCGTGGCGGAGACCGGTCACAGGGACGACCACTGTCCCGCTGCCGCTCTGCAGCGGGTGTGCGGTGCTGACATGACATAACATGACAGGACAGAAGGAATGGGACAGCTATTTGTGATCATTATGCCCAACAAATTTAAGGGACGTGTAAAGCATAGAAGGACCTAGCATCCCTAGACCACGGGTAGCCTCCCATGCCTGCCGATTGCGCAAAGCTTGCAATTTCTTTTTTAATAGTGATTTTGTTCAGAATTTTGCAACTTAAACTCATTTGCCTAGGCTTCTAGAAGTTTCTGGGTCCGCCACGGGTGTAAGCATGCATGATTAAGAAACTTTGCAACACACATGTTGGTAGCATCGCATCAGGTTTCAACACACCACATAGTTTCAGGGTCTAGAAAACGGCAAGTGAACTATACATTATTAGTGGCCGGGGTAGCATAGTCATGGGTTCGTCAGCTAGAAGTTGCTGATTCCTTGGTAAGGGGACACTAGGCCGATCTTGACATACTCCCACAGGAATTTTCCATAAGCAGCGTGCTTAGCCTTGGCCGCTGGCTTGTGTTTACTCGTCGGGCTCTTACGGATTCCAACAGCATGCGGAATCAAGCTGTCAATCCTTGGGTTGATTCCTTTCTTACAGAAAGGGCACCTGAGCTCCCTAAGTCAAGTGTTGAAAGGGACTCTCCTGCTCTTGAGCTTCTTCATGACATGGTGGCTCTTCTTGTCCATGTCCTCCTTGTCAGAATCCACCTCACTAGAATCTAACTGTAATGTATAAAATGCAAACAGAAATGAGCAAAATAATGAATAGATATTCAAACAACCATTCCAAGTTACTTCAAAAACAATAACATATTTATACAGGTTCAGCAGTTCATTACGGTTGTCTCGCTAGCTCGCTCCTAAATTAAGATTATTTGTGTTCTTGATAACTCAATAATAAATAAATAATGTGAATTCATTCAGAACAGACTAAATCTCTCCATGCACCGGTTTGTAAGGTGGATCTAATCATTAGGACAAGATTAAGTAGCACATGAACAAATTAAGTAGTACATCAATAGATTAAAAAGTGCAACTATAACCCAAGTAGAAAATGTGAAACATAGAGAAATAGATGTACCTCCGGGTACATGAGCAGAGCGTGTTCGTCGAACTCCTCACCCTCATCAGGGTCTCCGAAGTCGTCTGCACCAGCGATCACATAGTCCCCATAGGGGTCAAACTGGATGTCCTCCTCGCCCTGGGCAGCATGCTGCTCCTCCAGATCTGCCGCCAGAAGCACCTCATCACACGTAGCAGGAGCAACCACCCCAGCGGCGATGCGTGTAGACTCACCCCCACGCACTGGCTTCATGGAGAAGATTGGTGGTTGTACGGTGAGGATTGTGGGGTTTTGTCTAGATCGGGCAAAGGAAGGAGTGGATGAGTGTTAGGGGAGGACCCAGTGAAGAAGGCTGGTTTTTTAATGTGGGGACATTTAGGTCTCCTCGAGGGTCCCCGGTAGGCATCTCTTCGGTCTACGGCTGACACATGGAAGGTTCGTGTGGTGGGAGCCTATTTAAGTGAGACTGTAGTCGTGTTGTGTAAAAATGGGATAACCCGTGGATCACCCATTGCTGTGTTGTGGAGTAGTAGGCTTTTTAGACGATAATAAACGTGACATGATGACTCATCGAATTATTGAATGTACGGCTTAGTGTTCCTTCTTGTTGAAGTGTAACTAAGAGACACCCCCCCTAAAAACCCAACGGGTAAAACAGTCGGGCAGATGGCAAGCAGATTTCCGTGTGTTCTCACAATGTAGTGTGAACATAATGACATCGTGCAATGATCCATGTTGGATAATAGAGGATCAACGGTAGGCACAAACGATTTGCGTGACAACTGTGTCAACCAATCAGCATGTAGTAGGACAAGTGAGCACACGTTTGTGATTTTGTGAGAGTTTTTCACTATAATAGAGGGCCAAACTGAGTAGAATAAAAAATTCAATGGAAAAAAGATAAGGGATTCATATAGAAAATGTGGTCTAGGAAAAGCACACATGTAATGAAACTAGTGGATTAATGTGGTTTAGGAAAAGAACACATGTAATGACCATAATGGATCCATATGTCAAACCATGGACACAGAGACCATAAGCACATAGGAAGTGCAGCTTCCACATTGCATGTTGCACCAGTGAGGCAGAAGTTGCACCACAAGATGCACTGGAGTATGTGTGGTCTCAGAAAAGAACACATGCAATGCCACTAGTGGATCAATGTGGTTTAGGAAAATAACACATGCAATGAATATAAGTGATCCATGTGTCCAACCATGGTCACAGAGACCAAAATCACATAGGAAGAGTAGCTTCTACATTGCATGTTACACTAGTGAGGCAGAATTTGCATCACATAATGCACTGGAGTGTGTGTGGTCATGTGGATCAATGTGGTCTAGGAAAGGAACACCATCAATGAGACTAGTGGATCAATGTGGTTTAGAAACAGAACACATCCAATGTCTATAGAGGATACATGTGTCAAACCATGGTCAGTGAGACCAAAAGCAGATAGGAAGAGAAACTTCCACATTGCATGTTGCACCAGTGAGGCAGAATTAGCATCACATAATGCACTACAGTGTGTGTGGTAATGTGGATCAATGTGGTATATGAAAAGAACACATGCAATGACACTAGTGGATCAATGTAGTTTAGGAAAATAACACATGCAATGACTATAGTGGATCCATGTGTCAAACCATGGTCATAGAGACCAAAAGCACATAGGAAGAGCAGCTTACACATTGCATGTTGCACTAGTGAGAATTTGCATCACATAATGCACTAGAGTGTGTGTGGCCATGTGGATCAATATAGTCTATGAAAAGAAAAAGTCCAACGACACTAGTGGATCAATGTAGTTTATGAAAATAACACATGCAATGACTATAGTGGATCCATTTGTCAAACCAAAAGCACATAGGATGAGCAGTTTCCATATTGCATGTTGCACCAGTGAGGAAGAAGTTGCATCACAGAATGCACTGGTGTGTGTGTGTGGTCATGTTGATTAATGTGGTCTAGGAAAAGAACACACCCAATGACACTAGTGGATCAATGTGGTTTAGGAAAAGAAGATGTGTGTGGTCATGTGTATCAATGTGTTCTAGGAAAAGAACACATGCAATGACACTAGTGGATCAATGTGGTTTAGGAAAAGAACACATGCAACATCTATAGTGGATACATGTGTCAAACAATGGTCACATAGACCAAAAGCACATAGGGATAGCAGCTTACACATTGCATGTTGCACTAGTGAGAATTTGCATCACATAATGCACTAGAGTGTGTGTGGCCAGGTGGATCAATATGGTCTATGAAAAGAACACGTGCAACGACACTAGTGGATCAATGTGGTTTAGGAAAATAACACATGCAATGACTATAGTGGATCCATTTGTCAAACCAAAAGCACATAGGATGAGCAGTTTCCATATTGCATGTTGCACCAGTGAGGAAGAAGTTGCATCACAGAATACACTGGTGTGTGTGTGTGGTCATGTTGATTAATGTGGTCTACGAAAAGAACACACCCAATGACACTAGTGGATCAATGTGGTTTAGGAAAAGAAGATGTGCAATGAAAATGGGTGATCCATGTGTCGAACCATGGTCACAGAGACCAAAAGCACATAGGAAGAGAGCAGCTTCCACATTGCATGATGCACCAGTGAGGCAGAAGTTGCATCACATAATGCACTGGAGTTTGTGTAGTCATGTGGATAAATGTTGTCTAGGAAAATAACACATGCAATGACACTAGTGGATCAGTGTGGTTTAGAAAAAGCACACATGCAGTTCATATAGGTGATCCATGTGTCAAACCATGGTCATAGAGACCAAAAGCACATAGGAAAAGAGCAGTTTCCACATTGCATGTTGCACCAGTGAGGGAGAAGTTGCATCCCATAATGTACTAGAGTGTGTGTGGTCATGTGTATAAATGTTGTCTAGGAAAAGAACACATGCAATGACACTAGTGTATCAATGTGGTTTAGGAAAAGAACACATGCAATGACTATAGTGGATCCATATGTAAAACCATGGTCAGAGAGACGAAAGGCACATAGGAACAACATCTTCCACAGTGCATGTTGCACTAGTGAGGCAGAAGTTGCATCACATACTACACTGGAGTGTGTGTGTGGTCATGTGGATCAATGTGGTCTAGGAAAATAACACATGCAATGACACTAGTGGATCAATCTGGTTTAGGAAAAGAAAACATGCAATGACTATAGTGGATCCATGTGTCAAACCATGGTCAAAGATACCAAGAGCACATAGGAAGATGATCTTCCACAGTGCATGTTGCACCGGTCAGGCAGAAGTTGCATCATATAATTCACTGGAGTGTGTGTGGTCATGTGTATCAATGTTTTCTATAAAAAGAACACATGCAATGACACTACTGGATCAATGTGGTTAAGGAAAATAACCCATGCAATGTCTATAGGTGACCCATGTGTTAAACCTTGGTCACAGAGACCAAAAGCACATTGGAAGAGCAGCTTCCAGATTACATGTTGTACCAGTGAGGCAGAAGTTGCATCACATAATGTAGTGGAGTGTGTGTGGTCATGTGGATCAATGTGTTCTAGGAAAAGAACACATGCAATGACACTAGTGGATCAATTTGGTTTAGGAAAAGAACACATGCAATGTCTATAGTGCACACATGTGTCAAACCATGGTCACATAGACCAAAAGCACATAGGGAGAGCAGCTTACACATTGCATGTTGCACTAGTGAGAATTTGCATCACATAATGCACTAGAGTGTGTGTGGCCATGTGGATCAATATGGTCTATGAAAAGAACACATGCAACGCCACTAGTGGATCAATGTGGTTTAGGAAAATAACACATGCAATGACTATAGTTGATCCATTTGTCAAACCATGGTCATAGAGAAAAAAAGCACATAGGATGAGCAGTTTCCATATTGCATGTTGCACCAGTGAGGAAGAAGTTGCATCACAGAATGCATTGGTGTGTGTGTGGTCATGTTGATCAATGTGGTCTAGGAAAAGAACACACCCAATGACACTAGTGGATCAATGTGGTTTAGGAAAAGAAGATGTGCAATGAAAATGGGTGATCCATGTGTCGAACCATGGTCACAGAGACCAAAAGCACATAGGAAGAGAGCAGCTTCCACATTGCATGTTGCACCAGTGAGGCAGAAGTTGCATCACATAATGCACTGGAGTTTGTATAGTCATGTGGATAAATGTTGTCTAGGAAAATAACACATGTAATGACACTAGTGGATCAGTGTGGTTTAGAAAAAGCACACATGCAGTTCATATAGGTGATCCATGTGTCAAACCATGGTCATAGAGACCAAAAGCACATAGGAAAAGAGCAGTTTCCACATTGCATGTTGCACCAGTGAGGCAGAAGTTGCATCCCATAATGCACTGGAGTGTGTGTGGTCATGTGTATAAATGTTGTCTAGGAAAATAACACATGCAATGACACTAGTGGATCAATCTGGTTTAGGAAAAGAACACATGCAATGACTATAGTGGATCCATGTGTCAAACCATGGTCAAAGATACCAAGAGCACATAGGAAGATGAGCTTCCATAGTGCATGTTGCACCGGTAAGGCAGAAGTTGCATCATATAATGCATTGGAGTGTGTGTGATCATGTGTATCAATGTTTTATATGAAAAGAACACATGCAATGATACTACTGGATCAATGTTGTTAAGGAAAATAACACATGCAGTGTCTATAGGTGACCCATGTGTTAAACCTTGGTCACAGAGACCAAAAGCACATTGGAAGAGTAGCTTCCACATTACATGTTGTACCAGTGAGGCAGAAGTTGCATCACATAATGTAGTGGAGTGTGTGTGGTCATGTGGATCAATGTGGTCTAGGAAAAGAACACATGCAATGTCACTAATGGATCAATGTGTCTTAGGAAAAGAACACATGCAATGACTATAGTGGATCCATGTGTGAATCCATGGTCACTGAGAGCTAAAGCACATAGGAAGAGTAGCTTC
Source organism: Avena insularis (assembly GCA_023614405.1). NCBI lineage: Eukaryota > Viridiplantae > Streptophyta > Magnoliopsida > Poales > Poaceae > Avena > Avena insularis. The sequence goes on along the minus strand of CM042688.1, from coordinate 410,073,989 downwards.
CACATTGCATGTTGCACTAGTGAGGCACAAGTTGCATCACATAATGCACTAGAGTGTGTGTGGTCATGTGGATCAATGTTGTCTACCCAAAGAACACATGCAATGAGACTAATGGATAAATGTGGTTTAGGAAAAGAACGCATGTAATGTCTATAGGTGATCCATGTGTCAAACCATGGTCACAGAGACCAAAAGCACATAGCAAGAGAAGCTTCTACATTGCATGTTGCACTAGTGAGGCAGAAGTTGCATCACATAATGCAATGGAATGTGTGAGGTCATGTGGATCCACGTGGTCTAGGAAAAGAACAAATGCAATGACACTAGTGGATCAATGTTGTATAGGAAAAGAACAAATTCAATGAATATAGGTGATCCATGTGTCAAACCATGGTCATAGAGACAAAATGCACATAGGAAGAGATGATTCCACATTGCATGTTGCACCAGTGAGGCAGAAGTTGCATCACATAATGCACTACGGTGTGTGTGGTCATGTGGATCAATATGGTCTAGGAAAAGAACACATGCAATGACACTTGTGTTTCAATATGGTTTAGGAAAAGAACACATGCAATGTCTATAGTGGATCCATGTGTCAAACCATGGTCACAGAGACCAAAAGCACATAGGAAGAACAACTTCCACATTGCATGTTGCACCAGTGAGTTAGACGTTGCATCACATACTGCACTGGAGTGTGTTTGGTCATGTGAATCAATGTTGTCTAGGAAAAGAACACATGCAATGACACTAGTGAATCAATGTGGTTTAGGAAAATAATACATGCAATGTCTATAGGTGACCCATGTGTCAAACCATGGTCACAGAGACCAAAAGCACATAGGAAGAGCACCTTCCATATTGCATGTTGCACTAGCGAGGCAGATGTTGCATCACATAATGCACTTGAGTGTGTGTGGTCACGTGGATCAATGTGGTCTTGGAAAATAACACATGCAATAACACTAGTGGATCAATGTGGTTTATGAAAAGAACACATGCAATGTCTATAGTGGATCCATGTGTCAAACCATGGTCACAGAGACCAAAAGCTTCCACATTGCATGTTGCCCAGTGAGGAAGAAATTGCATCACATAATTAACTAGAGTGTGTGTGGTCATGTGGTCTAGGAAAACAATGCATGCAATGACACTAGTAGATCAATGTGTTTTAGGAAAAGAGCACATTCAATGACAATAGTGGATCCATATGTGAAACCATGGTCACTGAGACCAAAAGCACATAGGAAGAGTAGCTTCCACATTGCATTTTGCACTAGTGAGGCACACGTTGCATCACATAATTCACTAGAGTGTGTGTGGTCATGTGGATCAATGTTGTCTACGAAAAGAACATATGCAATGAGACTAATGGATAAATGTGGTTTATGAAAAGAACACATGCAATGTCTATAGGTGATCCATGTGTCAAACCATGTTCACAGAGATCAAAAGCACATAGGAAGAGCAGCTTCCACATTGCATGTTGCACCCGTGAGGCAGAAGTTGCATCACAGAATGCAATGGAGTGTGTGAGGTCATGTGGATCCATGTGGTCTAGTAAAACAACACATGCGATGACACTAGTGGATCAATGTTGTATAGGAAAAGAACACATGCAATGAATATAGGTGATCCATGTGTCAAACCATGGTCATAGAGACCAAAAGCACATAGGAAGAGCAGATTCCACATTGCATGTTACACCACTGAGGCAGAAGTTGCATCACATAATGCACTGGAGTGTTGGTGGTCATGTGGATCAATGTGGTCTAGGAAAAGAACACATGCAATGACACTAGTGGATCAATGTGGTTTTGGAAAAGAACACATGCAATGTCCATAGTGGATGCATGTGTCAAACCATGGTCATAGAGACCAAAAGCACATAGGAAGAGCAGCTGCCACATTGCATGTTGCACCAGTGAGGCAGAAGTTGCATCAAAGAATGCACTTGAGTGTGTGTGGTCATGTGGATCAATGTGGTCTAGGAAAAGAACACATGCAATGACAATAGTGGATCAATGTGTTTTAGGAAAAGAACACATGCAATGTCTATAGGTGATCCATGTGTCAAACCATGGTCACAAAGACCAAAATCACATAGGAAGAGCAGCTTCCACATTGCATGTTGCAACAGTGAGGTATAAGTTGCATCACAGAATGCACTGGAGTGTGTGTGGTCATGTGGATCAATTTTGTTTAGCAAAACAACACATGCAATGACACTAGTGCATCAATGTGGTTTAGGAAAAGAACACAGACAATGTCTATAGGTTATCCATGTGTCAAACCATGGTCACAGAGACCAAAAGCACATAGGAAGAGTAGCTTCCACATTGCATGTTGCACTAGTGAGGCAGAACTTGCATCACATAATGCACTGGAGTGTGTGTGGTCATGTGGATCAATGTGGTCTCAGAAAAGAACACATGCAATGACACTAGTGGATTAATGTGTTTAGGAAAAGAACACATGCAATGAATATAGTGGATCCATGTGTCATACCATGGTCACAGAGACCAAAAGCACATAGGAAGAGCAGCTTCCACATTGTTTGTTGCACCAATGAGGCAGAAGTTGCATCATAGAATGCACTGGAATGTGTGTGGTCATGTGGATCAATGTTGTCTAAGAAAAGAACACATACAATGACACTAGTGGATCAATGTGGTTTAGGAAAAAAACACATGCAATGAATATAGGTGATCCATGTGTCAAACCATGGTAAGAGAGACCAAACGCACATAGGAAAAGCAGCTTCCACAGTGCATGTTGCACCAGTGAGGCAGAAGTTGCATCACATAATGCACTGGAGTGTGTGTGGTCATGTGGATCAATGTGTTCTAGGAAAAAAACACATGCAATGACACTAGTGGATCAATGTGGTTTTGGAAAATAACCCATGCAATGTCTATAGTTGATCCATGTGTCAAACCATGGTCAAAGAGACCAAAATCACATAGGAAGAGCAGCTTCCACATTGCATGTTGCACTAGTGAGGCAGAAGTTGCATCACTTAATGCACTGGAGTGTGTGTGCTCATGTGGATCCATGTCGTCTAGGAAAACAACACATGCAATGACACTAGTGCGTTAATGTGGTTTAGGAAAAGAACGCATGCAATGTCCATAGTGGATCCATGTGTCAAACCATGGTCACAGAGACCAAACACACATAGGAAGAGCAGCTTACACATTGCATGTTGCTCTAGTGAGGCAGCAATTGCATCACATAACGCACTGAGTGTGTGTGGTTGATGACTGCAAGTGCACATATCATTTGTAGCTAGTTTCGAAATAAATAGATTGATCCCATAGGGAGCAGTAGGCCCAAGACTAAAATGCTTTTAACTAAAACTAAACGAAGTACTTAAGGAATAAATTTAAGATGCAAGAATAGTAGAGTTTTTTTGGGTTTTTGTTTCAACAACGCAATTTTAAAGTAAAGTAAAACTTAACGCAAAAAGTAAAAATCGCGTGTGTCAAAGAACTTTGGAACTCCAATAGGGGAAAAGGCGTTCTCAGGGAGTGGTGGATACATGGATAGCAATTTAGACTAAGCGATCAAGATTATTATAATGAATATTCTCATGATATGGATATATGTGGGGGGATCTCCGTATATGGACAAATAGGAAGCAACCGCTGCTCACACCATCCTTCATAACCACATCTGACAAATAAATGACATAAATCGTATTATCCCACTATTAAGGGATTTCTCCGATGGCATGGACATGGCTTAACGAGTTCTCCTTGATTCCCCAAGTTAGTATGTAAAGAATGAAAATAGCTTTATAGTCACAACAAGTGCTATCATCCCTCCGTCTACCAACAAGTAATCCCCTTCACCGAGTCCCCATAGGAGGCAAATATTAAGGAGGTGCACAACTCCCAACATCAATATGAAGACAATTAACACATACGCATAATGATGTATAACATAATAATCTCTATCTCATCTCAATCATATGCTAGGCTTCTCCATCTCCCCAAGAACTAGAGATCTACTCTGACATGGAGGCAACCAACATCATGGCAATGGTAATGGAAACAATCATAGATGAATAGTACTTGTATAAATCCACAATGAGTACGGAAATTATAACAAGATCTAGATGGATGAGATGGGATGGATGGAGATGGTGATGGTGTAGTAGTTGATGAAGATGGAGATTGATGCCTTGGCCTCCTAGATCTGCGTAGGGCAAAGATGGATCCCTTGGGAAAGTTCCTCCTCCAGATGCCTTCTAGAGGTGAGGTTTTTGCGATTTCTAGTTGTTCTGTATGTCGTCTCCCTGATCCAGTTGCAGGGGTGAAACTATTTGAAGAGGCGGAGGCGGCACCAACTATATAACCGGAACTATACGGTCGAAAAAAGTATTTTGGTTGTATAGTTGGTCGTTGAACCGTCTGTATGCCTCGTCTGCTTCGGGTTTTCTTCTGGTATTATTTATATTTCCCAAATAAGCGATTTACGTTGTTTTTGACACCTTTTCTCCCTAATAAAACTGCTCCAAGAATTGTGTCCATTGGATCCATCATCTGTCCTGATCCTGGTGAAAACAGACATAAAATGTGCATGCAAGCATCATAAAATACCAAGATCCTACATCTAGAATGCAAAATAATAATATATAACATGATGAAAATATGCACTCATCAACTTCCCCAAGCTTAGACTCTTGCTCTTCCCAAGGAAGTTTAGCTTAATGGATGTGATCCCCATATTCATGAAGCTGAGTCGATAAAATAAATGAGGCAGTTGCACCATGTGTTTATCATATATGATACATGAATAAGTTCATGAATCGTACCTTACTCGAACCATTCGAATAATATTAGAAGGCTTCCACACCTTAGTGATCAATAGTTCACAAAAGATGAATCTCAACATGATGTAAAAGTATTTGGTTTAGCCGAATGAGTCAGCGAGGTAGTCCCAAGTGTTTTAGGTTTAACATATTCACTTGGGATTCAAAATGTCAAAACGCCTCTTTGTCATCCCACAATATAGTGATGTATGCCTATTTGCTCTTTGCACATTCACTCTTCTTCTTTTTCCTTTTCTTCTCTTGTGTTTATATGCTCACACTTTTGTTTAAGTGTTGTGCAAAGGAGCTAACCATACATTCCACTTCATGTAGGAATCCAAAGTTTAACGATCTCAATTATCAAATTCCAATTGTATATGAAGCATTTTTATGACTTGAAGATTCTACCTCGACTTGTTCTCACTCTATTTTGATAGCACTTTTATTTTCCTTTGTTCAAGGTTTCTTTTTCAATTTAACTGCATAAATAATTTTCTTTGTAAATCAAACCGTAGACTTTCAACATGTTGATAAAATTATCTTTATATTCCCATTAATACCAATGGTGTGGAATACTACTATTGTTATCATCAAGAGGCAAGTAAAATTATACTCAAGGCATTCATATATCTAATAAGACAAGCACAAACTCAATAATGCTCCATATATAATAATAGACTCAGAATTTCTCTAATGGGATCGACTATTCCTTAAGGAAACTCGAATGATGCAATCTTATTTCTAAACTCGAACTAATGCAAAACTAAAATAGTAATATAAAACTTATAAGATAGATTACAAGGGCTTAAAGATCTCCCCAAGCTTGGAATCAAGCCAGGCGGGATGAAATAACTCCTTGTTGGTACCTATTCCTCCTCCTGGGTAGCTAGGAAGAGCATTGTCGTCCTCTTTTATGTTGCCATCTTTGACTATGCTTGCAAAGCGGATGCTGAGCTCGACCATGTCGTATTGAAGATTCATCTATCTTTTCTTCTCATTTGTCAACTCAAAAACAGTTTTGATTAAGAAACCAACTCTACCATCGATGTCATCAACCTTTTTCTCAAGGTCTTTGCTCATCATCCAGTAGGAGTCAATCCCTTCTCCAATTGTTTCAACACATGCCGTCGAAGCTTTTTCCAACTCATAGATCTTATCATGAATCTCATCTTACCACACATTCTTAGGTTTAAGAGGTGATGGACCAGGAGGAGGTTTATAATAGGATCCTATGTTGTGATGATAGGGATTAGGGAGATACTCATCCTTGTTCTTTCCCTGCTCAGCTTGCCTCATCATATCCATCCGTTGCGGGAACATGTCCTCCCAATTTGGGAGAGGCTTGATCTCCGGGTTGGATGATGATGATCCTTTAGGTTCTACTTCTTCGATCCTCTTCACGGGTTTCTCTTCTTTCTTCTTCCAGATCTTGTTGACATGGAAGGGTTGCATGGCGTTGCTGCATAGATGTTGTTAGAAGGGGATTGTATAGGGATGGTGAGGTTTTTTGAGGCTGGAGGTTGTAGCTCTACGAAAACTTAATGAAAAAGGTTAGATGTGATTAGCTTTAAAAGGGGAGGTTAAAAATCATAGCCGCCGTCCGTAATGAGCAACTATACCGGTGCAGCCCATATAGTTCCTGCCGTATAGCTATGAACCGACTATAGATTACATCTATGGTGGAACCAACTATATGGCTGGAGCTATACGGGAGGGAATTTTTATTCCCACCGTATAGTTGGTCATTAAACTCTCTGTGTTCCGATTTTTTTTTTGGATATGGGTCGATATCTATACGACCATAACTATACGGGCGGAATTTTTATTCCCGTTGTATAGTTGGTCATTAAACTATCAGTACTCAGGAAATAGTTTTGTCAAAGGCATCGATATCTATACGACGGAAACTATACGAGCGGAATTTTCATTCCCGCCGTATAGTTGGTCGTTAAACTATCAGTACCTTTCGTAGAATGAAGGAGTGATGTCGAAACAACTATTAGACCACAGCTATATGGCTGAAAATTTTATTCCGGTCGTATAGTTGATCGTTAAAGCCTCTGTGTCCACAAAAAATTTCATGCTTCTCCAGGGATTCCTTATTACTCTGAAACTTAACAAAATATCAAGTTTTGACAAAAAAATGACATCTTAAATTTTCGACTAATATTGGCATTATCAATCTTCCTCTTTCTTTGCTAGAGCTTCAAAATGTTCCTCTTTTAACACAAGCTCATAAAAACTTTTAAAACTTACTCAAGACTTTACCTTGCATGGGTTGCCTCCCATGAAGCGGTCTTTTATGGTCAATAGCTTGACCGTAGTGTTGCTTATTTCATCCAGAGTCCATTTTTCTTGAAGCTGCCATCCCTTGCATATTTTTGCTCAATCAACTCTTCTAGGGTGATCACTTCTATGGTGACTAAACTCATATCTTATTTTACTCGATAATGCTTCAAGCGTTGTCCATTTACCACCCATGCAAGAGAGGGTGTCTTTCCCTTGAGCTTCACTGCCTCTGATGAATAAGCTTCTTCAACTATATATGGACCTTCCCACTTTGATCTGAGCTTCCTTGGAAACAACTTAAGACGAGAATTATAGAGCAACACTTTCCACTTTTAAAGGTCTTATTCTCTATTTTTCTATCATGCCATCTTTTCACTTTTTCCTTAAACAACCTAGCTTTCTCATAGACCTGACTTCTAAACTCATCTAAAGATGAATATCTAATAGATGCTTTTCTCCTGCTGCTTTAAGATGATAATTTAGGTTCTTGATTGCCCAATCAGCTTTGTGTTCCAATTCTAAAGGTAAATGGCATGCCTTACCGTACACCATCTTATAAGGTGTCATACCCATTGGATTTTTAAACACAGTACATTATGCCCATAGAGTGTCATTTAAATTGTATGACCAATCTTTCCTTGATTTGTGCACCATCTTCTCGAGTATGGACTTTAACTCTCTATTAGAGAGTTCTACTTGACCGCTTGTTTGAGGATGGTATGGTGAAGGAATGTGGTCAGTTACTCCATATATGCTGAGGATTTTCCTAAAAGTCCCTTTCATAAAATGAGAACCACCGCCAGTGATTAAAAATCTAGGAACTCCAAGCCTAGGGAATATGATATCCTTGATCATCTTCACTGAGGTAGCTGCATCTACATGACTTGTTGGAATAGCTTCAATTCATTTAGTAACATAGTCAACAACAACAAGAATATGAGTATAACCATTTGATTCTATAAAAGGTCCCATGTAATCCATTCCCCATACATCAAAGGGTTCTATTATGAGACTATAATCATTGCCATTTCTTGTCTCCTACCTATATTACCTCTTCTTTGACAAGCATCGCAGTATTCCACATACATGTGTGCATCCTTGAGTAAGGTGGGCCAATAGAATCCAGATTGAAGTACCTTCGCTGGAGTTCGCTTACCTGCATGATGTCCTCCATACGGACTATCATGACAAACTTTCAATATTGCATTCATTTCATGATTAGGAACACTCTTCTGAATCATTCTGTTTGGTCCATGACGATATAGATATGGATCATACCAAAAGTAATACTTAAGATCATTAAAGCATTTCATCCTTTGATTTCTTGTCATACCAGGAGGTATAATTTTTTTCCAAGATAATTAGCATAATCTGCATACCATGGATTGATGACCCACAAGTATAGGGGGTGTATCGCAATATTTTTGATAAGTAAGAGTGTCGAACCCAATGAGGAGAAGAAGGTGTTGACGATTGGCTTGGAGCAGGAATTCTCTATAAATACTTAGCAAATGGATTTTTAGGGGTTTTTGATAATGCAGGTAAATAAAGTGCGAGTAAATAAAAGACAATAATAATAAATGCAACAAGTGGCCCAATCCTTTCTTTAGCAAAGGACAAGCCGGTTGTATTACTTAAGATGACCAAACATTCTTGAGGACACACGGGAATATCGTCAAGTGCTTTCGCTTCATATAGTTGATTACTCTTCTTTAGTTTGATAAGTGTTGTGTGGGTGAACCTGTGCTAATGTACCGACCTTCCTAGGACTAATACATACTTGTGATTAAACCCCTTGCAAGCATCCGCAAGTACAAGAAAGTAATTAAGATAGAAACCTAACGATAGCTTTAAACTCTAAGATCCTAACGTCCCTTGTGCAAAGGCTTCCTAACGGGGGTTCAAGTTTCTATCACTCCGGCAACCCCTACGATTAGTAGCCAAATACACAATGCATTCCCCTAGGACCATAAAGGTGAAGTGTCATGTAGTAGATGTTCACATGACACCACTAGAAGAATAACACCACAACTTAAATAACAAACTATTGAATATTTCTCAACACAATTCCACTACTAACAACATGACTTCTCCCATGTCCTCAAGAACTAACTGAACTACTCACAAGACATCATATGGATCAAGATCAGAGTTGATATAATGATAAGTTACAATCTGTACATAACAACAATTCAATGGTTCCACTCAATAGCATTAACTAAAACAAGTAATCAATACCGGGAAAGTTTCCCCTAAGAACTATGCAAGATTCAATCCAATTGTTACAGCGGTATGGAGTGATGATGATGGTGCTAGTGGAGATGATGATGGTGATGATGATGATGATCCCAATGAAGTCTAGCTTGATGGTGGTGTTGATGGCGACGATCTCCCCTCTCCGGGAAGGAATTCCCCTGGCAGAATTCTGTCACCCGATGAGATCTTTCTCTCTCTGTAGTTTTCTGCCCTGCAGAGGCAGCAGAATCTTTCTGTGGTCGCCCCCCAGGTATTAGGGTGTCGTGGGGATAATATACGCCAAAGGGGAGAGCCAGGAGTGGGCCAGGGTGGCCACACCACCTGCTGGCACAGACTAGGGTAGCCTGCGGCAGGGGGTGGTGTGGGCCCCCTGTGGCCCATCTCCGCTCCCCCTTCTGGCATCCTTCGTCTTCTAGGAAAATAGGATTTTCCATGTATTTTCCCGGATTTTCTGAACTTTGCGAATTTCGCCTCCAAACAGTGGCTTTTCCATCAGAATCCTGACTGCAGCGGTCCATCCTCCAAAAATCACAAACCATGCAAAAATAGATGAAATAACATAAGTGTCATCTCTTACTATGAAATATATCAATGAATAATAGTAAATTATGATATAGAATAGTGATGCAAAATGGACGTATCAACCCCCCAAGCTTAGACTTCACATGTCCCCAAGCGAAAACTCAGCTCAATAAACATGACCTTAGGTTTATGGAGTGAAGAGTCGATAAATGAATACAGAAAAGAAGCATTACATTCATCTATACATAAATCATAATAGAAGATAACTCACTATTATATAATTTAACTTGCAATAAGTAAAGGAAACACAATAAAGATACGTAAAGTAAATCATAATTGGTAATGACAAACTTTGCTCTTGGTCAAAGAATAGTTAACAATTTTGCAGGAGTTCAATCATAAAGGGGTTTTCAATGATATCTTTCAAAGTAGTAATCACTAAGATAAGAGCAATGTGCAAAACAAGGAACATAGGAAACATGATTGAATAAATCATCATATGAATGAATGAAACACAACAACTCAAAATACTTGCTGAGATAGAATGGGATAGGTTTACTGACTCAACTAAAAAGTAAAAGATAGGCCCTTCGCAGAGGGAAGCAGGGATTTAAAGTTTCATAAAGAGCTTCCAAAAATTATGGTACTTATTAGCTTTCAGCTCTCATTGCCCATATCATAAGCATCTTTAGGTGGTTAAGGTTAAAGTGAACAAACTATGGAGTATATGCTTGACAAAGTATAAGTTGGCAATCTAATGTCCCTTGAATACGAGGGCCTCTCCTCATGCTACTCAAGATTAGTTACCAGTAAGTTCTTGTCATATTAAGTACATGTGTATCATAGAGAACCGCCAACGGGGTACCCCTTGCCCGATGATATGGAAGAATCCCCATATCAAAATCACAAGGCAACCAGACAATGAGAATCTCAGCAATCTTCTTATTTACCATGGGAAAATGGTGCTTTTTTCTCTCTTTCCTCTTTTCTTATCTTTTTTTTCTTTTTCTCAACCTCTATCTCTTTTTTTATAAGAACAATGCTTCATAGATTGCTCATTATGGTTATGTTGTAGGTTTCCAACATGATTAGGCATGGATTAGACCAGCGGCCCAAGTGTTTCTCTAACACACATACATAACTCCATGGACTTACAAGCTCCTCTTTCATTTCACACCGACGACATCCATAAACAAAAGAGCATGATATCAACTGGGTACAATGTACAAGTGCAATGTTGAAAGCGTTTCCCATGACAACATGGTTCTGCTAATCCCCAACGTATAAGTGCAAGCATATACAACTTAGATGACACAATGGTTCAAGTTTATTAGGTGCAAGAAAGTAAAGTGTGCCATCAAGTTTGTGAGAGCTTTAATCACTAATTTTCACATAACAAGTTTAATTCGGAAGGTAGATAAAAACATGAATTTACTTGGAATAGCAATAATGCTAATAAGTAGGTATGGTGGACACAAATGGCATGGGTTTTGGTTTAAGGATTGGATGCACGAGAAGCATTCCCTCTCATTACAGGTTTTTGGCTAGCAAGGCTGGGTAGCAAGCATAAGAGTTGAAGGAAACAAAAAAACATACAAGTGATAAAAACAAACATGCAATCTTCCTTGGAAGCTCAAAATATCTTAACTAGAGAATACTAAGATTATGGGCCAATCAAGGAAGAAAGATGATGAAATTATATTTCTTTAAGAGTACTTTTTATCTTTTTCATTCAGTTCTCATAATAGTGTTGCTACTGACCGAGCCAGGTTTGCCAAAACTAACTAAATTAACTCAATGATCCCAAAGTGATACCAATACTAATGACAAGATCAACCATATAACCATGAATTGAAAACTAATATAAGATATGCAAAAGAGTAAGTGATAGAACTTCTCATTAATAATCCATAACGGTAACTCACTCCAAGGGATACATAGATAACTAACGAGAGGGGGACACTTCCATAATGCAAACCATCCTACATGATAACTTCTCTATTCATGATATGACTCTACTAAAAAGGTAAAAAGATAGAAGATAGTGATATGATACCGCGACACACCCCCACGCTTGGAACAAACCAAGGGGATTCCAAAACCTGATGACGAATTAATCCTTCGGTGGTGCTGGTGTTCTCTCGTCCTCATCTGACTTCCAAGGTATGGGCTCCCCATCAACAAAAGACATCCTGGTCTCCAACATCCTGAAACTAGCAGCAGCACTTATGCGTTTGAACCTAACCTCATACTCATAGTTTTGATTTTGCAGGTCGTAGAGATGTGTTTGTAGTTGGTTGGTTATTCGGTGGAGTGAGAGAATTTCCTCATTAAGCTCAGCAGTCTCCTTATGGTGCTCGGCGATGAGTTCTGAACTAATCTTATGGATAATATCCACTTCGCGTTCCGCCATCTTCTTGTACCTAAAGACTTCTTGCTCCAGTGCTTCCATCCTATCCTCCAGACTGCCTTCACTTTTAGGGCCCTGAACCTCTTTTATCTGTACCTCCCCATCTTCCAGCAACAACTCCTTGGGATGAATCTTCAACTCACGCATGTACGGGTTGACGATGCCCTGAGAGGAATCCTCCTTGGCTGAACCAGAGGAAGACATTGTGGCTCCAAAACTAAGACTCTACCTGTCAGAAATAGATCAAAACGAAAACACGACGAGAACACGATATACGAACCTCGGGGATCCGGGGAATTATATATTACGATTTTTTACAACAAAAGGAAGGTACTGGGAGAAAACGGGTCGGAGACGGACTCCGGGGCGGCCACACCACCTGGTGGCGCGGCCAGGGGGTCACGCCATGGGTTGGTGTGAGCCACCCTGGCTCCGTTTCCATCCCTCTTTCGCTTCGTTGCTTTCCTTGTTGGATAAAAACTGCAAAACTATAACTGGACATATTTTTCGTGGACTTTTTCTTACCAGAAGTATTACCTATTCGAAAATGGACTCTGCAAGTCTCTGAAGTTGGCATTTAGTAGATTCTTCCGGAGTCACCACTTGAATAACATCAATATCTTCATCTTCATACACATATTGCTTGAGTCATGAAACCTTTCACTATGTTATTACACCATTTTCTCCAATAATCTGGAAATTTCTTTCACACAAAACTTCACACAATTATCATTAGCAACATTAGTGTAAGCGAGGTAATAAATGTTTTAAGTTCAATTTCAACTGAAATCCATCAAAACATAAGCTACTGTAGCAACTCCTTCCGAAAACCCAAAAAGAATTCAAAAAGGAAATCGATTTAAGAGGCAAATTCAAAAGTGGCAAAAATCTGTCAAAACAGACCAGTAGGTAAAGATCAAATTTTTCTAAAATCTTCTGTTGCTCAAATCAAAAAGTGCAAAACTAATGAAAGTTAAATAATAACCTGGGGCATGCACACAAACAATTACAGATCAGTACAACGTTTTGAGATTTTTCACGATTTTTTACAGTGAAGCACAAAAATCTATTTCGGGATAGCAACTTCCCCAAATCTTACTTCTCTCTCACTAGAGGTTGATCTTGACACAAAAACGAAACAAAAAGGATAAGGAGAGGTTATGGCTGAAACAATAAATTCCAAGACTCAAATAAACAAAAACTGAAAGCAAGAGAAATATATTGGGCTGTCTCCCAGAAAGCTCTTTCTTTATAGCCATTAAGATGGGCACGATAATTTCAATGATGCTCACATAAGAATATGAATTGAAGTGAAAAGAGAGCATCAAGAAGCAAAAATCCACATGTTTAAGTCTAACCCACTTCCTATGCAAGGGAAGTTTGTAAGAAAATAAATTGTTGAAACCAGAGGGTACTAGCATAGGAAGGCAAAACAAGTGCAACATAAAGACTTTCACCATAAAGAGAGGAAACTTAATATTATTGAGATGCATTAGAACAGTCTTCCCTCTATCATAATAACTTTCAGTACCATGCATACATTTAATAATATAACTATCACAAGAACCATTGTAGCAATGATCACTTATCCTAACAGAAAACATAGGGACACTGGCTCTCAAAACTCTACTTTGTGAAACAATATTAGAAGTATCTTTACAGAGGATAGTATGTCCATCTTCTACATATTTAGTGACAAAGTCTTTCACATTTGCTACTACAGGTTCAGCATCCACTTGTTCATCAGGTTCAATAGCTTTATTTGTACTTTCATTAATCATACTAGCTATCATAGAATGTTCCTTTACTTTAACCGGGAAAGGTATTTTCTCAATGTAAGGTTCACGTAAAACATGATTAGCAGTATAAACTTCAGTATTTCTTGCAGGAACACAATTAGCAATATCTTTATATGGTTCATGATACTTATTCCATTTCTTTTTAGGAACTTCAATATAGGAAGCAAAAGCCTTCAAAAAAGTTGTAATAGCTTGAGAGTCTAGACCATAAGCATTAATATTTTGATAGTCATCATTTCCCATCAAAGATTCAATGCATTCATAATCATAATTCATACCTGACTTTCTTCCTTTGTCATTCTCCCATGCTTCAGCATTATCTTGAATACGGTCTAGGAGATCCCATTTAGCTCCTTCTTCCATGCGTGTAAATGATCCAGCACAAGAAGAATCCAATAGATCCTTATCATGAAGAGAAAGCCTTGCATAAAAGTTATTGATAATAATATTGTTGGGGAGCTCATGAATAGGACATTTGAGCATTAGTAACTTCAGTGTCCCCCAAGCTTGAGTTGTACTCTCTTCATCAAGAGGCCAAAAGTTGTATATTTGATTCCGATCTTTATGAATCTCACTAGGAGGATAAAATTTTGAATAAAAGAGAGGTACTACTTCCTCCCATTTAAGAGCTTGACCATTCTTCAGCAGCTTGTACCATTCCTCAGCTCTTCCTTTCTGTTGTAATACATGCACACTTGAAGAACCCGCATAATTCGTGTATAAAGAACAAATTATCACCGGGATGGACAGTTCCATCCCCAAAATACTAGTTATCCATAACACGATCAATAATTCTTCTAGGTATCTTAAAAGTATCATTCTCAACTGGTGGTGGTTCATCTACTACCTTAAAAGTGGTAGTAGCATTACAAAATAAGAAACTAAGTGAATTATCCATATTGAAATAAAGTAACTATCAGAAGTAAACAATACTCACAGTAGTAGTTTCCTTTACCAGTTCCACTCTCCAATAGCGCTTCACTCCCCGGCAACGGTGCTAGAAAATAGTCTTGATGACCCACAAGTATAGGAGGTGTATCGCAGTATTTTCGATAAGTAAGAGTGTCGAACCCAACGAGGAGCAGAAGGTGTTGACGAGTGGCTTGGAGCAAGAATTCTCTTTAAATACTTAGCAAACCGATTTTTAGGGGTTTTTGATAATGTAGGTAAATAAAGTGCGAGTAAATAAAAGGCAATAATAATAAATGCACCAAGTGTCCCAATCCTTTCTTTAGCAAAGGACAAGCCGGTTGTATTACTTAAGATGACCAAACGTTCTCGAGGACACGCGGGAATATCGTTAAGTGCTTTCACTTCATATAGTTGATTAATCTTCTTTAGTTTGATAAGTGTTGTGTGGGTGAACCTTTGCTAATGTACCAACCTTCGTATGACTAATACATTGTAACAACCTCGAATCGGCCCTATGCAAGTTTTAGCGCTTCCCACCAAACCCGCATAGAAACGATTCAAGGACGCCCACCAGGCACTTTCGTGTGGGTGGAAAACGAAGTTATATCATTACACAATAGTCCATGATGGAACCCACAGAATAGATATATATACAGCAACGACTCACTGAGTCAAGAATACAGATATACAGTACAAAGATCCAAATCACCTTGAAAACGATACATCATCTGAGTATGGATAAGAAGCAAATTGAGCTAAGATCCCTGAAGAATAACCAATGGCGTCCATAACCCTGCCCAGGCCAAGCCGGAAGGGTAACCCTGCTAACGACGTCGACATCAAACCTGCTAAAACAAAAGGGGTGCCGACAAAGGGCAAAGGAAAAAGAGGAGCAGCGGTCGGCCTTGGAGGCGCGGGGTGGCAGGATGGGGTCGCAGGCAGCCTGGCACGGCGGCCGGATGGCCGGGCACAAGCCGGCGGCACATCTGCTGGGAGGCGGGCCTGGTGGAGGGCGTTGTTGCGGCGGAGCGGCGCCTAGAGGAGAGAGGAGGGAATCGACGCCAATGGCGGCGGGAGGAGGCCTTGCTCGCGAGCAGGGGAATCGCGGAGTGTCGGGAGAGAGGGGATCGTGTCGGGCTGGGGTAGGTGGAACCGAGGAAGACAGAACGAGGAGGTGGGCCCGCGATCGTGTCATGAGTGCGACCAGGGTGCGTGTCGATCGCGGTAGCTAGGTGCGCTGCAGGGGTTGGGTACTTGGGTTCCGTCGCTCCGCTGTGTACGCGTGGGTGGGGCAGAGGTGCTGCCGGGAGGCGGCGCCACTGGCGGCTGGGAGGGAAATTGGAGGTGGCGGGTGGTGTGGATAGGGTAGGGGTGGTTAGAGATAGGTTGGGTTAGATAGGATTTGGGTTTTGGATGTTTTTGGGGGTGGCCGGCTGGGTCAGTTCGGCCCGGTTCGGCTGCCCCCTAAAATAATATAAATATTTTATCTGTTTAAAACGGGGCTTTTGAAATTCGATTGTAGACGAAACAAAATATTCCGGCCAAGCCCGGGTTTTGATTTGAAATAAAGACGGGGCATTTAGAAAACAAAACCAGGTTTTTTTTTCGAAAATAGTTTTAGACAAAACCATGCATGATGATGACGATGCTCAAATGCAATGTGGCATGATGACATGAGCACGCGGTCATGATGATGCAATGCACAAAAACACAACGATTTTCTAGTAGTGGTTTTAGCGGGATGCCACAATTCGACGCCACTAACAAGGGATCTCGCCCTCGAGATCTGCCTCGTGGTACCGGGAAGAAGGTCAGCGATCTGAATCTTCTCGCTTCGTGTAGATGCTCCCCACACCACTAACAAGAGGTCGTTGTCCGTGATCGTTGAGAGAACACTCCAGGAAACAAAGGACGAAGGTAAAGGTATCCACAAATAAAGCCACCTCTAACTTTGATAGAAAGAGAGAACCGATGCATTCTCATCCACTTCAATGTACACGAGAAAATAGAGTGAGTAGTCGTAATGGGGGCCAATCCATCACGCACCCATACTATGACTCCGCACAATCAGTAGAAAAGCATGCAACCATTCTTGGAATCAGACTGAAGATCTCGACAATCGAGGTTCGGAACAAAGGAGTGATGCAGGCTCTGCATCAGATCTGGCGTAGATGATGTCGTCGCGTCGGAAAACACCAGAAGGCACAAACAAGGAACAAAGAATGGTACCACGGATAATGGATCACTCAAATGGCATGAAGTCCGGAGGTAGAAACACCGTTGCCAAAGGAGGAAGCGAAACCCTGAAGGTACGACGGAACCCAACCACGAGAAATCCTGGACTTGAAGAAAGGTAAGAGAGCAGATTTAAAACACGCCAAGGTAAGAGGAGAATAGCATAAGGGTAAGGAGTAAAAGTAGACCAAATCAGATCTATCCAACTGATTATGCAAAATAGTTTTGACACTCTACATCGTCCGTTAGCTAGGTTATCCTACAGGCTGGACCAGTGGGGTATCGCAACTGGTGAGCTCTGATACCACTCTGTAACACCCTCGAATCGGCCCTATGCAAGTTTTAGCGCTTCCCGCCAAACCCGCATAGAAACGATTCAAGGACGCCCACCAGGCACTTTTGTGCGGGTGGAAAACGAAGTAATATCATTACACAATAGTCCACGATGGAACCCACAGAACATATATATATATACAACAACGACTCACTGAGTCAAGAATACAAATATACAGTACAAAGATCCAAATCACCTTGAAAACGATACATCATCCGAGTACGGATAAGAAGCAAATTGAGCTAAGAGCCCTGAAGAATAACCAATGACGTCCATAACCCTGCCCAGGCCAAGCCGGAAGGGTAACCCTGTTAACAATGTCGACATCAAACCTGCTAAAACAAAAGGGGTGCCGACAAAGGGCAAAGGAAAAAGAGGAGCGGCGGTCGACCTTGGAGGCGCGGGGTGGTAGGACGGGGTCGCATGCATCCTGGCACGGCGGCCGGATGGCCGGGCACAAGCCGGCGGCACATCTGCTGGGAGGCGGGCCTGGTGGAGGGCGTCATTGCGGCGGAATGGCGCCTAGAGGAGAGAGGAGGGAATCAAAGCCAACAGTGGCGGGAGGAGGCCTTGCTCGCGAGAAGGGGGAATCGCGGAGCGTCGTGAGAGAGGGAATCATGTCAGGCTGGGGTAGGTGGAACCGAGGAAGACAGAACGAGGAGGTGGGGCCGGGATTGTGTCATGAGTGCGGCCAGGGTGCGTGTCGATCACGGTAGCTAGGTGCGCTGCAGGGGTTGGGTACTTGGGTTCGGTCGCTTCGCTGTGTACGCGTGGGTAGGGCAGAGGTGCAGCCGGGAGGCGGCGCCACTGGCGGCTGGGAGGGAAATTGGAGGTGGCAGGTGGTGTGGATAGGGTAGGTGTGGTTAGAGATAGGTTGGGTTAGATAGGATTTGGGTTTTGGAAGTTTTTGGGGGTGGCCGGCTGGTTCGGTTCGGCCCGGTTCGGCTTCCCCCTAAAATAATATAAATATTTTATCTGTTTAAAACGGGGCTTTTGAAATTCGATTGTAGACAAAACAAAATATTCCGGCCAAGCCCGGGTTTTAATTTGAAATAAAGATGGGGCGTTTAGAAAACAAAACCAGGTTTTTTTTTCGAAAATAGTTTTAGACAAAACCATGCATGATGATGACGATGCTCAAATGCAATGTGGCATGATGACATGAGCATGCGGTCATGATGATGCGATGCACAAAAACACAGCGATTTTCTAGTAGTGGTTTTAGCGGGATGCCACATACATACTTGTGATTAAACCCCTTGCAAGCATCCTCAAGTACAAGAAAGTAATTAAGATAGAAACCTAACCATAGCTTTAAACTCTAAGATCCTGACATCCCTTGTGCAAAGGTTTCCTAACGGGGGTTCAAGTTTCTGTCACTCCGGAAACCCCTATGATTAGTATCCAAATACACAATGCATTCCCCTAGGCCCATAAAGGTGAAGTGTCATGTAGTCGACGTTCACATGACACCACTAGAAGAATAACACCACAAATTAAATAACAAACTATTGAATCTTTCTCAACACAATTCCACTACTAACAACATGACTTCTCCCATGTCCTCAAGAGCTAAACGAACTATTCACAAGACATCATAAGGATCAATATCAGAGATGATATAATGATAAGTAACAATCTGAACATAACAATAATTCAATGGTTCCACTCAATAGCGTCAACTACAACAAGTAATCAATACCGAGAAAGTTTCCCCTAAGATTCAACCCAATTGTTACAGTGGTATGGAGTGGTGATAATGGTGCTGGTGGAGATGATGATGGTGATGATGATGATGATCCCGATGAAGTCCATCTTGATGGTGGTGTTGATGGCGACGATCTCCCCTCTCCAGGAAGGAATTCATCCTGCAGAATTCTATCTGTCGGAGAGATCTTTCTCTCTCTATAGTTTTCTGCCCTGTAGAGGTGGCAGGATCTTTCTATGGTCGCCCCCAGTTATTAGGGTTTCGTGGGGATGATATACACAAAAGGGGAGAGCTAGGAGTAGGCCAGGGTGGCCACACTACCTGCTGCCGCGGCCTAGGGTAGCCCGCGTGAGGGGTTGGTGTGGCCCCCCTGTGGCCCATCTCCACTCCCCCTTCTGGCATCATTCGTCTTCTAGAAAAATAGGATTTTCCATGTATTTTCCCGAATTTTCTGATCTTTGTGAATTTCACCTCCAATAAGATTCAGAATCCTGAGTGTAGCGGTCCATCCTCCAAAAATCCTCAACCATGCAAAAATAGATGAAATAACATAAGTATCATCTCTTAATATGAAATATATCAATGAATGATAGTAAATTATGATATAGAATAGTGATGCAAAATGGACGTATCATGTATAGGCAACTTCAACATTTTCTAAATATTCTCCTAGAAATGATTCATTTATAGGTACGGGGTTAGTAATTATTCCCTCCATCCTAGAGAGATGATCTGCTACCGGATTATCTTTACCCCTCCTATCTACTATTTGTAAATCATATTCTTGTAGTAACAAAACCCACCTAATCAACCTAGGCTTTGCATCCTTTTTCACAAGGAGGTGACGCAAAGCTTGGTGATCCATATGAATTATTACCTTAGAATTAACGATGTAGGATCTAAATTTGTCGCAAGCAAAGATTATAGCTAGGAACTCTTTTTCTGTAGTAGCGTAATGTTTCTGAATCTTATTAAGAGGTCTACTAGCATAATAAATAACATTTAAATTCTTTCCATCTCGTTGTCCCAACACAACCCATAAAGCATAGTCACTAGCATCACACATGATTTCTAAAGGTTCATCCCATTTTGGAGATTGCATGATAGGTGTTGAAACTAATTTATTCTTAAGGTTCTCAAAAGCTGCAATGTAGTCATGATCTAAGTAGAATGGATTTTCTTTATCAATAAGGTTGGTGAGAGTCATAGCTATTTTAGCAAAATCTTTTATAAAATTCTTATAAAAACCCGCATGTCCCAGAAACATTTTTAAGTTTTTAATGTCCTGAGGTATTGGAAGATTTTCTATAGCATTTATATTAGTTTTATCTATTTCTATTCCCTTCTCCGAAACCTTATGCCCGAAAAATTTACCTTCTCTTTCCATGAAACGGCATTGTTCCCAATTCAAAACCAAATTTGATTGCCAGCATCTCTGCAAAACATTTGTTAGATTGTAGAGGCAATTATCAAAGGTTGTCCCATAAACAACAAAATCATTTGTTAGAACTTCCACAGTCTTCTCAACAAAATCATCAAAGATTTTTAGAAGACATTCTTGAAAGTTGCTGCTGCGTTACATAAGCCAAACAGAATTAATCTATAAGCAAATGTGCCATAATGGCAAGTGAAAGTTGTTCTCTCTTGATCTTCCAGTTGTATGGCAATTTGAGAATATCCAGAATAACCATCAAGAAAACAGAAATAAGAATTATTACTAAGTCTTTCTAAAATTTTATCCATGAATGGTATATGTTTATGATTTTTCTGTGTCTCTTGGTTTAGCTTTCTAAAATCAATGCATATATGATATCCTACAACAGGCCTTAAAGGAACTAGCTCACCATCCTCATTCATAGCAGCATCAAGACCACCTTGTCTTGGTATGCAATGAGCTGGGCTAACCCACTTACTCTTAGAGATAGGATATATTATGCCAGAATTTATTAAGTGTATGAACTCTTTTCTTACCACTTCGTTCATTTTAGGATTTAGTCTTCTTTGTGTATCCACTAGAGGTTCAGCATCATCAAGCATGGTAATCTTATGTGTTACTATAGATGGATCTATTCCCTTAATATCACTTAGAGTATATCCAAAGGCTTCACGATGCTTCACCAAGACCGAAAGAAGTTTATTTGTTCCATTTTCTGATAAATTTTTGCTAATAATAACCGGAAATTTATTTTCATTATAAACAACTCATACCGCATATCGTCTGGAAGTTGTTTCAATTTAATTGGTGGAGGTTATTCATCTCCTTTTCTTACAGTTCTTCATAGTCATGTGGATTTTGTGCTGCCAGAAATGAATCAAGTTAATCATCCATGTCTTGTCTCTCCTCATCATCTGATGCTTCCTCCCAATTAATTAGTCTCCTCTCTAATTCATCTTGTGGAGTACTAAATTGAATTGCAGCTAGCTCGGCAATTGTTTTCTCTTCCTTGATATCTTCCACTTCATACGACCTCTTATTTAGTTTGGTGAAGTGGAATGTCATTTCCTCTTCTCCAAACATCAATGAAATAGTCTCCTTATTATCAACTCGAGCTTTGGTTATGGAAACAAAATTCCTGCCTAAAATAATAGGACAAAAAGAATCTCGAGGCATGTCAACAATATGAAAATCAAGGGGCTACATGAGTGATCCAATAAAGACATAGATATTCATGATTACACCGTCCGGTTTTATATTGGTCCTATTAGACAATTTAGTAGTAGTGTCTACCGGTTCCACATCTGGATTATTTAAATTGTAGCAAAGTTTCTCATAAAGTGATGAAGGCATAATATTTATAGTGGAAATCGGCTCACAAATTCCATATAAGAAAGTTTCTCCACAATATATAGGAGTCATAGGTTTAGTAGTTTCATTACCTTGTACCTTACCTTCGATAAACTCTGAGGTTTCGCGGTCTATCTTAACCACTTCATAATCCACTATTCGTGCTTCCATAAGATCCTTTAATATAACATTATTTATATTAGTAGCTTCAGGATTCTTTTCTGGTTTCTTCGGTCTCTTCTTTATTTGTTCTTCCTATTTTTGCCTTTTCTTGATGATCTCTTGAATAGATACTGAGGAGAATTCTTCCATTAGCGCTCTTGCACGCTTCTTCTCTTCGAGGGGTTTACATGGTTCCCATTCTGTCGGTACCTGCAAATGTCCTACATAATTTTCAATAATTTTCTTTACTAAGTAAGAATCAATACAGAAGGTTTTAATCATTGCACCAGTCCTTTCATCTGTAAGGAAATTGTTAACGCAAGCATATTCAGAAAAACTATGTGTAATGTTCTCCTCATTTCTAAGATTTTCTGTTGCCTCCCTCATTTTTATTATTAGATTCCAGGCTTCATCATAGGTATAAGATAGAAAGCTGCCATTAGAAGCAGTGTCTAGATTCATTCTATTTTAAATATTAAGCCCTCCATAAAAAGTATGAGTGATTAACCAATCAGGCAGACGATGATGGGGGCAATTATCTAGGTAACTTTTATACCTTAGATATCCTTTATACAAACCCTCACCAGGATTATTTTTGAAACTGATAATAATACCTCTCATCCTGTGAGCTTTGCTTTCTGAATAATATTTTGATAGAAAATTGGTTGTCAGTTCCTTCCAAGTCCTTGGTGCTTCTGCACACAAAAATTTGTACCAGTCGCAAAAATTATTAGACAGAGTTTGTCTAAACAACTAGGTTTTAACCATATCAAGATTACAGTCATCGAATATAAAGGAACTGAGAATGTCTTCAAAGAATTGTAAGTGTCCATATGGACTCTCTTCATTGGTTCCTGCAAATTTCTTAGAGTACAATAGTTCAAATAATAAAGGGTGGATCTCAATTATATCCGGATTTATGCTTTTATTGACAGTTATAAAAGCGTCCATGGGCGAACCCATTTTCCTTACTGCCTCAAGCTGGTTTAAATGCCGAGTGTTGTCCATTTTTGCGTTCCTACAACTTAAATAAAAATTAGTAAAATGAAAGTAAATAACTAAAAGTAAGGTGACTTATAACGCTAAGCTCCCCGGCAACAGCGCTAGAAAATAGCTTGATGACTATAAGTGCATAGATCGTTTGTAGCTAGTTTTGAAATAAAGATATCGATCCCACAGGAGGCAGTAGGCAAAAGACTAAAATGCTTTTAACTAAAACTAAATCAAGTACTTAAGGAATAAATTTAAGATGCAAGAATAGGAGACTTGTTTTTGGGTTTTTGGTCCAACAAGGCAATTTTAAAGTAAAGTAAAACTTAACGCAGAAAGTAAGGATCGCGTGTGTAAAAGAACTTTGGAGCTGCAATAGGGAAAAAGGCATTCTCGGGAGTGGTGGATACACCGCTAGCAATTTAGACTAAGCGATCAAGATTACTATAACGAATATTCTCATGATATGTATGTATGTGGGAGGAGCTCCATATATGTAAAAGTAGGCAGCAACCGCTGCTCACATCATCCTTCATAACCACAACTAACGAATAAACGACATCAATCGTATTATCCCGCTACTAAAGGATGTAACACCCAAGTTCTAGCTACTAGTAATTAGGGTTTGTTTGTGTATCATGATCATCATCCCTTAAAATGCATGCAAAGAAAATAAAGCAAAACCCTTAAGCCTAGCCATTTCCCTCTCTCACTCAAATCAATCCAAAATGGTCTTGAATTTTGAAAACAAAAATTTGTTGGAGCCCAAACTGAATAAAAGGGCCCTACAGTATCTTATATATTTTATAAAAGTGTCTGGTATTTAAAAGTATTCAAAACAGATTCGAAATTGGAAATACAAAAGAGAAAACACAAAACATAAAAGGAAAAGGTTTTTTCTTAAAAAAAATAGAACTAGAGCCAGCCAGGCCGGCCCATCTCCTCTCTTCCCTCCCTGCCGCCCACACGTGCGGCTGCCAGCAACTGCCGCAGCCTAGCGGAAGCCCACGCGCGGCCTAGCACAGATACCCCTTCGTCCTCTTCATCTTCGACGACAGCATGAAGCAGCTCGGTGGAGCTTCTCCGGCCACCCGATGCTCCACCCGACGCTGCGATGCGCGCCACTAACGCCTGTGAGGATAAGATCCTCCCCGAGCACGTCTCTCCTCGTACCTATCCTCTCACTCTCCCCAGGACTCGCTCCCTCTCTCGCTCTCTTCCTAGCCGAACCCTAGCCGCCCAGATCCCGCCGGTGCCCCGCCGTCCCAGGCGTCCCCGGTCCCTGTTGATCTTGCTGGGAGCTCCATCGTGCCTTCCTCTACCTCTCCGTCAAGCCACGCACGCCCACGAGCCATCCCCTGCATGGAATCGAGCTCGACACCTCGTCGGCCACTACAGTAGTCGCCATCGATTCACCGTCTTCTCGCCCCCCCGAGCTTCACAGGCGCCACCACAGCAACCACGGTGAGCACACCGTGCTCACGCACCCCTCCAACCTCTCCCTCTTGCTGGAGTTCATGTCCATGCTATGCACGGCCTTCCGCCGCTGCGCAAGCTCGCCGCCAGCCATCTCAGTCGACCATTAACCAGCGGCCCGCTACCATAGTGTTCTTCTCAGCTATCATCCTTAGGGCATGATTCATGGTCTCGGTGAAAGCAAGGTAAAGATCGTGTCTAACCACCCTCTGTCGGCCTTCCAAGGAAGAGGGCTAATCATGTGGCATTAAGAGTCGGTTGGTACGTGTGGGTAAAGTTGTACACCCTGCAAGGGTTAAATCTTTTTGAAATGTCGTGTCCACGGTTATGGACGACTTGGGATCGAACATGAAGATCATAGACAACTTTAACCTAATCGTAAAACTTGGTAGTTCAACATGTCCTTAAGGATGCTTCCTCATGGGTACGAGGGGGTGATCCTAGTTGTGACATGAGGATTACTTTGGTGGATATCGAAAGATGATGATCAATTCTTCGGAGATGTCGCTCTCTTATCCCCTTTTAAAAAATTCTGATTAGATGAGCTTCTTCTCCCTCTTGTTTTATAAACAAAGATGCTTTATGCAAAATAACCCTGCCAGCCATAAGTCTTGCGGAGTACACCCTGTACTCACCCTTGCTTTGTTGATACTTTCAGAATAAGTGTTCCCTTGAAGACAAGTTCCATACGACATTGACACCGACAAGTAGCTTGGGGTTCCCGGCTGACAGCTTGGAATCTATGGGCTGGGACGTCATCGTTATGCTTCAGGCCTCTTAGGCCATTTGTTAAGTTTGCTATACTTAATAGCATAATTTGCCTTCCATTGTTTGATGTTTGTGGCCAGTGACCTCTGCTTGTAATATTTTGGTTCTTCGCTCAGTTATGATCTTGCTGTAATAATTTTTATGTCGCAGGGTTACTATTGTGTTTCCGATTTCTTCACTTGATATCCTCGAGCTTTACATTAAGCTTATGTCAGACTAATGTCTAGGATTTGTTTAACCTTGATCCCGGGGGTGTCATAGTATTTTGGTATCAGAGCAGTACCGACCGTTGGAAGACCTTGCTATTGGTTGATGTTGAGTCTAGTGCTTGTGAAAACTAATTTAAAGCTGAAAAGTATTTGCAAAAACTCTAGTATGCTTCTTTTGCTCCTCATCTGGTATCGCTCTAACTCTGGGTCATCTTATCTTGTGTTGATTTTGAAAAGTTTTGATATCTTTTCTAGTCTTTCAAAACTTAGGCGCCTTCTTGGCATGTCGGTTCTCAGCCAGTTGTCCTAGTGTAGAGTTCTCTAGAGTTGTGTGTGTTGTGAATTCCTTGTGTTCCCTTTGCTCTGCTTCAGCTAGGAGATTCCTTCCATCATTATCTCTCTACCTTATGGACCCACAATATTATATTGTACAATCCATAGTGTTCTGTTCTAGGCTCTGGGGTTTCTTTTCACCTCATGCGCCTGCTTTTTGTTTGTTTGGGTACTTCAGAAGTTCATTCTTCTCATGGAAGCTACCTCGTGATTATTATCTTGCAGTGTACTTTGTGTCACTCAATTAGTAGTTACTTCTTTCTCGGGTTAACCCTTGGACTTGAACCGAAGATTCCGGATTATACTGGATTTTGGTGTTGTGAATCTTGTACATGAAGCTGATCTTTAACCCAAGGTCCATTCTGTTGTCCCCTATTGTTATTGTTCAAACATTACCCTAGGATGGCTGGTATTACAATTCTATCCTTTAAGCTTGTGGATATTTTCGCGATTGAATTGTGACAATTAAGGACTTCCCCTACCACTAGCTATGGCAGATGTTCTTTAATGGAACCAAATAGATCACAACAAGAGTACTCCTCGTGAGTCCCGCCTCTATATTCATGACTCTGCCACACCCTCCCTTCTACGCATTGGTTTTTGGAAGATTGATAAATTATGCATCAAGATTTCGGGATTCTATCCTGAGCATGTTCCTTTTCCCTTGTTGTTCCTGACCTTTGTCTACTAGTTGATAGCCAAGTAGTAATGTGCATTGGTGTCTTCTGATGCAAGATACTCTTGTGGTCCATCATGACAAACCACTTCGGGATGTCAGGACAAACAAACCCCAGTACCTCATCATATCTAGGACCAGGTCAAAGTGTTGTAGTCCGCAGACTAAGAGGCATGATTAGCTTCTATCTGTTCTATGTTAGAGTATCACACCCTTTAATACTAAGAGGTTGTATTGAGTTTCATGACCCCTTAATGAAGTGATGCTCTCACACATATTTACCCACCCTTCCTCCGAGCTTTTTGGCTCATGAATGATGCATGTGCATAATAATGTGGCCATCTGAGATTCTTAGCAATCATTATTGCTTTGAACTACAAGGACATTTGTGTCATTTCTAGCATGATTGGTTAACCCTATCACTATGTGAAGAATGATTGTGCTACCAAGTCTATTATTCTGGTACACTCTCCTCGGTCAAAGAGTTAGGCTTGTGCCGAAACTCTGAGACTATGTCTTCTTGCCTTACCAAGCAAGTTTCCTCTCGAACCAAGTGACATATCGGTGGTTTGTGATATGGATATGTCGTCGGATTGATGACAAGTAGGCCATGAGGGGGTCCTCGAGGCGTGCGGAAGAGAGGGGTGTGAGACGTACGGTGTTCCGGGACGGTGAGCACACGAGTTTACCCAGGTTCGACTCCGTCGGCTTTGGACGGATCCTACTCCTGCTAGCAATCCAGTAATACGGCAGAGCCGGAATATGGGTTACAAGGTTTCGCCTGTGCGAGTTGAGAATGTAGACTATGAAGGTAGGTGCCCTAAGGGCTCTCCCTAGGACGGCTTATATAGATATCCGGCCTAGGGTTTTCAGGAGAGATCTATCCGGCTACGACTAAGAGTCGGTTACAGAGTACATCTTGAACTAAGTCGGTAAGTCTTCTGGGCCTTCCCGTAGCCAGATTGGACTCCGTCTTTTCTTCCTGAAGCAAATCTCTAACCCGAAGTGGGCCACCCTGGTCAGTGAGGAACTGTGAGGATACCCGGAAAGTATATCCCCAACAGCAGCCCTCGGAAGTCTCCAAGATCCAAAGTTGGATTTATCATCGTCTAGCTTGATCTTCGGCTTGTAGAATCTTGAAGGGTTTCCTGAAACTTCACAACAACAAAAAATACGATCTGGATCTTAAAAATAAGTCGGACCTATCAACATGTTACTCGTATTTTCCATCTTGATTTCAAACTAAGATGGAACTTGGTCTCTGACGTCATCTGACACTCGTCATGGTCAAGTCACGTTATCTGACAAACATCCTGTCAGAACGACCGTTGGTGGGTCCGCTGTTCGCGGAACCGAGGCGCCGTTTCAATGCATACGCGGAGATCGAGGCAACATAATCATCGCGTGGGTCCTTCCCAGTTCCTTCCACGACGTGTGGCAGTTACACAGTCTCATTTGCATGAATCTTGGCGCGGTTAGGTGGATATAAGGGGTGAGGATTCTTCTCCTCCTCTCTTCACCTGTTACCTTTGCCATTTCTTCTCCTCCAAATCTCCCCCGCGCACAGAGCTCCCCTGCTTCCCAAACTCCAAGCGCCGCCCATCTAAGGTCACCGGCGCACCAGAAGAATGGCTTCGTCTTCATCATCCGGCTTGGCCGCGGCAACGGCGATAGCGGCGGCGACGGTGGAGAAGGAAAGCTACCATGGGGTCTGGATCCCCTGCTTGCTGGACGACGAGAAGCTCCGTGGCATGGAGACTGAAGGGATCCTCCGTGCCGACGACTGGCGGAGCGGCTCTAGCGAGACCATCCCCAACCCGCGCGCCGACGAGCGAGTACACTTAGGCACCCACCTCGACAAAGGTTTCTCATTCCCTCCCTCGGAATTCTTTTCCGAGGTGATAGATCACTATAGTGTTCAACTTCACCATCTTCCTCCCAACTCTCTCCTAGAGATGAGCGCCTATGTGGCCTTGTGCGAGGGATTTCTCGGCATTAGGCCGAGTCTTACCTTATTCCGGTACTACTTCCATGTCTGGAGAAATTCTATCACGGCCGGTAATCCTTATATTACCGGTACAATTAGATTTTCAGTTAGGCTTGAGCACGCATATCCCAAGATTCTAGCCAGTGACTCGGTCAAACAATGGCCAGCCCCTTTCTTTTACTAGAAGGATGTTCCGGCTCCCCGCAAAGCCACTGCTTTGCCGGCTTTCATCGACGAAGCTGACACGCCTCAAGCATCTTGGGACGAGGCTGCTCCGGCTCTCAGTGATGATATGCTTATCGCCAAGAGGCGGATTGAATACTTGATAAAGCACAAAGGACTGAAGGGATCCGACTTGGTCCGATGTTGGGTATCACGCAGGATCCAACCCCTCTAGCACCATGGAGACCGACTGATGCACTCCATCACGTCATCCAAAAAGGATTCCCTCCGCATCAGCCCTAGAGCCTATACCTCGCAAGGTTATATAAGCCAGATTAAATGGCTGATAAGGGAGCGGATCGAGAGGAGGATCCCGAAGGTTTCTCTAGACATGCACACAGCGGAAAACCCCGTTGTGTCGGTAAGATTTTAACAATAAACCTTTTTATGTGTTTCATTCTTTAAGTTATATCGCAACACTGATATGTTTTCTTATTTTTAGCTTGCTGACCTCCCCGAGTCGAAATTTGCTCCACTCGAGGGATATCCTCTAGAGTTTTCTCAGGAGGCGGAATTGGTCCCATTGCCGGACATTGTGCCCAAGAAGCGCAAGGCTCCGACAGTGGTTGTAGGCACAAAGGAGGTGCCAATCGTGAAGAGGTACTTTCAACACAACTTTTTGCCTTTGTACCTTACTCGAATTTTCTTCCGAGATGTAACGTTTTCAATTCTATTACATTCTCAGAGCTAACTAGCTCACCAAGGGCAAGGGGAAGGGGATTTCTTCGAAACCCCTACGACAGACGAAGCTGACCATAGCCTCTCCTACCGTGGCTCCTCCGACTCCTGCCCCCCAATCCTCTGCAATGCTGGTGATTACTCCTTCGCCGGATGTCGCAGAAGATCCGGCTCCTTCAACGGAGCCAGCGATCCTTGAATCGCAGGCTGACGTCACCATGAGTGACTCAGGTTTAGATAAGGGTGATCCCTCTTTGGGTAATGATCCCTCGGCAGAGATCTTCGCCGAAAACCTTCTCAGCAATCCGGGGCTTGCCAAGTCTTGCTTGTCCCGAAAATCTGCGGAAGAGATCCATTGGCTGGCCAGGCAATGTCTAGAGAAGAGAAATCTCTCTGCCGAAGAAGAAGCGCAAGAGGCGGAGGATATCAAATACTCCGACCTTCTTGAACAAATCCGTCTTCGCGATGAGGGACTTAGAGCTGGTGTGCTTCCACCATCTCCGGTTATTCCACTCACCCTCGCCGAGAAGGTTACCACCGAGGTGAACAAGTGTCTGAGCAAGCTCACACATGAACATCATGTAAGTCGGAATTCCAACTCACGATTTTCTTTATTGCAGTTTATATCATATCCTGTAGCCCCCAAGCATGAAGTAGGATATTTAATCTGAGTTTATGCTTCATTAGGATGCCAAAGAATGAACTAGTGTAGCCCCCAAGGTTCGTGTTGATATTAATAACAATATTAGCCCGAGTCTTCAGTAGACTTCTGACTCTGGGTATTCTGACATACAGAAAGTTAATTCATATAACCAAGATTGAAGAACATCTGCAACAAGCGAAGAGAGATCAGAGCTCTCCGACTTAAAAATGCTGAGCTTAAGGTCTCCAAGGATGAGGCTGAAGGTAAACTTTCTGATACTCAAACCTTGTCTTTCATGTTTTCATAGTCGAATTTTTTCTGAACTGTTGTTCTTTTTTGACTTACAGCACTGGTAAAACAGTCTTGCGCTATGATTGAAGAGGCCGAGAACCTCAAAACCTTAGTGGTGGAGAACAAAGAACTTCGCTAAGAGCTAGAGAAGCTTAAGGCGGATCATGAGAAGAGCATCGCTCAAGTTCTCGAGTCTTCATCCATGGCCACTGATGAGCGTGATCGTAAGATTGCTGCTCAAGATCAGAGAATCTCGGATCTCAATAATGAGCTATGTAGAGAGAAGGACCTTTCTGAGGCACTTCCGACTGAACTCCGGAGTCTTCGAGAAGAGAAGACCAAAGTTGACGATGTCATCTTCGGTATGTTTCCATCTTTTTGACTTGTCTATTTTCTTCAACTTATTTCAATGTCAGATTGTCTTAACTGTTTTTGTCTATAGGTCCTCTGAACTTGACGGACTCCACCTCTGCCGAGCCTTGCACCCACCGGCTTACCCAAGTCGGTGACCTGCTTCATGACTTCCGCCAATCCCTTGAGGATATTGGCGAAGCTCTCAAGATTCCGGATATGCATAGCATTTCTGATTTTTAGGTGCGGGACAAAGCGAAGGATATGTCGCAGCTTGTCCAGGATTGGAATATGTCCTACTCGCGATCCGCAGTGCAGAACGCTCTCACCATGGTCATGAGCCACCATGGAAGCATGGAGATATGGCATGTGGCCAGAGCGTACTCTACAGTGGATGAAGACGGTCAGGAGCAAGACATCAAGGCCATCATGGACTCCTGTGTCGGATATGGGTGTCGCATGGCTGACTTAACCAGCTATGACACTCCCTTCTTCACCCGCGTGGAAACACCGCCTCCACCCCCGGAAGAAGCAGCTGAACTTTCCGACGATGAACATACCGTATCGGATCTGGACATCTCATAACGATATCAAGGCGATGTATCCAGCGAGCCGACAGCTCCTTCCTCTCCTCCTTCATCATAGATTGCCAGAAACGGTTGTATTATTCTGAGAAACATGATGGGTCTGTAAATATGTAGTACTATAATTTTTCTAGTGCTAAGCTTTTGATCTATTCAAAAATTATGTTTACATAAGCACTTATACTTTTTCGCCTATACTTATCGTTTATCTGGCTTTCCGCCTCGTCCCTTTCATGAGCCGGCTAAACCTTCTCCACGGAAACTTTGCCGAGCAACGGAGCTCAATTGCTAAACCAGTTTAAACTTGGAAACAAAGCCGACTTCCAGTACCAATGATACATTGCAAATGTATCTATAATTTTTGATGTTCCATGCTTGGGTTTATCCACTTTCTTGTGTTTTGTTCCAACTTTGGAGTACTTTTCATATGATTTCTTGGACTAACCTATTAACAAAAGCCACAGTGCCAGCTGCCTGTTTTCTGCTGTTTTTGGTTCCAGGAAAGTCAGAAAATGAATATTCTCGGAATTGGACGAGACAAAAGCCAAAGTGCCTATTTTTCCAGAAGGGATCAAGTACCCGATCAAAAATCCATGAAAGAGACTGTAGCCGCCGTCATCTCCATCCCTAGATCGAGAGGGATCTGAAGCTCTTCCCGGCACCCTGCCAGAGAGGGGAATTCACCCTAGAGGCCTTATTCATCACCATGCAAGCCTCCGGTGTGATGCGTGAGTGGTTCATCCTTGGACTACAGATCCATGTAGTAGCTAGATGGCTAGTTCTCCTCCTTTGTGCTTTCATGTCTAGATCTTGTGAGCTCCGTTCATGATCAAGATCATCTATTTGTAATCCATACATGTTTGTGTAAAAGGGATCCGATGGATATTGAGATGCTATTTCAGATTGATTATTGATTCTATCATGTCTTTGTTATTTGAGATCTTGCATGCTTTCCATTGTTAGTAGCTATCTTGGCCAAGTAGATGCTAGCAACTCCAAGAGTTAGTATTTATGCTCGATAGTGGGTTCATGCCTTTGGTAATCTGGGGAAGTGACAGAAATCTCTAAGGTACTAGATATGCTGTTGCTACTAGGGAGAAAACAACAATCCTTTGTTCATAGAACAATCGTATTGTTTACTTTACACGCAGTTCGTAAAGCAATAATCTATTCCTTGCAACTTAATACTGGAGGGGGTTCGGATGATGACCTGAAGGTGGATTATTAGTCATAGATGCAGTTGGATGGCAGTCTATGTATTATGTTGTAATGCCCAATCAAGTCTCAAAGGAGTCAAGATGATTAGTATATGCATGTATTGCTTTCTCGGTGCTTGTCAATTGCCCCGCTGTAATTTGTTCATCCAGCATGTTATCTATCTAAAGAGAGCCACCTCTAGAGAACTATGGATCCCGGTCCTTTGTCTTTACATACAATCTATAAACTGTTTCTGCTTTGTGTTTATTTTCAGCAAACTTTTACTTCTTTCCATTCGATACGGTTAATCCTTTGTTTTCCGCAAAACACGGTGAGATTGACAACCTCATCGCAAGTTGGGGACAAAGTTCTGTGGTTGTGTTGTTCAGGTCTCCACGTTGCTACTAGCACCAGTAGTGCGCCCTGCCAAAGCTCAGCTAGTAACACCTTTGGGGTGTTTCCTTGCTCCTACTGGTTCGATTAAACCTTGGTTTCATAACTAAGGGAAAACTTTCTGCTGTACTCATCATACCTTCCTCTTGGGGTTCCCAACGAGATCTACGTCGATCGCCGAGCGCATGAAGACTTTTTATGGCGCCGTTGCCGGGGAGTCAAGGACATCTTCACAAGGGGAGTCCCTCATAACCAATCTCTTTACTTTGTTGTTTTTGTTTTGATTAGTTTCTTTTTGCTTTGTTTGCTTGTTTTGTTCTTCAAAAAACACAAAAAAATTACTTTT
The DNA here is from genome assembly GCA_023614405.1 of Avena insularis. Taxonomy (NCBI): domain Eukaryota; kingdom Viridiplantae; phylum Streptophyta; class Magnoliopsida; order Poales; family Poaceae; genus Avena; species Avena insularis. The sequence continues at coordinate 410,040,614 of CM042688.1, read as the reverse complement.
ACTTGTTTGCTTTCTTTATCAAAAACACAAAAAAAATAAGTCTCCTTTAGTTGTCACCCCTTCCTTAGCTCACCATGTTGATCCCTACTTTCACCTTGAAAGACCTTTCAATTGGTAGTGGTTCTATAACTGGGAAAGATAATATTGAAGAATTCTTTAATCATGTTAGCAAACATGAAGATACTGAGGATAGATCCCATGTAGAACTTGCTCCAAATTTTGAGATTGCTGCAACTTCTTTAATTCACATGTTAGAAGCTAGGTTTGTTAACCTCAACCCATTAATGCAAGTAATGTTTCTTAAGCTTAAAGAAATTGAGGACCCTGAAAAGAGGGATTTTATTCTAGAAACTTTGTTTAAGGAGTTCTATGATGTTGCCAAGGAAGCTAGAAAAGTTTTTGAACATTTCAATATGCTAGGCTCATGTGTAGATGTTGTTGGTACACGAGAAAAGATGAACAAAACTGAACCTAATGGGGAGGAACCGAAGATAGCAATACCCTTTAAACTAGTAGCAATACATGATGCCATAGAAAAGAATCTAGATTGGATTGTTCCTGCAAACCCTTTTGATGAGAATAGTGAACCTAAGAGCATTGAGAGAGGATCCTCTAGAACTTATTTGGATGATATACCTTGTCTTGTTGAAAATATTTCTGGTATTGATCTTAATGCTTCTTCATTTGAGAACACTTGATTCTTTCTTTGCTTCTTATGCCTAACTTAAAGGCGTTAAAGAAAAGTACTTGTTGGGAGATAACCCAAGAGTTTTAGTTGAGTCTTGGAAGTTATTACCTCTGTAATAACCGCTCCTTATCCTTTTTATTTGCTTTTTGTGCCAAGAGTAATCTCTAATGAGAGTGAAGTAATGATTGGGGAAGTTGCTGTCCTGAAACAGATTTTTGTGCTTCACCGTAAAAATTCCAGAGAGAGCACTGTACGTCGGATTGATCTGTAATTGTTTGTGCTTCTGCCCCAGGTTGTAATCTAACTTTAGTTAGTTAAACACTTTTTGATTTGAGCAACATAAGGTCTTCTAAAAAATTCGTCTTTACCTGCTGATCTGTTTTGACAGATTTCTGCCATTTTCTGCATTTGCTTCTTGTTGGTTCCTTCTTGAGTTCTTTTGGGGAATTGAGCTTCTTGAGGGAAGTGCTACAGCAGCTAGTGTTCTAATGGAAGTTTATTTGGTGTTAGTACTGAACCTTGAGACTTATTTATCTTAAGTGCACTAATGTTGCTAATAAAGATTGTGTGAAGTTTTGTATGAAGGAAAATTTTCAGGTGTATGGAAGAAATGAGTAATGAGATGAAGGATGGACTAAAGATCAAGCTTGGGGATGCCACACGTGTCACCCCAAGAAATATCCAAGAAGTACAAGCGTTAAAACTTGGGGATGCCCAAGGCATCCCCTTCTTCATCAATAAAAATTCCAGGTTTCTTCCAAACGCTTCATTTTTATTGTTTCATGCACAGTTGTGTTTTTCTTGGAGCGTCTTCTTTTTCGTTTTCGTTTTGGTTTTTAGTTTGCTTGGTTTGCTTAGTTTTCTGAATAAATTGGTTGGACCCCCGCTTTCATACTTTGGTTTGCAATTAGTTTGGTTTGGTTTGGAAAAGAGTAGGAAAGCTCATGCTTATGTGGTAAAAAGAGCTCGTTTTTGACTATGGCTATGCTTTGTCATGCCGTGCTTGATATTATTTTGGCTTTATGCTTAGTATTCTTTGCGGTAGCATGACTTGTTATAAACAATTGAGATTGATTAATGTGCCTTGGATGAATCATGCGGTGTTTTAGCATATTAAAGCATAGTATAGTGGTATTCTCCTTTGATGCTTTATTTGGGTTGACTTGGCACATGCTCACACCATGTTATGGTTGTCACAAGTCACCATAGCCTTTATGATCCTCTAGTTTTCAACTTGTAGTATCACTTTATGCTTTGATCAATGATGTTTGATTGCTCTGCATGATTATGGCCATTATTGCTCTCTTAGTTTGTTGCTCCCAGTCTTTTGCTAGCCTCCACAACCAAGTATGAGTTCCACTCATGCATCCAACTCCCTAAACTAAGTTATTCCAAAGAGTCCACCATACCTACCTACTAGCTTATGCTATGCCAAGTATATTCATGCTTTTATTTACCTTCCACTTGTTATGAGAAAACTAGTGATTAAAGCTCTCACGAACTTGATGGCACACTTTACTTTATTGCCTCTAATAAACTTGAACCATTGGGTCCTTCTTTGTTGCGTATATGCTTGCGCTTTATAAGTTGAAATTAGCAGAACCATGTTTCATGGGGAACGCTTTCAACATTGCACTTATACTTTGTACCCCGTTGATATCATGTTCATTTGCTTACGGATCCCGGCGGTGTGAAATAAAAGTGGAACTTGTAAGATCATGGAGTTTGTATGTGTGTTAGAGAAACGCCTGGGCCGCTAGCCTAAGCCATGCCTAATCATGGTGGAAACTTGCAGCATCACCATAATGAGAACTCTATGAAGCATCCTCAATAAAAACCTATGCAAATAGCAAATAAAAAGATCGCTGAGATGCTCATTGTCTGCTTGCCTTGTCATTTTGATTAAGGGAAAGCTCCCGTATCATGTGCAAGGGGTACCCCGTTGGTGGTTCTTAATGATACACATATACCTACAATGACAAGAGCTTACTCGTGGCTGAAGTTGAGTAGCATGAGGATCGGTCTTCGTAAGTAAGGGGCATGAGATTTCGGTTTATAACTTGTCAAGCATATCATCTTAGTTGTGTCACTTTAACCTTAATCACCTTAAAGATGCTTATGATAGGGGCAATGAGAGCTGAAAGCTATAAGTACCATAATTTTTGGAAGCTCTTTATGAGACTTGAATCCCTACTTCCTTTTACAAAAGACCTTTCTTCCACCATTATATTGAGTCTCCACCTTCTATCTTTATGCACTTATTTTGAGAGCATAGTGGCCATTGTTAGTTCTATGTGCATTGTCCCAAGACTAGTTGATTGATGCATAACTTGTTATTGCTTGTTTGAAACTATTGTATCTAGTCACTCTTATGAACTTTGAAGTTGTCCTATGCATTTATATTTGCTACTCTATGAGGGACAAGCTGAATACTATTATGCTATGTTTTCTTTATGTGAAACAAACAAACGTCTTGCAAAGCATTGTTATTCATGAATCTTTTGTTTGTGCCTTTTCATGTTGCATCATAGTTTCTTTGCTTATTGCTAGAACTTTGTCTTTCATGTTATGATTGAAGTACTATGATCCCAGCTTTGAATGTTTTACAAATACTTTGATCAAGTCTTTGATGGTGCATGTCACCTCAAAAATTATTCTTTCTTTTTATCACTTACCTACTCGAGGACGAGCAGGAGTTAAGCTTGGGGATGTTGATACATTGCAAATGTATCTATAATTTTTGATGTTCCATGCTTGGTTTTATCCACTTTCTTGTGTTTTGTTCCAACTTTGGAGTACTTTTCATATGATTTCTTGGACTAACCTATTAACAAGAGCCACAGTGCCAGCTGCCCGTTTTCTTCTGTTTTTGGTTCCAGGAAAGTCAGAAAATGAATATTCTCGGAATTGGACGGGACAAAAGCCAAAATTCCTATTTTTCCGGAAGGGATCAAGTGCCAGAATACGAGACGGAGAAGGGCCAGGGGCCGGCCACACCACCTGGCCACGCGACCAGGCTGGGCCCGCGCCAGGGGGTGGTGTGGTGGCTCCCGGCACCCCCTCGGCCTCTCCTTCCTCCTATATATTGCCCTCGGGACGAAAACCCTAAATACTCGATCAAAAATCCACGAAAGAGTCTGCAACCGCTCTCATCTCCATCCCTAGATTGGGAGGGATCTGAAGCTCTTCCCGGCACCCTGCCGGAGAGGGGAATTCACCCTGGAGGCCTTCTTCATCACCATGCAAGCCTCCGGTGTGATGCGTGAGTAGTTCATCCTTGGACTACGGATCCATGTAGTAGCTAGATGGCTGGTTCTCCTCCTTTGAGATTTCATGTCTAGATCTTGTGAGCTCTATTCATGATCAAGATCATCTATTTGTAATCCATACATGTTGTGTTTGCGGGGATCTGATGGATATTGAGATGCTATTTCAGATTTTTTATTGATTCTATCATGTCTTTGTTATTTGAGGTCTTGCATGCTTTTCGTTGTTAGTAGCTATCTTGGCCAAGTAGATGCTAGCAACTCCAAGAGTTAGTATTTATGCTCGATAGTGGGTTCATGCATCTGGTAATCTGGGGAAGTGATAGAAATCTCTAAGGTACTAGATGTGTTGTTGCTACTAGACGAAAATCTCTAAGTTTGTGCTTTCTTTGTTGCACAAGCCGGAGAACCAAATCACCTTTACTGAAAGATCTGTTTCGGACTCTCTGGCTATGATACTTGCATAACTTCTGCTGATAGGCTGTTGATCTCATTTCAGCAACGACGCGAACTTCTTCGACTAAGTCAAGATCATTTTGTCGAGAAATATCGGCATCCTCTTCAATATACGCAGCCACTCTAGGAGAAGTGTGAATTAAATCACTAGGAAGAACTGCTTCTGGGCCATAGACCAAGAAGAATGGTGTGTATCCGGTTGACCTATTCGGAGTTGTTCGCAAACTCCATATTATAGAGGGTAATTCCTCTGCCCAAGCCCCCGTAGCATGTCGTAGTGGTGCTTCGATTCTTGGTTTTAGGCCCTGTAGGATTAAACCATTTGCTCTTTCAACTTGTCCGTTAGCCTGTGGATGTGCGACTGACGCAATGTCAAGCCGGATATTTTTCTCATTGCAGAATTCGGCCAATTCTCCCATAGAGAAATTACTCCCGTTGTCCGTGATAATACTATGCGGATAACCATACCGGATTATAACATCCTCGAAAAATCTTTTGGCTGTTGCTCCATCACCACTAGTGACGGGTTTTGCCTCAATCCACTTTGTGAATTTATCCACCATCACTAAGAGGTGAGTAAATCCACTTGGAGCACGTCTAAATGGTCCTACCACATCAAGCCACCAGACCGCAAAAGGCCATGTTATAGGTATTGTTCGTAGCTGATCAGCTAGAACATGAGCTTGCTTGGCGTACTTTTGGCAGCCTTTGCACATCTTGACTAATCGTTCGGCATCTGCCTGAGCTGTAAGTCAGAAAAATCCGTGTCTAAAAGCTTTTTCCACTAAAGATTTGGCTGCAGCGTGGTGACCACACTCGGTTTCGTGGATTTTTCTTAGGATTTCCACTCCTTCTTCCGGAGATACGCAGTGCTGAAAACCCCCAGAAACACTCCGCTTATAGAGCTCACCTTTAACTATAGTATAGGCTTTCGCTCGTCAGATAATTTGCCGTCTCAGAACCTCGTCTTCGGGTAATTTTCCATCTACCAAATAATCAAGGTAGGGTTGAGTCCAGCTGGGAATTACAACCAGAACTGCTATTAGAGGGGAGTCGGATTTGGTCGGATATTCCTCATCCACTCCCTTTATTGAGGGAACTTTGAGGTGCTCTAAAAAAGCGCCATCCGGGACCTCTTTCCGTGTAGAGCCTATCCGAGATAGTGCATCTGCTTCCTCATTTTCTGCTCGAGGGATGTGTTGAACCTCAAACCCTTCGAACGATTTAGATAAATCATCCACGACAGCTTTATATGCTGCCATGTGTTTATTTGCATTACAAATATCTGAAACTTGCTGAGCAACAAGATCTGAATCTCCATAACACATCAAACATCGGATGTCAATATCCTTAGCAATCCGGATTCCGTGTAGCAATGCTTCATACTCGGCAATATTGTTTGTCGCTGTGAAGTGGATCTGCAACACGTATAGAAGTTTATCTCCTTGGGGTGATTTGAGCACCACGCCAGCCCCCGAGCCCCCTCGAGCCTTAGACCCATCAAAGTAGAGGGTCCAATATTCCGACTCAGGGAGGGTCATATTCTCCTTCGTCTCTGTCCAATCAGTGACAAATTCGGCAAGGATTTGGGATTTGATTGCTGTTCGGGGTTTATACTCAATATCAAAAGATGAAAGCTCTATGCCCCATTTAGCGATGCATCCTGTGGCGTCACTGTTGTTGATTATGTCTCTCATGGGAGCTGTGCTCACCACGGTAAGGATGCTCCTGAAAATAGTGTCGTAGCTTATGAGATGCTAGAAAAACACCGTAAGCCAACTTTTGATAGTGCGGATATCGCTATTTTGATTCTGTCAGGACCTCGCTGACAAAGTAAGTCGGACGCTGCACCAAGTGTTCCTGATTTTCCTCTGGTCTCTCCACCACCATGACGATACTAACGACTTTGTTTGTCGCAGCAAGATAGAGCAACATCGGTTCCTGTGGTTCCGGCGTAGCAAGGATAGGAGCCAATGAGAGTACTTTCTTTAGGTCTTGTAGTGCAGCTTCAGCTTCGTCGGTCCACACAAAATCCTTGGTCTTTTTCAGGAGTTTGTATAATGGTGCGGCTCTTTCACCAAGTCGGCGTACAAACCGACTGACTGAAGCGATGCACCCAATTAGTCTTTGTACGTCCTTCAGGCGAGTTGGCCTGGAAATATTGAGTATAGCCTTGATTTTGTCCCGGTTCACCTCTATGCCTCTTTGAGACACGATGAAACCTAACAATTTTCCGGTTGGTATTCCAAAGAAGCATTTCTTCAGGTTAAGCATGATGTTGTATTTTCATAGATTAGCGAATGTTTCCTCCAATTCATAAATCAGCGTTTCCTTCTTTTTGGACATCACCGCAATATCATCCACGTATGCATGTACATTGCGTCCAAGTTGGTCGTGGAGGCAACACTGCATCGTGCGCTGGTAGGTAGCTCCTGCATTCTTTAGCCTAAAGGGCATCGTAACAAAACAGAATGTTCCGAAAGGGGTTATGAATGAGGTGTTGACTTTGTGAGATTCCTTCATCCGGATTTGGTGATAACCGGAATATGCGTCGAGAAAACAGAGGAGTTCCGAGCCTGCCATAGAATCGATAACTTGATCAATCCTAGGCAGAGCGAACGGATCTTTTGGACAAGCCTTGTTCAAGGCAGTATAATCAACACACATCCTTAAATCAGTGGTGTCCTTTTTAGGGACCATTACAGGATTGGCCGACCACTCAGTGTGGATGACCTCTTCTATGAATCTGGCTAACTCGAGCCGCGCTAGTTCCTTAGCTATTGCCTTACGCTTATCATCACCGAAACATCGTCAGGACTGTTTGACGGGTTTAGCGTTCGGGTTTACATTTAAAGAGTGTTGGGCAAGTTCCCTAGGTACTCGGGTCATGTCAGATGGCTGCCATGCGAAGATATCTTGATTTGCTTTGAGGAACTTGACGAGCGCGCTTTCCTATGCGCTATCTAGGCCTACGCCTATCTGGGTCACCTTGGAGGGGTCATCATCCTTCAACGGCGTCTTCTTCGTCTCTTCTGTAGCCTTGAACTCCGGATTTGGCTTTGTCACCTCCTTCTTCGTTGCGGGCATCTCGGGCGGATCTATGCTCTTCTTGATCTCCTGGTACTCCTGGGCGTGCAGCACGGCTTCAGCAAAGGCGGCATTTCCATCCTCGCACTCTCACACTTTCTTCGGGTCTCCCCTGATGGTGATTATGCTGTTGGGACCTAGAATTTTCATCATATTGTAAATGTAACACGGACGAGCCATAAAGGCTAGTAAGCCGGACGTCCGAATATAGCGTGGTACGCGCTCTTGAACGGGACCACTTTGAAGGAAAGTGCCTCTGTCCGATAATTCTTTGGAGTTCCAAAGGTAACATCCAAAGTGATTTCTCCAAGTGAATTAGCTTGTCTTCCTGGGACAACTCCGTGAAAGATCACAGAGCTATGGTTCAGCTGGGTCTCCGAGATCTTCATCCGGCGTAGCGTTTCGACATAGAGAATATTGATACTGCTACCACTGTCCATGAGGGTCTTGGAGAAACCATAACCGTCAATAAGTGGATTGATGATTAAGGCGTATTTTCCTCGCCTATGTAGTTTAGGCGTATGATCAGCGCGGTCAAATGTGATTGCCACTTCCGACCAGTCCAGGTATTGGGGAACAGCCAGAACTATTGCATTGAGCTCATGTAGAACTGCTTTCTTGATCTTTGCTGGTTGAGATCCGAGGAAGGTGACATAAGTGTCTTTTTTGGTCGAAATATTTTTCTTCCCTTCCGGCTTGGGATTTGAAGCATCTCCTTCCTACATGTCGGAATCTTCCTTGGTCTCTTTATCCTTATCGGGCTTCTTCTTTCCCTTTTTCCACTTAGCTCTGTAGCCAGCGGTATCATTTATTTTGATGTCGTCATTGAAACGACACTCTGCGTTGGTGTGTGACGAGCCCCCATTGGCATCCAAGTGGTGTACGCATGGGTTATTGGCAATGTCGGCCCAAGTGTAGGTTTTTCCTGGTTGTTGGTCTCCTCTACCTTGAACTCTCGAAGTCCCACGACCACGCCCGTGGCCTCCGTCGCGTCCTCCTCGTCCTCTAGACCCGAAAGTAGCAGTAACCACTGCCGTTTCCGTGTTGGGTTTTGCTTCCGAGGTGTTCTTGCGTTTCTGAGCTTGTTGCTTTGGTTGTTTTGCCGACTGTGGTACAACTAGGGAGTTGAGTAATCCCTCTGCATCATCGTCAGCATCTGCATACTTTCTCGCTATTTCTATCATCTCTCCCAAATCAGTGACCTTGTCGCACTTCAAGTGATGACGCAGTAGACCAATTGGGAGACCTGCAATGAAAGCTTCAATCGCAGTTTGATCATTTACTCCTTCACAGGAGTTCTTGGTGTCGATCCATCGTCCGAGGTAATCCTGGCAAGTTTCTCCGGCCTTCTGGGTGCAACGCTGTAGGTCTCCGACCGTACAGGGCCTCCGGTATGTGCCTTCAAAATTCTGAAAGAACGCACTTTGCATATCATACCAGTTGTGGATGGTGTTCTCTGGAAGTTCATTAAGCCATGATTGTGCCGTCTTCCGCAACATGAGTGGGAGATATCGGGTTGCGACCAGGCTGTTTCTGCCTTTGGCGATGCAGCAAGCTTGGAAGAAATCCTGTAGCTAGGTATCTGGCCGAGCAATTCCGTCGTAGGCTTGGATATGTCTTGAGATAGCAAATCCTTCCGGGAATCTTGTAGCTCTGATGCATGGTCCAAAGCACTTTGGGCCCACGTAGATATCATTATTTTCGTAGCACCACGCCTCTATATTCGAGTTGATCCTGTGCCTTGAGTCATTTGAGGATAGAGATCATCCTACGTGTCGGCTGTGGCTGTGGTGCCTTGGAGTCGGACTTTGGCTTCTGCCACCACCTCCTTAACCACGACGCCCTCCATGGCCTCCCTGGGGGCCGTTGTGATGGCTACTTGGCGGAGAGGGTGGAGCAGCTAGGTTTTTTCCGGCTGATCACTGGCCTCCGTCCGGAGCGTCATTATTCCGGTTCTAGGGAGGGTCTTCATCGTGATGAGCCCCCTGCCGGCTTATACCAGCATGGTGTCCGTCGTTCCTTCGTTCGTCATCCGGACGGCTTTCATGTCTAGGAGGTGGCATCCTTCGTCGGTCCTCCTCCCGACGTTTCTCCTTATCATCATCCCTGTGGTCTTTCGACTCTCGCCAGGGCGGGTTCCTCGGATTCAGCACAACAATTGCCTCTTGCTCTGCAACTGGGTTAACGTTACGCCAGTCACGGGCAGCTTTGTGGTGCTGTTCCGAAGATCCGTTTCTCGAGTAATTGTCTTCCCTGCGATCGGGGCGGTGGTGCTACTCCGGAACGCGTTGGGGTCTTACATCAGCCCATGCCGGATCTGTGCGACATTGGTCGGAGTCAGAGACCAGTTTTTGACTTCCAGACATGGTGACCTTTTGCTGCTCCAGTCCCTTGTTGAGTAGTTTGATTGCCAACCGGATCTCCTCCGGGCCTAGATTAGCCGATAGAATTTCTCGGGCCGCCACAGTATTCTGTACTGGGGTTGGATATACCCAATCCCCTTTGGTATCTTTCCAAGGCTTCCCCATCTCTTCTCCAAAAAGGACGTCATGAATCTGCGGGAATTGGTTGTCATTGGTATGACGCTTCCTAGTCTTCTGGTATTGCCTAGAATTGTACTTCTCCGCAGATGCTATGCGTTTCTTTTACTCCTCGATGTTTTTGGCTTCATCGAGGAGTACCTTGACGATGCGCTTCTAGGGCCTGTGCCCTCTCGTCCAGTTCTTCAGCAGTAAGTTCTGCAGCTGTAGGAATAGGTGTGGTTAATGCAACATCGATGAGTTTACGCGCACCTTCAGTGATCACGTGTCCATCCACCGACTCTTCTTTTTTGGGCTCTTTTGGGATGAGTGCTCCATCCGAGTCTTCCTCGTATTCCTCGGCAATCACCTCCTCTGCCAGAGGGTCTTTTGCCGGGGTCATGTTCTTCTTGTTTTTCTTCTTCGCCTTCTTGGCAGCGCTGGTAGCAATGATGGCTTCGGGTCCGTTTCCCGGAGTCAAGCTCTGATCGGTACTTTCGGACATTTGCACCTCTGGATTATCTTCGACTTCCATGTCATCCTCCGCTTTAGGAGAGTGTTCCCCGGATCCTTCATCCATGGCTTGTCCTTCCTCTGCAGCTTTGGAGTTATACTCCTCTTCATATTCCGCGGAGAACTTTCAGAAATCTGCTGACGTCATTGATTCATCCGAGGATGCGGGTACGTCGGCATTTGTTCCAATTGCCTCCAGCACAGAGTCGGTGTTGTCTCCAGCATCGGCAGAGCCGGATCCGGATCCCACATATCCGACGAAGTGTGATGCATGCTTCCTGAGGCACCTACGGCTCTCGCGATCAGCTTCGTCGAAACTTTTGATGGTCTCGAGAATTGCGTCTACGCCTGAGTTTTGCATTATCATACATTGCCGCATGTACCTTAGGAAAGGCATGTCTGTCCCGGCATCATCAGAGCTGGAATCAGTGTTGTTGATATGCTCCTCCTGGATTTCGACTTCAGCGGGTGGGTCGATCTAGGATTCGGCCTCTCCAAGGAGATCCATTCCAGATTCGACTTGGGCCGCTAGGTCTTCTTCAGGCTCGGATTTCTCTACTATCTACGCAACTGGTGCGGGCTGGGTGGGATTAGGGTTTTTTGAGATCCGGAACTCTGCCGCCTCCGCGGACAAAGGGGACCCAGAAGATTCTTCTGCCTCTATCATCACCGTTGGGGTGGGTGGGACAGGTTCAGCAAAACCGATGTAAACATCGATCTCGCCAAAAGACATGATGGTGTAGGCAGTCACAGCCTCCCTAGCCGGAATCCAAGTCTCGTCGAGAACGATGAGAGGGACCTCGCTGGCATAGAGGATGCGACCGACGGTGATAGTCTCGCCGATTCCGATTCTTGCAGATTCCGCTCAGAACGCAGATCCGAAGCTCACTTGCCCCACGGTGGGCGCCAACTATCGTCAGATTGATGACAAGTACGCCATGAGGGGGTCCTCGAGGCGTGCGGAAGAGAGGGGTGTGAGACGTATGGTGTTCCGGGACGGTGAGCACAAGAGTTTACCCAGGTTCGAATCCGCCGGCTTTGGATGGATGCTACTCCTCCTAGCAATCCAGTAATACGGCAGAGCCAGAATATGGGTTACAAGGTTTCGCCTGTGCGAGTTGAGATTGTAGACTATGGGGGTAGGTGCCCTAAAGGCTCTCCCTAGGACGGCTTATATAGATATCCGACCTAGGGTTTTCAGGAGAGATCTATCCGGCTACGACTAAGAGTCGGTTACAGAGTACATCTTGAACTACAAGTAACACTATGTGCCTAAGTCGGTAAGTCTTCTGGGCCTTCCCGTAGCCGGATTGGACTCCGTCTTTTCTACCTGACTGGGCCGCTAGTGAAGCAACGCTCTAACCTGAAGTGGGCCACCCTGATTAGTGAGGAACTGTGAGGATACCCGGAAAGTACATCCCCAACAGGATATCTTCCTAGAAGTATCGCCATGTTGCCACATGACCGTGTTTTTCAACTTCTCGACCAAGCAAGTTCTCCGAACTGCTCCTTTCTCCAAGGATCCGTACCGGATACCCCTGAACTAGTTGGTTGATCTTAAACAACAACTTGGAGAGTTATAAGATAAATGTTCTATCTAACTTATTTCCTTCTTAAAGGGATGTCTAGTTTTGTTCGTGTTGATTAAATATAGTGTTTCCTTCGTGGAAATGTTATCGTCCCCCACCTTTGATTTGATTTGGGTTATCGTCAAATCAAACTCAGTTCCAAGGACTATCTTGATGATGTTGATACTCGTGATGTTTCACTTGATTACATCTTAATGTACTTTGGTCTGACCAATACGTATGCCTTGTTTATGCAACATATGAGTTCATCTCCCTGGAGTAGCTCGATGAGTTTGTTATTGAGCCCATCGATAACATCGTTATCTTCTCTACGCTAGAATAGATTCATACGGAACCCTTAGCATTGATATTTGAAAACTTTTGAGAACCTTCTTCGTGATATCTCAAAGTATGTGTTATGGATGTTAGAAGTAACCTTCTCCGATTCACGTGCAATGGTAGAAAGATGTCATCGTGGATTTGAGTAAAGTTATCTTTGTACCTCAAGGACATAGTTGCTTTTCATTGCAAGTACTAGATGTATGAGTAGTTTTCCTTCGACAAGTTGTTAATACATGGGTCTAGCAATCTATCTTAGTCTATTGGAGCTTGACACTGAATTCCATGTCTTGAGAATCTAGTGACTTTACCTTTGTGGTAAATGTTACAAACTTTCTATTCGGACATGCTGAGTCTGAAGTATCATCCCACCTAACCAGAGCTGAATCTCAAGTAGTAATAATGGTTGGTGTTCTTCAAGGAATTGATATGGGTCTCTCTAAAAATCCGGCAAGATTGATGTAATGGTTGACACAACTAGTCGGAAGGCCTATTGTCATATTCTCTTGAATCAGCAATAACAACCGCCCTTCATGAGGCATCTTCTATGATTTATTATAGGAGTTTTGCTTATGGTTTCCTTTGTATCCAAAGTTCGATCTTTACTTGATGTCCGCTTTCTCGAACATCAAGGAGAACATTTAAAGTAGTGTTGCTAAATGTCTCTCGGTTGATCCTCTAGACCCATTTATGTTGACAAGTGTTTCATTATGCTAAGTAATTGAAGTCTGAGAATGAAGTTTCTTTTTCCTCATGTCATTAGGAATCTTCTTACTTAATCATCCTGGTGGTGTAAAGTGATATCATGATCTTTAGCAAAGATTTTCATAACCCTGGATGAACAAAGAGTTTCCTTCGTATCTCAACCATTCTAATAGAGTGACTATGATGTTGGTAATCATTAGTTCCTCTTGTTACATGTTCCTTGTGACTCCTACAAGTCCTCGCCACAAAACAACCTTTCTGTCTTGACCTTTTGTTGAACAAAGAGTGATCCTTCTTTATCAAAAGTTGTTCAATAGCTTGGTTATCCGTATCTTTATATCCCATTGAATCTCTACTTAAGTCATCTAGTAGAGTTTCACTTCTCGAAGTCTGTGGTCATGTTATTTGTGTTGTAACCTCTCCTTTTCAGAAGCTTAAGATCTTCTGAAACTACATGGTCTCAATCCTTATGAAGACCAGCTATCTATCAACTTGAAACACATCTCCTTTTGTTTCCTCCGTTACCTTGATGTGTTTCATGTTTGTCATCTCAGATTGTTTATAAACACTCCTTCCATGAGTTGACCATGAGATACTCTGTGTGTTGTTAGTGCGTTTCCCTCTTATCCTTAGAGAGACCATGTTTCTTCTTTCTTCCTACCTTTGGAATCTTGGGTCGAGATTCTCGTAAGGGGGATAGAGTTGTAACGCCCCAGTTTTAACTACTACTAATTAGGGCTTGTTTGTGCATCATGATCATCATCCCTTAAAATGCATGCAAAGAAAATAAAGCAAAACCCTTAAGCCTAGCTATTTTCCCTCTCTCACTCAAATCTATCCAAAATGGTTTTGAATTTTGAAAACCCAAAATTGTTGGAGCCTAAACTGAATAAAAGGGCCCCAAAGTATCTTATATATTTTATAGAAGTCTCTGGTATTTTAAAAGTATTCAAAATAGACTTGAAATTGGAAATACAAAAGAGAAAACACAAAATAGAAAAGGAAAAGGATTTTTCTTGAAAAAAATAGAACCAGAGCCAGCCAGGCCGGCCCATCTCCTCTCTTCCCTCCCTGCCACCAACCCGTGTGGCAGCCACCAACTACCACAGCCCAGCGGAAGCCCACACGCGGCCCAACCCAGATACCCCTTCGTCCTCGTCGTCTTTGACGATGATGCGAAGAAGATCAGTGGAGCTTCTCCGGCCACCCGATGCTCCGCCCGACGTTGCGATGCGCGCCACCGACGCCTGTGAGGATAAGAGCCTCCCCGAGCATGTCTCTCCTTGTCCCTATCCTCTCACTCTCCCTAGGACTCGCTCCCTCTCTCGCTCTCTTCCTTGCCGAACCCTAGCCGCCCAGATCTCGCCGGCGCCCCGTCGTCCCAGGCCTCCCTGGTCCCCGTTGAGCTTACTTGGAGCTCCGTCGTGCCGTCCTCTACCTCTCCGTCAAGCCACGCACGCCTGGGAGCCATCCCCTGCACGGAATCGAGCTCGACACCTCGTCGGCCGCCGCAGTAGTCGCCATTTATTCACCATCTTCTAGCCTCCCCGCTCTTCACAGGCGCTACCAAAGCAACCACGATGAGAACACGGTGCTCAGGCACCCCTCCAACCTCTCCCTCTTGCTGCAGTTCATGTCTGCGCCGTGCACCGCCTTCCGCCGCCGTGCAAGCTCGCCGCCAGCCATCTCCGGCGACCATTAATCAGCGGCATCGCTACCATAGCGTTCGTATGAACGTGATCGTTCTAGCGGGGTGATACATTGCAAATGTATCTATAATATTTGATGTTCCATGCTTGGTTTTATCTACTTTCTTATGTTTTGTCCACACTTTGGAGTACTTTTCATATGATTTCTTGGACTAACCCATTAACAAGAGTGACAGTGCCAGCTGCCTGTTTTCTGCTGTTTTTGGTTTTAGGGAAGTTAGAAAATGAATATTCTCGGAATTGGACGGGACAAAAGCCAAAGTCTGTTTTTCACCGAGGGACACCTGGAGCCAGAATACGAGACGGAGAGGGGCTGGGGCCCGGCCAGGCCTGGCCCGCGCCAGGGGGTGGTCTGTCCGCCCTAGGCACCCCCTCGGCATCTCCTTCCGCCTATATATTGCCTCTGATACGGAAACCCTAAGTACCCAATAAAAAATCCACGAAAGAGTCTGTAGCCGCCGTTATCTCCATCCCTAGATCGGGAGGGATCTGAAGCTCTTCCCGGCACCCTGCCGGAGAGGGGAATTCACCCTGGATGCCTTCTTCATCATCATGCAAGCCTCTGGTGTGATACGTGAGTAATTCATCTCTGGACTAGGGGTCCATTTAGTAGCTAGATGGCTGGTTCTCCTCCTTTGTGTTATCATGTTTAGATCTTGTGAGCTCCGTTCATGATCAAGATCATCTATTTGTAATTCTGCATGTTGTGTTTGCGGGGATCCGATGGATATTGAGATGCTATTTCAGATTGATTATTGATTCTATCATGT
Source organism: Avena insularis (assembly GCA_023614405.1). Lineage (NCBI taxonomy): Eukaryota > Viridiplantae > Streptophyta > Magnoliopsida > Poales > Poaceae > Avena > Avena insularis. The sequence continues at coordinate 410,024,994 of CM042688.1, read as the reverse complement.
CTTTGTCATTTGTGATCTTGCATGCTTTCTGTTGTTAGTAGCTATCTTGGCCAAGTAGATGCTAGCAACTCCAAGAGTTAGTATTTATGCTCGATAGTGGGTTCATGTCTCTGGTAATCTGGGGAAGTGACAGAAATCTTTAAGGTACTAGATGTGTTGTTGCTACTAAGGAGAAAACAACAATCCTTTTGTTCATAGAACAATCGTATTGTTTACTTTAAACGCAATTCGTAATGCAATTATGCGTTGCTTGCAACTTAATACTGGAGGGGGTTCAGATAATAACCTGAAGGTGGATTATTAGTCATAGATGCAGTTGGATGGCGGTCTATGTATAATGTTGTAATGCCCAATCGAATCTCAAAGGAGTCAAGATGAGTAGTATATGCTTGTATGCTTTCTCGATGTTTGTCAATTTCCCCGTTGTAATTTGTTCACCCAACATATCATCTATCTTAAGGTGAGCCACCTCTAGTGAACTATGGACCCCGGTCCTTTCTTTTACTGTTTTGTGTTTACTTTCTGCAAACCATTACTTTCTCCCACTCGATACGTTTAATCCTTTGTTTTCAGCAAAACTGGTGAGATCGACAACCTCATCGCAAGTTGGGGACAGAGTTTTTTGGTTGTGTTGTGTAGGTCTCCACGTTGCTGCTGGCACCGGTAGTGCGCCCTGCCAACGTTCAGCTAGCTACACCTTTGGGGTGTTTCCTTGCTCCTACTGGATTGATAACCTGGGTTTCATAACTGAGGGAAAACTTATTGCTGTGCTCATCATACCTTCCTCTTGGGCTTCCCCAACGAGCTCGTTAATACACGAGTCAGCAAGTACTTTTTCTAGTGCCGTTGCCGGGGAGTCAAGGACATCTTCACAAGGGGAGTCCCTCATAACAAATCTCTTTACTTTATTATTTTTGTTTTTCTTAGTTTCCTTTCGTTTTGTTTGCTTGTTTCTTTATTAAAAACACAAAAAAAAATAGTTTTACAAGTTTGCTTTCTTTATTAAAAACACAAAAAAATGACTACTCTAGAAAAAACTAAGTTGTGTGACTTCACTAGCACCAACAACAATGATTTTATGAGCACACCTATTGCTCCACCTGTTCTTGAAGCTACTTTCTTTGAAATAAAACTTGCTTTACTCAATCTTGTTATGAGAGAACAATTTTCTGGTATTGGTAATGAAGATGCTGCTGCCCATCTAAATAACTTTGTTGAACTTCGTGACATGCAAAAGCATAGGGATATAAATGGAGATATTATTAAGCTTAAATTGTTTCCTTTCTCTTTGAGAGGAAGCTAAAGAATGGTTGAATTCCCTAACTAGGAATAGTATTGATTCTTGGACTAAATGTAAAGATGCTTTTATTAGAGAATACTATCCTCATTCTAAGATTATATCTATGAGAAGTGAAATAATGAAGTTTATACAATCTGATAATGAACATGTTGCTCAAGCTTGGGAAAGAATGAAATCTTTGGTAAAGAATTGTCCCACTCATGGGCTAACTGCTTGGATGAACATCCAAACTTTTTATGCAGGATTGAACTATTCTTTAAGAAATCTATTGGATTCTGCTGCTGGAGGTACCTTTATGACCATTACTTTGGGTGCTGCAACAAAGCTTCTGGATAATATGATGGTTAACTACTCTGAATGGCATCCTGAGAGAGGTCCACAAGGTAAGAAGGTAAATTCTATTGAAGAAACCTCCTCCTTGAGTGATAAGATTGATGTTATAATGTCTATGCTTGTTAATGGGAAAGCCCATATTGATCCAAATAATGTTCCCTTAGCTTCTTTGGTTGCTCAAGAAGAGCAAGTTGATGTGAATTTTATAAGAAATAATAATTTTGGCAACAATGCTTATGGTAATAACAATTATAGGCCCTATCCTCCTAATAATACTTATGGTTATAATGGCAAACCTGGAATACCTAGTGAAGGAAGAATTTTAGAAGTTGAAAGAGCCACTAAAAACTTCATGCAAATGCAATATGAACAAAATAAACTATTTACTAAACTATGGAGGAACAATCTACCATTTTGAAGAACATTAGTCACTAACTTGAGAGTTTAAATAGGGAAATTCCTAATTTGCAATTGAAACTTTCTAATGCTGAAAGAAATATATCATCTTTTTCTGAAGCTCAATCCTCTTTGATTAATAAAATGGCTGCTAAACCTGAAACTAATGATAATCCCTTTGCTGCTACAAATTCCATACAAGTAAGAATTGATGAAAATGTTAGACTATTAGCTGAATTGCATGCTAAGTGGGAAAGAGAAGATGAAATTGCTAGAAACATTAGTGTTTCTACTATTACTACCACTAGTGTTGAGGCTAGTAATATCTCTACTACTTTAGATGATAATTATGATTTTAATCTTGATGGTTGCAATATCTCTGAAGTTATTAAGTTCCTACAAAATCTTGCTAAAAGTCCGAATGCTAGTGCTATGAATATGACCTTTACAAAACAAATTGCTGATGCTCTCATAAAGATTAAAGAAGAAAAGATGAAACATAAAGCTTCTGTTCCTATAAAATGAGAAGATGGTTGGGAACCCATCATTAATATAAAAGTGAATGATTTTGATTTCAAAGCTTTATGTGATCTTGATAGTAGTGTTTCTATTATGCCTAGAAGGATTTATGATATGCTTGATTTGCCACCGTTGGAAGATTGTTATTTGAATGTCCCACTTGATGATAATGCTAAAAAGAAACTCATGGGGAGTATTAATGATGTTCTTATTATGGTTAACAATGCCTATGTCCATGTTGATTTCTATGTTTTGGATGTTGAATGCAATGCTTCTTGTCCTATTACTTTGGGAAGACCTTTTCTTAGAACTGTTGGTGCCATTATTGATATGAAAGAAGGCACCATTAAATATCAACTCCCACTCAATAAAGGTATAGAACACTTCCCTAAGAAGAGAGAGAAGATTTCTTTTGCCTCTCCTATGAAAACAAAATTTGCTCTTAATGCTTCTTCATTTGAGAACACTTGATTCTTTTTCTTGCTTCTTATGCCTAACTTAAAGGCGTTAAAGAAAAGTACTTATTGGGAGATAACCCAAAAGTTTTAGATGAGTCTTGGAAGTTATTACTTCAGTAATAACCGTTCCTTATCCTTTTTATTTGCTTTTTGTGCCAAAAGTAACCTTTAATGAGAGAGAAGTAATGATTGGTAAAGTTCCTGTCCCGAAACAGATTTTTGTGCTTCACCGTACAAATTCGTGTAAAATCTCTGTATGTCCTTTTGAGGCGTGAATTTTTGTCATTCTGCCCCAGGTTGTTATCTAACTTTCGTTAGTTTAACACTTTTCTATTTGAGCAACATAAGGTCTTCGAAAAAATTCGTCTTTACCTGCTGGTCTGTTTTGACAGATTTCTGTCATTTTCTGCATTTGTTTGTTGTTGGTTCCTTTTTGAGTTCTTTTGGGGAATTGAGCTTTTTGAGGGAAGTGCTATAGTAACTAGTGTTTTAATGGAATTTTTATTGGTGTTAGAACTGAACCTAAAGACCTATTATCTTGAGTGCACTAATGGTTCTAATAAAGATTGTGTGAAGTTTTGTATGAAGGAAAAATTTCAAGTGTATGCAAGAAATAATTAATGAGATGAAGGATGGACTAAAAGCAAGCTTCGGGATGCCACGCGTGTCACCCCAAGAAATATCCAAGAAGTACAAGCGTCAAAGCTTGGGCATGCCCAAGGCATCCCCCTCTTCATCAAATAAAAATCCCAGGTTTCTTCCAAACGCTTCATTTTTATTGTTTCATGCACAGTTGTGTTGTTCTTGGAGCGTCTTCTTTTTCGTTTTCGTTTTGGTTTTTTGTTTGTTTGGTTTGCTTAGTTTGCTGAATTGGTTGGACCCTGACATGGGTATAGCCAACAGGTACTCGAGCTAGGTATATACGGCCTAAATATGTAAAGGCCCACGGTGTCGCCAGGGCCCAAATGAAGGACTCGAGTAACCTGCGAACTCTCGATTGCTTGAAGAACAAGAAGAAGCTAAAGATAGAAAGTTTAAAAGGGAGAACCCTAACTTGTAACCGACTCGACCTGACACACGCAACCCTAGTTTCCACAACCTTTGCCAGATTGCATCTACGCACCATTGTAATCCTCGATTCCTTTGATAATTCCACGAGCAGGCAAGCAGGAGTAGGGACCTCTACGAGGCCTGAACCTGGGTAAATCTTCGAGTCCCCTGTGTGCTTGTTTGCTAGCCGATAGATGTCTCCAGCGCTCCCTCCTTCTCCAAAACCCATGTCCATAACAATGGGCATTGATGAGTTAAACCCTCGGCAATTGGCGCCGTATGTGGGAACTAGGAGTGCTGATGTTGCGGCTTCTTCAGCCCCATCAACCGTGATCTACAAGTCCGCAACAGCGGAGATCCGCCATCTCTTCAGCGCATTCGACTTCACCGTCCACACGCCAGCCACTTGCCCGACTTTCGAGTCCGTGGGCGACGGGATCAGCCTGGCAATAGGGAGCTTCCGCTTCCAAGTTGGTCAGATGGGCACGCTTCACATGCCTGATCAGCCGACGGTGCCGTCGATTGCCCCAACATCATCGTTCCCTCCATCGATCGGCACCCTCGGTGAGCTCAACGCCCTGACAACAGTCGAAAACACGATCAGCGACAGCAGTCGTGACTACGATCTGAGCGATCTGGCCACTGAAGATGGAACCTACGGTTCCGGATCTAAGAGTTGTGGGAGCAGCAGCTTCCCCAATCACTTCATGTGCGCTATCATCAACGCAGGCGACACCTCCGCCAACTGAGACAACACGGGAAATCACGACAATGGAACCGACCCGCCAAACGGCGGCAATGGCGGCAACGGTGGCAATCGCACCCCGTCAACAATGGAGGAGCAGTAGAACCTCCAACCATAACAAACGAGCAAACCGGCAAAAGCGTCGTGGTCAGGCTCAACGAGCTTGAGTGGGCTCGCTGCCATGAGGCCCTGCAGGGCAACCCTTTACCTCCCAGCTCCTCGCAAGAACTTCTGATGGGCTACCACTGGCTCCTGAAGGAATAATTCAAGCGCCAAGCGCAAACAATCGCGCAACTAGAAGCATGCAAAAGGGCGGCAGACGAGTCGAGTCTTCGTCGGGCTGGGCTCTCCTCCCACGGAGGATCCTCCTCAAAAGGCAACGAGTACATCGCCAAAAAGAGGCAATCTCGGAGTGCCCATCTCACCGAGCAAGAATGCATAGAAGCTGCAAAGGTCCTCGACTTCAGCTCTATGATAGTCGATACGCGGGGCAATGTGGTTCCAAAGACGCCGCAAGCTGTAGTGACAGCGGCCACCATGTATCTCTTCAATAACCAGCCGCCAGCTGGAGATCCCCGAGCAGCCATGCACCAACCTAAGATCGCGGGCTTGGGGCTAATCGAGGCCGCCCTCGACAAGGAGTCAACACCGGAGCCGAAGAAAGGCAAAGCGCTACTCCTCACCCTCATCCAGTGATGACAGTCACGACCTGTCTCGATGCCACCTCTCACGGCGACACGACCACGACTACGACGTGCGTGATGACATCACGCAGCGCAAGATTTACAAATCAAGGGCGCGAGGCGCTCTGTCGACTGACTCGGAAGAGGAAGATGTCGAGCTCTGCGGCGCTAGATGCTTCAGCAGATCCATAAGGCAAAAGCGAATTCCCAAAGGGGTTCAAACTCCCATCGGAGAACCCGAAGTTTGACGGTCTACAGGACCCGAAGATCTGGCTGGAAGATCACATCTCCTCCGCCAGACTCCACGACGGCAGTCGAAGCACAGCCATGCAATGCTTACAGCTATAGCTACAGGGTGCCGCCCGAGCATGGCTCAACAACCTCCCGCCCGGATCCATTCGCAGTTGGGATGAGCTGGTTTACAACTTCATGCGCAACTTCAAAGGCACGTACAAACAGTCAGCATCAATCGAAGAGCTAAGATGCCGCCAGCAAAGATCGGGTGAATCCCTACGCTCCTACATCCAAAGGTGGTCCATCATCAAGAACTCCACATAAAACATCTTGGAGGATCACGCGATTGATGCATTCAACGGCGACGTCCGCCGCATAGAGCTCGCGAAGGAGCTGGGCCGCTCGAAGCCCAAAACCATTGACCACTTGATGGAAATCGCGAACCGGTGGGCTGATAGAGAAGATTCGGTGAAAAATCGCGTTCACTCCGACAAGGAGGCAGAACTCGAGCGCAGACGTGACCGCCGAGGCAAACACCGTATGCGCATCTACGATGACCGCGACAACGTCAACATGGTCGCTGTCTGCTAAGCCAACAGACGCGACGACAACCGCAACAGCGGATATCGCAGCGGTGGATACCGCGACTCTGGGAAGACCAAGCAAGTGTGGCAACGCCACGATCATGATGAAGCACCCACAACATCCATTGAATACAAACTGTTCGGGCCATGTACGGTGCACTTCTACATTGACAAGCATGACGGAAAGAAGAAGTCTAGCCACCTCCTCAAGGACTGCCGCGAGTTCCTCAAACTACATGAGGGATTATCTCAGATGAACCGCAACGCAGTCGAAAGAAGCTACGGAGCCGCTCCAGGCGCCGTGGCACATGGAGCTCCGCCACCACCACCCGGAATGCACCCAAACACAGCTGCACCGGACTAGCACCAGGGAGGCGAACCCTACCCAAGGGCCATGGGTACCCTGATGATCCAAAAAGGACGCCCCTCCAATCGGGTGCAGAAGGCCATCACTCGCCAAGTCAACTTGGCCACACACTCGCCACCATCTACCACTGAGTCCCTCAGCGGAAGCGATTCATGCATCACCTTCGACAAACACGACCACCCGCCTCAAGTACCTCGTCCAGGCCATTGTCCCCTCCTACTCAAGGCGCAAATCGGAGGCTTTGACATGAGCCGTGTCTTCATGGATGGCGGAAGCGGCATCAACCTTATATTCACGAGTACCTTGCGAGCAATGAGGATCCCTCTGACTTGCCTAGAGGCCTCGGACACAACATTCCACGGCATCGTCCCAGGAAAATGCGTATATCCCCTGGGAAAAATCAACCTCGACGTTATCTTTGGCACGCCGAAAAACTTTCGGCGCGAGCGCATCGACTTTGAGGTCGTCGACTGGCCCTCGCAGTACCACTGCATCCTCGGATGTGTCACGTTTGCTAGGTTCATGGCAATACCACATGACGCCTACCTGCAGATGAAAATGCCAGGTCCCAATGGCGTCATCATAGTCAACGGGAGCTTCGAGAGGTCCGACAGTTGCGACAGGGAATTCAACAGAATTTCCCAGTCCTTCGGCATGCAGGAAGAACTCGCAAGACTAAAGGAGTCGACAGACAACAGTCTGTCTCCCCTAAGCCGGCCAAGCTCGCCTGATCTATCTTTCGGCTCATCAGCGCACAAAAAGAAAGTGCAGGTCCACCCATCGAATCCTGCCAAAATGGCCCTCATCGCCAACAACTTGAGTCCCACATAGGAACTCGCGCTCGTCGAATTCCTCCGTGAGCACTTGGAAATTTTCGCCTGGTGTCCTGCGGACATGCCAAGAATTCCCAGGGAATTCGCCGAGCACGCACTCAACATCAACCCAGACGCAAGGCCGGTCAAGCAAACAATCCGGCGATTATCTGAGCCACGGGCGAAGGCAGTCGGAATGGAGATCAACAGACTCCTCGACGCCAAATTCATATGCGAGATCAAGGAAAGCACTTGGCTCGCCAACACGGTGCTGGTACCAAAAAAGAACACGGATATCCTGCGGATGTGCGTGGACTTCACCTCTCTGAATAAGCTCTGCCCAAAGGATCACTTCTCGCTGCCGCGCATCGACCAGATCATCGACTCCACCGCGGGATGCGAGCGCCTTTGCTTCCTCGATGCCTACTCAGGCTATAATCAGATCCGAATGAAGGAGGAAGATCAAGAAAAAACAGCGTTTACAACGCCCTTCGGTGTGTTCTACTACAACACAATGCCCTTCGGGCTAAAAAACACGGGAGCCACCTACCAGCGGTGCATGCAGACTTGCCTCAAGGAACAACTTGGTCGAAACATTCAAGTCTATGTCGATGACATAGTAATCAAGAACAAGGAATAAGCCTCTTCAATCGATGATTTGCGCGAAACCTTCACCAACCTCAACCGCTACCAGATCAAGCTCAATCCGAACAAATGCGCCTTTGGCATGCCATCTGGGCAACTACTTGGGTACCTCATCTCTGCCAGAGGAATCGAGGCAAACCCGAAGAAAATAAAAGCCATACTGGCCATGGAGAAGCCGAAGAACATAAGGGGCGTCCAGCAGCTAGCTGGGCGAATCGTGGCCCTCAGTCGATTCATCAGTTGGATGGGTGAAAAGGCACTGCCCTTCTACCAACTCCTCCGCAAAGCTGGAAAGTTCGAGTGGACCAACGAAGCGCAGGAAGCATTCGAAGACCTCAAGCGCTTGCTATCCACTTCGCCAGTACTGGTGACCCCACGAGAAAGGGAACCGCTGTTGCTATATATCTCCGCCACCAACCAGGTGGTCAGCATAGTGCTCGTGGTCGAACGAGCCGAGGAAAACAAAGTCCATGGGGTACAGCACCCAGTCTACTACCTCAGCGAGGTCCTCACGCCAACAAAATAGCGGTACCCGCACTACCAGAAGATAGCATACGGCGTCTTCATTACCGCCCGGTGACTGCGCCATTACTTCCAGGAGCACCCCATCGTGGTGGTCAACGACGCCCCGTTGGGGCATATCCTTAACAACCCCGACGCCATGGGACGAGTCGCGCTTTGGGGAATAGAATTGTCTCCACGAGACATTACATACGAGAAGCGCGACGCAATCAAGTCACAAGTTCTTCCTGACTTCCTCATGCACTGGATAGAGAACCAGCTCCCTGACAAACCAGATATGTCCTACCTCTAGACAATGCACTTCGATGGGTCCAAGCGGAAGGACGGAGCAGGTGAAGGTGTCATACTGACATCACCTCAAGGGGACAAGCTGGAGTACATCATGCGAATGCAGTTCACGGCCTCCAACAGCAAAGCTGAATACGAGGCCCTGCTACACAGGATGCGGATGGCAAAAGCATGTGGCGCCAAAAGGCTCATTATCTACGGCGACTCCAAGTTGGTCGTCAACCAAACAATGCATGAGTGCGACGCACTGGACGGCAACATGATCGCCTACCGTGATCTCTATGACACACTCGAGGGGGACTTCGACGGCTGCGAGTTGAGACACATAGGCTGCGAAAGCAATGAAGAGGCAGACGCACTCGCCAACATAGGCTCTACCTGCGCCCCCATACCACCTGGGGTATTTCTCGAGTGCATCTGTGAGCGCTCCATCAAGCCAAAGGCAGCAGAGAAGAAAACAAGCGCAGCAACGGACTCGGGCGCTACGCCACCCAATGAGCCAATGGCACTCGACAACCTAGAGCTGGACACAGGACTCGAAGGACCAATGAGCGTCATGATGATCGAGTCATCCTGGACTCAGCCATACATCATGTACCTCCTTAGGAAACAACTACCGGACGACCTGACTGATGCACTACACATCGCGCGGCGATCCAAGGCATTCGCTGTTATCAACGACGAACTATACAAGCGTAGCATCACAGGGGTACTCCAGTGATGCGTCTCCACGGATGATGGAAGAGCTGTCCTCCTCGACATCCATGAGGGAACCTGTGGACACCACGCTGGCAGTCGCGCCGTCATGGCCAAAGATCTTCGAGCTGGGTTATACTGGCCTAGGGCCATGCGCGACGCCAAAGACATCGTCCAGAAGTGCAACACGTGTCAACGATTCACGGACATGCCGCACGCACCTGGCGCGGAGCTCCGGCCAATCCCATTGGCCTGGCCCTTCACGCAATGTGGACTCGACATGGTCGGCAAGCTCCCCAAGTCCTCGCGAGGAGGTTATGTCTACCTCCTGGTGGAAGTCGATAAGTTCACTAAGTGGATAGAAGCCATGCCAGTGACCAATCAATCAGGGCACAGCGCAGTCAAGTTCTTCGAGTCCATCGTCTTCCCCTTTGGAGTGCCACACAGCGTCATCACAGACAATGGAACGAACTTCACATCCAAGGAGTTCCCAGAATTCCGTGAGAATCTGGGAATCAACATCAGCTACGCCTTGGTAGCACATCCACAGACCAATGGTCAGGTTGAAAAGACGAACGGGCTCGCCTGCGGCGGCATCAAGAAGCGAATCCTCCGGCCACTCGAACAAGCCACGGGCTGCTGGCCAAATGAACTGCAATCAGTACTCTGGAGCCTACGCACAACCCCAAATAGTGCTACAGGCTACACCCCGTTCTTCATGGTGCATGGGGCCAAAGCGGTGCTGCCCGCCGAGGTACGGTACAAGGCGCCACGCGTGGTCGCTTACAGCGAGCAGGAGTCATCCCTCGCACTCGAAGACTCTGTCGATCTCCTTGAAGAGGCAAGGGAAATTAGCACGGAAAGATCAACGATCTACCAACAGAACCTGCGCAACTACCATAGTAGGTGGCTATGCCCCAGATCCTTCGTCGAAGGAGACCTAGTCCTGCGACTAAAGCAGCAAGGACATCTCAAGCTCGAATCCCCCTGGGAAGGACCATACGTGATTACAGAAGTAATCCCAGGTGGCGCCTATCGCCTTCAAGATCTAGAGACAGGAGTCGCATACTCCAACCCCTGGAACGTCGCACAGCTGCGACGCTTCTTACCTTAGTCGTTTTTACTTTTGCATTGCAAATAAGGCACTCAGCCAAGGCTACTTAGCCACACATTTTACCTCGTACTGTCTCACGAATAAATAAAGCTAAGTGCCCCAAAACTCTGTGTCTTCCTTTATTTTTCTGCAACTTATCGACTCGGGGGCTACGCCACCCTACACACATCTGTTCTACGAACTAAAACGCGATATCCCGAGTAGCTAGCACATCAATCAAAACCCTTGACACAACATCAACCCAGTTGCAACGCATCTGACAGGTTGACAAGGGACTGAGATAAACGCATGGCCAGGCTAACGAAAAGGAGTCGCATAGTGCAACACACTCACACGCTAACAAACTCTTTATACATATTCGACAATCAATTATACACAAAATTTATACGAACTTTACAACATGGGTACACTTATGTGCAGGATACAAACTAAGCTACTACTGCAGCAATAGAACGTTGGTTTGTTCCTCAAAGAAGTCGATGATCTCTTTTGCTGGGCAATCCACCGCCTGGTAGTGCGGCACCATATTCCAGGCAGAACCTGCTGGTGGCGTAGGTGGCCCAGCCGCAATTGCCGCAACATCTACGTCAGGCCTATGCAGTCGCACCAGCGATAGAGCGGCCTTGGCACCAGCCACCAACTGTTGCCTCACACACTCACGAACCGCGGCCAGGTCTTGAAATTTGGCGAGGAGGGCCAGCAGCCTTGATGAAGTAACATCCAGCGGAAACATCGTTCGATAAATGCTCTTCAAGCATGACTGCGACTTCTTCAGAAAGTGCATCACTCGCGACGCACGATCCTGCAGGGTCACCAGCGCAATCGCACGATCATGATCTACCCAGAAGTACCCACTCTCTTGAAGTTGCTCCTAGGTCAGATCATGCATATGAATGGCAATTCTCTCCTTCTCATCTTGCGGATGACGCGCGCTGACAACTATACGAAGCCAAAAACAGAAGCATAAGGACAACGCACCATCGTGAATGACTACAAGGAAAAGATAAGAGCAAGCAAACTAACACTTGAATTGGTCGCCCAGCTGCGTCACCTTGCCAAGAAGATACTGTTCTCGGGCGGCGGCCTTCTCTGCCTTTGACTTCCATACATCCGCGTTACCGCGGAGCACAAGCAATTCACGCTCTAACTGCTTCACGCGGTCACGCAGTTGCAAAAGCAGCGACATCTCATCCACCCTGGAGCGTGACGGTGCCAAGGTATCATCAAGGGGCGGCGAGTCCTGAGGTTCCCTCAAAGGATCACTTGATGTATCCTACCACAAGCCAAGCAAGAAGCGAATAAGAAGATCAAATCGAAACACAGACAAAAGATTCGAGCGCATTCAAGGTTGGCAAAAGTATCAGCAGATACACCCGCCAAAAAGGCATGTCCTGGACAAAAGGCATAAACTAATCAACTATTACAAAGCTAATGAGGAGCGATTGGCTTCTTCGACTTCGACGGCTTCGGGGGCTTCATCGAGTCCGTGGTAGTGTCAGATACCACTGACTTTCCGCTAGCCCCTGATGCCGCAGCCTTTGCCGCCTTCTTGGCTCGCTGCAGCTCCTCAGAGTACTTCGCAACCGTGTTAATCAGCTGCGGCCCATATTTGCCACAGGCAGTCGCGAAGGGAGCAAAGACTACCTGTTGTCCATCCGCACCAACGGGCATCGCCTTCGCAACCACTACAGGTTCAACCTTGACTCCGTGGGCCTACACCATGGCGAGTGACATGGACGCGCCAGCCGCACGGTGCGAGTTCTTGAAGCTTGTAGGAACACCCCCAGCAAGAGACACCACCAACTCGTTCATGTTCTCAATCAGCTCAGCCATGGGCATCAACTCCTCCCGGAGGCGACTAAGCATGCCCTTTTCCTTGGAGAGCATATGCTGAACGGCGGTGTTGCGTTCCTCGACTGCTGAAAGCGCACCCGCCAAGGCGTCGTCACGGCGAAGGGCCTGAGGGTCGAAGCTCAAATCGCCAGCATCTGTACATAAACCCACACATGGACACAAACATTAGCGCCAACAGCAAAATATCGAACAATAGCAAGATAATGATATCCAAACATAGTACCTGAGAGGGCCTTGGCAATCGACAAAAGTTGTTCTTCGAACAGGTTCTCCCTGGCTGTGATGGAGGCACGCAGATCCTCTTCGCGCCTCTGTGCCTCTTCACGCGCCGCGATTGCCTCATCGCGGCCCTTCACAACCGCGGCGAGTGTTTTCTCCATGGTGGCGGCGTCACGCAAAAGGGCATTGTGCTTGGCTACAAAACAAAAGGGGATTGACTATCAGTCGACTACATAAAAAATGACGCATAAAAGGGAGAAGTAGCGGGCACTTACTCTCTACTACGCGATGGCGCGTCTCCAGCATTGCATGCTGGCGGCCCATCGCCAGCACTTGCTCCGCCAAGTGAGCAGCCTCCTTCACAAGGAGCTACGGCAAAAAGAAACAACAAAGGATCAGCAGAAGCAATAGACAGCATCGACTGCAACTTCGAAAGAAGAAATCCTACACTTACGTGATCCTCTAATGACTCTGAAGTCGATTGGTGTGCAGTCATCCGGGAAACCATTCGATGCTCCCCTTCATGCGGAGAACTGGAAGAATTGTGCCTGGAGTGGGCCGCCAATGGAGGGGAAGGAGCACGCTCGACCTCTTTCTTGGCCCTTGAGGTTGCGACTCCTGATTCTTTCAAAAATTGGACATCGCCAGAAGATGACGATGCCTCTTGACTACAAGACAAAACTAACATGAAGGACAAGGAAAAAGCAAGTGAAGAATCAAAAAGGACAAAATCAAATACTTACCAATCAAACTAATCAAAGTCAAAGGTAGGTTCCCCCGACTCTGACAAGGACTCCTTTGGCAGTCGCATCTTCTTGTGAAAAGATGGCACCACGGCGCTCACAGGAATGGCAGGGATCGGTGACTCCGCACCAACACCCGCACACTTCTGGAGTCGAAGGAGACGACGCATCAGAATCCTTGTTGCGCGAACGCTTGTGAGTATCCAGGCTACCCGACTCAGGGGGCTTCCTCCTCCACATCAGATAGGACAGTCGACTCTGACTCGTCCTCTTCCAAGGCTTCGCGAGGGATAGCCCTCTCAGGAAGAGGGGGCATACAGGGTGACACAGCCAAATCCTGTATATAGACAACAAATTCAGCACAAAGCAAAGAAACAACAAACACGCAATCAACAAACTAAGCTACTACGTCGCACAATTGTACCTTAGGAGGAGGGTTAGAAGCGTCGAACTAAGGAACGACTGGCTCAATAGGGAGCGCATCCTTAACGGTGTATGTGGTCACCAGTCGAACCCTTTTATCTATCTCACTCGCGGACATGCCATCGGCAGACACGCGAGTGGCATCATCAGCACCAGCCCACTGGAACATGGGGTGCACTCTGGCCTGCAGGGGCTGGATGCGATGGCGCAGCCACGTGCGAATGAGTGTGCAGCCCCCTTCCTATTTACCTATGCGACTCTCGAGGTCGCAGACGCGCTCGTACAGCACCTCTGTCTCCGCGGACTCGCCAGGCATGACTACATTCTTCCAGGAGCGCCTCCTCTTGCACGGTGTCGCGGGATCGAAAGGTGCGAGTACAAAGTGGTCTCCGTCGGCCTTCTGGTCGTGAACGTAGAACCACTTGTCCCTCCACCCTTGGACGGACTTCATCATCTTGATGTCGAAATAGATGGCGGATGGATCGACGTGGATTCCGCAGCCGCCTACATCATAGACTAAGGAGCCAGACGCAGATTGGTGCATTAATTTGAAGAGGCGCTTGAAGAGGACAAAGTGCGGCTCGATTCCGAGCCAACACTCACAGAGGGTGATGAAGCAAGAGATATGGAGGATAGAGTTCGGGGACAGCTGATGGAGCTGGAGCCCGTAAAAACAAAGGAGGCCCCTGAAGAAGGGATACAGGGGCAATGAGAGGCCGCGAATGATGAAGGCCAAGAACATCACTCGAAAACCAGCGGGAGGAGAGGGGATTATCTCACCGTCGGGGATGCGCGCGTCGGCGACTGCGGCGGATATTACTCCGTCTTGGCAAAGAAGACGAAGCTCAGACGACTTGATGACAGAGGGATGCCACGCGCCATTCTTGACGCGGGTGCCCGTGCCCTTCTTCTTCCCGCCGGCGGCAGTGCTGGTGCCCGCAGCGGCGGATCCGCCCTTCTTCTTCACCACAGCAGTGGTAGCCGCGGAATCGGCCGCATCACCTCCCTTCTTCTTTCCCATTACGCAGCAGCGATGCGACCGGAGAAAGTAGCTGGGAAATGCGTGGAGCTGGTCCAGTGTCATGGAGGAAAAGAGAGCAAAGAAAGCAGGGGAGCAACGGCAATGGCGATGAAGGCAAAAGATGAGCGAAAGCAAATGTGAATTTTACCGTCGTAGCGCCACTACTTAACCTCTAGAAGATGCAATCCAACAGCTCAGAAAACCCTACTGGACGAGTGGCGTTCATCCTTCTCGACATGTGGAGGAGCTGAAACACGAACTGTCCCCCCACTACTCCCATTACATGTGCAAATAAAGGAGGCACGGTTAAAATAAAGATTACGCACGTCCGGTCAAATCAGAGTGAGGGAATGGGACCCACCGCTCGTCACGTCCTGTCAAACTCGCTCACGTGGGCAACTGAGGTCATGAAATCGTCAGCACCGACGTCATCAAAAGCTACGCAGCACAAGACTTCAATTACTTTAGTTCTTGCTCGAGTCTTTGACTCCACCAAGCACTCGGGGGCGACTCCCATAGGGAGCGCTGGTCGCGCACCCTACGATTTTCTTTCTTCTTATTTTTCAGGAGCATGGGCAATCAAAGCAAACCCAACCACTCGAAGCATGATTCGATTATGGACATGGGTTACTCCCATAGGGAGCTCCGGAAGTAAATTTCGACTGAAACAAGCAAACAAAAGATGACAACAGTCACAAAAGTTCTTTAGTCCCTGCCTGAGTCTTCGACTCAACCAGACACTCGGGGGCTACTCCCATAGGGAGCGCTGGTCACGCACCCTATGATTATTTGTACAAAGTACCGTGTGTCGATAACATCCACACTCGAAGTTTATGGTGACACCGCCTCATAAATTTTTCCTACAAAGAGATTGCGTCTCCTGGGTTACCTGAATCATCTCCGCGATGATAAAATTCGGATGCCGCGCTTACATCGTGAAGGTAAGACCTGAATAAGGCCTGGCAACGCATTTGCTACGTACTACCAGAAATATATCCGTGCCTATAGGTATGATGAATATGCCTTGACGGACGCGTCGAGTGCTCACACCCATATACTGGAATTCGACTCCTGTAAGACCTCCGCGGCTTGAGTCGAATTACACCAGCACTTTACCGGATTCGAGTCCGGGGACTCGAGTTTGAGTAGGTGACGTTGTTTTACCCTAAGGTAGTTAACTGATACCGATACATCGGTTAAAATCAGGCACGCACACCAACAATCCCTATGACATGGACAAGCAGTCAAAAAATGTACTCAGTCGTGCACTCGAAAGACTTCATAAAGTCTCTAGTCGAATATGTGATTCCACTGGACACTCGGGGGCTACTGACATGGGTATACCCTATAGGTACTCGAGCTTGGTATATACGGCCTAAATATGTAAAGGCCCATGGTGTCGCCAGGGACCAAATGAAGGACTCGAGTAACCTGCGAACTCTCGATTGCTTGAAGAACAAGAAGAAGCTAAAGATAGAAAGTTTGACAAGGAGAACCCTAACTTGTAACCGACTCGACCTTCTACCCGAGACCTAGCCTATCTATATAAAGGCTAGGAGGGGGCGCTGAGGAGGACACACGCAACCCTAGTTTCCACAACCTTTGCCAGATTGCATCTGCGCACCATTGTAATCCTCGATTCTTTTGATAATTCCACGAGCAGACAGGCAGGAGTAGGGACCTCTACAAGGCCTGAACCTGGGTAAATCTTCGAGTCCCCTGTGTGCTTGTTTGCTAGCCGATAGATGTCTCCAGCGCTCCCTCCTTCTCCAAAACCCAAGTCCATAACAATGGGCATTGATGAGTTAAACCCTCATCAGACCCCCTCTTTCATACATTGGTTTTCAAATAGTGTGGTTTGGATTGGAAAAGAGTAGGAAAGTTCATGCTTAAGTGGAAGAGAGATCTTGTTTTTTACTATGGCATATGCTTTGTCATGCCATGCTTGATATTGTTTTGGCTTTATGCTTAGTATTCTTTGCTGTAGCATGACTTGTTATAAACAATTGAGATTGGTTAATGTGCCTTGGAAGGATCATGCGTTGTTTTAGCATATTAAAGCATAGTATTGTGGTATTCTCCTTTGATGCTTTATTTGGGTTGACTTGGCACATGCTCACACCATGTTATGACTATCCCAAGTCACCATAGCCTTTACGATCCTTTAGTTTTCAACTTGTAGTATCACTTTATGCTTTGATCAATGATGTTTGATTGCTCTGCATGATTATGGCCATTATTGCTCTCTTAGTTTGTCGCTCCCATTCTTTTGCTAGCCTCCACAACCAAGTATGAGTTCCACTCATGCATCCAACTCCTTAAACCAAGTTATTCCAATGAGTCCATCATACCTACCTACTAGCATATGCTATTCCCAGTATATTCATGTTTTTGTCTACCTTCCAAATTAAACTTGTTATGAGAAAACTAGTGATTAAAGCTCTCACGAACTTGATGGCACACTTTACTTTTTTGCATTTAATAAACTTAAACCATTGCGTCCTTCTTTGTTCCGTATATGCTTGCGCTTTATAGGTTGAAATTAGCAGAACCATGTATCGTGGGGAACGCTTTCAACATTGCACCTGTACTTTGTACCCTGTTGATATCATGTTCTTTTGCTTATGGATCCCGACGGTGTGAAATAAAAGTGGAACTTGTAAGATCATGGAGTTTGTATGTGTGTTAGAGAAACGCCTGGGCCGCTAGACTAAGCCATGCCTAATCATGGTGGAAACTTGCAGCATCACCATAATGAACACTCTATGAAGCATCCTCAATAAAAACCTATGCAAATAGCAAATAAAAAGATCGCTGAGATGCTCATTGTCTGCTTGCCTTGTCATTTTGATTATGGGATAGCTCCTGTATCATGTGCAAGGGGTACCCCATTGGCTGTTCTTTATGATACATATGTACTTACAATGACAAGAGCTTACTTGTGACTAAAGTTGAGTAGCATGAGGTTCGGTCTTTGTAAGTAAGGGGCATGAGACTTCGGCTTATAACTTGTCAAGCATATCCTCTTAGCTGTGTCACTTTAACCTTAATCACCTTCAAGATGCTTATGATAGGGGCAATGAGAGCTGAAAGCTAATAAGTACCATAATTTTTGGAAGCTCTTTATGAGACTTGAATCCCTACTTCCTTCTATGAAGGCCTTTCTTTTACTTTTATGTTGTGTCTCCACCTTCTACCTTTATGCACCTACTTTGAGAGCATAGTGGCCATTCTTAGTTCTATGTGCATTGTCCCAAGACTTGTTGATTGATGCATACCTTGATATTGCTTGTTTTAAACTATTTGTATCTAGTTACTCTGATGAACCTTGAAGGCGTCCTATGCATTTATGTTTGCTACTCTATGAGGGACAAGCTGAATGCCACTATGCTATGTTTCTTTATGTGAAACAAACAAACGTCTTGAAAAGCATTGTTATTCATGAATATTTTGTTTGTGCCTTTTCATGTTGCAGCATAGTTGCTTTGTCTTATTGTTAAAACTTTGTCTTTCATGTTATGATTGAATTACTATGATCCCAGCTATCATTGTTTTACAAGTACTTTGATCAAGTTTATGATGGTGCATGTCACCTCAAAAATTATTCTTTCTTTTTATCACTTACCTACTCGAGGACGAGCAACATTTAAGCATGGGGATGTTGATACATTGCAAATGTATCTATAATATTTGATGTTCCATGCTTGGTTTTATCTACTTTCTTATGTTTTGTCCACACTTTGGAGTACTTTTCATATGATTTCTTGGACTAACCTATTAACAAGAGCGATAGTGCCAGCTGCCTGTTTTCTGCTGTTTTTGGTTTTAGGAAAGTCAGAAAATGAATATTCTCGGAATTGGACGGGACAAAAGCCAAAGTCAGTTTTTCATCGAGGGACACCTGGAGCTAGAATACGAGACAGAGAGGGGCTGGGGCCTGGCCACACCACATGGCCGCGCGGCTAGGCCTGGCCCGCGCCAGGGGGTGGTCTGGCCGCCCTAGGCACCCCCTCGGCTTCTCTTTCCGCCTATATATTGCCTCTGATATGGAAACCCTAAGTACCCAATAAAAAATCCACGAAAGAGTCTATAGCCGCCGTCATCTCCATCCCTAGATCGGGAGGGATCTGAAGCTCTTCTCGGCACCCTGCCGGAGAGGGGAATTCATCCTGGAGGCCTTCTTCATCATCATGCAAGCCTGCGGTGTGATGCGTGAGTAGTTCATCTCTGGACTACGGGTCCATTTAGTAGCTAGATGGCTGGTTCTCCTCCTTTGTGTTATCTTGTTTAGATCTTGTGAGATCCGTTCATGATCAAGATCATCTATTTGTAATTCTGCATGTTGTGTTTGCGGGGATCCGATGGATATTGAGATGCTATTTCAGATTGATTATTGATTCTATCATGTATTTGTTATTTGTGATCTTGCATGCTTTCCATGAGCTATCTTGGCCAAGTAGATGCTAGCAACTCCAGGAGTTAGTATTTATGCTCGATAGTGGGTTCATGCCTCTAGTAATCTGGGGAAGTGACAGAAATCTCTAAGGTACTAGATGTGTTGTTGATACTAGGGAGAAAACAACAATCCTTTGTTCATAGAACCATTGTATTGTTTACTTTAGACGCAATTTGTAATGCAATTATCCGTTGCTTGCAACTTAATATTGGAGGGGGTTCGGATGATAACCTGAAGGTAGATTATTAGTTATAGATGCAGTTGGATGGCGGTCTATGTATAATGTTGTAATGCCCAATCGAATCTCAAAGGAGTCAAGATGAGTAGTATATGCTTGTATGCTTTCTCGATGTTTGTCAATTGCCCTGCTGTAATTTGTTCACCCAACATGTCATCTATCTTAAGGAGAGCCACCTCTAGTGAACTATGGACCCTAGTCCTTTCTTTTACTTTCAATCTACAATCAACTGTTTACTGATTTGTTTTTACTTTCTGCAAACTATTACTTTCTCCCACTCGATACGTTTAATCCTTTGTTTTCAGCAAAACCGGTGAGATTGACAACCTCATCGCAAGTTGGGGACAGAGTTCTGTGGTTGTGTTGTGCAGGTCTCCATGTTGCTACTGGCACCGGTAGTGCGCCATGCCAACGTTCAGCTAGCTACACCTTTGGGGTGTTTCCTTGCTCGTACTGGATTGATAACCTGGATTTCATAACTGAGGGAAAACTTACTGCTGTGCTCATCATATCTTCCTCTTGGGGTTCCCTAATGAGCTCGTTAATACACAAGTCAGCAAGTACTTTTTCTAGCACCGTTGCCGGGGAGTCAAGGACATCTTCACAAGGGGTGTCCCTCATAACCAATCTCTTTACTTTGTTATTTTTTTTCTTAGTTTCTTTTGTTTTGTTTGCTTTTTTCTTTATTAAAAACACACAAAAATTAGTTTTACAAGTTTGCTTTCTTTATTAAAAACACAAAAAAATGACTACTCTGGAAAACACTAAGTTGTGTGACTTCACTAGCACCAACAACAATGATTTTATGAGCACACCTATTGCTCCACCTGTTCCTGAAGCTACTTTATTTGAAATAAAACCTGCTTTAATCTTGTTATGAGAGAACAATTTTCTGGTATTGGCAATGAAGATGCTGCTGCCCATCTAAATAACTTTGTTGAACTTTCTGAGATGCAAAAGCATAGGGATATAGATAGAGATATTATTAAGCTTAAATTGTTTCCTTCCTCTTGGGGTACCCCAACGAGCTCGTTAATACACGAGTCAGCATGGGGTAGTCCACGCATGCTAACAAGGCCTCGTCGCTAGCGACAACCGCCTGAGGTTGGACGTCGTGTTGACGTCACGCCCACGTGGCCTGTGGGTCCGCTGACCGCTGACTGCCCGCGTGGCAGATGAGGTGGACCGAGGCCCCCCTGTCAGCCACTATGGGTAGGCTATGCCCCAGTGGAAAAGGTCCCCCAGCCCTAGGTGACGTCAGCCTTCACCTGTGCTGACCTAGTAAATCTTTTATAAATAGTTTAATAATTTCGGAAAATGGTATAAATATTAGAAATTCAATATCTTTTATCCTGTAAGTCAGAAAAACATGTATAATATATCAAAATGATCAGAAAAACAAGATCTACCTATTAGCATAAAAATCATGCATTTTTCAACAACTTTAACTACAAGTTTAATTAGGAGAACGAAGTGAACCCCCACAGGTGACTCCGAGGTTTCCCCTGTTCTAGGGTGTGCGACCCTCGGACCCTGTTTAAAATTGTCAAGCATGCCCTTGGGTTCCATTTAAACTATGTTTAACTTGTCAGATAATCATCCTTACTTGGGCATTGTATTGATGCCATGTGTTGATTGTTGTTTCCCCTTTCTTTCCGGTGTTTGGTTCTTTCTGGTAGAATATGATATCGAGATCAAGATTGAAGACCGAGATCAACACCATCCAAGATTGACGTACTATACTTGACCAACTGTAACCAAGTCAAGTACAAGGCTTTCGAAGATCTATTTTTGGGTATCAACAAACAAGGCAAGCATAGCCCCACCATTATACAATCCTATGGTTTTGAAAGTATTTCATTCTTGCCATGATGCATACGATTCTACTATGGTCTTTTATCGATAGATAGAGTATCCTATCTATTGCATTACTCCCTTGAGATTATATTACCTGATACACTGCTCCTAGCATAACTAGGTTTGTCTTGTGTGCACTACTAGAGCTTTTATCTGTGTATTCCTTAGCCATGCTTAGCTTCCAGTGCTGGTTCATCTAGAAGATGTACCAAATGCAAAGAATCTAGTATGATAGGAGATCAAGGTATACTGATGAGGTAAGATCAGTGGTAAATGTTAAACATGCTAAGGCTTGTATGGGAGGCCACAGTGCGATGTGGTTTTTATATTCCCATGCTCGCCACTACTAGGACCCGAGTTCTAGCCTCTTGAACCAAGACGAGCGTACAGCCACACGGGGCCTGGAGAACCTCACGAGTAACTAAATTTCCTAGTAGATGCCATGGGTCACATAGTTCGGGCGTTCCACTCGACATATGCATAGAAAATGTTTTGAAAGATTTGGCGGGTGAAGGTGCATCATAACAGGTAGGTAAGTGTGGCTGGGGTTGCTTGGGGTAGATAGCGCCCCTGATAAACCAACCTTGCCTCACATCTCTAGGGATCAGCTTCGGGATTTGACCCGTTGTGGCGGAACCATCCTTAGGGCGTGACTCATGGTCTCGGAGAAAGCAAGGTAAAGGTCATGTCCAACCACCCTCCGCCGGCCTTCCAAGGAAAAGGGCTAATCATGTGGCATTAAGAGTCGGTTGGTACGTGTGGGTAAAGTTGTACACCCCTGTAGGGTTAAATCTTTTCGAAAAGCCGTGACCACGATTATGGACGACTTGGGAACGGACGTGAAGATCATAGATAACTTTAACCTAATTGTAAAATTTGGCAGTTCAACGTGTGCTTCAGGATGCTTTCTCATGGGTATGAGGGGTGATCCTAGTTGTGAGATGAGGATTACTTTGGTGGATATCAAAAGATGATGATCAATTCTTCGGAGATGTCGCTCTCTTATCCCCTTTTAAAATATTCTGATTAGACGAGCTTCTTCTCCCTCTTGTTTTATGAACAAAGTTGGCTTTATGCAAAATAACCCCACCAACCATAAGTATTGCGGAGTACACCATGTACTCACCCTTGATTTGTTGATACTTTTATAATAAGTGTTCCCTTTAAGACAAGTTCTGTATGACATCAACACCGACGAGTAGCTTGGGATTCCCGGTCGGCAGCTTGGAATCTATGGGCTGGGACGTCATCGTTATGCTTCAGGCCTCATAGGCCATTTTTTAAGTTTTCTATACTTAATAGCATAATTTGCCTTCCGTTGTTTGATGTTTGTGGTCAGTGACCTCTGCTTGTAATATTTTGGTTCTTCACTTAGTTATGAGCTTGCTGTAATAATTTTTGTGTCATAGGGTTACTGTTGTGTTACCGATTTCTTCACTTGATATCCTCGAGCTCTAGGTTAAGCTTATGTCAGGCTAAGGTCTGGGATT
Organism: Avena insularis; assembly: GCA_023614405.1. Taxonomy (NCBI): domain Eukaryota; kingdom Viridiplantae; phylum Streptophyta; class Magnoliopsida; order Poales; family Poaceae; genus Avena; species Avena insularis. The sequence continues at coordinate 410,001,947 of CM042688.1, read as the reverse complement.
TGTTTAACCCTGATTCCAGGGGTGTCACAAAGGAATTCTCCCATGGCATGGACATGGCTTAATGAGGTCTCCTTGATTCCCCAAGTTAGTATGTAAAGAATGACAACAGCTTTATAATCACAGTAAGTGCTATCATCCCTCCATCTACCAACAAGTAATCCCCTTCATCGAGTCCCCGTAGGAAGCAAATATTAAGGAGGTGCACAACTCCCAACAATAAGATGAAGACAATTAACACATACACATAATGATGTATAACATAATTATCTCTATCTCATCTCAATCATATGCTTGGGTTTCTCCATCTCCCCAAGAACTAGAGATCTACTCAGACATGGAGGCAATCAACATCATGGCAATGGTAATGGAAAAAATCATAGATGAATAATACTTGTATAAATCCACAACGAGTACAAAAATTACAACAAGATCTAGATGGATGAGATGGGATGGATGGAGATGGTGATGGTGCGGCGGTCGATGAAGATGGAGATCAATGCCTTGGTCTCCTAGATCTGCGTAGGGCAAAGATGGATCCCTTGGGAAAGTTCCCCCTCCAGATGCCTTCTAGAGGTGAGGTTTTTGCAATTTCTGTTTGTTCTGTATGTCGCCTCCCTGATCCAGTTGCACGGGGTGAAACTATTTGAAGAGGTGGAGGTGGCGCCAACTATATGACCGGAACTATATGGCCGGAAATAGTATTCTGGTCGTATAGTTGGTCGTTGAACCGTCTGTATGCCTCGACTGCTTCAGGTTTTCTTCGAGTATTATTGATATTTCCCAAATAAGCGATTTACATTGTTTTTGACTCCTTTTCTCCCTAATACAACTGCTTCAAGAATTGTGTCCATTGGATCCATCATCTGTCCTGATCCTGGTGAAAACAGACATAAAATGTGTGTGCGAGCGCCGTAAAATACCAAGGTCCTACATCTACAATGCAAAATAATAATATAAAACATGATGCAAATATGCACTCATTAGTGGTAATGTGGATCAATGTGGTCTAGGAAAACAACACATGCAATGACACTAGTGCGTCAATGTGGTTTAGGTAAAGAACACATGCAATGTCCATAGTGGATCCATGTGCCAAACCATGGTCACAGAGACCAAATGCACATAGGAAGAGCAACTTCCACATTGCATGTTGCACTATTGAGGCGGAAGTTTCATCACATAATGCACTAGAGTGTGTATGGTCATATGGATCAATCTGGTCTAGGAAAACAACACATACAATGACACTAGTTCATCAATGTGGTTTAGGAAAAAAACACATGCAATGTCCATATTGGATCCATGTGTCAAACCATGGTCACAGAGACCAAAAGCACATAAGAAGAGCAGCTTCCATATTGCATGTTTCACTAGTGAGGCAAAAGTTGTATCACATAATGCACTAGAGTGTGTGTGGTCATGTGGATCAATGTGGTCTAGGAAAATAACACATGCAATGACACTAGTGGATCAATGTGGTTTAGGAAAAGAACACATTCAATGTCCATGGTGGATCCTGATACGTCCAAAACGTATCTACTTTTCTGAACACTTTTGCTATTGTTTATCCTCTAAACTTGTGTGATTTGGATACAAATAACACGGACTGACGTTGTTTTCAGTCGAATTACCTTGGTGTCTAGTTTTTGTGCAAAAAATCAACTATCAGGAAAAATCCCGGAAAATATGCCAAAAATCCTATATCACCAGAAGACTCACGGAGCCAGAAGATGAGACAGAGGAGGGCCACGAGGGGCCCACACCCCCTGGCCACGTGGGCCAGCCCAGGTCGCGCCTGGAAGGGGTGTTGCCGCCTCGGGGACCCCCTTGTCCTCCCTCTTCGCCTTTAAGATGCCACTTGACCTAAAAACCCAGGGGGTCGATGTTTTTCCAAATAGAGTTCCATTGCGCTGCCACCACCCAATACCGCGATTCGGAACCAGAAACTCTGTTTTGGCACCCTGCTGGGACAGGGAATTGGAGGATGTCATCGACGTTATCATCACCATCGCTTCTCCATCGACCATCCATGATTCCCTCATCCGTGAGTGAGTAATCCTCCGATGTAGGCTATGGGGATGGTAGGGATTGGATGAGACCGTTCATGTAATGGCATCAGATTGTTAGTGCATGGTGCCTAGTATCTATTATTAGTGATTTTTGGTTTTGTTGCAACTTGTTATGCTTAATGCTTGTCACTAGGGCCCGAGTGCCATGATTTCAGATCTGAACATGTTATTGATTCATGTGGATATTATTATTTGTGATCTTACCTGCAAGTTGTATACACATATTATTGTCCGGAACAAAAGGCCCAAAGTGACAATAATCGGGATAACCAGAGGGGATGGCTTTGATGTGAGGATCACATGTGTTCACGTAGTGTTAATGCTTTGCTCTGGTGCTCTATTAAAAGGAGCACCTTAATTGCCAGTAGTTCCCTTGAGGCCCGCTGCAAACGGGCTGGCAGGATAAAAGATGTTGTGCAAGTTCTCATTGCGAGCATGTGTGACTATATATGGAACACATGCCTATGATTATTTAGTACTTGGATGCTTTGTCTTATTTATCTGCAAATGCCCTATGTACTGATTGCTATATGAATTGTCTTGTCCGTGCAACGCCCGTCCATCCATCCCTATGCCTACCGCGCTTCAATCCTACTATTTACTGCATTGTTACTACTGTCTTTACTTTTACTACTGATTTTAGTTTGCTATTAGTACTACAAAATTGTTGCTACTGATAAACTACTGTGAGCAAGATTGTTTCCAGGTGTAGCTGAATTGACAACTCAGTTGTGAAGGCTTATAAATATTCTTTGGCTCCCCTTGTGTCGAATCAATAAATTGGGTTTTACTTCCCTCGAAGACTATTGTGACCCCCTATACTTGTGGGTCATCAAGAATTTTTTCTGGCGCTGTTGCCGGGGAGCATAGCTCTATTTATCAAGTTCACATGGAATTACTACTGTTCGCTGCTAACCATTCATCATGGGTCAGTATCGTGATGGAAAAGTTCCTATATTACCATCCACTACAAGGAGAGGTACGGTTCTGAAGGGAACTACTGGCAATTAAGGTGTAACATCACCACTACGAGAGGTATGTTGCTCTTGATTCACCATATGTGATGAGTAAGCTCCTTACACCACCACATACACATGCTACACATACTGCTACTACTACTGAATCTGAAACTTCTGATACTTATGATGCTGCTTCTACTATGCTTGATAAGAGTGGTTCATTAGGTCATTTCCTAGATGCTATGATTGCTAGAACTATAGCTAGAAATACTGAAACTCCTAATGAAGACACTACTACACCTGTCAGTTCACCCGAGTCTATAGAGAGCTATGATATTGAAGACGGATATATAGAAATGAATGATGAATGTAACATCCCAATTTGAGCAACCCTGATTAGCTGTCCAGAATGCAAAATTTAGGGGGAACAAAAGCTTTTTATTGTTCATTGGTGCAGTGTTTGCTTGATGTTTGTTTGTGTTTATGCATGTGAGTTTATACCATATGATACTCCTTACCTCACCATCAGTTGACCAAAAGCTATTTAACAAAACTATCCTGGCTCATTTTACATATTCTCAAATGTTCTGTCATTTCAAAAAAGCTGACCCAAGATGCCCTTTCTTCCCAAACTATTTTATTAGCTTCTATTGCTCAAACTATGGAGAGCTATATACTATAATCTCCTTATGTTCTCAAGACAGGACCTTCAACTACTCCTACCTCTAGGATTCTCAAAACCTTGTATAAAACTTTGAATTCTACCCTTGGTATTGATACCGAGGACTCTTACCTTATTCAAACTCCAACCTTTCAAAATTTCCCATTCTTACCTCAAGCTAAGCTTGATGGTAACCCTAGTAGCAATTGATTTGTTTGTAAGATGAGTTGCCTTGATCTGCTGTTTGACTTGTTTGCTTAGGAAGTGGTATGAGCTACTCTAGGAGCTCATCACTAGGATAAAGATGTTTCCAAATCATCACACCCTAAGGAAGAATACAAACCTGGATCTTATCTCTAGCCACTAGGTGATCATCTAAAACCCTTAACCAGATCAATTCCGAAGATATCCCTTCTAGAAGTTTCCAAGTCAATGAAGACCAATATCAAGCATGGATCCTTTCTACTGAATCTACACTTCAACATCATCCACTTGATGATTCTTGGATACCTTGCAAACCAACAAAAACATCCCCTCTCATGCTCTAGTCAAAAACCCTCAATCTGCCAAATTTGGCTGTCTGGAAAACTATTTCCAACATCACCTTTTTAAATGCCTCCATTTCTCCACCCTTGTGAATTTTTGAAAATACATCTGAACCATCTTGTTAAACATCCTAAGGACTAACAAGGCCCACTCTTTCCCTTGGTTAGATCATCCTCCAACCTACTTGTTCTTGATGGTTTTGCAGGCAAGAAAATAACTATTCCTGCAAATCTAGTCAACATGCCTACTTTGATAGAAGCTCACACCACCATCCAACCTTCTATGGACCAACTATTTGCATGGTTGTGTTATACTAATATAGGTCTATCAATATCTACTTCACTTGTTCCAAGTGGACCTTTGTGCTACTTAAACCCACAAGGTTTTGAAGGCTAGTTGATAATCTCCTTTGGCAGGCTTATTTTATTCAAAGTTTGAAAGCCTGTCTTGGTGAGCTCAAGCAGTATCAAGCTCAAAACCCTACACCATTGCAATCTACATCACTTGGTCTATCCATCCAAATATACCATACCCCAAGGGGAGATCTGAACTCCAAGATACAACCATGTTTTGATGATATGAAATTAACATCACCCTAGATCCTTAATCTAGGGTATTTCACCAAAATCAACCTGGATTCTCCAATCCCAAGGTTGCAAATGCTTGCTAAACCTTGTATACATCATCTACCGTTATCACCAATATTTATCAAATATTTTCCATAATTATTATGGAAACAAATCTATTTAATCTCTTTAATAGACCAATCTCCAAAACTTCTCCCATAAAGGAAAGTTTGGTTTTTGCCAAAACAATTCCCCAACTTTTGGCTCAATTGAGGCTAAAATATCATACCCCATCTTCCCACTTCAAAAATAAATATTTTTGAAGAGTTCTATTATTTCTTTTTGCCTATTTTCTTATATGGCAGAAATAGAATAATAAATGTTTTAAATACTTTTATGCCCCAATAAATCTTGGGAAAATTCCCCTAAGTGTGTATTCAAATTTGGGACCATCCCACACCAAAAACAAATCATGTCCAATTAAAAAATATCAAATGATCTTCTAGAAACTACTTTTGCACTTTTTGAATAAAGGATTTTAAGTGGAATTAAAAGCCTCTGAAAAATCCCAAATAATTCCTAGAGAGGTCCCTTAACCTCATTTATGTCCCAGTACCATTTCCTCATCTTGTCCAATGCAAGTTTTTGGACTTTCTTCATAACCACCTATTTGATCAAAATTGCCAAGTAAGCAAATCCACTACTCAAACCACTTCCAACTCTCATCAAAACTTGCTCAATGCATCTCCTCAGCACCAGGACACGCCTCAGGTCGACACCACTGTTGCAACCCCTCTCCCTTGTCCCATGTGCTTGGAAGAGAGAGAGAGAGAGAAAGAGGGAGAGACAAACAACCACTCTCTCCCTATCTTCTAGTCTGACTCAGAGACCCACCACACCCCTCCACCGCCCACATTGCCCAATGGCACGGCCATGGACCATGTCCAAGCTATCCCATGCACCAAGCTCCCCATGGACCTCTCCATTTGATTTAAAGGGTTGGAAACCGGCACAACTCTCCCCTTAGCTCTCAGACCACCCCTACCCTATCCCCTTGCCTCTCTCAAGCCCCAGATCCAGATCTCGAGCTTCCCATCACCATGGAGGAAAATAAGCTCTCATCTCGGCCTCCTTCGAGTAGTGGAGTGCAGGGTCGACCCCGACCTTCCCCAGTGCCTCAGATCCTCTCCATAGCCCCCATTTAGCTCCCCTGCACCTTCCCACCGAGCTCCTATACCTGCATGTTGCTGGAGAGGAAGGGCTCGCCCCCTTCGGCCACTTCTCAAGGTTTGTCCTAGGTGCTCTCTCCCTGGATTCTCTCCCTCTGCATGTGACGTTTTTGAACCTGCCATGATCCTATGCATCTGACCTCCCTCCCCTCCTTGCCTAGGGATCTCTGGCTCTGTTGTGTCGCCGAGCTCCGGCGAGCTCGCCTCGGATGCCCCCGCGTGAGACCGTCCCAAACGCTGAACCTGCCTCTACCGCCCCTCTTCTGGACCACCAAGCCACGCCGCTCCTCCTCCGCCACCCCTTCGACGCCGGCATGCCTCGGTGAGCCCTCCTAGACGAGCCTATGCCGCTGTTAGGGTTCCCGCTACCGCTGCTCTGTTTCACTGGGGAAGACGAATCCCGGCCGTCGATCGCCACTTGATCGAACGGCCGGAGGTTGCCCCATACCCCCTTGCGCCCCCGTGTGGCTGACCGCCGGTCCTTGCCCATGAGAATTTCGAAGGATGTCCCACGCTCAGCGACACGCTGTTGGGCCGATGTCGCCCTGCACGGCCCAACCTCCTCCCAGTATCGGCCTAGTTACCTTCCTCTTTAATCCTATTTCCTAACATTTTGTAGTATGCCTTGAGGATTAAATGAAAAAAAATGGAAAACCCCTTATTTGGCCAGATCCAAATTTATACAGGTTCTCACATGTTTTTCGAAACATGTAGTACCAAAAGTTTGGCCAAATAACATCTGTATATTTTCTGTAGATTTATCTCCTAAACAGTACCTTCTTCAATCAATAAATCTTCAAAGTAGTTCCACACCACCAAATAGAGGAAATCCAACTGCAAATGTTTGGTATCTGAAATACCTGTTAGATAGAATTGGTCCCATGCCAAGTGGAGCTCTGGTCCACCTTTGGTGAAAATAACAAAAACAGTCACAATCTGGCTTTAGGATTTTCTCCAGGACAAACCAAGAAAGGTATTGACCCAATTCCAACTCCCCTGGGTGAACTCCATCCATTTTTATCAAATCCCAGGAGCCCGTAATTTTCTAAGCCACAGTTGAATTATTGTGAATTAATCTATTATGTGCTTGGTAATTTCACTAATAAAATCACTCCAGTAGTTCTAGATATTCAAACTGGGTAATTCCAATTTCTGCAGAAAGGTATTCTAAATACCTATAATGTGTCTCTAGAATTATATCAAAAGCTTCTGTAAAATAAATCTGGTTAAAAAGACAAAAACCCCACATAACAACCCTTGTGAATTTCCTGAGGGCATTCTGGTAATTATTTTGGAGTGATTCCAACACTCAGTGAATAAGTACATCCAAGGAAATAATTTTTGGACAAGTACCTACTGAACCATCCAAGGAAATAATTTTTGGAGCTCCAGAACTTTTCTGGTGATTTATTCCCTAAAACTAGAGTTTTAATCACTAGAAAATGCTTATTAAATCAAGGGATATTGATAAAATAGTGAAACCACTTTTTCTGGCTTCATTTTATCAATACCTATCTGATGGTACCACTTTTATACAATGAGATCATACAGGATATGGTCTTGTTCCAAAATCGACCTCTTAGGTAATTCCTAGACTATAAATCCTAAGGGGATTTTATTCCATGTTTCCAAGACAAGGCCAATCTTATTAAATCCATTCTTCCTAAGACCTACTGATTTGTAAACCTATGTTGTTCATTGATTGCTGTATGTATTGTTGCTTGTATGCCTTGTTTTTGATTGTGGTCTTGCTTGTTTGCATGTATACTCGATGACAACGATTGTTGTGCTTGTTTTGACATCGAGAAGAAGAGATCTTATTATATTTGTATTATTATGGTTTTCTCAGAAGAAGTCCAGGGACATATTGCCATATTGCTGATCATCAGGCAAGACACCTTCTTACTCATAAGCCTTGTCCTACTATTTTACTTAAGCATGTTTTATCTACTATTTGTGAAACTGCATTGTTTTATTATATGTTAATGTATACATGGTAGTGGTTTGGCTCCTCCGAGCTATTACACTTCTGTACTATTAAGTGCAACCCCCTTGGTGACACCTACTTGTCCTTAGTAAAATAGATGGTGTATATCACCATAACCCTTTTGGAGACCCTGTTTTAGCCAAAGTAAAGCCAGAGGATGGGAAGACCCCGGAAAGAGTTTTACCAAATGTTTTATGATAAAACCTTGGTGAGGTGGGACCTCCGAAGATATGTTGAGAAACAAAAAGGTTTTGTTTCACAAAACGCTGAAGGAAACCTAGAGGAAAAATGTTTACAAAAACGCACCCGGTTCTTTGCAGTTTTGCTAGAACAATTAACCCGTGCAACCACATTACTCTGGAATGGGACAGGGTTGGATTTGATGTTTGTTTACTCTAGTATGAGCTGCCTCACAACAACTACAGGGGATAAAAATCCCTGGAGGGTGGGCCTTCTCTAGACAAACGGTCCATGTGGGACATCGACCGGGAGAAGGAACGAAGGGTCTGCGAGCCTCCACGCGTTACTATGAGCCCCTCATTGAAAGCACCCACTGTGCGCAGTGTAAAATGCGCTCCGATTGGTCCTCGGTACCCGACGTCCCGATTTTGAGGGGAATAACACTCATAGGGTAGGCACTTATATTGGAGTGGGCATCCGGAGAGTCTTGATCGGTTACTCGACCCATGATCGGTGAAGATCAGGGTAGTGTACCCGGATGGTGTGGGTAAATTGTACAACCTCTGCAGAGTGTAAATCTATTCGAATAGTTGTGTCCACGGTCATGGACGGTTGGGAAGGTTGCTGTAGAGCGGTGTTGGTTTTGTTTTCAAAAAGGATTTCTGAAAAGCAATGGATTTGAAATGTTTTGACCATGGGAATGTCGGAAAGGATACATGTTTTGACCATGGGATTGTCAGAACAGAATGAAAGGAGTTTGGTCGTGGGACGACCGGAAGAAGGGAACAAATAGGTGACCCAGTCCTAAGGTTTTCCAAAACTTTTCAAAATGGTTTCCAAAATGTTTACAAAAGTTTTCAACAAAGATATGTAGATGCTATATCTACAAGAGAAATTATTTGAGAAAAGAACCTCTCTTGAAGCCCTCCTACTACACAACCATATTGCATATCCTCTTGTTATTATTATTCTCTTAAGGCAGTTTGCGAGTACATTCAAAGTACTCACTGGCATGTCCCTGGCTATTAACTTGGTCAGATATCAAGAAGAAGGAAGTGTTGACGACTATGCGAGCTAGGGCGTTCTCCCAGCCAGTTGCCTATAGGTTAAGGCATGGATTGGGCTCTACGCTTGATGAAGTTCTGCTGATGATTATTGATGTAGCCATAACGACATTTATGTAAGTCTTGTAAATTCGGTATGTCTCAGATGTTGTACTGATACTTGTCGGTTATGTGCCACGACTAACTGATCATGGGATCGTGGTTGTATGCATAACTGGGATTCTCGGAGGATTAATCCGGGGGCCCCACAGACTTGGTATCAGAGCCATCCTGACTGTAGGAGAACTTTAGTTAGCATGGTCGCTAGACAGGAACCTTATTTTGAAAACCCCGGCTTTTGAAAACTAGTTTGTCAATGAGTTTCAAAAAGTTCTACTTCTTCTCTTACTCTAAGTAAATGCTTTTGAAATGGTTTCCTCTAACTCTCGCCCAAACTTCAAACCTACGGATTTTAAATAACTAGGATCTAGAACCCGGTGAAGACAATGAGAACAAGACGAAGACAAGCAACTACCAGCAAACACAAGGAGACTACAATATCGCTCCACCAGCGGAATCCTCACAATCAGAAGACATCGGGGGTTGCACTATCAAGAAGCGTCCAAGAGACGACGAAGGCTTCATCTACAAGATAGTGACTCCAACCTGAAGAAAGACGATATCTAAGGTTAATAATCCTAATAATAGGATTTCCCTACCTCGCAAGTAGTTAACTCCTTGGTCCCTAGCATTGACCGTGTTTGCTTGCCTAAGTGCATCATGTGTTGCTTGATGTGTGTTGTTTACCGAGGACATTGCGAGCCCCTCGCTCTATTCGCCTTATTTGTATGTTCTGGTTTTCCTTAACCTCCTTAAAAATATGACTCGAGGAGCGATAACCCACCCAGTAACTCGGGAAACCCCTGTGTTAGCTGTGGGTAATGAGACCCAGACTAACCTCGAGAGTATATGAGAGGAAAATCATCACAAGAACCAGGAGTCCGACATCGTCAAGTCAGAATCAACTCGAAGACTTAACCTTAGGAGGATGGCATACCCCGTCCAACTCACCTCTCAAGACTCACCAATCACAAAGCCCTCTGTTATTATCAGTCTACTATAGTAAGAAATCCCGTTGGAGCCGGAAGTTAACCCCTGAAGGATCCTCAATATCCACAAGACACCACCAGAAATGTCTACCAAGACAAGAAGTGAAGACCTAATTATGCTATCCCCTGGTATATTAGACCTTCCAACCACCTCAGGAGACTAACTATTCTAGTCGACCCTACCCAACCCAACGGGAAGTTCCTCACCAGAAGGACCAAATAATCCAAAAACCCGAAGACGAGGATGCATGAAGACAACGAGTCCACTCCGCCCTCAAGCAGAAGCAACACAAGAGATTCGAGTGAAGACCTCTTCTCTGACGCTGACTGCATCCACCCTGACTAAAGACTAGCCAGGAGAGTCATAAACCGCTAGTTTGCCCTGATCTAACTCCATAAGGCTTCGACAGGAAACCACCCTCGCCAAGGTTTATAGAATAGGGCGTCCCTCGACGACCTTAGCTCAAGACTCCTGGAAGATACAACCTTCTGCTAACATTGGTCAGCACTCTAAGAAAGAAGATCCAAACCCTTCTCGATGAACCTTAGTGAAGCTCTAAGGTGGAAAGACTACGTCTTTCCACTCAATCTCCAGGAGAGTGTCTACTGGAAGATACTTCAGAAAAGATCCCCAGATTCGATGTCTTTTCGCCAAGTAGCAACTCGTGGTTCATCAGAGGAGAAACAGACTGAAGATTCTACAAAATCCCTTTGCAACGTCAGCTGAAAACTCATCCAAAGGACCACAGGATTGCTAACCGCTCAGTTCCAATCGCTTAGAAGATTTGAGACTCCAATGGATCCAACAGACTAAGTACAAATAATCGTAGTATATAAGCCCCGTAGGACCTACCTTCAGAGATGTCCTCGGAAGCTTCCAACTCCTAGAGGAAGATGTGCGACAGCCTTCAAAACATCCATCTACGATTCCAAGAAGGAAGGATTACCTCCACTCCTAGAATTCTTTCCTAGTTTAATCCTAAGTGGGAAAGACTGCGTCTTTCCCACAAAAATAAGGTAACACTTCGCGGAAGCAAACTCAGGAGTCCCAACCCTCAAAATCGTTAAATAAGATACGCTACGCCCCTAAGGAAGAGCCATGGATCCCTAGAGAAAGGTACACCAGGACGTAGATTCTATCCTCCGACAAGTACCCCGTGAAGTTTAGCATCGAGATAGTCTGCCCCGTCCAAGCTCTCGAGATATAGAGTTCGGAAGGAAAAGAAGGTCATCTCTCGAAATCAATACTAGACTCTGCTCAACTCTTAGTGCATCCCGGAAGACTGGAGCTCAACATCCTCGAGAGGGTAGCCACTTCCAAAGACGAAGTCTGTAAGATAGTACGCGCAATACACCTAGTATCAACCTGACTCAAATCCCCTAATCCTACTCTCCTGAATCTCGGGACGAGATTCTTTTAAGGGGGAAATGTCTATAACATCCCAATTTCAGCAACCCTAATTATTTGTCCAGAATGCAAAAATCAGGGGGAACAAAAACTTTTTATTGTTCATTGGTGCAGTGTTTTCTTGTTGTTTGTTTGTGTTTATGCATGTGAGTGTATACCATATGATACTCCTTACCTCACCATCAGTTGACCAAAAGCTATTTAACAAAACTATCCTGGCTCATTTTACCTATTCTCAAATGTTCTGGCATTTCAAAAAAGCTGAGCCAAGATGCCCTTGCTTCCCAAACTATTTTAATAGCTTCTATTGCTCAAACTATGGAGAGCTATATACTATAATCTCCTTATGTTCTCAAGACAGAACCTTCAACTACTCCTACCTCTAGGATTCTCAAAACCTTGTATAAAACTTTGAATTATACCCTTGGTAGGGATACCAAGGACTCTTACCTTATTCAAACTCCAACCTTTCAAAATTACCCATTCTTACCTCAAGCTAAGCTTGATGGTAACCCTAGTAGCAGTTGATTTGTTTGTAAGATGAGTTGCCTTGATCTGCTGTTTGACTTGTTTGCTTAGGAAGTAGTATGAGCTACTCTAGGAGCTCATCACTAGGATAAAGATGTTTCCAAATCATCACACTCCAAGGAAGAATACAAACCGTGATCTGATCTCTAGCCACTAGGTGATCATCTAAAACCCTTAACCAGATCAATTCCGAAGATATCCCTTCTAGAAGTTTCCAAGTCAATGAAGACCAATGTCAAGCATGGATCCTTTCTACTCAATCTACACTTCAACATCATCCACTTGATGATGCTTGGATACCTTGCAAACCAACAAAAACATCCCCTCTCATGCTCTAGTCAAAAACCCTCAATCTTCCAAATTCGGCTGTCTAGAAAACTATTTCCAACATCACCTTTTTAAATGCCTCCCTTTCTCCACCCTTGTGCATTTTTGAAAATGCATCTGAACCGTCTTGTTAACCATCCTAATGTCTACCAGGGCCCACTCTTTCCTATGGTTAGATAACCCTCCAACCTACTTGTTCTTGATGGTTTTGCAGGCAAGAAAATAACTATTCCTGCAAATCTAGTCAACATGCCTAATTTGATAGAAGCTCGCACCACCATCCAACCTTCTATGGACTAACTATTTGCATGGTTGTGTTCTACTCATATAGGTCTATCAATATATACTTCACTTGTTCCAAGTGGATCTTTGTGCTACTTAAACCCACAAGGTTTTGAAGGCTAGTTGATAATCTGCTTTGGCAGGCTTATTTTATTCAAAGTTTGAAAGCCTGTCTTGGTGAGCTCAAGCAGTATCAAGCTCAAAACCCTACACCATTGCAATCTACATCAATTTGTCTATCCATCCATATATTCCATAACCCAAGGGGAGATCTGAACTCCAAGATACAACCATGTTTTGATCATATGAAATTAACATCACCCTAGATCCTTAATGTAGGGTATTTCACCAAAATCAACTTGGATTATCCAATCCCAAGGTTGCAAATTCTTGCTACACCTTGTTTACATCATCTACCTTGATCACCAAGATTTATCAAATATTTTCCATAATTATTATGGCTCCAAATCTATTTAATCTCTTTAATCGACCAATCTCCAAAACTTGTCCCATAAAGGAAAGTTTGTATTTTGCCAAAACACTTCCACAAATTTTGGCTCAATTGTGGCTCACATATCATACCCCATCTTCCCACTTCAAAAATAAATATTTTTGAAGAGTTTTATTATTTATTTTTGCTTATTTTCTTATATGGCAGAAATCGAATAATAAATGTTTTAAATACTTTTATGCCCCAATAAATCTTGCGAAAATTCCCCTAAGTGTGTATTCACATTTGGGACCATCCCACACCAAAAACCAATCATGTCCAATGCAAAATTATCAAATGATCTTCTAGAAACTACTTCTACACTTTTTGAATAAAGGATTTTAAGTGGAATTAAAAGCCTCTGAAAAATCCCAAATAATTCGTAGAGAGGTCCCTTAACCTCATCTATCTCCCAGTACCATTTCCTCATCTTGTCCAATGCAAGTTTTTGGACTTTCTTCATAACCACCTATTTCATCAAAATTGCCAAGTAACCAAATCCACTACTCAAACCACTTCCAACTCTCATCAAAACTTGCTCAACGCATCTCCTCAGCACCAGGACACACCCCAGGTCGACACCACTGTAGCAACCCCTCTCCCTTGTCCCACGTGCTTGGAAGAGAGAGAGAGTGATTGAGGGAGAGACAAACAAGTGGGACTAATTTATTACAGTAGCCTCCACCACTCTCTCCCTATCGTCCTGTTCGACTCAGAGACCCACCACACCCCTCCACCGCCCACATTGCCCAATGGCACAGCCATGGACCATGTCCAAGCTCTCCCATGCACCAAGCTCCCCATGGACCGCTCCATTCAATTTAAAGGGCAGGAAACTGGCACAACTCTCCCCTCAGCTCTCAGACCACTCCTACCCTATCCCCTTGCCCCTCTCAAGCCCCAGATATAGATCTCGAGCTCCCCATCGCCATGGAGGGAAATAAGCTCTCATCTCGGCCTCCTTCGAGTAGTGGAGTGCAGGGTCGACCCCGACCTTCCCCAGTGCCTCAGATCCTCTCTACAGCCCCCATATAGCTCCCCTGCACCTTCCCACTGAGCTCCTGTACCTGCATGTCGCTGGAGAGGAAGGGCATGCCCCCTTCGGCCACTTCTCAAGGTTTGGCCCGGGTGCTCTCTCCCTGGATCCTCTCCCTCTGCATGTGACGTGTTTGAACCTGCCATGATCCTATGCATCTGACCTCCCTCCCCTCATTGCCTAGGGATCCCTGGCTCTGCTGCGCCACGAGCTCCGGTGAGCTCGCCTCGGATGCCCCCACGTGAGACCGTCCCAGACGCTGAACCTGCCTCTACCACCCCTCTTCTGGACCACCACACCACGCCACTCCTCCTCTGCCACTCCTCTGACGCTGGCGTGCCTCGGTGAGCCCGCCCCAACGAGCCTCTGCCGCCATTATGGTTCCCGCTGCCGCTGCTCTGTTTCACCGGGGAAGACGAAGCCTGGCCGTCGATCGCCACTTGATCGAACGGCCAGAGGTTGCCCCATACCCCCTTGCGCCCTCGTGTGGCTGACCACCGGGCCCCGCCCGTCAGAATTTCGAAGGATGTCCCGCGCTCGGCGACGCGCTGTTGGGTCGCTGTCGGCCTGCACGGCCCAACCTCCTCCCAGTACTGGCCCAGTTGCCTTCCTCTTTAATCCTATTTCCTATCATTTTGTAGTATGCCTTGAGGATTAAATCAAAACAAAAATGGAAAACCCCATATTTGGCCAGATCCAAATTTATACAGGTTCTCACATGTTTTTCGAAACATGCAGTACCAAAAGTTTGGCCAAATAACATCTGTATATTTTCTGTAGATTTATCTCCCAAACAGTACCTTCTTCAATCAATAAATATTCAAAGTAGTTCCACACGACCAAATAGAGTAAATCCAACTGCAAATGTTTGGTATCTGAAATACCTATTAGATAGAATTGGTCCCATGCCAAGTGGAGCTCTGGTCCACCTTTGGTAAAAATAACAAAAACAGTCACAGTCTGGATTTAGGATTTTCTCCAGGACAAACCAAGATAGGTATTGACCCAATTCCAACTCCCCTGGGTGAACTCCATCCATTTTTATCAAATCCCGGGAGCCCATAATTTTCTAAGCCACAGTTGAATTATTGTGAATTAATCCGTTTTGTCCTTCGTAATTTCACTAATAAAATCACTCCAGTAGTTCTGGATCTCCAAACTGGGTAATTCCAATTTCTACAGAAAGGTATTCTAAATACCTATAATGTGTCTCTGTAATTATATCAAAAGATTCTGTAAAATAAATCTGGTTAAAAAGACAAAACCCCACAAAACTGCCCTTGGGAATTTCTTGAGGCTATTCTGGTAACTATTTTGGAGTGATTTCAACTGTCAGTGAACAAGTACAATAATACCTACTGAACCATCCAAGGAAATAATGTTGGGAGCTCTAGAACTTTTCTGGTGATTTATTCCCTAAAACTAGAGTTTTAATCACTAGAAAATGCTTATTAAATCAAGGGAGGTTGATAAAATAGTGAAACCACTTTTGCTGGCTTCATTTTATCAATACCTATCTGATGGTACCGTTTTTATAAAATGAGATCATACAGGATATGGTCTTGTTCAAAAATCCACCTCTTAGGTAATTCCTAGACTATAAATCCTAAGGGGATTTTATTCCATGTTTCCAAGACAAGGCCAATATTATTAAATCCATTCTTCCTAAGACCTACTGATTTGTAAACCTATACTATTCATTGCTTGCTGTATGTATTGTTGCTTGTATGCCTTGTTTTTGATCGTGGTCTTGCTTGTTTGCATGTATACTCGATGACGATGATAGTTGCGCTTGTTTTGACGCCAAGAAGAAGAGATATTATTATATTTGGATTATTATGGTTTTCTCAGAAGAAGTCCAGGGACATATTGCCATCTTGCTGATCATCAGGCAAGCCACCTTCTTGCTCATAAGCCTTGTCCTACTATTTTACTTAAGCATGTTTTATGTACTATTTATGAAACTCCATTGTTTTATTATATGTTAATGTATATATGATAGTGGTTTGGCTCCTTCGAACTATTACACTTCCATACTATTAAGTAAACCCCCTTGGTGACACCTACTTGTCCTTAGTAGAATAGATGGTGTATATCACCATAACCCTTTTGGAGACCCTGTTTTAGCCGAAGTAAAGCTAGAGGATGGGAAGACCCCGGAAAAAGTTTTACCAAATGTTTTATGATAAAACCTTGGTGAGGTGGGACCTCCCAAGATATGTTGAGAAAAAAGGTTTTGTTTCACAAAACGCTGAAGGAAAGCTGGAGGAAAAAGGTTTACAAAAACGCTCCTGGTTCTTTGCAGTTTTGCTAGAACAATTAACCCGTGCAACCACATTACTCTAGAATGGGACAGGGCTGGATTTGATGTTTGTTTAGTCTAGTATAAGCTGCCTCGCAACAACTACAGGGGATAAAAATCCCTGGATGGTGGGCCTTCTCTAGACAAACGGTCCATGTGGGACATCGACCGGGAGAAGGAACGAAGGGTCTGCGAGCCTCCACGCGTTACTATGAGCCCCTCATTGAAAGCGCCCACTGTGCGCAGTGTAAAATGCGCTCCGGTTGGTCCTCGGTACCCGGCGTCCCAGTTTTGAGGGGAATAACACTCATAGGGTAGGCACTTATATTGGAGTGGGCATCCGGAGAGTCTTGATCGGTTACTCGACCCATGATCGGTGAAGATCAGGATAGTGTACCCGGATGGTGTGGGTAAAGCGTACAACCTCTGCAGAGTGTAAATCTATTCGAATAGCCATGTCCACGGTCATGGACGGTTGGGAAGGTTGCTATAGAGCGGTGCTGGTTTTGTTTTCAAAAAGGATTTCTCAAAAGCAATGGCTTTGAAATGTTTTGACCATGGGATGGTCGGAAAGGATACCTGTTCTGACAATGGGATTGTTAGAATGGTATGAAAGGAGTTTGGTCGTGGGACAACCGGAAGAAGGGAACAAATGGGTGACCCAGTCCTAAGGTTTTCCAAAATTTTCAAAACGGTTTCCAAAATGTTTACAAAAGTTTTCAACAAAGATATGTAGATTCTATATCTACAAGAGAAACTATTTGAGAAAAGAACCTCTCTTGAAGCCCTCCTACTACACAACCATATTGCATATCCTCTTGTTATTATTTTTCTCTTACGGTGGTTTGCGAGTACATTCAAAGTACTCACTGGCATTGTCCCTGGCTATTAACTTGGTCAGATATCAAGAAGAAGGTGGTGTTGACGACTATGCGAGCTAGGGCGTTCTCCCAGCCAGTTGCATGTAGGTTAAGGCATGGATTGGGCTCTACGCTTGATGAAGTTCCGCTGATGATTATTGATGTAGCCATAACGACATTTATGTAAGTCTTGTAAATTCGGTATGTATCGGTTGTTGTACTGATACTTCTTGGTTATGTTCCATGACTAACTGATCATGGGATCGTGGTTGTATGAATAACAGGGATTCTCGGAGGATTAATCCAGGGGCCCCACAATGAATTTATTAAAGAATTCCAAAACACTCCTGGTAAAAGTGATATTAAGAGTCTCCTGGAGAGGCGGACTATAAAACCCAAATTATCTCCTAATACTAAGTTTGCTACATCTCCCATAAACATTAAAGATAAGGATTATGATTTCTATCTTGATTTATCTTACATAACCATTGTTGAGAAAGAACCTTTTTGTGGGACTAAGAATGAAAGTGTTGTAGCACATATTTGAGCTTTCTACCATGAGTGGCCTATTTTCTGATGATATTAAGATGTGCACCTACTTTTTCACTAAAAAGAGAAGCTAAGGCTTGGTTTAATAATTTACCTCCTGGATCTATTGATAGCCCTAATTGCTTGATTAGTACTTTCCTTCAGAAATATTTCCCTCCTAGTGCTAGACATGCCATTTTGCAGGAACTTTTTGATTTTAAACAGGGAGAAAAGAGATATTGCCTGAATCATGGGCAAGGTTTTGTGCTTTGATTCATGCACAGGCTAGATGTCCATTACCTAACAATGAGCTTCTTGATATATATTATAATGGACTAACTGAAGAATCTAGGACATACCTGGATAGTTGTGCTAATTGTGTTTTCAGGAATAGAACTCCCAAATAAGCTAAGGAATTAATGGCTAATATAAGCAAGAATTATGATGACTGGACTTCACCTGAGCCAACTACGCCTGATACAACTACACTTGAGTTAACTGTGCCTGAGCCAACACCAACACCAACACCAAAGAAGAGAGGAGTTATTGAACTAAATGATGAAGTGATGAAGGAAGCTAAGAAAAGTCTTAAGGACAAGGGTATTAAAGCTGAAGACGTGAAGAATTTACCTCCTATAGAAGAATTATGTAAGCCAATCTCCCACTCATCCACTATTGAGGTACACTATCTCTAATATTTTGAAGAAGGTGATATCCCTTATTCTAATCCTCCTAATCAATGCTTATAAGAATTTGATATTTTTATTGTTAAGCAAGATAATTTCAATAAAAGGGTGCAAAATCATTTAATGGAAAACTCTAGAGCTATTATTGAGTTAGAGTATATTGTGGAAAGAACCTCCAATGCTGTTAAAATGCTTGTTAAACATTTCCAAATGGTTCAAACTCAAATTGATCAGCTTATTAAGGTACAAAGAGATTTGCTAGTGAATGTTGCTAAAGAAAAACATGCTTATGAAATTAGAACTAGAAGTGGTGCTGCATCTCAGGATCCTCTATATCCTAAGGGGCATCCTAAAAGAAGTGAGCAGGATGAAACCTGGTAGTGAGAGAGAGCCCTGGGTCCAAAAACCTATGCCTTTCCCTGATAAGAAACACAAGTCAAAGGAAGACGAACACTATAATAAGTTTTTTGAGTGGATGAAACCTTTATTTTTGCAAATTCCTTTAGCTGATGCTATTAAACTACCTCCTTATTCAAAGTATATGAAGGATATTGTCTCTAATAAAAGAAAGATCCCTAATGAGGAAATTTCTACTTTGCTTGCTAACTATTACTTTAATGGTAAAGTTCCAACTATTCCATGTTCTATTAAAAATAATTATGTTAGAACTGCCTTGTGTGATTTGGGAGCAGGAGTTAGTGTTATGCCTTTTCTCTCTATAAGAGACTTCAATTGGAAAAATTAATACCACCTGATATATCTTTGCAAATGGCTGATAAATCTACTATTATTCCTGTTGGTATATGTGAGCATGTACCTATTCAAGTGGCTCATAATTGCTTGATATTAACTTACTTTGTTGTGCTTGAAATGCCTGAAGATGATAATATGTCTATTATTCTTGGGAGACCTTTTCTTAATACTCCAGGAGCTGTTATTAATTGCAATCAAGGAAAGGTAGCTTTTAATGTTAATGACAAAGAGTATACTATCTATTTCCCCAAGAAGATTGATAGGAATTATGGTTTAAATTTAATTGAAAATATTGAGGGCATCCAAGTTGGATAAATATATTGTCCCATACCACGAGAAAAATATGAGACTATTATGATTCGACCATTGCTATCAAGGTTGAGGTAATATAATCATTTAGTTGAATACAAAGTTTTGTTTCATATAAAATTGTTTTGGTAACAAGACCTGATAAACCTTGTTAACAAAGGGATTTTAATGAACAAAACAATGTTTTTCACCATGATTATCTTCGCTTACTTTTATGTTATCCATTTTAATTTTTGCTTTCACTTAGTTTACTTTTCTATTGTTAGCTGCTTGCTTATTAGAGTGTCTTAGCACTTCTGAAGTTTTTGTTTTGTTTTGTTTTTGCATCTTTCCCAAAACATCTTTCTGCAGAAAATTATTCATCAATACCTAAAAATTGCTAAAACATAAAGTGTCTCGAAAAATTCGAGAAAATTCATATTAAATTTTTACGTCAAAAAAGGGGCAGAAAAGTACCTAGAGTGACCAGGGGGCCACCAGGCAGGCACACCATCTGGTGGCGTGGCCACACCAGGGGTGCGCCTGGCCATGGTGTGGGCCACCCCTGGCCCTCCACTTACTCTCCACCCTGCCACTCCTTTCTCTCTCCCGAGAAAACACATCACTTTGTCACCACTGACTCTAGTACAAAGAGTAGAGGGAAATTCCCTTGCCACAGCCTACTTTATTCAGTATTTGCAGGATGCCATGGTTGCGCTCCAAGGAGGAGGTGGACGAGCAGCTTCGCCTGCTTGGTTTCCACAGGCAACAACAGGGGGATGTGCCCTCTTACGACTACTCTGTGCACTATGCTGGGGCGTCCTTGATTTCATATCAAGATGAAGGCACTTCTTCACCATATTATGGAGGCGCTCCTTCCTGGCCAGCTTGGGATTGATACCCACTTAGGCCAAAAGCCTAAGCTTGGGGGGAGGTACACCGACATCACACTCATATACCAATCATGTTCAGTCGGTACTTTGTATATCCATGTTTCATTTTCTTTTTTTAGTCTTGCTTTATTTCTGCTTTCCAAACCGCAAAAAGACCAAAAATATTTTCGTTATTTCTCTTTGCTTGCTTCTTTATCTTTTTAGCCTTGGTTTTCTTCTTCCTTTTAGCTTTATCTTAATTATTCGAAAAACCCAAAAAGATTTCGCTTTGCTTGATCTTCCTTTTGGTTCTTGCTTTAAAAATCGAAAACACCAAAAATATTTGTTGTTCTTCTTTGGTCTTGTGAAGTTCGTTGCAGGGTTCAGCAGTCCTTAGTGGAGTTTGGTTTCATGTTATTATTCCAGCCACACAAGTGAAGGGCAATAATGAAGATTATTGACAACTTGAGGTATGGTAAGACGCTGGTAACGAACTATATTTTTTTACATTTTTGTACATATACTCATCATTGTGGGCATGCTTAGTATGTTCATGTAAGGTGTATGTTATTTATGAATGCTTAGTAGTTCTTACTTTCTTATGATTAGCTCCAGCTTGCTAATGGTTTGTAGCATGTCATATGAACATTTGCTTGCATTGTTCTATTCATAACTTGGTATGACATTGTGGTATCCTCCTCTGAATGTTTCATTTGAATCTACTTGGCACATGCTCACGCATGCATATGACTGAAACAATAATCAGTTAAGCCTCGATGAATTATTTTGCCTCAATGTTCTTGAATCACTTTCATGCCATAATTAGTCATGTTTTTTTGCAAGCATGATTATGAAAGTTGTTGCTCTCTTGTTTGTCGCTCCCTTTCTATTGCTAGCCTTCACTTGCACTGAGTATTAGCTCTACTCATGTTTCCAACTTCCCAAAACCAATATTGCCAAAAGTGTCCACCATACCTACCTATTAGCATGATTTGCTATTCCGTGCATATTCAGTATGCCTTGTTTTCTTCCGAATAAAATGTTTGCTTGTTATGACAAAGTTAGTTAGTACAGCTCTCATGAACTTGCTGGCACACTTTATTTCTTGCACTTAATAAACCTGAACTACTGTGACTGTCCATGAAAATTATATGCTTGCAAATTATAGGTTGGGAGTTAGACAAACCGTGTCGTCACAGGGAACGCTTTCAACACCTGTAATATATACCCAGTTGATATCATGCTCTTTTGTTTACGGATGTCGTCGGTGTGAAATAAAAGGGGAGCTTGTAATTTCATGGAGTTATGTAAGGGGCACCTCGCTAGGTTTTATAGTTTACAACCGAGCAGGATATGGACTCGGAGGCTTTGACCTAATCCGACTGGGCTTCAAGTATGCTTCCGGGCCTTCAGTCTCCAATTGCCAGGCCTTCTCCTTAGTCGCATTCCAGTCGCCATCCTGCAGGCCCACTCGATAGGCCTTTGGCCCAATCGGAACCTCCTGCTAGGCATATCCCCATTAGTAGTCCCCGAGCCCATTGTTGATTCAAACACAGGTGTTCATTTGGCAGTCGGAGTAGGCGAGTCCAATTTGGATGCCCAGTCGAATCGGTGATGGACTCTGCCAAAACCAAGGAAATTTTCCACCGGGTTTCCAGTCGCAGCTTTGGCGAATGCAATCAATACCGATTCGCTGCCCCGTCAACCGGACAGGGCATAGTTGCAGGCGAGTCGAGTGAAGGAGTTGGACCATCAGCTAGGTCAAACTATCCATTGGGTAGTCCAACGGTAACTTTGGCGCAATTACCGCGGGTAACGGTTATCCCGAGATTGGTGGGCAACACTTCTTTATAAGGGGAGTGGCAGATCAGTCCTGTAGACCCTTCCCCGTATTTCTCATCATTGCGCATCCATTCCCTCTGTCTTCCCTCGATCTAGACTCTCCAGACCAAGCGACCCTGCTTCCTTCCTGATGGCGCCTCCGAAAGGTCCGTGGGGGAAATCTAAGTGCACTATAGCGCAGCTCAAGTCCTTTAAGGACGTCGGGGTCCTCTGTAAGGGGAATTGGCGGATCCCCGCGTCTTCCGAGGTCGAGCCGAAGTCACGTGCTGGCGAGTTCATATGCTTCCCAAGCCATTTGGAGAGGGGCTTGGGGTTCCCCATCTCGTTATTCTTCCGGCGATTCTGCGCATATTACGAGATCAAGCCGTCGGATCTCGGCCCGCACAGCATCGAGCAGCTAGCAATCTTTGTTGCCTTCTGCAAATGCTACCTCAGCTGCAGGATGTACTTCCCACTATGGTTGGAGCTGTTCCACGGCCGCATCGAGCGTGAAGCGTCCGGCGGCCCGATCTTGGCGACCGGAGGCGTCACATTTTAGTTGAAGGCGAAGGTCAATTTCGTCAAGCTCCTGTTGCCGAAGAAGGCCGCGAGCGAATGGAAAAAGAGTTGGTTCTATGTGAAGGAGTCCACCCCCTCCGGTGAAGTGGCGTTGCCTGAATTCATCACGGAGAGAAGCGAGCCCCGTCGGCTGGCGACGGATAAGCTCCCCGACGATCAGAGGATGGCCGTCGTAGAACTGATGGACCAGATCCAGAAGTTGAAGGACCAAGGGCTATCCTCGATCAACCTGTACAACTACTGGCTCGGGCGGCAACTGCTGGCTCGGGCGGCACCTCGATCCAGAGTACAGCGGGAAGAAGGATCCTTCCCGGACCAGCAAGGAGTCATGGGAAGCTGTAGATTACAAGGCCACCTTGAAGAAGATTACCGACGCGGAATTTACAACCACATTGGCTGGGCTCGCCCCATACGTGCCTGTGAAGAATGAAGCTCCTACGGTAGGTCTCTCTCTCCGAATTTATCTTCAGTCGTGATTCCTGCGGTGCAATTTGCAGCCGCATCACTTGATGCTTATTCGTGGCCACTCTCAGTTGTTCCAGGTTCTCGAGGGCTGGCTCCCCCTACTCGACGAAGAGGTCCCCCAGGAGCTCGAGGAGGGTGCTGAAGGAGAATCCTCTGAGGACGAAGAGGAAGAGAGGAAGGTTCCTCCCCCAGCGTCCATGGCTCGCAAGATTCGCATGCAGAAGCAATGCAAGTTCAAGGCGAGCCGTAGTGTTGAAGAGCATGATGAAGACGACGAAATCTTGCAAGAGCACAGCTCACGGCGAACGGCCATGCCGGTGAAACCCACGCGTGAACCGAAGTCGCCCGCGAAGAAGCCGGCTTTGAAGCTAGCATCACCATCCAAATCGGTAGTGGTGTTCGAGTCGGATGATGAATCCGACAATGTTGTGAACGAAACTTCACACGAGATCCTGGAGGGTGCGACTCCGATGATGGGATCAGAGGCTGAAGATGCGGAAGCGGCGGTAGAAGTTCCGCTCGTGGAGATCACTCCGACAACTTCGGCAGCGGCAGAGCAGGAGATTCCCATGATATCGAAGTTGCCACAACCTTCGGGGACGGCCGCGTCTTCTGAGGCGGAGATTCCCGTGACGGTGGCTTAATCATAAAAGAAGCCCGCGGTATCATGGGCTTCGGATGTCTTCGAGAAAGGCCTCACGTGCAAGCTGGGCCTGGAGCTAGACAAGCCCGCCCACTTCAACACGGGGTTACGTGTTCTTCCGGTCGCCAAGTGAGTCGCGAGTTTTCCTTTCCAATTCTTGGGCGATTATTTGTACGATTTCTTTGCTAACTTTGGAGGTTTTGCAGGTCTAGCGCGAAGAAGATAGGTCGCCCCTCAATGGCTAAAATTCCGCCGGCCGTCACCACGGGGGAAGGCGATCCCCCCAGGAAGAGGAAGCCTGCTATGGAAGTTGCGCCTGCTGAGGGCACGAAGAAGCATAGGGGTGAGCCCCACGAGACTGCAGAAAAAGACATCACCAAGGGGAGTGACCCTGCCTCCGACGGCGAGGAGGTGGCGGGCACTCAATCGGAGCCAACTGAGGGGGATCCGATGACAGAACCACCGGCTCCAGCAACCAGTGCCCCGGCGAGGGCATCCACGTCGTTCCCGTGCTTCATGGTGAGGGGTTTTCCGATCGTGGCGGAAAACCAATCTCCGCAAATGCCGGAGATTGCCGATGAGGATGTTGGACCTCGTCACAGCCGTACCTCCTTCTTGGTCCCTTCAACAGATGCTAGTGGACTTCACAGTATGCTTGGTGCCGACATTCAGGTACGTCCAGTCCCCGAGTGTCCAGTCGCTGAATTTCAGCGGCTAGGCACTGAGTTTCTTCTAGTCGCTAGTCCCCGAGTGTCTAGTCGCTGAATTTCAGTGGCTAGGCACTGAATTTCTTCTAGTCACCAGTCCCCGAGTGTCTAGTTGCTGAATTTCAGCGGCTAGGCACTGAATTTGTGTTTTTGCAGTTGCTAATTGTTCATTATGCTTGTAGGGCTTGTAGAGGAATCGACTGATTGGAAGGCCGCAAAGGAGCGTCTGGAGCGTGACCTACGCGTGGCGCAGGAGGCTAACCGGCGACTCCAGGAGACTGCCGGTGAGTACTTGTTTTGTTTGGCGATTGTGAGCTGCTGGTGTTTACGGTAGGCTGACTATTGTTGCTATTCCTTTCAGATGGTCTTCCGGCTGCCATTTCCAAGGCCCGAGAAGGGTATGTTCTGGTTGGGGAACTGGACTTGGCGAATGGGCGTATCGATTCGCTGCTGAAGGAGTTGGAGGAGGCGAAGGCGGCCGCGATCTCTTCTGAGGATAGGGCCAAGGCCGCAGTCGCTGCAGCTAAAGAGGAGCGGAAGGCTGCTGACTCAATCATTCTTGGGCTGCAGAGCGATTTTGCTACTTTGGAGAAGCACGTGACCGAGAACTGCCGGAAGCTCCTTGGTGAATCGTTGCTTTTCCCTTTGATATGTGTTGTGAATCCCCGAGTGGGTGAGTCCGTAGTGACACTGACGTCTGACGTTGCAGCTATGATAGGGCAAGACGACCCGGTGGTGCAGACCTTCAATGCCTCGCAGTGTGTGACTGCGGTAGTGAACGTGGCCACCGCCTCTTCGTTGTGCGTCTAGGCGGTTCTTCAAGGGAAATCCCCCACAAAGGTTATACCTGGGGACTGAAGTATGGCACTATCTGGAAGAGGCGCCCGCCGTTGTAGAATGGATGGCGTGTTCAGCTTTCTGGCGCGGGACCACCACGGGGTTGAGCCTGGGGCTCACGCATTTCCCTGATGAATTTGACCTCGACGACGTCACCAGCGGCTACCCTTCAGCGACTGGCGTGGTGGAGATGTCGGAGGTGTTGAGGCTGACGGCCAAGGCTACCCCCTTCGCGGATGGGGTGCTGGTGATGGGGGACTTGCTGCCGTACCAGGAGACAGTGGTGGCGCCGAGCGACCCTGAGCCGGAAAATCGCGACC
This sequence comes from Avena insularis, assembly GCA_023614405.1. Classification (NCBI taxonomy): domain Eukaryota; kingdom Viridiplantae; phylum Streptophyta; class Magnoliopsida; order Poales; family Poaceae; genus Avena; species Avena insularis. Next base: position 409,975,866 of record CM042688.1, on the reverse strand, counting down.
TGAAGTCGGAGCAACCCTCCCGATCAGCGCTGTCGAAATCGTTGTCGACCTACCCGACAAATCCATGGGAGCCATATGTCCGTGTCAAGGGTGGTGGCAGCGCTTCTTCATCGGGGCAAGTCCCCGAGCGCGAGTAAGGTTGTTTTAGGCGAGTCCCCGAGCGTGGTACGTAGCCGTTTTGGGCGTGTGCCTATTGTAGGGTGTTGGTGTGTTGTTTGTAACGCGTCTCTTCCCCTGGCTCGGAAAGCCAGTCGCGTGGCGAGTCCAAGTCAACTCTCTTACTTGGTGTGTTCCCGAGCCGCGTGAGGGTTTCTTTTTGCGAAATCCCCTTGTGTGCTACTTAACCATTCCAGTTTGCTTTGCGCGAGGATGGGGAGGACAGGTCGCCGTGGGAAGCGTTTGTCGGTCGTCTTTTCCCAGTGGGCCAGTCGAGCAGGGCAACTCCGATGGTTGCTCCGGGTTGGCGTGTTCGACGACACAGAGCCCGAATATTTTCGGTGCCATTGGGTCGCACTACTTAGCCGTGCCGGTCGCTCTACCAAGGGTTGACTTCCGTAGGTAGCGTATTGTTGAATGTACGAGTGGGAGTTGCACAAGAGTATGGTGAGTACACACAATTTGTGCGATGCGAATGAATTTCATTATATATCATCAGAGTACGAGTTTGAGTTCTATGTATAGAACTTTCGGAGGAGGTTTACATTCCATGGCTTCCTGACATCAAGCTGGACATTGCCCCGTATGTCGATGAGGTAGTAGGGGTCGTTACCGAGGACGCGCCCTATGGCTAATGGCCCCTCCCTTGGGGGAGAGCTTGTGCATGCCCTTCTTGTCATGGGCCAATCGCAGGACCATGTCGCCCTCCTGGAAGGTGTGGGTCCGGACTCGGCGGCTGTGGTAGCGGCGGAGTCTCTGCTGGTAGATGGTGGTGCGGGAGCGAGCCAGGTCGCATGCTTCGTCGAGTTGGTCGATGCTGTCTTGTTGAGCGATCTCGTTCGTTGCCTCGACATAGTTGGCGACTCGAGGTGAGTCATGCTCCAGGTTAGTTGGCATTATGGCCTCGGCAATGTATACCATGAAGAAGGGTGTGAACCCCGTGGAGCGGTTGACGGAGGTGCAGATCCCCCATATTACGGAGGGGAGATCTTCGACCCAGCATCCTGGGTTCGCTCGAGGGGCACTTGGTGTTGTGGCTTGAGCCCATGGAGGATGCTCTGATTGGGGCGTTCTGCTTGGCCGTTCGACTCCGGGTGGGTGACTGAGGCAAGGTCAAGTCGTATGCTATGTTCTTCGCAGAATTATGCCATGGCGCCCTTGGCAAAGTTGGTCCCGTTGTCCGTTATGATGTTGTGCGGGTAGCCGTACCGGTAGATGAGCTCGCAGAGGAACTTGGTGGCCGTCTTGCCATCATACTTTTTGATCGGCTTGGCCGACCCATTTGGTGAACTTCTCGACCGCGACCAGGCGATGGGTGAAGCTGGATGTGGCCTTCTTGAATGGGCCGACCATGTCCATGCCCCATAAGGTGAATGGCCAGGTGATGGGGATGGTCTTGAGTGCCGAACCAGGGAGATGCGTCTGGTTGGCGTACTTCTAGCACCTGATGCATCGTTGGACGATGTCGGTGGCATCGGCATGCGCGGTGAGCCAGTAGAAGCCTTGCCGCATGGCCTTGGTGACCAGTGACTTGGCGCCGGCGTGATGGCCGCAGTCGCCGGCGTGGATGTCCTGGAGGATCTTGTGTCCTTCTTCTGGCCATTCGCAGCGCTGGAACACGCCGATCACACTGCGGTTGTGGAGCTTGTCGTTGATGATGACGAAGGATTTGCAGCGGCGCACGATCATTCGCGCTTTTGTCTCGTTGCTTGGGGGGATCTTGTGCTTGAGGAAGGCGACATATGGTGCCCTCTAGTTGTTGGGCTCCACGATCATGGCGTAGGGGGCTCGGGTTGTACTGGTATCCCGATGTTGATCTCCTTCAGCGGGGACACCGAAGGCTTGTGGGTGATGTCGAGGAAGACACCTGTGGGTGGCGTTTGCCGAGCCGACCCGACACGGGAGAGGGGGTCTGCCTCCTCATTGTTTCTCCTATCGATCCACTCGACTGAGTAACCGTTGAAGTGTCCTCCTAGCTGGTCTACCGCTTGGTGGTATGCTATCATTGTCGGGGAGACGGTGTTGCAGGTCCCGGCGACTTGTCCGGCGACTAGGTCGGAGTCGCTGTAGCACCATAGGCAGTTGATGTTCATCTCCTTGGATGCCCGCATGCCGTCAAGGAGGGCCTCGTACTCTGCCATGTTGTTGGTGCAGGGCTTGAATTTGAGGTGGAGCATGTAGCGGAGCTTGTATCCCTTGGGGAGGTGAGTATGACCCTGGCGCCAGCGCCATCGGTGTTCTTGGACCCGTCGAAGTGGAGCGACCAGTAGTGGAGGTATGGGAGCTTCTTTGGCTGCTGTGCTTCTTCCCAGTCTGCGAGGAAATTAGCCAGGGCTTGCGACTTGATCGCTTTGCGGGGCTCGTATTTGATGTTGTGGACGTCGATTTCGAAGGCCCACTTGGCGACTCGCCCAGTTGCCTCGCGATTGCGTATTATGTCCTGCAGTTGTGCGGAGGAGACGACCATGATTGGGTCATCCTGGAAGTAGTGAGGGAGTCACCGTTGAGCTCGAAATACCGCGTACACCAGTTTCTGGTACTGCGGGTAGCACTGTCTTGAGTCCGTCTGGACTTCGCTGATGTAGTACATGGGGCACTGTATGGGGCGCTCCTTTCCCTCCTCTGGCCATTCGACAACTATCACGGAGCTGACGGCTCGAGTCGAGGCCGCCACATAGACGAGCATTGGCTCTTTGTCGACTGGGGCAGCAAGGAGTGGAGCCGCGAGTAGCACTTCTTTGAGTGCTTTGAGTGCGTTGTCCGCCTCCGCGTCCCATTGGAACATGGGGTTCTTGCACATCAGGCGGTAGAGGGGCATTGCCTTCTCACCAAGCAGGGGAATGAAGCGACTGAGAGTCGCGACTCGCCCGGCCAACTTCTGGACGGCACGCAGGCACTCGGGTTTCCCGAGTCGCGCAATGGTGTCGATCTTGGTGGGGTTGGCCTCGATGCCTCGTTTGGAGACCACGTATCACAGGAGCTGTCCGGTGGGGACGCCAAAGGTGCATTTTCCTAGGTTGAGCTTGATGTTGTACCTCCGCAGGTTTGCGAAGGTTTCGGCCAGGTCGGCGAGTAGTTCATCCTAGCGGATGGATTTTACCGCCACGTCGTCGATGTAGACGTGTATGTTTCGGCCAATTTGGCTCACGAGGCACTCCTGCATGCACCTTTGGTAGGTGGCGCCGACGTTATTAAGGCCGAACGTCATTGCTATGTAGCAGAAGGTGTCGAATGGCATGATGAACACCGTCTTCTCCTCATCCTCGATCGCCATTTGATCTGGTTGTAGCCAGAATACGCGTCGAGGAAGCATAGCAACTCTGATCCCGCGGTCGAGTTGATGATCTGGTCGATGCGCGGTAGGACAAACTCCTCCTTCGGGCAGGTGTTGTTGAGCTTGGTGTAGTCAATACACATTCTCCACGTGTTATTCTTTTTCAGGACCAGGACTAGGTTTGCCAGCCACTTGGAGTATTTGATTGGCCGACTGAAGCCTGTGGCTTGAAGCCACTGTACTTCTTCGTTGATTGCTCGGCGGCGCTCTTCATTGAAGGGCCGCAGCGACTGCTTTTCTGGTCACACTTTGGGGTCGGTGTTGAGTTTGTGCTCAGCGAATTCCCTCGAGACACTAGGCATGTCAGATGGTTTCCATGCGAAGATGTCGCGATTCTCACGGAGGAACTCGATGAGCACGTTGTCCTATGCGGGGATCATGTGTGTCCCAATGGTGACCGTCTAGTTAGCGACCTCGATGGTGCGGGTGTGCGTGGTCGCCTCGAACGTGGAGCTCGCGGCGGTTGGCTTCTTTAGGATGGTGGGGTCGTCCTTGTTGATGTTGCCCGCGTATTTCGCGAGTTCCTCTGCGTGGTCAGTCTCCGTGGTGACGATGGTGTCAGCGAGCTCATCGCCTTTGTCTTCGCATTCCACGGTGATATCGGGGTCGTCGTGGACGGTGATGATGCCACTTGTCCCTGGAAGCTTCATCATGTTGTAGGCGTAGTGGGGGGTCGCCATGGATTTGGCGAACGTTTGGCGTCCCAGGACGCAGTGGTAGGGGCTGCGGAAGTTCACCAGCTCGAACACGATCCGCTCGGTATGGTAGTTTGCTGGTGTGCCGAAGGTGACTGGCAGAGTTACTTTTCCAATCGGGTACGCCTTCCGGCTAGGGACGATGCCGTGGAAGGTTGTCAGGGTCGGCTCGATTGCTGATTCTGGGAGCTAGAGCCTATTGAACATGTCCAAGTACATGATATTGAAGGAGCTCCCACCGTCCATCGGTGTCTTGGGCAGCCAGTAGTCGGCCACTTTAGGCTTGACTACTAGGGCGACTCGCCCTGTGTACTCGATCTTGGGTGCGTGATCCTGGCGACTCCAGGTGATGCTTTGCTCAGACCAGTTGAGGAAGCGGAGGATATCGACCTGTGTCACCGCATTGACGGCGACTGCGCGGGTGAGCACCTTCTTCTTGCGCTTGGTGTCCAGCCCAGTGAAGGTGTGGAGCGATTCGACGGCATTCCCAAAGCCGCCGGCATTTCCGTTGTCCCTTGGTAGGTTGTTGTTGGGGTCATCCAATGCCCGCCTTGCCTTTTCGATATCCTTGAGGCTGTGGCAGTCTGCCGTAGTGTGGGTGGCGGGCTTTCCCTCCCTGCTGTGGTAGACGTAGGGTTTGTTGAGCAGGGCGGCGGGGTGATACGTCCATTTTGCATCACTATTCTATATCATAATTTACTGTTATTCATTGATATATTTCATATTAAGAGATGATACTTATGTTATTTCATCTATTTTTGCACGGTTGATGACTTTTGGAGCATGGACCGCTGCAGTCAGGATTCTGATGGAAAAGGTGTTGTTTGGAGGAAAAATTCACGAATATCAGAAAATGTGGGAAAATATACGCAAAATCCTATTTTTTCAGAAGACGGAGGAAGCCAGAAGGAGGAGTGGAGACAGGCCACAGGAGGCCCACACAACCCCCTGGCGCAGGCCAGCCTAGGCCGCGCCACCAGGTGGTGTGGCCGCCCTGGCACACCCCTGGCTCTCTCCTCTGGCGTATATAATCCTCCCGAAACCCTAATACTGGGGGAGCAACGACAGAAAGATGCCGCCACCTCTATGGGGCCGAAAACACTGAGAGAGAAAGATCTCTCCGGCAGACAGATTTCTGCCAAGGGAATTCCTTCCGGGAGAGGGGAGATCGTCACCATCAACACCACCATCAAGCTGGACTTCATCGGGATCATCATCATCATCACCACCATCATCATCATCAGCACCCTCATCACCATCTCCATATTGCTGTAACAATTGCGTTGAATCTTGCATAGTTCTTAGGGGAAACTTTCCCGGTGTTGATTACTCTCTGTAGTTGATGCTATTGAGTGGAACCATTGAATTATTGTTTATGTTCAGATTGTTATACAACATTATTCCATCTCTGATCATGATCCATATGATGTCTAGTGAGTAGCTCATTTTGTTCTTGAGGACATGGGAGAAGTCATGTTGTTAGTAGTGGAATTGTGTTGAGAAAGATTCAATAGTTTGATATTTAAGTTGTGGTGTACTTCTTCTAGTGGTGTCATGTGAACGTCGACTACATGACACTTCACCTATATGGGCCTAGGGGAATGCATTGTGTATTTGGCTACTAATCGTAGGGGTTGCCGGAGTGACAGAAACCTGAACCCCCGTTAGGAAACCATTGCACAAGGGACGTTAGGATCTTAGAGTTTAAAGCTGTGGTTAGGTTTCTACCTTAATTACTTTCTTGTACTTACAGATGTTTGCAAGGGGTATAATCACAAGTATGTATTAGTCCTAGGAAGGTCGGTACATTAGCACAGGTTCACCCACACAACACTTAGGAAGCTAAAGAAGATTAATCAACTATATAAAGCGAAAGCACTTGGCAGAACTCCCGTGTGTCCTCGAGAACATTTGGTCATCTTAAGTAATACAACCGGCTTGTCCTTTGGTGAATAAAGGATTGGGGCCACTTGCTGCATCTATTCTTATTGTCTTTTATTTACTCGTACTTTATTTACTTCCATTATCAAAACCCCCTAAAAATCTGTTTGCTAAGTATTTGCAGAGAATTCCTGATCCATACCACTAGCCAGCACCTTCTGCTCCTTGTTGGGTTCAACACTCTTACTTATTGAAAATACTGCGATACACCCCCTATACTTGTGGGTCATCACGGGGTCGAATTTCAGCCTTACCGCATTGTTGGTGCGGTAGTTTCCACTGTCGCGGTAGTTTCCTCCATTGTGGCAGAAGTTCTTCGGGTCGCGTTGGCGGTAGCCAGCATTGGCGACGAAGTAGACTCTCCCATCACCGCGGCGCTTGCCGGTGATGCGAGTGTTGCTGTAGCGCATGTCACGCTATCGCCCCTGCCATGGGTGCTGATGCGACGTCTTCCTCCCGACTCGTTGTTAGAGTCCTGGTTGGGGTACTCTTCTGCGTAGCGCTTGGAGATCTCGAGGAGGTCGGGGATGTTGTCGAGCGTCTGGTAGACCCTCTTGATCTTAGTGACCAGGAGTTCATACCGGCACGCGTTCTTGAAGCAGTCTATCGTCGTGTTCGGGTGGATGCCGGAGGAGTTGATCCATAGTTCCTTCCACCTTTGGATCCAGTGGAGGGTCGACTCGCGTTGTCCCTGGATGCATCGTTCCAGGTCCTCGATGGTGGTGGTGCGGGTGTAGGAGCCCTCAAAGTGCCTGACGAAGGCATCTCGCATCTCCTCCCACGAGTCGATGCTGTCGGCGTGGAGGGTGTTGATCCATTGCCGGGTCGCACCCTCCATCATCAAGGGGAAGTAACGAGCGGCTAGTAGGTCAGTGTGGCCAGCGATTCCCATCGCCATGAGGTATGTTTCCAGCCACACCATTGGGTCGTATGTTGGGTCGTACTTTTCGATCTCCTAGGGCACCTTGAAGTGTGCGGGGTACTTCTCGCCTCGGATCATACGTCCGAAGCACTGGGGACCGACTCGGCTAAGCGAGCCCCTGGGTTCGTGGTCGCCGCGGTTGGTAAGGGTGTGACTCAAGTCGTTGGGTTGGTGCGCCCGCCAAGCCTGGTTGTTGACGATGTGTGTTCGGGTGTTGATGGGTTGCCCGTTGGCGGTGACCGTGTTGTTCACCGGTCGCGGCTCGTTGGTGGAGAGCGCGGGGTTGGTGGCCCGTGGCTGGTGCGCCAAGAGCTGCGGCGGTGGGTAGGTCACGGCGTTGGCGATGGTTGGGTGGCCGCTTGAGGCCTCCCTGCTTGCCGATGAGTGGGAATACATCCACCCCCGCGGGTCGACTCCTGCGGCTTGCTGCTCGACGGCCCTGGCGAGTAGGGCCTTGGCGTACTGGATCTATAGAGCGCCTTCTCCCTGGACGTCGAGGTAGGCGACTGCAGTGTCGGCCGCGATGATGTTATCCATTCGAGTGGAGTACAGTGGGAGTCCGTTGGCGTCGCCGGCCTGTGGCGAGATTATGATCCGCGGCTAGTCCGGCAGGGGTGCGCGACCAATGGGTGGTGGTGGATCCCAGTCGCCGGTGCGCCGGGTGGTGGTCGGTTGCTGCCATCTGGTGGTGTGTTGTCGAAGTATTCACGCTCAGCCGTGTGGCGGGATCACTTTTGTCATTGAAGTTCAGGACGCGGCCCTGGACGTTGGAGTTCAGGCGGGTCCTGATGCGGCGCTGGTGGTATAGCGACAGCTCCTGCGTCGTCGCCCGCTCGAGGCGGAATTTCTCGCGCTCGGCTAACTCCTTGCACTACTCCTCCTCCGGTCATAGGCGGGCTTCCTCACCTCTGTGGTCGTCGCGGTTGGAGGGATCGGTGTGGAGAATGGATCTGGCGGGGCGACCGTGCTACCCACCATGTAGATCGCGTTGAAGCGATTGGATCTGGCGTGGAAGTCCTCGGGGGACTCCGAGCCAAAGTCGGAATCTAAGATCCCAAGGATGCAGGAATCCTCGAAGTCCTCAGGGTTGGAGACCCACGTGATGGAGTCCTCCCGTGATGCGGTGGTGATAAATCCATCGACCGATGTAGGGATCGCGGACTCGGTGTCGTCGTGGAGGGCCACGTCGTCCGCGGCGGTATTGGTCTCGGCCGCGTTGCTGGCAGCCGAGTCGTATTCGGTGGCGAGGCTCCTGATGGAGCGGACCTGCTCCTCCGAGAGCAGATCGCGGCGTGGCAGTGATCTGCCGACGATCACCGTTGCTACTGGGTCGACTGTGCCGGTGAAGCCGACGAACAGGTTGATGGAGGTGACCGGCATTATCGTGATATGGATGAACGGGCGTGATTCCAGGATGTAGCTGCTGGGCAGGATCTGTAAGATCTCGCCGATGGCGATCATGCGGCCGGTGGCGATCGGCCGATCAATCTGCGAGTAGGGTCTCGCCACAGAACTCAGGCCAGTCCTGCTGGGCCCCATAGTTGGCGCCACTGTCGTGGAAATTGCCATGGTAGTCGCTGCCATAGGCAGCGATTGATAGAATCGGGGGCGAGAGCTGGAGGCCATCTGTGATGCAAGATGGGGGCGGATGCACATGGGTTTACCCAGGTTTGGCCCCCCGGAGGGTAAAGACCTACTCCTGCTAGATTAGATTGATGGAGAGCGAGTTATAGGGGTGGCGAGCTCGGCGTCTAAGCAGCGAGTCGCTTGAAGGGGTGTATGATGGAACGTAAGTCCTTAGAGTACCCTAGGGATGCTTATATAAGGGGCACCTCGCTAGGGTTTACAGTTTACAACCGAGTAGGATATGGACTCGGAGCCTTTGACCTAATCCAATTGGGCTTCAAGTACGCTTCGGGCCTTCAGTCTCCAATCGCCAGGCCTTCTCCTTAGTCGCATTCCAGTCGCCGTCCTGCAGGCCCACTCGCTAGGCCTTTGGCCCAATCGGAACGTCCTGCTAGGCATACCCCATTCGGCATATCCCCATCACTAGTCATGGTGGAAACCTGCAGCGTAACCATAATGAGCAATCTATGAAGCATTCTTCTTATTAAAAAAGAGAGATAGTGATTGAGAAAAAAAGAAAAAAAAGATGAGAAAAGAGGAAAGAGAGAAAAAAGCACCATTTTCCCATGGTATATACGAAGATGCTGAGATGCTTATTGTCTGCTTGCCTTGTCATTTTGATATTGGGATTCTTCCGTATTTCAGGCAAGGGGTACCCCATTGGCGGTTCTATTTGATACACATGTATTTCCTATGACAAGAACTTACCAGTAACTAAAGTTGAGTAGCATGAGGAGCGGCCCTCGTACTCAAGGGACATGAGATTTCCAAATTATGGTCTGTCAAGCATATAACTCATATTGGACCTCACTTTCACCTTAACCATTTAAAGATGCTTATGATAGGGGCAATGAGAGCTCAAAGCTAATGAGTACCATACTTTCAGCATTTGGAAGCCTTTTAAACTTTTCAAAACCTTTTCACTTCCTTGTTGAGTCACCACTTATTCTATGAGCACTTTCTTGAGAGCATAGTTGTCATTCTTAGTGTAATGTGCTTGTCTCAAAACTTGGTTAATTGTGTCATGACTTTGATGCTTCTATCTTTGATATATTTACTTCTAGTCTTCACTTGAACTTCAAAGGTTCCTTGGCATTTATGTTTTCTCTACAATCAAAGGCAAGCGAGATACCACTCCATCATACCTTTTTATGAGCATTGCAATGTTGCTTATGTTTATGTTTCATGCTACTTATTATTTTTTGAGTTGTAATCTCTTCATAGCTTGCAATGACTATTGAGTAAACTTATTTTCACACTCTTTATTATGAATTGTCTAAGTAGTTGATCATATGCTGAGAATATATACATCTTATAAAGCAAATGTGTGTGTGAAAGCTCTTTTATCGCACTCAGTTTTCAACTGAATTGCTTGAGGACAAGCAATAAGCTAAGCTTGGGGGGAGTTGATACGTCCAAAATGTATCTACTTTCTCAAACACTTTTGCTATTGTTTCTCCTCTAAACTTATGTGATTTGGATACAACTAACACTGACTAACGCTGTTTTCAGCAGAATTACCTTGGTGTCTAGTTTTTGTGCGGAAAATCCATTATCAGGAAAAATCCCGGAAAATATGCCAAAAACCCTATTTCACCAGAAGACTCACAGAGCCAGAAGACGAGACGGAGGAGTGCCACGAGGGGACCACACCCCCTGGCCACACGGGCTAGCCCAGGCCGCGCCTAGGAGGGGTGTGGCCGCCTCGAGCACCCCGTCGGCCTACCTCTTTGCTTATAAGATGCCTCTTGACCTAAAAACCTAGGGGGAGTTCGATATTTTTCCAGATAGAGTTCCGCTATGCCACCACCACCAGATACCGCGATTCGGAACCAGAAACTCTGTTCTGGCACCCTGCCAGGACGGGGCATTGGAGGAGATCATCGTCGTTATCATCACCATCGCTTCTCCATCGACCATTCATGATTCCCCATCCATGAGTGAGTAATCGACCGATGTAGGCTATGGGGATGGTAGGGATTGGATGAGATCGTTCATGTAATGGCATCAGATTGTTAGGGCATGGTGCCTAATATGTATTATTAGTGCTTTTTGACTTTGTTGCAACTTGTTATACTTAATGCTTGTCACTAGGGCCCGAGTACCATGATTTTAGATCTGAACATGTTATTGATTCATGAGGATATTATTGTTTGTGATCTTACCTGCAAGTTGTATACACATATTATTGTCCAGAACCAAAGGCCCCGAAGTGAGAATAATTGGGATAACCGGAGGGGATGGCTTTGATGTGAGGATCATATGTGTTCACGGAGTGTTAATGCTTTGCTCCGGTGCTATATTAAAAGGAGCACCTTAATTGCCAGTAGTTCCCTTGAGGCCCCGCTACAAAAAGGCTGGCAGGACAAAGGATGTTGTGCAAGTTCTCATTGCGAACACGTATGACTATATATGGAACACATGCCTATGATTATTTTGTACTTGGATGCTTTATCTTATTTATCTACAAATGCCCTATGTCTTGATTGCGATATGAATTGTCTGTCCATGCAACGGCCATCCATCCATCCCTATGCCTACCGCGCATTAATCCTAATGTTTACTGCTATTGTTACTACTGTCTTTACTTTTACTACTGTCTTTACTTTTACTACTGCTTTTACTTTGCTATTACTACTACAAAACTGTTGCTACTGATAAACTGCTGTGAGCAAGACTGTTTCTAGGTGCACCTGAATTGACAATTCAGTTCTTAAGGCTTATAAATATTCTTTGGCTCCCCTTGTGTCGAATCAATAAATTGGGTTTCACTTCCCTCAAAGACTGTTGTGATCCCCTATACTTGTAGGTCATCAGATCCATGTGTCAAACCATGGTCACAGAGTCCAAAAGCACATAGGAAAAGAATCTTCCACATCGCATGTTACACCAGTGAGGAAGAAGTTGCATCAAATAATGCAAAGGAGAGTATGTGGTCATGTGGATCAATGTGGTCTAGGAAAAGAACACATGTAATGACACTAGTGATCAATGTGGTTTAGGAAAAGAACACATGCAATATCTATAGTGGATCCATGTGTCAAACCATGGTCACAGAGACCAAAAGCACATAGGATGAGCAACTTCCAAATTGTGTGTTCCACAAGTGAGGGAGAAGTTGCATCACAGAATGCACTCGAGTGCGTGTGGTCATGTGGACCAATCTGGTCTAGTAAAAGAACACATGCAATACACTACTGAATCAATGTGGTTTAGGAAAAGAACATGCAATGTCTATAGTGGATCCATGTGTCAAACCATGGTCAGAGAGACCAAAAGCACATAGGAAGAGCAGCTTCCACATTGTATGTTGCGCTAGTGAGGCAGAAATTGCATCACATAAAGCACTGGAGTGTTTGTGGTCATGTGGATCATTGTGGTCTAGGAAAAGAACACATGAAATGACACTAGTGGTTAAATGTGGTTTAGGAAAAGAACACATGCAATGTCTATAGTGGATCCATGTGTCAAACCATGGTCACAAAGACCAAAATCACATAGAAAGAGGAGCTTCCACACTGCATGTTGCACTAGTGAGGCAGAAGTTGCATCACATAAAGCACTAGAGTGTGTGTGGCCATGTGGATCAATATGGTCTAGGAAAACAACACATGCAATGACACTAGTGCATCAATGTGGTTTAGGAAAAGAACACATGCAATGTCCATAGGTGATCCATGTTTCACACCATGGTCATAGAGACCAAAAGCACATAGGAAGAGCAGCTTCTTGCATGTTGCACCTATGAGGCAGAAGTTGCATCACATAATGCACTGGAGTGTGCGTGGTCATGTTGATCAATGTGGTATAGGAAAAGAACACATGCAATGACGCTAGTGAATCAATGTGGTTTAGGAAAAGAAAACATGCAATGAATATAGTGGATCCATGTGTGAAACCATGGTCATAGTGACCAAAAGCACATAGGAAGAGCAGCTTCCACATTGCATGTTGCACCAGTGAGTCAAACGTTAAATCATAGAATGCACTAGAGTGTGTGTGGTCATGTGGATCAATGTTGTCTAGGAAAGAACACATGCAATGAGACCAGTGGATAAATGTGGTTTAAGAAAAGAACACATGCAATGTCTATAGGTGATCCATATGTCAAACCATGGTCACAGAGACCAAAAGCTCATAGGAAGAGCAGCTTCCACATTGCATGTTGCACTAGTGATGAAGAAGTTTCATCACATAATGCAATGGAGTGTGTGTGATCATGTGTATCCATGTGGTATAGGAAAATAACACATGCAATGACACTAGTGGATCAATGTGTTTAGGAAAAGAACACATGCAATGAATATAGGTGATCCATGTGTCAAACCATGGTCATAGAGACCAAAAGCACATAGGGAGAGCAGATTCCACATTGCATGTTGCACTAGTGAGGCAGAAGTTGCATCACATAATGCACTATAGTGTGTGTGGTCATGTCGATCAATGTGGTCTAGGAAAAGATCACATGCAATGACACTAGTGGATCAATCTATTTTAGAAAAAGAACACATGCAATGTCCATGGTGGATCCATGTGTCAAATCATAGTCACAGAGACCAAAAGCACATAGGAAGAGAAGCTTCCACATTGCATTGTGCACCAGTGAGGCAGAAGTTGAATCACATAATGCAATGGAGTGTGTGTGGTCATGTGGATCAATCTTGTCTAGGAAAAGAACACATGCAATGACACTAGTGATCAATGTGGTTAAGGAAAAGAACACATGCAATATCTATAGTGGATCCATGTGTCAAGCCATGGTCACAGAGACCAAAAGCACATAGGAAGAGTAGCTTCCACATAGCGTGTTCCACCAGTGAGGCAGAAGTTGCATCATAGAATGCACTGGAGTGTGTGTGGTCATGTGGATCAATGTGGTCTAGGAAAAGAACACACGCAATGACATTAGTAGATTAATCTGGCATAAAAAAACACATATGCAATGTCTATAGATAATCCATGTGTCAAACCATGGTCACAGAGACCAAAAGCACATAGGAAGAGCAGCTTCCACATTGCATGTTGCACTAGGGAGGCAGAAGTTGCATCACATAATGTACTGGAGTGTGTGTGGTCATGTGGATCAATGTGCAATGACACTAGTGCATAGTAGCACCCCGGTAAACCACTACTAGAGAATCGCTCGTTGTTTTCATTTTTGTGCATCATCATGACTACATGCTCATGTCATCATGCCACAGTCCATTTGAGCATCGTCATATCATCATGCATTGTTTGCCTAAAACTAATTTTCTAAAAGCCTATCTTTGTTTTCTAGATATCCCTCGTCTTTATTTCAAATTAAAACCTCGGTCCGTCCGGATCTTTTATTTGTCTAAACTATTTTACAAAAAGAATATATCAACCTGGGGAGGCCGCCACTGGCCAGGCCCAAAGGCCCATCCAGCGACCACCTAGAACCGCGTACCTTAAACCAAACCCTAGCTACCACCATCACCACATCCATCCCACTCCCTGCTGCCAGGCACCCACCCCGCGTTACACCACGAGCGCATGCCCCCGCAGTGCACCGACACGACCCTGTCATGCGTCCCTCTCCCCGCTCGATGCACACCCCGCCCCACCTACCGCGTGTCGTAACCGGCCCCACCGCCTGGCACGTAATCCCCACAACTCCCACATACCGTCCTCATCCCCGCGTGGCCCGCTCCTCTTCCCGTGATGCTCGCTCGCCCCGCGTCGTCCTCCCCACCACCTCGCCCTGCTCCCTCGTCCCAGGCCCCGTCGCCACCTACCGCCCATGTCCCCTCCTTTCGCGAGCGCCGCTAGGAACTTCAACGACGCTCCTTCCCGCGGCCTCCGTCGTCGGAGCCCAGCCCCGCACCTCGCCCCCGCCCTCTTCCACGAGACGGCCCTGAGCTTGGCCACGCGCCGTCGCGACCTCCCCGGGTTCGTCGCCTCGTGCCGCCCTTCTCCAGCGCGCCCTCCCCTCTCCAGCCTTACCGCCCACCGCCAGAGCACCATTGGGCCTTTCCAGAGAGGCGCCATCTGTCGGCGCCACCGCTGGGAGCTCCACCGCCGCATGCCACCTCTCGAGCTCGCCCTCGCCCCGACCCGGCCTTCCTCTGTTCCCGTGACCACTGCGAGCGCCGCCGGTCCTATCTGTGTCCAGCGCCGCTCAGGGCCGCCTCCTCCCTGCATCTCTGGACAGCGCCCTCCTTTGCATCTCTGGCCGGTGCCAACCTCCCCGTGCTCGCACGTAGGCCCTGGTTCAGGTGGACTTCCCCTGCAGCGGCAGCCCCTGTTCTAGCTCGAGTTCCGCCTTGACTCGTTCCCTCGCCTCCTTGAACCGCATGGTCATTTCTGTCGGTTGTTCTCCCATTCTTCTGCCTGCACATTTTGGCATGTGGGACTCCTGTTAGTGGTGGTTCTGCAGATCGAGGTTTCTTTTGGATCCGGACCCTGCCTATGTTGTTATCTGTTTCGGTGGTGTATTGTTATTGGGAATCAAGGAGGTGCCCAAGTGGTGCTGCAGGCCTTCGAAAAACAAGTTCGACATGCACTTCGTACACTTCCTAGATCTACATTCGCGTCTTGATCGAGACCAAGACCTCCTTCGTGGATCCCAGGGTGGAACCTCGAGGAACCTCATGACTGCCAAAGTCGAAGATCCTCTTCACGGCACGCCAAGACCTTCAACAGGGAACCCCGAGACCTTCACACGGAGCACGGAGAATCCAGACCCGAAGATCGAACCCCGGCACTGGCTTCATGTTCTCCTTCACGGACGCCAAGGCCCCGTTCACGGCTGCGAAGACCGATCTCGGCGAGACCGAACCAAATCCCCAGCACCAAGTTCGCCAAACCCCATGTGTGACCCCTACCTAACCCGACAGTATTTTATAAATTGCCATATATCTTGTTGCATATGAATTGAACATGCTTGCATACATATTGCAGTTTGGGGTATTTTGAGACTCATCTAATAACTAAATATGGAGACTATATGCGGGCTATATTTGTCTTATCTCAACTGCATTTAATTTTGTGTAGCGAATCGATGCCATGTTTTTCCTTGTTAAGCCAACATTTAAATTGCGGGGTATCTAAACAACATAAACCATCTAATTAATTGTCGGGACCCTGGTTCCGCTTAATATTGCCTAGATGCATCGCACCTTTGCCATGCATCATACATGCATCATGCCTGATCTTCTATCGTAGTATTAAATAGTGCATCCGGTGTTTCTTTTAGTGATTTGCTTCTTCTCGGATTAGGCTGTTGAGTGGATGCGAGTATCGACAAGTTCTTCGGATAATGTATCTTCGGCGGTGTTTCCCAGGCGAGCAATCTCCCCCTTTCTTCCTATTTTTGCATTTTTATAGTCTATATTTCCTCCTGTTGATCTATTGCTATCCGTGTCGCGATGCTTTAGTGTTCCGTACCAGATATATTCCGTGCAGCCTTTATATTGCCTTGGACACCTCCTATTACCTGTTGTTTGGTAGAAAGATGGATCTGCGAGTCATAGTCGCTTGCTCAGGTGCGATCCCGTGTCGTGAATTACCACACAGTTGTTGGAATGTTATCATATGCTTTACGGTGGAGAGGATCATGAATTTAAATACAACTATTAAATTGCTGGGATAACTAACGAAAGAGGCACCGGTGGGCAATATATGCTATTTGGTTTTTCATGTCCACTTGTGTCACATAGGCCCCGAGTACTTGATACCTGTTCCTTGATTATTCGCACTATCCACATCCGGGAGACCCTATGGATCCCCCTTAGCCAGAGCTTGATTCATTTCTTATTTCTTGGGGCCACAAAGTAGTTTGGAGCTTTATTACTATCCTGTACTGATGCCATGCTTTACTGCTTTAATTACGATTGTGCGTGGAGCACCTGTACTGTTTTGGAATGTGGAATGTTTCATGTATCGACAAGCCCAAGTACACTTTTAGGTTCCCAAATGTTTATAGCCATTGTCACAAACCCCGGTCCGTCTCGAGCTGGCCAACTTCTAGGTAGCTTAGTGGGTGCCCCCAAATATTTTATGAATCCTGTGATTGCTTTGTCGTGAAAGCCTCGTTGGGTTTTGATTTGGTTTTTCGAGGTTGATCTTGTGTGTGTTGCTATTTGTGCACCCCGCAGGTAAATCTTCTCAAAGCCGTCCCATGTTATGGACGACTTGGAGCATAGTATCTCGATCATAGACAAGGATAACTAAATAAGTGCTATAAATTTGACTTAATATGTGACTAGTAATCAGCTTTACTACAATGGAATGGATAATAAAAGTGCCAACAACTAGTGGAGCTGGGCTATATCGTGTCATGTTATACCTGCCTAGTAAGTATCGCAACTCCAATGGAATGAAATAAAAGTGCCAACAACTGCTGGGTTTGGGATGTCACCTGCTAATTGTATCTGACTAGTAAGTACTACAACTACAACTGAATGGTGAACTAAAACTGCCCACTACTTATGCTATCAGGATGACGCATGTTATCTATATCTGATGAGTAAGTGCTTCAACTATAATGGAATGAATAAAACTGCCAACTGTGTGAGTTCCTCGGTTTGACTTCCTCGTTTCGTCTCGAGGGGGAAATGCCAGGATGGGTATGATTGGTGTTAGTATCAGGTGGTTTCGAATAGGTCTTTCTTATCCCTCTCTAATAGCCGATAGTTGTATTGAGTCTCTATAGGTTGTTTAGTGCATGCTTTGCTTCCGCTTCAGTCCACCATACCTATGTAGGCGAGAGCCGCCGAATTCTAGCCTCGCCGTGTACTAGCCTCAGTACTGACGCTCCTCTTTTTCCTTTGCCCTTTGTCGGCACCCCTTTTGTTTTAGCAGGTTTGAGATCGACGTTGTTAGCAGGGTTACCCTTCCGGCTTGGCCTGGGCAGGGTTATGGACGCCATTGGTTATTCTTCAGGGCTCTTAGCCCCATTTGCATCTTGTCCGTAGTCGGACGCTCTATCGTTTTCAAGGTGATTTGGATCTTTGTATAGTATATCTGTATTCTTGACTCCTGGAGTCGTTGTTGTATATATATGTTCTGTGGGTTCCATCCTGGACTAATGTGTAATGGTATTACTTCGTTCTCCACCCGCACGCAAGTGCCTAGTGGGCGTCTTTGAATCGTTTCTATGCGGGTTTGGCGGGAAGCGCTAAACTTGCATAGGGCCGATTCGAGGGTGTTACATGCATTAATGTGGTCTAGGAAAACAACACTTGCAATGTCCATAGTGGATCCATGTGTCAAACCATGGTCACAGAGACCAAATGTACATAGGAAGAGTAGCTTCTACATTGCATGTTGCACCAGTGAGGCGGAAGTTTCATAGCATAATGCATTAGAGTGTGTGTGGTCATGTGGATCAATTTTCTCTAGGAAAATAACACATGCAATGACACTAGTGCATCAATGTGGTGTAGGAAAAGAACACATGCAATGTGCATAGGTGATCCATGTGACAAACTATGGTCACAAAGACAAAAATCACATAGGAAGAGTAGCTTCCACATTGCATGTTGTAGTAGTGAGACATAAGTTGGATCACTTAATGCATTGGAGTGTGTGTGGTCATGTGGATCAATGTGGTATAGGAAAACAACAGATGCAATGACACTAGTGCATCAATGTGGTCTAGGAAAAAGAACACATGCCATGTCCATTGTGGATCCATGTGTCAAACCATGGACATAGAGACCAAAAGCACATAGGAAGAGAAGCTTCCAGATTGCATGTTGCACCAGTGTGGCAGAAGTTGCATCACATAATGCACTGGAGTGTGTGTGGTCATGTGGATCAACGAGGTCTAGGAAAATAACACATGCAATGACACTAGTGCATCAATGTGGTTTAGGAAAAGAACACATGCAATGTCCATAGGTGATCCATGTGTCAAACGATGTTCATAGAGACCAAAAGAACATAGAAAGAGAAGCTTCCACATTGCATGTTGTTGCAGGGAGGCACAAGTTGGATCACATAATGCACTGGAGTATGTGTGGTCATGTGGATCAATGTGGTCTATAAAAAAACACATGCAATGACACTAGTGGATCAATGTGGTTTAGAAAAAAACATATGCAATGTCTATAATGGATCCATGTGTCAAACCATGGTCACATAGACAAAAAAGCACATAGGAAGAGCAGCTTCCACATTGCATGTTGCACTAGTGAGGCAAAAGTTGCATCACATAATGCATTGGAGTGTGTGTGGTAATGTGGATCAATGTGGTCTAGGAAAAAGAACACATGCAATGACATAAGTGGATCATTGTGGTTTAGGAAAAGAAAACATGCGATGACTATAGTTGATCCATGTGTCAAACCATGGTCACTGAGACTAAAAGCACATAGGAAGAGCAGCTCCCACATTGAATGTTGCACCAATGAGGCAGAAGTTGCAGCACATAATGCATCGGAGTGTTTGTGGTCATGTGGATCAATGTGGTCAAGGGAAAGAACACATGGAATGACACTAGTGGATCAATGCGTTTTAGGGAAACAACACATGCAATGACTATAATGGATCCATGTGTCAGACCATGGTCATAGAGACCGAAAGCACATAGGAAGAACAGCTTCCACATTGCATGTTGCACTAGTGAGGTAGAAGTTGCATCACATAATACACTGGAGTGTGTGAGGTCATGTGGATCAATGTGGTCTGGGAAAACCACACATAAAATGCCACTAGTGCATTAATGTGGTTTAGAAAAACAACACATGCAATGTCCATAGTGGATCCATGTGTCAAACCATGGTCACAGAGACCAAGAGCAAATAGTAATAGTAGCTTCCACATTGCATGTTGTAGTAGTGAGGCATAAGTTGCACATAATGCACTGGAGTGTGTGTGGTCATGTGGATCAATGTGTCTAGGAAAACAACACATGCAATCACACTGGTGCATCAATGTGGTTTAGAAAAAGAGTATATGCAATGTCCATAGTGGATCCACGTGTCAAACCATGGTCATAGAGACCAAAAGGACATAGGAAGAGCAGCGTCCACATTGCATGTTGCACCAGTGAGGCAGAAGTTTCCTCACATAATGCACAGGAGTGTGTGTCGTCATGTGGATCAATATGGTCTAGAAAAAGAACACATGAAATGACACTAGTGGATCATTGTGGTGTCAGAGAAGAACACATGCAATGTCTATTGTGGATTCATGTGTCAAAGCATGGTCGCAGAGACCAAAAGCACATAGGAAGAGCAGCTTCCACATTGCATGTTGTACCAGTGAGGAAGAAGTTGCATCACATAATGCACTGGAGTGTGTGTGGTCATGTGGTTCAATGTGGTCTAGAAAAAGAACACATGAAATGACACTAGTGGATCATTGTGGTTTAGGAAAAGAACACATGTAATGACTGTAGGTGATCCATGTGTCAAACCTTGGTCATAGAGACTAAAAGCACATAGGAAGAGTAGCCTCCACATTTCATGTTGCACCAGTGAGGCAGAAGTTGCATCACATAATGCACTGGAGTGTGTGTGGTCATGTGGATCAACGAGGTCTAGGAAAATAACACATGCAATGACACTAGTGCATCAATGTGGTTTAGGAAAAGAACACATGCAATGTCCATAGGTGATCCATGTGTCAAACGATGTTCATAGAGACCAAAAGAACATAGAAAGAGAAGCTTCCACATTGCATGTTGTTGCAGGGAGGCACAAGTTGGATCACATAATGCACTGGAGTGTGTGTGGTCATGTGGATCAATGTGGTCTAGGAAAACAACACATGCAATGACACTAGTGCATCAATCTGGTTTAGGAAATGAATACATGCAATGTCCATAGTGTATCCATGTGCCAAACCATGGTCATAGAGACCAAAAGCACATAGGAAGAATAGCTTCCACATTGCATGTTGCACCAGTGAGGCAGAAGTTGCCTCACATAATGCACTGGAGTGTGTGTGGTAATGTGGACCAATGTGGTCTAGGAAAGAACACATGCAATGACACTAGTGGATCAATTTGGTTTCGAAAGAGAACACATGCAATGTCCATAGTGGAGCCATGTGTCAAACCATGGTCATAAAGACCAAAAGCACATAGGAAGAGCAGCTCCCACACTGCATGTTGCACCAGTGAGGCAGAAGTTGCATCACATAATGCACTAGAGTGTGTGGTCATGTGGATGTATGTTGTCTAGGAAAAGACAACATGCAATCACACTAGTGCATCAATGTGGTTGAGGAAAAGAACACATGCAATGTCCATAGTGGATCCATGTGTCGAACAATGGTCATAGAGACCAAAAGCACATAGGAAGAATAGCTTCCACATTGCATGTTGCACTAGTGAGGCAGAAGTTGCATCACATAATGCATTGGACTCTGATCATGTGGGTCAATGTTGTCTAGGAAAAGAACACATGCAATGACCATAGTGGATCCATGTGCGAAACCAAGGTCATAGAGACCAAAAGCACAAAGGAAGAGTAGCTTCCACATTGCATGTTGCACTAGTGAGGCAAAAGTTGCATCACATAATGCATTGGAGTGTGTGTGGTAATGTGGATCAATGTGGTCTAGGAAAAAGAACACATGCAATGACATAAGTGGATCATTGTGGTTTAGGAAAAGAAAACATGCGATGACTATAGTTGATCCATGTGTCAAACCATGGTCACTGAGACTAAAAGCACATAGGAAGAGCAGCTCCCACATTGAATGTTGCACCAATGAGGCAGAAGTTGCAGCACATAATGCATCGGAGTGTTTGTGGTCATGTGGATCAATGTGGTCAAGGGAAAGAACACATGGAATGACACTAGTGGATCAATGCGTTTTAGGGAAACAACACATGCAATGACTATAATGGATCCATGTGTCAGACCATGGTCATAGAGACCGAAAGCACATAGGAAGAACAGCTTCCACATTGCATGTTGCACTAGTGAGGTAGAAGTTGCATCACATAATACACTGGAGTGTGTGAGGTCATGTGGATCAATGTGGTCTGGGAAAACCACACATAAAATGCCACTAGTGCATTAATGTGGTTTAGAAAAACAACACATGCAATGTCCATAGTGGATCCATGTGTCAAACCATGGTCACAGAGACCAAGAGCAAATAGTAATAGTAGCTTCCACATTGCATGTTGTAGTAGTGAGGCATAAGTTGGATCACATAATGCACTGGAGTGTGTGTGGTCATGTGGATCAATGTGGTCTAGGAAAACAACACATGCAATCACACTGGTGCATCAATGTGGTTTAGAAAAAGAGTATATGCAATGTCCATAGTGGATCCACGTGTCAAACCATGGTCATAGAGACCAAAAGGACATAGGAAGAGCAGCGTCCACATTGCATGTTGCACCAGTGAGGCAGAAGTTTCCTCACATAATGCACAGTGTGTGTGTCGTCATGTGGATCAATATGGTCTAGAAAAAGAACACATGAAATGACACTAGTGGATCATTCTGGTGTTAGAGAAGAACACATGCAATGTCTATTGTGGATTCATGTGTCAAAGCATGGTCGCAGAGACCAAAAGCACATAGGAAGAGCAGCTTCCACATTGCATGTTGTACTAGTGAGGAAGAAGTTGCATCACATAATGCACTGGAGTGTGTGTGGTCATGTGGTTCAATGTGGTCTAGAAAAAGAACACATGAAATGACACTAGTGGATCATTGTGGTTTAGGAAAAGAACACATGTAATGACTGTAGGTGATCCATGTGTCAAACCTTGGTCATAGAGACTAAAAGCACATAGGAAGAGTAGCCTCCACATTTCATGTTGCACCAGTGAGGCAGAAGTTGCATCACATAATGCACTGGAGTGTGTGTGGTCATGTGGATCAACGAGGTCTAGGAAAATAACACATGCAATGACACTAGTGCATCAATGTGGTTTAGGAAAAGAACACATGCAATGTCCATAGGTGATCCATGTGTCAAACGATGTTCATAGAGACCAAAAGAACATAGAAAGAGAAGCTTCCACATTGCATGTTGTTGCAGGGAGGCACAAGTTGGATCACATAATGCACTGGAGTGTGTGTGGTCATGTGGATCAATGTGGTCTAGGAAAACAACACATGCAATGACACTAGTGCATCAATCTGGTTTAGGAAATGAATACATGCAATGTCCATAGTGTATCCATGTGCCAAACCATGGTCATAGAGACCAAAAGCACATAGGAAGAATAGCTTCCACATTGCATGTTGCACCAGTGAGGCAGAAGTTGCCTCACATAATGCACTGGAGTGTGTGTGGTAATGTGGACCAATGTGGTCTAGGAAAGAACACATGCAATGACACTAGTGGATCAATTTGGTTTCGAAAGAGAACACATGCAATGTCCATAGTGGAGCCATGTGTCAAACCATG
Source organism: Avena insularis (assembly GCA_023614405.1). Lineage (NCBI taxonomy): Eukaryota > Viridiplantae > Streptophyta > Magnoliopsida > Poales > Poaceae > Avena > Avena insularis. The sequence continues at coordinate 409,952,847 of CM042688.1, read as the reverse complement.
GTCATAAAGACCAAAAGCACATAGGAAGAGCAGCTCCCACACTGCATGTTGCACCAGTGAGGCAGAAGTTGCATCACATAATGCACTAGAGTGTGTGGTCATGTGGATGTATGTTGTCTAGGAAAAGACAACATGCAATCACACTAGTGCATCAATGTGGTTGAGGAAAAGAACACATGCAATGTCCATAGTGGATCCATGTGTCGAACAATGGTCATAGAGACCAAAAGCACATAGGAAGAATAGCTTCCACATTGCATGTTGCACTAGTGAGGCAGAAGTTGCATCACATAATGCATTGGACTCTGATCATGTGGGTCAATGTTGTCTAGGAAAAGAACACATGCAATGACCATAGTGGATCCATGTGCGAAACCAAGGTCATAGAGACCAAAAGCACAAAGGAAGAGTAGCTTCCACATTGCATGTTGCACTAGTGAGGCAAAAGTTGCATCACATAATGCATTGGAGTGTGTGTGGTAATGTGGATCAATGTGGTCTAGGAAAAAGAACACATGCAATGACATAAGTGGATCATTGTGGTTTAGGAAAAGAAAACATGCGATGACTATAGTTGATCCATGTGTCAAACCATGGTCACTGAGACTAAAAGCACATAGGAAGAGCAGCTCCCACATTGAATGTTGCACCAATGAGGCAGAAGTTGCAGCACATAATGCATCGGAGTGTTTGTGGTCATGTGGATCAATGTGGTCAAGGGAAAGAACACATGGAATGACACTAGTGGATCAATGCGTTTAGGGAAACACATGCAATGACTATAATGGATCCATGTGTCAGACCATGGTCATAGAGACCGAAAGCACATAGGAAGAACAGCTTCCACATTGCATGTTGCACTAGTGAGGTAGAAGTTGCATCACATAATACACTGGAGTGTGTGAGGTCATGTGGATCAATGTGGTCTGGGAAAACCACACATAAAATGCCACTAGTGCATTAATGTGGTTTAGAAAAACAACACATGCAATGTCCATAGTGGATCCATGTGTCAAACCATGGTCACAGAGACCAAGAGCAAATAGTAATAGTAGCTTCCACATTGCATGTTGTAGTAGTGAGGCATAAGTTGGATCACATAATGCACTGGAGTGTGTGTGGTCATGTGGATCAATGTGGTCTAGGAAAACAACACATGCAATCACACTGGTGCATCAATGTGGTTTAGAAAAAGAGTATATGCAATGTCCATAGTGGATCCACGTGTCAAACCATGGTCATAGAGACCAAAAGGACATAGGAAGAGCAGCGTCCACATTGCATGTTGCACCAGTGAGGCAGAAGTTTCCTCACATAATGCACAGGAGTGTGTGTCGTCATGTGGATCAATATGGTCTAGAAAAAGAACACATGAAATGACACTAGTGGATCATTCTGGTGTTAGAGAAGAACACATGCAATGTCTATTGTGGATTCATGTGTCAAAGCATGGTCGCAGAGACCAAAAGCACATAGGAAGAGCAGCTTCCACATTGCATGTTGTACTAGTGAGGAAGAAGTTGCATCACATAATGCACTGGAGTGTGTGTGGTCATGTGGTTCAATGTGGTCTAGAAAAAGAACACATGAAATGACACTAGTGGATCATTGTGGTTTAGGAAAAGAACACATGTAATGACTGTAGGTGATCCATGTGTCAAACCTTGGTCATAGAGACTAAAAGCACATAGGAAGAGTAGCCTCCACATTTCATGTTGCACCAGTGAGGCAGAAGTTGCATCACATAATGCACTGGAGTGTGTGTGGTCATGTGGATCAACGAGGTCTAGGAAAATAACACATGCAATGACACTAGTGCATTAATGTGGTTTAGGAAAAGAACACATGCAATGTCCATAGGTGATCCATGTGTCAAACGATGTACATAGAGACCAAAAGAACATAGAAAGAGAAGCTTCCACATTGCATGTTGTTGCAGGGATGCACAAGTTGGATCACATAATGCACTGGAGTGTGTGTGGTCATGTGGATCAATGTGGTCTAGGAAAACAACACATGCAATGACACTAGTGCATCAATCTGGTTTAGGAAATGAATACATGCAATGTCCATAGTGGATCCATGTGCCAAACCATGGTCATAGAGACCAAAAGCACATAGGAAGAATAGCTTCCACATTGCATGTTGCACCAGTGAGGCAGAAGTTGCCTCACATAACGCACTGGAGTGTGTGTGGTAATGTGGACCAATGTGGTCTAGGAAAGAACACATGCAATGACACTAGTGGATCAATGTGGTTTAGCAAAAGAACCCATGCAATGTCTATAGGTAATCCATGTGTCAAACCATGGTCACAAAGACCAGAAGCACATAGGAAGAGTAGCTTCCACATTGCATGTTGCACTAGTGAGGCAGAAGTTGCATCACATAATGTACTGGAGTGTGTGATCATGTGGATCAATGTGGTCTAGAAAAATAACACATGTAATGACACTAGTGCATTAATGTGGTTTAGGAAAACAACACATGCAATGTACATAGTGGATACATGTGTCAAACCATGGTCACAGAGACCAAAATTACATAGGAAGCATAGCTTCCACATTGTATGTTGCACCAGTGTGGCAGAAGTTGCATCACATAATGCACTAGGGTGTCTGTGGTCATGTGGATCAATTTTGTCTAGGAAAAGAACACATGCAATGACACTAGTGCATCAATGTGGTTTAGGAAAAGAACACATGCAATGTCCATAGGTGATCCATGTGTCAAACGATGTTCATAGAGACCAAAAGAACATAGAAAGAGAAGCTTCCACATTGCATGTTGTTGCAGGGAGGCACAAGTTGGATCACATAATGCACTGGAGTGTGTGTGGTCATGTGGATCAATGTGGTCTAGGAAAACAACAGATGCAATGACACTAGTGCATCAATCTGGTTTAGGAAATGAATACATGCAATGTCCATAGTGGATCCATGTGCCAAACCATGGTCATAGAGACCAAAAGCACATAGGAAGAATAGCTTCCACATTGCATGTTGCACCAGTGAGGCAGAAGTTGCCTCACATAATGCACTGGAGTGTGTGTGGTAATGTGGACCAATGTGGTCTAGGAAAGAACACATGCAATGACACTAGTGGATCAATTTGGTTTCGAAAGAGAACACATGCAATGTCCATAGTGGAGCCATGTGTCAAACCATGGTCATCAAGACCAAAAGCACATAGGAAGAGCAGCTCCCACACTGCATGTTGCACCAGTGAGGCAGAAGTTGCATCACATAATGCACTAGAGTGTGTGGTCATGTGGATGAATGTTGTCTAGGAAAAGACAACATGCAATCACACTAGTGCATCAATGTGGTTGAGGAAAAGAACACATTCAATGTCCATAGTGGATCCATGTGTCGAACAATGGTTATAGAGACCAAAAGCACATAGGAAGAATAGCTTCCACATTGCATGTTGCACTAGTGAGGCAGAAGTTGCATCACATAATGCATTGGACTCTGATCATGTGGGTCAATGTTGTCTAGGAAAAGAACACATGCAATGACCATAGTGGATCAATGTGCGAAACCAAGGTCATAGAGACCAAAAGCACATAGGAAGAGTAGCTTCCACATTGCATGTTGCACTAGTGAGGTAGAAGTTACATCACATAATGCACTAGAGCGTGTGTGGTCATGTGCATCAGTGTGGTCTATGAAAAGAACACATGCAATGACACTAGTGGATCATTGTGGTTTAGGAAAAGAACACATGCAATGTCCATGGTGGATCCATGTGTCAAATCATGGTCACATAGACCAAAAGCACATAGGAAGAGCAACTTCCACATTGCATGTTGCACCAGTGAGGCATAAGTTGCCTCACATAATGCACTCGAGTGTGTGTCGTCATGTGCATCAATGTGGTCAAGGTAAAGAACACATGCAATGACACCAGTGGATCAGTGTGGTTTCGGAAAAGAACACATGCAATGTCTATAGTGGATCCATGTGTCAAAGCATGGTCAAAGAGACCAAAAGCATATAGGAAGAGCAACTTCCACGTTGTGTGTTGCACCAGTGAGGAAGAAGTTGCATCACATAATGCACTGGAGTGTGTGTGGTCATGTGGATCAATGTGGTCTAGGAAAACAACACATGTAATGACACTAGTGCATCAATGTGGTTCAGGAAAAGAACACATGCAATGTCCATAGTGGATCCAAGTGTCAAACCATGGTCATAGAGACCAAAAGCACATAGGAAGAGCAGCTTCCAGATTGCATGTTGCACCAGTGAGGCAGAAGTTGCCTCACATAACGCACTAGAGTGTGTGTGGTAATGTGGAACAATGTGTCCTAGGAAAAGAACACATGCAATGACACTAGTTGATCAATGTGGTTTCGGAAGATAAGACATGCAATGTCTATAGTACATCCATGTGTCAAACCATGGTCACAGAGACCAAAAGCACATAGGAAGAGCAGCTTCCACATTGCATATTGCACCAGTGAGGAAGAAGTTGCATCACATAATGCACTGGAGTGTGTGTGGTAATGTGGATCAATGTGGTCTAGGTAAAGAACACATGCAATGACACTAGTGGATCAGTGTGGTTTCGGAAAAGAACACATGCAATGTCTATAGTGGATCCATGTGTCAAAGCATGGTCAAAGAGACCAAAAGCATATAGGAAGAGGAGCTTCCACGTTGTGTGTTGCACCAGTGAGGAAGAAGTTGCATCACATAATGCACTGGAGTGTGTGTGGTCATGTGGATCAATGTGGTCTAGGAAAATAACACATGCAATGACACTAGTGCATCAATGTGGTTTAGGAAAAGAACACATGCAATGTCCATAGTGGATCCAAGTGTCAAACCATGGTCATAGAGACCAAAAGCACATAGGAAGAGCAGCTTCCAGATTGCATGTTGCACTAGTGAGGCAGAAGTTGCCTCACATAATGCACTGGAGTGTGTGTGGTAATGTGGATCAATGTGGCCTAGGAAAAGAACACATGCAATGACACTAGTGGATCAATGTGGTTTCGTAAGAGAAGACATGCAATGTCTATAGTACATCCATGTGTCAAACCATGGTCACAGAGACCAAAAGCACATAGGAAGAGCAGCTTCCACATTGCATATTGCACTAGTGAGGAAGAAGTTGCATCACATAATGCACTGGAGTGTGTGTGGTAATGTGGATCAATGTGGTCTAGGAAAATAACACATGCAATGACAGCAGTGGATCATTGTGGTTTCGGAAAAGAACACATGCAATGTCTATAGTGGATCCATGTGTCAAACCATGGTCAAAGAGACCAAAAGCACATAGGAAGAGCAGCTTCCACATTGCATGATGCACTAGTGAGGAAGAACTTGCATCACATAATTCACTGGAGTGTGTGTGGTCATGTGGATTAATGTTGTTTAGAAAAAGAACACACGCAATGACACTAGTGGATCATTATGGTTTAGGAAAAGAACACATGCAATGACTATAGGTGATCCATGTGTCAAACCATGGTCACAAAGACTAAAAGCACATACGAAGAGCAGCTTTCACATTGAATGTTGCACAGTGAGGCAGAAGTTGCATCACATAATGCACTACAGTGTGTGTGGTCATGTGGATCAATGTTGTCTAGGAAAAAACACATGCAATGACACTAGTGCATCAATGTGGTTTAGGAAAAGAACACATGCAATGTCCATAGTGGATCCATGTGTCAAACCATGGTCACAGAGACCAAAAGCACATAGGAAGAACAACTTCCACATTGCATGTTGCATAGTGAGGCAGAAGTTGCATCACATAATGCACTAGAGTGTGTGTGGTCATGTGGATCAATGTTGTCTAGGAAAAAGGACACATGCAATGACACTAGTGCATCAATGTGGTTTAGGAAAAGAACACATGCAATGACCATTGTGTATCCATGTGTGAAACCAAGGTCATAGAGAGCAAAAGCACATAGGAAGAGTAGCTTCCACATTGCATGTTGCACTTGTGAGGTAGAAGTTGCATCACATAGTGCACTGGAGTGTGTGTGGTTATGTGGATCAGTGCGGTCTAGGAAAAGAACACATGCAATGACTCTAGTAGATCAATGTGGTTTAGCAAAAGAACCCATGCAATGTCTATAGGTAATCCATGTGTCAAACCATGGTCACAAAGACCAGAAGCACATAGGAAGAGTAGCTTCCACATTGCATGTTGCACTAGTGAGGCAGAAGTTGCATCACATAATGTACTGGAGTGTGTGATCATGTGGATCAATGTGGTCTAGAAAATAACACATGTAATGACACTAGTGCATTAATGTGGTTTAGGAAAACAACACATGCAATGTACATAGTGGATACATGTGTCAAACCATGGTCACAGAGACCAAAATTACATAGGAAACATAGCTTCCACATTGTATGTTGCACGAGTGTGGCAGAAGTTGCATCACATAATGCACTAGGGTGTCTGTGGTCATGTGGATCAATTTTGTCTAGGAAAAGAACACATGCAATCACACTAGTGCATCAATGTGGTTTAGGAAAAGAACACATGCAATGTCCATAGGTGATCCATGTGTCAAACTATGGTCACAGAGACCAAAAGCACATAGGAAGAGTAGCTTCCACATTGCATGTTGCAATAGTGAGACAGAAGTTGGATCACATCATGCAGTAGAGTGTGTGTGGTCATGTGGATCAGTGTGGTCTACGAAAAGAACACATCCAATGAAACTAGTGGATCATTATGGTTTAGGAAAAGAACACAAGCAATGTCCATGGTCGATCCATGTGTCAAATCATGGTCACAGAGACCAAAAGCACATAGGAAGAGAAGCTTCCACATTGCATGTTGCACCAGTGGGGCAGAAGTTGCATCACATAATGCAACGGAGTGTGTGTAGTCAAGTGGATCAATCTTGTCTAGGAAAAGAACACATGCAATGACACTAGTGATCAATGTGTTTAAGGAAAAGAACTCATGAAATATCTATAGTGGATCCATGTGTCAAGCCATGGTCATAGAGACCAAAAGCACATAGGAAGAGAAGTTTCCACATGGCATGTTGCAATAGTGAGGCAGAAGTTGCATCACATAATGCACTAGAGTGTGTGTGTTCATGTGGATCAATGTGGTTGCTAACTCGTGTAATAACGAGCTCGTTGGGGAACCCCAAGAGGAAGGTATGATGAGCACAGCATTAAGTTTCCATCAGTTATGAAACCAAGGTTATCGAACCAGTAGGAGCAAGGAAACACCTCTAAGGTGTTGTTGCGAACTTGGAATCCTGCACAACCACAGAACTTTGCCCCCAACTTACAGTGAGGTTGTCAATCTCACCGGTTTTGCTGAAAACAAAGGATTAAATGTATTGTGTGGAAGAAAGTAAAAGCTTGCAGAAAGTAAACAGAAAGTAGTAAACCATTGTAGATTGATTACAAAAGAAAGGACCAGGGTCCATAGTTCACTAGTGGTGGTTCTCCTTAAGATAGATGACATGTTGGGTGAACGAATTACAATGGGGCAATTGACAAACATCGAGAAAGCATACATGCATATACTAATCATCTTGACTCCTTTGAGATTTGATTGGGCATTACTATATTATACATAGACCGTAATCCACCTGCATCTATGACTAATTATCCACCTTCAGGTTATCATCCGAACCCCCTCCAGTATTAAGTTGCAAGCAACAGATAATTGCATTACGCATTGCATGTAAAGTAAACAATATGATTGTTCTATGAACAAAGGACTGCTATTTTCTCCCTAGTAGCAATAGCACATCTAGTACCTTAGAGATTTCTGTCACTTCCCCAGATTACTAGAGGCATGAACCCACTGTCGAGCATAAATACTAACTCTTGGAGTTGCTAGCATCTACTTGGCCAAGATAGCTACTAACAACAGAAAGCATGCAAGATCACAAATAACAAGGACATGATAGAATCAATAATCAATCTGAAATAACATCTCAATATCCATCGGATCCCTGCAAACACACCATGTAGGATTACAAATAGATGATCTTGGTCGTGAACGGAGCTCACAAGATCTAAACATGATAGCAGAAAGGAGAAGAACCAGCCATCTAGCTACTACATGGACCCGTAGTCCAAGGATGAACTACTCACGCATCACACCGGAGGCTTGCATGGTGATGAAGAAGGCCTCCATGGTGAATTCTCCCCTCCAGCAGGGTGATGGGAAGAGCTTCAGATCCCTCCTGATCTAGGGATGGAGATGACGGCATCTACAGACTCTTTCGTGGAATTTTGATCTGGTCCTTAGGGTTTTTGTATCGGAGGCATCTTATAGGAGAAAGGGAGGCCGAGGGGGTGCCCTAGGCGGCCACACCACCCCCTGGCGCGGGCCAGGCCTGGCCACACTGGTGGTGGTGTGCCCCTGCCCTCTCCGTCTTGTATTCTGGCTCCGTGTCCCCCTCGGTGAAAAACTGACTTTGGCTTTTGTCCCGTCCAATTCCGAGAATATTCATTTTCTGACTTTCCTGCAACCAAAAAGAGCAGAAAACAGGCAACTGGCACTATGGCATATTGTTAATAGGTTAGTCCAAGAAAGTGTATAAAAAGTACTCCAAAGTGTAGACAAAACATAAGAAAGTAGATAAAAACCAAGCATGGAACATCAAAAATTATGGATACATTAGCAATGTATGAACATCCCCAAGCTTAACTGTTGCTCGTCCTCGAGTAGGTAAGTGATAAAAAGAAATAATAATTTTTGAGGTGACATGCACCATCATAAACTTGATCAAAGTATTTGTAAAACATTGATAGCTGGGATCATAGTACTTCAACATAGCATGAAAGATAAAGTTCTAAAAATAAGACATAGCAACTATGTTGCCACATGAAAAGGTATAAACAAAAGATTCATGAATAACAATGCTTTGCAAGACATTTGTTTGTTGCACATAAAGAAACCATAGCATAGTAGCATTCAGCTTGTCCCTCATAGAGTAGCAAACATAAATTCATAGGACACCTTCAAAGTCTATAAGAGTGACTAGATACAAATAGTTTAAGAACAAGTAATATCAAAATTATGCATGAATCAACAAGTCTTGGGACAATGCACAGAGAACTAAGAATGGCCACTATGCTCTCTCAATAGGTTCATAAAGATAAAAGGTGGAGACTCAATATAACTGTGGAAGAAAGGCCTTCATAGAAGGAAGTAGGGATTCAAGTTTCATAAAGATCTTCCAAAAATTATGGTACTTATTAGCTTTCAGCTCTCATTGCCCCTGTCATAAGCATCTTGAAGTGATTAAGGTTAAAGTGAACAAACTATGGAGTATATGCTTGACAAAGTATAATTTGGAAATATCATGTCCCTTGAATACGAGGGCCGCTCCTCATGCTACTCAAGTTTAGTTACCGGTAAGTTCTTGTCATAGTAAGTACATGTGTATCATAGAGAACATTAACGGGTACCCTTGCCTGATGATACGGAAGAATCCCCATATCAAAATGACCAGGCAAGCAGACAACAAGCATCTCAGCAATCTTCTTATTTACCATGGGAAAATGGTGCTTTTTTCTCTCTTTCCTCTTTTCTCATATCTCTTTTTTCTCTTTTTTCTCAATATCTAAATCTTTTTTTATAAGAAGAATGCTTCATAGACAGCTCATTATGGTTACGCTGCAGGTTTCCACCATGATGGCATGGATTAGACCGACGGCCCAGGCATTTCTCTAACACACATACATAACTCCATAGACTTACAAGCTCCCCTTTCATTTCACACCAACGACATCCATAGACAAAAGAGCATGATATCAACTAGGTACAAAGTACAAGTGCAATGTTGAAAGCGTTCCCCATGACAGCATGGTTCTGCTAATCCCCAACATATAAGTGCAAGCATATACAACATAGACAACACAATGGTTCAAGTTTATTAAGGGCAAGAAAAGTAAAGTGTGCCATCAAGTTAGTGAGAGCTTTAATCACTAGTTTTCTCATAACAAGTTTAATTCGGAAGGTAGATAAAAACATGAATATACTTGGAATAGCAAATGCTAATAGGTAGGTATGGTGGACTCTTTGGAATAACTTGGTTTTAGGAGTTGGATGCATGATTGGAACTCATACTTGGTTATGGAGGCTAGCAAAAGACTGGGAGCGACCGACTAAGAGAGCAATAATGGTCATAATCATGCAAAGCGACAAAATATCATTAATCAAAGCATAAAGTGATACTACAAGTCGAAAAATAAAGGATCATAAAGGCTATGGTGACTTGGAATAGTCATAACATGGTGTGAGCATGCGCCAAGTCAACCCAAATAAAGCATTAAAGGAGAATACCAAAATACTATGCTTTAATATGCTAAAACAACACATGATTCTTCCAAGGCACATTAAGAAATCTCAATTGTTTATAACATGTCATGCTACAGCAAAGATCACTAAGCATAAAGCCAAAACAATATCAAGCATGGCATCACAAAGCATGGGCCACAGTAAAAAACAAGCTCCTTTAACCACTTAAGCATGAACTTTTCCTACTCTTTTCCAATCCAAACCAAACTATTTGAAAACCAATGTATGAAAGAGGGGGTCCAACCAATTTATTCAGCAAACTAATAAAACCAAGCAAACGAAAACCAAAACAAAAATGAAAAATAAGACGCTCCAAGAACAACACAATTGTGCATGAAACAATAAAAATGAAGTGTTTGGAAGAAACCTGGGATTTTTATTGATGAAGAAGGGGATGCCTTGGGCATCCCCAAGCTTTGACGCTTGTACTTCTTGGATAATTCTTGGGGTGACATAGGGTGGCATCCCCAAGCTTGAAGTTTAGTCCATTCTTCATCTCATTACATCATTCTCTCCATACACCTGAAATTTTTCCTTCATACAAAACTTCACATAATCTTTATTAGCAACATTAGTGCACTCAAGATAATAAGTCCTTAGGTTCAGTTTCAACACCAATAAAACTTCCACTAAAACACAAGCTACTGTAGAACTTCTCTCAAAAATCTCAATTCCCCAAAGAGAACTCAAAAAGGAACCAACAAGATGCAAATGCAAATAGTGGCAGAAATCTATCAAAACAGACTACCAGGTAAAAACCAATTTTTTCGAAGACCTTCTGTTGCTCAAATCAAAAAGTGTTGAACTAATGAAAGTTATATAACAATCTGGGGCAGAAGCACAAAACTTCACGCCACAAAAAGACGTACAGAGATTTTACACGAATTTCTACGGTGAGGCACAAAATTCTGTTTCGGGACAACAACTTTCCCAATCATTACTTCTCCCTCATTAGAGGTTACTCTTGGCACAAAAAGCAAATAAAAAGGGTAAGGAGCGGTTATTACAGAGGTAGTAACTTCCAAGAGTCATCTAAAACTTTTGGGTTATCTCCCAATAAGTACTTTTCTTTAACGCCTTTAAGTTAGGGATGATAATTTGAAAAGATGCTCACATAGGAAATATGAATTGAAGTAAAAGAGAGCATCAAGAAGAAAATTCAAAACACATTTAAGTCTAACCCTCTTCCTACGCATAGGAATATTATACGCAAATAAATTCACAAAGAACAAAGCGACATGCATAGGACAATAAAACGAGAGTAACTTCAAAACTTTCAGCAAATAGAGAGGTGTTTCAGTACCATGAAAACTTTTACAACCATATTTTCCTCTCTCATAATAATTTTCAGCAGCCTCATGAATAAACTCAACAATATAACTATCACATAAAGCATGCTTTTCATGATCTATAAACACTAGAGCTTTATTATAAACATTTTCAAAAGAATCCTCAGGAATATGACATTCGTCCTCCTTTGGTAAGCATGGGGGATAATCAAATAATGTAAGGGGTAAAGAGTGATACATTGCAAATGTATCTATAATATTTGATGTTCCATGCTTGGTTTTATCCACTTTCTTGTGTTTTGTTCCAACTTTGGAGTACTTTTCATATGATTTCTTGGACTAACCTATTAACAAGAGCCACAATGCTAGCTGCATGTTTTCTGTTGTTGTTGGTTCTAGGAAAGTTAGAAAATGAATATTCTCGGAATTGGACGGGACAAAAGCCAAAGTGCCTATTTTTCCAGAAGGGATCAAGTGCCAGAATACGAGACGGAGAAGGGCCAGGGAGCCACCACCACTGGCAAGGCCGCGGCCTGGCCCACGCCAGGGATGGTGTGGCCGCTCCCGGCACCCCCTCGGCCTCTCCTTCCGCCTATAAGTTTCCCTCAGGACGAAAACCCTAAGTACCCGGTCAAAAATCCACGAAAGAGTCTGTAGCCGCCGTCATCTCCATCCCTAGATCGGGAGGGATCTGAAGCTCTTCCCGGCACCCTGCTGGAGAGGGGAATTCACCCTAGAGGTCTTGTTCATCACCATGAAAGCCTCCGGTGTGATCCGTGAGTAGTTCATCCTTGGACTACGGATCCATGTAGTAGCTAGATGGCTGGTTTCTCCTCCTTTGTGCTTTCATGTTTAGATCTTATGAGCTCCGTTCATGATCAAGATCATCTATATGTAATTCATACATGTTGTGTTTGCGGGGATCCGATGGATATTGAGATTCTATTTCAGATTGATTATTGATTCTATCATGTCTTTGTTATTTGATATCTTGCATGCTTTCCGTTGTTAGTAGCTATCTTGGCCAAGTATATGGTAGCAACTCCAAGAGTTAGTATTTATGCTCGATAGTGGGTTCATGCCTCTGGTAATCTGGGGAAGTGATAGAAATCTCTAAGGTACTAGATGTGTTTTTGCTACTAGGGAGAAAACAACAATCCTTTGTTCATAGAACAATCATATTGTTTACTTTACACGCAGTTCGTAAAGCAATAATCTGTTGCTTGCAACTTAATACTGGAGGGGGGTCGGATGATAACCTGAAGGTGGATTATTAGTCATAGATGCAGTTGGATGGCGGTCTATGTATTATGTTGTAATGCCCAATCAAGTCTCAGAGGAGTCAAGATGATTAGTATATGCATGTATTGCTTTCTCGGTGTTTGTCAATTGCCCCGCTATAATTTGTTCACCCAGCATGTTATCTATCTAAGGAGAGCCACCTCTAGTGAACTATGGATCCCAGTCCTTTTACTTTACATACAATCTACAATCTTTTACTGCTTTGTGTTTACTTTCTGCAAACTTTTACTTCTTTCCATTCGATACGTTTAATCCTTTGTTTTCCGCAAAACACGGTGTGATTGACAACCTCATCGCAAGTGGGGGACAAAGTTTTGTGGTTGTGTTGTGTAGGTCTCCATGTTGCTACTAGCACCGATAGTGTTCCCTGCCAAAGCTCAGCTAGTAACACCTTTGGTGTGTTTCCTTGCTCCTATTGGTTCGATTAAACCTTGGTTTCATAACTGGGGGAAAACTTGCTGCTATATTCATCGTACCTTCCTCTTGGGGTTCCCAACGAGCTCTATGTCGAAAGTCGAGCGCATCAAAGAGTTACTCTCATTAGAAGGTAGGGATGGGTAGATCCATTCTTCCTCCTCTTGATCATCACTCTCCTCCTCTTTTTCATCCAATGAGCTTCCAGTTTTAGCAATTTCTTCTTCCATAGGCACCAGCAAGGCATTAGTCTCTTCCATTGGTGGAGAGCATCTATTAAGATATTCAAGAATATAGCCATTTTCTACCCTGTAATTATCAAATAAAAATTTAAGTATATCATAAACCTCATATTTATAAGGTGAATCATCAGTATTTTCAAGCAAACTAGCAAGTTCAAATGCACCCTTCCAAGCAATAAATTCTTCAATTTGTTCCACATCATAAAAGTCATAATTCCCTTTAACATAATAAGATATGGTAACATTATCATTATACCCACATTTAAAAGGGAGGTGTTTATACCTCCTACAGCAACAAGATTTATCAAAGCAATAAGTAATATTATAAGTAGAGCACGCGTTTATAGCAATGGTATACAATTTATCAATTTGTTCCCATAAGTGTTTCCCTTTTTGTGACAAGCGGTGTTCCTTATAATAATATTTTTGTTCTTCTGTGAACCCACCTTGCCAATAAGATTTAGTTTCAAAGAAACCAACCATTGATAGAAAGCATGATAAACCAAGACAATAACAGACCAATGAAAATAACAACTATAGTAGGAACTATTTTTTTGTATTTTTGATAAAGAAACAAGCAAAAAAAGCAGAAATAAACTAAGCAAAACAAAAATAACAAAGTAAAGAGATTGGTTATGAGAGACTCCCCTTGTGAAGATGTCCTTGACTCCTCGGCAACGGCTCAAGAAAATACTTGCTGACTCGTGTAATAACAAGCTCGTTGGGAACCCCAAGAGGAAAGTATGATGAGCACAGCAGTAAGTTTCCCTCAATTATGAAACCAATGTTATCGAACTAGTAGGAGCATGGAAACACCTCCAAGGTGGTGTTGCCAACTTGGAATCCCACACAACACAAACACAGAACTTTGCCCCAACTTACAGTGAGGTTGTCAATCTCACCGGTTTTGCTGAAAACAAAGGATTAAATGTATTGTGTGGAAGAAAGTAAAAGCTTGCAGAAAGTAAACAAAAAGCAGTAAACAGTTGTAGATTGATGATAAAAGAAAGGACTGGGTCCATAGTTCACTAGTGGTGGTTCTCCTTAAGATAGATGACATGTTGGGTGAACAAATTACAGTGGCGCAATTGACAAACATCGAGAAAGCATACATGCATATACTAATCATCTTGACTCCTTTGAGATTTGATTCGGCATTACAACATTATACATAGACCATAATCCAACGACATCTATGACTAATAATCCACCTTCAGGTTATCATACAAACCCCCTGCAGTACTAAGTTGCAACCAACAGATAATTGCATTACGCATTGCGTGTAAAGTAAACAATATGATTGTTCTATGAACAAAGGATTGCTGTTTTCTCCCTAGTAGCAACATCACATCTAGTACCTTAGAGATTTCTGTCACTTCCCCAGATTACTAGAGGCATGAACCCACTATCAAGCATAAATACTAACTCTTGGAGTTGCTAGCAACTACTTGGCTAAGATAGCAACTAACAACAGAAAGCATGCAAGATCACAAATAACAAAGACATGATAGAATCAATAATCAATCTGAAATAGCATCTCAATATCCATCGGATCCCCACAAACACAACATGTAGGATTACAAATAGATGATCTTGATCATGAAGCAGACTCACAAGATCTAAACATGATAGCACAAAGGAGAAGAACCAGCCATCTAGCTACTACATGGACCCGTAGTCCAAGGATGAACTACTCACGCATCACACCGGAGGCTTGCATGGTGATGAAGAAGGCCTCCAGGGTGAATTCTCCCCTCTTGCTGGGTGCCGGGAAGAGCTTCAGATACCTCCCGATCTAGGGATGGAGATGACGATGACTATAGACTCTTTCGTGGAATTTTAATCCGGTCCTGAGGGTTTCTGTATCGGAGGCATCTTATAGGCGAAAGGGGAGGCGGAGGGGGTGCCCTAGGTGGCCACACCACCCCCTGGCGCGGGCTAGGCCTGGCCGCACAGCCAGGTGGTGTGGCGGCCCTCTGGCCTCTCTCTCTCTTGTATTCTGGCTCCATGTCCCCCTTGGTGAAAAACTGAGTTTGGATTTTGTCCCGTCCAATTCTGAGAATATTCATTTTCTGACTTTCCTGGAACCAAAAACAACAGAAAATAGGCAACTGGAACTATTTCATCTTTTTAATAGGTTAGTCTAAGAAAGTGTATAAAAAGTACTCCAAAGTGTGGACAAAACATAAGAAAGTAGATAAAAACAAAGCATGGAACATCAAAACTTATGGATACGTTAGGAACATATCAATGGTCTAGGAAAAGAACACATGCAATAACACTAATGGATCATTGTGGTTTAGGAAAAGAACACATGAAGTGACTATAGGTGATCCATGTGTCAAACCATGATCACAGAGACTAAAAGCACATTGGAACAACAACTTCCACATTGAATGTTGCACCCGTGACATAGAAGTTGCATCACATAATGCACTGGAGTGTGTGTGGTCATGTGGATCAATGTGGTCTAGGAAAAGAACACATGCAATGACACTAGTGGATCAATGCGTTTAAGGGAAAGAACACATGCAATGACTATAATGGATCCATGTGTCAAACCATGGTGATAAAGACAAATGGCACATAGGAAGAACACCTTCCACATTGCATGTTGCACTAGTGAGGCAGAAGTTGCATCACATAATGCACTGGAGTGTGTGTGGTCGCGTGGATCAACGTGGTCTAGGAAAAGATCACATGCAATGACATTACTGGATCAATGTGGTTTAGGACAAGAACACATGCAATGTATATAGTGGATCCATGTATCAATCCATGGTCACAGAGACCAAAAGCACATAGGAAGAGCAGCTTCCACATTGCATGTTGGACAAGTGAGGCAGCAGTTGCCTCACATAGTGCACTAGAGTGTGTGTGGTCATGTGGATCAATCTGGTCTTGGAAAAGAACACATGCAATGACACTAGTGGATCAATGTGGTTTAGGAAAATAACACATGGAATGAATATAGTGGATCCATGTGTCAAACCATGGTCACAGAGACCAAAAGCACATAAGAAGAGCAGCTTCCTCATTGCATGTTGCATTAGTGAGGCAGAAGTTGCATCACATAATGTACTAGAGTGTGTGTGGTCATGTGGATCAATGTGATCTAGGAAAACAACACATGCAATGAGACTAGTGCATTTGTGTGGTTTAGGAAACGAACACATGCAATGACTATAGGTGATCCATGTGGCATCCCGCTAAAACCACTACTAGAAATCGCTTGTTATTTTATTTTTGTGCATCCTCATGATAGCATGCTCATGTTCATCAGGCCACCTTGGATGGGACATATAATTAAATGGTGGTACTTAAATTGTCCCACTTATATTTTGGCTCTTGATATCTGTATTTGATCTTGATTTTTGCCTCTCTCTATTTATACCACTTTTTATTCTACCTCTAGTTGGTGCCATTGATATGGAACCATAATGTGTACTCTATATTTTGGGGTCTTGCTCATTTTTTTATATTGCTTAAATGCCCAAATTGATTTGGCGGCATAACTTTTCTAATTCATTTTATCACTAACTTGCCAGTCCATCTTGCCATGTGATCTTGTTCTACTTCTACCACATATGACACATGGGTTTCTTTGTTCTGCCATTTGAGTTTAAATCATACCCATATGCTGATGTGTGGATCCACTCTTTGAAATCTTGATATCATCCAACTCTAGTGCCTTGCACTCTCTCTCTAATTCCCTTAGGCATGTGCCATCCTTTCTACTCAATACCTTTTTGAAGTTCTTGGTTTTCATTTGAATTTGGTCAAATCTCCTATCTAAACCATCCAATATTTTTGCTCTACTCTGCCCTAAGCTAGCTAGCTATCACTAGCTATATCTAATCTTTGTCTCACACACACTAAAATCTACTCCTAGCCGTGTGTAACTACCTACACACATACACACACCATCTACACCTAGCCGTGTGCATGTTCTAATGCACATATGCATGAAACCCTCTTTCCTCTCTCTACTCTACCACAGCCGAGCCACACATGACTCATGTGGCAGCCCCTTTTCTCTCTTTTCTTGTTTCTACCCTATCTAAGTCCATAGAGTGGACAAGGACCAGCTGCACCAACCCCTGCCTCTCTGCACCATGTTGCCACCGAACCCTCTCTCCCTTCTCTCTGTTTATCTTCGTTCTGAAGGAGAGAGGCGGCCAAGCACGAGCTGGGCATGCTCCTATACGAACCCTCCTCCCCACCTGTTTTCCCCTTCCACATATCCCTTTCCTTCTCTCCCTTTTGGATCAGATCGATGCCCCCACGCAACCCTAGCTACTCCCTCTACATCCCCTTCTTTTTCCTCTGTTCTCCAAGCCTCTGAACCACAACCGAGCACACCGCCTAAAGGTCGCCGCCCAGCCTGTGCTACGAGCGCATTTGAGATGAGCTGAACACCAGAATGGAGCTGCCACATCATCCTCTTCCTCCTTTCTGAGGAATTAGAGGTGGGGCAGCCCGAATTTCCACTCCAACAGCTAGTTCTTCCCCGACGCCGTTCACCCTTGCTGTCGAAATTCACCGCCACCGCTCCGTCACCATCCACGCCAACCGCTCCAACGAGTAGAGGGTGAGCCTACCTTCATATCCCGTCTCTTTTCTTGCTCGTGCCTAGCCTTTTTTTTTCATGCCGCTGATGTTCCGTGCGTGCCGTGACGGATGCCATGGATGCAAGCTTCGTGCTACGGCCGCTACCTAACCTCCCGCTTGGGCTAGAGTATGCCCAACAACCCCGATGGTGCCTAGGTCGCTGCATCCCACGACGCAGCCTCTCCCTGTCGCCCAAGACACGGCCTCCCCCTCTCTTCGCAGAATCGTCCTCCATGAGATTTCGCTACCTGTTCATGAGTACAGCAGTTTGTCAGGTAAGCGCTGCAAAAACTGATGTATGTGCTTCATGAGTCGTCGATCTTCCTAGTTGTTCATCAACAGGCATCTAGCTTAGTGGATCTAGCCTGGAACCTCCACCTTTTGGTCCTGGGATCGACTCCCCAGTGCTGTTGGTTTAAGCCTCCTTTTGTTTTATCTGAACCTGAGACAACAACAGAGGCTCCACATCCTGTTCTTATAGAGACAAGTTTCATTCATCTCGACAACAAACAGCTAGCCCAGTGGCTAGTCCTTGACGAATCTAACCTGGTGGTCTAGAGTTCAAACACTGTTTCGATCTTTAAACGCCCTCTTTTTGTTGTCTTAACTCTCTGTAATCTTTTAATCATAGTTCAGCCGTGCTTCCTTCTCCTTAGACACAAAACAAAGTTAAGCCATTGGCTTTAGACATGCTCCTGCACTCATTAGGCCCGAGTTCAATCCCCACAATCACCTCTTTTTGGATCCTTTTATTCCTGTTTCCCCTTGTTCTATTGGTTTAAATTCTATTTGCCACATCTAAACACTAACTCCAACCTAGCACATTGGTTGGCTCTCTTCTTTTCCTTCCAATAACCGAAGTTCAAATCTTCATGTTGTCCTTTTCTTTTTTAGCAAATTTCAGCAAAACGAGTCTATGTTGTTAAATTCATAACTTTGTCTCTGTTTTCCAAAAATTAAGTATTACATATTGGAATGCTCTAAAAATTGAACTCTACCTAAATATGGCATCTCCATATATGATAACAACACTTAAATCCCATGTTTATTTTAAAACAGGTTAAACCACATCTTGTGCATATGGTGTGTATGGAAATTGCTAAACAATCTTTTCCCACCTCATTTAAATTGTGTAGCTTACTGGCTTGATCACCTATGCCATGCTCCACCATGCTAAATAACATTTAATTTTGGAGTTTAGAAACATAACTCTAACCATATCTTAAATTGTTTGGATTCCGATTCCACTTATTTTGCTAAGTTGTATCATATCTGCCATGCCATACATGCATATCATAAACATGCTGGATCTTCTGCCGTAGTATTAAATATTGCATCCGGTGTTTCTTCTAGTGTTTGCTTCTTCGCGGAATAGGCCGATAAGTTGATGCGAGTATCGACAAGTTCTCCGGATATGATCCGTCGGCAGTGTTTTCCCATGTGAGCATCTCTTCCCCCTTCTACCTATTTTGCATTTATAGTCTTTATTTCCTCCTGTTGATCTATTGCTATCCGTGTCACGATGCTTTAGTTTCCGTACACCAGTTATATCCCGTGCAGCCTCTATATTTCCTTGGACACCTCCTATTACCTGTGTTTGGTAGATAGCTAGGCCCTGCGAGTCGTAGTTGCTTGCTCAGGTGCGATCTCGTGTTGTCGAGTACCACAGTTGTTGGAATGCTGGAAGATGTTTGTGGTGGAGATGATCATGACTTTAAATACAACTATTAAATTGCTAGATATAACTAATGGAGAGGCATCGGTGGGCAATAGATGTTATTTGGTTCTTCCACGCTGACTTGTGTCCCGTAGGACCCCGAGTACTTGATACCTGTTCCTTGATTTTTCGCACTATCCATATCCGGGAGGCCTTATGGACCCCCCTGAGCCAGAGCTTGATTCATTTCTATTTCTTGGGGCCACAAGTAGTTTGGGTCTTTATTACTATCCTGTACTTATGCCATGTTACTGCTTTATTCAAGATTGTGCGTGGAGCACCTGTACTATTTTGGATCGCGCCACGTTTTCGCGGTATCGACAAGCCCAGTCACACTTTCGAGTTCCCATCGTTTTACCGTCGTCGAAACCACAGGTCCATTCTGGAGCCGCCAACTTCATTCTTGGGTAGTGGGGTGGCCCCCTGAAATATTTTATGAATCATGTGATCGCTTTGTCGTGAAAGCCTCGTTGGGTTTTGAGTTGGTTTTTCCGAGGTTGATCGAGTGTGTGTTGCTATTTGTGCACCCCTATAGGGTAAAACTTTCTGAAAGCCATGTCCGTGGTTATGGACGACTTGGAGCACAGTATCTCGATCATAGACAAGCATAACTAAAGTAGTGCTATAAATTTGACTTACTATGTGACTAGTAATCATCTTCAACTATAACGGAATGGATAATAAAAATGCCAACAACTGGTGGACCTGTGTCATGCTATACCTGCCTAGTAAGTATTCCAACTCCAATGGAATGTGATAAAAGTGCCAACAATTGCTGGGTTTTGGGATTCCTCAGGACAATTATATCTGACTAGTAAATGTCCCAACTACAACGGAATGGTGATTAAAACTGCCCACTACTTATGCTATCAGGATGACTCATGCTATCTATATCTGACTAGTAAGTGCTTCAACTAAAATCGAATGAATAAAACTGCCAACTGTGTGAGTTCCTCGGTTTGACTTCCTCGTTTGGTCTCGAGGGGGAATACCAGGATGGGTATGTTTGGTGTTACTATCAGGTTGGATCCGAATAGGTCTTTCTTATCCCTCTCTAATAGCCGCCAGTTTTACTGAGTCTCTATAGGTTGTTTAGTGCTGCTGCGCTGCCACTTCAGTCCACCATACCTATGTAGGTGAGGACCGCTGAATTCTAGCCTCGCCGTGTACATGCCTCAGTATTGACGCTCCTCTTTTTCCTTTGCCCTTTGTCGGCACCCCTTTTATTTTCGCAGGTTTGAGATCGACGTCGTTAGCATGGTTACCCTTCCGGCTTGGCCTAGGCAGGGTTATGGACGCCATTGGTTATTCTTCAGGGCTCTTAGCCCCATTGCATCTTGTCCGTAGTCAGACGCTGTATCAATTTCAAGGTGATTTAGATCTTTGTACTGTATATCGGTATTCTTGACTCATGGAGTCATGTTGTATATATAGATGTTCTGTGGGTTTCATCGTGGACTAATGTGTAATGGTATTACTTCGTTTTCCACCCGCACGAAAGTGCCTGGTGGGCGTCCTTGAATTGTTTCTATGTGGGTTTGGTGGAAAGGGCTAAAACTTGCATAGGGCCGATTCGAGGGTGTTACAGAGTGGTATCAGAGCTCAGCAGTTGCGATACCCCACAAGTCCAGCCTGTAGGATAACCTAGCTAACGGCCGAAGTAGAGTGTCAAAACTATTTTCGCAAAATCGGTTGGATAGATCTGATTAGGTCTGATTTTACTCCTTACCCCTCTACTGTTCTCCTCTTAGCTCTGTGTGTTTTGATTCTACCCTCTTATCTTTTCTTCAAGTCTAGGATTTCTCGTGGTTGGGTTCCGTCGTATCTTCAGGGTTTCGCTTCCTCCTTTGGTAACGGTGTTTCTACCTCCGGACTTCATGCTATCTGAGTGATCCCTTATCTGTGGTACCATTCTTTGTTCCTTGTTTGTGCATTTTGGTGTTTTCCGACGCGACGACATCATCTATGCTAGATCCGATGCAGCGCCTGCATCACTCCTTTGTTCCGGACCTCGCTTGTCGAGATCTTCAGTCTACATCCGTGAGTTGGTTGCATAAGTCTGCTATTCATGTACGGAATAATGATATGAGTGCGGGATGGAGTCGCGACCATACCACTACCCTTATCATTCGCTTTTGTATATTGAACCGGTGGATCCAGCAATTTACTCCGTCCACGGAAGCTAGAGGTGGCTTTATTTGTTGATACCTCTACCTTAGCCCTTTGTTCACGGAGTGTTCTCTCGACGATCACGGACAACGAGCTCTTGTTAGTGGTGTCACGAGGATCTACACGAAGCGAGAAGATTCAGATTGCCGGCCTTCTTCCCGGTACCATGGGGCAGATCTCGAGGGCGAGATCCCTTGTTAGTGGTGTCGAATTGTGGCATCCCGCTAAAACCACTACTAGAAATCGCTTGTTATTTTATTTTTGCGCATCCTCATGATAGCATGCTCATGTTCATCAGGCCACCTTGCATGGGACATATAATTAAATGGTGGTACTTAAATTTTCCCACTTATATTTTGGCTCTTGATATTTGTATTTGATCTTGATTTTTGCCTCTCTCTATTTATACCACTTTCTATTCTACCTCTAGTTGGTGCCATTGATATGGAACCATAATGTCTACTCTATATTTTGGGGTCTTGCTCATTTTTTTATATTGCTTAAATGCCCAAATTGATTTGGAGGCATAACTTTTCTAATTCATTTTATCACTAACTTGCCAGTCCATCTTGCCATGTGATCTTGTTCTACTTCTACCACATATGACACATGGGTTTCTTTGTTCTGCCATTTGAGTTTAAATCATACCCATATGCTGATGTGTGGATCCACTCTTTGAAATCTTGATATCATCCAACTCTAGTGCCTTGCACTCTCTCTCTCTAATTTCCTTAGGCATGTGCCATCCTTTCTACTCAATACCTTTTTGAAGTTCTTGGTTTTCATTTGAATTTGGTCAAATCTTCTATCTAAACCATCCAATATTTTTGCTCTACTCTGCCCTAAGCTAGCTAGCTATCACTAGCTATATCTAATCTTTGTCTCACACACACTAAAATCTACTCCTAGCCGTGTGTAACTACCTACACACATACACACACCATCTACACCTAGCCGTGTGCATGTTCTAATGCACATATGCATGAAACCCTCTTTCCTCTCTCTACTCTAACACAGCCGAGCCACACATGACTCATGTGGCAGCCCCTTTTCTCTCTTTTCTTGTTTCTACCCTATCTAAGTCCATAGAGTGGACAAGGACCAGCTGCACCAACGCCTGCCTCTCTGCACCATGTTGCCACCGAACCCTCTCTCCCTTCTCTCTGTTTATCTTCGTTCTAAAGGAGAGAGGCAGCCAAGCACGAGATGGGCATGCTCCTGTACGAACCCTCCTCCCCACCTGTTTTCCCCTTCCACATATCCCTTTCCTTCTCTCCCTTTTGGATCAGATCGATGCCCCCACGCAACCCTAGCTACTCCCTCTACATCCCCTTCTTTTTCCTCTGTTCTCCAAGCCTCTGAACCACAACCGAGCACACCGCCTAAAGGTCGCCGCCCAGCCTGCGCTACGAGCGCGTTTGAGATGAGCTGAACACCAGAATGGAGCCGCCACATCATCCTCTTCCTCCTTTCTGAGGAATCAGAGGCGGGGCCGCCCGAATTTCCACTCCAACGCCTGGTTCTTCCCCGACGCCGTTCACCCTTGCTGTCGAAATTCACCACCACCGCTCCGTCACCATCCACACCAACCGCTCCGACGAGTAGAGGGTGAGCCTACCTTCATATCCCGTCTCTTTTTCTTGCTCGTGCCTAGCCTTTTTATTCTTGCCGCTAATGTTCCGTGCGTGCCGTGATGGACGCCATGGACGCAAGCTTCGTGCTACTGCCGCTACCTAACCTCCCGCTTGGGCCAGAGCATGCCCAACAACCCCGATGGTGCCCAGGTCGCTGCATCCCACGACGCAGCCTCTCCCTGCCGTCCAAGACATGGCCTCCCCCTCTCTTCGCAGAATCGTCGTCCATGAGATTTCGCTACCTGTTCATGAGTACAGAAGTTCGTCAGGTAAGCGCTGCAAAAACTGATGTATGTGCTTCATGAGTCGTCGATCTTCCTAGTTGTTCATCAACAGGCATCTAGCTTAGTGGATCTGGCCTGGAACCTCCACCTTTTGGTCCTGGGATCGACTCCCCAGTGCTGTTGGTTTAAGCCTCCTTTTCTTTTATCTGAACCTGAGACAGCAACAGAGGCTCCATATCCTGTTCTTATGAGACAAGTTTCATTCATCTCGACAACAGACAGCTAGCCCAGTGGCTAGTCCTTGACGAATCTAACCTGGAGGTCTAGAGTTCAAACCCTGTTTCGATCTTTAAATGCCCTCTTTTTGTTGTCTTAACTCTCTGTAATCTTTTAATCATAGTTTAGCCGTCCTTCCTTCTCCTTAGACACAAAACAAAGTTAAGCCATTGGCTTTAGACATGCTCCTGCACTCATTAGGCCCGAGTTCAATCCCCACAATCACCTCTTTTTGGAACCTTTTATCCCTATTTCCCCTTGTTCTATTGGTTTAAATTCTATGTGCCACATCTGAACACTAACTCCAACCTAGCACATTGGTTAGCTCTCTTCTATTCCTTCCAATAACCAAAGTTCAAATCTTCTTGTTGTCCTTTTCTTTTTGAGCAAATTTTAGCAAAACGAGTCTATGTTGTTAAATTCATAACTTTGTCTCTATTTTCCAAAAATTAAGTATTACATATCGAAATACTCTAAAAATTGAACTCTACCTAAATATGGCATCTCCATGTATGATAACAACACTTAAATCCCATGTTTAGTTTAAAACAGGTTAAACCACATCTTGTGCATATGGTGTGTATGGAAATTGCTAAACAATCTTTTCCCACCTCATTTAAATTGTGTAGCTTACTGGCTTGATCACCTATGCCATGCTCCACCATGCTAAATAACATTTAATTTTTGAGTTTAGAAACATAACTCTAACCATATCTTAAATTGTTTGGATTCCGATTCCACTTATTTTGCTAAGTTGTATCATATCTGCCAAGCCATACATGCATATCATAAACATGCTGGATCTTCTGCCGTAGTATTAAATATTGCATCCGGTGTTTCTTCTAGTGTTTGCTTCTTCGCGGAATAGGCCGATAAGTTGATGCGAGTATCGACAAGTTCTCCGGATATGATCCATCGGCAGTGTTTTCCCAGGTGAGCATCTCTTCCCCCTTCTACCTATTTTGCATTTATAGTCTTTATGTCCTCCAGTTGATCTATTGATATCCGTGCCGCGATGCTTTAGTTTCCGTACACTAGTTATATCCCGTGCAACCTCTATATTTCCTTGGACACCTCCTATTACCTGTGTTTGGTAGATAGCTGGGGCCTGCGAGTGGTAGTTGCTTGCTCAGGTGCGATCTCGTGTTGTCGAGTACCACAGTTGTTGAATGCTGGAAGATGTTTGTGGTGGAGATGATCATGACTTTAAATACAACTATTAAATTGCTAGATATAACTAATGGAGAGGCATCGGCGGGCAATAGATGTTATTTGGTTCTTCCACGCTCACTTCTGTCCCGTAGGACCCCGAGTACTTGATACCTGTTCCTTGATTTTTCGCACTATCCACATCCGGGAGGCCTTATGGACCCCCCTGAGCCAGATCTTGATTCATTTCTATTTCTTCGGGCCACAAGTAGTTTGCGGCTTTATTACTATCCTGTACTTATGCCATGTTACTGCTTTATTGAAGATTGTGCGTGGAGCACATGTACTGTTTTGGATCGCGCCACGTTTTCGCAGTATCGACAAGCCCAGTCACACTTTTGGGTTCCCATTCGTTTATAGCCGTCGTCGCAAACCCTGGGTCCGTTCTAGAGCCGGCCAACTTCGTTGCGGGTAACTTAGTGGGGTGGCCCCCTGAAATATTTTATGAATCCTGGGATCGCTTTGTCGTGAAAGCCTCGTTGGGTTTTGAGTTGGTTTTTCCGAGGTTGATCGAGTGTGTATTGCTATTTGTGCACCCCTGCAGGGTAAAACTTTCTGAAAGCCGTGTCCATGGTTATGGACGACTTGGAGCACAGTATCTCGATCATAGACAAGCATAACTAAAGTAGTGCTATAAATTTGACTTAATATGTGACTAGTAATCAGCTTCAACTATAACGGAATGGATAATAAAAAATGCCAACAACTGGTGGACCTGTGGTGATCTGTGTCATGCTATACCTGCCTAGTAAGTATTGCAACTCCAATGGAATGTGATAAAAGTGCCCAAAATTGCTGGGTTTTGGGATTCCTCAGGACAATTATATCTGACTAGTAAATGTCCCAACTACAACGAAATGCTGATTAAAACTGCCCACTACTTATGCTATCAGGATGACTCATGCTATCTATATCTGACTAGTAAGTGCTTCAACTAAAATCGAATGAATAAAACTGCCAACTATGTGAGTTCCTCGGTTTGACTTCCTCGTTTGGTCTCGAGGGGGAATACCAGGATGGGTATGTTTGGTGTTACAGGTTGGATCCGAATAGGTCTTTCTTATCCCTCTCTAATAGCTGCCAGTTTTACTGAGTCTCTATAGGTTGTTTAGTGCTGCTGCGCTGCCACTTCAGTCCACCATACCTATGTAGGCGAGGACCGCTGAATTCTAGCCTCACCGTGTACTGGCCTCAGTACTGACACTCCTATTTTTCCTTTGCCCTTTGTCGGCACCCCTTTTGTTTTAGCAGGTTTGAGATCGACGTCGTTAGCATGGTTAACCTTCCGGCTTGGCCTAGGCAGGGTTATGGACGCCATTGGTTATTCTTCAGGGCTCTTAGCCCCATTTGCATCTTGTCCGTAGTCAGACGCTGTATCGATTTCAAGGTGATTTGGATCTTTGTAATGTATATCGGTATTCTTGACTCATGGAGTCGTGTTGTATATATATATGTTCTGTGGGTTCCATCGTGGACTAATGTGTAATGGTATTACTTCGTTTTCCACCCGCACGAAAGTGCCTGGTGGGCGTCCTTGAATCGTTTCTATGTGGGTTTGGCGGAAAGGGATAAAACTTGCATAGGGCCGATTCGAGGGTGTTACAATCCATGTGCCAAACCATGGTCGTAGAGACAAAAGCACATAGGAAGAGCAGTTTCCACATTGCATGTTGCACCAGTTAGGCAGAAGTTGCATCACATTGCACTGGAGTGTGTGCGGTCATGTGGATCAATGTGGTCTACGAAAAGAACACATGCAAAAACACTAGTGGATCAATTTGGTTTAGGAAAAGAACACATGCAATGTCTATAGTGGATCCATGTGTCAAACCATGGTCACAGAGACCAAAAGCACATAGGAAGAGCAGCTTCCACACTTCATGTTGCACCAGTGAGGCAGAAGTTGCATCACATAATGCATTGGAGTGTGTGTGGTCATGTGGATCAATGTGGTCTAGGAAATGAACACATGCAATGACACTAGTGCATCAATGTGGTTTAGGAAAAGAACACATCCAATGATTATAGGTGATCCATGTGCCAAACCATGGTGACAGAGAGTAAAAGCACATAGGAAGAGCAGCTTCCACATTGAATGTTGCACCAGTGAGGCAGAAGTTGCATCACATAATGCACTGGAGTGTGTGTGGTCATGTGGATCAATATGGTCTAGGAAAAGAACACAAGCAATGAACCTAGTGGATCAATGTGGTTTAGGAAAAGAATAGATGCAATGAATATAATGGTTCCATGAGTCAAACCTTGGTCATAGAGACCAAAAGCACATAGGAAGAGCAGCTTCCACATTGCATGTTGCACCAGTGAGGCAGAAGTTGCATCACAGAATGCACTAGAGTGTGTGTGGTCATGTGGATCAATGTTGTCTAGGAAAAGAACACATCCAATGACACTAGTGGATCATTGTGGTTTAGGAAAAGAACACATGCAATGTCTATAGGTGATCCATGTGTCAAAACATGGTCACAGAGACCAAAAGCACATAGGAAGACCAGCTTCTACATTGCATGTTGCACTAGTGAGGCAGAAGTTGCATCACATAATGCACTGGAGTGTGCGAGGTCATGTGGATCAATGTTGTCTAGGAAAATAACACATGCAATGACACTAGTGCATCAATGTGGTTTAGGAAAAGAACACATGCAATGACTATAGGTGATCCATGTATCAAACCATGGTCACAGAGTCCAAAAGCACATAGGAAGAGCAGTTTCCACATTGCATGTTCCACCAGTGAGGCAGAAGTTGCATCACATAATGCACCAGAGTGTGTCTGGTCATGTGGATCAATGAGGTCCAGGAAAATAACACATGCAATGACTCTAGTAGATCACTGTGGTTTAGGAAAATAACACATGTAATGTCCATAGTGGATCCATGTGTCAAACCATGGTCACAGACACCAAAAGCACATAGGAAGAGTAGCTTCCACATTGCATGTTGCAGTAGTGAGGCAGAAGTTGGATCACATAATGCACTGAAGTGTGTGTGGTCATGTGGATAAATGTGGTATAGGAAAACAACACATGCAATGACACTAGTGCATCAATGTGGTTTAGGAAAAGAACATATGCAATGTCCATAGTGTATCCATGTGTCAAACCATGGTGACATAGACCAAAAGTACATAGGAAGAGCAGCTTCCGTATTGAATGTTTCACGAGTGAGGCAGAAGTTGCATCACATAATGCACTGGAGTGCGTGTGGTCATGTGGATCAATGTTGTCTAGGAAAATAACACATGCAATGACACTAGTGCATCAATGTGGTTTAGGAAAAGAACACATGCAATGTCCATAGTGGATCCATGTGTCAAACGATGGTCACATAGACCAAAAGCATAGAGGAAGAACAGCTTCCACATTGCATGTTGCACTAGTGAGGCAGAAGTTGCATCACATAATTCACTGGAGTGTGTGTGATCATGTGGATCAATGTTGTTGATGACCCACAAGTATAGGGGGTGTATCGCAGTATTTTCGATAAGTAAGAGTATCGAACCCAACGAGGAGCAGAGGGTGTTGGCTTGTGGTATGGATCAGGAATTCTCTGCAAATACTTAGCAAACAGATTTTTAGGGGGTTTTGATAATGCAAGTAAATAAAGTATAAGTAAATAAAAGACAATAAGAATAGATGCTGCAAGTGGCCCAATCCTTTATTCAGCAAAGGACAAGCCAGTTGTATTACTTAAGATGACCAAACATTCTCGAGGACACACGAGTGTTATGCCAAGTGCTTTCGCTTCATATAGTTGATTAATCTTCTTCAGTTTGCTAAGTGTTGTGTGGGTGAACCTGTGCTAATGTACCGACCTTCCTAGGACTAATACATACTTGTGATTATACCCCTTGCAAACATCCGTAAGTACAAGAAAGTAATTAAGGTAGAAACCTAACCACAGCTTAAAACTCTAAGACCCTGACATCCTTGTGCAATGGTTTCCTAATGGGGGTTCAGGTTTCTGTCACTCCGGCAACCCCTATGATTAGTAGCCAAACACACAATGCATTACCCTAGGCCCATATAGGTGAAGTATCATGTAGTCGATGTTCACATGACACCACTAGAAGAACTACACCACAACTTAAATATCAAACTATTGAATCTTTCTCAACACAATTCCACTACTAACAACATGACTTCTCCCATGTCCTCAAGAACAAAACGAACTACTCGGAAGACATCATATGGATCATGATTAGAGATGGAATAATGATGTATAACAATCTGAACATAAACAATAATTCAATGGTTCCACTCAATAGCATCAACTACATAGAGTAATCAACACCGAGAAAGTTTCCCCTAAGAACTATGCAAGATTCAACGCAATTGTTACAGCAATATGGAGATGGTGATGGGGGTGCTGGTGGAGATGATGGTGGTGATGATGATGATCCTGATGAAGTCCAACTTGATGGTGGTGTTGATGGCGACGATCTCCCCTCTCCGAGAAGGAATTCCCCTGGCAGAAATCTGTCCATCGAAGAGATCTTTCTCTCTCGGTGTTTTCCACCCCGCAGAGGCGTCAGAATCTTTCTGTGATCGCTCCCCGAGTATTAGGGTTTCGGGAGGATTATATACGCCAGAGGGGAGAGACAGAGGTGGACCAGGGCAGCCACACCACCTGGTGGCGCAGCCTAGGCTGGCCCGCGCCAGGGGGTGGTGTGGGCCCTCGATGGCCCATCTCCACTTCTCCTTCTGGCTTCCTCCGTCTTCTGGAAAAATAGGATTTTCCGTATATTTTCCCGGATTTTCTGATCTTCGCGAATTTTGCCTCCAAACAGCACCTTTTCCATCAAAATCCCGACTGCAGCGGTCCATGCTCCAAAAGTCATCAACCATGCAAAAATAGGTGAAATTACATAAGTATCATCTCTTAATATGAAATATATCAATGAATAACAGTAAATTATGATATAGAATAGTGATGCAAAATGGACGTATCAACTCCCCCCAAGCTTAGACTTCGCTTGTCCCCAAGCGAAACTGAACTCAATA
Source organism: Avena insularis (assembly GCA_023614405.1). Taxonomy (NCBI): domain Eukaryota; kingdom Viridiplantae; phylum Streptophyta; class Magnoliopsida; order Poales; family Poaceae; genus Avena; species Avena insularis. The sequence goes on along the minus strand of CM042688.1, from coordinate 409,922,422 downwards.
AACATGACCTCAGGTTTATGGAGTGAAGAGTCGATAAAAGAATACGGACAAGAAGCATCACATTCATCAATACATAGATCATAATAGAAGACAACTCATGATTATATAACTTAACTTGTAATAAGTAAAGGAAACACAATAAAGATACATAAAGTAAATCATAATTGGTAATGACAAACTTAGCTATTGGTCGAAGAATAGTTGATAATTTGCTGGAGTTCACAAATAACTGGTTTTCGATGATAGCTTTAAAAGTAGTAAACACCAAGATAATAGCAATGTGCAAAACAAGGAACATAAGAAACATGATTGAATAAATCATCATATGAATGAATGAAACACAACAACTCAAAATACTTGCTGAGATAGAAGGGAATAGGTTTACTGACTTAACTAAAAAGTAAAAGAAAGGCCCTTCGTAGAGGGAAGCAGGGATTTCAAGTTTCATAAAGATCTCCCAAAAATTATGATACTTATTAGCTTTCAACTCTCATTGCCCCTATCATAGGCATCTTTAGGTGATTAAGGTTAAAGTGATCAAATATGTGGATATGCTTGACAAGTTGTAAATTGAGAACCTCATGTCCCTTGAATACGAGGGCCGCTCCTCATGCTACTCAAGTTTAGTCATCGGTATGTTCTTGGCATCGTAAGAACATGTTTATCATGGAGAACCGCCAATGGGGTACCCCTTGCCCGATGATACGGAAGAATCCCCATATCAAAATGATAAGGCAAGCAGACAACAAACATCTCAGCAATCTTCTTATTTACCATGGGAGTATGGTGCTTTTTCTCTCTTTCCTCTTTTCATAATATCTCTTTTTTCTTTTTCTCTTTTCCCGATCTCTATATGTTTTTTATAAGAAGAATGCTTCATAGATGCTCATTATGGTTACGCTGCAGGTTTCCATCATGACAACATGGATTAGACCAGCGACAAAGGCGTTTCTCTAACACACATGCATAACTCCAGGGACATACAAGCTCCCCTTTCATTTCACACCGACGACATCCATAGACAAAAGAACATGATATCAACTAGGTACAAAGTACCAGTGCAATGTTGAAAGCGTTCCCCATGATAGCATGGTTCTGCTAATTCACAACTTACAAAGCGCAAGCATATATGCAACATAGATGGGCACAGTGGTTCAAGTTTATTAAAGGCAAGACAGTAAAGTGTGCCATCAAGTTCGTGAGAGCTTTAATCACTAATTTTCACATAACAAGTTTAATTTGGAAGGTAGATAAAAACATGAATTTACTTGGAATAGAAATAATGCTAATAGGTAGGTATGGTGGACACAAATGGCATGGGTTTGGTTTTAAGGAATGGATGCACGAGAAGAATGCCCTCTCAGTACAGTTTTTTGGCTAGCAAGGCTAGGTATCTAGTATAAGAATTGAAGGAAACAAACAAACATACAAGTGATAAAGACAAACATGCAATCTTCCTTGGAAGCAAAAAAGATCTTAACTAGAGAATACTAAACTTATGAGCAAATCAAGAAAGAAAGATGATGATTTTTTTTCTTATTTAGAGTACTTTTATCTTTTCATTCAACTCTCAAAAATAATGTTGCTACTGACTGAGCCAGGTTTTCCAAAACCAACTAAATTAACTCAATGATCCCAAAGTGATACCAATACTAACGACAAGATCAATCATATAACCACGAATTGAAAACTAATATAAGATATGCAAAAGAGTAAATGATAGAACTTCTCATTAATAATCCATAACGGCAACTCACACCAAGGGATACATATCTAACGAGAGAGGGGACACTTCCATAATGCAAACCATCATACATGATAACTTCTCTATTCATGATATGACTCTACTAAAAAGGTAAAAAGATAGAAGATAGTGATGTGATACCGCGGCACTCCCCCAAGATTGGAACAAACCAAGGGGATGCCAAACCTGATGACGAATTACTCCTTCGGTGGTGGTGGTATCCTCACATCATCGTCCGATTTCCAGGGTAAGGGCTCCCCATCAACAAAGGACATCGTGGTTTCCAGCTTCCTGAAACTTGCAGCAGCACTTATGCGTTTAAACATAACCTCATACTCACAGTTTTGATTTTGAACGTCATAGAGCTGGGCTTGCAGTTTGTTGGTTGTTTGTCAGAGTGAGAGGACTTCATCCTTGAGCTCAGCAGTCTCCTTTTGGTGCTCGGCGATGAGTTCGGAACAAATCTTATGGATGATATCCACTTCGCATTCCTCCATCTTCTTGTACCTAAAGACTTCTTGCTCCAGTGCTTCCATCTTGTCCTCCAGACTTCCTTCACCTTTAGGGCCTTGAACCTCTTTTATCCGGATCTCCCCATCTTCAAGCAACAACTCCTTGGGATGAATCTTCAACTCTCTCATGTATGGGTTGATGATATCCTCTAAAGAATCTTCCTTGGTTGATACAGAGGAAGACATTGTGGCTCCAAATCTGGGACTCTACCTGTCAGAAACAGATCAAAATGAAAACACGATGAAAACACGATATACGAACCTCGGGAGATCCGGGGGGTTATATATTACGAAGTTGCACAACAAAATGAAAGTACTAGGAGAAAACGAGTCGGAGGTGGAGTCCGGAGTGGCCACACCACCTGGTGGCACGGCCAGGGGTGGGCCCGCGCCACAGGGTGGTGTGAGCCACCCTGGCTCCGTTTCCATCCCTCTATCGCTTCATAACTTTCCTTATTGGCTAAAAACTACAACAATATAGTTGGATAGTATTTTCGTGGAACTTTTCTTACCAGAACTGTTACCTATTTGAAAACGGAGTCTGTAGGTCTCTGAATTTGGTCCTTTATAAATTGTTCCGGAATCACCACTTGAATAACATCAATATCTTCATCTTCATACACTTATTATGAGTCATGAAACGTTTCACTTCCTTATTACACCATTTTCTCCACCTACCTGGAAATTTCTTTCACACAAAACTTCACACAGTTCTCATTAGCAACATTAGTATAGGTGAAGTGATAAAACCTTTTGAGTTCAACTTCAACTGAAAACAATCAAAACATAAGATAATGTAGCAAATCATTCCGAAAACCCAAAAAGAATTCAAAAAGGAAATCGATTAAAGAAGCAAATGCAAGAGTGGCAAAATCTGTCAAAACAGACCAGCAGGTAAAGATCTATTTTTTCGAAAATCATCGGTTGCTCAAATCAAAAAGTGCAAAACTATCCAAAGTTAAATAACACCCTGGGGTAGAAGCACAAACAATTATAGCCCAATCCGACATACAGAGATCTCTCACGAATTTTTATGGTGAAACACAAAAATCTGTTTCGGAGAGCAACTTTCCCAAATCTTACTTCTCTCTCATTAGAGATTGGTCTTGACACAAAAACCAAACAAAAAGGATAAGGATAGTTCATTACCGAAGTAATAACTTCCAAGACTCAAAGAAACAAAAACAAATTGAAAGCAAAAATAAACTGGGTTGTCTCCCCAAAATCTCTTTCTTTATAGCCATTAAGATGGGCATGGTAATTTTGATGCTACTCAAATAAGAATATGAATTGAAGTGAAAGAGAGAATTAAGAAGCAAAAATATACACATTTAAGTCTAACCAACTTCCTATGCAAGGGAATTTTGTAAACAAACAAGTTGTTGAAACCAGAGGCTACTAGCATAGGAAGACAAAAGATGTGCAACATAAAATCCTTCAGCATAAAACGAGGAAACTTGATATTATTGAGATGCATAAGAACACTTTTCCCTCTCTCATAGTAGCTTTCAATATCATGCATAAACTTAACAATATAACTATCACAAGGGCCATCATAACAATGATCACTTATCCTAACAGAAAACACAGGAATACTAGCTCTCATAACACTACTTTGTGAGACAATATTAGAGGTATCCTTACAAAGGATAGTGTGTCCCTCTTCTACATATTTAGTAACAAAGTCTTTCACATTTGCTATTATAGGTTCATCAGCCATTTGTTTATCAGGTTCAACAGCCTTACTTATACTTTCATCAACCATACTAGCTATCATAGAATGTTCCTTTATCTTAACTAGGAAATGCATTTTCTCAATATAAGGTTCAGGTAAAACATGATTAGCAGTATAAACTTCAATATTTCTTGCAGGAACACTCTTAGCAACATCTTTATAAGGTTCATGATACTTATTCCACTTATTTTTAGGCACTTCAATGTAGCAAGAAAAAGCCTTAAAATAAGAAGCAATAGCTTGAGAGTCTAGACCATAAGCATTTTTAATGTTTTGAAAGTCATCAGTTCCCATAAAAGATTTAATGCATTCATAATCATAATTTATACCTGACTTTCTATCTTTGTCATTCTCCCATGCTTCAGCATTGTCTTGAATACGGTCCAGAAGATCCCATTTAGCTTCTTCTTCCATGCGAGTGAATGATCCAGCACAAGAAGCATCCAATAAATCCTTATCATGAAGAGAAAGCCTTACATAAAAGTTATTGATAATAATATTCTTGGGGAGCTCATGAATGGGACATTTGAGCATTAGTAACTTTAATCTCCCCCAAGCTTGACCTGTACTCTCTCCATCAAGAGGCCAAAAGTTGTATATTTGATTCCGATCTTTATGAATCTCACTAGGAGGATAAAACTTTGAATAAAAGAGAGGTACTATTTCCTCCAATTCAAGAGCTTGACCATTCTTCGGTAGCTTATACCATTCCTCAGCTCTTCCTTTCAGTGATAATGAGAATAACTTCTTCTTAACTTGATCTATAGTAATACCTGCACACTTAAATAACCCGCATAATTCGTGTATAAAGAGTAAATGATCACTAGGATGGACAGTTCCATCCCCAACATAGTAGTTATCCATAACACGATCAATAATTCTTGTAGGTACTTTAAAAGCATCATTCTTAGTAGGTGGTGGTTCATCTACTACCTTAGCAGCGGTAGTAGCATTACCAAATAAGAAACTCAGCGAATTATCCATAATGAAAATAAAGCAACTAATAGAAGTAAAGAATACTCACAGTAGAAGTTTCCTTTACCAGTTCCACTCTCCAATAGCGCTTCACTCCCCGACAACGACGCCAGAAAATAGTCTTGATGACCTACAAGTATAGGGGGTGTATCGTAGTATTTTCGATAAGTAAGAGTGTTGAACCCAACGAGGAGCAGAAGGTGTTGGCTAGTGGTATGGATTAGCAATTCTCTGCAAATACTTAGCAAACAGATTTTTAGGGGTTTTTGATAATGCAAGTAAATAAAGTACGAGTAAATAAAATACAATAAGAATAGATGCAACAAGTGTCCCAATCCTTTATTCAGCAAAGGACAAGCCAGTTGTATTACTTAAGATGACCAAATGTTCTCGAGGACACACGGGAGTTCTGCCAAGTTCTTTCGCTTCATATAGTTGATTAATCTTCTTTAGCTTGCTAAGTGTTGTGTGGGTGAACCTGTGCTAATGTACCAACCTTCCTAGGACTAATACATACTTGTGATTATACCCCTTGGAAACATCCGTAAGTACAAGAAAGTAATTAAGGTAGAAACCTAACCACAGCTTTAAACTCTAAGACCCTGACGTCCCTTGTGCAATGGTTTCCTAACGGGGGTTTAGGTTTCTGTCACTCCGGCAACCCCTACGATTAGTAGCCAAACACACAATGCATTCCCCTAGGCCCATATAGGTGCAGTGTCATGTAGTCGACGTTCACATGACACCACTAGAAGAAGTACACCACAACTTAAATATCAAACTATTGAATCTTTTTCAACACAATTCCACTACTAACAACATGACTTCTCCCATGTCCTCAAGAACAAAACAAACTACTCGCAAGACATCATATGGATTATGATCAGAGATGGAATAATGATGTATAACAATCTGAACATAAACAATAATTCAATGGTTCCACTCAATAGCATCAACTACAGAGAGTAATCAACACCAGGAAAGTTTCCCCTAAGAACTATGAAAGATTCAACGCAATTGTTATAGCAATATGGAGATGTTGATGAGGGTGCTGGTGGAGATGATGGTGGTGCTGATGATGATGAGGATGATCCCGATGAAGTCCAGCTTGATGGTGGTGTTGATGGAGACGATCTCCCTTCTTAGGGAAGGAATTCCCCGGCGAAATCATGCGGAGAGATCTTCTCTCTCGGTGCTTTCATACCTTGAGGCGGTGGAATCTTTCTGTGGTCGCTCCCCGAGTATTAGGGTTTCGGGAGGATTATATACGCTAGAGGGGAGAGCCAATGGTGGACCAGGGCGGCCACACCACACAGTGGCGCCTAGGCTGCATCGCATAAAGGTGGTGTGGGCCCCTGTGGCCCATCTCCACTCCTCCTTCTGGCTTCCTTCGTCTTCTGGAAAAATAGGATTTTTCGTATATTTTCCCGGATTTTCTGATCTTCGCGAATTTTGCCTCCAAACAACACCTTTTCCATCAGAATCCTGACTGCAGCGGTCCATCCTCCAAAAGTCATCGACCATGCAAAAATAGGTGAAATTACATAAGTATCATCTCTTAATTTGAAATCTATCAATGAATGACAGTTAATTATGATATAGAATAGTGATGCAAAATGGACGTATCAGTTGTCTAGGAAAAGAAGACATGCGATGACACTAGTGCATCAATGTGGTTTAGGAAAAGAACACATGCAATGACCATAGTGGATCCATGTGTCAAACCGTGGTCACATAGACCAAAAGCATAGAGGAAGAGCCGCTTCCACATTGCATGTTGCACCAGTGAGGCAGAAGTTGCATCACATAATGAACTGGAGTGTGTGTGATCATGTGGATCAATGTTGTCTAGGAAAAGAACACACGTGATGACAGTAGTGGATCAATGTTGTTTAGGAAAATAACACATGCAATGACCATAGTGGATCCAGGTGTCAAACCATGGTCAATATTACCAAAAGCACATAGGAAGAACAGCTTCCACATTGCATATTGCACTTGTGAGGCAGAAGTTGCATCACATAATGCACTGGAGTGTGTGTGTGGTTATGTGGATCAATGTGGTCTAGGAAAATAACACATGCAACGACACTAGTGAATCAATGTGGTTTAGGAAAAGAACACATGCAATGTCTATAATGAATCGATGTGTCAAACCATGGTCATAGAGACCAAAATTACATAGGAAGAGCAGCTTCCACACTGCATGTTGCACCAGTGAGGCAGAAGTTTCATCACATAATGCACTAGAGTGTGTGTGGTCATGTGGATCAATGTGGTCTAGGAAAAGAACACATGCAATGACACTAGTGCATCAATTTGGTTGAGGAAGAGAACACATCCAATGTCCATAGGTGATCCATGTTTAAACCATGGTCACAGAGACCAAAAGCACATAGGAAGAGAAGCTTATTGCATTTTGCACCAGTGAGGTAGAAGTTGCCTCACATAATGAATTAGAGTGTGTGTGGTCATGTGCTTCAATGTTGTCTAGGAAAATAACACATGCAATGACACTAGTACATCAATGTGGTTTAGGTCAAAAATACATGCAATGTCCATAGTGGATCTATGTGTCATACGATGGTCACATAGACCAAGAGCATAGAGGAAGAGCAGCTTCCACATTGCATGTTGAACTAGTGAGGCAGAAGTTGCATCACATAATACACTGTAGTGTCTGTGATCATGTGGATCAATGTTGTCTAGGAAAAGAACACATGCAGTGACACTAGTGGATCAATGTTGTTTAGGAAAAGAACACATGCAATGGCCATAGTGGATCCATGTGTCAAACCATGGTCACAATAACCAAAATCACATAGGAAGAGCAGATTCCGCATTGCATGTTGCACCAGTGAGGCAGAAGTTGCATCCCGTAATGCACTGGAGTGTGTGTGGTCATGTGGATCAATGTGGTCTAGGAAAAGAACGCATGCAACAACACTAGTGGATCAACGTGGTTTAGGAAAATAACACATGAAATGTCTATAGGTGATCCATGTGTCAAACCATGGTCACAGAGACCAAAAGCACATAGGACGAGCAACTTCCACATTGCATGTTGCACCAGTGAGGCAGAAGTTACATCACATAATGCACTGGAGTGTGTTTGGTCATGTGGATCAATGTGGTCTAGGAAAACAACACGTGTAATGCCACTAGTGTATTAATGTGGTTTAGGAAAACAACACATGCAATGTCCATAGTGGATCCATGTGTCAAACCATGGTCACAGACACCAAAAGCACATAGGAAGAATAGCTTCCACATTGCATGTTGAAGTAGTGAGGCAGAAGTTGGATCACATAATGCATTGGAGTGTTTGTGGTCATGTGGATCAATGCGGTATACGAAAACAACACGTGCAATGACACTAGTGCATCAATGTGGTTTAGGAAAAGAACAAATGCAATGTCCATAGTGGATCCATATATCAAACCATGGTCACAGAGACCAAAAGAACATAGGAAGAGCAGCTTCCATGTGGTATGTTGCCAGACTGTGGTAGAAGTTGCATCACATAATGCACTGGAGTGTGTGTGGCCATGTGGATCAATGTGGAAAAGAACATATGCAATGGCACTAGTGGATCAATGTTGTTTAGGAAAAGATCACATGCAATGAAAATAGGTGATCCATGTGTCAAACCATGGTCACAGAGACCAAAAGCACATAGGAAGAGCAGCTACCATATTGAATGTTGCACGAGTGAGGCAGAAGTTGCATCACATAATGCACTAGAGTGTGTGTGGTCATGTGGATCAATGTTTTCTAGGAAAATAACACATGCAATGACACTAGTGCATTAATGTGGTTTAGGAAAAGAATACATGCAATGTCCATAGTGGATCTATGTGTCAAACGATGGTCACATAGACTAAAAGCATAGAGGAAGAGCAGCTTCCAGATTGCATGTTGCACTAGTGAGGCAGAAGTTGCATCACATAATGCACTGGAGTGTGTGTGATCATGTTGATCAATGTGGTGTAAGAAAACAACACATGCAATGACACTAGTGCATTAATGTGGTTTAGGAAAAGAACACATGCAATGACTATAGGTGATCCATGTGTCAAACCATGGTCATAGAGACTAAAAGCACATAGGAAGAGCAGCTTCCACATTGCATGTTGCACTAGTGAGGCAGAAGTTATATCACATAATGCACTGTAGTGTGTGTGGTCATGTGGATAAATGTGGTCTAGGAAAATAACACATGCAATGACACTAGTGGATCATTGTGGTTTAGGAAAAGAACACATGCACTGACTATAGGTGATCCATGTGTCAAACCATGGTCACAGAGACTAAAAGCACATAGGAAGAGCAGCTTCCACGTTGAATGCTGCACTAGTGAGGCAGAAGTTGCATCGCATAATGCAATGGAGTGTGTGTGGTCATGTGGATGAATCTTGTCTAGGACAAGAACACATGCAATGACACTAGTGCATCAATGTGGTTTAGGAAAAGAACACAATGAATGTCCATAGTGGATTCATGTGTCAAACCATGGTCACAGAGATCAAAAGCACATAGGAAGAGCAGCTTCCACATTGCATGTTGCACTAGTGAGGCAGAACTTGCATCACATAATACATTGTAATGTCTGTGATCATGTGGATCAATGTTGTCTTGGAAAAGAACACATGCAATGACACTAGTGGATCAATATTGCGTAGGAAAAGAACACATGCAATGACCATAGTGGATCCATGTGTCAAACCATGGTCACAATGCCCAAAAGCACATAGGAAGAGCAGCTTCCACATTGCATGTTGCACTAGTGAGGCAAAAGTTGCATCCCATAATGCACTGGAGTGTGTGTGGTCATGTGGATCAATGTGGTCTAGGAAAATAACACATGCAACGACACTAGTGGATCAATATCGTTTAGGAAAATAACACATGCAATGTCTATAGGTGATCCATGTGTCAAACCATGGTCACAGAGACCAAAAGCACATAGGACGAGCTGCTTCAACGTTGCATGTTGCACTAGTGAGGCAGAAGTTACATCACATAATGCACTGGAGTGTGTTTGGTCATGTAGATGAATGTGGTCTGGGAATACAACATGTGTAATGCCACAAGTGCGTTAATGTGGTTTAGGAAAACAACACATGCAATGTCCATAGTGGATCCATGTGTCAAACCATGGTCATAGACACCAAAAGCATAGTGGAAGAATAACTTCCACATTGCATGTTGTAGTAGTGAGGCATAAGTTGGATCACATAATGCACTGGAGTGTGTGTGGTCATGTGGATCAATGTGGTATACGAAAACAAGATATGCAATGACAGTACTGCATCAATGTGGTTTAGGAAAATAACAAATGGAATGTCCATAGTGGATCCATGTGTCAAACCATGGTCACAGAGACCAAAAGCACATAGGAAGAGCAGCTACCATATTGAATGTCGCACGAGTGAGGCAGAAGTTGCATCACATAATGCACTGGAGTGTGTGTGGTCATGTGGATCAATGTTGTCTAGGAAAATAACACATGCAATGACACTAGTGCATCAATGTGGTTTAGGTAAAGAATACATGCAATGTCCATAGTGGATCTATGTGTCAAACGATGGTCACATAGACCAAGAGCATAGAGGAAGAGCAGCTTCCACATTGCATGTTGCACTAGTGAGGCAGAAGTTGCATCACATAATACAATGTAGTGTCTGTGATCATGTGGATCAATGTTGTATAGGAAAAGAACACATGCAATGACACTAGTGGATCAATGTTGCTTAGGAAAAGAACACATGCAATGGCCATAGTGGATCCATGTGTCAAACCATGGTCACAATGACCAAAATCACATAGGAAGAGCAGCTTCCACATTGCATGTTGCACCAGTGAGGCAAAAGTTGCATCCCATAATGCACTAGAGTGTGTGTGGTCATGCGGATCGATGTGGTCTAGGAAAAGAATACATGCAATGTCCATAGTGGATCTATGTGTCAAACGATGGTCACATAGACCAAAAGCAGAGAGGAAGAGCAGCTTCCACATTGCATGTGGCACTAGTGAGGCAGAAATTGCATCACATAATGCACTGGAGTGTGTGTGATCATGTGGATCAATGTGGTGTAGGAAAACAACACATGCAATGACACTAGTGCATTAATGTGGTTTAGGAAAAGAACACATGCAATGACTATAGGTGATCCATGTGTCAAACCATGGTCATAGAGACTAAAAGCACATAGGAAGAGCTGCTTCCACATTGCATGTTGCACCAGTGAGGCAGAAGTTGCATCCCATAATGCACTGGAGTGTGTGTGGTCATGTGGATCAATGTGGTCTAGGAAAAGAACACATGCAACGACACTAGTGGATCAATATGGTTTAGGAAAATAACACATGCAATGTCTATAGGTGATCCATGTGTCAAACCATGGTCACCGATACCAAAAGCACATAGGACGAGCAGATTCCACATTGCATGTTGCACCAGTGAAGCAGAAGTTAAATCACATGATGCACTGGAGGGTGTTTGGTCATGTTGATCAATGTGGTCCAGGAAAACAACACGTGTAATGCCACTAGTGCATTAATGTGGTTTAGGAAAACAACACATGCAATGTCCATAGTGGATCCATGTGTCAAACCATGGTCACAGACACCAAAAGCACATACGAAGAATAGCTTCCACATTGCATGTTGCAGTAGTGAGGCAGAAGTTGGATCACATAATGCACTGGAGTGTTTGTGGTCATGTGGATCAATGGGGTATACGAAAACAACACGTGCAATGACACTAGTGCATCAATGTGGTTTAGGAAAAGAACAAATGCAATGTCCATACTGGATCCATGTTTCAAACCATGGTCACAGAGACCAAAAGAACATAGGAAGAGCAGCTACCATATTGAATGTTGCACGAGTGAGGCAGAACTTGCATCACATAATGCACTAGAGTGTGTGTGAATCAATGTTGTCTAGGAAAATAACACATGCAATGACACTAGTGCATCCATGTGGTTCAGGAAAAGAATACATGTAATGTCCATAGTGGATCTGTGTGTCAAACGATGGTCACATAGACCAAAAGCATAGAGGAAGAGCATCTTCCACATTGCATGTTGCACTAGTGAGGCAGAAGTTGCATCACATAATGCACTGGAGTGTGTGTGATCGTGTGGATCAATGTTGTCTAGGAAAAGAACACATGCAATGACACTAGTGCATTGATGTGGTTTAGGAAAACAACCCATGCAATGTCCATAGTGGATCCATGTTTCAAACCATGGTCACAAAGACCAAAAGCACATAGGAAGAGCCGCTTCCACATTGCATGTTGCACCTGTGAGGCAGAAGTTGCATCACATAATGCACTAGAGTGTGTCTGGTCATGTGGATAAATGTGGTCTAGGAAAAGAACACATGCAATGTCTATAGGTGATCCATGTGTCAAACCATGGTCACCGATACCAAAAGCACATAGGACGAGCAGCTTCCACATTGCATGTTGCACCAGTGAGGCAGAAGTTAAATCACATGATGCACTGGAGTGTGTTTGGTCATGTGGATCAATGTGGTCCAGGAAAACAACACGTGTAATGCCACTAGTGCATTAATGTGGTTTAGGAAAACAACACATGCAATGTCCATAGTGGATCCATGTGTCAAACCATGAACACAGACACCAAAAGCACATAGGAAGAATAGCTTCCACATTGCATGTTGCAGTAGTGAGGCAGAAGTTGGATCACATAATGCACTGGAGTGTTTGTGGTCATGTGGATCAATGTGGTATACGAAAACAACACTTGCAATGACACTAGTGCATCAATGTGGTTTAGGAAAAGAACAAATGCAATGTCCATACTGGATCCATGTTTCAAACCATGGTCACAGAGACCAAAAGCACATAGGAAGAGCATCTTCCACATTGCATGTTGCACGAGTAAGGCAAAACTTGCATCACATAATGCACTGGAGTGTGTGTGATAGTGTGGATCAATGTTGTCTAGGAAAAGAACACATGCAATGACAATAGTGCATTGATGTGGTTTAGGAAAACAACCCGTGCAATGTCCATAGTGGATCCATGTGTCAAACCATGGTCACAAAGACCAAAAGCACATAGGAAGAGCCACTTCCACATTGCATGTTGCAACTGTGAGGCAGAAGTTGCATCACATAATGCACTAGAGTGTGTCTGGTCATGTGGATAAATGTGGTCTAGGAAAAGAACGCATGCAATGACACTAGTGGATCATAGTGGTTTAGGAAAAGAACACATGCAATGACTATAGGTGATCCATGTGTCAAACCATGGTCACAGAGACTAAAAGCTCATAGGAAGAGCAGCTTCCACATTGAATGCTGCACCAGTGAGGCAGAAGTTGCATCACATAATGCAATGGAGTGTGTGTGGTCATGTGGATGAATCTTGTCTAGGACAAGAACACATGTTATGACACTAGTGCATCAATGTGGTTTAGGAAAAGAACACAATGAATGTCCAAAGTGGATACATGTGTCAAACCAGGGTCACATAGACCAAAAGTATAGAGGAAGAGCACCTTCCGCATTGCATGTTGCACTAGTGAGGCAGAAGTTGCATCACATAATGCACTGGAGTGTGTGTGATCATGTGGATCAATGTTGTCTAGGAAAAGAACACACACGGTGACACTAGTGGATCAATGTTGTTTAGTAAAAGAACACATGCAATGACCATAGTGGATCCAGGTGTCAAACCATGGTCAATATGACCAAAAGCACATTGGAAGAATAGCTTCCACATTTCATGTTGCACTAGTGAGGCAGAAGTTGCATCACATAATGCACTAGAGTGTGTGTGGTCATGTGGATCCATGTGGTCTAGGAAAAGAAGACATGCAACGACACTAGTGGATCAATGTGGTGTAGGAAAAGAACACATGCAATGTCTATAGTGTATCCATTTTTCAAACCATGGTCACAGAGACCAAAAGGACATAGGAAGAGCAGCTTCCACATTGCATGTTGCACCAGTGAGGCAGAAGTTGCATCACATAATACACTGGAGTGTCTGTGATCATGTGGATCAATGTTGTCTAGGAAAACAACACATGCAATGACACTAGTGGATCAATGTTGTTTAGGAAAATAACACATACAATGACCATAGTGGATCCATGTGTCAAACCAAGGTCACATAGACCAAAAGCACATAGGAAGAGTAGCTTCCACATTTCATGTTGCACCAGTGAGGCAGAAGTTGCATCACATAATGCACTGGAGTGTGTGTGGTCATGTGGATCAGTGTGGTCTAGGAAAAGAACACATGCAATGACACTAGTGGATCATTGTAGTTTAGGAAAAGAACACATTCAATGACTATAGGTGATCCATGTGTCAAACCATGGTCATAGAGACTAAAAGCACATAGGAAGAGCAGCTTCCAAATTGAATGTTGCACCAGTGAGGTAGAAGTTGCATCACATAATGCAATGGAATGTGTGTGGTCATGTGGATCAATCTTGTCTAGGGAAAGAACAGATGCAATGACACTAGTGCATCAATGAGGTTTAGGAAAAGAACACATGCCATGTCCATAGTGGATCCATGTGTCAACCATGGTCACAGAGATCAAAAGCACATAGGAAGAGCAGCTTCCACATTGCATGTTGCACTAGTGAGGCAGAAGTTGCATCAAATAATGCACTAGAGTGTCTGTGATCACGTGGATGAATGTTGTCTAGGAAAAGAAAACATGCAATGACACTAGTGGATCAATGTGGTTTAGGAAAAGAACACATGCAATGACCATAGTGGATCCATGTGTCAAACCATGGTCACAGGGACCAAAAGCACATAGGAAGAGTAGCTTCCACATTGCATGTTGCACTAGTGAGGCCAAAGTTGCATCACATAATGCACTGGAGTTTGTGTGGTCATGTGGATCAATGTGGTCTAGGAAAAGAACACATGCAATGACCATAGTGGATCCATGTGTCAAACCATGGTCAATATGACCAAAAGCACATAGGAAGAATAGCTTCCACATTTGATGTTGCACTAGTGAGGGAGAAGTTGCATCACATAATGCACTGGAGTGTGTGTGGTCATGTGGATCAATGTGGTCTAGGAAAAGAACACATGCAATGACACTAGTGGATCAATGTGGTGTAGGAAAAGAACACATGCAATGTCTATAGTGGATCCATGTGTCAAACAATTGTCACACAAACCAAAAGGACATAGGAAGACAGCTTCCACATTGCATGTTGCACTAATGAGGTAGAAGTTGCATCACATAATACACTGGAGTGGCTGTGATCATGTGGATCAATGTTGTCTAGGAAAACAACACATGCAATGACACTAGTGGATCAATGTTGTTTAGGAAAATAACACATACAATGACCATAGTGGATCCATGTGTCAAACCAAGGTCAGATAGACCAAAAGCACATAGGAAGAGTAGCTTCCACATTTCATGTTGCACCAGTGAGGCAGAAGTTGCATCACATAATGCACTGGAGTGTGTGTGGTCATGTGGATCAGTGTGGTCTAGGAAAAGAACACATACAATGACACTAGTGGATCATTGTAGTTTAGGAAAAGAACACATTCAATGACTATAGGTGATCCATGTGTCAAACCATGGTCACAGAGACTAAAAGCACATAGGAAGAGCAGCTTCCACATTGAATGTTGCACCAGTGAGGCAGAAGTTGCATCACATAATGCAATGGAGTGTGTGTGGTCATGTGGATCAATCTTGTCTAGGAAAAGAACAGATGCAATGACACTAGTGCATCAATGAGGTTTAGGAAAAGAACACATGCCATGTCCATAGTGGATCCATGTGTCAACCATGGTCACAGAGATCAAAAGCACATAGGAAGAGCAGCTTCCACATTGCATGTTGCACTAGTGAGGCAGAAGTTGCATCAAATAATGCACTAGAGTGTCTGTGATCATGTGGATCAATGTTGTCTAGGAAAAGAAAACATGCAATGACACTAGTGGATCAATGTGGTTTAGGAAAAGAACACATGCAATGACCATAGTGGATCCATGTGTCAAACCATGGTCACAGACACCAAAAGCACATAGGAAGAGTAGCTTCCACATTGCATGTTGCACTTGTGAGGCCAAAGTTGCATCACCTAATGCACTGGAGTTTGTGTGGTCATGTGGATCAATGTGGTCTAGGAAAAGAACACATGCAATGACCATAGTGGATCCATGTGTCAAACCATGGTCAATATGACCAAAAGCACATAGGAAGAACAGCTTCCACATTTCATGTTGCACTAGTGAGGCAGAAGTTGTATCACATAATGCACTGGAGTGTGTGTGGTCATGTGGATCGATGTGGTCTAGGAAAAGAACACATGCAACGACACTAGTGGATCAATGTGGTGTAGGAAAAGAACACATGCAATGTCTATAGTGGATCCATGTGTCAAACCATGGTCACAGAGACCAAAAGGACATAGGAAGAGCAGCTTCCACATTGCATGTTGCACTAGTGAGGCAGAAGTTGCATCACATAATACACTGGAGTGTCTGTGATCATGTCAATCAATATTGTCTAGGAAAACAACACATGCAATGACACTAGTGGATCAATGTTGTTTAGGAAAAGAACACATACAATGACCATAGTGGATCCATGTGTCAAACCAAGGTCACATAGACCAAAAGCACATAGGAAGAGTAGCTTCCACATTTCATGTTGCACCAGTGAGGCAGAAGTTGCATCACATAATGCACTGGAGTGTGTGTGGTCATGTGGATCAGTGTGGTCTAGGAAAAGAACACATGCAATGACACTAGTGGATCATTGTAGTTTAGGAAAAGAACACATTCAATGACTATAGGTGATCCATGTGTCAAACCATGGTCATAGAGACTAAAAGCACATAGGAAGAGCAGCTTCCACATTGAATGTTGCACCAGTGAGGCAGAAGTTGCATCACATAATGCAATGGAGTGTGTGTGGTCATGTGGATCAATCTTGTCTATTTAAAGAACAGATGCAATGACACTAGTGCATCAATGAGGTTTAGGAAAAGAACACATGCCATGTCCATAGTGGATCCATGTGTCAACCATGGTCACAGAGATCAAAAGCACATAGGAAGAGCAGCTTCCACATTGCATGTTGCACTAGTGAGGCAGAAGTTGCATCAAATAATGCACTAGAGTGTCTGTGATCACGTGGAACAATGTTGTCTAGGAAAAGAAAACATGCAATGACACTAGTGGATCAATCTGGTTTAGGAAAAGAACACATGCAATGACCATAGTGGATCCATGTGTCAAACCATGGTCACAGACACCAAAAGCACATAGGAAGAGTAGCTTCCACATTGCATGTTGCACTTGTGAGGCCAAAGTTGCATCACCTAATGCACTGGAGTTTGTGTGGTCATGTGGATCAATGTGGTCTAGGAAAAGAACACATGGAATGACCATAGTGGATCCAGGTGTCAAACCATGGTCAATATGACCAAAAGCACATAGGAAGAATAGCTTCCAAATTTCATGTTGCACTAGTGAGGCAGAAGTTGTATCACATAATGCACTGGAGTGCGTGTGGTCATGTGGATCGATGTGGTCTAGGAAAAGAACACATGCAACGACACTAGTGGATCAATGTGGTGTAGGAAAAGAACACATGCAATGTCTATAGTGGATCCATGTGTCAAACCATGGTCAGAGAGACCAAAAGGACATAGGAAGAGCAGCTTCCACATTGCATGTTGCACTAGTGAGGCAGATGTTGCATCACATAATACACTGGAGTGTCTGTGATCATGTCGATCAATGTTTTCTAGGAAAACAATACATGCAATGACACTAGTGGATCAATGTTGTTTAGGAAAAGAACACATACAATGACCATAGTGGATCCATGTGTCAAACCAAGGTCACAGAGACCAAAAGCACATAGGAAGAGTAGCTTCCACAGTTCATGTTGCACCAGTGAGGCAGAAGTTGCATCACATAATGCACTGGAGTGTGTGTGGTCATTTGGATCAGTGTGGTCTAGGAAAAGAACACATGCAATGACACTAGTGGATCATTGTAGTTTAGGAAAAGAACACATTCAATGACTATAGGTGATCCATGTGTCAAACCATGGTCATAGAGACTAAAAGCACATAGGAAGAGCAGCTTCCACATTGAATGTTGCACCAGTGAGGCAGAAGTTGCATCACATAATGCAATGGAATGTGTGTGGTCATGTGGATCAATCTTGTCTAGGAAAAGAACAGATGCAATGACACTAGTGCATCAATGAGGTTTAGGAAAAGAACACATGCCATGTCCATAGTGGATCCATGTGTCAACCATGGTCACAGAGATCAAAAGCACATAGGAAGATCAGCTTCCACATTGCATGTTGCACTAGTGAGGTAGAAGTTGCATCAAATAATGCACTGCAGTGTCTGTGATCACGTGGATCAATGTTGTCTAGGAAAAGAAAACATGCAATGACACTAGTGGATCAATGTGGTTTAGGAAAAGAACACATGCAATGACCATAGTGGATCCATGTGTCAAAGCATGGTCACAGAGACCAAAAGCACATAGGAAGAGTAGCTTCCACATTGCATGTTGCACTAGTGAGGCCAAAGTTGCATCACATAATGCACTGGAGTTTGTGTGGTCATGTGGATCAATGTGGTCTAGGAAAAGAACACATGCAATGACCATAGTGGATCCAGGCGTCAAACCATGGTCAATATGACCAAAAGCACATAGGAAGAATAGCTTCCACATTTGATGTTGCACTAGTGAGGCAGAAGTTGCATCACATAATGCACTGGAGTGTGTGTGGTCATGTGGATCAATGTGGTCTAGGAACAGAACACATGCAACGACACTAGTGGATCAATGTGGTTTAGGAAAAGAACACATGCAATGTCTATAGTGGATCCATGTGTCAAACAATTGTCACACAGACCAAAAGTACATAGGAAGAGCAGCTTCCACATTGCATGTTGCACTAGTGAGGCAAAAGTTGCATCACATAATACACTGGAGTGGCTGTGATCATGTGGATCAATGTTGTCTAGGAAAACAACACATGCAATGACACTAGTGGATCAATGTTGTTTAGGAAAAGAACACATACAATGACCATAGTGGATCCATGTGTCAAACCAAGGTCACATAGACCAAAAGCACATAGGAAGAGTAGCTTCCACATTTCATGTTGCACCAGTGAGGCAGAAGTTGCATCACATAATGCACTGGAGTGTGTGTGGTCATGTGGATCAGTGTGGTCTAGGAAAAGAACACATGCAATGACACTAGTGGATCATTGTAGTTTAGGAAAAGAACACATTCAATGACTATAGGTGATCCATGTGTCAAACCATCGTCACAGAGACTAAAAGCACATAGGAAGAGCAGCTTCCACATTGAACGTTGCACCAGTGAGGCAGAAGTTGCATCACATAATGCAATGGAGTGTGTGTGGTCATGTTGATCAATCTTGTCTTGGAAAAGAACAGATGCAATGACACTAGTGCATCAGTGAGGTTTAGAAAAAGAACACATGCCATGTCCATAGTGGATCCATGTTTCAAACCATGGTCACAGAGATCAAAAGCACATAGGAAGAGCAGCTTCCACATTGCATGTTGCACTAGTGAGGCAGAAGTTGCATCAAATAATGCACTGGACTGTCTGTGATCACGTGGATCAATGTTGTCTAGGAAAAGAAAACATGCAATGACACTAGTGGATAAATGTGGTTTAGGAAAAGAACACATGCAATGAACATAGTGGATCCATGTGTCAAACCATGGTCACAGAGACAAAAGCACATAGGAAGAGTAGCTTCCACATTGCATGTTGCACCAGTGAGGCGGAAGTTGCCTCACATAATGCAATCGAGTGTGTGAGGTCATGTGGATCAATGTGGTCTAGGAAAAGAATACATGCAATGACACTAGTGGATCAATGTGGTGTAGGAAAAGAACACATGCAATGTCTATAGTGGATCCATGTGTCAAACCATGGTCACAGAGACCAAAAGGACATAGGAAGAGCAGCTTCCACACTGCATGTTGCACTAGTGAGGCATAAGTTGCATCACATAATACACTGGAGTGTCTGTGATCATGTGGATCAATGTTGTCTAGGAAGACAACACATGCAATGACACTAGTGGATCAATGTTGTTTAGGAAAAGAACACATACAATTACCATAGTGGATCCATGTGTCAAACCAAGGTCACAGAGACCAAAAGCACATAGGAAGAGTAGCTTCCACATTTCATGTTGCACCAGTGAGGCAGAAGTTGCATCACATAATGCACTGGAGTGTGTGTGGTCATGTGGATCAGTGTGGTCTAGGAAAAGAACACATGCAACGACACTAGTGGATCATTGTAGTTTAGGAAAAGAACACATTCAATGACTATAGGTGATCCATGTGTCAAACCATCGTCACAGAGACTAAAAGCACATAGGAAGAGCAGCTTCCACATTGAATGTTGCACCAGTGAGGCAGAAGTTGCATCACATAATGCAATGGAGTGTGTGTGGTCATGTTGATCAATCTTGTCTTGGAAAAGAACAGATGCAATGACACTAGTGCATCAGTGAGGTTTAGGAAAAGAACACATGCCATGTCCATAGTGGATCCATGTTTCAAACCATGGGGGTTGTTCGTCTGCGGTACCAAAGTTCCCGAGCGAGCGCATGGCGGTACCTAAGTTGCCTGAAATTGCCGCATTTCGAAATGTGGGGCCGCCAACTACCGAGAGGGGCCATTTCGATGCAAACTCATCTCACCCCTGCTAAATTCAAACATTTTGTGAAACTGCCCCATGAAGTAGACGGTCCGGACCCTCATGTCGGTCATCTGTCTGTGACACGAGTGCCAACGCGGCAACCTCTTAGGCAAATTGAGGAACTAAGTGGATGCGTTGACCAATTTCACAAATCCATTCCCACCTTTCCCCTAGCACCGGCGGCGTCGGAATCTACCCTCCAGGCAGGATGAACCCTTTGGACATTTGACTTCTGGCGCCAAGTTGCTGCGCCCAGTCGCTGATCCCGAGCTCCAATCGCGCATGTCGTAGCCGCCGTTGCGAGGCTTTAGCCCGCCTCCGCTGCTGACGAACCGAGCAGCTCGGGGGATGGCAGATCCTACTACCAAGGAAGAAGAAGTTATGGCTACAAGCGGGTGAGCTACCCTTCTCTTTGCTATTCGCACTAATTATAACTCCTAGCTGGCTACTGAACCTAAAATTGTTTGCTGGCCCAATGCTGACAAACATAATTTTTCCATAGTTTTCTGTTAAGTGGGATCTCCACGGACCACCCTTACCTGGTTACGGTAGTCCTCTTCAGGTACGACTCTAAGGGAAAGTGGTATGGACACCATTGTATCACGATGGAAGAAGCGCCTGCGCAGATCTGCTTGTATGTCTGGTATGGTTCTTTGCTCTGCGTAATCATGATGAATTATGGCAAGGCATGAAAATTTTAGCTTCATGGATGAACGTGGCATCATGGTTCCTCTAATGTGTGACAGTCAGCTAATTGGGTTGATGAAAAGGTATGCTTCGGCTTGCATGTTTGAGCTGAATTGTGATGTACTAGATGTGGAAGCTGCTGCAACTAGGAGTCGCCCTTCTATTCTTGGATAGGGTGGTTGCTCGAAACCAATTAGCTCCTCGTAAGCAAAAGTCTCTTGGGGTTCGCATGTTTGTGCCGAATTGTAATTTTTGTTTTATTTACACTGTAGATATTGGGTAGTTATGCAACAGTCTTGTTTCTTTGACAGGAAGCGCCGCAAGGTTAGAAACATATGACTGCGATCATTTTGCTGCCCGAAGAAATTAAAAACGAGTGGAAATATGATGCTCGACATGATTCTGGTGCCCATTGTCCCGGCGATGCAGAGTACGTAAGGCTAATAAAATTGGCACCGAGGAAGAGGAAGAAGGCAGGAAATCAATAAGCCAGTGGACGTGAAGGCTTGGTACCCAGGCTACGGAAGAAGGCTGCTGGCAATGAAGATGCATAGTAATGTGTTGAACTTGAACCTATATATGTATTTCGGTTAAATTCTGGAGCTCTGTGTGTGGAACATTTTTGGGCGAAACAATCTACCCATGTTCTCTGAGTAAAATATACTATGACTTAGGGTTTGGAAACGCCTGAGTTAGTAGTTGAATCCGAAATTGTGATTGTGCCACTACTATCTGAAAACACGCAACACCGGTTCCATGATTGCTGAGGGGCAGGATCTCCAAATACGATGGAATGTAAGTGGCACAGAAATAAATTATTTAAGCTGCTACACTCCATGAAGCAGCAACTTATTTCAGCTGCTGCACACAACGACATGGCAACATAAACAGCAATGACAACCAATAATGCCCAGATGAGGAGGAAATCGGTACCACTTTCTGGCCTAATCTTGAGCCCGTCTATATCACCGTCTCTCTGCTCCTGCATCCCCTGCATCTGGTGAAGCTCTCGGATCTCCAGTAACCGGGTGTACGTGCTTCCACTTTATAAATTTTGGTTGTGCCATTTGCATGCGGCACAATCCACATAGAGTGCGTTTAAACAAACCACCAATGTCAGAATACCACCATGATCAGACAAAAGGAAGTAATGCAGGGTTAAGACAGATTAACGGGGGACCAATTTTTTTCCTACCAGGACTCTGGGACCACTAGTTCAGACCGCTAGGTCAACAAGTACAATTATTACAACTTAAAAAGGCACGGAGCTCAAGCTAAATAGAACTAGTTATCACACATCTCCTTGATCTTCCTAATCTTAGCCCGATGCACAACTTCCTGTGAGAGCAAGGATCGAATCGTCTTCTCCTTCCTTTTAGCATCTTCCTTCCATAGCTTCAATTGTTTCTCTGCATTTTTCCTCATGTACTTATCAATACTCATAGTTGTGAACTGCAGGACTTTTTCCTAGTGAAGATCATTCCTTGCTTGAGTCACTTCTTGCTCTGCTTTAGCCTTCTGGGCCAACGCCGCGGCCCTCTCCTTCTCGACTTTGCTAACCTTGTCTTGCACCATCCTGAGAACACATGCACTGACCATAGTGGATCCAGGTATCAAACCATGGTCAATATGACCAAAAGCACATAGGAAGAACAGCTTCCACATTACATGTTGCACTAGTGAGGCAGATGTTGAATCACATAATGCACTGGAGTGTGTGTGGTCATGTGGATCAATGTGGTCTAGGAAAATACACATGCAACGACACTAGTGGATGAATGTGGTGTAGGAAAAGAACACATGCAATGTCTATAGTGGATCCATGTGTCAAACCATGGTCATAGAGACCAAAAGGACATAGGAAGAGCAGCTTCCACATTCAATGTTGCACCAGTGACGCAGAAGTTGCATCACATAATGCAATGGAGTGTGTGTGGTCATGTGGATCAATCTTGTCTAGGAAAATAACCGATGCAATGACACTAGTGCATCAATGAGGTTTAAGAAAAGAACACATGCCATGTCCATAGTGGATCCATGTGTCAACCATGGTCACAGAGATCAAAAGCACATAGGAAGAGAAGCTTCCACATTGCATGTTGCACTAGTAAGGCAGAAGTTGCATCAAATAATGCAATGGAGTGTCTGTGATCACGTGGATCAATGTTGTCTAGGAAAAGAAAACATGCAATGAAACTAGTGGATCAATGTGGTTTAGGAAAAGAACACATGCAATGACCATAGTGGATCCATGTGTCATACCATGGTCACAGAGACCAAAAGCACATAGGAAGAGTAGCTTCCACATTGCATGTTGCACCAGTGAGGCCGAAGTTGCATCACATAATGCACTGGAGTTTGTGTGATTATGTGGATCAATGTGGTCTAGGAAAAGAACACATGCAATAACACTAGTGGATCAATGTGGTTTAGGAAAAGAACACATGCAATGTCTATAGTGGATACAAAAGCACATAGTAAGAGTAGCTTCCACACTGCATTTTGCACGAGTGAGGCGGAAGTTTCATCACATAATGCACTGAAGTGTGTGTGGTCATGTGGATCAATGTGGTCCAGGAAAACAACACATGCAATGACACTAGTGCATAATTGTTGTTTAGGAAAAGAACACATGCAATGTCCATAGGTGATCCATGTTTCAGACCATGGTCACAGAGACCAAAAGCACATAGGAAGAGAAGCTTATTGCATGTTGCACCAGTGAGGCAGAAGTTGCCTCACATAATGCAATCGAGTGTGTGAGGTCATGTGGATCAATGTGGTCTAGGAATAGGACACATGCAATGACACTAGTGGATCAATGTGGTTTAGGAAAAGAACACATGCAATGAATATAGTGGATCCATGTGTCAAACCATGGTCATAGAGACCAAAAGCACATAGGAAGAGCAGCTTCCACATTGCTTGTTGTACGAGTGAGGTAGAAGTTGCATCACAAAATGCACTGGAGTGTGTGTGGTCATGTGGATCAATGTTGTCTAGGAAAAGAACACATGCAATGACAGTAGTGGATCAATGTGGTTTAGAAAAATAACACATGCAATGAATATAGTTGATCCATGTGTCAAACCATGGTCATAGAGACTAAAAGAACATAGGTAGAGCAGCTTCCACATTGCATGTTGCACCAGTGAGGCAGAAGTTGCATCACATAATGCACTGGAGTGTGTGTGGTCATGTGGATCAATCTGGTATAGGAAAAGAACACATGCAATGAAACTAGTGGATCATTATGGTTTATGAAAAGAAGACATGCAATGTCTACAGGTGATCCATGTGTCAAACAATGGTCACAGACACCAAAAGCACATAGGAAGAGCAACTTCCACATTGCATATTGCACCAGTGAGGCAGAAGTTGCATTACAAAATGCACTAGAGTGTGTGTGGTCATGTGGATCAATGAGGTCTAGGAAAACAACACATGCAATGACACTAGTGCATTAATGTGGTTTAGGAAAAGAACACATGCAATGACTATAGGTGATCCATGTGTCAAACCATGGGGGCTGTTCGTCTGCGGTACCAAAGTTCCCGGGCGAGCGCATGGCGGTACCTAAGTTGCCTGAAATTGCCGCGTTTCGAAATGTTGGGCCGTCAACTACCGAGAGGGGCCATTTCGATGCAAACTAATCTCACCCCTGCCAAATTCAAACATTTTGTGAAACTGCCCCGTGAAGTAGACGGTCCGGACCCTCATGTCGGTCATCTGTCTGTGACACGAGCGCCAACACGGCAACCTCTTAGGCAAATCGAGGAACTAAGTGGATGCGTTGACCAATTTCACAAATCCATTCCCACCTTTCCCCTAGCACCGGCGGTGTTGGAATCTACCCTCCAGGCAGGATGAACCCTTTGGACATTTGACTTCTGGCGCCAAGTTGCTGCGCCCAGTCGCTGATCCTGAGCTCCAATCGATCATGTCGTAGCCGCCGTTGCGAGGCTTTAGCCCGCCTCCGCTGCTGACGAACCGAGCAGCTCGGGGGATGGCAGATCCTACTACCAAGGAAGAAGAAGTTCTGGCTACAAGCGGGTGAGCTACCCTTCTCTTTGCTATTCGCACTAATTATAACTGCTAGCTGGCTACTGAACCTAAAATTGTTTGCTGGCCCAATGCTGACAAACATAATTTTTCCACAGTTTTCTGTTAAGTGGGATCTCCACGGACCACCCTTACCTGGTTACGGTAGTCCTCTTCAGGTACGACTCTAAGGGAAAGTGGTATGGACACCATTGTATCACGACGGAAGAAGCGTAATCATGATGAATTATGGTTGCTTGCGCAGATCTGCACTGTATCTGGTATGGTTGCTGCTCTGCGTAATCATGATGAATTATGGCCGAAGCAGACTGAAAATTTTAGCTTCATGGATGAACGTGGCATCATGGTTCCTCTAATGTGTGACAGTCAGCTAATTGGGTTGATGAAAAGGTATGCTTCGGCTTGCATGTTTGAGCTGAATTGTGATGTACTAGATGTGGAAGCTGCTGCAACTAGGAGTCGCCCTTCTATTCTTGGACCGGGTGGTTGCTCGAAACCAATTAGCTCCTGGTAAGCAAAAGTCTCTTGGGGTTCGCATGTTTGTGCTGAATTGTAATTTTTGTTTTATTTACTCTATAGATATTGGGTAGTTATGCAACAGTCTTATTTCTTTGACAGGAAGCGCCGCAAGGTTAGAAACATGACTGCCGGGTCAGTCATTTTGCTGCCCGAAGAAATTAAAAACGAGTGGAAATATGATGCTCGACATGATTCTGGTGCCCATTGTCCCGGTGATGCAGAGTATGTAAGGCTAATAAAATTGGCACCGAGGAAGAGGAAGAAGGCAGGAAATCAAGAAGCCAATGGACGTGAAGGCTTGGTACCCAGGCTACGGAAGAAGGCTGCTGGCAATGAAGATGCATAGTAATGTGTTGAACTTGAACCTATATATGTAATTCGGTTAAATTCTGGAGCTCTGTGTGTGGAACTTTTTTGGGCGAAACAATCTACCCATGTTCTCTGAGTAAAATGTACTATGACTTAGGCTTTGGAAATGCCCGAGTTAGTAGTTGAATCCGAAATTGTGATTGTGCCACTACTATTTGAAAACACGCAACACCGGTTCCATGATTGCTGAGGGGCAGGATCTCCAAATACGATGGAATGTAAGTGGCACAGAAATAAATTATTTAAGCTGCTACACTCCATGAAGCAGCAACTTATTTCAGCTGCTGCACACAACGACATGGCAACCAATAATGCCCAGATGAGGAGGAAATCGGTACCACTTTTTGGCCTAATCTTGAGCCCATCTATCTCACCGCCTCTCTGCTCCTACATCCCCTGCATCTGGTGAAGCTCCCGGATCTCCAGTAACCGGGTGTACGTGCTTCCACTTTATAAATTGTGGTTGTGCCATTTGCATGCCGCACAATCCACATAGATTACGTTTAAACAAACCACCAATGTCAGAATACCACCATGATCAGACAAAAGGAAGTAATGCAGGGTTAAGACAGATTAACGGGCGACCACTTTTTTTCCTCCCAGGACTCCAGGACCACTAGTTCAGACCGCTAGGTCAACAAGTACAACTATTACAACTTAAAAAGGCACGGAGCTCAAGCTAAATAGAACTAGTTATCACACATCTCCTTGATCTTCCTAATCTTAGCCTGATGCGCAACTTCCTGCGAGAGCAAGGATCGAATTGGCTGCTCCTTCCTTTTAGCATCTTCCTTCCATAGCTTCAATTGTTTCTCTGCATTTTTCCTCATGTACTTGTCTATACTCATTGTTGTGAACTGCAGGACTTTGGCCTAGTGAAGATCATTCCTTGCTTGAGTTCTTTCTGCTTTTAGCCTTGTGGCCAATAGCATGGCGTCCCTCTCCTTCTCGACTTTGCTAACCTTGTCTTGCACCCTCCTGAGATCTCTCTTAAGCTTGGTCGTGTCAACTGGTTCCCATAGCTTCATCTCAACACTGTCAAGAAGTGAGCTGAATATGAATTCTTTCAACTCAACAGTCATTTCCCATAGTTTGTCCAGCGTTTTCTGCATCGATTTGGGCCACTCTGAATCTACCCATTTGACAACACCGCAACTTCCGCCTTGCATCATTGCATGATGTCCTTGACACCGTAGAAACCTCTTGCCTTCGTTTCGTCCTTCGAACGCTACAAATTTAGCGAGCACATATCCATGTTTCCATAGCAGAGGACTGTCTTCATCCGCTAAACCATGATAGTCCGAGTCATACATCGTCTGGTTGGCCTAACACATCATACGCGCATGAGTAAACAGAGTAGATCTAGCTCAAAAATAGATAACTGGCCACAGATGATAGAGATAGAGATGATACGACTCACATCGAAATCACCGTCCCTGTCGTCACAACGGGTTTCCTCACCGTCTCCCCTTGAACCCATGGAGAGAGGGGAGGGGGTGGCTGCCAGAGAGGGGATTGGGATGGAGGCGTTGTCGGCTTGAGGCTACGCAGGATGGGAGTGAAGTGGGGAAGTGGCTTCGAGGGGAAGGAATATAAGTACGGGGAGGAAGAGAAGTAATGGGGACGTGACACTAGGATATGGCCCAGTGAACTTGTGAGTCGTGACACTCGCAACAGGGGAGCTCCCGGTGTTGCCAGTTGATGGGTTCGTAGCATGGAAAACAAAAAAATTCTACCGCAAGAATGAACAAAACCAAGATCTAATCTAGATAAAAGCCAAGATCTAATCTACTAGACATGAGCAACGAGATAGATCGGTACTAACCCTCGTAGAACCGAAAGCGTTAACAAGATTAGATCTCGTGGATGATGTAGTCGATCACTTGCCGATCTCAAGATCGAGTAGATGATCCTTCCCAAGGCGCTTAGCAGCGTTTCCGCAGACGGTCACACGTGCGGAGTCGAAGCAGACCTTCCTCTCCCCGTTCCAGCGAGCAGCGGAGGTAGTAGCTCTTCTCCACGCAATCCCAGCAGCACAACGGCGTGGTGGTGGTGGTGGAGTAGAGAATTCTGCAGGGCTTCGCCTAAGCCAGAGCAGCTGGAAGGAGGAAGAGAGAGGCGACTAGGGTTTGGAGTGGGAAGGGGCAAGGAGGGGTGGCGCCTCCACCCCTCTATATATAGAGGGACGGGTGTGGCCTAGGGTTCCCACCCCTAGGCCCACCCCTTAGGGCGGGCGCACTAGGGAGCTTGGGGGGAGAGTCCTTCCCCCCCAAGTTTCCCCTTTAAACTCCCCTTATCTTATCTTATCTTATCTAGGTTTTCAAATAAACTCCAAGATATCTTCTAGAACCTTCCGGAACATTCTGAAACCTTCCAGAATCCCCATACAAACACTCTGGAACATTTCCTAACTTAGAAAATGATCCCTATTATATGAATCTTATTCTTCGGACAATTCCGGATCTCCTCGTGATGTCCCGGATCCAATCCGAGACTCCGAAGAACATTCGGTCTCCAACGCACATTCAATATCTACTTAAAACAACTTCGAACCTTAAGTGTGTCACCCTACGGTTCGTGAATAAGTGGACATGATGAAGACACCTCTCCGATCAATAACCATTAGCGGGATCTGGAGATCCATAACGGCTCCCACATACTCAACGATGACTTCATGATCGATAGAACCATTAACATACGAAAAACCAATTCCCTTTGTCACGAGATACTCTACTTATCCGAGGTTTGATCATCGGTATCTCCATACCTAGTTCTACCTTGTTACTGATAAGTACTCTTTACTCGTTCCGTGTTATGCCATCCCTTGTGACCTAGTCACATGCTTGCAAGCTAATTAGATGACATTCCACCGAGAGGGCCCAGAGCATATCTATCCATCATATGGATGGACAAATCCCAATCTTGGTCCATGCGCTTCAACTCATACTTTCAGAATACCCAATGATACCTTTATGACCACCCAGTTACGAAGTGGTGTTTGATGTCATCAAAGTACCCATCCGGTGATGGTGATTAACACAACCTCATGGTCGAAGGATGAGGTTACTATGTATCGAAAGCTTATAGCAATGTGAACTTAATGACTTGATCTTATGCTAGGCTTACTATGGGTGTGTGTGTCCATTACATCATTCTCCTAATGATATAACCTTGTTATTAATGACATCCAATGTCCATGATCAGGAAACCATGATCATCAATTAATCAACAAGCTAGTTTAACAAGAGGCTTACTAGGGACTCTTTTATGTTTACAAAACACACATGTATTAGTGTTTCCTTATAATACAATTATAGCATGGGATGCAAACATTCATCATAAACACAAAGATATAATAATAACCACTCTTATTATTGCCTCTTGGGCATATCTCCAACAGTCTCCCACTTGCACTAGAGTCAATAATCTAGATTACATGGTAATATACCTAACACCCATGGCGTTCTGGTGTTGGTCATGCTTTGCTCTAGGGAGAGGTTTAGTTAACGGATCTGCCACATTCAGATCAGTGTGTACTTTGCAAATCTTTATGTCACCATCTCGGACATACTCATGAATAGCATGGAAACGTAGCTTGATGTGCTTCAGCTTGCTATGTGACCTTGGCTCCTGTGCATTAGCTATGGCACCTGTGTTGTCACAGTAGATGGCCATCGGGTCCAACGCACTAGGAACCACGCCAAGTTCAGTAATGAACTCCTTCATCCATATGGCTTCTTGTGCAGCCTCCGAAGCAGCTATGTATTCCGATTCAGTTGAAGTTTCGCCACAATGCTTTGCTTGACACTCCTCCAGCTCACTGCAGCACCATTCAAAATAAATACGTATCCAGACTATGACTTCGAGTCATCTGGATCGGTGTTCCAACTAGCATTAGTGTAACTGTTTACAACAAGCTGTTCATCACCTCCATAAGAAAGAACCATATCCTTAGTCCTATTCAGGTACTTTAGGATATTCTTGACCACTGTCCAGTGCTCCATTCCAGGATCACTTTGATATCTGCTAGTCAAACTAACAGCATGTGCTATATCCGGTATTGTACACAACATGGCATACATGATAAAACCTATGGCTGAGGCATAGGGAACATTATTCATCTTCTCTCTATCTTCTGCCGTAGCTGGACTTTGAGTCTTACTCAAGGTCTTACCTGACAACATGGGCACGAACCCTTTCTTGCTCTCTTCCATTCTAAACTTCTTTAGAACTTTGTCCAGGTATGTACTTTGTGAAAG
Organism: Avena insularis; assembly: GCA_023614405.1. NCBI lineage: Eukaryota > Viridiplantae > Streptophyta > Magnoliopsida > Poales > Poaceae > Avena > Avena insularis. The sequence goes on along the minus strand of CM042688.1, from coordinate 409,891,795 downwards.
CGCTAGCAGGCGTCTTGATCTATCTCTATAAATCTTGATGCCTAGAATATATGCCGCTTCGCCAAGATCCTTCATTGAAAAACTATTATTCAAATAGGCTTTGACGCTATTAAGAAGTTCTACATCATTCCCAATCAATAGTATGTCATCTACATATAGTACTAGGAATGCTACAGAGCTCCCACTCACTTTCTTGTAAATACAAGCTTCTCCATAAGTTTGTATAAAACCAAAAATTTTGATTACTTTATCAAAACGTTGATTCCAACTCCGGGATGCTTGCTTCAGTCCATAAATGGAGCGCTGAAGTTTGCATACCTTGTCAGTGTCACTAGGATCGACAAAACCCTTGGGTTGTACCATGTATAACTCTTCCTCAATGTCACCATTAAGGAATGCCGTTTTGACATCCATCTGCCATATCGCATAATCGAAATATGCAGCAATTGCTAACAAAATCCTCGCAGACTTTAGCTTCGCTACTGGTGAGAAAGTCTCATCATAGTCAACACCTTGAATTTGTCGGAACCCTTTCGCGACAAGTCGAGCTTTATAGACAGTAAAATTACCATCAGCATCTGTTTTTCTTTTGAAAATCCATTTGTTCTAGACAGCCTTACGGCCATCCGGTAAGTCCACCAAAGTCCATACTTGGTTTTCGTACATGGATCCCATTTCGGATTTCATGGCTTCTAGCCATTTGTCGGAATCTGGGCTCACCATAGCTTCTTCATACGCCGCAGGGTCATCAGTGTTGTCCACCAACATGACGTTCAAGGCAGGGTCATACCACTCAGGAGTGGTACGAACCCTCGTTGACCTGCGAGGTTCAGCAGCAACTTCGTTTGAAGTTTCATGATCTCCATCATTAGCTTCCTATCCAGTTGGTGCAGGCGACACGAAAACATCTTCCGGTGCTGCGCTACTCTCAACCCCGAGAGAAGGTTCAATAACCTCGTCGAGTCTACTTTCCTTCCAGTCACTTCTTTCGAGAGAAAATCCTTCTCAAGAAAGGATCCATTCTTGGCAACAAAAACTTTGCCTTCGGATCTATGATAGAAGGTATACCCAATTGTTTCTTTACGGTATCCTATGAAGACGCATTTCTCCGCTTTGGGTTCTAGCTTATCAGGTTGTAACTTCTTTACATACGCTTCGCAACACCAAACTTTAAGGAACGACAACTTAGGTTTCTTTCCGAACCACAATTCGTACGGTGTCGTTTCAACGGATTTTGATGGTGCCCTATTTAAAGTGAATGCGGCTGTCTCTAATGCATAGCCCAAAACGATAGCGGTAAATCTGTAAGAGACATCATAGACCGAACCATATCTAAGAGAGTTCGATTACGACGTTCGGACACACCATTACGCTGTGGTGTTCCCGGCGGTGTCAACTGCGAAAGTATTCCACATTTCTTTAAATGTATGCCAAACTCATAACTTAGATATTCACCTCCGCGGTCAGAACGCAGAAACTTAATCTTCTTGTTACGATGATTTTCCACTTCACTTTGAAATTCCTTAAACTTCTCAAAAGTTTCAGACTTATGTTTCATAAAGTAGACATACCCATATCTACTTAATTCATCCATGAAAGTGAGAACATAATGATATCCACCACGCGACTCTACACTCATTGGACCGCACACATCGGTATGAATTATTTCCAATAAGTCTGTAGCTCGCTCCATTATTCCAGAGAATGGAGTTTTAGTCATTTTTCCCATTAGACATGCTTCACATCTTTCAAGTGATTCAAAATCAAGTGATTCAAGAAGTCCATCAGAATGGAGTTTCTTCATACGCTTCACTCCAATGTGACCAAGACGACAGTGCCACATGTATGTAGAATTATCATTCAGTTTTGTTCGTTTAGCATCTATGTTGTGAACATGTGTATCACTACTATCGAGATTCAGTAAGAATAAACCATTCATCTCAGGTGCATTACCATAAAAGATATTACTCATATAAATCGAACAACCTTTATTCTCAGACTTAAAAGAGTAACCATCTCGCAATAAACAAGATCCAGATATAATGTTCATGCTTAACGCAGGCACCAAATAACAATTATTCAAATTTAAAACTAATCCTGAAGGTAGATGTAGAGGGAGCGTGCCGATGGCGATCACATCAACCCTAGAGCCATTTCCAACGCGCATCGTCACCTCGTCTCTTGCCAGTCTTCGTTTATTCCGCAGCTCCTGTTTCGAGTTACAAATATTTGCAACCGAACCAGTATTAAATACCCAGGCACTACTACGATTACTAGTAAGATACACATCAATAACATGTATATCGAATATACCTTTCTTCTTGATGTTGCCGTTCTTCAGATCTGCCAGGTACTTGGGGTAGTTGCGCTTCCAGTGACCAGCAAGCTTGCAGTAGAAGCATTCAGTTTCAGGCTTAGGACCAGCCTTGGCCTTCTTAGCAGGTGCGGCAGCTTTCTTGCCGTCCTTCTTGAAGTTTCCCTTGTTCTTATGCTTGCCCTGTTTCTTGAAATTGGTGGTCTTATTGACCATCAACACTTGGTGCTCCTTCTTGATCTCCACTTCAACAGTTTTCAGCATGGACGATAGTTCAGGCAACGTCTTGTTCATGCAGTGCATATTGTAGTTCATCACAAAGTTCTTATAACTCGGTGGCAGTGATTGGAGGACACGGTGAATCCCTAACTCATTAGGAATCGTTATCCCCAACTCTTGGAGCTTGTTTGCGTGCCCAGACATGGTGAGCACGTGCTCGCTAACGGAGCTTCCCTCTTCCATCTTGCAGGTAAAGAACTTTTCAGAGGCCTGATAGCTCTCCACGGCCGCGTGAGTCTCAAAAATGATCTTGAGCTCCTTAATGATCTCGAATGGGTCGTGGTGCTCAAAGCGCTTCTGAAGCTCCATTTCTAGACCGTACAGGATGGCACACTGAACTGTGGAGTAATGATTTTTTTCGAGTGGCGTAAACATTTTTTACGTCATCGGTGGCATCTTCTGCAGGTGGGTCACCTAGCGGTGCATCGAGCACATAGGTCATCTGACCAGCCCTGAGGACAATCTTCAGACCACGGAGCCAGTCCGTGAAGTTGCTTCCATTGTTCTTAAGTTCTTCTTTCTCTAGGAACGCATTGAAATTGATGGAGAGGTTCGCCATAATCTACAACAAATTTGCAAGTAGTTTAGACTAAGTTTATGATGAATTGAGTTCAACTTTAGTTCTTAAATTAACTAGGTGAACTCCCACTCAAAACAACATCCCTCACATTGTCTTAGTGATTACACGAACCAAGTCCACTACACCAAGTCCAATCTTCACGAGAGAAGATGTAGTTTCATCGGTGAACAGTCTTCATGTTCATTATATCATTCATATGACTTGTGCCCTACCTTTCGGTATTCCGTGTTCCGAGACCATGTCTGTACATGCCAGGCTCGTCAAGATTAACCTTAGTTTCCGCATGTGCAAATCTGGCTTGCACCCGTTGTATGCACACGTAGAATCTATCACACCCGATCATCACGAGATGCTTCGAAACGACGAGTCTTAGCAACGGTGCCAACTAAGGACGAACACTTTTATTACTTGATATTTAGTGAGAGGGATCACCTTATAATGCTACCGTCGCGATCTAAGCAATACAAGATGCATAAAGGATTAACATCACAGGCAATTCATAATTAGTGTGATATGATATGGCCCTTTCTTCTTGTGCCTTTGATCTCCATCTCCAAAGCATGGACATGATCTCCATCATCACCAGCATTGCGTCAAGGTGAGTGGCGCCACTTCATGGTTGTCCATCATCACAAGCAACTATTACAACTACTTGGAATAAAGCTATTACAAGATGAATAGACACGTGTCTTAATGAATTAAAGACAACCATTAGGCTCTGCGGTTGCCATATTACAACAAGGATCATTGCATACATCAAATATAATCACAATCACATGATGGCCATATCACATCACAAAACCCCTGCAAAAACAAGTTAGACGCCTCTAATTTTCTTTGCATGTTTTACGTGGTTTGGGGCTTTCGAATAAGAACGGATCTTACCTACGAAACTGAACCACAACGTTGATACAAGTGCTATCAAGTGCCAAGTGTAGATTGGATCTATACTATGATGGGAGAGACAGACACCCGCAAAGCCACTTGTGCAAAGCAAGTTGCACGTCAAGCGTGGAGCAAGTCTCATGTGCGATGACATGTAATGTTAGCCCGAGCCGCTTCATCCCACCATACCGCAAGATGCAAAGTACACATAGCAAAAGACGACACGAGCACCAATGCCCATAAAACCATTTTGTTCTAATCGTGCAACATATCTACGCATAGACAAGGCTCTGATACCACTGATGGGTTCGTAGCATGGAAAACAAAAAATTTCTACCGCAAGAACGAACAAAACCCAGATCTAATCTAGATAAAAGCCAAGATCTAATCTACTAGACATGAGCAACGAGATAGATCGGTACTAACCCTCGTAGAACCGAAAGCGTTAACGATATTAGATCTCGTGGATAATGTAGTCGATCACTTGCCGATCTCAAGATCGAGTAGATGATCCTTCCGGCGCCGCGTTCGGGCAGCGCTTCCGCAGACGGTCACACGTGAGTCAAGTCGGCACCTTCCTCTCCCGTTCAATGAAAGCAGAGGTAGTAGATCTTCTCCACGCAATCCCAGCAACACGACAGCGTGGTGGTGGTGGTGGAGTAGAGAATTCTGCAGGGCTTCGCCTAAGCCGTAGCAGATGGAAGGAGGAAGAGAGAGGCGGCTAGGGTTTGGAGTGGGAAGGGGCAAGGAGGGGTGGCGCCTCCACCCCTCTATATATAGAGGGAGGGGTGTGGCCTAGGGTTCCCACCCCTAGGCCCACCCCTTAGGGCCGGCGCACTAGGGAGCTTGGGGGGAGAGTCCTTTCCCCCCAAGTTTCCCCTTTAAACTCCCCTTATCTTATCTTATCTTATCTTATCGTATCTTATCTTATCTCAGTTTTCAAATAAACTCCAAGATATCTTCTAGAACCTTCCGGAACATTCCGAAACCTTCCAGAATCCCCATACAAACACTCTGGAACATTTCCTAACTTAGAAAATGATCCCCATTATATGAATCTTATTCTCCAGACAATTCCGGATCTCCTCGTGATGTCCCGGATCTAATCCGAGACTCCAAACAACATTCGGTCTCCAACGCACATTCAATATCTACTTAAAACAACTTCGAACCTTAAGCGTGTCACCCTACGGTTCGTGAATAAGTGGACATGATGAAGACACCTCTCCGATCAATAACCATCAGCGGGATCTGGAGATCCATAACGGCTCCCACATACTCAACGATGACTTCGTGATCGATAGAACCATTAACATACGAAAAACCAATTCCCTTTCTCACGCGATACTCTACTTATCCGAGGTTTGATCATCGGTATCTCCATACCTAGTTCTACCTTGTTACTGATAAGTACTCTTTTCTCGTTCCGTGTTATGCCATCCCTTGTGACCTAGTCACATGCTTGCAAGCTATCTAGATGACATTCCACCGAGAGGGCCCAGAGCATATCTATCCGTCATATGGATGGACAAATCCCAATCTTGGTCCATGCGCTTCAACTCATACTTTCAGAATACCCAATGATACCTTTATGACCACCCAGTTATGAAGTGGTGTTTGATGTCATCAAAGTACCCATCCGGTGATGGTGATTAACACAACCTCATGGTCGAAGGATTAGGTTACTATGTATCGAAAGCTTATAGCAATGTGAACTTAATGACTTGATCTTATGCTACGCTTACTATGGGTGTGTGTGTCCATTACATCATTCTCCTAATGATATAACCTTGTTATTAATGACATCCAATGTCCATGATCAGGAAACCATGATCATCAATTAATCAACAAGCTAGTTTAACAAGAGGCTTACTAGGGACTCTTTTATGTTTATAAAACACACATGTATTAGTGTTTCCTTATAATACAATTATAGCATGGGATGCAAACATTCATCATAAACAAAAAGATATAATAATAACCACTCTTATTATTGCCTCTTGGGCATATCTCCAACACCAGTTTGTCCAGAGCAAGCAGGTAGCAGGCATGGCCAATCATGCCACAAAACAGCCTACTCGCGGATCGCTCTCACGAAGACCATCCCAAACGTCCAAGGGCCCCGATCGAACGGTATGTAATGGCCACCCATTGGGGGGTAAGGTTAGGGTTCTCCTAAGGTTAGGATCCATATGTGGTTTATGAGAAGAACACACATGCAATGACACTAGTGGATACATGTGTGGTTTGTGAAAAGAACACACATGCAATGACTCTAGTGGATACATATGTGGTTTGTGGAATGAACACACATGCAATGAACACTAGTGGATCCATATGTGGTTCATGAAAGGAAGACACATGCAATGACATTGGTTGATCCATATGTGTTTTGTGACAAAAACACACATGCAATGCCATTGGGGTTAATCCATGTGGTTTGTGACAAGAACACACATGCAATGACATTGGTTGATCCATGTGGTTTGTGGAAAGAACACACATGCAATGGCATTGGTTCATCCATGTGTGGTTTGTGAAAATAACACACATTCAATGACACTGGTGGATCCATGTGTGGTTTGTGGGAAGAACACACATGCAATGACAATGGGTGCGGTTCATGAAAAGAAAACACATGCAATGACATTGGTGGATCCATGTGTGGTTTCTGGGAAGAACACACATGCAATGACTCTAGCTATGGTTCATTAAAAGAACACACATCCACTGACACTGGTGGATCCATATGTGGTTTGTGGAAAAGAACATACATGGAATGACACTGGGTGTGGTTAATATGTGGTTTGTGGAAAGAACACACATGCAATGACACTGGTGGATCCTTATGTGGTTTGTGGAAAGAACACACATGCAATGAAATTTGCTGATCCATATGTTGTTTGTGGAAAGAACACACATGCAATGACTCTGTTGGATCCATGTGTGGTTTGTGGAAAGAACATACATGCAATGCGACTGGTTGATCCATATGTGGGTTCATGAAAAGAACACACATGCAATGCCATTGGTTTATCTATGTGTCGTTTGTGAAAAGAACACACATGCAATGCTATTGGTGGATCCATGTGTGGTTCATGACAGGAACACACATGCAATGGCATTGGTTGATCCATATGTGGTTTCTGAAAAGAACACACATGCAATGCCATTGGTTGATCCATGTGTGGTTTGTGAAATGAACACACATAGAATTACCCTAGTGGGTACATGTGTGGTTTGTGGAAAGAACACACATGCAATGAACACTGGTGGATCCATATGTGGTTCATGACAGGAACACACATGCAATGGCATTGGTTGATCCATATGTGGTTTGTGACAAAAATACACATGCAATCCCATTGGTTGATCCATATGTGGTTTGTGAAAAGAACACACATGCAATGCCATTGGTTGATCCATATGTGGTTTGTGAAAAGAACACACATGCAATTCCATTGGTTGATCCATGTGTGGTTTGTGAAAAGAACACACATGCAATGCCATTAGTTGATCCATATGTGGCTTGTGGAAAGAACACACATGCAATTACTCTTATAGATACATATGTGGTTTGTGGAAAGAACACACATGCAATGATATTGGTTGATCCATATGTGGTTTGTAACAAAAACACACATGCAATGCCATTGGGGGTGATCCATGTGGGTTGTGAAAAGAACAGACATGCAATGACTCTGGGGTGTGGTTCATGAAAAGAACACACATCCAGTGACACTGGTGGATCCATGTGTGGTTTGTGAGAAGAACACACATGAAATGACACTGGGTGTGGTTCATGAAAAGAACAGACATGTTGTGACACTGGTGGATCCACGTGTGGTTTGTGAGAAGAACACACATGCAATGACACTGGGTGGATCCATGTGTGGTTTGTGAGAAGAATAGACATGCAATGAATCTAGCTGTGGTTTGTGAGAAGAACACACATGCAATGACTCTAGCTGTGGTTCATGAAAAGAACACACATCCAATCACTCTAGCTGTGGTTCATGAAAAGAACACACATCCAGTGGCACTAGGTGGATCCATATGTGGTTTTTGAAAAGAACAGACATGTAATGACTCTAGCTGTGTTTTGTGAGAAGAACACACATGCAATGACTATAGATGTGGATCATGAAAAGAACACACATCCAATGACTCTAGCTGTGGTTCATGAAAAGAACACACATCCAGTGACATTGGGTGGATCCATGTGTGTTGTTTGTGAAAAGAACAGACATGCAATGACTCTAGGTGTGGTTCATGAAAAGAACACACACCCAATGGCACTTGTGGATCCATGTGTGGTTTGTGAGAAGAACACACATGCAATGACACTGGGTGTGGTTCATGAACAGAACACACATCCAATGACACTGGTGGATCCATGTATGGTTTGTGGGAAGAACAGACATGCAATGACACTAGGTGTCGTTCATGAAAAGAACAGACATCCATATGTGGTTTGTGGAAAGAACAGACATGCAGTGACTCTAGATGTGGTTTGTGGAAAGAACAGACATGCAATGACACTAGGTGTGGTTCATGAAAAGAACACACATGTAATGACTCTAGCTGTAGTTCATGAAAAGAACACACATCCAATGACTCTAGCTGTGGTTCATGAAAAGAACACACATCCAGTGACACTAGGTGTGGTTCATGAAAATAAAACACATCCAATGATACTGGTGGATCCTTATGTGGTTTGTGAAAAGAACAAACATGCAATGAATCTAGGTGTGGTTCATGAAAAGAACACACATCCAGTGACACTGGTGGATCCATGTGTGGTTTGTGGGAAGAACACACATGCAATGACACTAGGTGTGGTTCATGAAAAGAAAAAACACATGCGATGACACTGGTGCATCCATGTATGGTTTGTGGGAAGAACACACATGCAATGACTCTAGCTATGGTTCATGAAAAGAACACACATCCACTGACACTGGTGGATCCATATGTGGTTTGTGGAAAAGAACAGACATGCAATGACACTGGGTGTCGTTCATATGTGGTTTGTGGAACGAACACACATGCAGTGACACCAGTGGATCCTTATGTGGTTCGTGGAAAGAACACACATGCAATGACATTTGCTGATCCATATGTTGTTTGTGAAAAGAACACACATGCAATGACTCTGGTGGATACATGTGTGGTTTGTGGAAAGAACACACATGCAATGCCACTGGTTGATCCATATGTGGGTTCATGGAAAGAACAAACATGCAATGCCATTGGTTGATCTACGTGTGGTTTGTGAAAAGAACACACATGCAATTCCATTCCTGGAGCCATGTGTGGTTCATGACAGGAACACACATGCAATGGCATTGGTTGATCCATATGTGGTTTGTGAAAAGAACACACATGCAATGCCATTGGTTGATCCATGTGTGGTTTGTGAAATGAACACACATGCAATTATCCTAGTGGATACATGTGTGCTTTGTGGAAAGAACACAAATGCAATGAACACTGGTGGATCCATGTGTTGTTTATGAGAAGAACACACATGCAATGACACTAGGTGTGGTTCATGAAAAGAAAAGACATGTAGTGACACTGGTGGATCCATGTGTGGTTTGTGAGAAGAACACGCATGCAATGACACTGTGTGTGGTTCATGAAAAGAACAGACATGCAATGACACTGGTGGATCCTTGTGTGGTTTGTGATAAGAAGAGACATGCAATGACTCTAGTTGTGGTTTGTGATAAGAACACACATGCATTGACTCTAGTTGTGGTTCATGAAAAGAACACACATCCAATGACTATAGCTGTGGTTCATGAAAAGAACACACATCCAATGACTCTGGGTGTGGTTCATGAAAAGAACACACATCGAATGACACTAGGTGGATCCATATGTGGTTTGTGAAAAGAACAGACATGCAATGACTCTGGGTGTGGTTCATGAAAAGAACAGACATGCAGTAACACTAGTGGATCCATGAGTGGTTTGTCAGAAGAACACACATGCAATGACACTGGGTGTGGTTCATGAAAAGAACAAACATGTAGTGACACTGGTGGATCCATGTGTGGTTTGTGAGAAGAACACACATGCAATGACATTATCTGTGGATCATGAAAAGAACAGACATGCAATGACACTGGTGGATCCATGTGTGGTTTGTGAGAAGAACGGACATGCAATGACTCTAGTTGTGGTTTGTGAGAAGAACACACATGCAATGACTCTAGCTGTGGTTCATGAAAAGAACACACATCCAATGACTCTAGCTGTGATTCATGAAAAGAACACACATCCAGTGACACTAGGTGGATCCATGTGTGTTGTTTGTGAAAAGAACAGACATGCAATGACTCTGGGTGTGGTTCATGAAAAGAACAGACATGCAGTGACACTGGTGGATCCATGTCTGGTTTGTGAAAAGAACACACGTGCAATGACACTAGGTGTGGTTCATGAAAAGAATAGCCATGCAGTGACACTGGTGGATCCATGTGAGGTTTGTGAGACGAACACACATGCAATGACACTAGGTGTGGTTCATGAAAAGAACAGACATGCAGTGACACTGGTGGATCCATGTGTAGTTTGTGGGAAGAACACACATGCAATGACACTGGGTGTGGTTCATGAAAAGAAAACACATGCAATGACACTGGTGGATCCATGTGTGGTTTGTGGGAAGAACACACATGCAATGACTCTAGCTATGGTTCATGAAAAGAACACACATCCACTGACACTGGTGGATCCATATGTGGTTTGTGGAAAAGAACATACATGGAATGACACTGGGTGTGGTTAATATGTGGTTTGTGGAAAGAACACACATGCAATGACACTGGTGGATCCTTATGTGGTTTGTGGAAAGAACACACATGCAATGAAATTTGCTGATCCATATGTTGTTTGTGGAAAGAACACACATGCAATAACTTTGGTGGATCCATGTGTGGTTTGTGGAAAGAACATACATGCAATGACATTGGTTTATCTATGTCTAGTTTGTGAAAAGAACACACATGCAATGCCGCTGGTGGATCCATGGGTGGTTCATGACAGGAACACACATGCAATGGCATTGGTTGATCCATATGTGGTTTGTGAAAAGAACACACATGCAATGCCATTGGTTGATCCATGTGTGGTTTGTGAAATGAACACACATGCAATTACCCTAGTGGGTACATGTGTGGTTTGTGGAAAGAACACACATGCAAAGAACACTGGTGGATCCATATGTGGTTCATGACAGGAACACACATGCAATGACATTGGTTGATCCATATGTGGTTTGTGACAAAAACACACATGCAATGCCGTTGGTTGATCCATATGTGGTTTGTGAAAAGAACACACATGCAATGCCATTGGTTGATCCATATGTGGTTTGTTAAAAGAACACACATGTAATTCCATTGGTTGATCCATGTGTGGTTTGTGAAAAGAACACACATGAAATGCCATTAGTTGATCCATATGTGGCATGTGGAAAGAACACACATGCAATTACTCTAGTGGATACATATGTGGTTTGTGGAAAGAACACACATGCAATGAACACTTGTGGATCCATATGTGGTTCCTGACATGAACACACATGCAATGATATTGGTTGATCCATATGCGGTTTGTGATAAAAACACACATGCAATGCCACTGGGGTTGATCCATGTGTTTTGTGAAAAGAACATACATGCAATGACTCTGGGTGTGGTTCATTAAAAGAACACAAATTAAGTGACACTGGTGGATCCATGTGTGGTTTGTGAGAAGAACACACATGCAATGACACTGGGTGTGGTTCATGAAAAGAACAGACATGCAGTGACAGTGGTGGATCCATGTGTGGTTTGTGAGAAGAACACACATGCAATGACACTGCGTGGATCCATGTGTGGTTTGTGAGAAGAACAAACATGCAATGAATCTAGCTGTGGTTTGTGAGAAGAACACAAACGTAATGACTCTAGCTGTGGTTCATGAAAAGAACACACATCCAATGAGTCTAGGTGTGGTTCATGAAAACAACACACATCCAGTGGCACTAGGTGGATCCATATGTGGTTTTTGAAAAGAACAGACATGCAATGACTCTAGCTGTGTTTTGTGAGAAGAACACACTTGCAATGACTCTAGATGTGGTTCATGAAAAGAACACACATCCAATGACTCCAACTGTGGTTCATGAAAAGAACACCCATCCAGTGACACTGGGTGGATCAATGTGTGTTGTTTGTGAACAAAATAGACATCCAATGACTCTGGGTGTGGTTCATGAAAAGAACACACATCCAATGACACCTGTGGATCCATGTGTGGTTTGTGAGAAGAACACACATGCAATGACACTGGGTGTGGTTCATGAAAAGAACACACATCCAATGACACTGGTGGATCCATGTATGGTTTGTGGGAAGAACAGACATGCAATGACACTGGGTGTGGTTCATGAAAACAGACATCCATATGTGGTTTGTGGAAAGAACATACATGTAGTGACTCTAGATGTCGTTTGTGGAAAGAACAGACATGCAATGACACTGGGTGTGGTTCATGAAAAGAACACACATGCAATGACTCTAGCTGTAGTTCATGAAAAGAACACACATCCAATGACTCTAGCTGTGGTTCATGAAAAGAACACACATCCAGTGACACTAGGTGTGGTTCATGAAAATAAAACACATCCAATGATACTGGTGGATCCTTATGTGGTTTGTGAAAAGAACAAACATGCAATGACTCTGGGTGTGGTTCATGAAAAGAACACACATCCAGCGAGACTGGTGGATCCATGTGTGGTTTGTGGGAAGAACACACATGCAATGACACTAGGTGTGGTTCATGAAAAGAAAAAACACATGCAATGACACTGGTGCATCCATGTATGGTTTGTGGGAAGAACACACATGTAATGACTCTAGCTATGGTTCATGAAAAGAACACGCATCCACGGGCACTTGTGGATCCATATTTGGTTTGCGGAAAAGAACAGACATGCAATGACACTGGTGTGGTTCATATGTGGTTTCTGGAAAGAACACACATGGAGTGACACTGGTGGATCCTTATGTGGTTCGTGGAAAGAACACACATGCAGTGACATTTGTTGATCCATATGTTGTTTGTGAAAAGAACACACATGCAATGACTCTGGTATATACATGTGTGGTTTGTGGAAAGAACACACATGCAATGCCACTGGTTGATCCATATGTGGGTTCATGAAAAGAACAAACATGCAGTGCCATTGGTTGATCTATGTGTGGTTTGTGAAAAGAACACACATGCAATTCCATTCCTGGAGCCATGCGTGGTTCATGACAGGAACACACATGCAATGTCATTGGTTGATCCATATGTGGTTTGTGAAAAGAACACAAATGCAATGCCATTAGTTGATCCATGTGTGGTTTGTGAAATGAACACACGTGCAATTATCCTAGTGGATACATGTGTGGTTTGTGGAAAGAACACACATGCAATGAATACTAGTTGATCCATGTGTGGTTTATGAGAAGAACACAAATGCAATGACACTGGGTGTGGTTCATGAAAAGAACAGACATGCAGTGACACTGGTGGATCCATGTGGGGTTTGTGAGAAGAACACATATGCAACGACACTGGATGTGGTTCATGAAGAGAACAGACATGCAGTGACACTAGTGGATCCATGTGTGGTTTGTGGGAAGAACACACATGCAATGACACTGGGTGTGGTTCATGAAAAAAAACACATGCAATGACACTGGTGGATCCATGTGTGGTTTGTGGGCAGAACACACATGCAATGACTCTAGCTATGGTTCATGAAAAGAACACGCATCCATTGACACTGGTGGATCCATATGTGGTTTGTGGAAAAGACCAGACATGGAATAACACTGGGTGTGGTTAATATGTGGTTTATGGAAAGAACACACATGCAATGACACTGGTGGGTCCTTATGTGGTTTGTGGAAAGAACACACATGCAATGAAATTTGCTGATCCATATGTTGTTTGTGGAAAGAACACACATGCAATGACTCTGGTGGATCCATGTGTGGTTTGTGGAAAGAACATACATGCAATGCCATTGGTTGATCCATATGTGGGTTCATGAAAAGAACACACATGCCATTCCATTGTTTATCTATGTGTGGGTTATGAAAAGAACACACATGCAATGCGATTGGTGGATCCATGTGTGGTTCATGACAGGAACACACATGCAATGGCATTGGTTGATCCATATGTGGTTTGTGAAAAGAACACACATGCAATGCCATTGGTTGATCCATGTGTGGTTTGTGAAATGAACACACATGCAATTATCCTAGTGGATACATGTGTGGTTTGTGGAAAGAACACAAATGCAATGACCACTGGTGGATCCATGTGTTGTTTATGATAAGAACACACATGCAATGACACTAGGTGTGGTTCATGAAAAGAACAGACATGCAGTGACACTGGTGGATCCATGTGTGGTTTGTGAGAAGAACACACATGCAATGACACTGTGTGTGGTTCATGAAAAGAATAGACATGAAATGACACTGGTGGATCCTTGTGTGGTTTGTGATAAGAAGAGACATGCAATGACTCTAGTTGTGGTTTGTGATAAGAACACACATGCAATGACTCTAGTTGTGGTTCATGAAAAGAACACACATCCAATGACTCTAGCTCTGGTTCATGAAAAGAACACACATCCAATGACTCTGGTGGATCCATGTGTGGTTTGTGAAAGGAACACACATGCAATGCCACTGGTTGATCCATATGTGGGTTCATGAAAAGAACACACATGCAATGCCATTTGTTTATCTATGTGTGGATTGTGAAAAGAACATACATGCAATGCGATTGGTGGATCCATGTGTGGTTCACGATAGGAACACACATGCAATGGCATTGGTTGATACATATGTGGTATGTGAAAAGAACACACATGCAATGCCATTGGTTGATCCATGTATGGTTTGTGAAATGAACACACATGCAATTACCCTAGTGGTTACATGTGTATTTTGTGGAAAGAACACACATGCAATGGCATTGGTTCATCCATGTGTGGTTTGTGAAAAGAACACACATGCAATGACTCTGGTGGATCCATGTGTGGTTTGTGGAAAGAACATACATGCAATGCCACTGGTTGATCCATATGTGGGTTCATGAAAAGAACACACATGCAATGCCATTGGTTTATCTATGTGTGGGTTGTGAAAAGAACACACATGCAATGCGATTGGTGGATCCATGTGTGGTTCATGACAGGAACACACATGCAATGGCATTGGTTGATCCATATGTGGTTTGTGAAAAGAACACAAATGCAATGCCATTGGTTGATCCATGTATGGTTTGTGAAATGAACACACATGCAATTACCCTAGTGGGTACATGTGTATTTTGTGGAAAGAACACACATGCAATGAACACTGGTGGATCCATATGTGGTTCATGACAGGAACACACATGCAATGACATTGGTTGATCCATATGTGGTTTGTGACAAAAACACACATGCAATGCCATTGGTTGATCCATATGTGGTTTGTGAAAAAAAAACACATGCAATGCCATTGGTTGATCCATATGTGGTTTGTGAAAAGAACACACATGCAATTCCATTGGTTGATCCATGTATGGTTTGTGAAAAGAACACGCATGCAATGCCATTAGTTGATCCATATGTGGCTTGTGGAAAGAACACACATGCAATTACTCTAGTGGATACATATGTGGTTTGTGGAAAGATCACACATGAAATGAACACTGGTGGATCCGTATGTGGTTCCTGACGGGAACACACATGCAATGATATTGGTTGATCCATATGTGGTCTGTGACAAAAACACACATGCAATGCCATTGGGGTTGATCCATGTGGTTTTGTAAAGAACAGACATGCAATGACTCTAGGTGTGGTTCATGAAAAGAACACACATCCAGTGACACTGGTGGATCCATGTGTGGTTTGTGAGAAGAACACACATGCAATGACACTGGGTGTGGTTCATGAAAAGAATAGACATGCAGTGACACTAGTGGATCCATGTGTGGTTTGTGAGAAGAACACAGATGCAATGACACTAGGTGGATCCATCTGTGGTTTGTGAGAAGAACAGACATGCAATGAATCTAGCTGTGGTTTGTGAGAAGAACACACATGCAATGACTCTAGCTGTGGTTCGTGAAAATAACACACATCCAATGAGTCTCGCTGTGGTTCATGAAAAGAACACACATCCAGTGGCACTAGGTGGATCCATATGTGGTTTTTTAAAAGAACAGACATGCAATGACTCTAGCTGTGGTTTGTGAGAAGAACACACATGCAATGAATCCAGCTGTGGTTCATGAAAAGAACACACATCCAATGACTCTAGCTGTGGTTCATGAAAACCACACACATCCAGTGACACTGGGTGGATCCATGTGTGTTGTTTGTGAAAAGAATAGACATGCAATGACTCTGGGTGTGGTTAATGAAAAGAACACACATCCAATGACACTTGTGGATCCATGTGTGGTTCATGAAAAGAACACATCCAATGACACTGGTCGATCCATGTATGGTTTGCGGGTAGAATACACATGCAATGACACTAGGTGTGGTTCATGAAAAGAACAGACATCCATATGAGGTTTCTGGAAAGAACAGACATGTCGTGACTCTAGCTATGGTTTGTGGAAAGAACAGACATGCAATGACACTGGGTGTGGTTCATGAAAAGAACACACATGCATTGACTCTAGCTGTAGTTCATGAAAAGAACACACATCCAATGACTCTAGCTGTGGTTCATGAAAAGAACACACATCCAGTGACACTAGGTGTGGTTCATGAAAAGAAAACACATCCAATGATACTAGTGGATCCTTATGTGGTTTGTGAATAGAACAAACATGAAATGACTCTGGGTGTGGTTCATGAAAAGAACACACATCCAGTGACACTGGTGGAGCCATGTGTGGTTTGTGAGAAGAAAACACATGCAATGACACTGGGTGTGGTTCATGAAAAGAATAGACATGCAGTGACACTGGTGCATCCACGTATGGTTTGTGGGACGAACATAGATGCAACGACTCTAGCTATGGTTCATGAAAAGAACACACATCCACTGACACTAGTGGATCCATATGTGGTTTGTGGAAAAGAACAAACATGCAATGACACTGAATGTGGTTCATATGTGGTTTGTGGAAAGAGCACACATGCAGTGACACTGGTGGATCCTTATGTGGTTCGTGGAAAGAACACACATGCAATGACATTTGCTGATCTATATGTTGTTTGTGAAAAGAACACACATGCAATGACTATGGTGGATACATCTGTGGTTTGTGGAAAGAACACACATGCAATGTCATTGGTTGATCCATATGTGGTTTGCGAAAAGAACACACATGCAATGCCATTGGTTGATCCATGTGTGGTTTGTGAAATGAATAGACATGCAATTATCCTAGTGGATACATGTGTGGTTTGTGGAAAGAACACATATGCAATGAATGCTGGTGGATCCATGTGTGGTTTATGAGAAGAACACACATGCAATGACACTGGGTGTGGTTCATGAAAAGAACAGACATGCAGTGACACTGGTGGATCCATGTGTGGTTTGTGAGAAGAACACACATGCAATGACATTGTGTGTGGTTCATTAAAAGAACAGACATGCAATCACACTCGTGGATCCTTGTGTGGTTTGTGATAAGAACAGACATGCAATGACTCTAGTTGTGGTTTGTGATAAGAACACACATGCAATGACTCCAGTTGTGGTTCATGAAAAGAACACACATCCAATGACTCTAGCTGTGGTTCATGAAAAGAACACACATCTAATGACTCTGGGTGTGGTTCATGAAAAGAACACACATCCAGTGACACTGGGTGGATGCATATGTGGTTTATGCAAAGAAAAGACATGCAATGACTCTGGGTGTGGTTCATGAAAAGAACAGACATGCAGTGACACTGGTGGATCCTTGATTGGTTTGTCAGAAGAACACACATGCAATCACACTGGGTGTGGTTCATGAAAAGAACATACATGTAGTGACACTGGTGGATCCATGTGTGGTTTGTGAGAAGAACACACATGCAATGACACTGGTGTGGTTCATGAAAAGAACAGACATGCAATGACACTGGTGGATCCATGTGTGGTTTGTGAGAAGAACGGACATGCAATGACTCTAGCTGTGGTTTGTGAGAAGAACACACATGCAATGACTCTAGATGTGGTTCATGAAAAGAACAAACATCCAATGAGTCTAGCTGTGGTTCATTAAAAGAACACACATGAAGTGACACTGGGTGGATCCATGTGTGTTGTTTGTGAAAAGAACAGACATGCAATGATTCTGGGTGTCGTTCATGTAAAGAACAGACGTGCAGTGACACTGGTGGATCCATGTGTGGTTTGTGAGAAGAACACACATGCAATGACACTGGGTGTGGTTCATGAAAAGAATAGACATGCAGTGACACTGGTGTATCCATGTGGGGTTTGTGTGAAGAACACACATGCAATGACATTAGGGGTGGTTCATAAATAGAACAGACATGAAGTGACACTGGTGGATCCATGTGTGGTTTGTGGGAAGAACACACATGCAATGACAATGGGTGTGGTTCATGAAAAGAAAACACATGCAATGACACTAGTGGATCCATGTGTGGTTTGTGGGAAGAACACACATGCAATGACTCTAGATGTGGTTCATGAAAAGAATACATATGCAATGACACTGGTGGATCCATGTGTGGTTTGTGAGAAAAACACACATGCAATGACACTGGGTGTGGTTCATGAAAACAACACATATCCAATGACACTAGTGGATCCATGTGTGGTTTTTGCAAAGAACAGACATGGAATGACTCTAGCTATGGTTCATGAAAAGAACATTCATCCATATGTGGTTTGTGTAAAGAACACACATCCAATGACTCTAGCTGTGGCTCATGAAAACAACACACATCCAATGACTCTAGATGTGGTTAGTGAAAAGACCACACATCCAGTGATACTGGGTGTGGTTCCTTAAAAGAAAACACATCCAATGATACTGGTGGATCCTTATGTGTTTTGTGAAAAGAACAGACATGCAATGACTCTGGGTGTGGATCATGGAAAGAAAACACATCCAGTGTCACTGGTGGATCCATGTGAGGTTTGTGGGAAGAACACACATGCAATGACACTAGGTGTGGTTCATGAAAAGAAAACACATGAAATGACACTGGTGGATCCATGTGTGGTTTGTGGGAAGAACACACATGCAATGACACTGGGTGTGGTTCATTAAATGAACACACATCCCTGTGTGGTTTGTGAGAAGAACACACATCCATGTGTGGTTTGTGAGAAGAACACACCTGCAATGACACTGGGTGTGGTTCATGAAAAGAACAGACGTGCAATGACATTGGTGGATCCATGTTTGGTTTATGAGAAGAATAGACATGCAATGACTCTAGCTGTGTTTGTGAGAATAACACACATGCAATCACTCTAGCTGTGGTTCATGAAAAGAACAAACATCTAATGAATCTAGCTATGGTTCATGAAAAGAACACACATCCAGTGACACTGGGTGTGGTTCATGAAAATAAAACACATCCAATGATACTGGTGGATCCTTATGTGGTTTGTGAAAAGAACATACATGCAATGACTCTGGGTGTGGTTCATGGAAAGAAAACACATCCACTGACACTGGTGGATCCATGTGTAGTTTGTGGGAAGAACACACATGCAATGACACTGGGTGTGGTTCATGAAAAGAAAACACATGCAATGACACTGGTGGATCCATGTGTGGTTTGTGGGAAGAACAGACATGCAATGACATTGGGTGTGGTTCATGAAAAGAAAACACGTGAAATGACACTAGTTGTGGTTCATGAAAAGAACACACATCCACTAACTTTAGTTGTGGTTCATGAAAAGAACACACATCCATGTGTTGTTTGTGAGAAGAACACACATCCATGTGTGGTTTGTGAGAAGAACACACATGCAATGACACTGGGTGTGGTTCATGAAAAGAACATACACGCAGTGACAATGGTGGATCCATGTGTGGTTTGTGAGAAGAACACACATGCAATGACCTCAGGTGTGGTTCATGTAAAGAATAGACATGCAATGACATTGGTGGATCCATGTTTGGTTTGTGAGAGTAACAGACATGTAATGACTCTAGCTGTGGTTGGTGAGAAGAACACACATGCAATGACTCTAGCTGTGGTTCATGAAAAGAACACACATCCAATGACTCTAGCTGTGGTTCCTGAGAAGAACACACATCCAATGACTCTAGCTCTAGTTCATGAAAAGAACACACATCTAGTGACACTCGGTGTGGTTCATGAAAAGAAAACACATCAAATGATATTGGTGGATTCTTATGTGGTTTGTGAAATGAACAGACATGCAATGACTCTGGGTGTGGTTCATGGAAAGAAAACATAGCTAGTGACAATGGTGGATCCATGTGTGGTTTGTGGGAAGAACACACATGCAATGACACTTGGTGTGGTTCATGAAAAGAAAACACATGGAATGACACTGGTGGGTCCATGTGTGGTTTGTGGGAAGAACACACATGCAATGACACTAGGTGTGGTTCATGAAAAGAAAACACATGCAATGACACTGGTGTATCCATGTGTGGTTTGTGGGAAGAATAGACATGCAATAACATTGGGTGTGGTTCATGAAAAGAACACACATCCATGTGTGTTTTGTGAGAAGAACACACATCCATGTGTGGTTTGTTAGAAGAACACACATGCAATGACACTGGGTGTGGTTCATGAAAAGAACATACATGCAGTGACACTGGTGGATCCATGTGTGGTTTGTGAGAAGAACACACATGCAATGACACTGGGTGTGGTTCATGAAAAGAACAGACATGCAATGACATTGGTGGATCCATGTTTGGTATGTGAGAAGAACAGACATGCAATGACTCTAGATGTGGTTTGTGAGAAGAACACACATGCAATGACTCTAGCTGTGGTTCATGAAAAGAACAGACATCCAATGACTCTAGCTGAGGTTCATGAAAAGAACACACATCCAATGACTCTAGCTGTAGTTCATGAAAAGAACACACAACTAGTGACACTAGGTGTGGTTCATGAAAAGAAAACACATCCAACGATACTGGTGGATCCTTATGTGGTTTGTGAAAAGAACAGACATGCAATGACTCTGGGTGTGGTTCATGAAAAGAAAACACATGCAATGACACTAGTGGATCCATGTGTGGTTTGTGAGAAGAACAGACATGTAATGACGCTGTGTGATCCATATGTGGTTTATGAGAAGAACACACATGCAATAAACTCTAGTGGATCTATCTTGGCATAATTTGATGTATTCCACGATGTATTTCACTGTACAAGACACTCACTTTCGATTTTTATACTACTCAGTTTTGCCCTTGGGTTTTTGATACTACTCAGTTTTGCCCTTGGTTTTTTGATACTACTCAGTTTTGCCCTTGGTTCCCCCTCTCTCTTTCGTAGAAGCCCAAACCTGTGCTCACTCTATCTACTACGTCCTGATTGGTTGTCACAGTTGTCACACAGATCGTGCGCACCAACCGTTGATCTTGTGTGATCCAACGATGATCGTTGCACACGTCGTGCCCTTCACAAGATACGTGAGGAGACAGACGGACGTCTCCTCGATGTGAGACAAAGACGAACGTCTCCCTCTACAAGAAGGAACACGATGCCTTCCATGGAAAAAGTCTTCGAGTGGTCATGTCACGTTTAATCTAGTCTGCAAAGGCTACTACTGCTACTACAACACATGCACAGGGCAGCGGGGTCATCGAGTGCACGGTTGTCGACGGGACGATGCAATTTATTGCCATTTTTATGCAGCGCTCTCAATCTCACTTCCAACTAGGCCCTACCGCTAGTAACTTCCATGAGTCAAGGGCCCCCCTCGAGTAGATCTAACATTGCTAGAAATTGGTTCCGTGCCACTTGCATGCAATGGAATCGAGGTCTGCCATGAGCGTGTTTTCAATGCAGCTCTAAAGTGGAGATCGTGGCTATTTCAAAAAAAAGGGAACCCAAAAAAAGGTGGAGATCGTGGTAGCCCCCGCCCCCGCCCACCAAACGTGTCCACTCGAGGACTACAAACGGTGCGGGTGTTTATAAACTCGCTTGAACTTCTTCTTCCATGTGCTCGTGTCATTTTCCCCCAGTCTGTCTAGCCCTAAGACCCCAATCTGCACCTACCGCGCGCGCCGAAGCTCCCTCACTTGCACTACCTCCTTCCCTAGGTGCGCCATGAAGCATACGCGTGGAGACGAGCCAGCGGTGAAGCTAGTTGAAGGCGCAGCAGCAGATGGCTCGGTCTTCGCCAATCAGGCGGAGGCGTCTTCTCCGGGCACGAACGCCTCTCGTCGCTGTGCCTCCAGGTTTCGAACTCATCCGTCCAGCCAGTAGCCATCGCCGCTGAGCAGCAGGTGGCCGACAACGTCGTGGCCAACAATGTCATGGTGCCAGCAGTAGATCTAGATGGGGGGCAGGCAGCAGGCGGAGGCAATCCGGTGCTCTACATCAACGACCCCATCGCCGTCCAAGAAATCTTCGACGCAATCACGGAGAATGACGAGTTCGAGGAGGAGGTCCTTGATGAGGAGTCTGAGGTACTACATTGCTAGCTTCTCTAGTCGCAGCCGCAGATTTCACTATTCATACATAGGATTTGCTCAATCATGTACAGATTATTTTGCTCTTGAATTAGAGTAGTATATATATGGTTCGATCGGTCAATTGATGCATCTGCCATCTAGTCACAAAACCCCAATCCATCTAGTCACAAAACCCCAATCTGCTCATCTGCCATCTAGTTGAGTGTTGATTTCGATACACAACATGCCTATAACATTACATTTCCATTCCTTACTGAGCCCAATGATTCAATTTTGCCCTCAAATAGTGCAATGGCATCTGATGGTGTCGTTTTCTTAGGGATGGTTAGTGAACCTGAGGCAGCAATGAACATAAACAATATAGGTTATGTTGTTGGTATTTTGGTTCTCCGACTCCATCTCTGAAAAAATGAGGCCCTAATTTTTTTCTCATATGGAACCTATATATATAACCGTTGTATTGTTTCTGATCTATGAATGTGTCGTATGATGCATATGTATATCCCTGAATATTGTTTTGTACGATTACATTTCAATTTCTTATTGTGGCCAATGATTCAAATTTGCCCCAAAGAGAGGTAAACACATTGTTGTCAGATTTTTTCAGGGATGAGTTAGCGAACCTGGGGCCATGTACAAGATCAATATAAGTTGTGCAACTGTTACTTGGCTCCCTTACGCCATCCCTGAAGAAACTTATGAGGCCGCAATCTTTATTCTACATTCATAGAGCTATGATATTTGAATTATCTATTCCGTGCATTCATAGTGTATAAGAATTACATTTCAGTTTGTCACCGAGGCTGATGATTGAAATTTGCCCCAAAAGAGTTCAAGGGGAGACACATATGATGGTGTCGTCTTTTAGGGATGGGTTGGTGAACCTGAGGCAGCAATGCACACAAACAATATAGGTTGTGTTGTTGGTACTTTGGTTCGCCAACTCCATCTGTGAAACAAATTATGAGGCCCTAGATTTATTCTCATATGGAACTACATATATGATCCTTGAATTGTTTCTGATCTTTTAATGATGCGTATGATGCATATGTATATGAATGGTTTTGATCATAAGTATTTTTAACATGTACCTGAAGATTAATTGTTTGGTTTTTTATTTATAATTACAATATTTAGGTTTGTTTTTGTACCTGACTATGTATATCCCTGAATATTGTTTTGTACGATTACATTTCAATTTCTTATTGTGTTCAATGATTCAAATTTGTCCCAAAAGAGAGGCAGACACATTGGTGTCAGATTTTTTCAGGGATGAGTTTGTGAACCTGGGGCGATGTACAAGAATAATATAGGTTGTGCAATTGTTACTTGGTTCACTCACGCCATCCCTGAAGAAACTTATGAGGCCGCAATCTTTATTGTACATTCATAGAGCTATGATATTTGAATTATCTATTCCGTGCATTCATAGTGTATAAGAATTACATTTCAGTTTGTCACCGAGGCTGATGATTGAAATTTGCCCCAAAAGAGTTCAAGGGGAGACACATATGATGGTGTCGTCTTTTAGGGATGGGTTGGTGAACCTGAGGCAGGAATGCACACAAACAATATAGGTTGTGTTGTTGGTACTTTGGTTCGCCAACTCCATCTGTGAAACAAATTATGAGGCCCTAGATTTATTCTCATATGGAACTACATATATGATCCTTGAATTGTTTCTGATCTTTTAATGATGCGTATGATGCATATGTATATGAATGGTTTTGATCATAAGTATTTTTAACATGTACCTGAAGATTAATTGTTTGGTTTTTTATTTATAATTACAATATTTAGGTTTGTTTTTGTACCTGACTATGTATATCCCTGAATATTGTTTTGTATGATTACATTTCAATTTCTTATTGTGTCCAATGATTCAAATTTGTCCCAAAAGAGAGGCAGACACATTGGTGTCAGATTTTTTCAGGGATGAGTTTGTGAACCTGGGGCGATGTACAAGAACAATATAGGTTGTGCAATTGTTACTTGGTTCACTCACGCCATCCCTGAAGAAACTTATGAGGCCGCAATCTTTATTGTACATACACTCTGCTGAAATTATTTATCATTGTGTTGTGATGAAATGATATATGAACTAATCAAACTATTGCTGAGATGCTTTATCTGTGATATGCACGGATATATTGTCTTACATATACATGATGTAAATTCTTGAGTTGTAATACAATTCCATCATATGTATGAGTTCTAAGTTATGTTCTTAAAACTCAACAGGAGGATGATGATGAAGTGGACGATAGCAAGGTATCTAGGGACAAGAAGAGCCTCTACGTGCTGAGGCGGTTATGGTGTGGGCTAATCCATTTCCACCGTAGGGGAGATTGTTTTGCCCATTCTGTGGCAGAGCAATCAATGTGGACCTCGACAGCATGATCCAACATACAGTGGGTGTTGCCAGAGGCGGAGGCAGAAGCCATAGGCCGATTACCTTGGCACGGCACGCAGCCTTCGGCAAATTCCTCCGGGAGTATGTTAGGACTGGCCTGTATCCCATTGACTAGGCTGTCGCTGCCTCCTGCTGATATGCCCCTGCCCTGCTAGGCGTCTCCGTGTCCCGGCCTCCTGCTGTCGCCCTGCTATTATTTTGTTTTAGTTAATTATTACCTGTGTGTGGCATGTAAGACAATATATCCGTGGTGTCTCTAGTGAACCTTCTATATTAATCTACTCCTTTATATGGAGTGCCTTAAAATTTCTAGTGTTCAATTATATTACTGATCATGCTCATGCACACTACAAAATATTTCTAGTGCTCGATTATATTATAATTGTCAAGGAATACATCAACAAGTTAAATTGGTCGAAATTTTGTATTGAAGTAACTAAATGATATCACATCGGTGGTGGAAGTTGGCAGAAGCCGAAGGCATCAGCCAAAGACCTTGGAGCAGCACGCAGTGTTCAGCAAATTCCTTACAGGTTCAATAACGGGTTACCGCCGCCCAGCTCTGAATTCGCTTATAGGTCCAACATGGCAGAACTTGAGGTACCACAGAGACCTCGGCAGAGGTGGCAGAATTGGTGCGGGTGCAACCACGACGACGGCGAGCTCGGATTTTAGAGGAGGAAAACAGAACCGAGCATGGTCGACACGGTGACAGATCTCACCAGGAACCAATTCTCGTCCCCACACTGTGCCATGGGTGCGTCCATGGTGAGGGCGAGCTTTGACTCGGGATGGGGAGGAGAGCGGGGCTGAGCAGGTTTGTCATGTCCCAGCTCTGCACCATGGCCACGACCACAGATTGCCGCTCCAGGGAAGAAGAAGACGTGTAATGGATGCAGGCGCCAACGCTGAAGCCTATAGGGAGGAGAACTGGGCCGAGCAGGTTCGTCCACGTCCCAGCTCTGCGCCATGGCTGTGACGCCCCACAGATTGCCGCTCCGGGGAAGAAGAAGACGCGTAATGGATGCAGGCGCCAACGCTGCAAGCCTAATTGACACCTAAGCGACGGGAGCGACATAACAGCGAGAACTGATAGGGGGGCCCAACTTGACGGCCGTTATCCTGATACTTTGTATTGAAACGTAAAGTTGAATTCGTGCCGAAAAAGACCCTCTGAGTATTTGGCACACCAACTGTAGTTATCACGGCTGATTTTACGGCACTTGGGTACCGTGTTGCCTGGGCGCCCCAACTTTCGGGCCGCAAAATGATATTGTCTGAACCATGGTCATAGACACCAAAATCAGATTGGAAGAGCAGTTTCCACATTGCATGTTGCACTAGTGAGGCAGAGGTTGCATCACATAATGCAATGGAGTGTGTGTGGTCATGTGGATCAATCTTGTCTAGGAAAAGAACACATGCAATGACACTAGTGCATCAATCTGGTTTAGGAAAAGAACACATGCAATGTCCATAGTGGATCCATGTGTCAAACCAGGGTCATAGAGACCAAAAGCACATAGGAAGAACAGCTTCCACATTGCATGTTGCACTAGTAAGGCAGAAGTTGCATCAAATAATGCACTAGAGTGTCTGTGATCATGTGGATCAACGTTGTCTAGGAAAAGAACACATGCAATGACACTAGTGGATCAATGTGGTTTAGGAAAAGAACACATGCAATGACCATAGTGGATCCATGTGTTAAACCATGGTCACAGAGACCAAAAGCACATAGGAAGAGCAGGTTCCACATTGCATGTTGCACTAGTGAGGCAGAAGTTGCATCACATAATGCACTGGAGTGTGTGGTCATGCGGATCAATGTGGTCTAGGAAAACAACACATGCAACGACACTAGTGGATCGATGTGGTTTAGGAAAAGAACACATGCAATGTCTATAGTGGATCCATGTGTCAAACCATGGTCATAGAGACCAAAAGCACAAAGGAAGAGAAGCTTCCACACTACATGTTGCACCAGTGAGGCAGAAGTTTCATCACATAATGCACTGAAGTGTGTGTTGTCATGTGGATCAATGTGGTCTAGGAAAAGAACGCATGGAATGACACTAGTGCATCAATGTGGTTTAGGAAAAGAACACATGCAATGTCCATAGGTGATCCATGTTTCAAACCATGCTCGCAGAGACCAAAAGCACATAGGAAGAGAAGCTTATTGCTTGTTGCACCAGTGAGGCAGAAGTTGTCTCACATAATGCAATAGATTGTGTGTGGTCATGTGGATCAATGTGGTCTAGGAAAACAACACATGCAATGACACTAGTGGATCAATGTGGTTTAGGAAAAGAACACATGAAATGAATATACTGGATGCATGTGTCAAACCATGGTCATAGAGACAAAAGCACATAGCAAGAGCAGCTTCCACATTGCATGTTGCTCTAGTGAGGGAGAAGTTGCATCACAGAATGCACTGGAGTGTGTGTGGTCATGTGGATCAATGTTGTCTAGGAAAAGAACACATGCAATGACACTAGTGGATCAATGTGGTTTAGAAAAAGAACACATGCAATGAATATAGTTGATCCATGTGTCAAACCATGGTCAGAGATACCAAAAGCACATAGGAAGAGAAGCTTCCACATTGCATGTTGCACCAGTGAGGCAGAAGTTGCATCACATAATGCACTAGAGTTTGCGTGGTCATGTGGATCAATCTGGTATAGGAAAAGAACACATGTAATGACACTAGTGGATCATTATGGTTTATGAAAAGAACACATGCAATGTCTATAGGTGATCCATGTGTCAAACAATGGTCACAGAGACCAAAAGCACATAGGAAGAGCAGCTTGCATGTTGCACCAGTGAGGCAGAAGTTGAATCACATAATGCACTAGAGTGTGTGTGGTCATGTGGAGCAATGTGGTCTAAGAAAACAACGCGTGTAATGGCACTAGTGCATAATTGTGGTTTAGGAAAAGAACACATGCAATGACTATAGGTGATCCATGTGTCAAACCATGGTCACAGAGACCAAAAGCATATAGGAAGAGTAGTTTCCACATTGCATGTTGCACTAGTGAGGCAGAAGTTGCATCACATAATGCACTAGAGTGTGTGTGGTCATGTGGATCAATGTGGTCCAGGAAAAGAACACATGCAATGAAACCAGTGGATCAACGTGGTTTAGGAAAAGAACACATGCAATGTCTATAGTGTATCCATGTGCCAAACCATGGTCACAGGGACCAAAAGCACATAGTAAGGGCAGCTTACACACTACATGTTGCACTAGTGAGGCACAAGTTGCACCAAATAATACACTGGAGTGTGTGTGGTCATGTGGATCAATATGGTCTAGGAAAAGAACACATTCAATGAGACTAGTGCATCAATGTGGTTTAGGAAAATAACACATGCAATGTCCATAGGTGATCCATGTTTCGAACCATGGTCATAGAGACCAAAAGCACATAGGAGGATTAGCTTCTTGCATGTTGCACGAGTGAGGTAGAAGTTGCATCACATAATGCACTAGAGTGTGTGTCGTCATGTGGATCAATGTGGTCTAGGAAAACAACACATGCAACGAATATAGTGGATCCATGTGTCAAACCATGGTCATAGAGACGGAAAACACATAGGAAGAGCAGCTTCCACATTGCATGTTAGAGCAGTGAGGCAGTAGTTGCATCACAGATTGCACTCGAGTGTGTGTGGTCATATGGATCTATGTTTTCTAGGAAAATAACACATGCAATGACACTGTGGATCAGTGTGGTTTAGGAAAAGAACACATGCAATGAATATAGGTGATCCATGTGTCAAACCATGGTCAAAGAGACAAAAAGCACATAGGAAGAGCAGCTTCCACATTGCATGTTGCACAAGTGAGGCAGAAGTTGCATCACATAATGCATTGGAGTGTGTGTGGTCATGTGGATCAACGTGGTATAGGAAATGAACACATGCAATGACACTAGTAGATCAATTTAGTTTAGGAAAAGAACACATGCAATGTTTATAGGTGATACATGTGTCAAACCATGGCCACAGAGACCAAAAGCACATAGGAAGAGCAGCTTCCACACTGCATGTTACACCAGTGAGGCACAAGTTGCACCAAATAATGCACTGCAGTGTGTGTAGTCATGTGGATCAACGTGGTCTAGGAAAAGAACACATGCAATGATACTAGTGCATCAATGTGGTTTAGGAAAAGAACACATGCAATGTCCATAGGTGATCCATGTTTCAAACCATGGTCATAGAGACCAGAAGCACATAGGAGGATCAACTTCTTGCATTTTGCACCAGTGAGGCAGAAGTTGCATCAAATAATGCAGTAGAGTGTGTGTGGTCATGTGGATCAATGTGGTCTAGGAAAAGAACACATGCAATGACACTAGTGGATCAATGTGGTTTAGGAAAAGAACACATGGAATGAATATAGTGGATCCATGTGTCAAACCATGGTCATAGAGACCAAGAGAACATAGGAAGAGCAGCTTGCACATTGCATGTTCCAGTAGTGAGGCAGAAGTTGCATCATAGAATGCACTGGAGTGTGTGTGGTCATGTGGATCTATGTTGTCTAGGAAAACAACTCATACAATGACACTAGTGGATCAGTGTTGTTTAGGAAAAGAACACATGCAATGAATATAGATGATCCATGTGTCAAACCATGGTCACAAAGACCAAAAGCACATAGGAAGAGCATCTTCCACATTGAATGTTGCACCAGTGAGGCAGAAGTTGCATCACATAATGCACTGGAGTGTGTGTGGTCATGTGGATCAATGTGGTCTAGGAAAACAACACATGTAATGACACTAGTACATTAATGTGGTTTAGGAAAAAGAACACATGCAATGAATATAGGTGATCCATTTCTCAAACCATGGTCACAAACACCAAAAGCGCATAGGAAGAGCAGTTTCGACATTGCATGTTGCACTAGTGAGGCAGAAGTTGCATCACATAATGCATTGGAGTGTGTGTGGTCATGTGGATCAATGTGGTCTAGGAAATGAACACATGCAATGACACTAGTAGATCAATGTGGTTTACGAAAAAAACACATGCAATGTCTATAGGTGATCCATGTGTCAAACCATGGTTACAGAGACCAAAAGCACATAAGACGAACAGCTTCCACATTGCATGTTGCTCTAGTGAGGCAGAAGTTGCATCACATAATGCACTGGAGTGTGTGTGGTCGTGTGTATCAATGTGGTCTGGGAAAACAACAGATGCAATGACACTAGTGCATTAATTTGGTTTACGAAAACAACACATGTAATGTCCATAGTGGATCCATGTGTCAAACCATGGTCACAGAGACCAAAAGCACATAGGAAGAGCGGCTTCCACATTGCATGTTACACCAGTGAGGTAGAAGTTACATCATATAATGCACTGGAGTGTGTGTGGTCATGTGGATCAATGTAGGAAAACAACACATGCATTGACACTAGTGCATCAATGTGGTTTAGGAAAAGAACAAATGCAATGTCCATAGTGGATCCATGTGTCAAACCATGGTCATAGAGACCAAAAGCACATAGGAAGAGTAGCTTCCACATTGCATGTTGCACCAGTGAGGAAGAAGTAGCCTCACATAATGCACTGAAGTGTGTGTGGTCATGTGTATCAATGCAGTCTAGGAAAAGAACACATGCAATGACACTAGTGGATCAATGTGGTTTAGGAAAAGAACACATGCAATGTCTATAGTGGCTCCATGTGTCGAACCATGGTCACGAAGAATGACATAGGTATGATTACTTGGGTGCTTATGATTTGTTACCCTGGACTAGGCAAAAGGCTTACGACCCATGAAGATTTTAGATGATAGCCCAAGGAAGCAGCCGACAAACACTATGAACCGACATTGTTTTGGTATAGTAATTACGCGTATGTAAAACCTATCCACATATAGCTTTGAGACCCGACCTATTATATAGAGGATGGGAGAAGCCCAAGCAAGGGTACCGAAAAATCTCCCAAGCAACTTGTAATAGTTTGACTCTCAAATATTCAGGCGACGTTGACTCCATCCTTTTCCTGACATCCGACGAAATCCCCAGCGTTCTCTTTTCTACGAAACCCTAAGTCCTTCACCATGGGCATTCCAAGGTTACCCGTCGTCAATTGGCGCCATTTGTGTGAAACTTGAACGCTGGGAACATGGATTCGGTGGACCACTCTCCACCAAGCATCAACTCGACAAAACAGATCCACACCCACCCACCCCTATACTAGTACCCGCCGATTTCAACAGCGGATCCGATCTAATCATCGGAAGCTTCCACTTCCAAGTAGAGTACCCACAAGAATCGCATCCCTTGGTCCTAGTAACATTAGAACTGTTGGTGGAAAAACCTACGCCTACGGCGATACCAGCATCATCCGATGGATCCTCCATGGACGTCATAGCACAGATCAAAGCAGGCGAAGAAAGCGAGCAAATCGAGACGGATCTGGGGAACCTTGATGGCTTTTATGGCAATCTCTCCCTCGGATCAGGTCCTCATCCAACTCCACCATGCGAAGCAAGCCCGGCAAATTCAGAACCCGAAGAAAGCAATGAAAACATCGACTTCGGAAAAAGGATGGCGAAGATCTATGCAAAACTACAATCTCAGAATATTAGTAGTACATCCTTCGGGGCAGAAGACAATGTGATCAGCCCACGCATAACATGCCACCAAGTGTGCATGGTCAACGGGAATACCTCAACACCACGCGACTCTAACAGTAATCCTATCCTCGACCCCAATGATATTTTATGGGATGACAATGCAGGAAATCACAGCAATGAAGGGGACCACGGAAATGGAGGAGAGATGGCGGATAACCACATAGTCCAAGGAAGATATGGAGAACCGCATGGAGGAGAGAGGCAAACTCTTCGGCTACTAGCAACGGCATTTCTAAAAGCAAGGGAAGCAATTTCGCGAGAAGTTCTAATGATAGTGGACGCTTCACGTGAGGATCTATTAGCATACCAGTATCTGCTTCATCACAAGAAGAGAGACCTGCTCAGGATGCAGAGGAAACTCGATGAAAGAAAGAGATTAGCCGACATATCCAGCTTACGACAGGCACAGTTAAGCTCTACTCGAGGATCAGGGAGTGTAATAGGAGGAGCACCGCCAAGAAGGGGAACATCTCGACTGTAGGATATCCCCGAAGTATAAAGAAGCGGACTCAACCGAGATCTTGATCTATCGTTCATGTCGATTGACCAAGCAGGAAACATCAAGGCAAAAACGACCCAGGCAGCCATTGTGGCCGCGCAAACATATCAGATCACAACTTAGCCCGCACCCGACAATCCCCGTGCAGCCCTCCATCGCTCCGCCCTGATGAACCTTGGCATGGTGGCAGCCTCTCTCGCGGAAGCAGAGCAAGGAACCACACGACAGCTCTATAGATCCCCACGATGTCGCAGCAGCCCTCGGTGAGTCGGACACACCCGACGATCTCAATCGCCACACCAGGCACACCTCGTAGGACCTGAGCCGCGAAGCAACACAAGAAACGACAACATGCAACACAAGAACGATGCATCAAGAGATGAAAACCGTAGTCGATGATACCATGATGGATACAACAAAGACGATTACAAGCTATGCGGGGCCAGCTATTTCACTCAGCGGATTCACAAAACCTCAATACCCAAGGACTTCAAACTTCCACACGACCGCCAAAAGTACAATCAATCCAAGAACCCGAAGCATGGTTAGCAGATTATTTGGCCACTATCAAGTTACAAAGCGGCTCCACATCTACCGCAATGCAAAGCTTACAACTACACCTCACCGGCGCCGCAAGACCATGGCTCAGACAGTTACCCGAAAATTCCATCGGCAGTTGGAACGACTTGGAAGATAAGTTTATCCGGCACTTCCAATACACGTTTAAACGACCTACATCATTCGAGCAGTTACGGGCATGGAAACAAAAATCTGGGGAATCAATAAGAGCATTCATCCAACGATGAAATATCATAAAAAACTCAGCTGAGTCCATATCCAACGAAAGAACCAACGATGCCTTCAACATTGGCCTCCGTCGCCGAGAATTCATAGAAGAACTGGGACGGGTTAAACCCAAAACAATCTCACAATTAATGGAAATAGCAAATCGCTGGGCTGATGGAGAAGACGTGCTGCATAATAAGCGTACATGGTCACCCGAGGAAGACAGGGATAAGCGCGGTGACAATAGAAGAAGAAGGAACAATGATGGAAACACGGGACCAAGTTATGTCGCAACCAGTTTCTCAGGTGAAGGTAACAACAAAAGCAACGACTACAACGGCGGATACCGCCATAACTGGGATGACGTCAGAGGAAGCCAGTCAACACAGTGGTACCAGCCAAGAGCTCGAGACCCACCCATGTCCGCAATGCAAATGCTGGAAGGACCCTGTAATATGCATTTTTACGTCGACTCAGCAAGCAGACGACAATCTAACCATCTCATGAAAGACTGCCAAACATTCTTGAAGATGCAGGAGCTATATAATGCAAAAGCAACCGAAACGGCAAACTGAGGATACACTGCGCCTGGCAAATTAGCCATCGGTGCACAACCACCACCATCACCAGCTATGCTACCACAAAACACAAATGATCAAAACAGTGAATACCCTAGGTCAAAAGGTGCAATGTCCATGATTTAGAAAGGGCGTCCATCCAACAGAACCGAGAAGCTCATCACAAGACAAATCAATATGGTGGAAACAGCAACATCAACAACACCCGAATATCTCCACTGGTCAGAGCAAGAAATCACATTCAGCAGAGACGATCACCCGCTTCGGGTCCCATGACCGGGTCACTCAGCCTTGATAGTCGAATCACAAATTGGTGGTTCGATATGAGCAAAGTCTTCATGGATGCAGGAAGCAGCATAAATCTGATCTACACACAGAACAATGGGATATCCCCTTGACAATCTCGCGCCAACAGAAACAACTTTCCACGGAATAGTACCAGGTAAAGCCGAAATTACTTTAGGAAAAATATTTATTGACATTGTTTTTTGATCCAAAGTAAATTTCAGGCGAGAAAAACTCGAATTCAAAGTCATG
Organism: Avena insularis; assembly: GCA_023614405.1. Classification (NCBI taxonomy): domain Eukaryota; kingdom Viridiplantae; phylum Streptophyta; class Magnoliopsida; order Poales; family Poaceae; genus Avena; species Avena insularis. The sequence continues at coordinate 409,857,555 of CM042688.1, read as the reverse complement.
GACTGGCCATCACAATATCATGCGATCCTAGGACGACCAACTTTCGCACTGTTCATGGCAGTTCCACATTATGCGTACCTAGTCATGAAAATGCCATCACCAAAAGGAATCATCACAGTAAAAGGAAGCTTCACACGTGCCGACAATTGTAATCGGGAGTTCAACAAAATTTCTGAATCTTTCAGGATGGCAACGGAGTTCGAACAACTCAAAACTTCAGCAATTGCAGACCCACTAGAAGTAGCGCGTGTCAATACCAATCAGGCTTTTAACATTACAAAAGACACAAAAGAAGTACAGATCCACCCCGTCGACCTGACGAAAACAATATTTGTGGCTTCCACTCTTGGTCTCGCATAGGAAAGTGTGCTCATCGGGTTCCTCCATGAGCACTGGGAGATCTTCGCATGGCTACCTTCTAACATGCCGGAAATTCCCAAGGAACTCACTAAGAACGCATTAAATTTGGATCCAAAGGCGAAGCCAGTAAAACAACTTCTTCATTGTTTCGTAGAACCAAAGCATAAAGCCATTGGAAAGGAGCTCCATCGCCTTAGTGACGCCAACTTTATCAAAGAACTAGCAAAAGCAGAGTGGGTCGCAAACCCAGTATGTGTTCCAAAGAAAAATACTACAGAACTTCGGATATGCATTGACTTTACTGCACTGAACAAACATTGTCCAAAAGATCACTTCCCATTTCCACGAATCGACCAAATAATTGTTGCAACCGCGAGATGCGAACATCTTTCTTTCTTGGATGCTTACTCGGGATACCACCAGATTAGGATGAAGGAAGAAGATCAGGAGAAAACAGCATTTATCACGCCTTATGATGTATTTTGCTACATAACAATGCCCTTTGGCCTCATGAACACCGGAGCAACATATCAGCGGATGATGCAGAAATGTTTGCGAAGCCAAATAGGCACAAACGTACAAGTATATATCGATGACATTATAGTTACAACAAAACAAGGATCTGCACTCATCAAGGACCTCGAAGACACATTCAAAAATCTCGACAAGTTTAGCATCAAACTGAACCCGAAGAAATGTTCCTTTGGAGTCCTGGTAGGGAAACTCCTCGGATATTTGGTATCACGAAGAGGAATCGACGCTAATCCCGAGAAAATACAAGAAATTTTAACAATGAAAAAGGCAACAAATCTACGTGGCGTACAGCAGCTGGCGGGGCGAGTAGCGGCACTCAGTCGTTTCATTACAAGATTAGGAGAAAAGGCGTTGCCATTTTAGGCCCTCATGAGGAAATCATAGAATTCGAATGGACGGAAGAAGCTCAATGCGCCTTTGAAGATCTTAAAAGGACACTTTCGATATCTCCCATCGTCGTGTCTCCAAAGGAGAAAGAGCCTTTACTGCTTTATATTGCTGCCACAAATCAGGTGGTCAGCACGGTCTTGGTCGTGGAACGACCCGAAGAAGGAAAAACCCATGGTGTACATAGGCCAGTCTACTTCCTGAGCGAGGTCTAGACGCCATCCAAACAAAGGTACCCACATTACCAAAAACTAGCGTATGGGGTATTTATGACAGCACGAAAAGTACGCCATTATTTTTTTGAAACATCCAATCATAGTGGTTAATGAAGAACCTTTGTCAAACATCATCAACAATCTAGAAGCAACTAGGCGTGTCTCTCTATGGGGCATCGAATTATCCCCTCGAGACATCACGTATGAGAAGCGCAAGGAAATAAAGTCACATGTTTTGCCGGATTTCATCACAGAATGGACAGAATTGCAATGTGCGGGTCCACCGGACCTTTCTAGTGCCTGGACAATGTACTTTAATGGATCAAAAAGAACGGAAAGAGAAGGGGAAGGAGTAATACTAGTATCACCACAAGGCGACAAAATGAGCTATATACTTCGGATGAACTTTGCAAACGCATCCAATAATGAAGCTGAATACGAGGCCTTGTTGCACAACATGCGAATGGCCAAAGCTTGCGGTACAACTCGTCTCCAAATCTTTGGCGATTCCAATCTTGTAGCACAACAAGCAATGAACAAATGCGGCGCCGTGAGTGATAACATGATTTCTTACCACGATCTATATGGCATTATGGAAGCTCAATTTGATGGATGCGAAGTATTGCACATAGGAAGAGCAAGCAATGGAGAAGCCGACAATCTAGCAAATATCGGATCCATGTGCTTACCAGTGCCACCTGGGTTTTTTTGGGAAGAAATAACAGAACGATCGATCAAAGCAAAAAGAGTCTTCGAGGTCGTAGCACCAAAAATAGGAAAAAGGAGTAACCTGTGAAAATACTCGGGGGTCCATCAGTAACCAAGAGTATAGAAGAGGCCATCAAAGAAGAAGAACTAGAAATTGGAGAGGTCATGCTAACTGAACCTACATGGATGTAGCCGTATGTAGTATACATGACTAAGGGCAAGCTACCCGAAAATGTGATAGAAGCCCGGCGAATCACCCGAAGATCGAAGGCCTTCAGAATAATCAAAGAAGAGCTGTATAAGAGAAGTATTTCAGGTGTGTCGTAGCGCTGCGTAACACCCGAAGACGGAAAAATCATACTCAAAGATATACATGAAGGAGTTTGTGGTCATCATGCTAGTAGCCGAGCGATTGTTGCCAAAGCATTCAGGGAAGGATTTTACTAGCTGACTGCAGTTCAAGATGCAAAAGATATCATCAAAACATGTGAAGCATGCCAACGGTTTGCAACAAAACCTAGAGCACCCGCCGCTGAGTTAAATCCTATACCTCTGACTTCGCCCTTCGCTCAGTGGGGACTCGATATGGTGGGAAAACTTCACAAATCATCGCTAGGAGGGCACGTCTTTCTGCTAGTAGCAGAAGACGAATCTACTAAATGGATCGAAGTAATGCCTGTCACCACCCAAGACGGAACTTCGGCAGTGAATTTCATTAAATTCATAGTATTTTGGTTCGGCGTACCGAACAACATCATTATAGACAATGGAATTAACTTCACATCTAATGAGTTGAAGAAGTACTGCCAGAAGATGCGTATCAAAGTAAGCTATCCTTCGGTAGCTCACCCACAAAAAAAAGGACAAGTAGAAAAGGCCAATGGACTAGTTAATGTTGGACTCAAGAAAAGATTACTAGCGCCACTTGATAGAGCAAAAGGAGCATGGGTTGATGAATTACCGTTTGTCTTATGGAGTTTACGTACAACCCCAAATAATTCGACACAAGAGACACCTTTCTTTCTGGTCCACGGCGCAGAAGTCGTGCTTCCTATGGAAGTATCACATGAATCCCCAAGAGTAGCTGCATACGATGAAGAGGAATCAAGAGAAGCACTCAAAGATGATGTGGATGCACTTCATGAAGCTCGAGATGAAGCCTTACAAAGAGGAACTATGTACCAGCAAAACTTGCGCAATTACCACAGCCGATGATTGTGGCCTAGGTCCCTCATAGTAGGGGACCTAGTTCTTCGCCTCAAACAATATGAACACCAAAAGTTAGAATCGCCATGGGAAGGACCATACATTGTCACATAAGTTATTCCCGGAGGAGCATATCGTTTACAAGACAGGAAGACAAGTGTCAAATACTCTAACCCATGGAACGTAGTGCAGCTACGACGCTTTTACGCATAACATTACTTACAATATGATAAGATTTACGGTTCGTCTTCTTAAGCCAGAATATCCAGGCCAATGGCTAGGCGCCATCCGCCAAAAATAATGTATCATCGGTTTTTTGCCTTGTGTCATACCTTAAGTTCTTTATTATTTATATCCGTTCAAAAGATCTATGTTTTCCATCAAGCTAACAACAACTATGAGACTATGTCCAGATACAGGCATCCGAACATAGCCTCGGGGGCTACTCCCATCGGGAGCAATTATGTATGATTAAAACAAAAATATTCATGATTGAAAATACCTATGAGTTTTACATTGATGTATCCTCAAAAAGGTTACTCCCATCGGGAGCCGGCATAAAGCATTAAAATATCCGATAAAAGTCAGAAATATTGGCAGCCCAGCAAGCCCACCGCCAAAAAACCAAAATCTCGGATCGCGCTCAAACACGACAAAAATCCGAATGCCATGTTCACAAACATGAAGGTAAGACCATAGGATTCGTCCTGAGTGGCCTGGTAATCGCACAAGAATGCGCTCTGCTAGTAAAATATCTGTATCAATGATACGATGAAAAATCCCGACGGACGCGTTAGGTACCCGATAAAATGAAACTGGGATTCAGTATTCGATAAGACCTCAGCGGCCTGAACTGAATTACGCCAGTAGTAAATTCTAGGTTCAGGCCTGGGGACTTGAATTTGATGTAGGACAACCTTGTTTTTGCCCCGGAGAAATTAAATAATTCCCGATCTGTCGGAAGCATTAGACTCGTTGTACCAAATCCCTATGACAGCTAAAAATAAGGAAATAAAAATAAATAAAAAGGAAGAGAAGGAAAAAGAAACTTTGAGATTCAACCTGAAACTACGGTTCAAGTAGAGTCTTGGGGGCTACTGAAGTAGGTAAGATTACTCAGGTGATTATGATTTGTTAGCCTGGACTAGGTGAAAGGCTTACGGCCCCATTAAGATTTCAGATGATAGCCCAAGCAAGCAGCCGACAAAGACTTTGATTCTATTAGGAAAGAGACTATGAACCGACATTGTGTTGGTATTGTAATTACGCGTACGTAAAACCTATCCGCGTACAACTTTTAGTCCTGACCTATTATATATAGGACAGGAGAAGCCCAAGCGACGGTACCAAAAAAACTCCTAGACAACTTGTTATAGTGCGACTCCCAAATATTCAGACGACTTTGACTCCATTGTTTTCCTGACATCCGACGAAATCCCTGGCGTTTTATTTTCCACGAAACACTAAGTCCTTCACCATGGGCATTTCCATGGTTACCCCTCGTCAGAGACCATAAGCACATAGGAAGAGCAGCTTCCACATTGCATGTTGCACCAGTGAGGCAGAAGTTGCATCACATAATGCACTGAAGTGTTTGTGGTCATGTGGATCAATGTGGTATAGGAAAAGAACACATGCAATGATACTAGTGGATCATTGCGGTTTAGGAAAAGAACACATGCAGTAGCCATAGGTGATCCATGTGTCAAACGATGGTCACATAGACTAAAGGCAGATAGGAAGAGCAGCTTCCACATTGAATGTTGCACCAGCGAGGTAGAAGTTGCATCACATAATGCACTAGAGTGTGTGTGGTCATGTGCATCAATGTGATCTAGGAAAAGAACACATGCAATGACACTAGTGGATTAATGTGTTTTAGGGAAAGAACACACGCAATGACTATAATGGTTCCATGTGTAAAACCATGCTGGTCACAGAGACCAAAAGCACATCGGAAGAGCAGCTTCCACATTTTATGTTGCACTAGTCAGGCAGAAGTTGCATCACATAATGCATTGGTGTGTGTGTGGTCATGTGGATCAATGTGGTGAAGGAAAACAACACATGCAATGACACTAGTGATTTATGTGGTTTAGGAAAACAACACATGCAATGTCCATAGTGGGTCCATGAGTCAAACAATGGTCACAGAGACAAAAAGCACATAGGAAGAGTAGCTTCCACATTGCATGTTGCACTAGTGAGGCAGAAGTTGCATCACATCATGCACTGGAGTGTGTGTGGTCATGTGGATCAATGTTGTTTACAAAAAGAACACATGCAATGATACTAGTGCATAAATGTGGTTTAGGAAAAGAACACATGCAATGTCCATAGGTGATCCATGTGTCAAACCATGGTCACTGAGACCAAAAGCACATTGGAAGAGCAGCTTCCACATTCCATGCTGTAGAAGTGAGACAAAAGTTGGATCACATAATGCTTTGGAGTGTGTGTGGGCATGTGGATCAATGTGGTCTATGAAAACAACACGTGCAATTACACTAGTAAATCAATGTGGTTTAGGAAAAGAACACATGCAATGTCTATAGTGGATCCATGTGTTAACCACGGTCAAAAAGACTAAAAGCAATTAGGAAGTGCAGGATCCACATTGCAGGTTGCACTAGTGAGGAAGAAGTTGCATCATATAATGCACTAGAGTGTGTGTGGTCATGTGGATCAATGTTGTCTATGAAAAGAACACATGTAATGACACTAGTGCATCAATGTGGTTTAGGAAAAGAACACATGCAATGTCCATAGTGGATCCATCTGTCAAACCATGGTCGTAGAGACCAAAAGCACATAGGAAGAGCAGCTTCCACATTGCATGTTGCACCAGTGAGACAGAAATTGATCCACATAATGAAACGGAGTGTGTGTGGTCATGTGGATAAATGTGGTCTAGGAAAAGAACACATGCAATGATACTAGTGGATAAATGTGGTTTAGGAAAAGAACACATGCAATGTCTATAGTGGATCCATGTATCAAAGCATGGTGATAGAGACCAAAAGCACATAGAAAGAGCAGCTTCTACACTGCATGTTGCACTAGTGAGGCAAAAGGTGCATCACATAATACAATGGAGTGTGTGTGGTGATGTGGATCAATGTGGTCTATGAATAGAACACATGCAATGACACTAGTACATCAATGTCGTTTTGGAAAACAACACATGCAATGTCCATACGTGATCCATGTTCCAAACCATGGTCATAGAGAACAAAAGCACATAGGAAGAACAGCTTCTTGCATGTTGCACCAGTTTGGTAGAAGTTGCATCACATAATGCACTAGAGTGTGTGTGTTCGTGTGGATCAATGTGGATGTTGCTCGAGTGAACACATGCAATGACACTACTAGATCAATGTGGTTTAGGAAAAGAACACATGCATTGAATATAGGGGATCCATGTTGAAAACCATGGTCATAGAGACCAAAAGCATATAGAAAGAGCAGCTTCCACATTGCATGTTGCACTAGTGAGATAGAAGTTGCATCATAGAATGCACTGGAGTGTGTGTGGTCATGTGGATCAATGTGGTCTAGGAGAACAACACATGCAATGACACTAGTGCATTAATGTGGTTTAGGAAAAGAACACATGTAATGACTATAGGTGATCTATTTGTCATACCATGGTCACATACACCAAAAGCACGTAGGAAGAGCAGCTTCCACATTGCATGTTGCACCAGTGAGGCAGAAGTTGCATCACATAATGCACTGGAGGGTGTGTGGTCATGTGGGTCAATGTGGTCTAGGAAAAACACACATGTAATGACACTAGTGCATTAATGTGGTTTAGTAAAAGAACGCATGCAATGACTATAGGTGTTCCATGTGTCAAACCATGGTCACAGAGACTAAAAGCGCATATCAAGAGCAGCTTCCACATTTAATGTTGCACCAGTGAGGCAGAAGTTGCATCACATAATGCACTAGGTGTGTGTGTGTGGTCATGTGGATCAATGTTGTCTAGGAAATGAACACAAGCAATGACACTAGTGCATCAGTGTGGTTTAGAAAAAGAACACATGCAAAGTCCATAGTGGATCCGTGTGTGAAACCATGGTCACAGAGACCAAAAGCACATAGGAAGAGTAGCTTCCACATTGCATGTTGCACCAGTTAGGCAAAAGTTGCATCACATAATACACTGAAGTGTGTGTGATCATGTGGATAAATGTTCTCTACGAAAAGAACATATGCAATGACACTAGTGGTTTAATGTGGTCTAGGAAAAGAACACATGCAATGACCATAGTGGATCCATGTGTCAAACCATGGTCAAAGATACCAAAAGCACAAGTAGGAAGAGTGGCTTCCACATTGCATGTTGCAATAGTGTGGCAGAAGTTGCATCACATAATGCACCATAGCTTGTGTGGTCTTGTGGATCAATGTGTTCTAGGAAAAGAACACATGCATTGACACTAGTGGATCAATGTGGTTTAGGAAAATAACACATGCAATGACAATAGTGGATCCATGTGACAAACCATGGTCACATAGAGCAAAAGCACATAGGAAGAGCAGCTTCCACATTGCTTGTTGCAGTAGTGAGGCAGAAGTTGCATCACATAATGCACTGGAGTGTTTATGGTCATGTGGATCAATGTTATCTAGGAAAAGAACACATGCAATGACACAAGTGGATCAATGTGGTTTAGGAAAAGAACACATGCAATGAATATAGGTGATCCATGTGTAAAACCATGGTCACAGAGACCAAAAGCACATAGGAAGAGCAGCTTCCACATTGCATGTTGTACTAGTGAGGCAGAAGTTGTATCACATAATGCACTGGACTGTGTGTGGTCATATGGATCAATGTGGTATAGGAAAATATCACATGCAATGACACTAGTGGATCATTGTGGTTTAGGAAAAGAACACATGCAATGTCTATAGGTGATCCATGTGTAAAACCATGGTCAGAGAGACCAAAAGCACATAGGAAGAGCATCTTCCATATTGCATGTTCCACCAGTGAGGTAGAAGTTGCATCACATAATGAACTGTAGTGTGTGTGGTCATGTGGATGAATGTGTTTAAGGAAAACAACACATGCAATGACACTATTGCATTAATGTGGTTTAGGAAAAGAACACATGCAATGACTATAGGCATTCCATGTGTCAAACCATGGTCACGGAGACTAAAAGCACATAGTAAGAGAAGCTTCCACATTGAATGTTGCACCAGTGAGGCAGAAGTTGCATCACATAATGCACTGGGTGCGTGTGTGTGGTCATGTGGATCAATGTTGTCTAGGAAAAGAACACATGCAATGACCCTAATGCATCAATGTGGTTTAGGAAAAGAACACATGTAATGTCCATAGTGGATCCATGTGTCAAACCATGGTCACAGAGACCAAAAGCACATAGGAAGAGGAACTTCCACATTGCATGTTGCACCAGTTAGGCAGAAGTTGCATCACATAATGCACTGGAGTGTGTGTGACCATGTGGATCAATGTTCTCTAGGGAAAGAACATATGCAATGACACTAGTGGATTAATGTGGTTTAGGAAAATCACACATGCAATGACCCTAGTGGATCCATGTGTCAAACCATGGTCATAGAGACCAAAAGCACAAGTAGGAAGAGTAGCTTCCACATTGCATGTTGCAACAGTGTGGCAGAAGTTGCATCACATAATGCACCATAGTGTGTGTGGTCATGTCGATCAATGTGTTCTAGGAAAAGAACACATGCATTGACACTAGTGGATCAATGTGGTTTAGGAAAATAACACATGCAATGACAATAGTGGATCCATGTGTCAAACCATGGTCAGAGAGAGCAAAAGCACATAGGAAGAGTAGCTTCCACATTGCATGTTGCAGCAGTGAGGCAGAAGTTGCATCACATAATGCACTTGAGTTTTTGTGGTCATGTGGATCAATGTTATCTAGGAAAAGAACACATGCAATGACACTAGTGGATCAATGTGGTTTAGGAAAAGATCACATGCAATGAACATAGGTGATCCATGTGTCAAACCATGGTCACAGAGACCAAAAGCACATAGGAAGAGCAGCTTCCACATTGGATGTTGTACTATTGAGGCAGAAGCTGCATCACATAATGCACTGGAGTGTGTGTGGTCATGTGGATCAATTAGGTATAGGAAAAGATCACATGCAATGACACTAGTGTATCATTGTGGTTTAGGAAGGAACACATGCAATGTCTATAGGAGATCCATGTGTAAAACCATTGTCAGAGAGACCAAAAGCACATAGGAAGAGCAGGTTCCACATTGCATGTTGCACTAGTGAGGCAGAAGTTGCATCACATAATGAACTGTAGTGTGTGTGGTCATGTGGATCAATGTGGTCTACGAAAACAACACATGCAATGACACTACTGCATTAATGTGGTTTAGGAAAAGAACATACGCAATGACTATAGGCGTTCCTTGTGTCAAACCATGGTCACAGAGACTAAAGGCACATAGCAAAAGCATCTTCCACATTTAATGTTGCACCAGTGAGGAAGAAGTTGCATCACATAATGCACTGGTTGTGTGTGTGGTCATGTGGATCAATGTTGTCTAGGAAAAGAACACATACAATGACACTAGTGCATCAATCTGGTTTAGGAAAAGAACACATCGAAAGTCCATAGTGGATCCATGTGTGAAACCATGGTCACAGAGACCAAAAGCACATAGGAAGAGCACCTTCCACATTGCATGTTGCACTAGTTAGGCAGAAGTTGCATCACATAATGCACTGAAGTGTGTGTGATCATGTGGATCAATGTTCTCTAGGAAAAGAACATATGTAATGGCACTAGTGGATTAATGTGGTTTAGGAAAAGAACACATGCAATGACCATAGTGGATTCATGTGTCGAACCATAGTCACAGAGACCAAAAGCACAAGTAGGAAGAGTAGCTTCCACATTGCATGTTGCAACAATGTGGTACAGGGTGCATCACATAATGCACCATAGTGTGTGTGGTCATGTGGATCAATGTGTTCTAGGAAAAGAACAGATGCATTGACACTAGTGGATGAATGTGGTTTATGAAAATAACACATGCAATGATAATAGTGGATCCATGTGTCAAACCATGGTCACAGAGAGCAAAAGCACATAGGAAGAGTAGCTTCCACATTTCATGTTGCAGGAGTGAGGCAGAAGTTGCATCACATAATGTACTGGAGTGTTTGTGGTTATGTGGATCAATGTGGTATAGGAAAAGAACACATGCAACGACATTAATGGATCAATGTGGTTTAGGAAAAGAACACATGCAATGTTTGTAGGTGATCCATGTGTCAAACGGTGGTCACAGAGACCAAAAGCACATAGGAAGAGCAGCTTCCACATTGCATGTTGCACCAGTGAGGAAGGAGTTGCATCACATAATGCACTGGAGTGTGTGTGGTAATGTGGATCAATGTTATCTCGGAAAAGAACACATGCAATGACACTAGTGGATCAATGTGGTTTAGGAAAAGAACAAATGCAATGAATATAGGTGATCCATGTGTCAAACCATGGTCACAGAGATCAAAAGCACATAGGAAGAGCAGCTTCCACATCGCATGTTGCACTAGTGAGGCAGAAACTGTGTCACATAATGCACTGGAGTGTGTGTGGTCATGTTGATCAATGTGGTATAGGAAAAGATCACATGCAATGACACTAGTGGATCATTGTGGTTTAGAAAAAGAACACATGCAATGTCTATAGGTGATCCATGTGTAAAACCATGGTCAGAGAGACCAAAAGCACATAGGAAGAGTAGCTTCCATATTGCATGTTGCACTAGTGAGGCAGAAGTTGCATCACATAATGCACTGGAGTGTGTGTGGTCATGTGGATCAATGTGGTCTAGGAAAATAAAACATGCAATGAAACTAGTGCATAATGTGGTTTAGGAAAAGAACACATGCAATGACTATAGGCGCTCCATGTCTCAAACCATGGTCACAGAGACTAAAAGCACATAGCAAGAGCAGCTTCCACATTTAATGTTGCAGAAGTGAGGCAGAAGTTGCATCACATAATGCACTAGGTGTGTGTGTGGCCATGTGGATCAATGTTGTCTAGGAAAAGAACACATGCAATGACACTAGTGCATCAGTGTGGTTTAGTAAAAGAACACATGCAATGTCTACACTGGATCCATGTGTCAAACCATGGTCACAGAGACAAAAAGCACATAGGAAGAGCAGCTTCCACATTGCATGTTTCACCAGTTAGGCAGAAGTTGCATCACCTAATGCACTGAAGTATGTGTGATCATGTGGATCAATGTTCTCTAGGAAAAGAACATATGCAATGACACTAGTGGATTAATGTGGTTTAGGAAGATAACACATTCAATGACAATAGTGGATCCATGTGTCAAACCACGGTCATAGAGAGCAAAAGCATAGAGGAAGAGCAGCTTCCACATTGCATGTTGCAATAGTGAGGCAGAAGTTGCATCACATAATGCACTAGTGTGTTTGTGGTCATGTGGATCAATGTGGTCTAGGAAAAGAACACATGCAACGACACTAATGGATCAATGTGGTTTAGGAAAAGAACACATGTAATGTTTATAGGTGATCCATGTGTCAAACGGTGGTCACAGAGACGAAAAGCACATAGGAAGAGCAGCTTCCACATTGCATGTTGCACCAGTTATGCAGTAGTTGCATCACATAATGCACTGGAGTGTGTGTGGTCATGTGGATCAATGTTATCTAGGAAAAGAACACATGCAATGACACTAGTGGATAAACGTGGTATAGGAAAAGAACACACGCAATGTCTATAGGAGATCCATGTGTAAAACCATGGTCAGAGAGACCAAAAGCACAGAGGAAGAGGAGCTTCCACATTGCATGTTGCACCAGTGAGACAGAAGTTGCATCACATAATGCACTGGAGTGTGTGTGGTCATGTGGATCAATGTTATCTAGGAAAAGAACACATGCAATGACACTAGTGGATCAATGTGGTTAAGGAAAACAACACATGCAATGACTATAGGTGTTCCATGTGTCAAACCATTGTCACAGAGACTAAAAGCACATAGTAAGAGAAGCTTCCACATTGAATGTTGCACCAGTGAGGCAAAAGTTGCATCACATAATGCAATGGAGTGTGTGTGGTCATGTGGATCAATCTTGTCTAGGAAAAGAACACATGCAATGACCCTAATGCATCAATGTGGTTTAGGAAAAGAACACATGTAATGTCCATAGTGGATCCATGTGTCAAACCATGGTCACAGAGACCAAAAGCACATAGGAAGAGGAACTTCCACATTGCATGTTGCACCAGTTAGGCAGAAGTTGCATCACATAATGCACTGGAGTGTGTGTGACCATGTGGATCAATGTTCTCTAGGAAAAGAACATATGCAATGACACTAGTGGATTAATGTGGATTAGCAAAAGAACACATGCAATGACCATAGTGGATCCATGTGTTAGACCATGGTCACAGAGACCAAAATCACAAGTAGGAAGAGTAGCTTCCACATTGCATGTTGCAACAGTGTGGCAGAAGTTGAATGACATAATTCACCATAGTGTGTGTGGACATGTGGATCAATGTGGTCTAGGAAAAGAACACATGCATTGACACTAGTGGATCAATGTGGTTTACAAAAATAACACATACAATGAAAATAGTGGATCCATGTGTCAAACCATGGTCACAGAGAGCAAAAGTACATAGGAAGAGCAGCTTCCATATTGCATGTTGCAGCAGTGAGGGAGAAGCTGTATCACATAATGCACTGGAGTGTCTGTGGTCTTGTGGATCAATGTGGTCTAGGAAAAGAACACATGCAATGACACTAATGGATCAATGTGGTTTAGGAAAAGAATATATATGCAATGTCTATAGGTGATCCATGTGTCAAACAATGGTCACAAAGACCAAAAGCACATAGGAAGAGCAGCTTCCACATTGCATGTTGCACCAGTGAGGCAGAAGTTGCATCACATAATGCACTAGAGTGTGGGTGGTCATGTGGATCAATGTTATCTTGGAAAAGAACACATGCAATGACACTAGTGGATCAATGTGGTTTAGGAAAAGAACACATGCAATGAATATAGGTGATCCATGTGTCAAACCATGGTCACAGAGACTAAAAGAACATAGCAAGTGCAGCTTCCACATTGAATGTTGCACCAGTGAGGTAGAAGTTGCATCACATAATGCACTGGGTGTGTGTGTGGTCATGTGGATCAATGTTGTCTAGGAAAAGAACACATGCAATGGCACTAGTGCATCAATGTGGTTTAGGAAAAGAACACATGCAATGTCCATAGTGGATCCATGTGTCAAACCATGGTCATACAGACCAAAAGCACATAGGAAGAGAAGCTTCCACATTGCTTGTTGCACCAGTTAGGCAAAGTTTCCTCAGATAATGCACTGGAGTGTGTGTGGTCATGTGGATCAATGTTGTTTAGGAAAAGAACATATGCAATGACACTAGTGGATTAATGTGGTTTAGGAAAAGAACACATGCAATGACCATAGTGGATCCATGTGTCAAACCATGGTCACAGAGAAGTAGGAAGAGTAGCTTCCACATTGCATGTTGCAACAGTGTGGCAGAAGTTGCATCACATAATGCAACATAGTGTGTGTGGTCATGTGGATGAATGTTGTCTAGGAAAATAACACATGCATTGACACTGGTAGATCAATGTGGTTTAGGAAAATAACACATGCAATGACAATAGTGGATCCATGTGTCAAACCATGGTCACAGAGAGCAAAAGCACATAGGAAGAGCAACTTCCACATTGCATGTTGCAGCAGTGAGGCAGAAGTTGCATCACATAATTCACTGGAGTGTTTATGGTCATGTGGATCAATGTGGTCTAGGAAAAGAACACATGCAATGATACTAATGGATCAATGTGGTTTAGGAAAAGAACACATGCAATGTCTATAGGTGATCCATGTGTTAAACAATGGTCATAGAGACCAAAAGCACATAGGAATAGCAGCTTCCACATTGCATGTTGCACTAGTGAGGCAGAAGTTGCATCACATAATGCACTGGAGTGTGTGTGGTCATGTGGATCAATGTTATCTAGGAAAAGAACACATGCAATGACACTAGTGGATCAATGTGGTTAAGGAAAACAACACATGCAATGACTATAGGTGTTCCATGTGTCAAACCATTGTCACAGAGACTAAAAGCACATAGTAAGAGAAGCTTCCACATTGAATGTTGCACCAGTGAGGCAAAAGTTGCATCACATAATGCAATGGAGTGTGTGTGGTCATGTGGATCAATCTTGTCTAGGAAAAGAACACATGCAATGACCCTAATGCATCAATGTGGTTTAGGAAAAGAACACATGTAATGTCCATAGTGGATCCATGTGTCAAACCATGGTCACAGAGACCAAAAGCACATAGGAAGAGGAACTTCCACATTGCATGTTGCACCAGTTAGGCAGAAGTTGCATCACATAATGCACTGGAGTGTGTGTGACCATGTGGATCAATGTTCTCTAGGAAAAGAACATATGCAATGACACTAGTGGATTAATGTGGATTAGCAAAAGAACACATGCAATGACCATAGTGGATCCATGTGTTAGACCATGGTCACAGAGACCAAAATCACAAGTAGGAAGAGTAGCTTCCACATTGCATGTTGCAACAGTGTGGC
Source organism: Avena insularis (assembly GCA_023614405.1). Classification (NCBI taxonomy): domain Eukaryota; kingdom Viridiplantae; phylum Streptophyta; class Magnoliopsida; order Poales; family Poaceae; genus Avena; species Avena insularis. The sequence goes on along the minus strand of CM042688.1, from coordinate 409,842,468 downwards.
AGAAGTTGAATGACATAATTCACCATAGTGTGTGTGGACATGTGGATCAATGTGGTCTAGGAAAAGAACACATGCATTGACACTAGTGGATCAATGTGGTTTACAAAAATAACACATACAATGAAAATAGTGGATCCATGTGTCAAACCATGGTCACAGAGAGCAAAAGTACATAGGAAGAGCAGCTTCCATATTGCATGTTGCAGCAGTGAGGGAGAAGCTGTATCACATAATGCACTGGAGTGTCTGTGGTCTTGTGGATCAATGTGGTCTAGGAAAAGAACACATGCAATGACACTAATGGATCAATGTGGTTTAGGAAAAGAATATATGCAATGTCTATAGGTGATCAATGTGTCAAACAATGGTCACAAAGACCAAAAGCACATAGGAAGAGCAGCTTCCACATTGCATGTTGCACCAGTGAGGCAGAAGTTGCATCACATAATGCACTAGAGTGTGGGTGGTCATGTGGATCAATGTTATCTTGGAAAAGAACACATGCAATGACACTAGTGGATCAATGTGGTTTAGGAAAAGAACACATGCAATGAATATAGGTGATCCATGTGTCAAACCATGGTCACAGAGACTAAAAGAACATAGCAAGTGCAGCTTCCACATTGAATGTTGCACCAGTGAGGTAGAAGTTGCATCACATAATGCACTGGGTGTGTGTGTGGTCATGTGGATCAATGTTGTCTAGGAAAAGAACACATGCAATGGCACTAGTGCATCAATGTGGTTTAGGAAAAGAACACATGCAATGTCCATAGTGGATCCATGTGTCAAACCATGGTCATACAGACCAAAAGCACATAGGAAGAGAAGCTTCCACATTGCTTGTTGCACCAGTTAGGCAAAGTTTCCTCAGATAATGCACTGGAGTGTGTGTGGTCATGTGGATCAATGTTGTTTAGGAAAAGAACATATGCAATGACACTAGTGGATTAATGTGGTTTAGGAAAAGAACACATGCAATGACCATAGTGGATCCATGTGTCAAACCATGGTCACAGAGAAGTAGGAAGAGTAGCTTCCACATTGCATGTTGCAACAGTGTGGCAGAAGTTGCATCACATAATGCAACATAGTGTGTGTGGTCATGTGGATGAATGTTGTCTAGGAAAATAACACATGCATTGACACTGGTAGATCAATGTGGTTTAGGAAAATAACACATGCAATGACAATAGTGGATCCATGTGTCAAACCATGGTCACAGAGAGCAAAAGCACATAGGAAGAGCAACTTCCACATTGCATGTTGCAGCAGTGAGGCAGAAGTTGCATCACATAATTCACTGGAGTGTTTATGGTCATGTGGATCAATGTGGTCTAGGAAAAGAACACATGCAATGATACTAATGGATCAATGTGGTTTAGGAAAAGAACACATGCAATGTCTATAGGTGATCCATGTGTTAAACAATGGTCATAGAGACCAAAAGCACATAGGAATAGCAGCTTCCACATTGCATGTTGCACTAGTGAGGCAGAAGTTGCATCACATAATGCACTGGAGTGTGTGTGGTCATGTGGATCAATGTTATCTAGGAAAAGAACACATGCAATGACACTAGTGGATCAATGTGGTTAAGGAAAATAACACATGCAATGACTATAGGTGTTCCATGTGTCAAACCATGGTCACAGAGACTAAAAGCACATAGTAAGAGAAGCTTCCACATTGAATGTTGCACCAGTGAGGCAGAAGTTGCATCACATAATGCAATGGAGTGTGTGTGGTCATGTGGATCAATCTTGTCTAGGAAAAGAACACATGCAATGACCCTAATGCATCAATGTGGTTTAGGAAAAGAACACATGTAATGTCCATAGTGGATCCATGTGTCAAACCATGGTCACAGAGACCAAAAGCACATAGGAAGAGGAACTTCCACATTGCATGTTGCACCAGTTAGGCAGAAGTTGCATCACATAATGCACTGGAGTGTGTGTGACCATGTGGATCAATGTTCTCTAGGAAAAGAACATATGCAATGACACTAGTGGATTAATGTGGATTAGCAAAAGAACACATGCAATGACCATAGTGGATCCATGTGTTAGACCATGGTCACAGAGACCAAAATCACAAGTAGGAAGAGTAGCTTCCACATTGCATGTTGCAACAGTGTGGCAGAAGTTGAATGACATAATTCACCATAGTGTGTGTGGACATGTGGATCAATGTGGTCTAGGAAAAGAACACATGCATTGACACTAGTGGATCAATGTGGTTTACAAAAATAACACATACAATGAAAATAGTGGATCCATGTGTCAAACCATGGTCACAGAGAGCAAAAGTACATAGGAAGAGCAGCTTCCACATTGCATGTTGCAAAGTGAGGAGAAGTCAGATCACATAATGCACTGGAGTGTCTGTGGTCTTGTGGATCAATGTGGTCTAGGAAAAGAACACATGCAATGACACTAATGGATCAATGTGGTTTAGGAAAAGAACATATGCAATGTCTATAGGTGATCCATGTGTCCAACAATGGTCACAAAGACCAAAAGCACATAGGAAGAGCAGCTTCCACATTGCATGTTGCACCAGTGAGGCAGAAGTTGCATCACATAATGCACTGGAGTGTGGGTGGTCATGTCGATCAATGTTATCTTGGAAAAGAACACATGCAATGACACTAGTGGATCAATGTGGTTTAGGAAAAGAACACATGCAATGAATATAGGTGATCCATGTGTCAAACCATGGTCATAGAGACTAAAAGAACATAGCAAGTGCAGCTTCCACATTGAATGTTGCACCAGTGAGGTAGAAGTTGCATCACATAATGCACTGGGTGTGTGTGTGGTCATGTGGATCAATGTTGTCTAGGAAAAGAACACATGCAATGGCACTAGTGCATCAATGTGGTTTAGGAAAAGAACACATGCAATGTCCATAGTGGATCCATGTGTCAAACCATGGTCATACAGACCAAAAGCACATAGGAAGAGAAGCTTCCACATTGCTTGTTGCACCAGTTAGGCAAAGTTTCCTCACATAATGCACTGGAGTGTGTGTGGTCATGTGGATCAATGTTGTTTAGGAAAAGAACATATGCAATGACACTAGTGGATTAATGTGGTTTAGGAAAAGAACACATGCAATGACCATAGTGGATCCATGTGTCAAACCATGGTCACAGAGACCAAAATCACAAGTAGGAAGAGTAGATTCCACATTGCATGTTGCAACAGTGTGGCAGAAGTTGCATCACATAATGCAACATAGTGTGTGTGGTCATGTGGATGAATGTTGTCTAGGAAAATAACACATGCATTGACACTGGTAGATCAATGTGGTTTAGGAAAATAACACATGCAATGACAATAGTGGATCCATGTGTCAAACCATGGTCACAGAGAGCAAAAGCACATAGGAAGAGCAACTTCCACATTGCATGTTGCAGCAGTGAGGTAGAAGTTGCATCACATAATTCACTGGAGTGTTTATGGTCATGTGGATCAATGTGGTCTAGGAAAAGAACACATGCAATGATACTAATGGATCAATGTGGTTTAGGAAAAGAACACATGCAATGTCTATAGGTGATCCATGTGTTAAACAATGGTCATAGAGACCAATAGCACATAGGAATAGCATCTTCCACATTGCATGTTGCACTAGTGAGGCAGAAGTTGCATCACATAATGCACTGGAGTGTGTCTGGTCATGTGGATCAATGTTATCTAGGAAAAGAACACATGCAATGACACTAGTGGATCAATGTGGTTTAGGAAAAGAACACATGCAATGAATATAGGTGATCCATGTGTCAAACCATGGTCACAGAGACCAAAAGCACATAGGAAGAGCAGCTTCCACATTGCATGTTGCACCAGTGAGGCAGAAGATGTATCACATAATGCACTGGAGTGTGTGTAGTCATGTGGATCAATGTGGTATAGGAAAATATCACATGCAATGACACTAGTGGATCATTATCGTTTAGGAAAAGAACACATGCAATGTCTATAGGTGATCCATGTGTAAAAGCATGGTCAGAGAGACCAAAAGCACAAAGGAAGAGCAGCTTCCACATTGCATGGTGCACGAGTGAGGCAGAAGTTGCATCACATAATGCACTAGAGTGTGTGTGGTCATGTGGATCACTGTGAGGTCTAGGAAAACAACACATGCAATGACACTAGTGTATTAATGTGGTTTAGGAAACGGACACATGCAATGACTATAGGTGTTCCATGTGTCAAACCATGGAAATAGAGACTAAAAGTACATACCAAGAGAAGCTTCCACATTGAATGTTGCACCAGTGAGGCAGAAGTTGCATCACATAATGCACTGGGTGTGTGTCTGTGTGGTCATGTGGATCCATGTTGTCTAGGAAAAGAACCCATGCAATGACACTAGTGCATCAATGTGGTTTATGAAAAGAACACATGGAATGTCCATAGTGGATCCATGTGTCAAACCTTGGTCACAAAGACCAAAAGCACATAGGAAGAGCACCTTCCACATTGCATGTTGCACCAGTTAGGCAGAAGTTGCATCACATAATGCACTGGAGTGTGTGTGATTTTGTGGATCAATGTTCTCTAGGGAAAGAACATATGCAATGACACTAGTGGATTAATGTGGTTTAGGAAAAGAACACATGCATTGACCATAGTGGATCCATGTGTCAAACCATGGTCACAGAGACCAAAAGCACAAGTAGGAAGAGTAGCTTCCACATCGCATATTGCAACAGTGTGGCAGAAGTTGCATCACATAATGCACCATAGTGTGTGCGGTCATGTGGATCAATCTGGTCTAGGAAAAGAACACATGCATTAACACTAATGGATCAATATGGTTTAGGAAAATAACACATGCAATGACAATAGTGGATCCATGTGTCAAACCATGGTCATAAAGAGAAAAAGCACATAGGAAGAGCAGTTTCCACATTGCATGTTGCAGCAGTGAGGCAGATGTTGCGTCACATAATGCACTGGAGTGTTTGTGGTCATGTGGATCAATGTGGTCTAGGAAAAGAACACATCCAATGACACTAATGGATCACTTTGGTTTAGGAAAAGAACACATGCAATGTCTATAGGTGATCCATGTGTCAAACAATGGTCATAGAGACCAAAAGCACATAGGAAGAGCAACTTCCACATTGCATGTTGCACCAATGAGGCAGAAGTTGCATCACATAATGCAGTGCAGTGTGTATGGTCATGTGGATCAATGTTATCTAGGAAAAGAACACATGCAATGACAATAGTGGATCAATGTGGTTTAGTAAAAGAACACATGCAATGAATATAGGTGATCCATGTGTCAAACCATGGTCACGGAGACCAAAAGCACATAGGAAGAGCAGCTTCCACATTGCATGTTGCACTAGTGAGGCAGAAGCTGTATCACATAATGCACTGGAGTGTGTGTGGTCATGTGGATCAATGTTGTATAGGAAAAGATCACATGCAATGACACGAGTGGATCATTGTGGTTTAGGAAAAGAGCACATGCAATGTCTATAGGTGATCCATGTGTAAAACCATGGTCAGAGACCAAAAGCATATAGGAAGAGAAGCTTCCACATTGCATGTTGCACGAGTTTGGCAGAAGTTGCATCATATAATGCACTGGAGTGTGTGTGGTCGTGTGGATCAATGTGGTCTAGGGAAACAACACATGCAATGACACTAGTGCATTAATATGTTTTAGGAAAAGAACATATGCAATGACTATAGGTGTTCCATGTGTCAAACCATGGTCACAAAGACTAAAAGCACATAGCAAGAGCAGCCTGCACATTGAATGTTGCACCAGTGAGGCAGAAGTTGTATCACATAATGCACTGGGTGTGTGTGTGTGGTCATGTGGATCAATGTTGTCTAGGAAAAGAACGCATGCAATGACACTAGTGCATCAATGTGGTTTAGGAAAAGAACACATGCAATGTCCATAGTGGATCCATGTGTCAAACCATGGTCATAGAGACCAAAAGCACATAGGAAGAGCAGCTTCCACATTGCATGTTGCACCAGTTAGGCAGAAGTTGCATCACATAATGCACTGGGTGTGTGTGTCGTCATGTGGATCTATATTGTCTAGGAAAAGAACACATGCAATGACACTAGTGCATCAATGTGGTTTAGGAAAAGAACACATGCAATGTCCATAGTGGATCCATGTCTCAAACCATGGTCACACAGACCAAAAGCGCATATGAAGAGCAGCTACCATATTGCATGTTGCACCAGTTAGGAAGAAGTTGCATCACATAATGCACTGAAGTGTGTGTGATCATGTGGATCAATGTTCTCTAGGAAAAGAACATATGCAATGACACTAGTGGCTTAATGTGGTTTAGGAAAAGACTACATGCAATGACCATAGTGGATCCATGTGTCAAACCATGGTCATAGAGACCAAAAGCACAAGTAGGAAGAGTTCCTTCCACATTGCGTGTTGCAACAGTGTGGCAGAACTTGCATCACATAATGCACCATAGTGTGTGTGGTCATGTGGATCAATGTGGTCTAGGAAAAAGACACATGCATTGACACTAGTGGATCAATGTGGTTTAGGAAAATAACACATGAAATGACAATAGTGGATCCATGTGTCAAACCATGGTTATAGAGAGCAAAACCACAGAGGAAGATCAGCTTCCACATTGCATGTTGCAGCAGTGAGGCAGAAGTGGCATCATATAATGCTCTGGAGTGTTTGTGGTCATGAGGATCAATGTGGTCTAGGAAAGGAACACATGCAATGACACTAATGGATCAATGTGGTTTAGGAAAAGAACACATGCAATGAATATAGGTGATCCATGTGTCAAACGATGGTCATAGAGACCAAAAGCAGATAGGAAGAGTAGCTTCCTCATCGAATGTTGCACTAGTGAGGCAGAAGCTGTATCACATAATGTTCTTGAGTGTGTGTGGTCATGTGGAACAATGTGGTATAGGTAAAGATCACATGCAATGACACTAGTGGATCATTATGGTTTAGTAAAAGAACACATGCAATGACTATAGGTGTTCCATGTGTCAAACCATGGTCACAAAGACTAAAAGCACATAGTAAGAGCAGCCTGCACATTGAATGTTGCACCAGTGAGGCAGAAGTTGCATCACATAATGCACTGGGTATGTGTGTGGTCATGTGGATCTATGTTGTCTAGGAAAAGAACACATGCAATGACACTAGTGCATCAATGTGGTTTAGGAAAAGAACACATGCAATGTCCATAGTGGATCCATGTGTCAAACCATGGTCACACATACCAAAAGCGCATATGAAGAGCAGCTTCCACATTGCATGTTGCACCAGTTAGGAAGAAGTTGCATCACATAATGCACTGAAGTGTGTGTGATCATGTGGATCAATGTTCTCTAGGAAAAGAACATATGCAATGACACTAGTGGCTTAATGTGGTTTAGGATAAGACTACATGCAATGACCATAGTGGATCGATATGTCAAACAATGGTCACAGAGACCAAAAGCACAAGTAGGAAGAGTATCTTCCACATTGCATGTTGCAACAGTGTGGCAGAAGTCGCATCACATAATTCACCATAGTGTGTGTGGTCATGTGGATCAATGAGGTCTAGGAAAAAGACACATGCATTGACACTAGTGGATCAATGTGGTTTAGCAAAATAACACATGAAATGACAATAGTGGATCCATGTGTCAAATCATGGTTATAGAGAGCAAAAGCATAGAGGAAGAATAGCTTCCACATTGCATGTTGCAGCAGTGAGGCAGAAGTTGCATCACATAATGCACTGGAGTGTTTGTGGTCATGAGGATCAATGTGTCTAGGAAAACAACACATGCAATGACACTAATGGATCAATGTGGTTTAGGAGAATAACACATGCAATGAATATAAGTGATCCATGTGTCAAACGATGGTCATAGAGACCAAAAGCACATAGGAAGAGTAGCTTCCTCATTGCATGTTGCACTAGTGAGGCAGAAGCTGTATCACATAATGTTGTTGAGTGTGTGTAGTCATGTGGATCAATGTGGTATAGGAAAAGATCACATGCAATGACACTAGTGGATCATTATGGTTTAGTAAAAGAACACATGCAATGTCTAGAGGTGATCCATGTATAAAACCATGGTCAGAGACACCAAAAGCACATAGGAGGAGCATCTTCCACATTGCATGTTGCACTAGTGAGGCAGAAGTTGCATCACATAATGCACTAGAGTGTGTGTGGTCATGTGGATCAATGTGGTCTGGGAAAACAACACATGCAATGACGATAGGTGTTCCATGTGTCAAACCATGGTCACAGAGACTAAAAGCACATAGCAAGAGCATCTTCCACATTGAATGTTGCACCGACGAGGCAGAATTTGCATCACATAATGCACTGGGTGTGTGTGTGTTTGTGTGGTTATGTGGATCAATGTTGTCTAGGAAAAGAACACATGCAATGACCTTAGTGCATCAATGTGGTTTAGGAAAATAACACATGCAATGTCCATAGTGGATCCATGTGTGAAACCATGGTCACAGAGACCAAAAGCACATAGGAAGAGCAGCTTCCACATTGCATGTTGCACCAGTTAGGCAGAAGTTGCATCACATAATACACTAGAGTGTGTGTGATCATGTGGATCAATGTTCTCTAGGAAAAGAACATATACAATGACATGAGTGGATTAATGTGGTTTAGGAAAAGAACATGCAATGACCATAGTGGATCCATGTGTCAAACCATGGTCATAGAGACCAAAAGCACAAGTAGGAAGAGTAGCTTCCACATTGCTTGTTGTAATAGTGTGGCAGAACTTGCATCACATAATGCACCATAGTGTGTGTGGTCATGTGGATCAATGTGGTCTAGGAAAAGAATACATGCGTTGACCCTAGTGGATCAATGTGTGTAACACCCCAAAATGTTAATCAAGATTATCAAGTTCTAATCACCCAAGTTTAGGGTTAACAAAAACTTTTATTCCAAAAATCTATCTGAATGCATGTGTGTTTTTCATTAGTGTGGGCTTGAGTGAATTTGCCATGTTTGATTGCTACAAATGATGAGAAATGGTTTAGGGGTGAATTCTACATCATCTAGGCCAATTACAAACCAAACCAAAAGGAAAAGGAATCGAATATGAATTAAATAAGCTAATGGTAATTTTGACCAAAGTTAACCACTAGGCCACTTTGAGTGTTCCTAGAAGAGAAATTCTAACAGAAACAATTCCACTTATTTTCACCCCTTGCTAGACCAAGTAAAAGTGAACCCAAGCCCACTTTACAAACCACAGAAACTATTTTCAAATCTATTTAATGGACAATTCAAATTTGAAACTAGTTCATATTGTAAGATCACCATTTTGCAAAAACCACTCAAATCAATTCCACTTGACTTATCCAAGCAACCATAGACACTCAAGCATAAGATTCAAACACTGACCAAATTTCATTGAAATTTTTCAAACTAAATCTCATGCGGCCATTAAGACAAACACCTTGCAAACACTAATCTAATTCTGCCTAACTTCACTATTTGGGGCATTGATCACTAGACCAAATGCCTCCATTACACTCCCCCAGTCTCCCCAGTGTCCAGCAGCAGCAGACACTCTCCCCCTTAGCCGTTTTGCACCAGTGCACCACCGCCCGAAGCCACACTCGCTGGCCGACAGTGGACAGAGTGCCAGAGACCACACCGCCCTCTCCCAGGACATGCACCAGACACGCCACCGTCCACCGCCACCCCCTTTCCAAGCCTCGACCACAGCCTGGCCCTAGACCACCCCAACAACGCCACGCCCAGTCTCTCTATGCCGTGCTGAGAGCGCGCCAGAGCGCCGCAACCGACCGGCTCGCACGGACCACGCCTCGCTCTCTCCGCGCACGCGCACACTCGCCATGATCACAGCCACCTCCCAGACACCCCCGTTAGCCGCCGCGTGTCCTGTAGCACCCGTGCGCCATCTCTAACACCACTGCTCCCGTGCAGAGAATCGCACGCGCCCGACCAACCTAGACCGCCCCATGCCGCGCCTTTAAGCCAGTGATGATCGCTAGGGAACACCGCACTGCCCCCTACCCTCAACCGTGCTGCTAGACGGTTGTATCACCGTCACCGATGAGCCCGAGCCCATCCCGCTCAGTCCCTTCACCGTTGTATAAATAGAGCCCCCTCCACCTCCATTATCCACACCAACACACGCCCCACTCCTCACTGAGCCTCCCACACCCTTCCCTGGAGCAAGGCGAGCGCCGCTTCACCGGAGCCCGCCGTTGTAGAAGGAAACGGGCGCCATCGATTGAAGCTGCCTCAGGAGCTCCCATGACCACCATTCGAACCGCCATCATCGACCATGCTGTTTACCCCCATCTCTGACCCTAGCTGGAGCCCAGGGGAGCCCCACACGACCCCCACCGCCGCGTTAGGGTTTAGACCTCGCCGGAGCTATTCGTCGTCGATGATGAACTGCAGCCGTTGGATCGTCTTTTAATCGTAGGGCCTAGATTCAAAGATACCGCTTCGGTTAGTTAGAGTCGGTGACTAGTGGACCCCCTATCAGCAGCCCTCTACGCCACACTATGCACATTGGGTCGTCCTGTTTAGTTTCCTGCGCAGGCCTGGGAATTCAAATAAGGATTTTCCAATTTAGTTAAAACCACATTCTGTCAGTAGATTCAAAAATGAATTCAAAGAGATTCACTAATCCAAATTACATGTTTCCAATTTTGTTAGAAAGTTGTTTAAATTATCTGTCCAAGCCCGTTGGATTCAAATTATTTGGAGTTAGAGATCACCTATACCAAAAATAATAAGACAAAGACATTTTCAACTTCAAACTTTTTCAAATATCAACTATAAATGCTTTTGAGTTGATTCCAACTCTCAAAAATCACATTTAACATGATCTATCTGAATATGTAAAAATATTTAGGTTTGCATGTAGTGACATTGGACAGGTACCAAAAATAATGCTATATAGGAATTTCTAGTCACTCTAATTCTATTAAATAATAATCTTAAACTTTATAAAATATGATCAACATGTTAAATCACATTCCCAAGTATTAGAATATGTGGTGTGACATGTGTCAACATGATCCCATATTTTTATTGGAGAATATTAAATCTTAATTATTTTCAATGAGTACAAATTTACTTTTCTAAAATAAGATAAATAAAACTAAGTCTTTATTCCATGTGATGATGCTAGATCATCAAGTGTGAGCCTTAGTGTGGTAAATTGAATTAGGTAAGTATTGTTTGGTGATTGTGTACCCTGTATTCATTTATAGACGATAGTACCGACCTGGGATACGAGGAGGAGGAGGACTACCAAGAAGAAGAAGAAAACTTCAATCACTGATCTACTCAAGGCAAGCTAACACTTGCAAGTCTTATACCTATGCAAGCCATCACTAATTGCAAGATAACCTAAGCAAGATGCATTAGGCATGCTTGGTTATATACCTTTGATTTATACCAATCCCAAGTTTTACTTGGAAGCTTTATTCTTTTTACTTTACCAAAGTTCTTTACTTTTAGTTAGTGCCTTGTGAGTATTGGAAAAATAGGATAGATAGCATAAAGAGTTTAAAACTAGGCCTAACTAGTTATACTTATATGTCATTCCATGGCATGAGATTGGAGATTAGCACCCCTCATTAGTGAACACTCTTAAATTTAGTGGCTAGTGCTAAGCATAAAAGTTGATCACTTTTGATGGGAATACTTTGTGAAAATGATTATGAAAACCTTGGAATGATGATTCATTCTATTGAAATGTTTTGACACGTGTTGATAAACACCAAAGGATTTGATGATGAAAATTTCGAGGCATGAGCCTTAACCCTTTTATAAAAACTGATGGTTGGGTTTGGATGCGATACCATTCCAATTTTACCCGTACAACCACAATACCCAAATTGGGTAGGGCTTAGCTGGAAGTTTATATGCCTTAGTATGGGTTCCCTCGCGTAAGAGGTTGACCTGAGGCTAACTGTAAGTGTGAATGTCCACCTATGCAATGCCCAAGATGGCAGATGGCCATGGCTAGGAGGCCAAGATCATAGGGGAGGTGCCTATACTAGAGTGTGTAATTGAAAGGTTATGATTGATTATTTGCATACTAAGTATGATGATTCAGGGTTATCCCTGACGGATGTATCGAATTTTGTGGTGAAAGTGTACCACCTCTGCAGAGTGTCAAACTAATCGAATAGCCACGTTCGCGTTCATGGACAGTTGGAGTGGCCATACTGTTCCGTCGTCAGATGTTTTCAAAATGACTTGTGAAGTGAACAATGATTTTGACTTGACCACAACAGGGTTGTGAATATGAAAGCTAGGTTCCCACTTAAGTGATTTAGAACATTAACTTCATTTTCTTTACTTCTAAACTCAGTTTTAGATAAACCTAGCTTTTTGCAAATAAACCTAGAGCTTAAGACTCCTACTAGAACTACCTTACTTGTTAGTGATTGTTTGCGAGTACTTAAAGAGTACTCATGGTTTTTTCCCTGGCTATTCCCGTGGCCAGACTATGAGGAGGACTATCAGGATGATGGACAACAGGACGTCTACGACAAATAGGATCATCTCCCATCATCAGCATTGCCTGTGACTCTGAAGATGGAGCCCCTAATATGTTTCTTTTCCATTGCTTGATTTATATTAAGACTGGATCATGAGATACTTTATTTATAAGACCTTATTATGGTTTGTAATGGATGATGTACTGTGATATCAAATCTATTATGTCTCGCAAAAATGGTAATCCTAGCATTGCGAGGTATGGCATAACAGGCATCTGGGATTAAAAATCCGGGTGTTGACAAGTTGGTATCAGACCCATCCTGACCATAGGAGACCCTAGTTAGAATGGATGTCCGAACAAAAACTTAGTTTCAAAACCAAAGAAGTGAGTATTTATGAAAACCTATTCCTACTCTTAGCCTTGATTCTTTCAAAAAAATCATGTTCCTCAAAAATTCTTGCAATCCTACATAAAATTTTAACACACTTGATCACCTCACTAACTTGCTCATCCTAAATTCTTTAAGATGGAAGTCCAGTATTGCAAGTTCTACCAGTTGGGCAACGGAGGCCAACTAATCTTTGAGCGGGATCTAGATGCACTCTTAGAGTATCTTGAGCGCCCGCATCTGGAATTCTTCGGGGCTCAACTCAACGATCACATAGGAGGAGATCTACAATGACTAATAGTTGCAGATCTCAGAGGCAAGATGGAAGCACCCACTTCTGAGAAGATCCAATTCACCTTGTGGGAGAACATCTGGCTAGATGGATTAGACAGGGCTATGCATGAAGCTCTTGCCCGTCTATGTGGGAAAAATATCAACTTGATCCAGAGAACTCGCTTTGCTCACTTTGCAAGGCGTGATTCTATGGGAATGCCCTTGGAGATGCCAGGACACCCAGAGCTGAAGCACCAGGTGGACAATCTTGACTTCATGTTGTATGATAGGCAGAAGGAGTTGGACAACGCCCGAGCCTACGCCAACCACAACCTTGCCATTACCGTCAAGAAGGACTAGACTCTTCCCATTCTCGCCAAGGAGCACCAATCACTTCGTTGTCAACGCGACAAGAAGGATCACACCATCGATTGTCTTCGCAAGAAGGTGGCTACTCTCGAGAAGACCATCCTTGAACAGGAAGTCCAGCTTGAAGCAAAGAAGGAGGAGGAAGGTGAAGATATCCAGGGAGATCTTTACTCTTACCTGAGTGATGACAACGACTACCTAGAGGATGATGCCATGGAGTTCCACACTGATGATGATGATTCAGACTTCATTGATGATGATTAGATGCACTAGATCACTACTGTAGGAATGAGTTGTACCAGTCCCGCTATATCGTAGTTTCACAGAATGGTTCTTAAAACCATCTGTTTTCCATTTGTGTGTGGTGTGTGATTGTATTGGTGTGCTTTGAATGAATGAATTAGAAGAAGTTGTTAGTTTGCAAAACCTGAGTCAAACTCAAAGTTTGAAGCTTTTTGAAACAAAACCATGAACCTTAGAAATTTCCCTCTTAACTCATTATCTATCTCAATCTTCAGATGACTCGTGGAAATCCCGGAGGAAGCAGTTCATCTCAGGACCCAATGTTGCAGATTCTGCAAATGCTAGTATCTGATCGTGAAGATAGTAGAGATGAACGCCAAGCCAACCTAGCCACACTTCAACAGATAGCTCAGATGGCCCACAACAACCAAGGTCACAGAAACCAGGATCACCATGGATCCAAGCTCAAGAACTTTCAGAATACCAAACCACCTATCTTTAATAAGTCTGAGGATCCCTTAGATGCTAATGATTGGCTGCAAACCATGGAGAACAACCTGGAGGTCGCAGGAGTTGAAGCCAATGAGAAAGTACTGTTTGCCACCCATTATCTGGCAGGAGACGCAAGAGCCTGGTGGAATAGCACCCGTACCATGAACGACGGTCAGATGATGACTTGGGAAGCATTCAAGATCAAGTTCAGCCGCACCCATGTGCCCCAAGGTTTGGTCACTAGGATGATGGTAGTTGAATACCATGACAAATTTCTGTCCCTAGCTAGATATGCCCCTGATGAGATTAACACCGAAGCCAAGAAGAAGGAAAGGTTCCTGAATGGATTGCATGATGAGATGCAGACTGTGTTAGTCAACATCCGTTTTGGGGATCTAGAAGAGCTAGTAGACTCTGCCATTCAAATGGAAGGGAAGATCAACCAAGCCAATGACAACTGCAAGCGTCGCATGATGCACCAGACTGGATCCCACAATACTCAGAAGTATCGCCCCAACCCGTCTTCAGGATTTGCCCCAAGAAACAACAGACCCCCGATGTCCCGTCAAAGCTACCCCAATCGTAGCGGAGGAAACCTGAAGTCTGGAGGAAACCACAACAACAACCCCGGAAACTCCAATAACTTCAACCGTGCACCTCCCAAGTCCAACAACAATAACAATACTACCCCAAGGATTGGAAGCAATGATGTGCCTGTTGCAGCAAAAGACAAGTCCCAGATTACTTGCTTTGAATGTGGAGTCAAGGGTCACTACTCCAATGAGTTCCCCAACAAGCTTGCAGCAGCCACCAATGTGAATGCACCCACTCAGTAGCAACACCGTGTTCAGCCTGGAAGGAGATTAGCCCTAGGGAACTCGCTCAACCGCAACGGCCATCTGTTCCACATGAATGCTGAAGAAGCTTAGGAAGCGCCCGATGTCGTGCTGGGTATGTTTTCTGTTAACTTAGTACTTGCAAGAATGTTGTTTGATTCTGGAGCATCGCACTCGTTTGTTTTAGAAGAATTTGCATGCACTAGTAAGATTCAACCAACAAAATTGAAGCAGGTTATGATAGTCCAAATATCTGGTTCAACCACCAAAGCTAGAAAAATTTGCAAGGTTGTACCTATCAGAATTCATGGAATAGATTTGTATGCAAATCTAATAGTACTTGGAACCAAAGGTTTGGAAGTAGTACTAGGAATGATTTGGATGTCGAAACAAAAAGGATTGATTGACTGTGCCAAGAAAGCCATAACCATGAACAGTAGCTCTGGAGTATCAGTAGAGCATGTATCTGAGACCTTGCCCGTTCAATTCAAATGCAACAAGAGTCTAGCCCAACCAACCATAGACCAAGTCAGAGTAGTCTGTGAATACCCTGACATATTGCCAGATGAATTGCCCGGTATGCCCCTAGATCAGGATATCGAGTCCATCATTGAACTAATTCCTGGAACTAGACCCATAGCTCAGAGACCTTATAGTATGAACCCATCTGAATTAGTGGAACTGAAGAAGCAACTTGATGCTATACTGGAGAAAGGTCTGATTCAACCAAGCGCATCGCCATGGAGATCGCCTGTTTTGTTTGTGGATAAGAAAGATGGAGGTAACCGTTTGTGCATGGATTATCGGAAGTTGAATGATGTCACCATCAAGAACAAGTACCCACTGCCGAAGATAGAGGATCTGTTTGACCAGTTGACTGGTGCCAGAGTGTTTTCTAAGATTGATCTTAGAACTACTTATCACCAACTCAAGATTCGTGCAACCGATATTCCAAAGACCGCCTTTACCACCAGATATGGATTGTATGAGTATACAGTCATGTCTTTTGGATTAACCAATGCCCCTTGCTTATTTCATGAATCTCATGAATAAGATTTTTATGAACTTCCTGGATAAGTTTGTCGTTGTTTCTATCGATGATATTCTGATCTGTTCCAAGTCAGAAGAAGACCATGAGCTACACCTGAGAACCATCCTTGAAACCCTTAGAGAACATCAGTTGTATGCTAAGTTTAGCAAATGTGATTTCTGGTTGTCGTCGGATTGATGACAAGTACGCCATGAGGGGGTCCTCGAGGCGTGCGGAAGAGAGGGGTGTGAGACGTATGGTGTTCCGGGACGGTGAGCACACAAGTTTACCCAGGTTCGAATCCGCCGGCTTTGGACGGATCCTACTCCTGCTAGCAATCCAGTAATATGGCAGAGCCAGAATATGGGTTACAAGGGGTCGCATGTGCGAGTTGAGATTGTAGACTATTAAGGGTGCCCTAAAGTCTCTCCCTAGGATGGCTTATATAGATATTCGGCCTAGGGTTTACAGGAGAGATCTATCCGGCTACGACTGAGAGTCGGTTATAGAGTACATCTTGAACTACAAGTAACACTATGGGCCTAAGTCGGTAAGTCTTCTGGGCCTTCCCGTAGCCGGATTGGACTCTGCCCCTTCTCCCTGTCTGGGCCACCCGTGAAGCAAAGCTCTAACCCGAAGTGGGCCACCCTGGTCAGTGAGGACTGTGAGGATACCCGGAAAGTATGTCCCCAATAGGAGCCCCTGGAAGTCTCCAAGATCCAAAGTCGGATTCATCATCGTCTAGCTTGATCTTCGGCTTGCAGAATCTTGAAGGGTTCCTGAAACTTCAAAACAAAAGATACGATCCGGGTCTCAAAATAAGTCGGACCAATCAACATGTTACTCGGATTTTCTAGCTTGATTTTCAAACTAAGCCGGAACTTGGTCTCTGACGTCATCTGACACTCATCATGGCCAAGTCACGTCATCTAACAAACGTCCTATTAGCACAACCATTGGTGGGTCCGCTATTCGTGGAACCGAGGCGTCGTTTCGATGCGTACGCGGATATCGAGGCGACGTAATCATCGTGTGGTTCCTTCCCAGCTCCTTCCACGATGCGTGGCGTTTACACAGTGCCGTTTGCACGAATCTTGGCGCAGGTAGGTGGTTATTGTTGGGGTTCACAGCATAGAAAACAAAAAAATTCCTACGATGAGAACTATACGGCAAGATCTATCTACTAGATACAGAGCAACGGGTGGATATACATCCATAGAGAACTTACCCTCGAAGACAACAAAGCTTTTTTAACGAGATGGAACTCGTGGATGATGTAGTCGTACACTTGCCGATCTCAAGATCGTGATGAAGTCCAGCAGGTCCGGCTCCAGCACGTCCTTCAGATCCAGCTCCAGCAAGTCCAACACCACCAAGTCCAGCACCACAAAGCAGCGGTGCATCCGTGATCGCAAACACGTACGGTACCCTGACAACCTCCGTCCCTCGCTCCAGCAAAGCAGCGGAATAAGCAACTCCTTTCCAGATAAAACCATTGGGAATATGTATCTCGCTAATCCGAGACCATGGGGGAATAATACTAGAGGGGGAGAGAGATCCTTCACGAGGAGGTGTGAGGAAGAAGGAGTGAGAGGGGGGCCTTTTATAGGAGGAGGGGGTACCCCTCCCCCATGGCCGGCGCCCCATGGGAGGGTGACTCCTCACCTCCCCATTCATGTGGTGGTAACCCCTCCACATTAAAATGCCCCTTCACATTCTCTTTTAAAGTCTCCAATTTAAATGCATTAAATTTGTCCAAATTTAATGCTCTCTCATTTAATAAAACTCTTTTATTAATTTTATTCAGAATTTTGTTAATTACTTTAATTAAAAAACATTCACATAAAACCCCCCGCAACATTTCAATATTACACGCAGAACCAATTTCAGCAATTTCACCCGAAACAGTTTCGGTGTCTATTGAAATAATTCTAGAGCTTTCTTTAATCTTTATCTGAAACATATTTGGTCCAAATGGTGTCGGTATCCCTTAAGTGTGTCACCCTACGGTTCGTGAATAATGCAGACATGATCGAGACCCCTCTCAGATCAATAATCAGAAGCGGGACCTGGAGATCCATACTGACTCCTACACATTCAACGATGACTTCTATGATCGTGAGAACCTTTAATGCTAGTAACTAAATCCCTTTGTCTCGCGATATATTACATGTCCGAGATTCGATCATTGGTATCTCCATACCTAGTTTGATCTCGTTGCCGACATGCACTCTTTTCTCGTTCCCGTGATATAACATTCTAGTGATCACATCACTTGCTTGCAAGCTATCTTAATGTGATATCACCGAGAGGGCCTAGAGTATATCTATCCATCATCAGGATGGACAAATCCCACTCTTGATCCATGAGCTATACTTCGGATGAATGTTCATCACATCATTCCACCAATGTTGTGACCTCGTTATTAACAACATCCAATGTCCATGATCAGGAAACCTTGATCGTCTTGTTAATCAATGAGCTAGTTTATATGAGAGGCATTACTAGGAACTTTGTATATTAACATTTCAAATTAATAAAATTACAGCATGCAAAATAAAAATTTATCATAAACATGGAATAATATAATAACCACTTTATTATTGCCTCTCGGGCATATTCCCTTCAGTTATAAGGGGTGAGGATCCTCTCTCCCTCATCTTCACATGTTCCCTTACCGTTCCTTCTCCCCCACTTCTCCCTCGCGCACAGAGCTCTCCCACCTCCCAGATTCCTAGCGCCGCCCATCTAAGGTCACCGGCGCACCTGAGAAATGGCTTCTTTCTCATCTTCCGGCTTGGCTGGCTTCGCAGCGGCGACAATGGCGGCGGCGGCAGCAGAGAAAGAGAGCAACCATGGGGTTTGGATCTCTTGTCTCCTCGATGACGAGAAGCTCCGTGGCGTGGAGAATGAAGGTCTCCTTCGCGCCGGCGACTGGCGGAGTGGCTTCAGAGAAATCATTCCCAACCCGCAAGCCGGCGAGCGGGTACACTTCGGCACCCACCTCGACAGAGGTTTGTCTTTCCCTCCCTCGGAATTCTTTTCCGAGGTGATAGATCACTATGGCGTTCAGCTCCACCATCTTCCCCCGAACTCCATCTTAGAGATGAGTTCTTACGCAGCTTTGTGCGAGGGGTATATCAGCATTAGGCCGAGTCTTACTTTGTTCCGGTATTACTTTCATGTCCGGAGAAACTACATCACTGCCTACCGGTAATCCTTATATTACCGGCACTATTAGCCTTCTGTTAGACGCGAGCGTAGTTATCCTCGCATTTCTTCCAGTGACTCGGTCAAACAATGGCCGGCCACTTTCTTTTATCATAAGGACATTCCTTCTCCTGGTAAAGCTACTGCTTTGCCGGCTTTCATCGACGGAGCCGCCAC
Source organism: Avena insularis (assembly GCA_023614405.1). Classification (NCBI taxonomy): domain Eukaryota; kingdom Viridiplantae; phylum Streptophyta; class Magnoliopsida; order Poales; family Poaceae; genus Avena; species Avena insularis. The sequence goes on along the minus strand of CM042688.1, from coordinate 409,822,932 downwards.
GGCCCTTCCATCTTGGGATGAGGCTCCTCTGGCTCTCAGTGACGATCTGATCCTCGCTAAGAGGCGGATCGAATACCTGATAAAACACAAGGGCTTGAAAGGATCTGACCTAGTCCAATGCTGGGTCGCACGCCGAATCTAGCCTCTCCAACACCACGACGACCGTCGGATGCACTCCATCACGGCAGCAAAGAATGATTCCCTCTGCATCAGTCCTAAGGCTTTAAAGCCATATGATTACATAAGCCAGATTAAATGGCTGATCAAGTTGCGGATTGAAAGAAAGATTCCGGACGTGTCTCTGGACATGCATAGCGGAAGACCCTGTAGTTCTGGTAAGCTTCAATAATAAACCCTTTTATGTGTTTCACCTTTTAAACTATTTTGCAATACTGAGATACTTTCTTGTTTTCAGCTTGCCGATCTCCTCGAGTGCGAGCAGGCTCCTATCAAGGGATATCCTATGGAGTTTTCTCAGGAGGCGGAACTAGTTCTACTGCCGGACATTGTGCCCAAGAAGCGCAAAGCTCCGACAGTGGTTGTTCGCACAAAGGAGGTGATAGTCATGAAGAGGTAACTTTCAACACAGCTTCCGCCTTTATATCTTACTCGAATTTTCTTCCGAGATCTAGTGTTTTCCATTCTATTACAATCTCAGAGCTAAGCATCTCATCAAGGGCAAGGGGAAGGGAACTTCTTCGAAGCCCTTGCGACAGACGAAGCTGACTATAGCTTCTCCTGCTGCGGCTCCTTCAACTCCTGCTCCTCAACCTTCCGCAAAACCGGTGATTACTCCATCACTAGTTGTCGCAGATGATCCGGCTCCTTCAAAGGGGCCAGTGATCCTTGAATCACAGACTGACGCCACTGCGGGTGGCTCAGGTTTAGATAAGGGTGAACCCTCATTGGGTAATGATCCCTTGGCAGAGACCTTTGCCGAAAACCTCCTGAACAATCCGGGACTTGCCAAATTTGGCTTGTCTCGGAAATCTGTAGAATAAATCTAGCTTCTGGCCGGGCAATGTCTGGAGAGCCGAAATCTCTCTACCAAAGAAGAAGCACAAGAGGTGGAAGACATCAAGTACTCCGACCTTCTTGAACAAGTCCGCCTTCGCGATGAGGGACTTAGAGCTGGTGTGCTTCCACCACCTCCTGTTATTCCACTCACCCTTGCCGAGAAGGTTACCGCCAAGGTGAACATGTGTCTGAGCAAGCTCACACATGAACATCATGTAAGTCGGAATTCCAACTCATGATTTTATTTATTGTACTTTATATCATATCCTCTAGCCCCCAAGCATGAAGTAGGCTATACAATCCGAGTTTATGCTTCCTTAGAATGCGAAAGAATGAACTAGTGTAGCCCCCAAGGCTCGTGCTAATATTAGTAACAATATTATCCCGAGTCTTCAGTAGACTTCTGACTCTAGGTGTCTGACTGACAGAAAGTTAATTCGTATAACCAGGATTTGTTGAAGAACATCTGCAACAAGGGGAGAGAGATCAGAGCTCTCCGACTTGAAAATGCTGAGCTGAAGGTTTCCAAGGACGAGGCCGAAGGTAAACATTCCGAGAGTCAAACCTTGTCTTGTGTTTTCATAATCGAATATTTTTGTTGAACTGTTGTTCTTTTTGACTTACAACACTGGTAAAACAGTCATGCGCTATGATGAGGCCAAGAACCTCATAACCTTGCTGGTGGAGAATAAAGAACTTCGCCAAGAGCTGGATAAGATCAAGGCGAATCATCAGAAGAGCATCACTCAAGTTCTCGAATCCTCCTCCATGGATACTGATGAGTATGATTGTAAGATTGCAGATCAGGATCAGAGAATCTCGGATCTCAACAATGAGCTTTGCAGAGAGAAGGATCTTTCCGAGGCGCTACGGGCTGAATTCCGGAGTCTTCGAGAAGAGAAGACCAAAGTTGACGACGTCATCTTCAGTATGTTTCCATCTTTCTGACTTGTATATATTCTTCGACTCTTTCGATGTCGGATTTTTCTTAACCATTTTTGTGTTATAGATATACGTCCTCTTAACTTGAAGGACTCTGCTTCCATCGAGCCTCGCACCCACCGACTTACACAAGTCGGTGATTTACTTCATGACTTCCGCCAATCCATCGAGGACATTGGCGAAGCTCTTAGGGTTCCGGACATGCACACCATGTCGGACTTTTAGGTGCAGGACAAGGCGAAGGAGATGCCGCAGCTCATCCGGGACTGGAACATGTCCTACGCGTGATCCGCTGCGCTGAACGCTCTCACCATGGTCAGGAGCCATCATGGAAACATGGAGATATGGCAAGTGACCAGCGTGTGCTGCAAGGTGGATGAAGACGGCCAGGAGCAAGATATCAAGGCCATCATGGACTCCTGCGTCGGATATGGGTGTCGCGTGGCTGACTTAAACAGCTACGACACGCCCTTCTTCACTCGTGTGGATACACCGCCCCTGCCTCTGGAAGAAGCAGCTGAACTTTCCGACGATGAACAGAACGTATCGGATCTGAACATCTCGGATCGTTATCAAACCGAGGCCGATGCATCTAGTGAGCCGGCAGCGCCTACCTCTTCTCCTGCATCATAGATCATCAGAAGACAAATGTGTTATTCTGAAAAACATTATGGATATGTAAATATGCAGTACTATAATTTTGCTAGTACTAAGCTTTTAATCTATTCAGCACTTTTGGCTTTAAATTTTTGTGTGCCTGAAATGTTTATATAAGCACTTATACTTTTTCATCTATACTTATTGTTTATCTAGCTTTCCGCCTCGTCCCTTTCGTGAGCCGACTAAACCTTCTGCACGGAAACTTTGCCGAGCAACAGAGCTCAATTGCTAAACTAGTTTAAACTCGGAAACAAAGCCGGCTTCCAGTACCAACAATTCACGACTCGGAAAATGCCCGCATCCGGCAATCAGACAAATAAACAAAGTATAGACAAGAAACTTTAGAGTTATATCCGGAGGTAGCATTTTTTAGAATCAGAAATCTAAACCAGAACAAACATGAGCATAAAGTACGTTCAAGTATTCTGGGATTTTCGACTATGACATGATCATTTGGAAATAAGATGGTAAAAACTTCTCAGAAAAAACTTCAGGCAACCAAGACTTTTATTTCTCATAGAACATGTACATATGTATGATTACAAAGAAGGATAAACTAAGAATAAAAGGGACGTAGCTGAGCAATATTCCATGGTCTGTCTAACTCATCCGGATTTGTACTGCCTCCAGCTCTCTTTCTCTTTTTAGTAGCAGGTCTTTCTTTGACTATCCTCATGTCAATTAAGTAGTACGAACCATTATGCAATACTCGACTAACTAAAAAGGGCCCTTCCCATACTGGGGAAAGTTTGTGCTTTCTTTGTTGCACAAGCCGGAGAATAAAATCTCCTTTATTGAAAGATCTGTTTTGGACTCTCTGGCTATGATACTTGTGTACCTTCTGCTAATAGGTTGTTGATCTCATTTCAGCAACGACGTGAACTTCTTTGACTAAGTCGAGATCATTTTGACGAGAAATCTCGGCATCTTATTCGATATACGCGGCCACTCTAGGAGAAGTGTGAATCAAATCACTAGGAAGAATTGCTTCTGCGCCATAGACCAAGAAGAAAGGTGTGTATCCAGTTGACCTGTTCAGAGTTGTTCGTAAACTCCATATTACAGAGGGTAATTCCTCTGCCCAAGCCCCCACAGCATGTTGTAAAGGTGCTTCGAGTCTCGGTTTTAGGCCTTGTAGGATTAAACCATTTGCCCTTTCGACTTGTCCGTTAGCCTGTGGATGTGCGACTGACGCAATGTCAAGCCGGATATTTTCTTCATTGTAGAATTCGGCTAATTCTCCCATAGAGAAATTACTCCCGTTGTCCGTGATAATACTATGTGGATAACCATACCGGATCATAACATCCTCGACAAATCCATTTTGTGAATTTATCCACCATCACTAAGAGGTGAGTAAATCCACTTGGAGCCCGTCTAAACGGTCCTACCATGTCAAGCCCCTAGACCGCGAAAGGCCATGTTATAGGTATTGTTCGCAACTGATCATATGGAACATGAGCTTGTTTGGCGTACTTTTGGCAACCTTTGCACGTCTTGACTAGCCGTTCGACATCTGCCTGAGCTGTAAGCCATAAAAAACCGTGTCTGAAAGCTTTTGCCACTAAAGATTTGGCTGCAGCGTGATGACCACACTCGCCTTCGTGGATTTCCCTTAAGATTTACACTCCTTCTTCCGGAGATACACAGCACTGAAAAACCCCAGACACACTCCGCTTATAGAGCTCACCTTTAACTATAGTGTAGGCTTTCGCTCGTCGGATAATCTACCGGCTCAGAACTTCGTCTTCGGGTAATTTGCCATCTACCAGATAATCAAGGTAGGGTTGAGTCCAGCTGGGAATTACAGCCAGAACTACTATTAGTGGTGAGTTGGATTTGGTCGGATATTCCTCATCCAGTCCCTTTATTGAGGGAACTTTGAGGTGCTCTAAAAAAGCGCCATCCGGGACCTCTTTGCGTGCAGAGCCTATCCGAGATAGTGCATCTGCTTCCTTGTTTTCTGCTTGAGGGATGTGTTGAAGCTCAAACCCTTCGAACAATTTAGATAAATCATCCACGATAGCTTTATATGCTGCCATGTGCTTATTACAAATATCCGACACTTGTTGAGCAACAAGATTCGAATCTCCGTAACACATCAAACATCGGATGCCGATATCCTTAGCAATCTGGATTCCATGCAGTAGTGCTTCATACTCGGCAATATTGTTTGTCGCTGTGAAGTGGATCTGCAACACGCCAGCCCCCGAGCCCCCATGAGCCTTAGACCCATCAAAGTATAGGGTCCAATATTCCGACTCAGGGAGGGTCATATTCTCCTTCGTCTCTGTCCAATCAGTAACAAAGTCGACAAGGATTTGGGATTTGATTGATGTCCGGGGTTTATACTCAATATCAAAAGCTGAAAGCTCTATGCCCCATTTGGCGATGGGTCCTGCAACGTCACTGTTGTTAATTATGTCCCTCATGGGAGTTGTGCTCACCACGGTAATTGGATGCTCCTGAAAATAGTGTCGTAGCTTACGAGATGCTAGGAAAACACCCTAAGCCAGCTTTTGATAGTGCGGATACCGCTGTTTTGATTATGTCAGGACCTCGCTGACAAAGTAAGTCGGACGCTGCACCAAGTGTTCCTGATTTTCCTCCGTTCTCTCCACTACCATGACGATACTGACGACTTTGTTTGTCGTAGCAAGATAGAGCAACATTAGTTCCTGTGGTTCCGGCGCAGCAAGGATAGGAGAAGATGAGAGTACTTTCTTCAGGTTTTGTAGTGTAGCTTCAGCTTCGTCGGTCCACACAAAATCCTTGGTCTTTTTCAGGAGATTGTATAATGGTGTGGCTCTTTCACCGAGCCTGCTTACAAACCGACTGACTGCAGCGATGCAACCAGTTAGTCTTTGTACGTCCTTCAGGCGAGTTGGCCTGGAAATATTGAGTATAGCCTTGGTTTTGTCCCGGTTCACCTCTATGCTTCTTTGAGACACGATGAAACCTAACTATTTTCCGGCTAGTATTCCAAAGAAGCATTTCTTCAGATTAAGCATGATGTTGTATTTTCGTAGATTGGCGAACATTTCCTCCAAGTCAGAAATCAGTGTTTCCTTCTTTTTGGACATCACCGCAATATCATCCACATATGTGTGTACGTTGCGTCCGATTTGATCGTGGAGGAAACGCTGCATTGTGCGCTCGTACGTAGATCCTGCGATCTTTATCCCAAAGGGCATCATAACAAAACAGAAGGTTCCGAAGGGGGTTATGAATGAAGTTTTGACTTTGTCAGATTCCTTCATCCGGTTTTGGTGATAACTGGAATATGCGTCGAGAAAACAGAGGAGTTCCGAGCCTGCCGTAGAATCAATAACTTGATCAATCCTAGGCAGAGCGAACGGATCTTTTGGACAATCCTTGTTCAAGGCAGTATAATCTACACACATCCTTAAATCAGTGGTGTCCTTTTTAGGGACCATTACAGAATTGGCCGACCACTCAGTGTGGATGACCTCTTCTATGAATCCGGCTAACTCGATGCATGCTAGTTCCTTAGCTATTGGCTTACGCTTTTCATCACCGAAACATCGTAAGGACTGTTTAACGGGTTTAGCGTTCGGGTTTACATTTAAAGAGTGCTCGGCAAGTTCCCTAGGTACTTCAGTCATGTCAGATGGCTACCATGTGAAGCTATCTTGATTTGCTTTGAGGAACTTGGCGAGCACGCTTTCCTATGCGCTATCTAGGCCTACGCCTATCTGGGTCACCTTGGAGGGGTCATCATCCTTCAACAGTGTCTTCTTCGTCTCTTATGATGCCTTGAACTCCGGATTTGGCTTTATCACCTCCTTCTTCGTTGTGGGCATCTCGGACAGATCCCTGCTCTTCTTGATCTCCTGGTACTCCTGGGCATGCAGCACGGCTTCAGCAAAGGCGGCATTTCCATCCTCGCACTCTCACGCTTTCTTCGGGTCTCCCTGATGGTGATCACGCCGTTGGGACCTGGAATTTTCATCATATTGTAAATGTAACACGGACGAGCCATAAAAGCCCAGTAAGCCGGACGTCCGAATATAGCGTGGTACGCGCTCTTGAACGGGACCACTTCGAAGGAAAGTGCCTCCGTCCGATAGTTCTTTGGAGTTCCAAAGGTAACATCCAAAGTGATTTCTCCCAGAGAATTAGCTTGTCTTCCTGGGACAACTCCGTGAAAGATCACAGAACTGTGGTTCAGCTGGGTCTCCGAGATCTTTATCCGGCATAGCGTTTCGACATACAGAATGTTAATACTGCTGCCACCCTCCATGAGAGTCTTGGAGAAACCATAACCGTCAATAAGTGGATTGACGATTAAGGCATATTTTCCTTGCATGTGTAGGTTAGGCGGATGATCAGCACGGTCAAATGTGATTGCCACTTCCAACCAGTCCAGGAATTAGGGGATAGCCGGAACTGTTGCATTGAGCTCATGTAGAACTGCTTTCTTGACCTTAGCTGGTTGAGATCCGAGGAAGGTGACATAAGTGTCTTTCTTGTTCAGAAATTTTTTCTTCCCTTCCGGCTTGGGATTTGAAGCATCAGCTTCCTCCATGTCGGAATCTTCCATGGTCTCTTTATCTTTTCCGGGATTCTTCTTTCCCTTCTTCTGCTTAGCTTTGTAGCCAGCGGTATCATCTCTTTTAATGTCGTCATTGAAATGACACTCGGCATTGGTGTGGGACGAGCCCCCATTGGCGTCTAAGTGATGCACACGTGGGTTATTGGCAATGTCGGCCCAAGAGTAGTTTTTGCCTAGTTGCTGGTCTCCTCTACCTTGAACTCTCGAAGTCCCACGGCCATGCCCGCGGCCTCCGCCGTGTCCTCCTCCTCCTCCAGAGTCGAAAGTAGCAGTAACCACTACCGTTCCCGCGTTGGGTTTCTCTTCCGAGGTATTCTTGCGCTTCTGATCTTGTTGCTTTGGTTGTTTTGCCGACTGTGGCACAACTAGGGCGTTGAGTAATCCCTCTGCATCGTCGTCAGCATTTGCATACTTGCTCGCTGTTTCTATCATCTCTCCCAAGTTAGTAACTTTGTCACACTTCAAGCGTTGACGTAGTAAACCAATTGGGAGGCCTGCAATGAAAGCTTCAATCGCAGTTTGGTCATTTACTCCTTCACAGGAGTGCTTGGTGTCGATCCATCGTCCGAGGTAATCCCGACAAGTTTCTCTGGCTTTCTGGGTGCAATGATGTAGGTCTCCGACTGTACAGGGCCTCCGATATGTTCCTTCGAAATTCCGAATGAACGCACTTTGCATGTCATGCCAGTTATGGATGGTATTCTCCGGAAGTTCATTGAGCCATGATCTTGCCGTCTTCTGCAACATGAACGGGAGATATCGGGTTGCGACCAGGCTGTTTCCGCCTTTGGCAATGCAGCAAGCTTGGAACAAATGCTGTAACCAGGTATCTGGCCGAACAATGCCGTCGTAGGCTTGGATATGTCATGAGATAGCAAATCCTTCCGGGAATCTTGTAGCTCTGATGCGTGGTCCGAAGCAGTTTGGGCCCACGTAGATATCATCATTTTCGTAGTGTCGCGCCTCTACATTGGAGTTGATCATGTGCCTTGCGTCATTTAGGGATGGAGATCGTCCTGAGTGTCGGCTATGGCTGCGGTGCCTTAGAGCCGGACTTCGGCTTCTGCCACCACCTCCTCCACCACCACGGCCTCCCTGGCCTACTTGAGAGCCGTTGTGATGGCTACTTGGTGGAGAAGGTGGAGCAGCTTGGTTATTTCCGGCTGATCGCCGGCCTCCGTTTGGAGTGTCATTATTCCGGTTCCGGGGAGGGTCTTCATTGTAACGAGCCCCCTGCCGACTTGTCTCAGCTCGGTATCTGTCGTTCCTTCGTCCTTCATTCGGACGGCTTGCATGTCGAGGAGGTGGCATTCTCCTTATCATCGTCCCTACGGTCTTTCGACTCTCGTCGGGACGGGTTCCTTGAATTTAGTGCGGCAATTGCCTCTTGCTCTGCAAGTGGGTCAACGTTACGCCAATCACGAGCAGCTTTGTGGTGTTGTCCCGAAGATCCGGTTCTTGAGTAATTGTCCTCCCAGCGATCGGAACAGTGATGCTGCTCCGGAACGCGCTGGGTTCTTACGTCATCCCATGTCGGATCTGTGCGACACTGGTCGGAATCAGACACCAGCTTTTGACTTTCGGACATGGCGACCTTTTGCTTCTCGAGTCCCTTGTTGAGTAATTTGATACCCAACCGGATCTCCTCCGGGCCTAGATTAGCCGATAGAATTTCTCGGGTCGCCACGGTGTTCTGTACTAGGGTTGGATACACCCAATCCCCTTTGCTATCTTTCTGAGGCTTCCCCATTTCTTCTCCGAAAAGGACGGCATGAATCTACGGGAATTGGTTGTCATTCGTATGACGCTTCCTAGTCTTATGGTATTGCCTGGAGTTTTACTTTTCCGCAGATGCTATGCGTTTCTTTTCCTCCTCAATGTTTTTGGCTTCATCGAGGAGTACTTGACGACGCGCTTCTAGGGCATGTGCCCTCTCGTCCAGTTCTTCAGCAGTAAGTTCTACAGCTGTAGGAATAGGTGTGGTTAATGCAGCATTGATGAGCTTACGCGCACCTTCAGTGATCATGTGTCCATCCATGGATTCTTCTTTTTTGGGCTCGTCTGGGATAAGCGCTCCATCCGAGTCTTCCTCGTATTCCTCGGCAATCACCTCCTCTGCGGGAGGGTCTTTTACCGGGGTCTTGTTCTTCTTCTTTGCCTTCTTGGCAGCACCGATAGCAAAGACGGCTTTACGTCCGTTTTCCGGAGTCAAACTCTGATCGGTACTCTCGGACCTCTAGATCTCGGGATTATCTCTGATTTCCATGTCATCCTGCGCTATGGGAGAGTGTTCCCCGGATCCTTCATCCATGGCTTGTCCTTCCTCTACAGCTTTGTAGTTATACTCCTCTTCATATTCCGCGGAGAACTTTCGGAAATCTGCTGACGTCATCGATTCATCCGAGGTTGCGGGTACGTCGGCGTTTGTTCCAATTGCCTCCAACACAGAGTCGGTGCTGTCTCCAGCATCGGCAGAGCCGGAGCCGGATCCCAAATATCTGATGAAGTGCGACGCGTGCTTCCTGAGGTACCTGTGGCTCTCGCGATGGGCCTCGTTTTGCATCATCATGCATCTTAGCGTGTATCTCAGGAAAGGTCTGTCTGTCCTGGCATCATCAGAGCTGGAATCAGTGTCGTTGCTATGCTCCTCCTGGACTTCGACTTCAGCGGGTGGGTCGATCTGGGATTCGGCTTCTCCAGAGAGATCGACTCCAGATTCAACTTGGACCGCTAGGTCTGCCTCAGGCTCGGATTTCTCCACTATCTCCACAACTGGTGTGTGCTAGGTGGGATTAGGGTTTCCTGAAATCCAGAACTCTGCCGCCTCCACGGACAAAGGGGACCCAGAAATTTCCTCTGCCTCTATCATCACCGCTGGGGTGGCTGGGACAGGTTCAGCAAAACCGATGTAAACATCGATCTCACCAAAAGACATGATTGTGTATGTAGTCACAGCCTCCCTAGCTGGAATCCAGGTCTCGTCGAGAACGACGAGAGGGACGTCACTGGCGTAGAGGATGCGACCGACGGTGATAGTCTCGCCGATTCCGATTCTAGCAGATTCCGCTCGGAGCGCAGATCCGAAGCTCACTTGCCCCACGGTGGGCACCAACTGTCGTCGGATTGATGACAAGTACGCCATGAGGGGGTCCTCGAGGCGTGCGGAAGAGAGGGGTGTGAGATGTATGGTGTTCTAGAACGGTGAGCACACAAGTTTACCCAGGTTCGAATCTGCTGGCTTTGGACGGATCCTACTCCTGCTAGCAATCCAGTAATACGGCAGAGCCATAATATGGGTTGCAAGGGTTCGCCTGTGCGAGTTGAGATTGTAGACTATTGAGGGTGCCCTAAAGGCTCTCCCTAGGACGGCTTATATAGATATCCGGCCTAGGGTTTACAGGAGAGATCTATCCGGCTACGACTTAGAGTCAGTTATAGAGTACATCTTGAACTACAAGTAACACTATGGGCCTAAGTTGGTAAGTCTTCTGGGCCTTCCCGTAGCCGTATTGGACTCCGCCTCTTCTCCCTGACTAGGCCGCCCGTGAAGCAAATCTCTAACCCGAAGTGGGCCACCCTGGTTAGTGAGGACGGTGAGGATACTCGGAAAGTATGTCCCTAACACTGGTTGAAGGAAGTAGGATTCCTAGGACATATTGTGTCGGCAGGAGGAGGCGTTGTCGATCCCGCCAAGATCAAAGATGTTGAAGAATGGAAAGCCCCAACCACTTAAAGAAAAGTCCATGCATTTCTCGGATTAGCGGGATACTACCGCAAGTTTGTTTAAGGATTTTCGAGCATCGCAAGACCGATGACCCAATTGTTGAAGAAAGATAAGAAGTTCGAATGGACGGACAAATGTGAAGCAAGTTTTCATGAGCTCAAGAAGAGACTGATTTCAGCCTCAATTCTGATTATGCCAGATATCAAGAAGCTTTTTGATGTGTATTGTGATGCATCCAAGATTGGTGTCGGATGTGTGTTGATGCAGGAAGGCAAAGTCATAGCATATCTGTCCCGACAACTGAAGCAGCATGAGCAAAACTACCCTACCCATGACCTTGAACTAGCAGCCGTAGTTTTAGCCTTGGAGACATGGCGTCATTACCTCATGGATAACCGCAGTGAGATTTATTCCGATCACAAGAGTCTGAATTATATTTTCACCCAGAAGGAGCTGAATATGAGTCAAAGGAGATGGATAGAGTTAATCAAGGATTATGACCTTGACATTCACTATCACCCCGGCAAAACCAATGTGGTAGCGGATGCTCTTAGAAGATTTCCATTTATATTAAACACCAGGATAAAAGAAGCCTAGCCAAGTTTGCATGAAGAGTTGGAGTAGTTTAGAACGGAGCTGGTTAGCAAAGGATTTTTAGCTAGCATTGAACTTCAACCCACATTGATCAGTCAGATCAAGGAGGCACAGAAAGGAAATGCGAGTATCGACGGAATCAAACATCGTATCGGTACAGGGAAGGTACCTGGATTCACCGAAGATGAAGTAGGAGTTTTGTGGTACAAAGGACGTATCTGTGTGCCAGCAGATTCCGAGCTGAAGCAAATTATCATGCAGGAAGCTCATGATACTCTTTATTCTATCCACCACGAAGGAACAAAGATATATCAGGATTTGAAGGTGCAATTTTGGTGGCACAAGATGAAGAGAGAAATCGGAAGCTACATAGAGAAGTGGATTCAAAGCGGAACATCAGAGACCCGCAAGACTTTTGCAACCATTGCAGATTCCAGAATGGAAATGGGATTCCGTCGGAATGGATTTTATCACCAGTTTGCCTACTTCTAGTAGGGAAAATGACTCTATTTGGGTCATAGTTGATAGACTGTCCAAGGTAGCCCATTTTATACTTGTTAAGACTACCTACCAGAGTTCGAAGCTTGCAGAGTTGTACATTGCCAGAATGGTCAGTTTGCATGGAACACCTAAGACCATAGTGTCGGACCGAGGAACCCTAGTTTACCTCAAGATTTTGGTAGAAATTCCAAGAAGGATTAGGAACCAAGCTGAACTTCAGCACAGCTTATCACCCGCAAACCGATGGACAGACTGAAAGAGTCAACCAAATCTTAGAAGATATGTTGAGAGCTTGTGTGCTAGAGTATGGATCAAAATGGGAAGATTGTCTGCCTTTCGCATAATTCTCATACAACAACAGTTATCATGCCAGTTTGCAAATGGCCCCATTTGAATTTCTATATGGAAGAAAGTGTCGTACCCCCTTGAATTGGTCGCAAGTAGGAGAGAGTCAGATTTTCGGACGCAACATCCTACGAGAAGTCGTAGAGAAGGTTCACAAGGTCCATGAGCATCTCAAGACCGCCCAATCCAGATAGAAGAGTTATGCTGACAAGAGACGTCGAGACCTGACTTTCAATGTCAGAGATTTTGTGTATCTCAAAATGTCGCCTTTGAAGGGAATGCAACGTTTTCAACTGAAAGGGAAGTTAGGCCCCAGATATATTGGACCCTTCAAGATTTTGAATCGCCGAGGAGAAGTATCTTATCAACTAGAACTGCCAGAGGAGATGTCAGCCATCCATGATGTGTTCCATATCTCGTTACTTCGCAAATGCCTAGAAGTTCCGGAGAAGACCGAAGTTTTCAAGAAGATCGATCACCGAGCCATTTATATCAACAAGGATCTGACGTATCGGGAAGTACCCATTCGTATTTTGGAAGAATCCTTTAGAACCACCAGGACCAGGAGTATCAAGTTTCTCAAGATCCAGCGGAGCAACCATACCGAAGAAGAAGCTACCCAGGAGCAAGAAGATTACATTAGGACTAAGTTTCCAAATCTCTTTAGTTCCTAGTTTTTCTTAAATCTCGGGAGGGAAGGTTTGTAACACCCCAAAAAATTTAATCAAGATTATCAAGTTCTAATCACCTAAGTTTAGGGTTAAGAAAAACTTTTATTCCAAAAATCTATATGAATGCATGTGTGTTTTGCATTAGTGTAGACTTGAGTGAATTTGCCATGTTTGATTGCTACAAATGATGAGAAATGGTTTAGAGGTGAATGATACATCATCTAGGCCAATTACAAACCAAACCAAAAGAAAAAGGAATCAAATATGAATTAAATAAGCTAATGGTCATTTTGACCAAAGTTAACCACTAGGCCACTTTGAGTGTTCCCAGAAGAGAAATTCTAACAGAAACAATTCCACTTCTTTTCACCCCTTGCTATACCAAGTAAAAGTGAACCCAAGCCCACTTTACAAACCCACATAAACTATTTTCAAATCTATTTAATGGATAGTTCAAATTTGAATCTAGTTCATATGGTAAGATCACCATTTTGCAAAAACCACTCAAATCAATTCCACTTGACTTTTCCAAGAAACCATAGACACTCAAGCATAAGATTCAAACACTCACCAAATTTCATTCAAAATTTTCAAACTAAATCTCATGCGGCCATTAAGACAAACACCTTGCAGACACTAATCTAATTCTGCCTAACTTCACTGTTTGGGGCATTGATCACTAGACCAAATGCCCCCATTACACTCCCCTGTCTCCCCCAGTGTCTAGCAGCACCAGACACTCTCCCCCTTAGCCGTTTTGCACCAGTGCGCCGTCACCCGAAGCCACACTCTCCGGCCGACAGTGGACAGAGCGCCATAGACCACACCGTCCTCTCCCACGACATGCACCAGACATGCCACCATCCACCGCCACCCCCTGTCCAAGCCTCGACCACAGCCTGGCCCTGGACCACCCCAGCAGCATCGCGCCCAGTCTCTTTGTGCCATGCCGAGAGCGCGCTAGAGCACCGTACCCGACCGGCTCGCACAGACCGCGCATGCGCACACTCGCCATGATCAGGGCCACCTCCCAGACACCCCGTTCGCCGTCGCGCGACCCGTAGCACCCGTACGCCGTCTCGAACACCGCCGCTCCCGTGCAGAGCATCGCACGCGCTCGACCAACCTAGACTGCCCTGTGCCGCGCCTTTAAGCCAGTGATGATCGCTAGGGAACACCGCACCGCCCCCTACCCTCAGCCGCGCTGCTAGCCGCCTGTATCGCCGTCACCAACGAGCTTGAGCCCATCCCGCTCAGTCCCTTTGCCGTTGTATAAATAGAGGCCCCCTCCGCCTCTATTCTCCACACCAACACACTCCCCACTCCTCACTGAGCCTCCCACAACCTTCCCCAGAGCAAGACGAGCGCCGCTTCGGTTCGTTAGAGTCGCTAACTAGTGGACCCCCCTATCAGCAGTCCTCTACGCCACACTGTGCAGATTGGGCCGGCCTGTTTAGTTTCCCGCGCAGGCCTGTGCATATTGGAAATTCAAATAAGGATTTTCCAATTTAGTTAAAACCACATTCTGTCACTAGATTCAAAAATCAATTCAAATTGATTCACTGAACCAAATTGCATGTTTCCAATTTTGTTAGAAATGTATTTAAATTATCTATCCAATCCCATTGGATTCAAATAATTTGGAGTTAGAGATCACCTATACCAAAAATAATAAGTCGGAGACTTTTCCAACTTCAAACATTTTTCAAAAATCAACTATAAATGCTTTTGAGTTGACTCCAACTCTCAAAAATCACATTTAACAAGATCTATCTGAATATGTAAAAATATTTAGGTTTGCATGCAGTGACATTGGACTAGTACCAAAATAATGCTATATAGGTATTTCTAGTCACTCTAATTCTATTAAATAATAATCTTAAACTTTATAAAATATGATCAACACTTTAAATCACATTCCCAAGTATTATAATATGTGGTGATGACATGTGTAAACATGATCCCATATTTTGATTGGAGAATATTAAATCTTAGTTATTTTCAAGGAGTAGAAATTTAATTTTCTAAAATAAGATAATAAAACTAAGTATTTATTCCATGTGATGATTGTGATGATACTAGATCATCAAGTGCGAGCCTTAGTTTGCTAAATAGAATTAGTTAAGTATTATTTGGTGATTGTGTACCCCGTATTCATTTATAGACGATAGTACTGACCCCGGATACGAGGGGAGGATTACCACCAGGAAGAAGAAGAAGAAAACTTCAACCACTTCTCTACTCAAGGCAAGCTAACACTTGCAAGTCTTATACCTATGCAAGCCATCACTAATTGCAAGATAACCTAAGCAAGATGCATTAGGCATGCTTGGTTATATACCTTTGATTTATACCAATCCCAAGTTCTACTTGCAAGCTTTATTCATTTTACTTTACCAAAGTTCTTTACTTTTAGTTAGTGCTTTGTGAGTATTGGAAAAATAGGATAGATAGCATAAAGAGTATAAAACTAGGCATAACTAGTTATACTTAGTTGTCATTCCATGGCATGAGATTGGAGATTAGCACCCCTCATTAGTGAACACTCTTAACTTTAGCGGCTAGTGCTAAGCATAAAAGTTGATCACTTTTGATGGGAATACTTGGTGAAAATGATTATGAAAACCTTGGAATGATGATTCATTCTATTGAAATGTTTTGACATGTGTTGAGAAACACCAAAGGATTTGATGATGAAAATGTTGAGGCTTGAGCCTTATCCCTTTTATAAAAACTGATGGTTGGGTTCGGATGCGATACATTCCAATTTTATGGTACAACCACAATACCCGAATTGGGTAGGGCTTAGCTGGAAGTTTATATGCCTTAGTATGGGTTCCCTCGTGGAAGAGGTTGAGCTAAGGCTACCTCGTGAGTGTGAATGTCCACCTATGCAGTTCCCAGGATGGCAGATGGCCATGGCTGGGAGGCCAAGCTCATAGGGCAGCTGCCTATACTAGAGTGTGTAATTCAAAGGTTATGATTGATTATCCTCATACTAATTATGATGATTCAGGGTTATCCCTGACGAATGTATCGAATTTTGTGGTGAAAGTGTACCATCTCTGTAGAGTGTCAAACTATTTGAATAGCCGCATCCGCGGTCATGGACAGTTGGAGTGGCCATACTGTTCCATCGTCAGATGTTTTAAAAATGACTTGTGATGTGAACTATGATTTTTACTTGACCACAATAGGGTTGTGAATATGAAAGCTAGGTTCCCAATTAAGTGATTTAGAACATTAACTTAGTTTTCTCTACTTCTAAACTCAGTTTTAGATAAACCTGGCTTTTTGCAAATAAACCTAGAGCTTAAGATTCCTACTAGAACTACCTTACTTGTTAGTGATAGTTTGTGAGTACTTAAAGAGTACTCATGGCTTTGTCCCTGGCTATTCCCGTGGCTAGACTATGAGGAGGACTATCAGGATGATGGACAGCAGGATGACTACGACAACTAGGATCATCCCATCGTTAGCATTGCCCGTGACTCTGAAGATGGAGCCCCTACTACGTTTATTTTCCGCCGCTTGATTTGTATTAAGACTGGATCATGAGATCCTTTATTTATAAGACCTTATTATGGTTTGTAATGGATGATGTACTGTGATATCAAATCTGTTATGTCTCGCAAAAATGGTAATCCTGGGATTGCGAGGTATGGCATAACAGGGATCTGGGATTAAAAATCCGGGTGTTGACAATGTGGTTTAGGAAAATAACACATGCAATGACAATAGTGGATACATGTGTCAAACCATTGTCACAGAGAGCAAAAGCACATAGGAAGAGCAGCTTCCACATTGCATGTTGCAGCAGTGAGGCAGAAGTTGCATCACATAATTCACTGGAGTGTTTGTGCTCATGTGGATCAATGTGGTCTAGGAAAAGAACACATGAAATGACACTAATGGATCAATGTGGTTTAGGAAAAGAACACATGCAATGTCTATATGTGATCCATGTGTCAAACAATGGTCATAGAGACCAAAAGCACATAGGAAGAGCAGCTTCCACATTGCTTGTTGCACTAGTGAGGCATAAGTTGCATCACATAATGCATTGGAGTGTGTGTGGTCATGTGGATCAATGGTATCTAGAAAACAACAAATGCAATAACACTAGTGGATCAATGTGGTTTAGGAAAAGAACACATGCAATAAATATAGGTGATCCATGTGTCAAACCATGGTCACAGAGACCAAAAGCACATAGAAAGAGCAGCCTCAACATTGCATGTTGCACTAGTGAGGCAGAAGCTGTATCACATAATGCACTGGAGTGTGTGTGGTCATGTGAATCAATGTGGTATAGGAAAAGATCACATGCAATACACTAGTGGATCATTGTGGTTTAGGAAAAGAACACATGCAATGTCTATAGGTGATCCATATGTAAAACCATGGTCAGAGAGACCAAAAGCACATAGGAAGAGCAGCTTCCACATTGCATGTTGCACCAGTGAGGCAGAAGTTGCATCACATAATGCACTAGAGTGTGTGTGGTCATGTGGATCAATGTGGTCTAGGAAAAAAAACACATGCAATGACACTAGTGCATTAATGTGGTCGAGGAAAAGAACACATGCAATGACTATAGGTGTTCCATGTATCAAACCATGGTCACAGAAACTAAAAGCACATAGCAAGAGTAGCTTCCACATTGAATGTTGCACAAGTGAGGCACAGGTTGCATCACATAATGCGTTGGGTGTGTGTGTGGTCATGTTGATCAATGTTGTCTAGGAAAAACACATGCAATGACACTAGTGCATCAATGTGGTTTCGGAAAAGAACACATGCAATGTCCATAGTTGATCCATGTGTCAAACCATGGTCACAGAGACCAAAAGCACATAGGAAGAGCAGCTTCCACATTGCATGTTGCACCAGTTAGGAAGAAGTTGCATCACATAATGCACTATAGTGTGTGTGATCATGTGGATCAATGTTATCTAGGAAAATAACATATACATTGACACTAGTGGATTAATTTGGTTTAGGAAAAGAACACATGCAATGGCCATAGTGGATCCATGTGTCAAACCATGGTCATAGAGAACAAAAGCACAAGTAGGAAGAGTAGCTTCCACATTGCATGTTGCAACAGTGTGGCAGAAGTTGCATCACATAATGCACCATAGTGTGTGTGGTCATGTGGATCAATGTGGTCTAGGAAAATAACACATGCATTGACACTAGTGGATCAATGTGGTTTAGGAAAATAACACATGCAATGACAATAGTGGATCCATGTGTCAAACCATGGTCACAGAGAGCAAAAGCGCATAGGAAGAGCAGCTTCCACATTGCATGTTGCACCAGTGAGGCCGAAGTTGCATCACATAATGCACTGGAGTTTTGTGGTCATGTGGATCAATGTGGTCTAGCAAAAGAACACATGCAATGACACTAATGGAACAATGTGGTTTAGTAAAAGAACACATGCAATGTCTAGAGGTGATCCATGTGTCAAACCATGGTCACAGAGACCAAAAGTACATAGGAAGAGCAGCTTCCACATTGCATGTTGCACTAGTTAGGCAGAAGTTGCATCACATAATGCACTGGAGTGTGTGTGGTCATGTGGATCAATGTGGTCTAGGAAAAGAACACATGCAATGACACTAGTGGATCAATGTGGTTTAGGAAAAGATCACATGCAATAAATATAGGTCATCCATGTGTCAAACCATGGTCACAGAGACCAAAAGCACATTGGAAGAGGAGCTTCCACATTGCATCTTGCACTAGTGAGGTAGAAGCTGTATCAGATAATGCACTGGAATGTGTGTGGTCATGTGGATCAATGTGGTATAGGAAAATATCACATGCAATGACACTAGTGGATCATTGTGGTTTTGGAAAACAACACATCCAATGTCTATATGTGATCCATGTGTAAAACCATGGACAGAGAGACCAAAAGCACATAGGAAGAGCAGCTTCCAGATAGCATGTTGCACCACTGAGGTACAAGTTGCATCACATATTGCACTAGAGTGTGTGTGGTCATGTGGATCAATGTGGTCTAGGAAAACAATGCATGCAATGACACTAGTGCATTAATGTGGTTTAGGAAAAGAACACATGCAATGACTATAGGTGTTCCATGTGTCAAAAAATGGTCACAGAGACTAAAAGCACATAGCAAGAGTAGCTTCCACATTGAATATTGCACCAGTGAGGCAGAAGTTGCATCACATAATGCACTGGGTGTGTGTGTGGTCATGTGGATCAATGTTGTCTAGGAAAAGAACACATGCAATGACACTAGTGCATCAATGTGGTTTAGGAAAATAACACATGCAATGTCCATAGTGGATCCATGTGTCAAACCATGGTCACAGAGACCAAAAGCGCGTAGGAAGAGCATCTTCCACATTGAATGTTGCATAGTTAGGCAAAAGTTGCATCACATAATTCACCGGAGTGTGTGTGATCATGTGGATCAATGTTCTCTAGGAAAATAAAATATGCAATGACACTAGTGGATTAATGTGGTTTAGGAAAAGAACACATGCGATGACCATAGTGGATCCATGTGTCAAACCATGGTCACAGAGACCAAAAGCACAAGTAGGAAGAGTAGGTTCCACATTTCATGTTGCAATAATGTGGCAGAAGTTGCATCACATAATACACCATAGGGTGTATGGTCATGTGGATAATTATGGTCTAGGAAAAGAACACATGCATTAACACTAGTGGATCAATGTGGTTTAGGAAAATAACACATGTAATGACAATATTCGACATTTTTTTATGCCACAGAGACCAATAACACATACAAGAATCTAGAATGTCTAGGAAAAGAACACATGCAATGACACAGAGACCAATAACACATTCAAGAATCTGGACAATCCGTGTTTTCGTCATGGCAAATTCGTCGCAGATTTCGTCCCGGGCCCTAAAGCCCAGTTTGCCATTTTGTCTGGTGCAAAATTCATCATGGAATTCATCACGGCACATACTAGATACTTTTTTCCCATCGACCGTCTACTTCGTGCTTCAACCCCAGCGCACTATGCACGGTAGCACTTCACTGAATTTTTTAGCCGGTCGCACATGTTAGTCTGTTTGATCAAAACTTGCATGCAGTGCATGGCTAGTTCACCCGCTAGTTCCGAAAAAATCCCGTTGATCCAAACTTGAAGTAGCAGTTTCGCTTCTTCTCCCTCGTCTCCTCGTAGTGGCAGTTCTGCTTCATCTCCCTCGTTTGTTCTCCGCTTCTTCTTCTCCTTGCAGTGGTAGTTCTTCTTTCTTCCTCGATCAAAACATTCCCGCAAGTAAGCCATGGCCAGTAGCTGGATGAAGAGGAACTGGTCCGATCTCCCGACCGACCCACTTCGCAAGATCGCCGACTACTTCCTAGAGAAAGAAGAGTACATCGACACCTATGCTTCTTGTCGGGAAGTCTGCACTAATTGGCTCCGCACTTTAAAGGTGCTCGAATTCCATCTCAACAACTGGATCATGATAGATCACACACTTCCAGACGTTGGCGACTTCACCTTCCTCAACCTTGCCACTGGTCGTTGCTTCTGGACGAATCTAATGGACATCCATCGCAGGTTCACATTCACATCCGATATATATATAACATCACAGGTTCACATTCACATCCAATATATATATAACATTCAAATCTTATGTTGGACAAGATTTTTCCTTATCAAACGGGTCACAAATGGAACCCCGATGAGGGTGTTGATTGGCGGTAGGGTAGCTGGGAGGTGTTCCTTCTCATCATCGGTAAGGTGGCATCTTTGGGCGACAACCGTAGAGTCATATACGTCTTCCTAGACACCAAGACCACAGATATAGAGAACAATTCTCCTCAGCATGGGTCCTGTCAAAGAAAAACATAACATTTCTTCCCCGGTAAGATCGTTCTGTGTAATGAATTGCTTCCATCCTTCACCTCCCATGATAGTCATGTTATTTATTTTCTCGAGGTCAATCTTGTAGGTGCACCCAAGCACCTTGAAGGGCACACTCTCACGTTCAGCTGTGGCTAGATTGAACATGAACCTTGAATTCCATGGCACAGTCTGTGTACCACCGGCAAAAGAATCAGACATTAAACAAACGTTTATAGACTTATAGTGTAGTTTGAAACAAAATTGCTTGTTACCACTTACTATTGAGTTCTGGAACCCCTCTGACTCTGACAAGTAGATACAAAAGGACGTGCCCAATGACAACCTGGATTCGCAATTGCTCTTGCATACAAGACACGACGCTAGATCCTGTTAGGCAATAAATGATGAATGTCTAAATGATATATGGAACTAAACTCCCAAAATAAATAGACTGTATATATACATTAAATGTATTATAATTTAAACACCTGAGTTGGGATCCTAGTTTTCTTAGCTTTGGCGATTCTAACAACCACATCATTAGGTGCTCTGAACCTTGCTTTCTAAGGTCTCTTGACTAGTTGCTTCACATCGTCATCAGATTCTGTGAACCTTGCTTTCTTAGGTCTCTTGACTACAGGTTGCTTCACATCATAATCATCATCATCAACATCATCATCGGATGTGACATTGATTAAGCCAGCGTTGGTTTTGGAAACCTAAATGGACATTGTAGTAATTAGAATTAATGTTTTTTTGCTACTGTACAGTAGGTTTAACTACTATCTTAGAGTCAGTAGAAACAATTTTAAAACCTGCATTTTAATGCTATGCTGTACAGTAGGATCCTTCTACATCGGCCCTTCCATTTTGTAGTATTCACAGTTTCTACAGGCGCCTCTTTCTAATTCTTCCCTTGACAGTGCAACCATTTGGAGACTTGCTAACTAGAAGAATCAAATAATAATTAGTGAACTACAAAATCAAATTTAAAAGCATATGGTTTGGTCACAACTACAAGCATCGTCCAATGAGATGAATTTGTATATACCAAGGAGCATGTACAACCATAGTGGCCATTCAAAGACAATAAGTAGATGCCTATCATCCCATCAACAGACAAAGTGCCACATTTTCAGCATTGACCAGTTGTAAATAGTGAAAATCACAAGATTATCCCTTAGCACAAACATAGCTATGAAAAACATCAATTTGGGCCTCATACTAACAAAGCACACATAAATCAAACATATAGCAAGAAGCAGGCACAAAAAATGTGTTTGTACAGAACACATGCTATATGCACATTATCCCATGGACAGAGATAGTGCCACCATTTAATCATTGGCCAAATGCATGTGAAGAGAATACAATGACCTACATCAATATATAATGTGGCCTCCATAGTAAGATAGCACACATAAGTCAATGAGATGAATCTGTATCTACCAAGGAGATGTAGAGCCATAGTGGTTGTACAAAGAGACTAAGTAGATGGAGATCATCCCATCAACAACCTAAGTGCCACATATTAGTCATTGGCCTATTGTAAACAGTTAATATCCTAAGATTATCCATCAGCACTAACATATAGCTATGAAAAACAACAATTTGGGGAATTAATTTGGCGACTACTTCAAGATCATCCAGTGACATAGACAGCAACGCCGCTGCTCTGCCCTAGAATGAGGCGGTGACACTAAGGCCAAGATCCATCGCTAGTGACCTAGATGGAGCACTGACGTGGTGAACCTAGAACAAGGAGGTGACGCGGTGAAGGGAAGTAGGTCGAGGAGGACTTACGTTGCAGCCATCGTCACCAGGGAGGGGAGGGGAGGTGATTTGGTCGTCGTAGGGGAGGGGAGGAGAGGGGATTTGGTCGTCTCCAGGGAGGGTATGAGAGTAGAGGGGATTTTTCCGTCGCCGAGGAGGAGAGGGGACAGGATTTGACCGTCGCCGGGAAGGGTCGGGGAGGGGAATCGGCCGTCGCCGGAGAGGGTTTTCCCAGCGCTAGGAGGTGAGTGGATTTGGGCGAGTGTGGAAGGGACCGGTAATACCCAATGACACATGGGGCCCATGCTAGAGCTGACGAGTGGCCCCATAACGACCGCACCATATCAACGCATGCTTGCCGCGCCGCACTGCAACCTTGCCGTCGCTGCCGTCACATATCCACTATCGTCGCTGCTGTAGCTTCCACATCTAGGCTGCCATGGGGATGCGCAAGTCGGCAGGAGAGAGCGACATTGTGGACCAGGTAGATTAGGTCTTGCTTCGTCCCTGAATCTATTCTACCTAGGGTTCTAGCAGTTAGGGGAATTTAACTGTTTCAATGACTTGTTCTATAGAGTTGGGTTGGAATCGATGGGGAGCTGCAAATTTCCATACTAGATCAAGAGATTGGTGGGAAGGAGCTAGATCCTAGTTGGAGATGCTAGTGCAACCATGTTCCTGCTAGGAAGGTTGCCTCCTATGGTGCACACATTGGTAGAATTTTTTTAGGTTGTCCAGATGAGGTTTGCTGTTACTTGTATTGGATGGATAACCCATGGCCAGCACAAATGCAGAGGATGCTTGCCTAGCTATGTAAGAAGGCAGATGATAAGATGATGATTGAGCTGAGGCTAGCAGATAGAGACACAGATCTGCAGATATCTAAATTCAGGTTGAAGAAAATGAGAAAATAAATGGAATGCAAGCATGTTTGGTTCATGATGATGCTTAGTGTGGCAGTGACTTTAGGGTGTGTTCTTATTTTTGTTGTTGGCAATTGTGGAAATAAGTATTGAATTATGGATGTATTCTGCTTCCTCTTGGTTATTTTGACATTTGAGAAAACAGTAAGAGGAATGAGTTTGTTGGATGTTTAGTTAGCTAGCTAGCTAGTCAGTTGTTTTTAGTATTCATCATATGTATTTAACTTGTTGTACCAAACTTGTTGAAACTGGGAAAAATCATGGTTGCAAAACTATTGTGTATTTATCTTTTGTTGATTTCAAACATGGTGCAACCAGGAACAATAACCATGGATTTTCTATATTGTTGCAAAACCAGGAACAATCGCGTGTGTGTTTCTGAAAGATTCACACTAAAAAAATATGTCGAAATGTCGGAAATATGTGCAACCAGGAACAATCATAACAAACAACTTAAAAGGTACTAACAATATATAGAGGTACTAGTTAAATAGGTTCGATCACAACCACCACATACTACTAGTAGTACTTCATAATTACACAACCCAAATGATATAATATAACAGTACACCCATTACATAAACAGGAGGCAACAAGAGGCAGCAGAGGCAACATGAGGCGGCAGCAGAGGCAACACGAGGCGGCAGCAGGAGGCAGCTGAGGCAGCAGGAGCAATAAGTTACGGCCCAGAGCAATGTGACTGAGGTTGGCATAGTTACTCAGGTAAACCATGAAGGCGGCGTGCTTGGATTTTGTATTATTCGCACGCCGCTGTCCTCCATGGGCAATTCCCCCGGCATGTTGCACGATGTTGTTCAGGTCTTCCGCAATCCTTATTGCGTAGAAGGGGCACCTGTACTTGTTTGCACCTCGGCGGAAGGGGAACCTCCCATTCCTCATTTGCTTTAGGATGTGGCATCTTTTTGCGTTCCTGGACCACATACTTTCACCGACATCGCTATCTGGTTCCTGCAAATTGGCAAGTAGAGAGAAGAAGTCAATGAATAAAAAAATTACTCTCCCAATATCATGAGATCAAACTAGGAAAGGGTTGTGTTGAGAGATTAATTTTAGCATGTGCGCATAGCTTTTGAACAAACTAGTCCATTAGACATATATCTATTTTGCATAAATATATGATAAAACAAGTGCTATATAAAATTATACTGTTCTTCCAAATATAGTTTGAAAGAATCTATACATGTTTCATTATATAAAGATACGTCCAAATTTTAACAAAACTGAGACATCCTTTTTTTAGGACAGATGGAGTAATTCTTTCCATTTATCTTATCAGTAAATTGGTAAAACAAAAAGAAGTTATGACTAGCTAGTTTTATTCAGTCTGAACATGGTATAAATAGGAATTTGTTTTCTCCTAAATATATACTAAGTGTATTATGAATTTAACAATTTGCTTCCCTAAACAAATAATAGAGATTGACTACACAGAGAAATTTAATTTATCACCATTATTTTAATGCATATGTTTATATAAATACACAACTTACTGTAACAGAGATTGGATAAAACATGCATGATGAAGTATTTAACATATACACTCCACTTAAGTTAAAATTATACCGTTTTCTTTCAAATAATTTGAATGAATATCTATACAAGTTTTAGTATACATAAAGATACATCCAAATTTTAATAAGAAATCTGAGACATCCTTTTTTAGGACAGATGGAGTAATTATTTCCACTCATCTTATCAGTAAATTGGAAAAACAAAAAGAAGTTATGACTAGAACATGGTACAAAAAGGAATTTGCTTTCTCCTAAATATACTCAGTCAATTAGGAATTTAATAATTTGTTTCCCTAAATATAACAGACATGGACATTTATCTGCATTTTAATGCATCTATACATATGATTTGTTTCCCTAATTATAACAGAGATGGACATTAAATTTCCGTTAATGTAGTCAGGATCTCGTATGATTACTATATATATGTGAATTTTATCATACAAATCAAACTATAGAGTGGACAGCATGAACACAACCTAGATAAGAGATCTCTAAACCCTACAAACTAATTAAAATGACCAACAAAAGATGAGCATGTATAGAACTACTAGGCGCCTAGAACTACTTGTTATCAAATCAAACTAGAAAATGTGTGAATGGAATGACTAGGGGCAGATCAAAACGACCAACAAAAGATGAGCATAGAATTACTAGGCGGAGAACAAACTAATTAATCAAACTCTACAAGATAAGAAAATCCTACAAATTAAAATATGAATAGTAAAATCTGAAAACCACATTCATAGTTTAGATCTAATTACCTCCGGTTCTCTGTTGCTGGGTATTTGCTCGAATGCGAACGGATCCGTAGGTTCTTCATCCTCGCTGTCGTCGTAGTAATCATAGTGTACCTTGTTATCTGCAACCGCCACCGGATCTGCAACCGCTTCCTCTTCGACCTTGTTATCTGCTTGCTTCTGGACGATGGCATTGGCGTCCTCGGCGATGATGACCTTGGCGTCCTCGGTGACCACCGGTCTTGATCTCTTCATATTCACGAGAAAATGATCTCATACTTGTTGCTAGGGTTTCCTTCTGTTCTTTGGAGTGCACGGAAGAGTGGGACGATGGGGTGTGGATAAATGACTGGGAGACGATGTGGAGACCGTGTGGCTAATGTATTTTAAATGACTGGCAGACGATAGGGCAGTTGGGCGGTGGGAACGCACACGGGGTGGGACACGTGTACATCGCACGTGTCAATGCAAAACGCACGAGTGGGAATGCAAAACACACGTATACATAGCTCGATTTCTTTTGCAGTTAATAATTTTTTGATCGGCATGTCAATGGAAAATGCAAAACCCACACTCGATTTAATTTCTACTAAATTATTCAGTAAATCATTGTTACTCTAGATACTCCATGCACGCATGCATGCAGACCAAAAATATTTCCAATGTGTGTTATTTGCCAAAACCACAATGATATCTGATGACCACACACACTCCAGTGGATTCTGTGATTCAACTTCTATCACACTAGTATGTTTTTGGTCTTTATATATATGTCCATGGTGGTTTGACATATGTATATTTATGGACCATCCCCTAGAATGATTTGCATGTGTTCTTTTCCTAAACCACACATTGATATATATAGATAGACATTATTGATGATCCAGATGACCACATTGATCATATCTATAGATGACAACACACACACTACTCTAGTTGATTATATGATCTGTGTGATGCAACTTCTCTGTCACACTGGTGCATTCAATGTGTATTGGGAGTTGATTTCACCTTTGTGTGTCTTGCTTCTTCTACACCATGGTTTTCCACTTGGATCCCACATAGAGTCATTCCATGCACATTATATTGCATATGTGTTCTTTTCCAAAACCACATTGATATCTCATGACCACACACACACTCCAGTGGATTATGTGATTCAACTTTGTCACACTAGTGTGTTTTTGGTCTCTATATATATGACCATGATGGTTTGACACATGTATATATATATGGATCATCCCCTAGAGTGATTTTCATGTGTTCTTTTCCTAAACTACACACATTGACATATATAGATAGTCATTATTGATGATCCACATGACCACATTGATCATATCTATACATGACCACACACACATACTACTCTAGTGGATTATATTCTATGATGCAACTTCTCTGTCACCCACTAGTGCATTAAATGTGTACTTGGAGTTTATTTCCTATGTGTGTTTTTCTTCTTCTACACCATGGTTTTCCACTTGGATCCCACATAGAGTCATTGCATGCACATTATATTGCATATGTGTTCTTTTCGAAAACCACATTGATATCTGATGACCACACACATACTCCAGTGGATTCTGTGATTCAACTTCTATCACACTAGTGTGTTTTTGGTCTCTATATATATGTCCATGATGTTTTGACACATGTATATATATGGATCATCCCCTTGAGGGATTTGCATGTGTTCTTTTCCTAAACCACACATTGATATATATAGATAGTCATTATTGATGATCCACATGACCACATTGATCATATCTATACATGACCATACACACACTACTCTAGTGGATTATAAGATATGTGATGCGACTTCTGTGTCACACAGGTGCATTAAATGTGTACTAGGAGATGATTTCCTTTATTTGTCTTGCTTCTACTACACCATGGTTTTCCACTTGTGCATCGTCCATAGAGTCATTGCATGCACATTTATATTGCATATGTGTTATTTTCCAAAAACACATTGATATATGATGACCACACACACTCAAGTGGATTCTGTGATTCAACTTCTGTGTCACTAGTGTGTTTTTGGTCTCTATATATATGACCATATGATGGTTTGACACATGTATATATATATATATGGATCATCCCCTAGAGTGATTTGCATGTGTTATTTTGTAAACCACACATTGATATATATAGAGTCATTATTGATGATCCACATGACCACATTGATCATATCTATACATGAACACCCACACACACACTACTCTAGTGGATTATATTCTATGATGCAACTTCTCTGTCACCCACTGGTGCATTAAATGTGTACTATGAGTTGATTTCCTATGTGTGTTTTGCTTCTTCTAGACCATGGTTTTCCACTTGGATCCCACATGGAGTCATTGCATGCACATTATATTGCATATGTGTTCTTTTCCAAAACCACATTGATATCTGATGACCACACACACGCTCCAGTGGATTCTGTGATTCAACTTCTATCACACTGGTGTGTTTTTGGTCTCTATATGTACGACCATGATGGTTTGACACATGTATATACATGGATCATCCCTTGAGTGATTTGCATGTGTTCTTTTCCTAAACCACACATCATTGATATATATACATAGTCATTATTAATGATCCACATGACCTAATTGATCATATCTATACATGACCACACACACACACTACTCTAGTGGATTATATATATGATCTGTGATGCAACTTCTCTGTCACACAGGTGCATTAAATGTGTACTGGGAGTTGATTTCCTATGTGTGTCTTGCTTCTTCTACACCATGGTTTTCCACTTGGACCCCATAGAGTCATTGCATGCACATTATATTGCATATGTGTTCTTTTCCAAAACCACATTGATATCTGATGACCACACACACTCCAGTGGATTCTTTGATTCAATTTCTATCACACTAGTGAGTTTTTGGTCTCTATATATATGACCATGATGGTTCGACACATGTATATATATGGATCATCCCCTAGATTGATTTGCATGTGTTCTTTTACTAAAGCATAAACATTGATATATATAGATAGTCATTATTGATGATCCACATGACCACATTGATCATATCTACATGACCACACACACACTACTCTAGTGGATTATATGATCTCTGATGCAACTTCTCTGTCATCCACTAGTGCATTAAATGTGTACTGGGAGTTGATTTCCTATGTGTGTTTTGCTTCTTGTACACCATGGTTATCCACTTGGATCCCACATAGAGTCATTGCATGCACATTATATTTCATATATGTGTTCTTTTCCAAAACCACATTGATATCTGATGACCACGCACACTCCAGTGGATTCTGTGATGATTCAACTTCCGTCACACTAGTGTGTTTTTGGTATCTATATATGTCCATGATGTTTTGACACATGTATATATATGGATCATCCCCTAGAGGGATTTTCATGTGTTCTTTTCCTAAACCACACATTGATATATATAGATAGTCATTATTGATGATCCACATGACCACATTGATCATATCTATACATAACCACACACACACACACTACTCTAGTGGTTTATAAGATCTGTGATGCAACTTCTCTGTCACACAGGTGCATTAATGTGTACCGGGAGTTGATTTCCTTTGTGTGTCTTGCTTCTTCTACACCATGGTTTTGCACTTGTGCATCCCCATAGAGTCATTGCATGCACATTTATATTGCATATGTGTTATTTTCCAAAACCACATTGATATATGATGATCACACACACTCCAGTGGATTCTGTGATTCAACTTCTGTGTCACTAGTGTGTTTTTGGTCTCTATATATATGACCATATGATGTTTTGACACATGTATATATATATGGATCATCCCCTAGAGTGATTTGCATGTGTTATTTCCTAAACCACACAATTGATATATATAGATAGTCATTATTGATGATCCACATGACCACATTGATCATATCTATACATGACCACACACAGACTACTCTAGTGGATTATATTCTGTGATGCAACTTCTCTATCACCCACTGGTGCATTAAATGTGTACTATGAGTTGATTTCCTATGTGTGTTTTGCTTCTTATAGACCATGGTTTTCCACTTGGATCCCACATAGAGTCATTGCGTCACATTATATTGCATATGTGTTCTTTTTCAAAACCACATTGATATGTGATGACCACACACACTCCAGTGGATTCTGTGATTCAACTTTTGTCACACTAGTGAGTTTTTGGTCTCTTATATATGACCATGATGGTTTGACACATGTATATATATATGGATCATCCCCTAGAGTGATTTTCATGTGTTCTTTTCCTAAACCACAAACATTGATATATATAGATAGTCATTATTGATGATCCACATGACCACATTGATCATATATACATGACCACACACACACTAATCTAGTGGATTATATGATCTGTGATGCAACTTCTCTGTCGCCCACTGGTGCATTAAATGTGTACTGGGAGTTGATTTCCTATGTGTGTTTTGCTTATTCTACACCATGGTTATCCACTTGGATCCCACATAGAGTCATTGCATGCACATTATATTTCATATATGTGTTCTTTTCCAAAACCACATTGATATCTGATGACCACACACACTCCAGTGGATTCTATGACGATTCAACTTATGTCACACTAGTGTGTTTTTGGTCTCTATATATATGTCCATGATGTTTTGACACATCTATATATATGGATCATCCCCTAGAGTGATTTACATGTGTTCTTTTCCTAAACCACAAACATTGATATATATAGATAGTCATTATTGATGATCCACATGACCACATTGATCATATCTTTACATGACCACACACACACACTACTCTAGTGGATTATATTCTGTGATGCAACTTCTCTGTCGCCCACTTGTGCATTAAATGTGTACTGGGAGTTGATTTCCTATGTGTGTTTTGCTTCTTCTACACCATGGTTATCCACTTGGATCCCACATAGAGTCATTGCATGCACATTATATTTAATATGTGTTCTTTTCCAAAACCACATTGATATCTGATGACCACACACACTCCAGTGGATTCTGTGACGATTCAACTTCTGTCACACTAGTGTGTTTTTGGTCTCTATATATATGTCCATGATGTTTTGACACGTCTATATATATGGATCATCCCCTAGAGTGATTTACATGTATTCTTTTCCTAAACCACAAACATTGATATATATATATATAGATAGTCTTTATTGATGATCCACATGACCACATTGATCATATCTATACATAACCACACACACACTACTCTAGTGGATTATATTCTGTGATGCAACTTGTCTGTCACCCACTGGTGCATTAAATGTGTACTATGAGTTGATTTCCTATGTGTGTTTTTCTTCTTCTAGACCATGGTTTTCCACTTGGATCCCACATAGAGTCATTGCATCACATTATATTGCATATGTGTTCTTTTCCAAAACCACATTGATATGTGATGACCACACACACTCTAGTGGATTCTGTGATTCAACTTCTGTCACACTAGTGAGTTTTTGGTCTCTATATATATGACCATGATGGTTTGACACATATATATATATATATATGGATCATCCCCTAGAGTGATTTGCATGTGTTCTTTTCCTAAACCACAAACATTGATATATATAGATAGTCATTACTGATGATCCACATGACCACATTGATCATATCTACATGACCACACACACACTACTGCAGTGGATTATATGATCTGTGATGCAACTTTTCTGTCACCCACTTGTGCATTAAATGTGTACTGGGAGTTAATTTCCTATGTGTGTTTTGCCTCTTCTACACCATGGTTATCCACTTGGATCCCACATATAGTCATTGCATGCACATTATATTTCATATATGTGTTCTTTTCCAAAACCACATTGATATCTGATGACCACACACACTCCAGTGGATTTTGTGACGATTCAACTTCTGTCACACTAGTGTGTTTTTGGTCTCTATATATATGTCCATGATGTTTTGACACATCTATATATATGGATCATCCCCTAGAGTGATATACATGTGTTCTTTTCCTAAACCACAAACATTGATATATATATAGATAGTCATTATTGATGATCCACATGACCACATTGATCATATCTATACATGACCACACACACACACTACTCTAGTGGATTATATTCTGTGATGCAACTTCTCTGTCGCCCACTGGTGCATTAAATGTGTACCGGGAGTTGATTTCCTATGTATGTTTTGCTTCTTCTACACCATGGTTATCCACTTGGATCCCACATAGAGTCATTGCATGCACATTATATTTCATATATGTGTTCTTTTCCAAAACCACATTGATATCTGATGACCACACACACTCCAGTGGATTCTGTGACGATTCAACTTCTGTCACACTAGTGTGTTTTTGGCTCTATATATATGTCCATGATGTTTTGACACATCTATATATATGGATCTTCCCCTAGAGTGATTTACATGTGTTCTTTTCCTAAACCACAAACATTGATATATATATATAGATAGTCATTATTGATGATCCACATGACCACATTGATCATATCTATACATGACCACACACACACACTACTCTAGTGGATTATATATATATGATCTGTGATGCAACTTCGCTGTCACACAGGTGCATTAAATGTGTACTAGGAGTTGATTTCCTATGTGTGTCTTGCTTCTTCTACACCATGGTTTTCCACTTGGACCCCATAGAGTCATTGCATGCACATTATATTGCATATGTGTTCTTTTCCAAAACCACATTGATATTTGATGACCACACACACTCCAGTGGATTTTGTGATTCAACTTCTGTCACACTAGTGAGTTTTTGGTCTCTATATATATGACCATGATGGTTTGACACATGTATGTATATATATGGATCATCCCCTAGATTGATTTGCATGTGTTCTTTTCCTAAACCACAAACATTGATATATATAGATAGTCATTATTGATGATCCACATGACCACATTGATCATATCACATAACCACACACACACACTACTCTAGTGGAATATATGATCTGTGATGCAACTTCTCTGTCACCCACTGATGCATTAAATGTGTACTGGGAATTGATTTCCTATGTCTGTTTTGCTTCTTCTACACCATGGTTGTCCACTTGGATCCCACATAGAGTCATTGCATGCACATTATATTGCATATATGTGTTCTTTTCCAAAACCACATTGATATCTGATGACCACACACACTCCAGTGGATTCTATGACGATTCAACTTCTGTCACACTAGTGTGTTTTTGGTTTCTATATATATGTCCATGATTGTTCGACACATGTATACATATGGATCATCCACTAGTGTGATTTGCATGTGTTCTTTTCCTAAACCACACATTCTTATATATAGATAGTCATTATTGATAATCCACATGACCACATTGATCATATCTATACATGACCACACACACACTACTCTAGTGGATTATATGATCTGTGATGCAACTTCTCTGTCACACTGTGCATTAAATGTGTACCTGGAGTTGATTTCCTTTGTGTGTCTTGCTTTTTTTACACCATGGTTTTCCACTTGTGCATCCCCCATAGAGTCATTGCATGGACATTTATATTGCATATGTGTTATTTTCCAAAACCACATTGATATCTGATGACCACACACACTCCAGCGAATTCTGTGATTCAACTTCTATCACACTAGTGTGTTTTTGATCTCTATATATATGACCATTTGATGGTTTGACACACATACATGTATATATATATGGATCATCCACTATAGTGATTTGCTTTCCTATGTTTGTTTTGATTTTACACCATGGTTTGCCTATATCAACATCCACACTTTAAGAAATATGGTAATGCTAATTTATTTGAGGATTATACGGAATTTTCCTGAATTTTTTGGTTAGTAATTGCTAATATCTTCGAAAGGTACCTTTTTTAACAAGTATCCTATGTGATTAATTTATTTGAGCCACTCATCATGCAATAGATGGCCAGGATACGCCATCAAAAAAATTGACTGACACACCCCGCTCAAATTTCGTGCGTAGGAGTTGAATTTCGCGCCTCAAAATTTCGTCCCTGGGATAGACCGATCAGCCCTTCAGCACAACGCCACGCATCATTCGTGGAGAGGGCATTTAGGTAATCTAAGAGAAACCCTCCTTATCCCCTCCCCCGCGGAAAGTCGACGAGATCCATTTTTCCACACCTCGCCGTCCTCTGCCTCCTCCCTCGCCCTCACCCTCGCCACCGTCCGTCCTTCCTCCACTCGCCGCCGTCCTTCACTCTGCCCCTCGCTGCCCTATGCCCCTCCCCACCATGCCGTCGTCCTTCGTTATAGTAGACAACAGCTAGCCATCGCCGTAGCCCAAACCCTAGCCCATCATCACCTTCGCAGTTTCCCACCATGTCGTGCCAACTGTCAAGCTCGCAGATCTGCAAGCTCGCCGTCAACCTCACCCACAAGATCTGCCACCTCTACGTGCACCTCTCTGTATAGATCTCCCCACTCTCCATGCACCTCTCCGTCAAGGTCTGCTCCCTGGACTCCAAGGTCTACCCACCCGTGGTCAAGGTCTGCTCACTCGACGTGCACCTCGCCGACAAGGTACGCCACCTCGCCGTGCACCTCGTCGACAAGGCCTACCACCTCGCCGTCATGTTCTTCCACTATCCATGCATGTCGCCATCAAGATCTGCCCACTCGCGGTCAAGGTCTGCTCACTCGACGTGCACCTCAACTACAAGGTACACCTACACACCGTCCACCTAGTCGTCATGGTCTGCCACATCGCCGTCGACAAGGTCTGCCTACTCGCCATGCACCTCCTCCACATACTCTGCTACCAAGGTCCGTCGACAAGCCTCGATACCATGATTTAAGCGTACTGCTAGGAATAGCAGTAAGAAAAAGGCCCCACAGCCTAAAGGCAAGGAAACACTTACCTTGCTTTTCAGCTGTTTGGTTATATTGTTTGTTGCAGATAAATGCTTTTCATAACACGTCTTATGATCAGAGTATGAATACAAATCTTTCACAGTCGAATATTTTACACTTGTGATTACTATTGGACAATCAACAACATATGTTATATTCTGCCTACTTGCCTATTCAGTGGCAAGATATAGATGCATATACTGCTCATGTTTAATTTTCCTGACCTCCTTCTTATTGCAATCAATTGGTGAATTGCCCAGCTTGTAAACTATTAGGCTTATGATCAGTTTGCATGTGATAAAGGTTGCATTATCCTGTTCGTTGCATTACTTTGGCTGTTTCGTGATATGTCTTATGTTCATAGTATAAGTAGAGTTTACGGTTTTACATGATGGTTTACTATAGGACAATGAGCACCATATGTTATATTTTTTTAATTGCCTATTTAATTGCACGGTAGATGCTTGTACTGCTTATGTTTAATCATCCTGCCCTGCTTATTTTTGCAGTGTATAATACTAAGTCTGGTCATAGTCGGGAGTATCATAGCATGTTACGAGGCTATGTTACTCCCCACTATGACTGGTCTTAATATTATCTCCATAGTGAGCAGTGTCATAGGTCTTATAACATAGACACCATCATTTAGGTTGGTCATAGTGGGAAGTTTGTACACACTAGTATTATGTGTATGATACTAGTGTATAATACCAGCTAGGCCACCCATAGTAGGACTACCATGCAATCCATGTTGCATTTGTTCTACTGTTTCGTTGTATGTCTTATGATCAGAGTATGAATTGGACATAGCGGACTGTTCCACCCCATATGTTATATATTGAGCCATATTTGGAGTTCCCTATACATGTTAGAAACACATGTGTATAGTGGAATGTGCTTGGGGTGTTGATTAGAAAAATAATCCTAGATTTTTCGTAAGAAATAGTGCTTATTTGTATTCGAGAGGTGCCAATTTACACACCATCCTGTTATAAATAAGCACCATTGCTTAACAAAAAACCGGTATATTTCTCTAAGCACTTCTCCAAGCGTCTTGTATTGTACATGCTCTTAGGTTCTTAGCATATGTTGTTGGATCGCCAAGTGTACCCCCCCACAGACCCCACAGACCCCTAGAAGTAGCAAAAGGGAAGGTTGTAGACCAGGTTACATTATCCTGTGTGTTGCATTAGTTTGGCAGCCTACGATCTTTTTGTTTAAATTGCTCATGGCGACATGTTAAATGATGAGTACTATATAACATAGGTTGGTATCACACCCAGTTTTATATTTCTAGATTAATTGGGAATTCTTTATTCATGTTAGAACCAAAAATACTACCGATGGAAGAAAGTCGGATGAAAACCATCATGAGAAAGAGTCCATGGATGCAACGACTTGGTACTAGGTTCATAGCAAGTGCGGTTGCATCCCCAACTGTATTCTCCCCTAAAAAGAGAAACAGTGGTCCCTCTGGACCTTGGTATGATCCGGGGGGGCTATCAGTGAAGGTGACATATCAGGTGATGAAACACTAGTCACCGAGGAGACTGGGCTACAGGTAGTCCCCTTACCTGCTAGCTCACCATATTGTCATGATTTCTCCATAATTAAGGTGCTGCCAAATCATCTTGTGTGGAATTGTTTGCTTACTCTTTTTGCCATATGTTTTGTTCCTCTTTATTTTCCCCAATTGACTGTTACATGTAAAATGTGTAGCTTAAGCCGAGAAAATTCAAGAAGACAACTCCCAGGAAAAGGATGGCTCCTGGTGGTGGATCATCTCGTAAGCGTGTTGTGGCATCAGTACTATCTCCAGACATAGAAAATGAGAGACACACGAGGTCCAAGGGGAATCCTCTAATAGCAGGACTTCCACCTCCAGGTTCCACATGACGGACACCAAAAGCGGCAAGTCCTGCGACCCATTCACAAGAAACTCGGAGTGCAACACAGAAGATTGCCAAAGATGAACTACCTGATGCTCGGCAAATGACCAAAGCCGAACTTCCTGATGCCAGGCAAACTTTCAAAGCCACACTTCCTAATGCCCTGGAGGTGGCTAGAGCTACACTTCATTTTCCCCTGCTGGTCACCGATGATACAGTTCCTGATGCCAACCTAGTGGCCAAATCTGCACTTCCCGATGGCTGGCAAGTAGCTAAACCTTCAGTTCCCGATGTCGGCCAAGTGGCCAAAGCTGCAGTTCCTAATGCTGGCCAACTGGCTAAAGCTGCAGTTTCTAATGCCGGCCAAGTGGCCAAAGCTACAGTTCCTAATGCTAGCCAAGTGGCTAAAGTTGCAGTTCTTGATGCCCACCAAAGCGAGAAGCCAGTTGCCGTCAATCTACCACCCACCCAAGCCAAGAAGGCAGCAGCCCAAGGCAAGCAACCAGGTGCCCAAGGCGAGATGGCAGTTGTCCAACATGGGCAGCGCTCTGCCCAAGGTGACCTGCCCACTCCCTCCGACCCGCTGGTATGCCGTCTGGCACCTTCCCAGAGCCAGCCACCCCCCCAAAGCCAGCATCCACCCCCCAAAGCCAGCAGCCACCCCCCAAAGCTAGCAGCCACCCCCCAAAGCCAGCAACCACCCCTTCAAAGCTAGCAGCCACATCCCCAAAGCCAGCAGCCACCTCCCCAAAGCCAGCAGCCACTTACCCAAGGTGTGGAACCCCAACCCACATCCTGCCATCCTCTGGCACCTCCCAAAGCCAGCCTGCCACCTCCACAAATGAAGAAGCTACCTCCCCAGGTGACGAAGTCTGCATCTTTCTGCCCACGGGTATCCCCCAAATGTGACTTGCTACCACTCCAAATCCATAAGCCACCTCCCAGCTGTCTGCGGCCACCTTGGCGAAGCGACCATGCACCATCCAAAACCGATGGGTTAGGTACAGAAGGTGCTACGTCAGCTACCCAACATCTGTGTTCAGCTACCGATGGCGAGGACTCTGGTACACCATTTTAGGTTCAGGGGTCAGCTACCCAATACGATGAGTCAGCTACCGAATATGGGGAATCTGATCCTAGTCATGAAGTACCGTGGCAAGACTGCAGTGACTGGTCTCAACGTGGTAATGCGTTAAACTGACTGCTTGCTCACTTATAATCCATTTAATCCCATCATATTATTGTGGAACACTAAATCAGCACATTGTATTCCTGTAGATGATGATGGCTACTAGATGTCTCAAGACTTTGATGCACCTTGTTCTGAAGACGCTTGAAACGCAGAATTCTGAAGATATAGTTCCGCATACTGGTCATGCTCTGGTGGTGAGGGGGAAAACATGGGGAAGAGGCTTGACAAGTTGTCCAAAGGAGGGAGGCTTTCACTTAATGCTCTTCCAGGAAGAACTAGACCAGACAAGCGGGTGTTGCTTCCAGGTTTGCCAGTGAGTGTGCAATCACAGTAAGGACTAGCATGCCTATCTTACCCCACTGGAAAGAGTACAAGAAGAGGGTTGATGTCCAATCAGACTTCATAGGAAAACTTTCTGTATGTTTTGTGACATAGCTGTCCTTTACCTTCCCATTTCTCTATTCATGCAAATGCTGATGCTCCATGTTTTATTTTTAGCAAAAATTTGCCATGGACACAAATAACACCCACGTGCGGAATGCTTGCGCAAATCAATTTATGAGGTATACAAGGAATCAACGGCATATTCTGAAGAAGAAGTATTTTGATCCCTACCCTCTAAACCAAGTTACAAGGAAATGTCTTGATGAAGTGAAACACATGACCGACGAGCAGTGGTGCAAGCTTGTTGATACTTGGTCTGACCCAAGGAAACAAGTCACTTTTCGTTTACTCTTTTACTATTACTGCATGGGGTTGAGTTGTTTGATTGGAACTGCCTCTTATACTATATGGTTTCTGCTTGGTAGAGTACTTGTGTAATAAACAAGATCAACAGGAGCAAAGTCTTGTACCCTGCTGCCACATGTTCTCTTAGCTATGAGGTTGTGTGCAACGGTGAGGACAATGCCTTCGAACTCTTCAAAAAGACGCATTGCAGTCCGAGAAATGGCTTCACTCCGAATGTGAAGAAAGCAATTGTAAGTCTTCTTGAATACTTTTCATCTTCGTAAAATTCAATGCTATCTTCGTCTCTCAATTGTATATGATATGATTGTAGTTTCCTTGCTATTTTTGTAAGGTTCACTTCTATTCCTAATACTGTAGGAAATCATGGAAAAGAAGATGGCTCCAGATGTCTAGGGGAAGAACCACTTTCTTCCACTGAGGCTATGCACTTTGCACTCTCGTTGGACAGCAGAAAGCCAATGTTCATGAAGAACACCGACCTCCATCCAAGTACATCAAGATGAAGCAGGTCTGGCCTTGAAGCGGAACTTTTGGCTGAGAGAGTAGGGAGTGACAAACTGCGTTGTACCATAGAGGAATTGCAGAGAGAGAAAGAACATGTCGAAGTAGAGAGGCTGCAGTATGCTAAAGACATGAGAGAAATGCAGAAGAAGCAAGAACAGATGCAGGATAAACAAAACCATACAAACGACTTACTTCAGCAAGTGTTGTCTCAGATGACTCAGCAGAAGCAGTAGCATCAGCAGTAACTTCAGTTGTCGCAAGGTAAGTGAACACGTGGTTGACACTTATGAGTTCTTGGGCCTAGGAAAGTTAACTGGTGTGGAAAATTGTGAGTCTTTTGGGCAGGGAAAGTTGTGAGGCTTTTGGCTCATAAATTGTTGTGAAAAGTTTTTGGCTGTTTAAGCTTGTGAGGCTTTTGGCTCAGAAACTGCTATGGCAATCTATGTGGAAACTTGTCCTGAAATTCATTGTCAAATTCTGTTATTTGATGCATGTGGTGTGAAATGTGTCACAAAGAATTAGGGCTAGTAGAATTTAATGTGCACAAATGGCCCCCTAATCTCATGGTGACACCAGCCCGCATCCGCGACAAAAACGAAATTGTCTCAATTGTTACTAACGAAACATTTTCGTCATAGGTAAATGCCGACGTGGCCGCCTTTCATTGGCCAACTATCTAGACGAAACAGAAACCTCATGGCCAATAATGACGTCATCACACAGAATTCGTCGTCGGTAGGTGATACGTGTCCCATTTGATTTGTCAACATGGCGTTCTACGACTTTCCCACGTGGCCTCGTCCGATTGGTGCAAACGTGTCCGTGCCAACCGTCCACGTGTCAGCATGGTGTCGAAAGCTGGCGACGAACAAAATTCGTCACGGCACGTGTGACGTCATAAATGGGATATATGGCGTCATGAACGGGTTGGGTGATGTCACAGACATGGAGACAACAGAATCAAGCCGTGACGGGAAAAAACTTCAGGAACACAATGACGTCGTAGACGTCGAAAATGACGTCAGCAAACGTCGCTGACGGCCAACCGCGGTGCCGCCTGCCACGTGGCATCGACCGTGGCGATATAAAAATGTCATGAGCGACGGGGCCTGAGCTGGGTCAGTCCAGTTCGCCACGACAAAAATACAGGAACGTCACGATCGGGCGTGACGTTTTCAGACAGGAAAAACACCGCAAAATGAATTATGACGTGAGGTTCGTGACCTATTTTTTTCGTCATAGAATTCGTCGAGGATGGCCATCTACAACGTTTTGTCCCTCATCCACGACGATATCAGATTGTCATGGATCGTCTAGATTCTTGTAGTGATAGGTGATCCATGTGTCAAACAATGGTCACAGAGACCAAAAGCACATAGGAAGAGCAGCTTCCACATTGCATGTTGCACTAGTGAGGCAGAAGTTGCATCACGTAATGCACTGGAGTGTGTGTGATCATGTGGATCAATGTTGTCTAGGAAAGGAACACATGCAATAACACTAGTGGATCGATGTGGTTTAGGAAAAGAACACATGCAATGACCATAGTGGATCCATGTATCAAACCATGGTCACAGAGACCAAAAGCATAATGCACTGGAGTGCGTGTGGTCATATGGATCAATGTGGTCTAGGAAATAACACATGCAATGACACTAGTGCATCAATGTGGTTTAGGAAAAGAACACATGCAATGTCCATAGGTGATCCATGTTTCAAACCATGGTCGCATAGTCCAAAAGCACATAGGAAGAGCAGCTCCTTGCATGTTGCACCAGTGTGGCAGAGGCTGCATCACATACTGCACTAGATTGTGTGTGGTCATGTGGAGCAATATGGTCTAGGAAAAGAACACATGCAATGAAACTAGTGGATCAATGTGGTTTAGGAAAACAACACATGCAATGAATAGTGGATCCATGTGTCAAACCATGGTCATAGAGACCAAAAGCACATAGGAAGAGCATCTTCCACATTGCATGTCACACTAGTGAGGCAGAAGTTGCATCATAGAATGCACTGGAGTGTGTGTGGTTATTTGGATCAATATTGTCTAGAAAAAGAACACATGCAATGACACTAGTGGATCAATGTGGTTTAGGAAAAGAGGACATGCAATGAATATAGGTGATCCATGTGTCAAACCATGGTCACAGAGACCAAAAGCACATAGGAAGAGAAGCTTCCACATTGCATGTTGCACCAGCGAGGCAGAAGTTGCATCACATAATGCACTGGAGTATGTGTGGTCATGTGGACCAATGTGTTCTAGGAAAAGAACACATGCAATGACCATAGTGGATCCATGTGTCAAACCATGGCCACAGAGAACAAAAGCACAATAGGAAGAGCAGCTTCCACATTGCATGTTGCAATAATGCGACAGAAGTTGCATCACATAATGCACTAGAGTGTGTGTGGTCATGTGGATCAATGTGTTCTAAGAAAAGAACATATGCAATGACACTAGTGGACCAATGTTGTTCAGGAAAATAACACATGCAATGACAATAGTGGATCCATGTGTCAAACCATGGTCACAGAGAGCAAAATCATATAAGAAGAGCATCTTCCACATTGCATGTTGCACCAGTGAGGCCGAAGTTGCATCACATAATGCACTGGACTATGTGTGGTCATGTGGATCAATATAGTCTAGGCAAAGAACACATGCAATGACATTAGTGGATCATTGTGGTTTAGGAAAACAACACATGCAATGATTATAGGTGATCCATGTGTTAAACTATGGTCACAGAGACTAAAAGCACATAGGAAGAACAGCTTCCACATTGAATGTTGCACCCGTGATGCAGAAGTGGCATAACATAATGCACTGGAGTGTGTTTTTTCATGTGGATCAATTTTGTCTAGGAAAAGAACACATGCAATGACACTAGTGCATCAATGTGGTTTAGGAAAAGAGCACATGCAATGTCCATAGTGTATCAGTGTGTCAAACCATGGTCATAGAGACCAAAAGCACATAGGAACAACATCTTCCACATTGCATGTTGCACTCGTTAGGCAGAAGTTGCATCACATAATGCACTGGAGTGTGTGTGTGATCATGTGGATCCATGTTGTCTAGGAAAAGAACACATGCAATGACACTAGTGGATCAATGTGGTTTAGGCAAAGAACACATGCAATGACCATAGTGGATCCATGTGTCAAAACATGGTCACGAAGACCAAAAGCACATAGGAAGAGCAGCTTCCACTAGTGAGGCCGAATTTGCATCACATATTGCACTGGAGTGTGTGTGGTCATGTGGATCAATGTGGTTTAGGAAAATAACACATGCAATGATACTAGTGCATGAATGTGGTTTAGGAAAAGAATACATGGAATGTCCAAAGTGGATCCATGTGTGAAACCATGGTCACAGATAGCAAAAGCACAAAGGAAGAGCAGCTTCCACACTGCTTGTTGCACGAGTGAGGCAGAAGTTGCGTCACATAATGCACTGGAGTGCGTGTGGTCATGTGGATCAATGTGGTCTAGGAAAAGAACACATGCAATGACACTGGTGCATCACTGTGGTTTAGGAAAAGAACACATGCAATGACCATAATTGATCCATGTTTCCAACCATGGTCACAGAGACCAAAAGCACATAGGAAGAGCAGCTTCTTGCATGTTGCACCAGTGTGGCAGAATCTTCATCACATACTGCACTAGAGTGTGTGTGGTCATGTGGAGCAATGTGGTTTAGGAAAACAACAGATGCAATGTCCATAGTGGATCCATGTGTCAAACCATGGTCATAGATACCAAAAGCACATAAGAAGAGCAAATTCCACATTGCATGTTGCACCAGTTAGGCAGAAGTTACATCACATAATGCACTGGAGTGTGTGTGATCATGTACCTCAATGTTCTCTAGGAAAAGAACATATGCAATGACACTAGTGGATCAATGTGGTTTAGGAAAAGAAGAAATGCAATGACCATAGGTGATCCATGTGTTAAACCATGGTCACAGAGACCAAAAGCACATAGGAAGATCAGCTTCCACATTGCATGTTGCACCAGTGAGGCAAAAGTTGCATCACATAATGCACTGGAGTGTGTGTGGTCATGTGGATCAATGCGGTATAGCAAAAGAAAACAAGCAATGAGATTAGTGGATCATTGTGGTTTAGGAAAAGACCACATGCAATGTCTATAGGTGATCCATGTGTCAAACCAAGGTCAGAGAGTCCAAAACCACATAGGAAGAGGAACTTCCACATTGCATGTTGCACCAGTTAGGCAGAAGTTACATCACATAATGCACTGGAGTGTGTGTGATCATGTGGATCAATGTTCTCTAGGAAAAAAACATATGCAATGACACTAGTGGATTAATGTGGTTTAGGAAAAGAACACGTGCAATGGCCATAGTGGATCCATGTGTTAAACCATGGTCACATAGACCAAAAGCTCATGTTGGAACAGTAGCTTCCACATTGCATGTTGCAACAGTGTGGCAGAAGTTGCATCACATAATGCACTATAGTGTGTGTGGTCATGTGGATCAATGTGGTCTAGGTAAAGAACACATGCAATGAGATTATTGGATCATTGTGGTTTAGGAAAATAACACATGCAATATC
The DNA here is from genome assembly GCA_023614405.1 of Avena insularis. NCBI lineage: Eukaryota > Viridiplantae > Streptophyta > Magnoliopsida > Poales > Poaceae > Avena > Avena insularis. Next base: position 409,779,236 of record CM042688.1, on the reverse strand, counting down.
TATAGGTAATCCATGTGTCAAACCATGGTCAGAGAGTCCAAAAGCACATAGGAATAGCATCTTACACATTGCATGTTGCACCAGCGAGGCAGAAGTTGCATCACATAATGCACTGGAGTTTGTGTGGTCATGTGGATCAATGTGGTCTAGGAAAACAACACATGGAATGACACTAGTGCATCAATGTGGTTTAGGAAAAGAACACATGCAATGTCCATAGGTGATCCATGTTTCAAACCATGGTCACAGAGACCAAAACCACATAGGAAGAGGAGCTTCTTGCATGTTGCACAAGTGTGGCAGAAGCTGCATCACATACTGCACTAGAGTGTGTGTGGTCATGTGGAGCAATGTGGTTTAGGAAAATAACACATGCAATATTCATAGTGGATCCATGTGTCGAACCATAGTCAAAGAGACCAAAAGCACATAGGAAGAGCAGCTTCCACATTGCATGTTGCACTAGTGAGGGAGAAGTTGCATCATAGCATGCACTGGAGTGTGTGTGGTTATGGGAATCAATGTTTTCTAGGAAAAAACACATGCAATGACACTAGTGGATCAATGTGGTTTAGGAAAAGAAGACATGCAATGAATATAGGTGATCCATCTGTTAAACCATGATCATAGAGACCAAAAGCACATAGGAAGATCAGCTTCCACATTGCATGTTGCACCAGTGAGGCAGAAGTTGCATCACATAATGCACTGGAGTGTGTGTGGTCATGTGGATCAATGTGGTATAGCAAAAGAAAACATGCAATGAGATTAGTGGTTCATTGTGGTTTAGGAAAAGACCACATGCAATGTCTATAGGTGATCCATGTGTCAAACCAAGGTCAGAGAGTCCAAAAGCACATAGTAAGAGCAGCTTACACATTGCATGTTACACCAGTGAGGCAGAAGTTGCATCACATACTTCACTGGCGTTTGTGTGGTCATGTGGGTCAATGTGTTCTAGGAAAACAACACATGCAATGACACTAGTGCATTAATGTGGTTTAGGAAAAGAACACATGCAATGACTATAGTTGATCCATGTGTCAAACCATGGTCATAGAGACTAAAAGCACATAGGAAGAGGAGCTTACACATTGAATGTTGCACTAGTGAGGTAAAGTTGCATCACATAATGCACTGGAGTGTGTGTGGTCATGTGGATCAATGTTGTTTAGGAAAAGAACACATGCAATGACACTAGTGCATCAATGTGGTTTAGGAAAAGAACACATGCAATGTCCATAGTGGATCCATGTGTGAAACCATGGTCACAGAGACTAGAAGCACATAGGAAGTGCAGCTTCCACAATGAATGTGCCACCAGTTAGGCAGAAATTGCATCACATAATGGACTGGAGTGTGTGTGATCATGTGGATCAATTTGGTTTAGGAAAAGAACACATGCAATGACCATAGTGGATCCATGTGTCAAACCATGGTCACAGAGACCAAAAGCACAATAGCAAGAACAGCTTCCACATTGCATGTTGCTATAATGTGACAGAAGTTGCATCACATAATGCACTAGAGTGTGTGTGGTCATGTGGATCAATGTGTTCTAAGAAAAGAACATATGCAATGACACTAGTGGACCAATGTTGTTCAGGAAAATAACACATGCAATGACAATAGTGGATCCATGTGTCAAAACATGGTCACAAAGAGCAAAATCACATAAGAAGAGCATCTTCCACATTGCATGTTGCACCAGTGAGGCCGAAGTTGCATCACATACTGCACTGGACTATGTGTGGTCATGTGGATCAATGTAGTCTAGGCAAAGAACACATGCAATGACATTAGTGGATCATTGTGGTTTAGGAAAACAACACATGCAATGATTATAGGTGATCCATGTGTCAAACTATGGTCACAGAGACTAAAAGCACATAGGAAGAACAACTTCCACGTTGAATGTTGCACTAGTGATGCAGAAGTTGCATAACATAATGCACTGCAGTTTGTGTGTTCATGTGTATCAATGTTGTCTAGGAAAAGAACACATGCAATGACACTAGTGCATCAATGTGGTTTAGGAAAAGAGCACATGCAATGTCCATAGTGTATCCATGTGTCAAACCATGGTCATAGAGACCAAAAGCACATAGGAAGAGCATCTTCCACATTGCATGTTGCACTCGTTAGGCAGAAGTTGCATCACATAATGCATTGGAGTGTGTGTGATCATGTGGATCCATGTTGTCTAGGAAAAGAACACATGCAATGACACTAGTGGATCAATGTGGTTTAGGCAAAGAACACATGCAATGACCATAGTGGATCCATGTGTCAAAACATGGTCACAAAGACCAAAAGCACATAGGAAGAGCAGCTTCCACTTTGCATATTCAACCAGTGAGGCAGAATTTGCATCACATATTGCACTGGAGTGTGTGTGGTCATGTGGATCAATGTGGTTTAGGAAAAGAACGCATGCAATGACACTAGTGGATCAATGTGGTTTAAGAAAACAACACATGCAATGTCTCTAGTGGATCCATGTGTCAAACCATGGTCACAGAGACAAAAGCACAAAGGAAGAGCATCTTCGACACTTCTTGTTGCACGAGTGAGGCAGAAGTTGCATCACATAATGCATTGGAGTGCGTGTGGTCATGTGGATCAATGTGGTCTAGGAAAAGAACACATGCAATGACACTAGTGCATCAATGTGGTTTAGGAAAATAACACATGCAATGTCCATAGGTGATCCATGTTTCAAACCATGGTCACAGAGACCAAAAGCACATAGGAAGAGGAGCTTCTTGCATGTTGCACCAGTGTGGCAGAAGCTGCATCATGTACTGCACTAGAGTGGGTGTGGCCATGTGGAGAAATGTGGTTTAGGAAAACAACACATGAAATGTACATAGTGGATCCATGTGTCAAATCATGGTCATAGAGACCAAAAGCACATAGGAAGAGCAACTCCCACATTGCATGTTGCACAAGTGAGGGAGAATTTGTATCATAGAACACACTAGAGTGTGTGTGGTTATGTGGATCAATGTTGTGTAGGAAAAGAACACATGCAATGACACTAGTGGATCAATGTGGTTTAGGAAAAGAAGACATGGAATGAATATAGGTGATCCATGTGTCAAACCATGGTCACAGAGACCAAAAGCACATACGAAGATCATCTTCCATATTGCATGTTGCACCAGTGAGGAAGAAGTTGCATCACATAATGCACTGGAGTGTGTGTGGTCATGTGGATCAATGTGGTATAGCAAAAGAACACATGCGATGAGATTAGTGGATCATTATGGTTTAGGAATAGACTACATGCAATGTTTATAGATGATCCATGTGGCAAACCAAGGTCAGCGAGTCAAAAAGCACATAGGAAGAGCAGCTTACACATTGCATGTTACACCAGTGAGGCAGAAGTTCCATCACATAATGCACTGGAGTTTGTGTGGTCATATGGATGAATGTGGTCTAGGAAAACAACATATGAAATGACACTAGTGCATTAATGTGGTTTAGAAAAAGAACACATGCAATGACTATAGTTGATCCATGTGTCAAACCATGGTCATAGAGACTAAAAGCACATAGGAACAACAGCTTCCACATTGAATGTTGCACCAGTTAGGCAAAGTTGCATCACATAATGCTCTGGAGTGTGTGTGGTCATGTGGATCAATGTTGTTTATGAAAATAACACATGCAATGACACTAGTGAATCAATGTGGTTTAGGAAAATAACACATGCAATGTCCATAGTGGATCCATGTGTGAAACCATGGTCATAGAGACCAAAAGTACATAGAAATTGCAGCTTCCACATTGCATGTTCCACCAATTAGTAAATTGCATCACATAATGCACTGGAGTCTGTGTGATCATGTGGATCAATTTGGTTTAGGAAAAGAACACATACAATGACCATAGTGGATCCATGTGTCAAACCATGGTCACAGAGACCAAAAGCACAATAGGAAGAGTAGCTTCCACATTGCATGTTGCAATAATACGGTAGAAGTTGCATCACATAATGCACTAGAGTGTGTGTGGTCATGTGGATTAATGTGTTCTAAGAAAAGAACATATGCAATGACACTAGTGGACCAATGTGGTTCAGGAAAATAACACATGCAATGACAATGTGGATCCATGTGTCAAACCATGGTCACAGAGAGCAAAATCACATAGGAAGACCAGCTTCCATATTGCATGTTGCACTAGTGAGGCAGAAGTTGCATGACATAATGCACTGGACTGTGTGTGGTCATGTGGATCAATGTGGTCTAGGAAAAGAACACATGCAATGACATTAGTGGATCATTGTGGTTTAGGAAAAGAACACATGCAATGATTATAGGTGATCCATGTGTCAAACCATGGTCACAGAGACTAAAAGCACATAGGAAGAACAACTTCCACGTTGAATGTTGCACCAGTGATGCAGAAGTTGCATCACATAATGCACTGGAGTGTGTGTGGTCATGTGGATCAATGCGGTATAGCAAAAGAAAACAAGCAATGAGATTAGTGGATCATTGTGGTTTAGGAAAAGACCACATGCAATGTCTATAGGTGATCCATGTGTCAAACCAAGGTCAGAGAGTCCAAAACCACATAGGAAGAGGAACTTCCACATTGCATGTTGCACCAGTTAGGCAGAAGTTACATCACATAATGCACTGGAGTGTGTGTGATCATGTGGATCAATGTTCTCTAGGAAAAAAACATATGCAATGACACTAGTGGATTAATGTGGTTTAGGAAAAGAACACGTGCAATGGCCATAGTGGATCCATGTGTTAAACCATGGTCACATAGACCAAAAGCTCATGTTGGAACAGTAGCTTCCACATTGCATGTTGCAACAGTGTGGCAGAAGTTGCATCACATAATGCACTATAGTGTGTGTGGTCATGTGGATCAATGTGGTCTAGGTAAAGAACACATGCAATGAGATTATTGGATCATTGTGGTTTAGGAAAATAACACATGCAATATCTATAGGTAATCCATGTGTCAAACCATGGTCAGAGAGTCCAAAAGCACATAGGAATAGCATCTTACACATTGCATGTTGCACCAGCGAGGCAGAAGTTGCATCACATAATGCACTGGAGTTTGTGTGGTCATGTGGATCAATGTGGTCTAGGAAAACAACACATGGAATGACACTAGTGCATCAATGTGGTTTAGGAAAAGAACACATGCAATGTCCATAGGTGATCCATGTTTCAAACCATGGTCACAGAGACCAAAACCACATAGGAAGAGGAGCTTCTTGCATGTTGCACAAGTGTGGCAGAAGCTGCATCACATACTGCACTAGAGTGTGTGTGGTCATGTGGAGCAATGTGGTTTAGGAAAATAACACATGCAATATTCATAGTGGATCCATGTGTCGAACCATAGTCAAAGAGACCAAAAGCACATAGGAAGAGCAGCTTCCACATTGCATGTTGCACTAGTGAGGGAGAAGTTGCATCATAGCATGCACTTTGGAGTGTGTGGTTATGGGAATCAATGTTTTCTAGGAAAAAACACATGCAATGACACTAGTGGATCAATGTGGTTTAGGAAAAGAAGACATGCAATGAATATAGGTGATCCATCTGTTAAACCATGATCATAGAGACCAAAAGCACATAGGAAGATCAGCTTCCACATTGCATGTTGCACCAGTGAGGCAGAAGTTGCATCACATAATGCACTGGAGTGTGTGTGGTCATGTGGATCAATGTGGTATAGCAAAAGAAAACATGCAATGAGATTAGTGGTTCATTGTGGTTTAGGAAAAGACCACATGCAATGTCTATAGGTGATCCATGTGTCAAACCAAGGTCAGAGAGTCCAAAAGCACATAGTAAGAGCAGCTTACACATTGCATGTTACACCAGTGAGGCAGAAGTTGCATCACATACTTCACTGGCGTTTGTGTGGTCATGTGGGTCAATGTGTTCTAGGAAAACAACACATGCAATGACACTAGTGCATTAATGTGGTTTAGGAAAAGAACACATGCAATGACTATAGTTGATCCATGTGTCAAACCATGGTCATAGAGACTAAAAGCACATAGGAAGAGGAGCTTCCACATTGAATGTTGCACTAGTGAGGTAAAGTTGCATCACATAATGCACTGGAGTGTGTGTGGTCATGTGGATCAATGTTGTTTAGGAAAAGAACACATGCAATGACACTAGTGCATCAATGTGGTTTAGGAAAAGAACACATGCAATGTCCATAGTGGATCCATGTGTGAAACCATGGTCACAGAGACTAGAAGCACATAGGAAGTGCAGCTTCCACAATGAATGTGCCACCAGTTAGGCAGAAATTGCATCACATAATGGACTGGAGTGTGTGTGATCATGTGGATCAATTTGGTTTAGGAAAAGAACACATGCAATGACCATAGTGGATCCATGTGTCAAACCATGGTCACAGAGACCAAAAGCACAATAGCAAGAACAGCTTCCACATTGCATGTTGCTATAATGTGACAGAAGTTGCATCACATAATGCACTAGAGTGTGTGTGGTCATGTGGATCAATGTGTTCTAAGAAAAGAACATATGCAATGACACTAGTGGACCAATGTTGTTCAGGAAAATAACACATGCAATGACAATAGTGGATCCATGTGTCAAAACATGGTCACAAAGAGCAAAATCACATAAGAAGAGCATCTTCCACATTGCATGTTGCACCAGTGAGGCCGAAGTTGCATCACATACTGCACTGGACTATGTGTGGTCATGTGGATCAATGTAGTCTAGGCAAAGAACACATGCAATGACATTAGTGGATCATTGTGGTTTAGGAAAACAACACATGCAATGATTATAGGTGATCCATGTGTCAAACTATGGTCACAGAGACTAAAAGCACATAGGAAGAACAACTTCCACGTTGAATGTTGCACTAGTGATGCAGAAGTTGCATAACATAATGCACTGCAGTTTGTGTGTTCATGTGTATCAATGTTGTCTAGGAAAAGAACACATGCAATGACACTAGTGCATCAATGTGGTTTAGGAAAAGAGCACATGCAATGTCCATAGTGTATCCATGTGTCAAACCATGGTCATAGAGACCAAAAGCACATAGGAAGAGCATCTTCCACATTGCATGTTGCACTCGTTAGGCAGAAGTTGCATCACATAATGCATTGGAGTGTGTGTGATCATGTGGATCCATGTTGTCTAGGAAAAGAACACATGCAATGACACTAGTGGATCAATGTGGTTTAGGCAAAGAACACATGCAATGACCATAGTGGATCCATGTGTCAAAACATGGTCACAAAGACCAAAAGCACATAGGAAGAGAAGCTTCCACATTGCATATTCAACGGTGAGGCGAATTTGCATCACATATTGCACTGGAGTGTGTGTGGTCATGTGGATCAATGTGGTTTAGGAAAAGAACGCATGCAATGACACTAGTGGATCAATGTGGTTTAAGAAAACAACACATGCAATGTCTCTAGTGGATCCATGTGTCAAACCATGGTCACAGAGACAAAAGCACAAAGGAAGATCATCTTCGACACTTCTTTTTGCACGAGTGAGGCAGTAAGTTGCATCACATAATGCATTGGAGTGCGTGTGGTCATGTGGATCAATGTGGTCTAGGAAAAGAACACATGCAATGACACTAGTGCATCAATGTGGTTTAGGAAAATAACACATGCAATGTCCATAGGTGATCCATGTTTCAAACCATGGTCACAGAGACCAAAAGCACATAGGAAGAGGAGCTTCTTGCATGTTGCACCAGTGTGGCAGAAGCTGCATCATGTACTGCACTAGAGTGGGTGTGGCCATGTGGAGAAATGTGGTTTAGGAAAACAACACATGAAATGTACATAGTGGATCCATGTGTCAAATCATGGTCATAGAGACCAAAAGCACATAGGAAGAGCAACTCCCACATTGCATGTTGCACAAGTGAGGGAGAATTTGTATCATAGAACACACTAGAGTGTGTGTGGTTATGTGGATCAATGTTGTGTAGGAAAAGAACACATGCAATGACACTAGTGGATCAATGTGGTTTAGGAAAAGAAGACATGGAATGAATATAGGTGATCCATGTGTCAAACCATGGTCACAGAGACCAAAAGCACATACGAAGATCATCTTCCATATTGCATGTTGCACCAGTGAGGAAGAAGTTGCATCACATAATGCACTGGAGTGTGTGTGGTCATGTGGATCAATGTGGTATAGCAAAAGAACACATGCGATGAGATTAGTGGATCATTATGGTTTAGGAATAGACTACATGCAATGTTTATAGATGATCCATGTGGCAAACCAAGGTCAGCGAGTCAAAAAGCACATAGGAAGAGCAGCTTACACATTGCATGTTACACCAGTGAGGCAGAAGTTCCATCACATAATGCACTGGAGTTTGTGTGGTCATATGGATGAATGTGGTCTAGGAAAACAACATATGAAATGACACTAGTGCATTAATGTGGTTTAGAAAAAGAACACATGCAATGACTATAGTTGATCCATGTGTCAAACCATGGTCATAGAGACTAAAAGCACATAGGAACAACAGCTTCCACATTGAATGTTGCACCAGTTAGGCAAAGTTGCATCACATAATGCTCTGGAGTGTGTGTGGTCATGTGGATCAATGTTGTTTATGAAAATAACACATGCAATGACACTAGTGAATCAATGTGGTTTAGGAAAATAACACATGCAATGTCCATAGTGGATCCATGTGTGAAACCATGGTCATAGAGACCAAAAGTACATAGAAATTGCAGCTTCCACATTGCATGTTCCACCAATTAGGCAGAAATTGCATCACATAATGCACTGGAGTCTGTGTGATCATGTGGATCAATTTGGTTTAGGAAAAGAACACATACAATGACCATAGTGGATCCATGTGTCAAACCATGGTCACAGAGACCAAAAGCACAATAGGAAGAGTAGCTTCCACATTGCATGTTGCAATAATACGGTAGAAGTTGCATCACATAATGCACTAGAGTGTGTGTGGTCATGTGGATTAATGTGTTCTAAGAAAAGAACATATGCAATGACACTAGTGGACCAATGTGGTTCAGGAAAATAACACATGCAATGACAATGTGGATCCATGTGTCAAACCATGGTCACAGAGAGCAAAATCACATAGGAAGACCAGCTTCCATATTGCATGTTGCACTAGTGAGGCAGAAGTTGCATGACATAATGCACTGGACTGTGTGTGGTCATGTGGATCAATGTGGTCTAGGAAAAGAACACATGCAATGACATTAGTGGATCATTGTGGTTTAGGAAAAGAACACATGCAATGATTATAGGTGATCCATGTGTCAAACCATGGTCACAGAGACTAAAAGCACATAGGAAGAACAGCTTCCACGTTGAATGTTGCACCAGTGATGCAGAAGTTGCATCACATAATGCACTGGAGTGTGTGTGGTCATGTGGATCAATGTTGTCTAGGAAAAGAACACATGCAACGACACTAGTGCATCAATGTGGTAGAGGAAAAGAGCACATGCAATGTCCATAGTGTATCCATGTGTCAAACCATGGTCATAGAGACCAAAAGCACATAGGAAGAGCAGCTTCCACATTGCATGTTGCACTAGTTAGATAGAAGTTGCATCAAATAGTGCACTCGAGTGTGTGTGATCATGTGGATCCATGTTTTCTAGGAAAAGAACACATGCAATGACACTAGTGGATTAATGTGATTTAGGAAAAGAACACATGCAATGACCATAGTGGATCCATGTGTCAAACCATGGTCACAAAGACCAAAAGCACGTAGGAAGAGCAGCTTCCACTTTGCATATTCAACCAGTGATGTAGAATTTGCATCACATATTGCACTGGACTATGTGTGGTTATGTGGATCAATGTGGTTTAGGAAAAGAACACATGGAATGACACTAGTGGATCAATGTGGTTTAAGAAAACAACATATGCAATGTCTATAGTGGATCCATGTGTCAAACCATGGTCACAGATACCAAAAGCACAAAGGAAGAGCAGCTTCCACACTGCTTGTTGCATGAGTGAGGCAGAAGTTGCATCACATAATGCATTGGAGTAAGTGTGGTCATGTGGAACAATGTGGTCTAGGAAAAGAACACATGCAATGACACTAATGCATCAATGTGGTTTAGCAAAAGAATAGATGCAATGTCCATAGTGGATCCATGTGTTAAACCATGGTCACAAAGACCAAAAGCACATAGGAAGAGGAGCTTCTTACATGTTGCACTAGTGTGGCGGAACCTGCATCATATACTGCACTAGAGTGTGTGTGATCATGTGGATCCATGTTTTCTAGGAAAACAACACATGCAATGACACTAGTGGATTAATGTGATTTAGGAAAAGAACACATGCAATGACCATAGTGGATCCATGTGTCAAACCATGGTCATAGAGACTAAAAGCACGTAGGAAGAGCAGCTTCCACTTTGCATATTCAACTAGTGATGTAGAATTTGCATCACATATTGCACTGGACTGTGTGTGGTTATGTGGATCAATGTGGTTTAGGAAAAGAACACATGGAATAACACTAGTGGATCAATGTGGTTTAAGAAAACAACATATGCAATGTCTATAGTGGATCCATGTGTCAAACCATGGTCACAGAGACCAAAAGCACAAAGGAAGAGCAGCTTCCACACTGCTTGTTGCATGAGTGAGGCAGAAGTTGCATCACATAATGCATTGGAGTAAGTGTGGTCATGTGGATCAATGTGGTCTAGGAAAAGAACACATGCAATGACACTAGTGCATCAATGTGGTTTAGGAAAAGAACACATACAATGTCCATAGGTGATCCATGTTTCAAACCATGGTCATAGGGACCAAAAGCACACAGGAAGAGGAGCTTCTTACATGTTGCACTAGTGTGGCAGAACCTGCATCATATATTGCACTAGAGTGTGTGTGGCCATGTGGAGCAATGTGGTTTAGGAAAACAACACATGCAATGTCCATAGGGGATCCATGTGTCAAACCATTGTCATAGAGATCAAAAGCACGTAGGAAGAGCAGCTTCCACATTGCATGTTGCACTAGTGAGGGAGAAGTTGCATCATAGAATGCACTTGAGTGTGTGTGGTTATGTGGACCAATGTTGTCTAGGACAAGAACACATGCAATGACACTAGTGGGTCAATGTAATTTAGGAAAAGAAGACATGCAATGTCCAGAGTGGATCCATGTGTGAAACCATGGTCACAGAGACCAAAAGTACATAGAATTGCAGCTTCCACATTGCATGTTCCACCAATTAGGCAGAAATTGCATCACATAATGCACTGGAGTGTGTGTGATCATGTGGATCAATTTGGTTTAGGAAAAGAACACATACAATGACCATAGTGGATCCATGTGTCAAACCATGGTCACAGAGACCAAAAGCACAATAGGAAGAGTAGCTTCCACATTGCATGTTGCAATAATGCGGTAGAAGTTGCATCACATAATGCACTAGAGTGTGTGCGGTCATGTGGATTAATGTGTTCTAAGAAAAGAACATATGCAATGACACTAGTGGACCAATGTGGTTCAGGAAAATAACACATGCAATGACAATGTGGATCCATGTGTCAAACCATGGTCACAGAGAGCAAAATCACATAGGAAGACCAGCTTCCATATTGCATGTTGCACTAGTGAGGCAGAAGTTGCATGACATAATGCACTGGACTATGTGTGGTCATGTGGATCAATGTGGTCTAGGAAAAGAACACATGCAATGACATTAGTGGATCATTGTGGTTTAGGAAAAGAACACATGCAATGATTATAGGTGATCCATGTGTCAAACCATGGTCACAGAGACTAAAAGCACATAGGAAGAACAGCTTCCACGTTGAATGTTGCACCAGTGATGCAGAAGTAGCATCACATAATGCACTGGAGTGTGTGTGGTCATGTGGATCAATGTTGTCTAGGAAAAGAACACATGCAACGACACTAGTGCATCAATGTGGTAGAGGAAAAGATCACATGCAAATCCATAGTGTATCCATGTGTCAAACCATGGTCATAGAGACCAAAAGCACATAAGAAGAGCAGCTTCCACATTGCATGTTGCACTAGTTAGATAGAAGTTTCATCAAATAGTGCACTCGAGTGTGTGTGATCATGTGGATCCATGTTTTCTAGGAAAACAACACATGCAATGACACTAGTGGATTAATGTGATTTAGGAAAAGAACACATGCAATGACCATAGTGGATCCATGTGTCAAACCATGGTCACAGAGACCAAATGCACGTAGGAAGAGCAGCTTCCACTTTGCATATTCAACCAGTGATGTAGAATTTGCATCACATATTGCACTGGACTGTGTGTGGTTATGTGGATCAATGTGGTTTAGGAAAAGAACACATGCAATGACACTAGTGGATCAATGTGGTTTAAGAAAACAACATATGCAATGTCTATAGTGGATCCATGTGTCAAACCATGGTCACAGAGACCAAAAGCACAAAGGAAGAGCAGCTTCCACACTGCTTGTTGCATGAGGCAGAAGTTGCATCACATAATGCATTGGAGTAAGTGTGCTCATGTGGATCAATGTGGTCTAGGAAAAGAACACATGCAATGACACTAGTGCATCAATGTGGTTTAGGAAAAGAACACATACAATGTCCATAGGTGATCCATGTTTCAAACCATGGTCATAGAGACCAAAAGCACAAAGGAAGAGGAGCTTCTTACATGTTGCACTAGTGTGGCAAAACCTGCATCATATACTGCACTAGAGTGTGTGTGTCCATGTGGAGCAATGTGGTTTAGGAAAACAACACATGCAATATCCATAGTGGATCCATGTGTCAAATCATGGTCATAGAGACCAAAAGCACATAGGAAGAGCAACTCCCACATTGCATGTTGCACAAGTGAGGGAGAAGTTGCATCATAGAACACACTAGAGTGTGTGTGGTTATGTGGATCAATGTTGTGTAGGAAAAGAACACATGCAATGACACTAGTGGATCAATGTGGTTTAGGAAAAGAAGACATGGAATGAATATAGGTGATCCATGTGTCAAACCATGGTCACAGAGACCAAAAGCACATACGAAGATCATCTTCCATATTCCATGTTGCACCAGTGAGGAAGAAGTTGCATCACATAATGCACTGGAGTGTGTGTGGTCATGTGGATCAATGTGGTATAGCAAAAGAACACATGCGATGAGATTAGTGGATCATTATGGTTTAGGAATAGACTACATGCAATGTTTATAGATGATCCATGTGGCAAACCAAGGTCAGCGAGTCAAAAAGCACATAGGAAGAGCAGCTTACACATTGCATGTTACACCAGTGAGGCAGAAGTTGCATCACATAATGCACTGGAGTTTGTGTGGTCATATGGATGAATGTGGTCTAGGAAAACAGCATATGCAATGACACTAGTGCATTAATGTGGTTTAGAAAAATAACACATGCAATGACTATAGTTGATCCATGTGTCAAACCATGGTCATAGAGACTAAAAGCACATAGGAACAACAGCTTCCACATTGAATGTTGCACCAGTTAGGCAAAGTTGCATCACATAATGCTCTGGAGTGTGTGTGGTCATGTGGATCAATGTTGTTTTTTGAAAATAACACATGCAATGACAATAGTGAATCAATGTGGTTTAGGAAAATAACACATGCAATGTCCATAGTGGATCCATGTGTGAAACCATGGTCATAGAGACCAAAAGTACATAGAAATTGCAGCTTCCACATTGCATGTTCCACCAATTAGGCAGAAATTGCATCACATAATGCACTGGAGTGTGTGTGATCATGTGGATCAATTTGGTTTAGGAAAAGAACACATACAATGACCATAGTGGATCCATGTGTCAAACCATGGTCACAGAGACCAAAAGCACAATAGGAAGAGTAGCTTCCACATTGCATGTTGCAATAATGCGGTAGAAGTTGCATCACATAATGCACTAGAGTGTGTGTGGTCATGTGGATTAATGTGTTCTAAGAAAAGAACATATGCAATGACACTAGTGGACCAATGTGGTTCAGGAAAATAACACATGCAATGACAATGTGGATCCATGTGTCAAACCATGGTCACAGAGAGCAAAATCACATAGGAAGACCAGCTTCCATATTGCATGTTGCACTAGTGAGGCAGAAGTTGCATGACATAATGCACTGGACTGTGTGTGGTCATGTGGATCAATGTGGTCTAGGAAAAGAACACATGCAATGACATTAGTGGATCATTGTGGTTTAGGAAAAGAACACATGCAATGATTATAGGTGATCCATGTATCAAACCATGGTCACAGAGACTAAAAGCACATAGGAAGAACAGCTTCCACGTTGAATGTTGCACCAGTGATGCAGAAGTTGCATCACATAATGCACTGGAGTGTGTGTGGTCATGTGGATCAATGTTGTCTAGGAAAAGAACACATGCAACGACACTAGTGCATCAATGTGGTAGAGGAAAAGAGCACATGCAATGTCCATAGTGTATCCATGTGTCAAACCATGGTCATAGAGACCAAAAGCACATAGGAAGAGAAGCTTCCACATTGCATGTTGCACTAGTTAGATAGAAGTTGCATCAAATAGTGCACTCGAGTGTGTGTGATCATGTGGATCCATGTTTTCTAGGAAAAGAACACATGCAATGACACTAGTGGATTAATGTGATTTAGGAAAAGAACACATGCAATGACCATAGTGGATCCATGTGTCAAACCATGGTCACGAGACCAAAAGCACGTAGGAAGAGCAGCTTCCACTTTGCATATTCAACCAGTGATGTAGAATTTGCATCACATATTGCACTGGACTATGTGTGGTTATGTGGATCAATGTGGTTTAGGAAAAGAACACATGGAATGACACTAGTGGATCTATGTGGTTTAAGAAAACAACATATGCAATGTCTATAGTGGATCCATGTGTCAAACCATGGTCACAGATACCAAAAGCACAAAGGAAGAGCAGCTTCCACACTGCTTGTTGCATGAGTGAGGCAGAAGTTGCATCACATAATGCATTGGAGTAAGTGTGGTCATGTGGATCAATGTGGTCTAGGAAAAGAACACATGCAATGACACTAATGCATCAATGTGGTTTAGCAAAAGAATAGATGCAATGTCCATAGTGGATCCATGTGTTAAACCATGGTCACAAAGACCAAAAGCACATAGGAAGAGGAGCTTCTTACATGTTGCAATAGTGTGGCGGAACCTGCATCATATACTGCACTAGAGTGTGTGTGATCATGTGGATCCATGTTTTCTAGGAAAACAACACATGCAATGACACTAGTGGATTAATGTGATTTAGGAAAAGAACACATGCAATGACCATAGTGGATCCATGTGTCAAACCATGGTCACAGAGACCAAAAGCACGTAGGAAGAGCAGCTTCCACTTTGCATATTCAACCAGTGATGTAGAATTTGCATCACATATTGCACTGGACTGTGTGTGGTTATGTGGATCAATGTGGTTTAGGAAAAGAACACATGGAATGACACTAGTGGATCAATGTGGTTTAAGAAAACAACATATGCAATGTCTATAGTGGATCCATGTGTCAAACCATGGTCACAGAGACCAAAAGCACAAAGGAAGAGCAGCTTCCACACTGCTTGTTGCATGAGTGAGGCAGAAGTTGCATCACATAATGCATTGGAGTAAGTGTGGTCATGTGGATCAATGTGGTCTAGGAAAAGAACACATGCAATGACACTAGTGCATCAATGTGGTTTAGGAAAAGAACACATACAATGTCCATAGGTGATCCATGTTTCAAACCATGGTCATAGAGACCAAAAGCACACAGGAAGAGGAGCTTCTTACATGTTGCACTAGTGTGGCAGAACCTGCATCATATATTGCACTAGAGTGTGTGTGGCCATGTGGAGCAATGTGGTTTAGGAAAACAACACATGCAATGTCCATAGGGGATCCATGTGTCAAACCATTGTCATAGAGACCAAAAGCACGTAGCAAGAGCAGCTTCCACATTGCATGTTGCACTAGTGAGGGAGAAGTTGCATCATAGAATGCACTTGAGTGTGTGTGGTTATGTGGACTAATGTTGTCTAGGACAAGAACACATGCAATGACACTAGTGGATCAATGTAATTTAGGAAAAGAAGACATGCAATGTCCAGAGTGGATTCATGTGTGAAACCATGGTCACAGAGACAAAAAGTACATAGAAATTGCAGCTTCCACATTGCATGTTCCACCAATTAGGCAGAAATTGCATCACATAATGCACTGGAGTGTGTGTGATCATGTGGATCAATTTGGTTTAGGAAAAGAACACATACAATGATCATAGTGGATCCATGTGTCAAACCATGGTCACAGAGACCAAAAGCACAATAGGAAGAGTAGCTTCCACATTGCATGTTGCAATAATGCGGTAGAAGTTGCATCACATAATGCACTAGAGTGTGTGTGGTCATGTGGATTAATGTGTTCTAAGAAAAGAACATATGCAATGACACTAGTGGACCAATGTAGTTCAGGAAAATAACACATGCAATGACAATGTGGATCCATGTGTCAAACCATGGTCACAGAGAGCAAAATCACATAGGAAGACCAGCTTCCATATTGCATGTTGCACTAGTGAGGCAGAAGTTGCATCACATAATGCACTGGACTGTGTGTGGTCATGTGGATCAATGTGGTCTAGGAAAACAACACATGCAATGACATTAGTGGATCATTGTGGTTTAGGAAAAGAACACATGCAATGATTATAGGTGATCCATGTGTCAAACCATGGTCATAGAGACTAAAAGCACATAGGAAGAACAGCTGCCACGTTGAATGTTGCACCAGTGATGCAGAAGTTGCATCACATAATGCACTGGAGTGTGTGTGGTCATGTGGATCAATGTTGTCTAGGAAAAGAACAGATGCAATGACACTAGTGCATCAATGTGGTAGAGGAAAAGAGAACATGCAATGTCCATAGTGTATCCATGTGTCAAACCATGGTCATAGAGACCAAAAGCACATAGGAAGAGCAGCTTCCACATTGCATGTTGCACTAGTTAGATAGAAGTTGCATCAAATAGTGCACTCGAGTGTGTGTGATCATGTGGATCCATGTTTTCTAGGAAAAGAACACATGCAATGACACTAGTGGATTAATGTTATTTAGGAAAAGAACACATGCAATGACCATAGTGGATCCATGTGTCAAACCATGGTCACAGAGACCAAAAGCACGTAGGAAGAGCAGCTTCCACTTTGCATATTCAACCAGTGATGTAGAATTTGCATCACATATTGCACTGGACTGTGTGTGGTTATGTGGATCAATGTGGTTTAGGAAAAGAACACATGCAATGACACTAGTGGATCAATGTGGTTTAAGAAAACAACATATGCAATGTCTATAGTGGATCCATGTGTCAAACCATGGTCACAGAGACCAAAAGCACAAAGGAAGAGCAGCTTCCACACTGCTTGTTGCATGAGGCAGAAGTTGCATCACATAATGCATTGGAGTAAGTGTGCTCATGTGGATCAATGTGGTCTAGGAAAAGAACACATGCAATGACACTAGTGCATCAATGTGGTTTAGGAAAAGAACACATACAATGTCCATAGGTGATCCATGTTTCAAACCATGGTCATAGAGACCAAAAGCACAGAGGAAGAGGAGCTTCTGACATGTTGCACTAGCGTGGCAGAACCTGCATCATATACTGCACTAGAGTGTGTGTGGCCATGTGGAGCAATGTGGTTTAGGAAAACAACACATGCAATGTCCATAGTGGATCCATGTGTCAAACCATTGTCATAGAGACCAAAAGCACGTAGGAAGAGTAGCTTCCACATTGCATGTTGCACTAGTGAGGGAGAAGTTGCATCATAGAATGCACTTGAGTGTGTGTGGTTATGTGGACCAATGTTGTCTAGGACAAGAACACATGCAATGACACTAGTGGATCAATGTAATTTAGGAAAAGAAGACATGCAATGAATATAGGTGATCCATGTGTCAAACCATGGTCACAGAGACCAAAAGCACATAGGAAGATCAGCTTCCACATTGCATGTTGCACCAGTGAGGAAGAAGTTGCATCACATAATGCACTAGAGTGTGTGTGGTCATGTGGATTAATGTGGTATAGCAAAAGAACACATGCGATGAGATTACTGGATCATTATGGTTTAGGAACAGACTACATGCAATGTTTATAGATGATCCATGTGGCAAACCAAGGTCAGCGAGTCCAAAAGCACATAGGAAGAGCAGCTTACACATTGCATGTTACACCAGTGAGACAGAAGTTGCATCACATAATGCACTGGAGTTTGTGTGATCATGTGGATCAATTTGGTTTAGGAAAAGAACACATACAATGACCATAGTGGATCAATGTGTCAAACCATGGTCACAGAGACCAAAAGCACAATAGGAAGAGTAGCTTCCACATTGCATGTTGCAATAATGCGGTAGAAGTTGCATCAAATAATGCACTAGAGTGTGTGTGGTCATGTGGATTAATGTGTTCTAAGAAAAGAACATATGCAATGACACTAGTGGACCAATGTGGTTCAGGAAAATAACTCATGCAATGACAATGTGGATCCATGTGTCAAACCATGGTCACAGAGAGCAAAATCACATAGGAAGACCAGCTTCCATATTGCATGTTGCACTAGTGAGGCAGAAGTTGCATCACATAATGCACTGGACTGTGTGTGGTCATGTGGATCAATGTGGTCTAGGAAAAGAACACATGCAATGACAATAGTGGATCATTGTGGTTTAGGAAAAGAACACATGCAATGATTATAGGTGATCCATGTGTCAAACCATGGTCACAGAGACTAAAAGCACATAGGAAGAACAGCTTCCACGTTGAATGTTGCACCAGTGATGCAGAAGTTGCATCACATAATGCACTGGAGTGTGTGTGGTCATGTGGATCAATGTTGTGTAGGAAAAGAACACATGCAATGACACTAGTGCATCAATGTGGTAGAGGAAAAGAGCACATGCAATGTCCATAGTGTATCCATGTGTCAAACCATGGTCATAGAGACCAAAAGCACATAGGAAGAGCAGCTTCCACATTACATGTTGCACTAGTTAGATAGAAGTTGCATCAAATAGTGCACTCGAGTGTGTGTGATCATGTGGATCCATGTTTTCTAGGAAAAGAACACATGCAATGACACTAGTGGATTAATGTGATTTAGGAAAAGAACACATGCAATGACCATAGTGGATCCATGTGTCAAACCATGGTCACGAGACCAAAAGCACGTAGGAAGAGCAGCTTCCACTTTGCATATTCAACCAGTGATGTAGAATTTGCATCACATATTGCACTGGACTGTGTGTGGTTATGTGGATCAATGTGGTTTAGGAAAAGAACACATGCAATGACACTAGTGGATCAATGTGGTTTAACAAAACAACATATGCAATGTCTATAGTGGATCCATGTGTCAAACCATGGTCACAGAGACCAAAAGCACAAAGGAAGAGCAGC
This sequence comes from Avena insularis, assembly GCA_023614405.1. Classification (NCBI taxonomy): domain Eukaryota; kingdom Viridiplantae; phylum Streptophyta; class Magnoliopsida; order Poales; family Poaceae; genus Avena; species Avena insularis. Next base: position 409,759,729 of record CM042688.1, on the reverse strand, counting down.
TTCCACACTGTTTGTTGCATTAGTGAGGCAGAAGTTGCATCACATAATGCATTGGAGTAAGTGTGGTCATGTGGATCAACGTGGTCTAGGAAAAGAACACATGCAATGGCACTAGTGCATCAATGTGGTTTAGGAAAAGAACACATACAATGTCCATAGGTGATCCATGTTTCAAACCATGGTCACAGAGACCAAAAGCACATAGGAAGATCAGCTTCCACATTGGATGTTGCACCAGTGAGGAAGAAGTTGCATCACATAATGCACTAGAGTGTGTGTGGTCATGTGGATTAATGTTGTATAGCAAAAGAACACATGCGATGAGATTAGTGGATCATTGTGGTTTAGGAACAGACTACATGCAATGTTTATAGATGATCCATGTGGCAAACCAAGGTTAGCGAGTCCAAAAGCACATAGGAAGAGCAGCTTACACATTGCATGTTACACCAGTGTGACACAAGTTGCATCACATAATGCACTGGAGTTTGTGTGATCATGTGGATCAGTTTGGTTTAGGAAAAGAACACATACAATGACCATAGTGGATCCATGTGTCAAACCATGGTCACAGAGACCAAAAGCACAATAGGAAGAGTAGCTTCCACATTGCATGTTGCAATAATGCGGTAGAAGTGGCATCACATAATGCACTAGAGTGTGTGTGGTCATGTGGATCAATGTGTTCTAAGAAAAGAACATATGCAATGACACTAGTGGACCAATGTGTTTCAGGAAAATAACACATGCAATGACAATGTGGATCCATGTGTCAAACCATGGTCACAGAGAGCAAAATCACATAGGAAGAGCAGCTTCCACATTGCATGTTGCACCAGTGAGGTAGAAGTTGCATCACATAATGCACTGGACTGTGTGTGGTCATGTGGATCAATGTGGTCTAGTTAAATAACACATGCAATGATATTAGTGGATCATTGTGGTTTAGGAAAAGAACACATGCAATAATTATAGGTGATCCATGTGTCAAACCATGGTCACAAAGACTAAAATCACATAGGAAGAACAACTTCCACATTGAATGTTGCACTAGTGATGCAGAAGTTGCATCACATAATGAGCTGGATTGTGTGTTTTCATGTGGATCAATGTTGTCTAGGAAAAGAACACATGCAATGACACTAGTGCATTAATGTGGTTTAGGAAAAGAACACATGCAATGACTATAGTTGATCCATGTGTCAAACCATGGTCATAGAGACTAAAAGCACATAGGAAGAGCAGCTTCCACATTGAATGTTGCACCAGCGAGGTAAAGTTGCATCACATAATGCACTGGAGTGTGTGTGGTCATGTGGATCAATGTTGTTTAGGAAAAGAACACATGCAATGACACTAGTGCATCAATGTAGTTTAGGAAAAGAACACATGCAATGTCCATAGTGGATCCATGTACGAAACCATGGTCACAGAGACTAAAAGCACATAGCAAGTGCAGCTTCCACATTGCATGTTCCACCAGTTAGGCAGAAATTGAATTACATAATGTACTGGAGTGTGTGTGATCATGTGGATTAATTTGTTTAGGAAAAGAACACATGCAATGACCATAGTGGATCCATGTGTCAAACCATGGTCACAGAGACCAAAAGCACAATAGGAAGAGCAGATTCCACATTGCATGTTGCAATAATGCGACAGAAGTTGCATCACATAATGCACTAGAGTGTGTGTGGTCATGTGGATCAATGTGTTCTAAGAAAAGAACATATGCAATGACACTAGTGGACCAATGTGGTTCAGGAAAATAACACATGCAATGACAATAGTGGATCCATGTGTCAAACCATGGTCACAGAGAGCAAAATCACAAAAGAAGAGTAGCTTCCACATTGCATGTTGCACCGGTGAGGCCGAAGTTGCATCACATAATGCACTGGACTGTGTGTGGTTATGTGGATCAATGTAGTCTAGAAAAAGAACACATGCAATGACATTAGTGGATCATTGTGGTTTAGGAAAACAACACATGCAATGATTATAGGTTATTCATGTGTCAAACCATGGTCACAGAGACTAAAAGCACATAGGAAGAACAGCTTCCACGTTGAATGTTGCACCAGTGATGCAGAAGTTGCATCACATAATGCACTGGAGTGTGTGTGTTCATGTGCATCAATGTTGTATAGGAAAAGAACACATGCAATGACACTAGTGCATCAATGTGGTTTAGGAAAAGAGCACACGCAATGTCCATAGTGTATCCATGTGTCAAACTATGGTCATAGAGACCAAAAGCACATAGGAAGAGCAGCTTCCACATTGCATGTTGCACTAGTTAGACAGAAGATGCATCAAATAATGCACTGGAGTGTGTGTGATCATGTGGATCCATGTTTTCTAGGAAAAGAACACATGCAATGACACTAGTGGATCAATGTGATTTAGGAAAAGAACACATGCAATGACCATAGTGGATCCATGTGTCAAACCATTGTCACAGAGACCAAAAGCACATAGGAAGAGCAGCTTCCACTTTGCATATTCAACTAGTGAGGTAGAATTTGCATCACATATTGCACTGGGCTGTGTGTGGTTATGTGGATCAATGTGGTTTAGGAAAAGAACACATGCAATGACACTAGTGGATCAATGTGGTTTAAGAAAACAACATATGAAATGTCTATAGTGGATCCATGTGTCAAACCATGGTCACAGAGACCAAAAGCACAAAGGAAGAGCAGCTTCCACACTGCTTGTTGCATGAGTGAGGCAGAAGTTGCATCACATAATGCATTGGAGTAAGTATGGTCATGTGGATCAATGTGGTCTAGGAAAATAACACATGCAATGACACTAGTGCATCAATGTGGTTTAGGAAAAGAACACATACAATGTCCATAGGTGATCCATGTTTCAAACCATGGTCATAGAGACCAAAAGCACATAGGAAGAGGAGCTTCTTGCATGTCGCACCAGTGTGGCAGAAGCTGCATCACATACTGCACTAGAGTGTGTGTGGCCATGTGGAGCAATGTGGTTTAAGAAAACAACACATGCAATGTCCATAGTGGATCCATGTGTCAAACCATTGTCATAGAGACAAAAAGCACATAGGAAGAGCAGCTTCCACATTGCATGTTCCACCAGTGAGGGAGAAGCTGCATCATAGAATGCACTTGAGTGTGTGTGGTTATGTGGATCAATGTTGTGTAGGAAAAGAACACATGCAATGACACTAGTGGATCAATGTAGTTTAGGAAAAGAAGACATGCAATGAATATAGGTGATCCATGTGTCAAACCATGGTCACAGAGACCAAAAGCACATAGGAAGATCAGCTTCCACATTGCATGTTGCACCAGTGAGGAAGAAGTTGCATCACATAATGCACTGGAGTGTGTGTGGTCATGTGGATCAATGTGGTATAGCAAAAGAACACATGCGAGGAGATTAGTGGATCATTGTGGTTTAGGAAAAGACTACATGCAATGTTTATAGATGATCCATGTGGAAAACCAAGGTCAGCGAGTCCAAAAGCACATAGGAAGAGCAGCTTACACATTGCATGTTACACCAGTGAGGCAGAAGTTGCATCACATAATGCACTGGAGTTTGTGTGGTCATGTGGATCAATGTGGTCTAGGAAAACAACATATGCAATGACACTAGTGCATTAATGTGGTTTAGAAAAAGAACACATGCAATGACTATAGTTGATCCATGTGTCAAACCATGGTCATAGAGACTAAAAGCACATAGGAAGAGCAGCTTCCACATTGAATGTTTCACCAGTGAGGCAAAGTTGCATCACATAATGCTCTAGAGTGTGTGTGGTCATGTGGATCAATATTATTTAGGAAAAGAACACATGCCATGACACTAGTGCATCAATGTGGTTTAGGAAAAGAACACATGCAATGTCCATAGTGGATCCATGTGTGAAACCACGATCACACAGACCAAAAGTATATAGAAATTACAGCTTCCACATTGCATGTTCCACCGGTTAGGCAGAAATTGCAACACATAATGCACTAGAGTGTGTGTGATCATGTGGATCAATTTGGTTTAGGAAAAGAACACATGCAACGACCATAGTGGATCCATGTGTCAAACCATGGTCACAGAGACCAAAAGCACAATAGGAAGAGTAGCTTCCACATTGCATGTTGCAATAATGCGGTAGAAGTTGCATCACATAATGCACTAGAGTGTGTGTGGTCATGTGGATCAATGTGTTCTAAGAAAAGAACATATGCAATGACACTAGTGGACCAATGTGGTTTAGGAAAATAATACATGCAATGACAATGTGGATCCATGTGTCAAACCATGGTCATAGAGAGCAAAATCACATAGGAAGACCAGCTTATACATTGCATGTTGCACTAGTGAGGCAGAAATTGCATCACATAATGCACTGGACTGTGTGTGGTCATGTGGATCAATGTGGTCTAGGAAAAGAACACATGCAATGACATTAGTGGATCATTGTGGTTTAGGAAAAGAACACATGCAATGATTATAGGTGATCCATGTGTCAAACCATGGTCACAAAGACTAAAAGCACATAGGAAGAACAACTTCCATGTTGAATGTTGCACCAGTGATGCAGAAGTTGCATCACATAATGCACTGGAGTGTGTGTGTTCATGTGGATCAATGTTGTCTAGGAAAAGAACACATGCAATGAAACTAGTGCATCAATGTGGTTGAGGAAAAGAGCACAGGCAATGTCCATAGTGTATCCATGTGTCAAACCATGGTCATAGAGACCAAAAGCACATAGGAAGAGCAGCTTCCACATTGCATGTTGCACTAGTTAGATAGAAGTTGCATCAAATAGTTCACTGGAGTGTGTGTGATCATGTGGATCCATGTTTTCTAGGAAAAGAACACATGCAATGACACTAGTGGATTAATGTGATTTAGGAAAAGAACACATGTAATGACCATAGTGGATCCATGTGTCAAACCATGGTCACAGAGACCAAAAGCACATAGGAAGATCAGCTCCCAAATTGCATATTGCACCAGTGAGGAAGTAGTTGCATCACATAATGCACTGGAGTGTGTGTGGTCATGTGGATCAATGTGGTTGTAACACCCTCGAATCGGCCCTACGCAAGTTTTAGTGCTTCCCGCCAAACCCTCATAGAAACGATTCAAGGACGCACACCAGGCACTTTCGTGCGGGTGGAAAACGAAGTAATATCATTACACAATAGTCCACGATGGAACCCACAGAACAGATATATATATATATACAGTAACGACTCATTGAGTCAAGAAAACAGATATACAGTACAAAAATCCAAATCACCTTAAAAACGATACAACATCCGTATACGGATAAGATGCAAATGGGGCTAAGAGCGCTGAAGAATAACCAATGGCGTCCATAACCCTGCCCAGGCCAAGCCGGAAGGGTAACCCTGCTAACGACGTCGAACTCATACCTGTTAAACAAAAGGGGTGCCGACAAAGGGCAAAGGGAAAAGAGGAGCGTCAGTACTGAGGCTAGTACACAGCGAGGCTAGAATTCTGCGGCTCTCGCCTACATAGGTATGGTGGACTGAAGCGGTAGCGCAGCATGCACTAAACAACCTATAGAGACTTGATGCAACTGTCGGCTATGAGAGAGGGATAAGAAAGACCTATTCGGATCCAACCTGATAGTAACACCAAACATACCCATCCTGGCATTTCCCCCTCAAGACCAAACGAGGAAGACAAACCGAGGAACTCACACAGTTGGCAGTTTTATTCATTCCATTATAGTTGAAGCACTTACTAGTCAGATATAGATAGCATGAGTCATCTTGATAGCATAAGTAGTGGGCAGATTTAGTTAACCATTTGGTTGTAGTTGCAGTACTTACTAGTCAAATACAATTAACATGTGACATCCCAAACCCAGCAGTTGTTGGCACTTTTATTTCATTCCATTAGAGTTGCGATACTTAATAGGCAGGTATAACATGACACGATACACCCCAGTTCCACCAGTTGTTGGCACTTTTATTATCCATTGCATTATAGTGAAGCTGATTACTAGTCACATATTAATTCAAATTTATAGCACTACTTTAGTTATGGTTGTCTATGATCGAGATACTATGCTCCAAGTCGTCCATAACCGCGGACACGGCTTTAAGAAAGATTTACCCTACAGGGGTGCACAAATAGCAACACACACACGATCAACCTCAGAAAAACCAAATCAAAACCCAACGAGGCTTTCACAACAAAGCAATCACAGGACTCATAAAATATTTCAGGGGGCCACCCCACTAAGCTACCCGCAATGAAGTTGGCCGGCTCCGGAACGGACTCAGGTTTGTGTAGACGGCGGTAAATGACTGGGAACCCGAAAGTGTGACTGGGCTTGTCGATACAGCGAAAATGTGTCACGATCCAAAATAGTACAGGTGCTCCATGCCCAATCATAAATAAAGTAGTAAAGCATGGCATAAGTACAGGATAGTAATAAAGCCCCAAACTAGTTTGTGGCCCCAAGAAATAAGAAATGAATCAAGCTTTGGCTAAGGGGGATTCATAGAGTCTCCCGTATGTGGATAGTGTGAATAGTCAAGGAACAGGTATCAAGTACTCGGGGCCTACGGGACACAAGTGCACATGAAAAACCAAATAGCATATATTGCCCACCGGTGCCTCTTTCATTAGTTATCCAGCAACTTAATAGTTGTATTTAAAGTCATGATCCTCTCAACCGTAAAGCATATGACAACATTCCAACAACTGTGTGGTACTTCACGACACGGGATCACTCCTGAGCAAGTGACTATGACTCGCAAGACCATCTATCTACCAAACAACAGGTAATAGGAGGTGTCCAAGGCAATATAAAGGCTGCACGGAATATATCTGGTACGGAACACTAAAGCATCGCGACACGGATAGCAATAGATCAACAGGAGGAAATAAAGACTATAAATGCAAAATGGGTAGAAAGGGGGAGATTGCTCGCCTGGAAAACATAGCTGCAGGTTCATTATCCAAAGAACTTGTCGATACTCGCATCCACTCAACGGCCTAATCCGTGAAGAAGCAAACACTAAAAGAAACACCGAATGCACTATTTAATACTATGGCAGAAGAATCAGCGTGTTGCATGTATGATGCATGACATGGCAAAGATACGATGCAACTAGGCAATATTAAGCGGAACCGGGGGTCCCGATAATTAATTAGAAGGTTCAAGTTATTTAGCCATCCCGCAATTTAAATGTTGTATTCACAAGGCAAAACATGGCATCGGTTCTCTACACAAATTTAAATGGAGCCAATATAAGACTAGAAAAGCTCTCATATAGTTCCATATTTAATTTAGGTGAATCATCGAAATACCCTCAAGCACTCACAATATGTATGCAATCATGTTCAATTAATATGCAACAACTATATGTTAATATTCTAAAAAATAAGGGTCTCGGATAGGGGTCACACATTAGGGGTCGAAGATCTTGGTGATCATCGGGGGATCAGGTTTGATCCTCGGATTCGAGCTTGGGTCTTCTTGTACGGGGTCTCAAAGTTTGGTGTCGGTGGTCTTGTCGTCACTTTGGTCTTGGTCACGACACATACGAGGGAGATCTTGGGGTTACGAATTCATGGCTAATGTTGATCTTGTATTGACCATCGAGTATTCATATTCGTCTTCTAGGATCAATGTACTGGGCATTGATCGATCTTGAGTACATATCTTGTCCCTGCACTTCAGTCATCTTCGACTGAGAATGCTACAAATAGGCCTTGTCTCAAATGAACAGTGATGCAAACACCTTGAGGTCAGGATATAGAAGGGGCGACGAGCTTGTTCGTGTGGTCTCCAAGCGTCGGGGACGAAAAGGCATAGAGCTTGTCGCTGCAGGGCACGCATGGTCTAGGTCATAGAAGAGGCCTCGTGGCGAGCTGGGTACCCACGGCAGCAGGGATGGAGGCCGGGATGCGCGCGGGCACCAGGACGAGGCGGAGACGAGGCGACGGTGGAAGGCGAGGTCGAGCCGGGAGGAGAGCGCTGGGGCTGCAGGGCTTGGGCGACGAGGACAACTCGAGGAGGTGGAGCGAGGCACAACCGCGAGCACAGGGAGGCAGCGCGGGACGATCCAGGGACGAACTCGAGTTGGCGCAACATGAGGTATCGTGCAGGGCAGCGGCTCCACGGCAGGGAAGTGAACATGGGCGGTGCCAGTGCGGACAAGGATCCGCGTGTCGGTGGTGGAAGTCGACAGCCTTTGGGGCCGAGCGGGCGGCCGCGGTCGGCGAGGCGCTTGCAGCAGAGGGTGCCCAGCAACGACGCGCTGTCGGGCAGAGGGGCGGCCTGAGGCAGCGGCTCGGAGAGGTTGTGGAGGAGCTCTACAGCAGGGAGGGGGTTGATGGCGACGAGGATGCAGCGCACCGCTGGGAGACGACCAGCGGCTGGCGACGCTCTAGGGATGCGGCGGCGGAGCGACTTACGACAGGGAGGAGGCGCGGCTCGTGCGGGAGGGTGCTCGAGGGAACGGAGGTGGAAGGGGGTTGGGGACGGGGTCGCGTCTGGGATCGAACGAGGATGGGGATGGCGTCGCGACAAGGGTGGGCCCGGGTACGGGAGCGGGGCAGGCTAGCGTTTAGCGGGCAGCTACCGGCGGGGTGTGCATGAGTGGTGGGGTCGTGGTGGACTGCGAGCGGTGGGGTTTGGGTGCGTGCTCGCGTGCATTTCAGCGCGAGTGCACGTGTCACACGGCGCGTCGATGGGTTGGGTAGGTAGGGGTGGACCGGAGTGTGTTGCGGTGGATCTAGGGTTAGGTTTAGGCTAGGGGTTAGTCTAGCTGGTTTGGGTCGGGTCTGATCTGTCGGGTGGTAGTTGGCCTGGCCTATAGGCTGGGCTGCCTCCCTAGGTTCTATAAAATATGTTTTATTTATATAATTTGTTTTAAACAGTCTTTGGATAAATAGTTTTAGACAAATAAAAGATCCGGAAGAGACCAGGGTTTTATATTTGAAATAGAGAGGCGTATTTAGAAAACAATGATAGGCTTCTGAAAATAGTTTTAGGTAAGCAGATGCATGATGATGATGATGCTCAAATGCAATGTGGCATGATGACATGAGCATGCGGTCAATAATGATGCACAAAATAAAAACAACAAGCGATTTTCTAGTAGTGGTTTTATCGGGGTGCTACAATTCGACACCACTAACAATGGATCTCGCCCTCGAGATCCGCCTCATGGTATGGGGAAGAAGGCCAACGATCTGAATCTTCTCGATGCATATAGATTCTCGCGACACCACTAACAAAGATTTCTTCTCCGTCTTGAAATTGGCCACACCACCAACAAGGGGTAGTTACTCACGTTCGTTGAGAGGGCACTCCGGAGAAACAAAGACGAAGATAAAGGTCTCAAAAGATAAGGCCACCTTTAACTTCCGTGGAAGGAGAGCGAATGATAAGAGTAGTGGTATGGTAGCTACTCCATCCCGCACTCAAAGCATTACTCTGCACAAGAATAGGGGAATTATGCAACCAACTCTCGGAATTCAAACTAAAGATTTTGACAAGCGATGTTCGGAAAGCTTCGGAAAACAAAGGAGTGATGTATTCTCTATCGGATCGAGCGTAGAAGATGTTGTCATGTTGGAAATCACCGAAAGGCACAAAGAAGGGACAAAGGAAAATACATCAAATGAAGGACTCTTCATATAGCGTGAAGACCGGATATAGAAGCACCGTTGCAACAAGAAGGATTAGAAACCCTGAAGGTACGATGGAAACCCAACCACGAGACTGAAGGAGATATGCCCTAGAGGAAAATAAGAAATAGGTTTTTATCATATCTCAATTAGTTTATAATAGTTTCATATTGTGCTATAACTGTGCCAAGTAGAAACATTGATACAGGTGTGGTATGAAACAACAAAGTCCCTAGTAGCCTCTATTCATACTAGTTCGTTAGTCACGAAGATGATCTGGGTTTCAAGATCATGGGCATTTATGCTGACTGACAACGAGATCATATCATTGGAGAATGATGTGATTGGACATTCCTCGAAGGATTGCAACACGATCAAGTCTTCTAGTTCATTGTTGCAACAACTATACCTAGACTCCTTCCCCTTAGACCGTGAGCTCATATTACTCACTATTTCCCTAGGCTGCTTAGACTGCATCAACCGTCATCTGGTAATGCGGTGGCCATAAAGGTGTACGTTGGGTATTCCGAAGGAACAGTAGATGACATGTGACTACAAGACCGGGATTTGTTCACCCACATGACGGGTAAAGATACACAGGCCCGGCTTGGTGAGATTACATCCATAAATGTTGCAACATGTGACTAGGTCACGGGGATGTAATATCACGATAACAAGAAAACAGAACATGTTGTGAACGAGATTGAACAAAGGTATGAGATACCAATGATCGGATCTCGGACAAGTTGTATTCGGAAACGAAAGGAAAAGGATGCTACATTTAGACGGTTCAAACGACATTGTCATCAGGAATGCATAGGGGTCACATGGATATCCCTGGTCCCTCTGTTGATCATTGATACAGATCATGTCTAGAGCATTCCCGAGCCATGAGAGGATACACTTAAGGGTATGATGAGAGCGATCATTCGTAAGATGGAATCACAGTAGAGAAAGAGAAAGCCGGAATCGTTCCGCAGAGAGATCCGAAGCTGTTCGGAGAAAGAATAAAGGATCGGAATCATTTCGGGAAAGATCCGAAGTTGTTCGGAGGAAATCGAAAGGGAACCGAAAGGTGTTTCGGTTCAAGACGGATTTTGTAATATGTATTTACATATTATTTAATGTAATTAATATTAAATATAATATTAAAATCTAATTTGAAGGGTTATTCTACTAATGGGCCAAACTTCCTAGTGAATAAAGGCCCATGAGGGAAAAACCGGAGGAGGGAAGGGCCAAGGGCCAAGGCCCAGGCACCTCAAGGGGGCCCACCCAGCCAGCCTAGGGCTGTGCGCGGGGTGTGGCACACCCCTGGCCGGTGGCCCATGAAGGCCCATGCACCTTCCCCCTCTCTCCCTTGAATAGTCCCACATGGGAAACACAAAGGGGAGGGCACACCCCCTCCCCCTATATAAAGGGGTGCCCATGGGTGGGATGAGACACACAAATATTTGGAGAAGTCCTTTGGTTGACTTCCTCCTTCCCTCTGTCTCTCTAGCCCTTGTGACCATGGCCCCAAGTTTGTCTGCGATCGAGAACACTGCAGACCATGCGCTGCGCTGCAGGGATTCCTAGCCGGATATCAACTTCCGCACTCCCGGCGGGATCGGGTAGCCGGAGGTCTCATCGTGCACCGGATGTGTACGAAGACACGAGGCGCAACACTTGGGGCGCTTGAATGTCGTGAGCCAGAGCTGTTGCACGATGAAGATGATGAAGATCAAGAAGGAGCAAGGGGTGACCTGCGAGGAGCTTCGGGACCTTGAGGTCGGCTTCGAGTACGACTACATCAACCACGTTCCCCGCGGAACGTTAACCGCATACAGACTACAAGGGTATGTATTCTCTATGCTCTGGTCATTACCGCATTACTACATAGATAGATCCTAGGCAGTTTCGGGGGTTTCATCGTAGGAAATTTTTTGTTTTCTGCACCGATCCCCTACAGAGAAATCCTGGACTAGAAGAAGGTAAGAGAGTAGATTAAAAACACGTAGAGGTAAGAGGAGAATAACAAAGCGGTAAGGAGTAAAATCAGACCTAATCAGATCTATCCAACCGATTTTGCAAAATAGTTTTGACACTCTACATCGGTCGTTAGCTAGGTTATCCTATAGGCTGGACTAGTGGGGTATCGCAACTACTGAGCTCTTATACCACTTTGTAACACCCTCGAATCGGCCCTATGCAAGTTTTAGCGCTTCCCCCCAAACCCGCATAGAAACGATTCAAGGACGCCCACCAGACACTTTTGTGCGGGTGGAAAACGAAGTAATATCATTACGAAATAGTCCACGATGGAACCCACAGAACAGATATATATATATATATACAGCAACGACTCATTGAGTCAAGAATACAGATATACAGTACAAAAATCCAAATCACCTTAAAAACGATACAACATCCGTGTACGGATAAGATTGAAATGGGGCTAAGAGCCCTGAAGAAAAACCAATGGCGTCCATAACCCTGCCCAGGCCAAGCCGGAAGGGTAACTCTGCTAACGACGTCGAACTCATACCTGTTAAACAAAAGGGGTGCCGACAAAGGGCAAAGGGAAAAGAGGAGCGTCAGTACTGAGGCCAGTACATGGCGAGGCTAGAATTTGGCGGCTCTCGCCTACATAGGCATGGTGGACTGAAGCGGCAGCGCAGCATGCACTAAACAACCTATAGAGACTCGATGCAACTGCCGGCTATGAGAGAGGGATAAGAAAGTCCTATTCGGATCCAACCTGATAGTAACACCAAACATACCCATCCTGGCATTTCCCCCTTGAGACCAAACGAGGAAGTCAAACCGAGGAACTCACACAGTTGGCAGTTTTATTCATTCCATTAAAGTTGAAGCACTTACTAGTCAGATATAAATAGCATGAGTCATCTTGATAGCATAAGTAGTGGGTAGTTTTAGTTAACCATTCGGTTGTAGTTGCAGTACTTACTAGTCAGATACAATTAGCATGTGACATCCCAAACCCAGCAGTTGTTGGCACTTTTATTTCATTCCATTGGAGTTGCGATACTTACTAGGCAGGTATAACATAACACGATACACCCCAGTTCCACCAGTTGTTGGCACTTTTATTATCCATTTCATTGTAGTGAAGCTGATTACTAGTCACATATTAAGTCAAATTTATAGCACTACTTTAGTTATGCTTGTCTAAGATCGAGATACTGTGCTCCAAGTCATCCATAACCGCGGGCACGGCTTTTAGAAAGATTTACCCTGTAGGGGTGCACAAATAGCAACACACACACGATCAACCTCGGAAAAACAAAATCAAAACCCAATGAGGCTTTCACGACAAAGTAATCATAGGACTCATAAAATATTTCAGGGGGCCACCCCACTAATCTACCCGCAACGAAGTTGGACGGGTCCGGAACGGACCCAGGGTTTGTGTAGACGGTGGTAAATGACTGGGAACCCGAACGTGTGACTGGGCTTGTCGATACAGCGAAAACGTGTCACGATCCAAAACAGTACAGGTGCTCCACGCACAATCGTAAATAATTCAGTAAAGCATGGCATAAGTACAGGATAGTAATAAAGCCCCAAACTAGTTTGTGGCCCCAAGAAATAAGAAATGAAGCAAGCTCTGGCTAAGGGGGATTCATAGAGTCTCCCGTATGTGGATAGTGCGAATAGTCAAGGAGCAGGTATCAAGTACTCGGGGCCTACGGGACACAAGTGGACATGAAAAACCAAATAGCATATATTGCCCACCAGTGTCTCTTTCATTAGTTATCCAGCAATTTAATAGTTGTATTTAAAGTCATGATCCTCTCCACCGTAAAGCATGTGACAACATTCCAACAACTGTGTGGTACTTCACGACACAGGATCACACCTGAGCAAGCGACTACGACTCGCAAGACCATCTATCTACCAAACAACAGGTAATAGGAGGTGTCCAAGGCAATATAAAGGCTGCACGGAATATATCTGGTACAGAACACTAAAGCATCACGACATGGATATCAATAGATCAACAGGAGGAAATAAAGACTATAAATGCAAAATGGGTAGAAAGGGGGAGATTGCTCGCCTGGAAACATAGCCGAAGGTTCATCATCCGAATAACTTGTCGATACTCGCATCCACTCAACAGCCTAATCCGTGAAGAAGAAAACACTAAAAGAAACACCGGATGCACTATTTAATACTACGGCAGAAGAATCAGCGTGTTGCATGTATGATGCATGACATGGCAAAGATGCGATGCAACTAGGAAATATTAAGCGGAACCTGGGTCCTGATAATTAATTAGAAGGTTCAAGTTATTTAGCCACCCCACAATTTAAATGTTGTATTCACAAGGCAAAACATGGCATCGGTTCTCTACACAAATTTAAATGGAGCCAATATAAGACTAGAAAAGCTCTCATATAGTTCCATATTTAATTTAGGTGAATCATCGAAATACCCTCAAGCACCCACAATATGTATGCAAACATGTTCAATTAATATGCAACAAGTATATGTTAATATTCTAAAAATAAGGGTCTCGGATAGGGGTCACACATTAGGGGTCGAAGATCTTGGTGATCATCGGGGGATCGGGTTTGATCCTCAGATCCGGGCTTGGGACTTCTAGTACGGGGCTCAGAGTTTGGTGTCGGTGGTCTTGTCGTTGCTTTGGTCTTGGACACGACACATACGAGGGAGGTCTTGGGGTTGCGACTTCATGGCCGATGTTGATCTTGTATTGACCATCGGGTATTCAGATTCATCTTCTAGGATCAATGTACTGGGCATTGGTCGATCTTGAGTACATATCTTGTCCCTGCACTTCAGTCATCTTTGACTGAGAATGCTGCAAATAGGCCTTGTCTCAAATGAACAGTGATGCAAACACCTTGAGGTCAGGATATAGAAGGGGGCGACGAGCTTGTTCATGTGGTCTCCAGGCATCGGGGACAAAAAGGCACAGAGCTTGTCGCTGCAGGGCACGCATTATGTAGGTCATAGTAAAGGCCTCGTGGCAAGCTGGGTACCCACGGCAGCGGGGATGGAGGCCGGGACGCGCGCGGGCACCAGGACGAGGCAGAGACGAGGCGACGGTGGAAGGCGAGGTCGAGCCAGGAGGAGAGCGTCAGGTCTACAGGGCTTGGGAGACGAGGACAGCTCGAGGAGACGGAGCGAGGCACCACCGTGAGCGCAGGGAGGCAGCACGGGATGATTCAGGGACAAACTCAAGGAGGCACGACACGAGGTATCATGCAGGGCAGCGGCTCCATGGCGGGAAAGCAAACAGGGGCGGGGCCGGTGCAGACGAGGATCCGCGTGTCGGTGGTGGCGGTCGACGGCCTTTGGGGCCGATGGGGCGGCCGCGGTAGGCGAGGCGCTGGTAGCAGAGGGTGGCCAGCAACGACGCGCTGTCGGGTAGAGGGGCGGCCTGAGGCAGCGGCTCGGAGAGGTTGTGGAGGAGGGCCTGGCCATGGCGGCGGGTGCTCGCCGGGAGGAGCTCTGCAGCAGGGAGGGGGTTGACGGCGACGAGGATGTAGAGCACCACAGGGAGACGACCAGCGGCTGGCGACGCTCCAGGGATGCGGCGGCAGAGCGACTTACAGCAGGGAGGAGGCGCGGCTCGCGCGGGAAGGTGCTCCAAGGAACAGAGGTGGAGGAAGGTTGGGGACGGGGTCGTGTCTGGGATCGAACGAGGATGGGGATAGCCTCCCAGGGGCGGGGTCACGACAAGGGGTGGGGCTGAATGCAGGCGGGCGGTGGCGTTTAGCGGCACAGCCTGAGGGTGTGCATGAGTGGTGGGGTCGTGGTGGACTGCGAGCGGTGGGGTTTGGGTGCGTGCTCGCGTGCGTTGCAGCGCGAGTGCGCATGTCCCGCGGCGCGTCGATGGGTTCGGTAGGTAGGGGTAGACCGGAGTGTGTTGTGGTGGATCTAGGGTTAGGTTTAGGCTAGGGTTTGGTCTAGCTGGTTTGGGTCGGGTCTGATCTGTCGGGTGGTAGTTGGCCTGTCCTATAGGCTGGGCTGCCTCCCCGGGTTCTATAAAATATGTTTTATTTATATAATTTGTTTTAAACTGTCTTTGGATAAATAGTTTTAGACAAATAAAAGATCCGGAAGAGACCAGGGTTTTATATTTGAAATAGAGACGCGTATTTAGAAAACAAAGATAGGCTTCTGAAAATAGTTTTAGGTAAGCAGATGCATGATGATGATGATGCTAAAATGGAATGTGGCATGATGACATGAGCATGCGGTCAATAATGATGCACAAAATAAAAACAACAAGCGATTTACTAGTAGTGGTTTTATCGGGGTGCTACACTTAGCAAAAGAACACATGCAATGAGATTAGTGGATCATTGTGGTTTGGGAAAAGAACACATGCAATGTCTATAGGTGATCCATGTGTCAAACCATGGTCAGAGAGTCCAAAAGCACATAGGAAGAGCAGCTTACCCATTGCATGTTGCACCAGTGAGGGACAAGTTGCATCACATAATGCACTGGAGTTTGTGTGGTCATGTGGATCAATGTGGTCTAGGAAAACAACACATGTAATGACACTAGTGCATTAATGTGGTTTAGTCAAAGAACACATGCAATGACTATAGTTGATCGATGTGTCAAACCATGGTCACAGAGACTAAAAGCACATAGGAAGAGCAACTTCTACATTGAATGTTGCACCAGTGAGGCAAAGTTGCATCACATAATGCACTGGAGTGTGTGTGGTCATGTGGATCAATGTTGTTTAGAAAAAGAACACATGCAATGACACTAGTGCATCAATGTGGTTTAGGAAAAGAACACATGCAATGACACTAGTGCATCAATGTGGTTTAGGAAAAGAACACACGCAATGTCCATAGTGGATCCATGTGTGAAACCATGGTCACAGAGACCAAAAGTACATCGGAAGTGTAGCTTCCACATTGCATGTTCCACCAGTTAGGCAGAAATCATCACATAATGCACTTGAGTGTGTGTGATCATGTGGGTCAATTTGGTTTAGCAAAAGTACACATGCAATGACCATAGTGGATCCATGTGTCAAACCATGATCACAGGGACCAAAAGCACAATAGGAAGAGCAGCTTCCACATTGCATGTTGCAATAATGCGACAGAAGTTGTAACACATAATGCACTAGAGTGTGTGTGGTCATGTGGATCAATGTGTTCTAGGAAAAGAACATATGCAATGACACTAGTGGATCAATGTGGTTCAGGAAAATAACACATGCAATGACAATAGTGGATCCTTGTGTGAAACCACGGTCACAGAGAGCAAAATCACATAGGAAGAGCATCTTCCACATTGCATGTTGCACCAGTGAGGCAGAAGTTGCATGACATAATGCACTGGACTGTGTGTGGTCATGTGGATCAATGTGGTCTAAGAAAAGAACACATGCAATGACATTAGTAGATCATTGTGGTTTAGGAAAAGAACACATGCAATGACTATAGGTGATCCATGTGTCAAACCATGGTCACAGAGACTAAAAGCACATAGGAAGAGCAACTTTCACATTGAATGTTGCACCAGTGATGCAGAAGTTGCATCACATAATGCACTGGAGTGTGTGTGTTCATGTGGATCAATGTTGTCTAGGAAAAGAACACATGCAATGACACTAGTGCATCAATGTGGTTTGGAAAAGAGCACATGAAATGTCCATAGCGTATCCATGTGTCAAACCATGGTCATAGAGACCAAAAGAACATAAGAAGAGCATCTTCCACATTGCATGTTGCACTAGTTAGGCAGAAGTTGCATCACATAATGCACTGGAGTGTGTGTGATCATGTGGATCAATGTTGTCTAGCAAAAGAACACATGCAATGACACTAGTGCATCAATGTCGTTTAGGAAAATAACACATGCAATGACAATAGGGGATCCATGTGTCAAACCATGGTCATAGAGACCAAAAGCACATAGGATGAGCAGCTTCCACATTGCATGTTGCGCTAGTAAGGCAGAAGTTGCATCCCATAATGCACTGGAGTGTGTGTGGTCATGTGGGTCAATGTGGTCTAGGAAAACAACACATGCAATGACACTAGTGCATCGATGTGGTTTAGGAAAAGAACACATGCAATGTCCATAGTGGATCCATGTGTCAAACCATGGTCATAGAGACCAAAAGAACATACGAAGAGCAGCTTCCACATTGCATTTTGCACAAGTGAGGCATAGGTTGCATCACATAATGCACTAGAATTTGTGTGGTCATGTGGATCAATGTGGTCTTGGAAAAGAACACATGCAATGACACTAGTGGATCAATGTGGTATAGGAAAAGAACACATGCAATGACTATAGGTGATCCATGTGTCAAACCATGGTCACAGAGACTAAAAGCACATAGGAAGAGCAACTTTCACATTGAATGTTGCACCAGTGATGCAGAAGTTGCATCACATAATGCACTGGAGTGTGTGTGTTCATGTGGATCAATGTTGTCTAGGAAAAGAACACATGCAATGACACTAGTGCATCAATGTGGTTTGGAAAAGAGCACATGAAATGTCCATAGCGTATCCATGTGTCAAACCATGGTCATAGAGACAAAAAGAACATAAGAAGAGCATCTTCGACATTGCATGTTGCACTAGTTAGGCAGAAGTTGCATCACATAATGCACTGGAGTGTGTGTGATCATGTGGATCAATGTTGTCTAGCAAAAGAACACATGCAATGACACTAGTGCATCAATGTCGTTTAGGAAAATAACACATGCAATGACAATAGGGGATCCATGTGTCAAACCATGGTCATAGAGACCAAAAGCACATAGGATGAGCAGCTTCCACATTGCATGTTGCGCTAGTAAGGCAGAAGTTGCATCCCATAATGCACTTGAGTGTGTGTGGTCATGTGGGTCAATGTGGTCTAGGAAAACAACACATGCAATGACACTAGTGCATCGATGTGGTTTAGGAAAAGAACACATGCAATTTCCATAGTGGATCCATGTGTCAAACCATGGTCATAGAGACCAAAAGAACATACGAAGAGCAGCTTCCACATTGCATTTTGCACAAGTGAGGCATAGGTTGCATCACATAATGCACTAGAATTTGTGTGGTCATGTGGATCAATGTGGTCTTGGAAAAGAACACATGCAATGACACTAGTGGATCAATGTGGTCTTGGAAAAGAACACATGCAATGTCTATAGTGAATCGTTGTGTCAAACCATGGTCACATATACCAAAAGCACATAGGAAGAGCAGCTTCCACATTGCATGTTGCACCAGTGAGGCAGAAGTTGCATCACATAATGCACTGGAGTGTGTATGGTCATGTGGATCAATGTGGTCTAGGAAAAGAACATATGCACTGACACTAATGCATCAATGTGGTTTAGCAAAAGAACAGATGCAATGTCCATAGTGGATCCATGTGTTAAACCATTGTCACAAAGACCAAAAGCACATAGGAAGAGCAGCTTCCACATTGCATGTTGCAACGGTGAGGCAGAAGTTGCACCGCATAATGCACTAGAGTGTGTCTGGTCATGTGGATCAATGTGGTTTAGGAAAAGAACACATGAAATGACCATAGTGTATCTATGTGTCAAACCATGGTCACAGAGACCAAAAGCACATAGGAAGAGCAGCTTCCACATTGCATGTTGCAACAATGAGGCTGAAGTTACATCACATAATGCACTAGAGTGTGTGTGGTAATGTGGATGAATGTGGTATGGGAAAATAACAAATGCAATGACACTAGTGCATTAATGTGGTTTAGGAAAACAACACATGCAATATCCATAGTGGATCCATTTGTCAAACCATTGTCACAGATACTAAAAGCACATAGGAAGAGTAGCTTCCACATTGTATGTTGCACCAGTGAGGCAGAAGTTGCATCACATAATGCACTGGAGTGTGTGGTCATGTGGATCAATGTTGTGTAGGAAAAGAACACATGCAATGACACTAGTGGATCAATGTGGTTAAGGAAAAGAACACATGCAATGTCTATAGTGGATCCATGTGTCAAACCATGGTCACAGATACCAAAAGCACATAGGAAGAGTAGCTTCCACATTGCATGTTGCACCAGTGATGCAAAAGTTGCATCACATAATGACCTGGAGTTTGTTTGGTCATGTGACTCAATGTGGTCTAGGAAAATAACACATGCAATGACACTAGTAGATCATTATGGTTTAGGAAAACAACACATGCACTGGCTATAGGTGATCTATGTGTCAAACCATGGTCACGGATACTAAAAGCACATAGGACGAGTAGATTCCACATTGAATGTTGCGGCAGTGAGGCAAAAGTTGGATCACATAATGCACTGGAGTGTGTGTGGTCATGTGGATGAATGTTGTCTAGGAAAAGAACACATGCAATGACACTAGTGCCTCAATGTGGTTTAGGAAAAGAACACACGTAATGTCCATAGTGGATCCGTGTATAAAACCATGGTCAGAGAGACCAAAAGCACATAGGAAGAGAAGCTTCCACATTGCACGTTGCACTAGTGAGGCATAAGTTGCATCACATAATGCACTGGATTGTGTGTGATCATCTGGATCAGTGTTATCTAGGAAAATAACACATGCAATGACACTAGTGGATCAATGTGGTTTAGGAAAAGAACAAATGCAATGACCATCGTGGATCCATCTGTCAAACCATGGTCACAGAGACCAAAAGAACATAGGAAGAGAAGATTCCACATTGCATGTTGCAACAGTGAGGCAGAAGTTGCACCACATAATGCACTAGAGTGTGTCTGGTCATGTGGATCAATGTGGTTTAGGAAAAGAACACATGCAATGACCATAATGTCTCCATGTGTCAAACCATGGTCATAGAGACCAAAAGCACATAGGAAGAGCAGTTTCCACATGGCATGTTGCAACAGTGAGGCTGAAGTTGCATCACATAATGCACTAGAATGTGTGTGGTAATGTGGATGAAAGTGGTATGGGAAAAGAACACATGCAATGACACTAGTGCATTAATGTGGTTTAGGAAAACAACACATGCAATATCCATAGTGGATCCATTTGTCAAACCATGGTCACAGATACCAAAAGCACATAGGAAGAGTAGCTTCCACATTGTATGTTGCACCAGTGAGGCAGAAGTTGCATCACATAATGCACTGGAGGGTGTGTGGTCATGTGGATCAATGTAGTGTAGGAAAAGAACACGTGCAATGACACTAGTGGATCAATGTGGTTTAGGAAAAGAACACATGCAATGTCTATAGTGGATCCATGTGTCAAACCATGGTCACAGATACCAAAAGCACATAGGAACAGCAGCTTCCACATTGCATGTTGTGCCAGGTATGCAAAAGTTGCATCACATTATACAGTGGAGTGTGTCTGGTCATGTAGATCAATGTGGTTTAGGAAAAGAACACATGCAATGACTCTAATGGATCATTTCGGTTTAGGAAAACAACACATGCACTGACTATAGGTGATCCATGTGTTAAACCATGGTCAAAGAGACTAAAAGCACATAGGGTGAGTAGCTTCCACATTGTATGTTGCGGCAGTGATGCAGAATTTGCATCACATAATGCGCTAGAGTGTGTGTGGTCATGTGGATGAATGTTGTCTAGGAAACACATGCAATGACAATAGTGCCTCAATGTGGTTTAGGAAAAGAACACACATAATGTCAGTAGTGGATCCATGTATCAAACCATGGTCAGAGAGACCAAAAGCACATAGGAAGAGAAGCTTCCACATTGCATGTTGCACTAGTGAGGCATAAGTTGCATCACATAATGCACTATATTGTGTGTGATCATGTGGATCAATGTTGTCTAGGAAAATAACACATGTAATGACACAAGTGGATCAATGTGGTTTAGGAAAAGAACACATGCAATGACCATAGTGGATCCATGTGTCAAACCATGGTCACAGAGAGCAAAAGCACATAGGAAGAGTATCTTCCACATTGCATGTTGCAATAGTGAGGCAGAAGTTGCACCACATAATGCACTAGAGTGTGTCTAGTCATGTGGATCAATGTGGTCTAGGAAAACAACACATGCAATGACACTAGTTGATCAATGTGGTTTAGGAATAGAACACATGCAATGACAATAGTGGATCCATGTGTCAAAACATGGTCACAGAGACCAAAAGCACATAGGAAGAGCAGCTTCCACATTGCATGTTGCACCGGTGATGCAGAAGTTGCATCACATAATGAGTGGAGTGTGTGTGGTCATGTGGATCAATGTGGTTTAGGAAAAGAACACATGCAAGGACACTATTGGATCAATGTGGTTTAGCAAAAGAACACATGTAATATCCATAATGGATCAATGTGTCAAACCATGGTCACAGAGACCAAAAGCACATAGGAAGAGCAGCGTCCACATTGCATGTTGCACCATTGAGGCATAAGTTGCATCACATAATGCACTGGAGTGTGTGTGGTCATGTGGATCAATGTTGTCTAGAAAAAGAACATATGCAATGACACTAGTGGATCAATGAGGTTTAGTAAAAGAACACATGTAATGTATATAGGTGATCCATGTGCCAAACCATGGTCACAGAGACCAAAAGAACATAGGAAAAGAAGCTTCCACATTGCATGTTGCACTAGTGAGGCAGAAGTTGCATCACAGAATGCACTCGAGTGTTTGTGGTCATGTGGATCAATGTGGTCTAGGAAAAAACACATGCAATGATACTAGTGTATCAATGTGTTTTAGGAAAATAACACATGCAATGTCCATAGTGTATCCATGTGTCAAACCATGGTCACAGAGACCAAAAGCACATAGCAAGAGCAGCTTCCACATTGCATGTTGCACCAGTGAGGCAAAAGATACATCACATAATGCACTGGAGTGTGTGTAGTCATGTGGATCAATGTTGTCTAGGAAAAAAACACATGCAATGACACTAGTGGATCAATGTGGTTTAGGAAAATAATAAATGCAATGACAACAGTGGATCCATGTGTGAAACCATGGTCAGAGAGAGCAAATGCACACAGCAAGAGCAGCTTCCACATTGCATGTTGCACCAGTGAGGCAGAAGTTGCATCACATAATGCACTAGAGTGTTTGTGGTCATGTGGATAAATGTGGTCTAGAAAAAGAACACATGCAATGACACTAATGGATCAATGTGGTTCAGGAAAAGAACACATGCAATGGACATAGTGGATCCATGTGTCAATCCATAGTCACAGAGACTAAAAGCACATAGGAAGAGCAGCTTCCACATCGCATGTTGCACCAGTGAGGCAGAAGTTGCATCACATAATGCACCGGAGTGTGTGTGATCATGTGGATCAATGTTGTCTAGGAAAAGAACACATGAAATGACACTAGTGGGTCAATGTGGTTTAGGAAAAGAACACAAATGCAATGACCATAGTGGATCCATGTGTCAAACTGGCGAGGGGCAACCTCGGCAATGCCTATGGTGATGGACTTAGGGTTTTGCGAAAAAGAGAAAGCTAGGGATTTCATCGGATATCAGGCAAACAAGGGAGTTGAAGTCGCCTGAATACTTGATGAATAGCACTATTATAGATCGCTTGGGGACTTTTCAGTGTGTCCCTCGTAGGCTTCTCCCGTCCTATATATAATAGGCCGGGTCTCAAAGCCGTATACAGATAGATTACATACGTATAATTACAACTCTAACACAATGTCGGTTCATAGTTCCTTTCGAAATACAAATTGAAGCTTTCATCGGATGCCTTTTTGGGCCATCATCTTGAATCCTCATGGTCCGTGAGCCTTTATTCAGCTAGGGCAACAAACCATAAGCACCCGAGTAATCATATCCATGTCAGTAGCCCCAGATACTCTACCTGAACCATAGATTCTAGTTGAGTCTCAAAGATACGTTCAGTTTTTTATGTTTCTGAATTGTTTCTATTTTTTCTTATTCTATAGGGATTTGGTACAACGGGCCTGATGCATCCGATGGATCGGGAATCAATTAATTTCTCCTGGGCAAAAAATATTGTAGACCTACATAAAACTCAAGTCCCTAGGCCTGAATTCGGAATTTTTACTGGCGTAATTCAGTTCGAGCCGTTGAGGTCTTACCGAATAATGAATTCAAGTCTTATTTTATCGGGTACCTAACGAGTCTGTAGGGATTTTTCATTGTATCGTTCCTACGGATATTTTACTGGCAGAGGACATTCTTGTGTGATTAACAGGCCACACATGACGAATCACGGGGTCTTACCTTCATGTCTTGGACACGACATTTAGAGTTTTATCACGTCGAGTGTGATCCGAGACTTATGTATTTGTTTTTGTTGGATGCCTTGTTTGGCTGCTAGAATTTCTGAAATTTACCAGATTCTTGTTTTATTGGTTTTATAGAATATCCCGATGGGAGTAACTTGTTGAGGGTACACCAAAGTAAAACTCATAGGTCTAGGTGAAAACTGTTTTAACTCGATACGCCCAATTTAATTTTTATCAGGTGCGCTCTAGGCTCCCAACGGGAGTAGCACCCGAGACTATGTTCGGATGTCTGTATCTGGACATAGGCTCATAATTATTTGTTAGTTTTATCAGAATAACACTTATAGAGAAAAAATATATATCTTCTTCTTTACTAGTAAAAAGTATAAATAAATACTCAGAGTATGAAGAACTTATCTTTTTATTTATTATTCCGAAGCCAAAGATACATTGTTTTGGCGGATTTCTGCCTGGATGTTGGACTTAATATTATGGCTAAGAAGCATATCCATAGGCTTTATTGTAATTTAAATTGTGAGAAAACATAAATTGTAAGGGTAAAAGCACTGTAGTTGTGCGACGTTCCATGGATTGGAGTATTTGACTCGTGTCTTCTTGTATTATAGCTGATATGCTCCTCTAGGGATAAGTTATGTAACGATGTAAAGCCCTTCCTAGGGTGACTCTAGTTTTTGATGAACATCTTGCTTGAGGCGAAGAACTAGGTCCCCTACGACGAAGGACCTAGGACATAACCGTCGACTATGATAGTTGCGTAAATTTTGTTGATATATAGTAGCTCTCTGTAAGGCAATGTCATGGGCTTCATCAAGTGCATCAACATCACCTTCAAGCGCTTCTCTTGACGCTTCTTCATCATATGTAGCTACTCATGGAGAGTCGTGTGGTACTTCAACTAGAAGGATGGCCTCAGCGCCGTGGACCAGAAAGAAGATTGTTTCTTGTGTCGAACTATTGAGAATAGTACGTAAGCTCCATAAAACATATGGTAACTCATCAACCCATGCTCTATTTGCCCTATCGAGTGGTACTACTAGTATTTTCTTGAGGCCAGCAGTTACGAGGCCATTGACTTTCTCCACTTTCCCATTTGTTTGGGGTGGGCTACTGAGGCATAACTTACTTTGATGCCCATCTCCTCATAGTATTCCTTGAACTCATTGTAAGTAAAGTTAGTTCCACTATCTGTGATGATGCTATTTGGCACACCAAACCGGAACACTATGGACTTGATAAAATTCACAGCCAAAGTTCCATCTTGACTGGTAACAGGCATTGCTTCAATCCATTTAGTAAATTTGTCGACTACTACTAGCAGAAAGACATGTCCTCCTAGGGATGATTTGTGAAGCTTTCCCACCATATCAAGTACCCACTAAGCAAAAGGCCAAGAAACAAGTATGGGATTTAACTCAGCAGCGGGTGCACCAGGCTTTGTTGCGAATCACTGACATGCCTCACATGTTCTAACTATATCATCATGTACTGTTGTGAACCAATAAAATCCTTCCCTGAACGCTTTGGCAGCAATTGCTCGGCTGCTAGTGTGGTGGCCGCATACTCCTTCGTGTATATCCTTGAGTATAATTTTTCCTTCGTCGGGTGTGACACATTGTTGTAGCACACCAGAAATACTTCTTTTGTATAATTATCCTTTGATGATTCGAAAGGCTTTTGATCTTCAAGTGATTCGCCGAGATTCTGTCACATCTTTGGGGAGTTCTCCCCATGTCATATATGCTATGTATGGCTGCATCCACGTAGGTTCTATTTCATAATCTCATGAACTTCTGGTTCTTCTTAGGGAATTTTCTCTATACTTTTGTTAGCTGGTGAAGCCACTGAGTCCTTTCACGGCTTAATCATTTTCTCTGTCTTGGGTGCTATAACCTTAGATACTTTCTTCGCTTTGATAGAACGCTTAGTTATTTCTTCCCAGAAAACCCCGTGTGGTACTGGTAGGCATAAGGACCCGATGTTTGTCAAATTGTCAGCTTCTTCACTGCTTTCTCTTCCTATGTCCGATACTTTGCACCCGTCAAATTGGGCCTTGATACATTCCATCCGGATTACAGATGTAGTATAGCTCTTTTTCCCTAGTAGACCTAGGTTTATCGAATCCTCGGTAAGCAGAAAGCATAGTGAAGTTACTTTAATGGACCTTCGGGAGTTTTAGAATTCTTTTTGTGTTTTACCGAACCAAGAGTTTGCTGTCATTTGTTGTTGATGATGATGGAGAGAGAGGGCCTAGGGCGTTCGGTCTCACCTGTAGCTGTGCAAAACATCTTATGGGAATAAAATATAATAATAAGGTATGCATGTAATTGTTAGAGCAAGATAAATTATATGTGGGTAGTGCATCCATAATTTCTATTGCCTCTGCAACCGCTTATAGCAATAACCTACTAGTCTTATCCATAGAAGAAAGAGAACTAATGATATGCATAGTGATGTCACCATTAATCCCAAGTAAATCCCTCACATACAGCCGTACTACCCCTTATGTCACTAGGGTTCGCAACCTGCAGATTAGTCATTACTCATACTCCCTATACCTAGCTCAATCCTCGGGGTCTTGGGTACCTGACAAGTCCTTAGATTGAGGCAAGAGAGGATACAATAATCATCATGTCACAGAAACTAATACATGATCCCATCTATGATAAATAACATGCACAGAAACTACATGGCTAGGCCAAAGCCCTTAGCCCAAGGAGAATTACTCACACATAGAGATGAGATCAACAATCATAAACATTGTAATGGAAATCATGAGATTGATAGAAAATAGTCTTACAATATCGCCAATCGAAGATGAGATCTACTATTACAAGTGGTGGAATATGGCTATGGTGATGGAGAAGGGTTTGGAGATTAGATCTAAGTCTATTCCTCTGGCGGCTATTCGGTGTTGTGGATGTCGTTCTGGGGGCGGCTGGTGATCGGGAAGAGCTCTGTTTCTTGTTGCCCGAGGCCTCTTCTGTAGGTGTCCCTTCATGAAAGTTGTTTGGTTTGACCTAGCGGTGTTGATGGCAACTATATGACCGGAACTATGTGGCCGGAATTTTATCCCCACCATATAGTTGGTCATTAAAGCGTCTGTCTCCACTTCACGACTCCTTGTTCCTTTGGGTTGTTGGAAATCTCGTATCTTTGACTTTAATGTTGTCATTCCCATCATCAAACGTCATTATCTGCAAACAAAATTTTACTACAATACAAAGACTCACTCCACCAATATAACATCTTATAATTTACTACTAACTAGAATGGGTTTCTCAAACTTCAAAAGTGGGGAGTCTTAAGGCATACCTCTCATGATTGGTTCCACTTCTCTCTTCCCTTTTGATTTTCTTCTTGGAAACTCAAAATCGATCACTCTCCTGCGAATACGTGAAAGCCACAAGGAGAATAGAAAAGAAGGAAGAGGGAAAATAAAGATAAATGGAAAAATCTTTTGTTGTTTTTAAGAGAGGGAATTAAAGAATAGAAAATTGGCAGCAAAGCTCAGCTAGAAAATCTCGAAAACAAATAAAAGTAACTAAAGATAAAGTTTTGGGGAAACCAACACGTGTGCTTATAAACTCGAATTAAAAACATAACCTCGAAATAAATAAAAACAAATGAACGCCAAATAAAGATAATGAGGAAACTTCCCCAAGCTTAGGCTTTTGCAAGCCCTTCAAATCACTGTGGTGGTGGGAAAAGTTGTAACTCCAGTTCGCAAATTGAGTTGATAAATTACTAGTTGTTTCTCGGAGGTTTAAGGAGAGGTTTTGCATTCTCTCCATAGTTCCTCCAAGTTCTTCGAAGTCTTGGTATGTAGCAAACCGGGTTGGTGGCTGGTCCTCTTCTTGGTACTTTTCTTGGTCCTCATCCTCATCCGGAATATCCTCCTCAAGTTGGTGTTGCTCAACTTGAAAGTCATATAGAAAACATCCTTCCTCGATAGAGAGAAGACCATTAGGAAAAGGAGCAGGATAGAGACGCCCAGCTCTAGTAATATGCAGGTAATAAACACTACCTCTCCTAGTAAGCATTCCACAAGCCTTTAAAGGAGAGAACTAACATGTCGCTCACCTAGAACTGGTTGCAACTCACCTAGGTCTATGCCTAGGGAAATGGCAAGCATGGTGATGACCCCTCCACCTATGACTGGTCCTTGACTTTGGGAGGATTGGTACTCCAGGTAGCGCACAAGAATTACGCCCAAGTTGAGTGAAAAGTTGGTGTTGTTGAAAGCAGCCTTTGCAAGGACTAAGATGTCCTCCTCGTTGAGTCTCGTGAACTCATTTTGTGCCTACAAAGTGTTAGCAAAAACATAGAATAAATAGTGAATTGAAGAAGGGTGAATATTCTTCCCCTTGCTTACTCTAGAAGTGAAACTCATTCCATTATAATATTGTTTCGGGGAAGGGTCTAAGCCAGTAAAGGATGCGCGTAAGTCATTATCATTATTGTTTGGAAAATTAAAACATGCACGCCATTCATCTAGTGATAAAGCATAATTGTTGTCCATAAGTCAGAAAGAAATCATGTCCTCTCCATTCCATGCTTTAACGATGCTTTGCAAAGAACTTAGGAATTCAAGAGTTAACCGGCGATAAGTAGGCACATCATTGAATACAAAGTTTTGCAGGCCAACCCTATTGCAAAGTAAATTGAAGTAATTAGAAATACCAAGTTGGTTCAATATAATGGGGCAAGCCCACTTGGTTGCCTTCACCTCTCGGTTCTTGATCCTGTTGAAGCGATCATGTTGGGGCTCATCCTTGAACCGTATCCCCATGCGTTCTTGTGCGGCAGCCCGAGAACCGCTAGCGATGGCATGAGCATGAGTTTGGATCCTTGTGTTCATCATCTAAAATAATAAGAAAAGAAAAATAAAACTTTTTGATCCAACAATAATAAGCATAACATATTCCTCATCATAGCACACTAAAGAATCCCCTCAAATTAATAATCTAGGCAAGAGAATCATGGCAATAGTTCATAGTAGGTCTCACCCTATATTGATAATGACAACAAATTGAAGATGAATTTGCAAAAATTAATTGGAGGATTGGAGGAGAAACATACCGTAAATCACTTGTGTGCGATGAAATCGAACGAAATTGAGTAGAGATGAAGATCTCTTGAGGTTTTGAGAGAATATTGTGGTAGAAGAGAGAAAAAGGATTGATGTTTTGGGGTTGGAGGTACCTCCCGTGGCAACTTTGTGGTTGGACGCAACTATATGGCCAAACTATACGGCTGGAACAATTTGTTCCCGCTGTATAGTTGGTCTTCTATCAAAAAATTAGGGTTGCCACCTGGCGGCGCAGCTATACGGCCATAACTATACAGCCAAGATTTTTCATCCCCGCCGTATAGTTGGCCGTCAAACTTTATAAACCTGGGAAAGAAATTTTATGAAGGCATCGATATCCATATGACTGGAACTATATGGCCATAATTTTTATTCCTGTCGTATAATTGGTCGTTAAATCTTTAGTACTCATGAAAGAAAACTTGTCGATGGCAAAGATATCTATACGACCAGAACAATACGGCCGGAATTTTTATTCCCGCCGTATAGTTGGTTGTTAAACCTTCTGTAGCCATCAAAAAAATTCCGTTTATTTGAGAATTATTTATTATCCTGAAAGTTAGCAAAACACCTCGTTTTTATAGAAAAATGACAGTAAAAATTGTCAACCAACATCAGCATGTATAAAGCAGGATTTTTAGTACTACCGAACTTATTCTCCTCAACTGGAGCTTTCTAGGACTCTTTATTAAACACAAAACTTAAACTAAAAGCTAAAAACTTTACACAAACCTTTATATCACATGGGTTTCCTTCCATGCAGCGCTCTTTTGTGGTTAATAGCTTGACCTTGATGTTGCTCACTTAGGACAGATGAGTGGAACACCCACTCCAAAATAGTTGGCCTTCAAAGTGATGGCCTCCTTTTCATCATGCTTGGATTTCTTCTTCCTAGGAAAATGAATAACAAAAGGATCCCACGAAGGCAATTGAAGCTTCACATTCCCTTCATGTAGATTAATCAAAGCCTTAATAGTTCTTAATAATGGACGGCCTGATATAATAGGAGTAGTAGCATCTTCACGGATGTCAACAATAACAAAATCAATAAGAGCAGGACATCCTTCAATGTACACTAAAGTATTTTCTTTAATCCCTACAACTTGTTTGTAGGTAGAATCAACAAGATGTAATTTTAACTCGGTGATTTCAAAAGACCCAAGATTTAACTTATTAAAAAGACTTCTCAGAATTGTTGAAACGCTTGCACCTAGATCACAAAGTGCAGCTATCTCATTGGTCCCAATTTTAATCTTAATAGTAGGCTCAAATATACCATCAAGCTTTACAGGTAATTTTTCAGCAATTTCCTTATATTCTTCCTCAAGCTCACGTACCTTTATTGCTACCTGATTAACAAAGTGTTGATACATGGCTTCATTATTTCCTTCACTTACCAGAATCTTGATGTTGATCCTTTTTACAGGATCTTCATCAGTGTAACTTGGTGAAGGAGCATTACTATAATCAAGTTCTTCAGGCTCCTCCCTTTGGATTCTCATCATCTTGAGGTCTTCAACAGGATTGGGCTCAGCTTTACCTGCAAATTTAGCTAGAATGAGAGTTTGACTCTCGGTTATCTTACCTAGCTGTGCCTCAACAATCCTCGTTCTTTCTTGGAAGGCCTGCAAATCATTCCTCAAACTTACAACTTGGTTAGATAATTTACCAAGCATAGCATCATGGTTCTCCCTTATTTTAACAAGGATATTGTTTTGCTCATTTGTGAGTCTATAAAGGACTTAAGTGTTTCTTGGAGGCTACCATTACTTGATCCCATATTATTATTAGAGTTACCTGCAAGACTAGAATAGTGTTTCTAGAAATTCGGATTATAATTCTTCTTCCAACCAGGGTTGTAATCATTACGAGCTATGAAGTCTATTTCTTCAATATTTGTTTCTACGATAGCTCTTACCTGGATTTCCTTATCTTTTACGGCTAATATGAGCTCATCCGGCTTAGCATTGAGTTCTTCATTTTCTTGTGGTAAGACGGAGTTCACCTTCTTCATGTTTAATCTATCCACATGCCATTGGGCATGGTTGTCTTGCATATTATCTAGCAACTGCTTTGCTTTGGTAATATGTTTCCCCATAAATGTTCCTCCAGCTGCAGTATCAAGCATAGACTCGGACATAGGATTTAAGAGCATTATAAAGTAAATGGAGAATTAACCAATCTTCCATCCCATGATTGGGACAGTTTCTCATGCATTCTTTCATCCTCTCCCATGCAAGCGCTAGTGGCTCACGCTCTTCCTGTCTAAAACCAGTAATATTAGATCTTAGTTGCCTAGTATTTGAAGGTTGGAAAAATTTAGTCATAAATAAATAGTACATTCCACCCATGATGCAATAGTATATCTAGGCAAAGATAGCAACAATTCTTTTGCTCTTCCTCTAAGAGAGAAAGGAAATAAATGCAACTTGACCACATCGGGGTCAACATCTTTTATGTGCATCATATCACATATTTTAGTGAAAGTATTCAAGTGCATACCTGCGTCCTCAACAGCAGAGCCTCCAAATTGATTATGTTGAACCAAACCTAAATAATGGGGCTTAATTTCATAGTCATCAGCAGTAATTGCTGGCTAAGTAATAAGAGTACACAAATAATCATTATTGGGACTCACAAACTCCCCAAGATTCTTTTCAGCCATATTTCTTATGTTTTTGGGCTTTCTTAAACAAAGACTTATGATAGTAAAAACAAGAAATTAAAGACTAACTAATTTTTTTGGTTTTTCATATTAAGACTGAAAGCAAACTATCAAATTTAAAAACAAGAATTCAAACTAGCAAGGTTCCTACTAACCTCACCAGGGTAGCTATTGCTTCCCCTGCAACGTCGCCAGAAAAAGGGTTAATACCTTCGATCCGGATTATGGATGTAGTATAGCTCGTTTTCCCTAGTAGAGCTAGGTTTATCGAATCCTCGGGTAGCAGAAAGTGTAATGAAGTTACTTTAACGGACCTTCGGGAGTTTTAGAATTCTTTTTGTGTTTTACCGGACCAAGAGTTTGCTGTATTTTGTTGTTGTCGATGATGGAGAGAGAGGGCCTAGGTTGTTAGGTTATACCTATAGCTGGGCAAAACATCTGATGGGAATAAAACATAATAATAAAGTCTGCATGTAATTTTTAGAGAAAGATAAATTATATGTGGGCAGTGCATCCATAATTTCTATTGCCTCCACAAACTCTTATAGAAATAATCTACTTGTCTCATCCACAGAAGAAAAAGAACTAATGGTGATGTCACCATTAATCCCAAATAAATCCGTCACAAACAGTCATACTACCCCTTCTGTCACTTGGGTTCCCAACTTGCAGATTAGTCATTACTCATACTCCCTATACCTAGCTCAATCCTCGGGGTCTTGTGTACCTGACAAGTCCTTAGATTTAGGAAAGAGAGGATACAATAATCATCATGTCATACAAACTAATACATGATCCCATCTATGATAAATATCATGCACAAAAGCTACATGGCTAGGCCAAAGTCCTTAGCCCAAGGCAAATTACTCACACATAGAGATGATATCGACAATCATAAACATTGTAATGGAAATCATGAGATTGATAGGAAATAGTCTTACAATGTCGCCAATCAAAGATGAGATATACTATTACAAGTGGTGGAATTTGGCTATAGTGATGGAGAAGGTTTTGGAGATTAGATCTAAGTCTATTCCTCCGACGGCTCTTCCGTGTTGTGGACGGAGTTCTGGGGGCGGCTGGTGATCTGAAAGAGCTCTGTTTCTCGTCGCCTGAGGCCTATTTATATAGGGGTCCCTTCATGAAAGTCGTTCCGTTTGACCTAGCGGTGTCGATGGAAACTATACAACCGGAACATTACGGATAGAATTTCATTCCTGCTGTATAGTTGGTCGTTAAAGCGTCTGTCTCTACTTCACGACTCCTGGTTTCTTCGGGTTGTTGGAAATCTCGTATCTTTGACATTAATGTTGTGATTCCCATCATCAAACGTCATTATCTAGGCAGGGAAAAATAGAAAGAAAGGATTGTATACCCATTTCATCATTAGGCATTAGTGGCAGGGTTTAGAGAGATATTTCATTAGAAATATGAATAATATCCAGTTTAAATATGGACGTAGATGGCTATATTTTACAGCCATCAGGCCTCCATAATGCCATGCAGATCACGGTAGGCAATCATGTTATCGCTGATGGCGTGACATTTGTTCATTGCTTGTTGTGCTACAAGATTAGAATCACCAAATATTTCGAGGGGATTTGCACCACAAGCTTTAGCCATACGCATACCATGCAACAAGGGCTCATACCCAACTTCATTATTGGATGCGTTCATGAAGCTCATCCGAAGTATATATCCCATTTTGTCGCCTTGTGGTGATACTAGTATGACTCCTGCCCCTGCTCCTTCCATTCTTTTCGATCCACCAAAGTACATTGTCCATGCGCTAGAGAGGTCAGGTGGTCCCGTGCATTGTAGTTCAGTCCATTCAGTGATAAAATCAGGCAGAACTTGTGATTTAATTGCTTTACACCTCTCGTATGTGATATCTCGAGGGGAAAGCTCAATGCCCCATAGAGAGAGAGACCCAGTTCGTTAGGGATTATTGAGGATATTGGACAGAGGTGCTTTGTTGACCATTATGATCGGATGTTCCAAAAAATAATGGCGTAACTATCCTGATGTCATAAATACTCCATATGCTAATTTTTGATAATGCGGGTAGCTTTGTTTGGATGGCGAGAGTACTTCGCTTAAGAGATAAAATGGCCTTTGAACACCATGAGTCTTTCCATCTTCCGGTCATTCTACGACCAAAACCGTGCTAACCACTTGATTTGTGGTGGCAATGTAAAGAAGTAATGGTTCTTTCTTGCGTAGAGACACGACGATGAGGGATGTTGAAAGTGTCCTTTTGAGGTCTTCAAAAGCGTGTCGGGCTTCTTCCGTCCACTCAAATTTATCTGATTTCCTCATGAGAGCATAGAATGGCGGCACCTTTTCTCCTAACCGAGCAATGAAATGGCTGAGTGCTGCAACCCACCCAGCCAGCTGCTGAACACCCCGAAGATTCATTTGTTTTTTGATTGTTAGGCTTCGATTCCTCTTGCTGATACAAGGTATCCGAGGAGTTTCCCTGCTGGGACTCCAAAGGAGCATTTCGTCGGGTTCAATTTGATGCAGAATTTGTCCAAGTTATCAAATGTTTCTTGGAGATCTTTGATAAGTGAAAACCCTTGTTGTAACATCCAAAACTTTTCCTAATTTTGGAATGTTAAAATAATATTAATAAGTTGATTGAATTGTTTGATCTTGTTGAAAATTTTGAATAAAAAAACTTTTGTTGTTTGTTTGAAATTTAACTAAGCCACATTAAAGGAAGTGGATTAACATTACTATCACATTGGTTGGTAAGTTTGGACAAATCCAAATCTTTTTGCTTGACTTGCCTTCATGATACTTACATCATTGCATTCATGCAAAAATTCTTAAGTTGAAACCCCATTTACAAAACCCTCTTTTGAATTACCCAAAATACTCCTACAAGAGTATAACAAGGATTTATAAATCCATTTATTTATAATTTAAAACTATTGCAAAAATGATACTATGATGATCTACTGATTTCTAGAAAAAAATTAGAAAGCAATTTCATGTCATTTGGAGTTAATATGAAAAAGTTATAAAATAAATACAAAATAGAAAATAGAAAAATGAAAAGAATAAAAAAACAGAGAAGTAACTAACATGCCTGGCTAGCCCGAGCCGGCCCAAGCCCACCTACTCCCTACCGCGCTAGTAGCATGTAAAGGCCCAGCGGACCATTGCCTATCAGACGCACACGCGCAAGCAGCAGTAGCCGCAACAAGCCCAGCCTAGCATGGCTGCTTCCCCCTCTCCTTCGCTGACAAATGGGACCCGCGTGTCATCCCCCACCTCGCGTGGTTGACCAGGACGAACACGAGACGAACCGAATAAAATCCTCGCCAATTCCGTCCTTCTGTTCGTGAATTTTTGCCCCTTCTGCATGTCGTCGCCCCCATATAAACTACCCCGCACCTCCTCGTGTATCCTTTTGTTTTTTCCCGAACCCTAGCCGCCACCTTGACGAGCTTCTGGTTCCACCGTCGCCGGCCTCGCTAGATCGATCTCGAATTGGTCGATTCCGATGCCCCCTCGCCCTACTATTTCCTTTATCCTCTTCCCCATGCTCAACTGAGTCTTCCTGACCCCTCCTTCCTCTCGCAGGCACACCACAGACACCTCGCGAGCTCGCCGGACTTCTGGACCACCGGCCGGCTCCATCCGCCACATGCCGCCGCTCCAGGAAGATACAGATGAAACCAAAGCCACTAGGATGCTCTCCTCGGCCATCCGCATCTTGTGGGCTACCTCACCGTCACCCGAAGCCACCAGAACATGTGCCATCGTTGCCGCTCGAACGTCACCGCCATCATCGACACCGCTGCCACCGCTGGTAAGTCGTTGTCACCCCCAACCGTTCGATCGAAAGTCTACGGTGTACATTAGGCCAGCCACCGAATAGGTACCGTCCAATCGCACAGTGCCGCGTCAGCGAGCCGGAGCCGAGCCAGGGCCGAGCTGAGCCAGGAGCCACGCCGAGCCGCAGCTGGAGTCGGGATCAAGCCGAGGAAGAGTTGATGCACTGCGACCGCTAGATCAAGATCCAACGGACGAGGTTTTTCGTGATAGTTAAAAGAAAACATAAATACTAGACAGCTTGCAAAATTCACAGTAAATTATTTACTTGGCCAAAAATTGCAAATAATATATCATCAGATTCGTAGAATCATGTAGATTGTAGATCTACAATAATATTGCTAGTTTACTGTAGGTGGTAGGATTTAAAGTCTAGTTCGGTGTATTTTAATTCTAGGAAAATAACTGTAACTCTGTTTTAGTTGATTCTTGTTGCGTTGGCTTTGTAATTATGATATCTACTGTTTAAAATTAGAATATCTTGCTTAGAGTGTCCAAATCTAATTCGTGGTATATTTGAAGCTTGAATCTCTTTATGGGCATATTTAATGAAAAAATAATCCAAATTACTTAAAATATGTGGGAAATCGATACTAATAACACCCTTAATACGTTAACACTCCTGAATAATAATCTTGGTTGAAATTGAGCTCATCCTTTCATATTACCATGTTGCATGCATGCCTAATTACTTTTGTGGCTATGTTTGTGATTCGTTATATTGTTTGGAGTGCGCCGAGGAGTATTGTTGCGTAGAGTGCTGCTCGGATCAAGAAAAGTTACACCATTTGTTCATATTTAAGTCCCATTTTTAATTATGCATGTTTTGATCTTCAAATTCTGTAGTATGCATGTGTAGGCTTTTGGTAGATTATCTTAGTGTTATTTTGCAAGTGCGGTTTTGTAGTATGCCATGAGTAGCTATATACTTAGGAATTTCCATCCTAATAGGTTATCCCTGATTTTGCTAAGTATTGCTTGCTATACTATATATATATATAAAGTATCATTGGGGGTTCGAAAGACTAAAAAATTTCTAAGTATAAAGCTCTCTCGAGCGAAACTTTTTGCTCACAAAACCCTCTTCTAAATAAAAATAAGTTTTCTTTTGGGCGGAATGGTTGTCGGGTCAACAAGTGAATTTGGTGGAGGACGGCCGCCCAGGAATCAAAGAAGTCTGCCATGTTTCAGAATTCAGAAGCTTCCAGTGCAACCACAATACATATGGGCTCTGTCTTGGCCTAGTAGTTAGTGGGAAACCTCACCTGGGTACCAATATTTGGAGGTTCTTGGCACGGTTTGGATCAAGAAGGTGGATGGGCTACTAAGGGAAAGCCTCGCAATGGTTTTGTCTGTAAAAGGACTTCCTTGTGGATTATGGGTAAAGTGCACAAACTCTCGAGAGTAGTCAATCTGATCGATCAGCCGTGTTCACGGAGAAAGAAAAACTTTGAGCATCTGAAGGATGGACCCTCTGAAGGATTTCCTCTGTCTTTTTCTAAGGAACTGTTTAAACACTCTATGGTCGTGGAATCGTCCATAGATTGGATTTTGGGTTGCATAGTGGACTCCATGTTTTTAGGTTGAGGGATGGTAGCCTAGTGGAATCTAGTGTGAGCCACTTAACCCTATATTATTCAAACATTTGTTTACAAAAGTTGGATAAAACTCTTCCTCTTTTCCTCTTACTTACTGAAAATTGGCTTTATGCAATTAAACCACAAAGCATTCTCTTAGCCTTGCATGTAGAGGTAGGCAAGTCTTTTCCTTCGTGGTGTAATTTGCAAATACATTAAAAGTATTGACCAACTCATTTGGCTGCACGTTTTATGTGCAGAAATTGGAGATCATAGTTAAAAGGTGCGCTAGGATCGCGGGTGTTCACTCAACCTGCCTATGGCATTGATGGGACTCCAAGTTGTATATTTCTCTTTGGTTGTAATAATGTAAACTCTGGATTATTCGATTCATGTTATAAAGACTCGTGTTTTACATGATATTTCATCGACTGTGAGTGCTTTCTAATGATCCAGGGACTAGCATGTTAATCACAGGGACTTAGGATCTTTATTGATCCAAGGTCTCTACAGATGGTATCAGAGCATAAGTTGACTGGAGATCGTGACCCTAGACATGGAAAAACCTTAGGAGTAATATTTTCTAAGTTATTTCAAAAAAAACTCTCATACTTCTCATTATCTACCCTTGGGGTTTTAAAATTTCTCAAGTCTCTTCTTTTCAATGTTAGAAATGACCACTATGAACTTCAAGAAGAAACTTCACTCAAGACTACCTTTCCAAAGAAGACCATCTCGCTCAAGTTAGGACTTGAAGACCTATGTAGAAGATGTTCCAAGACCGAAGCTACGAGAATTGAAGACTTCAAAGATACAAGTACCAAAGACATCGAAGACCTTAAGTCAAAGTTATTAACCGAAGACCTCAAAGACAATGAAGATTATGAAGATCATGAAGATTCCAAGTGACCTACTAGGAACCAAATCCGGATTGATTTCACTATACAAATTGTTTGCCTTCTTTTATGGTTGTTATACGATAGAAAATAAAACCTACTCTTCCAAAACTAAAGTTGCTTATATGGGCTATTCTTCTTCTTCTACAATCCATTCGTTCTACTCTAAACCTCAGTCAACTCGATAGATGGACCACAACTCCAAGGAGCATCGTGATCAGTGCCCCTACTATGATGCAAGTCATCCATCTGAAGAACGTCACACCTCTCAATTTACGTGTTTCTTGTGTGAAGGAACCAATCACAACCCTGCTCAATGTCACCTCTACCCGGTGGTACCACAAGTGAATCAGCAAGTCAGAGACAGAATGTGTAGGAGTTCTGCGCATGAAAACAATAAATTTTACCCTATGCTCGTGAACCCCTGATGCTGCCAGGACCTATCTATTAGTAATACAGTAACGAGAGGGGCTTTTTGCGAACTTACCCTTGAAGACGGAAAAGAGTTGTCAACGCTCAGGAGAGCATGGTTGATGTAGACGAGCCAAAGCCGACCTCAAGGTCGTGATGAAGTCCTCGTGCTCCTTTGGCTCCAACGACTTGAGTGCCTCAAGTGTGACACCTCGTGGGGAGTTACACTCATCTGGTGCCTGAATATGACTCTCGCTTCCCCGATCCAGCAGCAGTTGCGGAAGTAGAGCTCCTAGATCCAAATCCCGCGGTGCGACGATGCTCCGCGGTGAAGATGTCTCTCGTTCACGCAGTCCGAACTTGGTACCACGGTCACGAGAGAGAGAGAGAAAATATCAATTGGAGGTCTTCCCAAAAGTGAGCAGACCTTTATTGATTATTGTGTGTATTTATCTAGCCAAATACCCCCACTATATATCGGGGGAGGGGAGGTACTACCTCCCTCAAAGTCCCGGGTGGGACTAAAGGAGAGGAGGGGGAGGGGCAGCCGCCGGCCGGCCCTAGTGGGCCCCACACGGGGGGCCTAGGCCCAGCCGGCTATGCCCTTGTCCCTTCTCCCTCTCTCCTTTCCCTAATGGGCCCTCTCCCCTCCGGGAATTGGCCCATTAAGCCTTTTGACCTTTTAAATTGATTTTCTCTTTATTAAATAATAATGAATAAATGATTAAATCAATATTTAACATTCATTCATATATTATTCAATCTCCGTGGTTATGGAACACTTCCACCTCCACTCCGGACATCCTCCGGACTTACCGAAACCCTTCTGGTTTTCTCTCTACAATTCTTTGGCGATTCTACCAATCCTATAAACACTCTCTAAGCATCATCAAGCCCTTAAGCGTGATACCCCACTGTTCGGGAACACTCCATACATGGTCGGGACACTCTCGCACCAATGATCGACAGAGGGACCAGGATGGCCATGTGACCCCTATGCATTCCACGAAGATCTTTTGTCGTTTGAACCGGGATAGTCGTGTCTTATTCCCTTTGTCTCTTGATACTTGCATTGCCCGAGATCTGCTCAATGACATCACCATGTCATGTTCAATATCGTTACTAAACAATCCTACTTGACTCGTTCCGACAAGTGATATCCCTGTGACCAAATCACACGTTGTGTAGCTTTTGGATATAACTTCTCCGAGTGGGCCCTTGAGTATCTTCCCGTCACATGGATGGACAAATCCCGCTCTTGACATATATTGCCTTTACGGTTTCCTCTGAGTACCTGAACACACCTTTATAACCACTGTATTACCAAGTGGCGCTTGATGCTATCTAAGCAGTCTCGGGAGACAGTGATTGATATACCCTCACGGTATAAGGAATAGTCTACAAGGATCTATTTCTAATCATCGTAACTTGAACTTCGTGACATGATTGGGTCACGATGTTTAGGTTGGGTATTGGTTCATCATCTCATTCTCAGAATGAGTTGACTCCATTTCCAACTGGCATAAATGCCACATGATCAGGAAACTTGATCGTCTGTTAACCAATGAACTAGTGACTAGAGTTTCACTGGAAACCCCTGGTTGTTTGTATATCACACGTGTATTGATGGTTCCACTCAATACAGTTATAGCATGATATAAAACTTAATCATAAACTATATGAAATATGATAATAGTCCTTATAACTATTTGTATCTAGGGCATATTTCCAACAGTATCCCACTTGCACTAGAGTACAAATACACTAGCTGCATTTGTTCTTAATCATTGGCACCATATCCGGTACCCTGCACATGCTTTCTCATGGAAGAGGTTGAGTCTTGGGTCTATACTTTACAGTCCCAAATCCTTTGCAACTTACTAATGTCACCTTGATTGACATTAATACTTTATCATCACATGATAACATCTGTGTGTATGCATCATCGCTATGGCAGCAGAACGAGGCCTGATTCCAGGAGCCTACAGTTACTTTAGATCAACCTCGAGGGCTTTCTCATGGGCACTATGCCCTGGGACACATCATTCTACGTTAAAAGTGAACTAGCTCGGCCATAACATTATAAAACACTTTAGATGGTACCCTTATATATTATTATAAATGTATTCATCGAAACATTAGTGCACTCAGTGCAACTTTCGATGTTTTGTTCACCTCGCTTCCTACTTGACTTTAATCGGTATTTACAGGAGTTTCCAACATATTCCCTTATAACATAACCCTTTATGTTTTAAGATATGTCATCCTTTATGGATTTGGAAAATATGTCTATAGTTCTCTATTAGACACTATAGACAAATTTAGCTCAACATTCTGTGATTCGAACTTAATCACTTTCAAACGTTCCTTATTGGATCATATATTATGTTAAGTTACCATCATAGTTTTCTATGATAGAACCTATGTCTCAACATAGTGGATGATGATCATCCTTTTCTTTCTTTCAACCATTGATGTTAAAATTAATACTATTCCTAACTTCAGTTATTAAGGACCAGTTCCTTAATTAACTTTTATTCCGAAACCCTTTTCAGAATCCCTTAAGGAATACTACATAATATCATAATACACCTATTATCAACATCTACACCTTATAAATTATTATTTATCGGTACATGCGCTTTTATTCTTAACATCCATAAGAATCACTCTATAAGCTCCCACTCAAAATATGTTCCTACATATTTGAATTTGAGACTTTCATAGCTCCCACTCAATATCATGCAAATTGCATATCCACTCACTATTTTGAACAACTTCAAAATCCTTTGATCAAA
Organism: Avena insularis; assembly: GCA_023614405.1. Taxonomy (NCBI): domain Eukaryota; kingdom Viridiplantae; phylum Streptophyta; class Magnoliopsida; order Poales; family Poaceae; genus Avena; species Avena insularis. The sequence continues at coordinate 409,718,561 of CM042688.1, read as the reverse complement.
TATCAAACCTAGAGTTTTACTATGAGATAATAGTACTTTTACTAGTTTTAAATCCACTAGACATTAAGAACACATGAATCAAATTCATGTGAATTCATCCAATACTTGACAAATTGTGCTTTTGTCATTCACCCCATTTTCCACTATGGCTTTGCAGCCATTTGGGAAAATTCAAGTAACACCTTTTACTTGTGATATTCGGGAACAAATTGCTTTCTAATCTCAAGTGAATTTCTTTTCTAGGATTTTTCATAATTCTAATTTACCATTATTTCCTTAGTAGTTCGTAGGTATGTCATATTCCGAGAATCATGACAAATGATTCACAAATGTCTCCATACAAGATATGGGTTACATTTTGAATCCTACTTTATGTAGTGAAAACACCAGTGGGGGAAACATAATGATCGCTATCATTGACTCTTTCCTTTATGAAGAGAATCATTCAGGAACATTTTCCGTTGCCCTTCTCAACACTATGATGCAGGGTTTTGAATCCTCATCGTGTTTTTCATTATCTTCCATTTGCTCCATAATCGAGAAATATCACTGAAAGTGAGCTTTCTCAAGAATGAACCAAAATCCAAGCAATACTAGTTTTGCTTTTCTTTTGGTTTCAGCTATGGATTTCATATTCAAAGTTTCCAATGAATACTCTACAAGGACTTATTCGCTATTGTTTTGGTTATATCGAATAACCCCAAAACTTTCACGACGATCCATACTAGATATGGAGCCGCTTTCACGAATTTAAATGGTTCACTATATATTCTAATTGAGTGCTAACTATTTCTAACTAATGGTCTCTACATCTACACTACAACGATTTATTTGGTGCCATCTATTCACCAAATTTGATATTAATATCACATTGCGATGCTTTGTATTTTGACGTTTCAAAACGCTTTGCGTTTCACAATTTCTTTTATGCCATTCTTATAAAGTCAAATTTCATTACTATTGATCAAATCGTAGTAATTTGATTCTCTTTTATATTTATACCCTTTGTTGATTAAACACTTTGATCAAATCACATAGTTTCATATTCATGTTTCCTTTGGTAAACTACTTTACACTTTTAAACAATCATATAATGATAATTACCATTTTCATTAAAACACAATACATAGAATATGTATTTACTTTTAACAATTCATCAAACACTTTGTATTCAAGTAATACATGGTGTTCAAGTTATTTTTCCAAACTTAGGAATGATTTATATGTGATAAGAAATCAAATGACTTTCACATATTATCATTATAACTTTGAATTTAAACAATGGTTTCATTTATTAATGAAATATCATTTAAGTTGGGTATTTTAAGGCATTTCAATATTTTACAAATGTTCATGTATTATCAATTAGTTTCAATCAATAAGGATAATTCACATATAATCAAACAAGATATGAACACGAATAGAAATCATTCATAAAAGTAGAACAACTGTTTGTTTCAAGCTCATATGAATAACCGTCTCACAAAGTGTGAGACACACTAAAGAAGTTCACAATCTTTTGATTACATTAATCATCCTAAACATAAACTAAGTGATAAATGTCGAGGGAGAGTGTCGTCGGCCATCATCATCATGCTCGCCATCAACACGCAACGTCACCTCCTCTCTAGCAAGCACCTCTCATGTAGAAGGACCTGTTTTCAGCAAAACAGAACAAGTATCAAATATACTTAACACTACAAATGTGTTTGCAAGATTATAACATTTATAAAATTGTATATCAAATATATACCTTTGTCATTGATGACCTCAGCGACATTTGGTTCTACCAACACATTCCTAAGATGTGTTACGAACCGGTGGAACTCCATTGATTCCGCGTCGCCTCTCATAATGCAAGCCTTGACTTGCGCTTGGTAGCTTGGTGGCAACGACCGCAGCACAATGCCATTTGCAAAAGAGCCTGTCATCCAGCTATCCAGGATGTATGGAGGCCTCATGTACACATCATGCATGCACTCCAAGTGGTTGTCAAGTGATGAGTTCTCCTCCATCTTAATGGAGATGAAGTCTCCCATCAGCTCATGCTCCCATATGCGTGCTTGTTCTACGAAATGTGTCCTAAGTTGTAGCATTACCGTACGCAGGTTGACATCACCCATGAAAGGCCACAGCTCGTCCACCATTCCGAAACGCATTGTAACTAAAATGAAGGAGGCCATCTCCTGACGGAGATAGCGGTCTTCCCGCTGCTCTGGGTCTCTAGGTCAATGGGCTGATCCAAATCCATCTCGTCGAGTATGTAGTCGACCACGTCATTCTTGCTAAGGAGAACGTGGAGACGTGCAACCCATATAGAGAAGTTTGATCCATCTAATCTGAGCTTCTCTCCTTCTAACCAATCAATCGTCAATAGGAAAGGTGGCATCAGGAAGAACTTTTCTTCATTTACAATTGCAAAAAAGGAATTTAGACTAAGTTTATAATTAAATGAGTTAATAATAACTCCACTCAGAAACACCTATCCCCATAAGGGTTCCTAGTGATAACATGACCCCTATCAGCCACATCTCCTCCGATCGTCACGACCATCAATGTGGGTTCAAGGGTGGATGCTAAATGTTGGTCACATCATTCATGCGACACGTGCTCGATCTTTCGACCATCCGTGTTCTGAGGCCACGCTTCTATGGCGTGCTAGGCTCGCCAACTCAACCTTAGTGTATTCACTGTGCAACATGGCTTACATCCACTGTATGCGGACATAGATATGTCTGACACCCCCGCCTGTACCATGGATCGCCTCATACCGAAGAACTTTCTTGGTGGTGCACACTAAAGGGGAACACAATTGTTGGTAATTTTAATAGGGATCACCTTACTAGGCTACCATCGAGTATCTAATACTAGCACACAATAAGATATACAAACAATAACATTGAATGTAAATGCGATGTGATATGGTCCTTCACGTCGTGATATCCATCCTTCATCACCGGATTCCGGCGCCAGGGTTCCGGTGCCGTAGACACCAGGGTACCAGTGTCATTCTGGTGTGGAAGTCCGTCATCTCCATGACTCTCTACTACTACGTAACATAAGGTAATCACTTTACCTTTGCCACAACCATATCACAAAGCAATGCCCCCCTGCAAAACAAAGTTAGACGCCTCTATTTTATCTTTGCATGTTTTACGTGGCTGAATGGGCTTTCGCACAAGAACCGTTCGCACAAGAACCGTTCTTACCTACAAACATTCAGCACAACGTTGATCAAGTAGTTGTCTCTACTACACCCCTTTCAGGCCCTCCGTTGTAAATGGCATACCAACTAATGCGAGAGAGACAGACACCCCCATAAGCCATTTTATACGATACAAGCCATATGTCAAGCGTGGACCAATCTCGCGAATGAACGCGTAAAGTCGGTTGGGGTCCGCTTCATCAAGCATTGTTGTGGTGTACACAAGTACACGTGGGAGGGTAACAACTAAAAGATCAATGCCCACACGCTACATCTCGTGTGTTCTACCCGTACTAACATTACTACGCATAGATCTAGCTTTGATACCACTATAGGGGTTCCGCGCATGAAAACAATAAATTTTATCCTACGCCCCTGGACCCCTGATGTTGCCAGGACCTATCTATTAGTAATATAGTAACGGGAGGGGCTTTTCGTGAACTTACCCTTGAAGACCGAAAAGCGTTGTCAATGCTCAGGAGAGCATGGTTGATGTAGATGAGCCGAAGCCGACCTCAAGGTCGTGATGAAGTCCTTGCGCTTCCTTGGCTCCAACGACTTGAGTGCTGCAAGTGTGACACCTCGAGGGGAGTTACACACATCCGGTGCCTGACGATGACTCCCGCTTTCCCGATCCAGTAGCAGTTGCAGAAGTAGAGATCCTGGATCCGAATCCCACAGTGCGACGGCGCTCCACGGTGAAGATGTCTCTCGTTCGCGTAGTCCGAACTTGGGACCACGGTCACAAGATAGAGAGAAAGAGAGAGAGAGAGAGAGAGAGAGAGAATATCAATTGGAGGTCTTCCCAAAAGTGAGAAGGCCTTTATTGATTATTGTGTGTATTTATCTAGCCAAATACACCCACTATATATAGGGGGAGGGGAGGTACTATCTCCCTCAAAGTCCCGGGGTGGGACTATAGGAGAGGAGGGGGAGCGGCAGCCGCCGGCCGGGCCTATTGGGCCCCGTGTGGGGGGGGCTAGGCCCAGCCGGCCACCCCCTTGTCCCTTCTCCCTCTCTCCTTTCCCTAATGGGCCCTCTCCCCTCCGGGAATTGCCCCATTAAGCCTTTTGACCTTTTAAATTGATTTTATCTTTATTAAATAATTATGAATAAATGATTAAATCAATATTTTACATTCATTCATATATTATTCAATCTCCAAGGTTATGGAACACTTCCACCTCCACTCCGGACATCCTCCGGACTTACCGAAACCCTTCCGGTTTTCTCTCTACAATTCTTCGGCAATTCTACCGATCCTATAAACACTCTCTAAGCATCATCAAGACCTTAAGCGTGATACCCCTTGGTTCGGCAACACTCCAGACATGGTCGGGACACTCCCGCACTAATGATCGATAGAGGGACCTGGATGGCGAATGGCCATGTGACCCCTGTGCGTTCCACGAAGATCTTTCGTTGTTTGAACCGGGACAGTCGTGTATTATTCCCTTTGTCTCTCGATACTTGCATTTCCTGAGATCTGATCAATGACATCACCATGTCGTGTTCAATCTCATTACCAAACAATCCTACTTGACTCGTTCTGACAAGTGATATCCCTGTGATCAAATCACACACTGCGCAGCTATTGGATATAACTTCTCCGAGTGGGCCCTTGAGTATCTTCCCATCACATGGATGGACAACTCCTTCTCTTGACATATATTGCCTCTACGGTTTCCTCCGAGTACCTGAACACACCTTTATAACCACTGTATTAGCAAGTGGCGCTTGATGATATCTAAGCACTCTCAGGAGACATTGATTGATATAGCCTCACGGTCTAAGGAATAGTCTACAAGGATCCACTTCTAATCATCTTAACTTGAACTTCATGACATGATCGGGTCATAATGTTTAGGTTGGGTATTGGTTATCATCTCATTCTCAGAATGAGTTGACTCCATTTCCAACTGGCATAAATGCCACATGGTCAGGAAACTTGATCATCTGTTGACCAATGAACCAGTGACTAGAGATTCACTAGGAACCCCTAGTTGTTTGTATATCACACGTGTATTGATGTTTCCACCCAATATAGTTATAGCATGATATAAAAGTTAATCATAAACTATATGAAATATGATAATAGTCCTTATAACTATTTGTCTCTAGGGCATATTTCCAGCAGAATGTGCCAATGCCTCATGAAGCTCTACGGGGACATAAGGTCTATGACAAAGCCGAGAGATGGTCTCAAGACTCTACACAGCACACCCAAAGTCATCACCTTCGTGATGCTCACCTTATGGAGAGAGGGGCCATGTTCCCAAAACTAGCTCAAGGAAAAGAGCAACGGTTCCGAAGATTGAGGTGGAGTATGAAGAGAAAGAAATACGAGACTTATTGGCCTTGGAAGGACCAAAAAGGAGGAATGATTTAAGTGAAGTTATCTGTTATAAGTGTGGAGATCTTGGACACTATGCATATAATTATCCCGAGAAAAAGGGCAATGGTAATGGGAATAATGGTAACTATGTTGGGAAGCATAGCACGGATCTTAAAGATGTCACTTGTTTCAAGTGCCTTAACAATGGACATTATGCTATCAATTGCCCACAGAAGAAATCTCGAGATGTTGAACCATGCACCAAGCCTTGAAGAGCGACAACATGCACACCCCAACTCAGGCCTAAAGAGACAAGATATTAGAGTAGTTAGCCTGTCAAAATACCGTAGTACATTTACCAATTTCTTTGTAATGCTTGGTTATAATAAAACTCAGTGTGATTGAAACTTGGTAGATAATATTTGTGTGTTTCCATGTGTGATGCATAAGGGTAGAGTTTATTCCATAGTCTTTCTATCTATGTCTTACCTTTTGTCTAAAACCTCAGATGCCGCCAAGACGTGAGAACTATATTCTACCTCCAGAGATTGCACAACTTCTGAACTCCCAGAATCAGCTGATCCAACTCCTCACCCAAAATATGCAAAACAACAACAATAACCCACCGCCTTCGCCACCCCCGCCGCCTCAACATGATCGCTTGACTCAGTTTCTGAAGTTAAACCCTCCTACCTTCTCAAGCAGCGCTGAACCAATTGTAGCAGATGACCGGCTCCGCACCATCAACAAGAAGTTAGACACCGTCCAAGTTGTTGGAGCTAACAGGGTGCGCTTTGCCGCGCACCAACTTGAAGGAACTACTAATGAATGGTGGGATAACTACCAAGTCACCCATCCTGATATTGATGCTATCAGCTGGAACCAATTTGAGGGAGCTTTCCGTACTCATCATGTACCTGCTGGTGTCATGTCACCGAAGAGACGTGAGTTCCGCGACTTGAAGCAAATACACCGCTCTGTCTCTAAGTATGGGGACCTTTTTAACAAGCTGGCATGCTATGCACCTAATGATGTTTCCACTGATGCAAAGAGGAAGGAAGAGTTCCACAGGGGACTTAATGGTGAGATATCCATTCAGCTTGTGGCTCTGAAGTTTGATAACTAGCAAGAACTCTTGGACATGGTAGTTGTGGTTGAATCAAAATAGAAGAGCATCGATGATCACAAGAGGAAGTCTACATCCCACAAGCATGACTCTATTCCATACCAGAAGCAACATACTTCCTCCCCACCACCCCACAATCATAATGGTCACAATCATAATGGCCATAGGCACCATAATGGCAATGGGGGAAATGGCAACAATGGTAATCACCATAAGGATCCGAGTCAGGTGATGTGCTACAAGTGTGGTGAAAATGGACATTACGCTACTGATTTTCCTCAGAAGCGGAAGAATAGGAATGGCAATGGTAATGGAAATAACGACAATGGAATTAGAAGTGGCAATAGTAATAGAAATGACAATGGGAATAGTAATGGAAATGGCAATAAACCAAATCCTTTCAGCAAATCCATAGTGAATCATGTTATCGTGGATGAAGCTTATGACTCAGCACACCAAGGTAATCAATGATAAGCCTCCAATTTATGAGTGGAAGTTAACCAAGAAGGGTCATCAAATACAATCTTTTAAGGGTGGTAGCACCCTAGTGTATCCTGAACCTATTTCTATCTAGCCTTCTCAAATCTATAGGAAGAGATTCCTTTTAAGGGTGGTATTCTGTAACATCCCAAAATTTTCCTAATTTTGGAATGTTAAAATAAAATTAATAAGTTGATTGAATTGTTTGATCTTGTTGAAAATTTTGAATAAAAAACTTTGTTTGTTTGTTTGAAATTTTACTAAGCCATATTAAAGGAAGTGGATTAACATGACTATCACATTGGTTGGTAAGTTTGGACAAATCCAAATCTTTTTGCTTGACTTGCATTCATGATACTTACATCATTGCATTCATGCAAAAATTCTTAAGTTGAAACCCCGTTTACAAAACCCCATTTTGAGTTACCGAAAATACTCCTACAAGAGTATAACAAGGATTTATAAATCCATTTATTTATAATTTAAAGCTATTGCAAAAATGATACTATGATGATCTACTGATTTCTAGAAAAAGATTAGAAAGCAATTTCATGTCATTTGGAGTTAATATGAAAAAGTTATAAAATAAATACAAAATAGAAAATAGAAAAATGAAAAGAATAAAAAAATAGAGAGCCTGAGCCGGCCCAAGCCCACCTACTCCCTACCGTGCTAGTAGCATGTAAAGGCCCAGCGGACCATTGCCCATCAGACGCACACGCGCAAGCCGTAGTAGCCGCAACAAGCCCAGCCCAGCATGGCTGCTTCCCCCTCTCCTCCGTTGACAAATGGGACCCGCGTGTCATCCCCCACCTCGCGTGGTTGACCAGGACGAACACGAGACAAACCGAAAAAAATCCTCTCCGATTCCGTCGTTCTGTTCGTGAATTTTTGCCCCTTCTGCATGTCATCGCCCCCATATAAACTACCCCGCACCTCCTCGTGTATCCTTTTGTTTTTTCCCGAACCTTAGCCTCCACCTTGACGAGCTTCTGATTCCACCACCACCGGCCTCGCTAGATCGATCTCGAATTGGTCGATTCCGACGCCCCCTCGCCCTACTATTTCCTTTATCCTCTTCCCCATGCTCAACCGAGTCTTCCTGACCCCTCCTTCCTCTTGCAGGCACACCACAGACACCTCGCGAGCTCGCCGGACTTCTGCACCACCGGTCGGCTCCATCCGCCACATGCCGCCGCTCCAGGTAGATACAGATGAAACCAAAGCCACTAGGACGCTCTCCTCGGTCATCCGCATCTTGTGGGCTACTTCACCGTCACCCGGAGCCACCAGAACCTGTGCCATCATTGCCTCCCGAACGTCACCGCCATCGTCGACACTGCTGCCGCCGCTGGTAAGTCGTTGTCACCCCCAACCGTTCGATCGAAAGTCTCCGGTGTAGATTAGGCCAGCCACCGAATAGGTACCGTCCAATCGCACAGTGCTGCGTCAGCAAGCCAGAGCCGAGCCAGAGCCGAGCTGAGCCGGGAGCCACGCCGAGCCGCAGCTGTAGTCGGGATCAAGCCGAGGAAGAGTCGATGCACTGCGACCGCTAGATCAAGATCCAACAGACGAGGTTTTTCGTGATAGTTAAAAGAAAACAGAAATACTAGACAGCTTGCAAAATTCACAGTAAATTATTTACTTGGCCAAAAATTGCAAATAATATATCATCAGATTCGTAGAATTGTGTAGATTGTAGATCTACAATAATATTGCTAGTTTACTATATTGTTTTGGTGGTAGGATTTAAAGTCTAGTTTGGTGTATTTTAATTCTAGGAAAATAACCGTAACTCCGTTTTAGTTGATTCTTGTTGCGTTGGCTTTGTAATTATGATGATCTAGTGATTTCTAGAAAAAAATTAGAAAGAAATTTCATGTCATTTGGAGTTAATATGAAAAATTTATAAAAAAATACAAAATAGAAAATAGAAAACTGAAAAGAATAAAAAACAGAGAACTAAACTAACATGACTGGCCAGCCTGAGCCGGCCCAAGCCCACCTACTCCCTACCGCGCTAGCAGCACGCAATGGCCCAGCGGACCATTGCCTATCAGATGCACACACGCAAGCAGCAGTAGCCGCAACAAGACCAGCCCAACACGGCTGCTTCCCCCTCTCCTCCACTGACAGATGGGACCCGCATGTCACCCCCCACCTCGCGCGGTTGACCATGACGAACACGGGATGAACCGAATCAAATCCTCTCTGATTCTACCATTCTGTTCGCGAATTTTTGCCCCTTCTACACGTCATCGCCCCCATATAATCCCCCCCTCGCACCTCCTCGTGTATCCTTTCGTTTTTTTCCCGAACCCTAGCCGCTACCTTGACAAGCTTCTGATTCCACCACCACCGGCCTCACTAGATCGATCTCGAATCAGTCGATTCCGACGGCCCCTCGCCCTACTGTTTCCTTTGTCCTCTTCCCCATACTCAACCGAGTCTTCCTGACCCCTCCTTCCTCTCGTAGGTGCACCACAGACACCTCACGAGCTCGCCGGAGTTCCGCACCATCGGCCGGCTCCATCTGCCATGTGCCACCGCTCTAGGAAGATACAGATGAAACCGAAGCCACCAGGACGCTCTCCTCGGCCATTCGCATCTTGTGGGCTACGTCACCGTCGCCCGGAGCCACCAGAACATGTGATATCGTTGCTGCCTGAACGTCACCACCGTTGTCGACACCGCCGCCGCTGCCGCTGGTAAGTCACTGTCGCCCCCACCCGTTCGATCGAAAGTCTACGGTGTAGATTAGGCCAGCCACTGAATAGGTACCGTCCAATCGCATAGTGCTGCGTCAGCGAGCCAGAGCCGAGCCGGAGCCAAGCCGAGCCGGGAGCCGTGCTGAGCCGCAGATGGAGTTGGGATCAAGATGAGGAAGAGTCGACGCACTGCGACCGCTAGATAAAGATCCAACGGACAAGGTTTTTCACGATAGTTAAAAGAAAACAGAAATACTAGACACCTTGCAAAATTCAAAGTTAATTATTTACTTGGCCAAAAATTGCAAATAATATATCGTCGGATTCATAGAATTGTGTAGATTGTAGATCTACAATATTATTGCTAGTTTACTCTATTGTTTTGGTGGTAGGATTTAAAGTCTAGATTGGAGTATTTTAATTCTAGGAAAATAACCGTAACTCCGTTTTAGTTGATTCTTATTGCGTTGGCTTTGTAATTATGATATCTATTGTTTAAAATTGGAATATCTTTCTTAGAGTGTTTAGATCTATTTCGTGGTAGATTCGAAGCTTGAATCTCTTTATGGGCATATTTAATGAAGAAATAATCCAAATTACTTAAATCTGTGGGAAATCGATACTAATAACACCCTCAATATGTTAACACTCCTAAATAATAATCTTGGTTGAAATTGAGCTCATCCTTTCATATTACCATGTCGCATGCATGCATAATTACTTTTGTGGCTATGTTTTGTGCAAGTTGTGATTGGTTCTATGTTTGTGATTTGTTAGATTGTTCGGAGTGCGCCAAGGAGTACTGTTGTGTAGAGTGCTGCTCGGATCAAGGCAAGTTACACCACTTGTTCATATTAATATCCCAGTTTTAATTATGCATGTTTTGATCTTCAAATTCTATAGTATGCATGTGCAGGATTTTGGTAGATTATCTTAGTATTATTTTGCAAGTGCGGTTTTGTAGTATGCCATGAGTAGCTACATACTTAGGAATTTCCATCCTAATAGGTTATCCATGATTTTGCTAAGTACTGCTTGCTATGATATATATATATATATAAAGTATCATTGGGGGTTCAAAAGACTGAAAATTTTCTAAGTATAAAGCTCTCTCGAGCGAACCTTTTTCCTCACAAAACCCCCTTCAAAATAAAACTAAGTTTTCTTCTGGGCGGAATGGTTATCGGTTCAACGAGTGGAATTTGGTGGAGGATGGCCGCCCAGGAATCAAAGAAGTCAGCCATGTTTCAGAATTCAGAAGCTTCCAGTACAACCACAATACATATGGGCTCTGTCTTGGCCTAGTACTTAGTGGGAAACCTCACCTGGGTACCAACATTTGGAGGTTCTTGGCATGGTTGGATCCAGAAGGTAGAGTGGCTACTAAGGGAAAGCCTCGCCATGGTTTTTTCTGTAAAAGGACTTGATCGTGGATTGTGGGTAAAGTGCACAAACTCTCAAGAGTAGTCAATCTGATCGATCAGCCATGTTCACGGAGAAAGAACAACTTTGAGCATCCAAAGGATGGACCCTTTGAAGGATTTCCTCTCTCTTTTTCAAAGGAACTGTTTAAAAACTCTATGGTCATGGAATCGTCCATAGATGTAATTTTGGGTTGCATGGTGGACTCCATGTATTTAGGTTGAGGGATGGTAGCTTGGTGGAATCCAGTGTGAGCCACTTGACCCTATATTAATCAAGCAATTGTTTACAAAAGTAGGATAAAATTCTTCCTCTTTTCCTCTTACTTAGTGAAAATTGGCTTTATGCAATTAAACCACAAAGCCTTCTCTTAGCCTTGCATGTAGAGATAGGCAAGTCTTTTCCTTCGTGGTGTAATTTGCAAATACGTTCAAAGTATTGACCAACTCGTTTGGCTGGATGTTTTATGTGCAGAAATTGGAGATCATCGTTGAAAGGTGCACTAGGATTGCGGGTCTTCACTCAACTTGCCTGTGGCATTAATGGGACTCCAAGTTGTATATTTCACTTTGGTTGTAATAATGTAAACTCTGCATTATTCGATTCATGTAATAAAGACTTGTGTTTACATGATATTTCATCGACTGTGAGTGCTAGCTAATGATCCACGGACTAGCATGTTAATCACAGGGACTTAGGATCTTTATCGATCCAAGGTCACTACACTTGCTTTGTTTTAACTATGACACCGTCAATATATACTTGCACGTTTGTGCCGATTTGGTTTCTTAGGCAATTCTGCATCATCTGCTGATATGTTGCCCCGGCATTTTTGAGGACAAAGGGCATTGTTGTGTAGTAGAATACGCCATATGGCATGATAAATGATGTTTTCTCTTGATCTTCCTCCTTCAGACGAATTTTATGATATCCTAAATATGCGTCTAGGAAGGAAATACATTCGCATCATGTGGTTGCATCGATTATCTAATCGATTTGTGGTAATGGTAAGTGATCCTTTGGATAATGCTTGTTCAGTGCAGTGAAGTCTATGCACATCCGTAATTCTTTTGTATTTTTCTTTGGGACGCATACAGGATTGGCAACCCACTCTGCTTTCTTTAATTCTTTGATAAATTTGGCATCAATAAGGCGATGGTGTTCTTTTCCAATGGCCTTACATTTTGGCTCAGCGAAGCGATGTAGCGACTATTTTAATGGCTTTGCTTTTGGATCCAAATTTAATGTGTGCTCAGCAAGTTCCCTAGGAATTCCCGGCATGTTAGAAGGTAGTCGTACGAAGATCTCCTAGTGCTCATGGAGGAACTCGATTAGGACACTTTCCTATGTGGGACCGAGATTGGACGCCCCAAATGTTGTCTTTTTTGGGTCGGTAGGGTGCATCTGTACTTCCTTTGCATCTTTCGCGGTGTCAAAGGCCTGATCGGGATTGACACGCGCTATTTCCAGAGGTGCTGCGGTTGCTAATGTTTTCAGCTGCTTGAACTCAGTTGCCATTCCGAAGGATTTCGAAATTTTGTTGAACTCCTTATCGCATTTGTCGGATCGTGTGAAACTTCCCTTTACTGTTATAATCCCTTTTGGCACTAGCATTTTCATAACTAGGTATGCATAATGGGAGACTGCCATGAATCATGCAAAAGCTAGTCGTCCCAAGATCGCATGATATTGTGATGGTCAGTCCATGACTTCAAACTCTACCTTTTCTCGCCTGCAATTTTCTTTGGATCCAAAAACCACGTCAAGAAATATTTTACCTAAGGGAATTTCGGCTTTACCTAGTACAATGCCGTGGAAGGATGTTTTTGTTGGTGCTAGATTTTCCAAAGAGTAATTCATTTCTCTTAGTGTTTTGGTGTAGATCAAGTTTATGCTGCTTACTGCATCCATGAAAACTTTGCTCATGTCGAATCCTCTCACTTGTGCTTCTACTATAAAGGCTGAATGACCCGGTCTTGGTACTCGTAGCGGGTGATCAGCTCTACTGAATGTGATTTCTTGCTCCGAACATTGAAGATACTCAGGTGTGTCTTGTGGTGAAGGCTTAGCCATGTTTACTTGTCTTGTAATTAGCTTCTAGATCCTATTGGATGGATGACCTCTCTGAATCATTGACATTGCTGCCTTTGATCAGGGGTACTCACTACCTTGATCTGTTGTGTTTTGTGGTTGTCCTCCTTGCTGGTGTGCCGGTGGTGGTGGTGCTCCGATGGCTAACATGCCAGGTGTTGTGGTGTATCCTCGGTTTGCTGCTTTGGTTGCCTGTGCATTGCATATCTCTTGCATCTTTAGGAACATTCGGTAGTCTTTCATGAGGTGGTTGAATTGTCTTTTTCCCGCTGAGTTAACATTGAAGTGCATATTACAGGGTCCTTCTAGTACTTGCATTGCGGACATAGGTGGGTCCCGAGCTCTTGGATGATACTGCTGCGTTGATTGGCCTCCTCCGATGTCATCTCTGCTACCACGGTGCTCGCTGTTTTAATCGTCGTTCCTATGATTGCCTTCTCTCGAGAAGCTGGCTGCGACATAGCTTGGTCCCGTTTGTCCATCATTGTTCCTCCAGCTCCTATCACTTCTGTATTTATCCCTGTCTTCTTAGGGTGAGCATGTTCGCTTGTTGTGCAGTGCGTCCTCTCCATCAACCCAGCGATTTGCTATGTCCATTAGCTGTGAGATCGTTTTGGGTTTGACTCGTCCTAGTTCTTCTATAAACTCTCGGCGCCGGAGGCCTTCATTGAAGGCGTCGATGGCCCTTTCATCGGATATGGCTTCGGCTGAGTTTTTTATAATGTTCCATCACTGAATGAAGGCTCTTATAGATTGTTCGTTTTTCTACTTGCACGCCCGTAATTTCTCTAGAGATGCGGGTCGTTTAAATGTGGAGTGGAAGTGACTTGGGTATACCTTACAGGTAGTCAAGCTTGGCATATATGGTACAGGTCTGGCAGAAGCCCACGGCGTTACCAGGGCCCAATCCAGGATTCTGGTGACCCATGGAGACTCTGATTGCTTGCAGCACAAGGCGAAGCTTAAGATAGAAAGTTTAAAGATTCAAACCCTAACCTATAACCGACTCGACCTGCTATCCGAGACCTAGCCTATTTATATAAAGGCTAGGAGGGGGCGGCGAGGAGGACAATCACAACCCTAGTTTCCACAACCATGCCAGATTGCATCTACGCACCCCCTGTAACTTTTGACTCCCTCGATAATTCCAAGAGCAGACAAGCAGGTGTAGGGTCCTCTACGAGGCCCGAACCTGGGAAAACCATGTGTCCTTATGAGCTTGTTTGCTGGCTGATTGATGCCTCTAGCGCTCCCTCCTTTTCCAAAACCCAAGCCCATAACAATGGGAATTGATGAGTTTAACCCTCGTCAATTGGCGTCGTTTGTGGGAAGTGGGAGTGATGATGTCGCGGCTTCTTCGGCCCCGTCAACCGCGATCTATAACTCTACAACAGCAGAGATTTGCCTCCTCTTCGGCGCTTTCGACTTCACCGGCCACATGTCGTCCACTCGCCCGTCCTTCGAGCCCGTGGGCGATGGGATCGGCCTGGTGATCGGGAGCTTACACTTCCAAGTTGGTCACTTGGGCAAACTTTGCCTCCCAAATCAGCCGACGGTCCGCGCGATTGCTCCAGCATCATGGTTTCCACCACCAATCGGCACCCTGAGCGAACTCAACGCCCTGACAATAGTCGGGAGCACAGACAGCGATAGGAATCGCGAATCTGATTTGGGTGATCTGGCCACAGAAGATGGGGCCTATGGCTCCAAATCTGAAAGTTGCGGAAGCAATAGCTTCCCCAATCACTACATGAGCGCCGTCATCAACGCAGGCGATACCGGTGTCAATCGCGATAACACCGGTACTTGTCCATCCAACGGCGGCATCCCAGTCGAGAACGGTGGTCCCGCCAATGGTGCATGCACCAACAATGGGACGGGAGGAGACCCGCATCTCACGGCAAATGAGCGCACTGAAGAGCGCATTCTGATCAAGCTCAACGACAACGAGTGGGCCCGTTGTCGAGAAGCTCTGTGGGGAAATCCCCTGCCCTCAAACTCATCACAAGACATGCTAATGGTTTACCATTGGCAGCTCAAGGAGGAGTACAAGCACCAACAACAAGTAATCGCGCAGCTCGACGCGTGCAGAAAGGTGGCGGACGAGTCGAGCCTTCGGTGGGCTCAGCTCTCTTCCATGGGAGGATCCTCCTCCAAGGGTAATGACTATGTGGACACCAAAAGACGCTCTCGACTGGCCCACCTCACCGACAAGGAGAGGGAAGAAGCCGCGTCAGTCCTCGACTTCGGCTCCATGATGCTAGACACATGGGGCAACGTGCTCCCAAAGACGCCGCAAGCAGCGGTGACGGCGGCCACCATGTACCTCCTCAACAACCAACCACCGGCTAGGGATCCGCGAGCTGCCATGCACCGATCTATGATCGCGGGCTTGGGGCTAGTCGAAGCTTCCCTCACCACGGATCCAACACCGGAGCGGGAGAAAAGCAAAGCTCCGGCCAGGCGCTATTCATCGCCCTCCTCCAGCAATGACAGCCACGACTTGTCTCGGCAGCGCTCCTCATGGCAGCACGACCGCGACTATGACGCACGTGATGACATCACACAGCGCAAAGTCGACGACTGACTCGGAGGATGACGGTATCGAGATTTGTGGTGCCAGCTACTTTTGCAGAGCCATCAGGCAAAAGCGAATGCCTAAGGGGTTTAAACTCCCATCAGAGAACCCGAAATTCGACGGCCTGTAGGAGCCAAAGATCTGCCTAGAGGATCACATCTCCTCTGTTAGACTCCATGGTGGAACCATGAGTACGACGATGCAATGCCTATAGCTATAGCTGCAAGGCGGTGCTCGTGCATGGTTTAACAACATCCTGCGCGGATCCATTCGCAGCTAGGAAGAGCTGGTCGACAGCTTCATGCGAAACTTCAAGGGCACTTACAAAAGGCCCGCATCAATCGAAGAACTGTGACGTTGTTACCAGAAGACGGGCGAGCCGCTACGCTCGTACATCCAGTGATGGTCCATCATCAAGAATTCCGTAGAATACATCTCTGAGGATCGCGCAATCGATGCATTCAATGGCAGCATGCACCGCAGAGAGCTCAGGGAGGAGCTGGGCCGCTCGATGCCCAAAACAATCGACTACCTGACGGAGATCACGAATTGGTGGGCCAATGGAGAGGACTCGGTAAAAACCGTGTCCATTCCGATGATGATGATGACCTTATCCGCAGGCATGACCGCCAAGGAAAACATTGAATGCGTGTCTACGAGGACCGCGAAGAGGTCGACATGGTCACGGTTGGATACGCCGACAAACGATACGACAACTGCAACAACGGATATCATAGCGGTGGATACCGCGACAGCAGAAAAACTACGCAAGTGTGGCAGCGACGCACTATGATGAGGCACTTGGAACATCCATCCAGGACAAACTGTCCGGACCGTGCAATGTACACTTCTACATCGACAAGGACGACAACAAGAAAAATTCCAGCCACCTTCTCAAAGACTACCAGGAGTTCCTCAAGCTCCACGAAGGCCTGGCCTAGATGAATCACAACGCGATCAACCAGGGCTATGGAGCTTCCCCAGGCGTTGTGGCTCATGGAGCACCACCGCCACCACCCGGGCCACCACCACATGCGGCTACGCCAGTCTAGAACCATGGAGGCGAGCCATACCTGTGTGCGCTGGGAAACATGGGGAGGATCCAAAAGGGATGCCCCTCAAATCAAGTACAGAAGGCAATCACTCGCGAAGTCAACCTGGAGATGAACTCTCATCCCTCCACCACTGAGTACCTTAGTGGAAGCGAGTCATGCATCACCTTCGACAAGCACGATCACCCGCGCCAAGTACCTCGCCCAGGCCACTATCCCTTGGTGCTCGAGGCGTAGATCGGCGGCTTCAAGATGAGTCGCGTCTTCATGGATGGCAGGAGAAGCATTAACCTTATGTTCACAAGTACCTTGCGCGCAATGAGGATCCCTCTGGCATGTCTGAAAGTTTCAGACACAATGTTCCACGGCGTCGTCCCAGGGACGGGTGTGTACCCCTTGGGGAAGATCAGCCTCGATGTCATCTCTGGCATGTCACAAAACTTTCGGTGAGAGCGCATTGAATTTGAAGTCTTCAACTGGCCCTCACAATACCACTGCATCCTCGGACGTGTCGCGTTCGCGAGGTTCATGGCAGTGCCACACTACGCCTACCTGCAGATGAAAATGCCAGGCCCAAATAGCATCATCACAGTCAATGGAAGCTTCGAGAGATCCGACAGCTGCAATAGGGAGTTTAACATAATCTCCCAGTGTTTCAGCATGAAGGAGGAACTGGCGAGGTTGAAGGAGTCGACAGACAACAGTCTTCCTCCCCCGAGCAAGCCAAGCTCACCCAACCAATCTTTCGACACATCGGTGCACACCAAGAAAGTCCAGGTCCATCCAACGGACCCAACCAAGACGACCCTCATCGCCAACAACTTGAGTCCCACATATGAACTCGCGCTCGTCAAATTCCTCCATGAGCGTGGGAAATCTTCGCCTGGTGTCCAGCGGACATGCCAGCAGTTCCGAGGGAATTCGCCGAGCACGTACTCAACGTGAATCCTGAAGCAAGGCCAGTCAAGCAAACAATCCGACGACTGTCGGAGCCAAGGGAAAAAGCGGTCGATATGGAAGTCAACGGACTCCTCGACGCTAATTTCATACACGAGATCAAGGAAAGCACCTGGGTCGCAAACCTTGTGCTCGTTCCCAAAAAGGACATGGATATCATGCGGATGTGCATGGACTTCACCTCCCTGAACAAGCATTGCCCAAAGGACCACTTCCTGTTACCACGGATCGATCAAATAATTGACTCCATCGCGGGATGCAAGCGTCTCTGCATCCTCGATGCCTACTCAGGCTATCATCAGATTCAAATGAAGGAGGAGGACCAGGAGAAAATGGTGTTCATCACCCCTTTTGGTGTCTTCTGCTACACAAAGATGCCTTTCGGGCTGAAAAACGCAGGAGCCACCTATCAGCGATGCATGCACGCCTCCCTCAAGAGCCAACTTGGTTGCAACATCCAGTTCTACATCGACGAAATTGTCATCAAAACTAAGGAGGAAGCCTCGTTACTCGACGATCTCCGCGACACCTTCGAGAACCTTGACCACTACCGGATCAAACTGAATATGGAAAAATGCGCTTTCGGCGTACCATCTGGGCAGCTACTCAGGTATCTCATCTCCGCAAGAGGGATCGAGGCAAACCTGAAGAAAATAAAGGCCATACTAGCCATGGAGAAGTCGAAGAATGTAAAAGGCATCCAGCAGTTGGCTGGGCAAATCATGGTGCTTAGTCGATTCATTAGTCACATGGGAGAAAAGGCATTGCCCTTCTACCAACTTCTCCGCAAGGCTGATAAATTCGAGTGGATAAACGAAGCACAAGAAGCATTTGACGATCTCAAGCGTCTACGGTCCACCTCGCCGGTGTTGGTGACACCTCATGAAAAAGAGTCGCTATTGTTATACATCTCCGCCACCAACCAGGTGGTAAGAACTGTGCTCATGGTGGAACAAGCAGAAGAAAATAAAGTCTACAGGGTGCAACACCCAGTCTACTACCTCAGCGATGTGCTCACGCCAACAAAATAGCACTACCCACATTATCAGAAGCTGTCATACAACGTCTTCATGAAAGCCAAGCGACTGCATCACTACTTCCAGGAGCACCCAGTCGTAGTGGTCAACGACGCCCCACTTGGTCACATACTCAACAATCTCGACGCCACTGGATGATTCGCGCTCTAGATAATAGAGTTGTCTCCATGAGACATCACATACGAGAAGCATAATGCGATCAAGTCGCAAGGTCTCCCGGACTTCCTCGTGCACTGGATGGAAAACCAGCTCCTCGACAAGCCAGATACGTCCTATCTATGGACAATGCACTTCGATGGGTCCAAGCGCAGGGAGGGAGCTGGTGCGGGCGTCATCCTGACGTCACCGCAAGGTGACAAGATGAGGTATGTTTGGCGAATGTAGTTCACCGCCTCCAACAACAAAGCTAAATATGAGGCCTTGCTCCACGGGATGCGGATGGCGAAAGCCTGCGACGCCAAGCGAATCGTCATCTACGGCGACTCCAAGCTGGTGGTCAATCAAAAAATGAATGAGTGCGATGCTCTGAGTGACAACATGATCACCTATCGCGACCTCTACGACACACTCGAGGGAGACTTTGATGGCTGCGAGCTGTTGCACGTCGGCCGCGAGAGCAACGGGGAGGCAGACACACTCGCCAACATTGGCTCCACTTGTTCCCAAGTGCCACCCGGGGTATTTCTCCACTTGTGCCCAAGTGCCACCCGGGGCTCAAACCAAAGGCTCCAAAGCATAAAACCAGCGTGTCAAAGGACTCGGGCGCTGCGCCACCCAACGAGCCAATGACACTCGATGACACGGTTCCATACACAGGACTCGAAGGCCCCATGGAGGTCATGATGATCGAGCCATCCTAGACGCAACCATATGTCACATACTTGCTCATCAAAAGGTTGCCAGATGACCCGACTGATTCACGTCATATCACACGACGATCCAAGGCATTCGCCCTCATAAATGGTGAACTGTACAAGCGTAGCATCACAGGAGTCCCTCAGCGGTGCGTCTCCAACAGGGACGGAAGAGCAATCCTCCTCGACATACATGAAGGCACCTGCGGCCACCACGCCAGAAGTCGCGCTCTCATCGCGAAAGCTCTACGAGCGGGATTCTACTGGCCAACGGCCATGCGCGACGCCAATGATATCGTCCAGCGTTGCAACGCCTCCCAGCGATTCACGGACAAACCGCATGCACCTGGCACTGAACTCAGGCAAATACCTATGGCTTGGCCTTTCGCGCAATGGGGACTCTACATGGTCAGCAAGCTCCAGAGATCCTCATGAGGAGGATACATCTAACTCCTAGTCGTGGTCGACAAATTCACAAAGTGGATTGAGGCCATGCCGGTGACAAACCAATCAGGAGCAAGCACTGTCAAATTCCTCGAGTCCATCGTCTTCCGCTTCGGGGTGCCACATAGCATCATCGCAGACAATGGGACGAACTTCACCTCCAAGGAGTTTGAGGATTTTTGCGAAAACCTAGGAATCAACATTAGCTACACCTCTATGGTGCACCCTCAGACCAACGGTCAAGTCGAAAAGGCCAATGGCCTCATCTATGGCGGGATCAAGAAAAGGCTCCTCTGGCCACTCGAAAAAGCTACCGGATGCTGGGAAGATGAGCTGCAATTAGTACTATGGAGCCTGCGCAGAACTCCAAACAGCGCTACAGGCTACACTTTGTTCTTCAAGGTACACGACGCGGAGGCGGTACTACCTGCAGAGGTGCGCTACAAGGCCCCACGGGTAGTAGCATACAACGAGGCAGAATCAACCTTCGCACTCGAAGACTCCGTCGACCTCCTGGATGAGGCACGAGAGATTGCAATAGAGAGATCCACGATCTACCAACATAACCTCCACAACAACCACAGCAGAAGGCTACGCCCCAGATCCTTCGTCGAAGGTTATCTGGTCCTGCGACTGAAGCAACAAGGGCACCTCATGTTTGAGTCCCCTTGGGAAGGATCTTATGTGATTACCGAAGTAATCCCAGGTGGCGCCTATCGCCTTAAAGACTTCAAGAGCGGAGTCACATACTCCAATCCCTGGAGTGTCGCGTAGCTGCGTCGTTTCTACCCCTAGATGTTTTTACTTTATAAATAAGGCTATTCATCCAAGCTACTTAGCCACACATTGTACCTCATGATATTCTGCGAATAAATAAAGATAAGTTCCCCAAACTTTGTGTCTCTATTTTCCTTGCAATTATTTTACTCGGGGGCTGCGCCGCCCTTTACACCTCGTTCCACAAACAACACAGTATCCTGAGTAGCGGACGAACTAGCAATCGAACCCTTGATAAACACCAACCCATCTGTAAGGCACCTAACAGGTTAGCAAGGCGCTGAGATGAATATACGTCAGGCTAACGAAAAGGAACTGCCTATTACGATACACTCGAAAAATATACAATCTAGCAAACTCTTTACACATTAACGGGTATCAAACACACCCGCACAATCGTATGAATTTTACAACACTTATACATCTATCTGTAGGGTATAAAGTACACTACTGCTACAAAAGGAGAACATTTGTTTGCTCTTCAAAGAAATCGACGATATCTTCGGCTGGCCGATCAACCGCCTGATAGTGTGGCACCATGTTCCAGGTCATTGATGTCTACGCACTTCTATTCTTGTAGAAAGTTGTTGGGCCTCCAAGTGTAGAGGTTTGTAGAACAGCAGTGTAACATCCCAAATCTTTAATCAAGGTTAACCAAGATCCAAATCACCCAATTTAGGGTTAACAAAAACTTTTTCCATTTAAAATATTTAAGCATGCATATGAGTGTTGCATTTAAATAGGAGTTGTTTGAAATGCCATGATTGTTTGTTCTAATGGTTGTAAAATGATTCTAAGATGAATGTCACATCATCTAGATCATTCCCAAGCAAAAACGAAAGAAAAAGAAATCAAAAAGAATTAAATAAAGGAAACGGTCACTTTTGCCATTTTAATCACCTAGCCCACTTTGGGTATTCCTAGCACTCAAATTCCAACATAAACAATTGTGGATCTTTGCACCCCTTGCTAGTACAAGTAGTGATGTGCCAAGGCCCACTTTGTGATCTCCCAAAAACATTCAAACTCTAATTTTAAATGACAATTGAAAATGGAATCTAGTTCATATGTATAGATCACCCTTTTTCAAAAACCATCCAAATGAATTCCATTTGAAAAATCCTAGCAACCACAGATGTTTAAGCATGTGACAAACCACTCCACCAAAAATCTCTAAAAAATTCAAAAATTTTCTTCATTCGGCCATTTAATCAAACACTTGGCATGCACCGATCACACTCTAGTTTAGGTTCACTGTTTCTACAGGGTTTTGCCACCCAATTTCACCCCATTTAACCCCTCTGTCCCTCTTCGATCTAACCAAGAAGCAACCAGCCCATCCCCTAGTCCCCAGCGCCAGTGACACGCCATCCTGAGGCCATGCTCACCGGTCAACCTTGCCAACACCACAGCAGACCGCCAGCCCCTCTCCGCCGCTCCAGGAAGCAAGGCGTGACCTCACCACTGTCCACTGGCCACCCCACGAGCATTGCCATGCCCTGGACCATCGAGGAAAGGCCCCGCACTATCCTCTCTGCACCGCGCCAGAGCACACCAGAGTGCCATCACCGCTAGCACGCCAAACGCTATGCCTCGACAACAGACCGCGCGTGCCGCTCCGCCTTGACCACCTCACCGGGAACCGTGTCCAGCACCACCTCTGTCCCCCAGAGCGCGCGACGCTCCCGAGCTATTGCCACCGCCCCTAGCATCGCCATAAAGCCGTAGAGGACTGCCACGAGGCAAGCCACCATCCGCCTACGCCGCCCATGCCGATACCACCCTGTATCGTCGTCATCGACGAGCTCGTCGTCACCCCCTCGGTCCCCTCCTCGAGCCTATATAAGGAGGCCTTCCCTAGACTCAATCGCCACACCATTCAGCTCCCCTCTCACCACTAGTCCTTTCCCACCTCTCGCCGGAGCAGCTTGAGCAGCCAGTAACCGAAATTGAGCCGGAGACAGCCGCGGCAGAGGAGGAGATGCTACCGTTGATTTCATCCACCCCAGCCTCTACCGCGACTTCGCCTGAGCCCGCCGTCGTCGACTCGTTCGTTTGCCCGCCTCACCGCACTAGCTGGATCTCCTGGTACGTCCCCACTGCACCCCCACCGAGCTGCTAGGGTTCAGCCTCGTCGGCAATGAGTCTGTCGTCGATGATAAGCCCCAGCCGTAGATCTGCATTCTAATCCTATGGTCCATCTCGCCCCATACCGCTTCACGTGTAATGAGCCACTCACAGGCGGACCCCCCTGTCAGCAGTCCTCAGCGCCGTGGGATGAATTTGGGCCGGCCCGTTAGTGTTCCCGCGCGACCCAGTAAATTCAAATCTAAATTTTTCTTTTTAGACTTGGACTTAGTTCTATCCCTTAGTTTAAAAATCAATTCAGGGAGTTTTACAAATCCAAATTGAGTGAATCCAATTTTCTCAGAAAGATAATGAAAATATCTATCCAAGCCCGTTGGATTTAAATCATTTAGTTTTATAGATCTCTCCTAGATAAAATAACAAGACAGAAGCTTTCGCACATTCAAACATTTTTATGAAATCAACCACAATAGCTTTTGAGTTGATTTCAACTCTCAAAAATCACATTTACCATACCTATCTGAATATGTAATAATATTAAAGTTTGCATGCAGTGACTTTGGACTAGTACCAACATAATGCTATATAGGCATTTCTAGTCACTTTAAATCATTAAATATTAAACTTAAACTTATTAAAATGTGATCCAACCCTTAATGAACATTCCCATATGGTGATTAAATGTGTCCACATGATCCCATATTTTAATTGGAGAATATGAAATCTTAGTTAATTTCAATGAGTAGAAATTACTTTTCTCAAATAAAATAAATGAAACTAGTTCATTATATCTTGTGACGTTTATGATGATACTAGATCATCAAATGTGTGCCTTAGTGTGATAAGTATACTAGTTAAGTATTGTTTGGTGATTGTGTATTCCATATGTATTTATAGACGATAGTACCGACCAAGTCTACGAGGAGGAGGAGTTCTACCAAGAGGAGGAGGAAGAGAATTTCAACCACTTCACTACACAAGGCAAGCCATCATTAACAATGCAAGCTAGACCTTGCAAGCTAGATAACCTAATCAAATGCACTAGGCATGCTTTGGTTATACTTTTGACTTATACCTACTCCAAGTTTTATTTACAAGCTTTACTTTCTTTACCAAAGTTTCTTATTTGTTTATAGATAGCATAAAGAGTATAAAACTTGACCTATCTAGCTAAACTTAGATATCATTCTATGGCATGATATTGAGATTAGCATCCCACCTTAGTGAACACTCTTAACTTAGTAGTTTAGAGCTAAACCAAAACTTGATTCACTTTAGATGAGAATACTTGGTGAAAATGACTTGTGAAAACCTTGGAATGATGAGTCATTCTATTGAGATGTTTTGACATGTGTTGAGAAACACAAATGGTTTATGATGATGATGAAAATATCGAGGCATGAGCCTTAGCCCTTTTTATAAAAACTGATGGTTGGGTTCGGATGCGATACCATTCCAATTTTACCGTACAATTACAATAGCTGAATTGGGTAAGGCTTAGCCGAAAGTTTATATGCATTGGTATTAGTTCCCTCGCGGGAGAGGTTTGAACTGAGGCTACCTATCAATGTTGTCCACCTATGCAGTGCCCAGGATGACAGATGGTCATGGCTGGGAGGCCATACTCATAGGAGAGGTGCTTATACTAGAGTGTGTAAAGGAAAGGTTATGTTTGATTATCTACAT
The DNA here is from genome assembly GCA_023614405.1 of Avena insularis. Classification (NCBI taxonomy): domain Eukaryota; kingdom Viridiplantae; phylum Streptophyta; class Magnoliopsida; order Poales; family Poaceae; genus Avena; species Avena insularis. The sequence goes on along the minus strand of CM042688.1, from coordinate 409,693,721 downwards.
AATTAGTATGATGATTCAGGGTTATCCCTGACAGATGTATCGAATTTTGTGGTGAAAGTGTACCACCTCTGCAGAGTGTCAAACTATTCGAATAGCCGTGTCCGCGTTAATGGACAATTGGAGTGGCCATAATGTTCCATTGTCAGATGTTTTCAAAATGACTTATGAAATGAATTGTGAAATGACTTGACCACAACAGAGTTGTGGCTATGAGAACTAAGTTCCCACTTAGGTGATTTAGAACTTTACTTTATCTTTATTTGTTTCTGAACTCGGCTTAGGTTACAAACTTAACTGTACAAATAAACTTAGAGTCCATTCCTACTAGAACTACCTTACTTGTTAGTGATAGTTTGTGAAAGAGTACTCATGGCTTTGTCCCTGGCTATTCCTATGGCCAGAGTATGAGGTGGACTACCCTAAAGGAGGACAGCAAGACAGCTACGATAACTAGGATCATCTCCATTCGTCAGCATTGCCTGTCACACTGAAGATGGAGCCCACCGCTACGCTATTTATTCCGCTACTTGATTGAACTAAGACTAGATCATGAGATCCTTTATTTGTCTAAGACCTTATTATGGTTTGCAATGGATGATGTACTGTGATATCCAATCTGTTATGTCTCGCAAAAACGGTAATCATGGGATTGCGATGTATGGCATAACAGGCATCTAGGATTAAAAATCCGAGTGTTGACAAGTTGGTATCAGAGCCATCTTGACCATAGGAGACCCTAGTTAGAATGGACGTCCGAACAAAAACTTAGTTTCAAAAACCAAAGTGAGTATTTATGAAAAGTATTTCCTCTCTCACCCTTGGGATTCTTGTTCTCAAAAAAATTCATGTTCCTCCAAATTCTTACATTACTACATAAAACTTGACACACTTGATCACTTCACTAACTTTCTCATCCTAACTTCTTATAGATGGAAGCTCAATACAGCGAGTTCTACCAGTTGGGCAACGGAGGCCAACTAATCTTCGAGAGGGATCTAGATTCACTGTCTGAGTACTTGGAGTGTCCTCATCCGGAATTTCTTGGAGCTCAACTCCCGGGTCCACCAGGAGGAGATTTACAATGGCTAGTAACTGCTGATCTTTGAGGCAAGATAGAAGCACCAATGTCCGAGAGGATTCAGTTCTCAGTGAGGGAGAACAACTGGCTAGATGGATTAGCTAGGACAATGCATAAAGCTCTCGGACGTCTTTGCGCCCAGAGTGTCAACCTAATCCAAGGAACCCGCTTTGTTCACTATGAAAGGCGTGATACTATGGGAATGCCGCTAGAGATGCCAAGTCACCCAATATTGAAGCGTCAAGTGGAGAACCTCAACTTCCTGTTGTACGACAGATAGAAGGAATTGGACAATGCTAGAGAGTTTGCCAACCACAACCTCGCCCTTGCCGCCCAGAAGGCCCAAACTTTCTCACTGCTAGTCAAGGATCGTCAGTCTCTTTGCCGTTAACGCGCAAAGAAAGATCGCATCATCAACTGTCTTCGCAAGAAGGTGACCGACCTCGAAAAGACCATCAAGGACAAGAAGCTCATCTTGAAGAAAAAGAAGAAGAAGAGGAAGGTGAAGATATTCAAGGGGATATTGACTCCTACCTCATCAATGATGATGACTATCTGGAGGATGATGCTATGGACTTCTACACCGACGATGATGACTCCGACTTCATCGATGATGAGTAGATGCACTAGAGCACTATCGTAGAGTGAGGAGTATCGGTCCCATTGTATCGTAGCTTACATAATGGTTCTTAAAACCATCTGTTTTCCTTTTGTTGTGGTGTGTGTGTGTTTGTATCGTGTGCTTTGCTTGAATGAATGAAAAGAAGTTAGTTGCAAAACCTGAGTCAAACTCAAAGTTTTAGCTTTGAAACCAAAACCATGAACCTTAGAACTTTCCCTCTTACCCCATTATATATCTCAATCTTCAGATGACTCGTGGAAACCAAGGAGGGAGCAGCTCATCGCACGACCCAATGCTGCAGATTCTGCAGACTCTCATCGCAGACCATGAAGCTAGTAGGGCAGAGCGCCAAGCTAATCTAGCAACCCTGCAGCAGATCGCCTAGATGGCTCACAACAACCAGAACCATGGAAATCAGGATCATCATGGATCCAAACTCAGAAACTTCCAGAATACCAATCCCCCAATCTTTAGCACTTCGGAGAACCCACTGGATGCTGATGACTGGTTGCAAACAATGGAGAACAACTTAGAAGTAGTCGGAGTGGATGGCAACGAGAAGGTTCTTTTTGCCACCCACTACTTGGCAGGAGATGCACGAGCATGGTAGAATAGCACCCGCATGATGAACCATGGTCAAGTGATGACATGGGAAGCCTTCAAAATCAAGTTCAGCCGCACCCACATGTCACAGGGTCTAGTCACCAGAATGAGGGATGAATTCAGAGAGTTGAAGCAAGGCAGAACAACTGTACTAGAGTATCGTGACAGATTCTTGTCCCTCGCCAGGTATGCACCTAATGAGATCAACACAGAGGTCAAGAAGAAGGAGAGATTCCTGAACGGGCTGCATGATGAGATGCAGAATGTTCTCATCAACATCTGTTTCGAGGATCTCGAAGAGCTAGTCGACTCTGCCATTCAGATGGAAGGGAAGATTAACCAGGCAAATGATAATCACAAACGTCAGATGATGCACCAAGCTGGATCCAACAGTCACCAGAAGTACCGTCCCAACCCGTCTGCCGGATATGCACCAAGGAACAATCGACCCCCAATGTCTTGCCCAAGTTACCCCAACCGCACCGGAGGAAATGTGAAGTCCAGAGGAAACAATAATCACCCCGGCAATTCCAGCAATTTCAACCGTGCACCTCCCAAGCACAACAACAACAACAACAACACTGCACCCAGAACTGGAAGCAATGTTGTGCCCGTGGCAGCAAAAGACAAGTCTCAGATTACTAGTTTCGAGTGTGGAGTGAAGGGTCACTACTCAAACGAGTGTCCCAAGAAGATTGCCGTCACTGCCAATGTGAATGCCCTAGCTTAACGGCAGCGTCGTGTTCAACCAGGAAGAAGATTCACCCCTGGGAATCCTCACAACCGCAACGGCCGTCTCTTCCACATGATCGCCGAGGAAGCCCAAGAAGCGCCAGATGTAGTGCTGGGTATGTTTTCTGTCAACTCAGTTTTAGGAAGAGTGTTCTTTGATTCTGGAGCATTGCACCCATTTGTCACTGAAGAATTTGCATGCACTAGTAAGATTCACCCAACCAACTTGAAGCATGTCATGATAGTTCAAATCCCTGGTTCAACTACAAAAGCTAGAAAAATTTGCAAAGTTGTTCCTATCAAAATACATGTGATAGATTTTTATGCCAATCTAATAGTACTTGGAACCAAAGGTTTGGAAGTAGTACTAGGAATGGATTGGATGTCAAAGCATATAGGATTGATAGACCGTGCCAAGAAAGCCATCACCATGACCAGTAGCTCTGGAGTATTAGTAGAGCATATATCTGAAACCTTACCCCGTCAATTCAAGTGCAATAAGAGTCTAGCCCTACCCACCATACACCAAGTCAGAGTAGTCTGTGAATACCCTGACGTATTCCCAGATGAATTGCCCGGTATTCCCCCGGATAGAGATATTGAGTTCATCATTGAACTAATCCCCGGAACCGGACCCATAGCCCAGAGACCCTATAGCATGAACCCCTCAAAGTTAGTAGAACTGAAGAAGCAGTTGGATGCTATGCTGGAGAAAGGCTTGATTCAACCAAGCGCATCGGCATGGAGATCGCCAGTGTTATTCGTTGACAAGAAAGATGGAGGCAACCGTTTGTGCACAAATTATAGGAAGCTAAATGACGTCACAATCAAGAACAAGTACCCATTGCCAAAGATAGAAGAACTATTTGATCAGTTGACTGGTGCCAATGTGTTCTCTAAGATCGCTCTTAGGACTGGTTGTCACCAACTTAAGATTCGTGCAATGGATATTCCGAAGACCGCCTTTACTAATCGTTATGGATTATACGAGTATACGGTCATGTCTTTTGGATTAACCAATGCCCTTGCTTATTTCATGAATCTCATGAATAAGATCTTGATGAATTTTCTGGATAAGTTTGTCGTCGTGTTTATCGACGATATTCTTATCTACTCCAACTCAGAAGAAGAGCATGAGCAACATCTGAGAATCATTCTTGAAACCCTTAGAGAGCATCGGTTGTATGCCAAGTTCAGCAAATGTGAGTTTTGGCTGAAAGAAGTAGGATCCCTAGGACATATTGTGTCTACCGGAGGAGTCACTGTTGACCCCGCCAAGCTCAAGGGTGTTGAAGAATGGGAAGCACCAACCACTCAAACCCAAGTCCGTGCATTTCTCAGATTAGCGGGATACTACTGCAAGTTCGTCGAAGGATTTTCGAGCATCGCAAGGCCCATGACCCAATTGTTGAAGAAGGACAAGAAGTTTGAATGGACCGACAAATGTGAAGCCAGTTTCCAAGAGCTCAAGAAGAGATTGATTTCAGCCCAATATTGATCATGCCAGATATCAAGTAGCCGTTTGATGTGTGCTATGATGCATCCAAGATTGGTCTCGGATGTGTATTGATGCAAGAAGGCAAAGTCATTGCAAATCTATCTCGACAACTGAAACAGCATGAGCAGAATTACCCCACCCATGATCTTGAGTTAGCAGCCGTAGTTTTGGCACTGAAGACACGGCATCATTATCTTATGGGTAATCGCTGTGAGATTTACTCAGATCACAAGAGCTTGAATTACTCCCTCCGTTCTTGTATACAAGGCCACAAAGTCATATTCCAGGTACCAAGGCAAAACTTTAAACCGATTAATGCATTGGCAAAAATTCCTCAATTCTTATGCGAGCTCCTCGATTCCATGTGGTGATAAATGTGCATGCATGCAAAACAACTTTCCTCTCTTTCATTGAGACGAGATGGCCTCCGCATGCATGCATGGCTTGACAGCCTAATTAAATGCAAATCGTTTCCACTTCTTAAATTGGGTAGTGTACGAGGAAAATGACATCAATTTTACCTCGGTTAAAGATAGTGGCCCTGTATATATGAAAAAAGTCTTTTTGGTAGTGGCCTTGTATATAAGAACAGAGGGAGTATATTTTTACTCAGAAGGAGCTGAATACGAGGAAAAGGAGATGGATACAGTTAATCAAGGAATATGACCTTGACATTCACTATCATCCCGGCAAAGCCAATGTGGTAGCAGATGCTCTTAGCAGATTGCCGTGTAGGCTAAACACCATGATCAAGGAGAAGCAACCAAGTTTGTATGAGGAGTTGGAGCTGTTTAGAACTGAGCTAGTTAGAGAAGGATTTTTAGCTAGAATTGAACTTCAACCCACTTTGATTAGCCAAATCAAGGAAGCCTAGAAGGGAAATGAATGTATCGACGGAATCAAACGTCATATTGGTACAGGAAAGGTACTTGGATTCACCGAAGACGAAGAAGGAGTTTTGTGGTACAAATGACGTATCTGTGTGCCCGCAGATTCGGAACTGAAGCAAGTTATCATGCAAGAATCTCATGATACTCTTTCTTCTATCCACCCCGGAGGAACGAAGATGTATCAGGATTTGAAGGAGCAATTTTGGTGGCACAAGTGTGATATATGTCAGAGAGTCAAAGCGGAACATCAGAGACCCGCAGGACTATTGCAACCATTGCATATTCCGGAATGGAAATGGGATTCCATCGGAATGTACTTTATCACCGGTTTGCCTACTTCTAGTAGGGGAAATGACTCAATCTAGGTTATTATTGATAGACTGTCCAAGGTAGCTCATTTTATACCTGTCAAGACAACCTACCAGAGTTCGAAGCTAGCAGAGTTGTACATTGCTAGAATCGTCAGTTTGCATGGAACCCCCAAGACCATAGTGTCGGATCGAGGAACCCATTTTACCTCGAGATTTTGGCAGAAAGTCCAAGAAGGATTAGGAACCAAGTTGAACTTCAGCATAGCTTATCACCCGCAAACGGATGGACAGACTGAAAGAGTTAACCAAATCCTAGAGGATATGTTGAGATCTTGTGTGTTAGAGTATGGATCAAAATGGGAAAAGTGTCTGCCTTTCGCAGAATTCTCATACAACAATAGTTATCAAGCTAGTTTGCAAATGGCCCCATTTGAGTTCCTATATGGAATAAAGTGTCGTACCCCTTCGAATTGGTCGCAAGTAGGAGAGTCAGATTTTTGGACCCGACATTCTCCGAGAAGCTGAAGAGAAGGTTCACAAAGTTCAGGAGCACCTCAAGACCGCCCAATCTAGACAGAAGAGTTATGCTAACAAGAGAAGGAGAGTCCTGACTTTCAATGTCGGAGATTTTGTGTATCTCAAGGTTTCGCCATTGAAGGGAACCCAACGTTTTAGTCTGAAAGGAAAGTTAGCCCCCAGATATATCAGACCCTTCAAGATTTTGAATCATCGAGGAGAAGTATCTTATCAACTGGAACTGCCAAAGGAGATGTCAGCCATCCACAATGTGTTCCATATCTTATTACTTCGCAAATGCCTAGAAGTGCCAGAGAACACCAAAGTTTTCAAGAACATCGATCACCAAGCTATTGATATCAACAAGGATCTGACGTATCATGAAGTGCCCATCCGTATCTTGGAGGAAGCTTACAGAACCACCATGACCCAGAGTATCAAATTTCTCAAAATTCAATGGAGCAACCATACCGAAGAAGAAGCCAGTTGGGAGTGAGAAGATTACATTTGGACTGAGTTCCCAGATCTCTTTAGTTCCTAGTTTTCTTTCTTAAATCTCGGGACGAGATTTTGTTTAAGGTGGGAAGGTTTGTAACATCCCAAATCTTTAATCAAGGTTAACCAAGATCCAAATCACCCAATTTAGGGTTAACAAAAACTTTTTCCATTTAAAATATTTAAGCATGCATATGAGTGTTGCATTTAAATAGGAGTTGTTTGAAATGAAATGATTGTTTGTTCTAATGGTTGTAAAATGATTCTAAGATGAATGTCAGATCGTCTAGATCATTCCCAAGCAAAAACCAAAGAAAAAGAAATCAAAAAGAATTAAATAAAGGAAATGGTCACTTTTGCCATTTTAATCACCTAGCCCACTTTGGGTATTCCTAGCACTCAAATTCCAATAGAAACAATTGTGGATCTTTGCACCCATTGCTAGTACAAGTAGTGATGTGCCAAGGCCCACTTTGTGATCTCCCAAAAACATTCAAACTCTAATTTTAAATGATAATTGAAAATGGAATCTAGTTCATATGTATAGATCACCCTTTTTCAAAAACCATCCAAATGAATTCCATTTGACAAATCCTAGCAACCACAGATGTTTAAGCATGTGACAAACCACTCCACCAAAAATCTCTGAAAAATTCAAAAGTTTTCTTCATGCGACCATTTAATCAAACACTTAGCATGCACTGATCACACTCTAGTGTAGGTTCACTGTTTCTACAGGGTTTTGCCACCCAATTTCACCCCATTTAATCCCTCTGTCCTTCTTCGATCTAACCAAGTAGCAACCAGCCCATCCACTAGTCCCTAGCGCCAGTGACACGCCACCCCGAGGCCATGCTCGCTAGCCAACCTTGCCAACGCCACAGCAGACCGCCAACCCCTCTTCGCCGTTCCAGGAAGCAAGGCGGGACCTCACCGCCATCCACTAGCCACCCCATGATCACTGCCACGCCCTGGACCACCAAGAACAAGCCCCACACTATCCTCTCTGCGTTGCGCCAGAGCACGCCAGAGCGCCATCACCGCTAGCACGCCACACGCCGCGCCTCGACACTAGACTGCGCGCGCCGCTCTGCCTTGACCACCTCACCCTGCCAGACACAGCCAAAACCCGTCGCGCGACCCACACTCGCGGGGAACCATGTCGAGCACCACCTCTGTCCCCTAGAGCGCGCGACGCTCCCGACCAATTGCCACCACCCCTAGCATCGCCATAAAGTCGTAGAGGACCGCCAGGAGGCAAGCCACCACCCGCCTACGCCGCCCATGCCGATAGCACCCTGTATCATCGTCACCGACGAGCTCGCCGTCGCCCCCTCGGTCCCCTCCTTGATCCTATATAAGGAGGCCTTCCCCAGCCTCAATCACCACACCATTCATCTCCCCTCTCACCACTAGTCCTTCCCCACCTCTCGCCGGAGCAGCTCGAGCAGCCAGTCGCCAGAATTGAGCTGGAGACAGCCGCAGCAGAGGAGGAGATGTTGCCGTTGATTTCGTCCACCCTAGCCTCTGCCACGACTTCGCCTGAGCCCGCCGTCATCGACTCGTTCGTTTGCCCGCCTCGCCGCACTAACTGGAGCTCCGGTACGTCCCCACTGCACCCCCACCGAGCCGCTAGGGTTCCGCCTCCCCGGCGACGAGTCCATCATCGACGATAAGCCCCAGCCGTAGATCTGCATTGTAATCCTACGGTCCATCTCGCCGCATACCACTTCGCGTGTAATGAGCCACTGACAAAGGACCCCATCGATAGTCCTCATGTAACACCCGTCCACTCGGGCCCGGGGTGTCCTCTGGCGACTTAATATGATATCTAGCGGCCCCACGGACCAACACTAGTCTTCTCTGCGCACTTTGTCCTCACTGCTGCATTCCTACCCACTTCCTGGTCGGTCACCCATCCTAGAATTGCTCTAGGCCAAGCACGCTTAACCTTAGAGTTCTTTTCGAATGAGCTTCCGGAAAAGAAGTTGCAACTTGTTGGTATGAGTATTCTATCAATCCTATTAAGCCATGTGTCTGGATCTCACATACACCCACCCTTTATAAGATCGATGCCCTCATCGATCAAGCACACCCCAGGAAAGTTCCCTCTTGGCACGCGTATGTGCGTCCAGTGCCGGCACATGTGCCATGTCGTGTCCACTCCGGGCCACACGCGCCATGCTCCACATGTCCCACCACCCGACACACACCTGTAACACAAGTCGGCTCTGATACCACTTTGTAACACCCCGTCCACTCCTGGGCCCGGGGGTGTCACTCCTGGCAGCTTAATATGATATCTAGACTGGCCCCACAGACCAACACTAGTCTTTTCTGCGCACTTTGTCCTCACTCGTGCGCACCCGGTTACCCACTTCCCGGTCGGTCACCCATCCTAGAATTGCTCTAGGCCAAGCACGCTTAACCGTAGAGTTCTTTTCGAATGAGCTTCCGGAAAAGAAGTTGCAACTTGTTGGTATGAGTATTCTATCAATCCTATTAAGCCATGTGCCTGGATTTCACACCTCAGCACCGCTGAATGAATTTGGGCTGGCCCGTTAGTGTTCCCGCGCGACCTAGTAAATTCAAATCTAGATTTTTCTTTTTGGACTTAAACTTAGTTATATCCCTTAGTTTAAAAAAAATTCAGGGAGTTTTACAAATCCAAATTGAGTGAATCCAATTTTTTTGGAAAGCTAATTAAAATATCTATCCAAGCCCGTTGGATGTAAATCATTTAGAGTTATAGATCTCTCCTAGATAAAATAATAAGACAGAAGCATTTGCACATTCAAACATTTTTATAAAATCAACCACAATAGCTTTTGAGTTGATTTCAACTCTCAAAACTCACATTTAACCATACCTATCTGAATATGTAATAATATTAAAGTTTGCATGTAGTGACTTTGGACTAGTACCAAAATAATGCTGCATAGGCATTTCTAGTCACTTTAAATCATTAAATATTAAACTTAAACTTATTAAAATGTGATCCAACCCTTAAATCACATTCCCATATGTTAGAATATGTGGTGATGACATGTGTCCACATGATCCCATATTTTAATTGGAGAATATTAAATCTTAGTTAATTTCAATGAGTAGAAATTACTTTTCTCAAATAAATTAAATGAAACTAGTTCATTAAATCTTGTGATGTTTGTGATGATACTAGATCATCAGTGTGTGCCTTAGTGTGATAAGTAGACTAGTTAAGTATTGTTTGGTGATTGTGTATTCCATATGTATTTATAGACGATTGTACTGACCAAGTCTATGAGGAGGAGGAGTTCTACCAAGAGGAGGAAGAAGAGAATATCAACCACTTCACAACACAAGGCAAGCCATAATTAACAATGCAAGCTAGACCTTGCAAGCTAGATAACCTAAGCAAATGCACTAGACATGCTTTGGTTATACTTTTAACTTATACCTACTCCAAGTTTTATTTACAAGCTTTACTTTCTTTACCAAAGTTTCTTACTTGTTTATAGATAGCATAAAGGGTATAAAACTTGATCTATCTAGCTAAACTTAGATATCATTCTATGGCATGAGATTGACATTAGCACCCCACCTTAGTGAACATCTTAACTTAGTAGTTTAGAGCTAAACCAAAACTTGATTCACTTTAGATGGGAATACTTGGTGAAAATGACTTGTGAAAACCTTGGAATGATGAGTCATTCTATTGAGATGTTTTGACATGTGTTGAGAAACGCAAATGGTTTATGATGATGATGAAAATGTTGAGGCATGAGCCTTAGCCCTTTTTATAAAAAACTAATGGTTGGGTTCGGATGCGATACCATTCCAATTTTACCGTACAACCACAATACCTGAATTGGGTAAGGCTTAGCCGGAAGTTTATATGCATTAGTATTAGTTCCCTCGCGGGAGAGGTTTGAGCTGAGGCTACATCTCCATGTTGTCCACCTATGTAGTGCCCAGGATGACAGATGGTCATGGCTGGGAGGCCATACTCATAGGAGAGGTGCTTATACTATAGTGTGTAAAGGAAAGGTTATGTTTGATTTTTTGCATACTAAGTATGATGATTCAGGGTTATCCCTGACATATGTATCGAATTTTGTGGTGAAAGTGTACCATCTCTGCATAGTGTCAAACTATTCGAATAGTCGCGTCCGCGGTTATGGACAGTTGGAGTGGCCATAATGTTCCTTTGTCATATGTTTTCAAAATGACTTATGAAATGAATTGTGACATGACTTGACCACAACAGAGTTGTTGATATGATAACTAAGTTCCCACTTAGGTGATTTAGAACTTTACATTATCTTTCTTTGTTTCTGAACTCAGCTTAGGTTACAAACTTAACTTTACAAATAAACTTAGAGTCAGCATTCCTACTAGAACTACCTTACTTGTTAGTGATAGTTTGCGAGTACTTAAAGAGTACTCATGGCTTTGTCCCTGGCTATTAATATGGCCAGACTATGAGGAGGACTACCCTGAAGGAGGATAGCAGGACAGGTACGACAACTAGGATCATCTCCCATCGTCAGCATTGCCTGTGACACTGAAGATGGAGCCCACCGCTACGCTATTTATTCTGCTACTTGATTATACTAAGACTAGATCATGACATCCTTTATTTGTGTAAGACCTTATTATGGTTTGTAATGGATGATGTACTGTGATATCCAATCTGTTATGTCTCACAAAAATGGTAACTCTAGGATTGCGATGTATGGCATAACAGGCATCTGGGATTAAAAATTTGGGTGTTGACAAGCAGCAATTTTCCCTTAAGTGGATCACCCAAGGATTATCGAACTCAGGGAGGAAGTGGTCAAAGGTATCCCCTATCAAGCAACCCTGCAATCAAGATACAAGAAGTCTCTTGTGTCCCCAACACACCCAATACACTTGTCAGGTGTATAGGTGCACTAGTTCGGGAAAGAGATAGTGAAATACAAGTGGTATGGATAAAAGACAATGGTGATAGAAAATAACTTGATGGCGTGGAAGAGACTAAAGGCAAACTAAAATAAAGATGGAAACAAGCAAACATGTAACAAATCTAGTTGCAAACGGTGTTTCAATGCTTAGAAACAAGGCCTAGGGATCATACTTTCGCTAGTGAACACTCTCATATAAATATCTTCTCTTTATGATACTACTCTGAACTACTCTCCGGTTGGACATTCTAATCCATGGTAGGGATATAACAGCACACCTTAAAGTTCGCTTTCCCCATCTAGATAACCCCACACTGTCACCTTGAGCACTAGATGGTTCCAACAAACACCACAATTTCATAGAAACATCCAACTCCAAATATAACTCATAACAAGTATTTGTAATCTCTATCCTAAGTGCCACCATGGTGTGCATGCTGTCACTTTCACACACATGGGGAGAGCAGAGATTTATTAAAGCACTTGAGTAGCAAAGTAGATCTACTTGATTACAAAGATCATGATCACAGTATGATCATGCATAGAGAGAGAGATAGACACATAGCTACCGGTAGAACACTTAGCCTCGAGGAAGAATTACTCCCTGATCATCATGGGAATCAGTAACAGTGATGGAGATGGTGGTGGAGATCGATGGAGATGGCGGTGAAGCCGGTGAAGAGGTGGCGGCGGCGCGGAGGACTCCTTCCCTGCCGCCGGTATCACAGGGGAGCACCACCCCTTAGCGCCCTTCCTTCATGGCTTCTTGGGAGCCCTTCCCCATGGAGATGGGATACATGGGGGATACAAAAACGTGGCTTTGGTGGCTGCAAATTCGTGGGTGGAGGTGTCCCCCACGAATTAGGTTTCCTTCCTTTATATAGCTTCTCGGATTCTCGTCACCCCATCTTGGGCTGCAATAAATTGGGTCTATCGGGCCCATCCGGACTCGGAATCACCTAAATTCTATATCCAGAACGTTTGTCGCGAAATTTCCAACAACTTTCTAGTTGAAGAGTTTTCCGTTTGACGCCGTCTTCGACCCGAAACGTGACCATCTTCAAAAAGTGATTTAAGACAGATTTCTGGAAAATCCCAATTTGACTCCAACAAGGTTTCCGCTTGTATTCTTGGTAATTCCTACACATCAAAGTGTAAAACAAGAACATTGTACACTTTTGCAACTATTAGTAGGTTAGTTCAAATAAATCATAAACTTTATATAAAAAGGAGTATTAGAAGCAGATTATTAGCATAAAACCATCAAAAATTATAGATACGTTATGGACGTATCAACATCCCCAAGCTTAACTCCTGCTCGTCCTCGAGTAGGTAAGTGATAAAAAGAAAAAATAATTTTTGAGGTGACATGCACCATCATAAACTTGATCAAATTATTTGTAGAACATTGATAGCTGGGCTCATAGTACTTTAACATAGCATGAAAGATATAGTTCTAACAATAATACATAGCAACTATGTTGTAACATGAAAAGGCACAAACAAAAGATTCATGAATAACAATGCTTTGCAAGACGTTTGTTTTCTTCACATAAAGAAAACATAGTATAGTGGCATTCATCTTGTCCCTCATAGAGTAGCAAACATAAATGCATAGGACACCTTCAAAGTTCACAAGGGTGACTAGATACGAATAGTTTAAGAACAAGCAATATCAAAGTTATGCATCAATCAACAAGTCTTGGGACAATGCAGATAGAACTAAGAATGACCACTATGCTCTCTTAATAGGTGCATAAATATAGAAGGTGGAGACTCAACATAAAAGTAAAAGAAAGGCCTTCATAGAAGGAAGTAGGGATTCAAGTCTCATAAAGAGGTTCCAAAAATTATGGTACTTATTAGCGTTCAGCTCTCATTGCCCCTATCATAAACATCTTGAAGTGATTAAGGTTAAAGTGAACAAACTATGGAGTATATGCTTGACAAAGTATAAGTTGGCAATCTCATGTCCCTTGAATACGAGGGCCGCTCCTCATGCTACTCAAGTTTAGTTACCGGTAAGTTCTTGTCATAGTAAGTACATGTGTATCATAGAGAACCGCCAATCTGGTACCCCTTGCCCGATGATACGGAAGAATCCCCATATCAAAATGAAAAGGCAAGCAGACAACGACCATCTCAGCAATCTTCTTATTTACCATGGGAAAATGGTGTTTTTTTCTCTCTTTCCTCTTTTCTCATCTCTTTTTTTCTTTTTCTTTTTTTCTCAATCTCCATCTCTTTTTTTATAAGAAGAATGCTTCATAGATTGCTCATTATGGTTACGCTACAGGTTTCCACCATGATTAGGCATGGATTAGACCAGCGGCCTAGGCGTTTCTCTAACACACATACATAACCTCATGGACTTACAAGCTCCCCTTTCATTTCACACCGACGACATCCTGTAGCATCCCAATTGTCTAACAATTGCAATGCTACTAGCCTAGTCTATATAGATGCTACCTTCATACATATAATTGTTGCATCATCATTATATCATGCTCATGTCATCATGCCACCTTGCATTTGAGCATCATATGAAACCCTTTTGATTTGGTTCTTCTCTCATATGCATTGTTAATTGTATTTGCCTCTTGATATTGTATTTGGCTCTTGATATATTGTTTAATGCCCAAGTTGAGTTGGGGGCATATCTCTTAGTAACTCCACCACCTTTCTTTCACCACCTTATAATTCCACCATCCAACTAAATGTGAGCTTGGCATTTATTGAGTTTACCTCTAGCTCATGTGGGTTGGGATGGATCCAATTCTTTGCCACATGCTCTCATCTTGGCATCATGTTGTTTTTCACAATATTGATATATGAGAGCCACATGGCCACCTTTGCATGCCTTGTGAGTGGAACCTTTTCCTAGCTTCCATAGTTGTGGTTTTGGGGTTATCATCATGTTGGGGTATTTTTGTGGGCTTATTAAATACCTAGTGGCATATACACACTAGCAAGTCCCAAATATAATCCAATGTGATCATCTCCATATACTCCACTTGGAATTCTTTCTAAATTCCTTTGCTTGGGCCTTACTCCAACTTTGGGTTGCATAATAATAATGCCATGAAAGAATATTGTTTTCACAAGAATTATCATGGCATTAAATAATTTGCATGGACCATGAAAGTACCACCTTTTGCTTGTCATTTGGATTTTTGTTGCATTTTGAGTGGGTCATCTCTAACCTCTTCCTCCCTCTTTGGGTTGATCTAGTGTGATCTTGCTTGATCTATGTTTGGAGCAAGCATGCTTCTAAACCTAGCTCTCACACCTCTCTCTTTTTCTCTCTCTAGCATCTAACCTCACCATACCCCATCTAAACCTAAACCCTAATCTACCATAATCTAGACCAAACCCTAAGTGCCCTCCCTCATCTCTCCTTAAACCCCGCCATGACCAAACCCTAATCCCACCTTCACCTCTCTGGCCCCTCTTCTCCCTACCTGGCCCCCACTGGCCCCTCTCTCCTTGGCCCCACCTAGCTACCCCATCCCTAATGCCAACCCTAGCCGAGGCTACCACCACCCAACCCGAGGCTACCCCCTCTCCCTCTCTTGCTATCCCTCTGCCCTAGGGGCCCCACACTGAACCTACCACCTCCCTGGCCTCACCGTCCCCACCTGGAAGCTGCCCCTGCCCTGCCTGCCCTGCCCGAGCACGTGAGGGTGGAGGAAGACAAGGTGGCCGAGCCACCTTTCCTCTCCCACTGCCCACGGCACCTCCCCCTCCCTCTGCTACCACCACCCCACAACTCTCCTCGCTCGTCAGATCCACCCAGGCCTGCCCTCTCTCTCTCTTCTCCACCGTCTCTATCTACCCCCCACGCCTGCCACCGTCGGTCCCTCCGTTCCCTTACCCGCAGCCGGTGGCGAGGAGCTTTAGGTGTCGAGGAAGAACGAGGAGACGCCTAGGAGGCCGCCCGTACCCGCCGTCGAGGAGGAGGGGACCTGTACGCCGCTGTACTCCGTGAGGCCGACATGAAACCCTAGCCGGCCGTCCGTCTGCGTCATCGCCGTCTCCCTGCGCCCCAGGCCGATCCGACCACGTCAAGCAACTCGCGGTGAGCCCCTAACCCTCCTAGACATGCTCCTCTCCACTACCGTTTCCTGGTCGCGCCGGACCATCCGTCGAACGGCCTCTGCGGCGCCGGCATCGCATGCGTGTTCGCTTCGCTGCCGCATCAAGCCCTATCTAGGCCGTTTCCCTCCCGACAACCACGCCAGCCCACCGCAGCGGTAGCCGCCAGCGCAGCGTGAGGTCGCCAGATCGATCCCCCGCCCCGCGCCAGACGCGCACCGATCCGTCCGCGGCGCGGAGAAGAAGCACAGTACGGGCAACCCTTTTGCGCATACCCCCCTGCTTTCTTTTTCGGCTAAACCCGCGGTCCAGCAGCCCCACCTGTCAGCCCCCAGTCCTTTTTGCAAAAAGGTACCCAGTCTTTCGGATTCATCAACCCGCGCTCCGCCTTGACCCCACCTGTCAGCTTCCGCGCGTTCGCACGTGGACCCGTAGACGCCGTGGCCCACCTGTCGGTCTCCGTGGCTGGCAGCACCCGCGGTGTAAAAACCTTTTCTGCACCGTGAGCTGCTGAGTCAGCTACTGGCCCACTGATCAGTGTCTGTGGCTAGAACTAGACTGAGTAACAAAAGTATTTTCCTGTATTCTGTTTTAATTCAAATCTTTTCAAAATTAATTTCAAATTCAAATTTGTTTCTGTTTTAAATAACTTTTAAAATACAAATCTAAATAATACAAATAATATATGTTTTCAAATCAGAAAAATGTGAGGGATTCAAATATGCAATCCAAAATATATTTTGGTCACTTTATTTTCCAAGTTTGATAAAATTACAATGAATGCCCTTCTTCCTTAATTAATTAATAACTTTTGTTTTATAACTCCAAATTTAACAAATGATATGTCTAAAATGATTAGCTCGACGAGACCTTTCTGTTTATGCATTCCATGTTTGGTTTTGCAGCATGCATCATATAAATATAAAGTGAACAGCAACTTAATTGTGAATAAAATGGGGGCCAAAACTTAATAAAATGATTTAATCTTGTACTTCACCCCTCACCCATGCCATGCTACCTTATTGCCATGCAAATTGTGCATCATTCATCATGGCATGATTGTTTGCTTGTCGCATTTATTCATATGCTTGTGCACTTTATTTATGTTGGCCCTTGTTTGTTTGGTTCTTCTTCGAATAGACGCCGAAGGTGGATATATCAAGAGAACCAGGAGCACTACCCAGATCCATCCTTTGCTTCAACTGAGCTGCCAGGCAAGCACTACCACATGCTTGCATACATATAGTACCTATTGCCTCTATCTTATTCTTGCATCATTGGGTCGCGATTGCATTAAATTGAATCCCAAGTATTGCATAGCCTTTACATTTAAACCCACGAGCTTGTTCCTCCATCCCATGAGCCATTACTACAGGAGTTGTTTGAGCCATGCGAGTCGTAGAACAACATGTGTAGGGTATGTGAGTGTCTGATGGATAACGAGGTACCTAAACAACTTAACCTGAGTAGTAATGGGATAACTAATGAAAGTGGCATCGGTGAGCCATATTCGCTATTTGGTTTTTCAGGCTCACTTGTGTCCCGTAAGACCCCGAGTACTTGATTCCTGTTCCAAGAATATTCACGCTATCCACATCCGGGAGGCTTATGGACTCCCCTGAGCCAGAGCTTGATTCATTCTTATTTCTTGAGGGCCACAAACTAGTTTGAGGATTTATTTTACTATCCTGTACTTATGCCATGCTTTACTGCTTTAATTTAAGAGTGTGCGAGGTAATGCACCTTTGTCTTTATTTAGGTCCGTGACCCGTTCTGTATGTCGACAAGCCCAGTCACACTTTCGGGTTCCCAGTCGTTTCACAAACCTTGAGACCGTCTCGAGTCAGCTAACCGTTCGCTCAATGGGGTGGCCCCCTGAAATATTTCTGAATCCTGTGATTGCTTTGTCGTGACTGCCTCATTGGGTTTTGATTTGGTTTTTCCGAGGCATATCGAGTGTGTGTTGCTATTTGTGCACCCCTGCAGGGTAAAACTTTCTGAAAGCCGTGTCCGCGGTTATGGATGACTTGGAGCACAGTTTCTCGATCATAGACAAGCATAACTAAAGTACCGCTTATAATTTGACTAGACTAGGTACATGACTAGTAAATAGTGCAATACTCACGGAATGGATAATAAAACTGCCAACGGATGGGGGTTGTTCGTCCGCTTCCTCGTCGGTAAGCGAGGAGGAGGATGGATCTGTTAAGATTACCTTTATTACGGTTATAACTGCTGTTCTTAATTCACGGACATCCGTCTATCTCTGGTTGGGCGGATGGTTAGCGAGTATCTATAGAATTGTTAGGGTTTATCTTTTGCTGCAATTGCGTCACCCCAGGTTGTGTCCCCTTTAGAGGCATAAAGACTTGCTGAGTACCCCTAGGGTCTCACACGATAAATTATTGGTTCAGATGAACAGGTACACTCGCAAGATGGATACTGGGTGGAAGAGACGGACGATGTGGGCAACGATCATTCGATGTAGAGATTCCGGGAACGGGGATCCGTGAGATCTGTGGGCGGGATATGCTTATTTATGGGGCATCTTATGCCGATTTGCTTCTTATCCGTACTCGGATTTTGTATTCCGCTTCCGCTTGATACTCTGTTGATTGATGTATGAGGAGATATCCTAAACTATTATATCTACCTAGGATATTTGGATCTTGCCGTATGGCGTTGCTATATTTCCTTTCCTTTTAGATGGAATGGCTCTGATGTACTATTGTATGGTGGCTTGCATACATACTCATTTGTGTATGTAGTTGATCCCTTCGCCTGCCGATTACGCCGCCCGTTCTTGTCCCGATGTTTGGAAATGGTTGGGACGGACGAAAGGTCTACCTATGAGTGGCATTTGGGCCCCACCGTACTATTTCAACCATTTCTGATCATCCAGGCTTGTACTAGGAGCATAATTCACCGAGGTAGTTACAATTGGTATCAGAGCCATCCCGACCTTCAGGGTCTCAGCCAAATGGTCGTTGTCTGTCTAGCAAATATTTTGGTAGTTATGTATATTAAGGAAAAACAAAACGCGAGAGTAGGACTGCTTCCACTTTTCTTCTTACCCAACCACCACCTTTTCTGGTAAGGAAGTGTAACATTTTCAATCCTCTTCTTAAACTTCAAACTAGGATTCACGTGTTCTGGGTTTCCGTAGTACCATAGGTTGTGTATCTGTGTGAGTGTGTGTGTGTGTGTGTAATTCCTTGTCTATATGTTGCATCCAACATGTTATCTATATCTGCCTTTGGTTATCAACTGTTGGTACATTCCATCTTGGATGCTTTTTGGAAACCGGCGCGATTTATCTGACTCCTTGTTACCCGGTGCCATCTTCTTAAGGGTGTTCTTCCTTCTAGCAACTCCTCTTTCGGTGCAAGCATCTGTTGCTAATCTCTTCCCGATAAGTGTTTTGCGCATCTATTGGTATTCTAATGCCGAAAAATGCGGGAAATTTTTCTTTGATCCATCTGTGTTTCCACACTCCTTTTCAGTCGTGTGTGAAACATTATCTATCTTCCTTTTATCAGCATGTCCATGCTAACTCATTCTTTTGTCACCGGCGCTTAATCTTGGAGTTTCTTTTCATCTCCTTTTCTCTTGGGCTAATTACATAACATGTGTCGATCCGATGCTGGTGATTGTAATTTGGTTCTCGGCATAGCTATATTCCACTCATGATAGTGTCGATTGGAATATGGAAAATGCTACCACTCCGGATTGCCAAAGATACTCCTGTGATTTTGGGTACACCGTGATCCTATCTATGCTTATTCAAGCATCCTTGGAAATCCGGAGTTTCTCAAGGCACTACGGCGGTCTATCATCTGTTAATCATGCTGCACATCTTTTTCAACCCCATATCTGCACAATTCTCCTGGACACGAGGGAATTGCATCTTTTCATCTCTGATAGTTTTGCTTAAGGTATGATCTATCATCGGTTCGTAACCAAGATCTCTTTATCTTTGTAACCGGTGACCCAATCGACAACGTGAACCAGGTGACATCTCTTTTCTTCCGAAGAACCAGATAATCTATTCTTCCAGTGCATCTTCTTCAACACGAACCCGTGCTCTTAATATTGATCTTTCTAAGAGCGTTGAGCTCAAAAAGTGTTTCGAGCATTTGTTCGTTTCTCTCGCCTTTTGAACTTGATATTCTGGGAATATCTTGTTAATCCTTGGGGGTATATGTTGATAATATGCTTGCCTATTCTATATCAATGGAAGGACATGGAAGATCAACTATGTCTTTTCTCTCAAGCTTTGAGAACACTGCCTGTGTGCAAAGTCTCAAAGTGAGAACTCTGACTCTTTCCAGTCACCTATCTCGGCCACGTCCTTCTGCTAAATAGATCGCTTCAACTCTGGAATTAGCAAGTCCATTGTTAATCCCATCCTCCATCTTCAACCAATCCGGAGTTGTTCCCTGTTGGCAAGTTATCATCGTCGTACCGCCGAAGTTTCCTCAAGACTGCTAAATCTCTCTCAATCATTTCAAGAAGAACATGGAGTTCTTTCACCTCTACCTCGTTAAGTAATCTCTTGAAACTCTCTCGCTCTATCGTCTATGCTCAATCCACCGGAGGCCATGAAGACCGTCCAGATCTTGTGTTCCTTCTGTTCAAGTTGGTGCTATCTTTTCTGTAGCTGTTGAATCTTACAGTTGTCTCCATGATCTTCCTTCATATCTTTCCGGTGGCTGGTTACTTACGTTATGACGACAACATCATCACCATTATCTGTCTTGGATCCGGTGAATCGTTTGCATCTATCCTTGTTTTCTAACGGAGTTCCAGGAGCTCTTCTTATCAATACCTTCAGTCTGTTTCGGTAGTTGGATTGCATGGTTTTCTTATTCATGTGCGGAGTAATGCTTTGAGTGCGGGATGGAGTAGCTACCATACCACTACTCTTATCATTCGCTCTTGTACATTGAATTGGTGAATTAATGTGATCTCTCTCATCCCACGGAAGTTAGAAGTGGCCTTTATCCCTCGATACTTTTACTTCCGTCCTTGTTTTTCCGGAGTGCTCTCGAAGAAAGTAATCAATAATCTCTTGTTGGTGATCTCGTCTTTTCCTACACGGAGCAAAATCTTCAATTATCTGGTGGAAACAAACGCCAACTCTTTTCTATCCTCGTCTTCCTACCGGTGCTCGACATCCCCAAACAAGATGGAAGGAAACTATATCTCTCTTTGTTTCATCAATTCTTTTTCTGTGGTAAAGCCAGTTATGGTTGAGGCCATCAATCGCTAATCTGTTGCGTTAGCCTCAAGGCTAAAGAAAGCAATAAGTATCTCTACAATAAACTCCAGATCCTCCATATTCCTTGCTTCTCGGGATTCCACCATGATCTATCTTCACATCCGCCTCTAGAAGTTATATCCGCGCACCTCAATTGCGTGATCCTTCGGTTCTTACCGGCGCAAGAAGAATCTAATCCGACGATGTCTAACTAAATCTTAAAGTTGATATCAAGGGACTCTATTGTTTGAAGGCAATATTGTTTCCGTACTTCATTTCTCAAATCCGAGAGAGGATACGATGCTATTGTCATAGTGCTTCAAAACCTCTACAATCTAGCTCTTTTCTTCCGGCGAGACAAAGATTCATCCTCTCTAGTATCAGTAAATCTTTAATCTTAACGGCGTGTCTTTCTTTATCCATGATGCTTCAACTTGTCCTTTCTTTCACCAGTGGATCTTTTTCGTTTATCATGTTTCTTGAGAAAACCGGAGCTATGTCCATCCTAACCTTCTTGTCTCACGACAATCCTTCAAATCTTCTACCCGTTGTTTCTCAAGCAAAACGCAAGACTCGCAACAAGTCTAGCAAGTTTTGCCAGGTGCAGTGGTCGCACCATTCCGTTCTTCATCATCTTGGGAACGTGAGGGTCACCTTCGTTCGAACACCCGCCTATCCTTGTGTTGTTTTCTTTTTCCTAGGAATCTCGGGGCGAGATTCTTGTTTAGTGGGGGAGAGTTGTAGCATCCCAATTGTCTAACAATTGCAATGCTACTAGCCTAGTCTATATAGATGCTACCTTCATACATATAATTGTTGCATCATCATTATATCATGCTCATGTCATCATGCCACCTTGCATTTGAGCATCATATGAAACCCTTTTGATTTGGTTCTTCTCTCATATGCATTGTTAATTGTATTTGCCTCTTGATATTGTATTTGGCTCTTGATATATTGTTTAATGCCCAAGTTGAGTTGGGGGCATATCTCTTAGTAACTCCACCACCTTTCTTTCACCACCTTATAATTCCACCATCCAACTAAATGTGAGCTTGGCATTTATTGAGTTTACCTCTAGCTCATGTGGGTTGGGATGGATCCAATTCTTTGCCACATGCTCTCATCTTGGCATCATGTTGTTTTTCACAATATTGATATATGAGAGCCACATGGCCACCTTTGCATGCCTTGTGAGTGGAACCTTTTCCTAGCTTCCATAGTTGTGGTTTTGGGGTTATCATCATGTTGGGGTATTTTTGTGGGCTTATTAAATACCTAGTGGCATATACACACTAGCAAGTCCCAAATATAATCCAATGTGATCATCTCCATATACTCCACTTGGAATTCTTTCTAAATTCCTTTGCTTGGGCCTTACTCCAACTTTGGGTTGCATAATAATAATGCCATGAAAGAATATTGTTTTCACAAGAATTATCATGGCATTAAATAATTTGCATGGGCCATGCAAGTACCACCTTTTGCTTGTCATTTGGATTTTTGTTGCATTTTGAGTGGGTCATCTCTAACCTCTTCCTCCCTCTTTGGGTTGATCTAGTGTGATATTGCTTGATCTATGTTTGGAGCAAGCATGCTTCTAAACCTAGCTCTCACACCTCTCTCTTTTTCTCTCTCTAGCATCTAACCTCACCATACCCCATCTAAACCTAAACCCTAATCTACCATAATCTAGACCAAACCCTAAGTGCCCTCCCTCATCTCTCCTTAAACCCCACCATGACCAAACCCTAATCCCACCTTCACCTCTCTCGGCCCCCTCTTCTCTCTACCAGCTGGCCCCATCTGGCCCCTCTCTCCTTGGCCCCACCTAGCTACCCCATCCCTAATGCCAACCCTAGCCGAGGCTACCACCACCCAACCCGAGGCTACCCCCTCTCCCTCTCTTGCTCTCCCTCTGCCCTAGGGGCCCCACACCGAACCTACCACCTCCCTGGCCTCACCGTCCCCACCTGGAAGCTGCCCCTGCCCTGCCTGCCCTGCCCGAGCACGTGAGGGTGGAGGAAGAAAAGGTGGCCGAGCCACCTTTTTCCTCTCCCACTCGCCCACGGCACCTCCCCCTCCCTCTGCTACCTACCACCACCCCCACAACCTCTCCTCGCTCGTCCAGATCCACCCAGAGGCCTGCCCTCCTCTCTCTTCTCCACCGTCTCTATCTACCCCCCCCAACGCCGGCCACCGTCGGTCCCCTCCGTTCCCCTTACCTGCAGCCGGTGGCGAGGAGCTTTAGGTGTCGAGGAAGAACGAGGAGACGCCTAGGAGGCCGCCTCCGCCAGCCCGAGGAGGAGGAGACCTGTACTCCGCGAGGCCGACACGAAACCCTAGCCGGCCGTCCGTCTGCGTCATCGCCGTCTCCCTGCGCCCCAGGCCGATCCGACCACGTCAAGCAACTCGCGGTGAGCCCCTAACCCTCCTAGACATGCTCCTCTCCACTACCGTTTCCTGGTCGCGCCGGACCATCCGTCGAACGGCCTCTGTGCGCCGGCGTCGCATGCGTGTCTGCTCGCTTCTGCCGCGCATCAAGCCCTATCTAGGCCCGTCCGCCCTCCCTGACAACCACGCCAGCCCACCGCAGCGGTAGCCGCCAACGCGCGCGTGCGTGAGGTCGCCAGATCGATCCCCCGCCCCGCGCCAGACGCGCACCGATCCGTCTGGCGCTGGAGAAGAAGCACAAGACGGCAACCCTTTTGCGATACCCCTGCTTTTTTTTGGCTAAACCCGGTCCAGCAGCCCCACCTCTCATCCCCCCAGTCCTTTTTGCAAAAGGTACCCGGTCTTCGGATTCATCAACCCGCCCGCCTTGACCCCACCTGCTTCACAAGGCTCGTCACGGCACGTGGACTCAGACGCCGTGGCTCAATTGCTTGCTCCGTTGGCAAAGACCAGTGTAAAACCTTTTCTGCACCGTGAGCTGCTGAGTCAGCTATCGCCCACCGATCGTTGTCTGTGGCTAGAACTAGACTGAGTAACAAAAGTATTTTCCTGTATTCTGTTTTAATTCAAATCTTTTCAAAATTAATTTCAAATTCAAATTTGTTTCTGTTTTAAATAACTTTTAAAATACAAATCTAAATAATACAAATAATATATGTTTTCAAATCAGAAAAATGTGAGGGATTCAAATATGCAATCCAAAATATATTTTGGGCACTTTATTTTCCAAGTTTGATAAAATTACAATGAATGCCCTTCTTCCTTAATTAATTAATAACTTTTGTTTTATAACTCCAAATTTAACAAATGATATGTCTAAAATGATTAGCTCGACGAGACCTTTCTGTTTATGCATTCCATGTTTGGTTTTGCAGCATGCATCATATAAATATAAAGTGAACAACAACTTAATTGTGAATAAAATGGGGGCCAAAACTTAATAAAATGATTTAATCTTGTACTTCACCCCTCACCCATGCCATGCTACCTTATTGCCATGCAAATTGTGCATCATTCATCATGGAATGATTGTTTGCTTCTCGCATTTATTCATATGCTTGTGCACTTTATTTATGTTGGCCCTTGTTTGTTTGGTTCTTCTTCGAATAGACGCTGAGCAGGGGATATATCAAGAGAACCAGGAGCACTACCCAGATCCATCCTTTGCTTCAACTGAGCTGCCAGGCAAGCACTACCACATGCTTGCATACATATAGTACCTATTGCCTCTATCTTATTCTTGCATCATTGAGTCGCGATTGCATTAAATTGAATCCCAAGTATTGCATAGCCTTTACATTTAAACCCCACCGAAGCTTGTTCCTCCATCCCATGAGCCATTACTACAGGAGTTGTTTGAGCCATGCGAGTCGTAGAACAGCATGTGTAGGGTATGTGAGTGTCTGATGGATAACGAGGTACCTAAACAACTTAACCTGAGTAGTAATGGGATAACTAATGAAAGTGGCATCGGTGAGCCATATTCGCTATTTGGTTTTTCAGGCTCACTTGTGTCCCGTAAGACCCCGAGTACTTGATTCCTGTTCCAAGAATATTCGCGCTATCCACATCCGGGAGGCTTATGGACCCCCCTGAGCCAGAGCTTGATTCATTCTTATTTCTTGAGGGCCACAAACTAGTTTGAGGATTTATTTTACTATCCTGTACTTATGCCATGCTTTACTGCTTTAATTTAAGATTGTGCGAGGTAATGCACACTGTACTGTTTAGGTTCGTGTCCCGTTTATTTGTATCGACAAGCCACCACACTTTCGGGTTCCCAGTCGTTTACAGCCGGCTCCACAAACCTTGAGACCGTCTCGGAGTCAGCTAACTTCGTTGCGGGTAGCTCAATGGGGTGGCCCCCTGAAATATTTCTGAATCCTGTGATTGCTTTGTCGTGACTGCCTCGTTGGGTTTTGATTTGGTTTTTCCGAGGCATATCGAGTGTGTTGCTATTTGTGCACCTGCGGTAAAACTTTCTGAAAGCCGTGTCCGCGGTTATGGACGACTTGGAGCACAGTTTCTCGATCATAGACAAGCATAACTAAAGTACCGCTTATAATTTGACTAGACTAGGTACCTGACTAGTAAATAGTGCAATACTCACGGAATGGATAATAAAACTGCCAACGGATGGGGGTTGTTCGTCCGCTTCCTCGTCGGTAAGCGAGGAGGAGGATGGATCTGTTAAGATTACCTTTATTACTGTTATAACTGTTGTTCTTAATTCACGGACATCCGTCTATCTCTGGTTGGGCGGATGGTTAGCGAGTATCTATAGAATTGTTAGGGTTTATCTTTTGCTGCAATTGCGTCACCCCAGGTTGTGTCCCCTTTAGAGGCATAAAGACTTGCTGAGTACCCCTAGGGTCTCACACGATAAATTATTGGTTCAGATGAACAGGTACACTCGCAAGATGGATCTTTGGGTGGAAGAGATGGACGATGTGGGCAACGATCATTCGTGTAGAGATTCCGGAACGGGATCCGTGAGATCTGTATGGATATGCTTATTTATGGGGCATCTTATGCCGATTTGCTTCTTATCCGTACTCGGATTTTGTATTCCGCTTCCGCTTGATACTCTGTTGATTGATGTATGAGGAGATATCCTAAACTATTATATCTACCTAGGATATTTGGATCTTGCCGTATGGCGTTGCTATATTTCCTTTCCTTTTAGATGGAATGGCTCTGATGTACTATTGTATGGTGGCTTGCATACATACTCATTTGTGTATGTAGTTGATCCCTTCGCCTGCCGATTACGCCGCCCGTTCTTGTCCCGATGTTTGGAAATGGTTGGGACGGCCGAAAGGTCTACCTGTGAGTGGCATTTGGGCCCCACCGTACTATTTCAACCATTTCTGATCATCCAGGCTTGTACTAGGAGCGTAATTCACCGAGGTAGTTACACATCCATAGACAAAAGAGCATGATATCAACTAGGTACAAAGTACAAGTGCAATGTGGAAAGTGTTCCCCATGACAACATGGTTCTACTAATCCCCAACATATCAGTGCAAGCATATACAACATAGATGACACAATGCTTCAAGTTTATTAGGGGCAATAAAAGTAAAGTGTGCCATCAAGTTTGTGAGAGCTTTAATCACTAGTTTTCTCATAACAAGTTTAATTCGGAAGGTAGATAAAAACATGAATATACTTGGAATAGCAAATGTTAATAGGTAGGTATGGTGGACTCTTTGGAATAACTTGGTTTTATTTGGAGTTGGATGCATGAGTGGAACTCATACTTGGTTATGGAGGCTAGCAAAAGACTGGGAGCGACCAACTAAGAGAGAAATAATGGCCATAATCATGCAAAGCGACAAAACATCATTAATTAAAGCATAAAGTGATATTACAAGTCGAAAACTAAAGGATCATAGAGGCTATGGTGACTTGGGATAGTCTTAACATGGTGTGAGAATGCGCCAAGTCAACTCAAATAATGCATCGAAGGAGAATACCACAATACTATGCTTTAATATGCTAAAACAACGCATGATTCTTTCAAGGCACATTAACCAATCGCAATTGTTTATAACAAGTCATGCTACAGCAATAATCACTAAGCATAAATCCAAAACAATACCAAGAATGACATGACAAAGCATAGGCCACAGTCAAAAACAAGCTCCTTTTACCACTTAAGCATGAACTTTCCTACTCTTTTCCAATCCAAACCAAACTTATTTGAAAACTAATGTATGAAAGAGGGGGTCCAACTATTTTATTCAAGAAAACTAAGAAAACCAAGAAAACAAAAATGAAAACGAAAAACAAAAAACAAGATGCTCCAAGAACAACGCAACTGTGCATGAAACAATAAAAATGAAGTGTTTGGAAGAAACCTGGGATTTTTATTGATGAAGAAGGGGATGCCTTGGGCATCCCCAAGCTTTGACGCTTGTACTTCTTGGATATTTCTTGGGGTGACACGCGTGGCATCCCCAAGCTTGAGCTTTAGTCCATCCTTCATCTCATTACATCATTCCTTCCAGACACCTGAAATTTTTCCTTCATACAAAACTTCACACAATCTTTATTTGCAACATTAGTGCACTCAAGATAATAAGTCTTTGGGTTCAGTTTCAACAACAATAAAACTTCCATTAAAACACAAGCTACTGTAGCACTTCCCTCAACAAGCTCAATTCCCCAAAAGAACTAAAAAAGGAACCAACAAGAAGCAAATGCAAATAATGGTAGAAATCTATCAAAACAGACTAGCAGGTAAAAACCAGTTTTTTTGAAGACCTTTTGTTGCTCAAATCAAAAAGTGTTGAACTAACAAAAGTTATATAACAGCCTGGGGCAGCAGAAAAAATTCACGCGTCAAACTGACGTATAGAGATTTTACACGGTTTTTTACGGTGAAGAACAAAAATCTATTTCAGGACAGGAACTTTCCCAAGCATTACTTCTCTCTCATTAGAGGTTACTCTTGGCACAAAAAGAAAATAAAAAGGATAAGGAGCGGTTATTACAGAGGTAATAACTTAAAAGACTCATCTAAAACTTTTGGGTTATCTCCTAATAAGTACTTTTCTTTAATGCCTTTAAGTTAGGGTTGATAGTTTGAGAAGATGTTCACATAAGAAATATGAATTGAAGTAAAAGAGAGCATCAAGAAGCAAATTCAAAACACATTTAAGTCTAACCCACTTCCTATGCATAGGAGTCTTGTAAATAAAAACGTCATGAAAGCACAAAGCAACAAGCATAGGAAAGCAAAACAAGTGCAACTTCAAAATTTTCAACATAAAGAGGGGAAACTTAATATTATTAAGATGCATAAAACCATGTTTCCCTCTCTCATAATAACTTTCAGTAGCATCATGAATAAAATTAACAATAAAACTATTACATAAAACATTCTTATCATGAGCCAGATGCATATAATAATTATTACTCTCCACATAAGCATAGTGATTCTTATTAATTGTAGTGGGAGCAAATTCAACAAAATAGCTATCATTATTATTCTCATCACCATAATCATCAAATATAGGAGGCATATTGTAGTCATAATTAATTTTCTCCTCAATAGTAGGTGGACTGAAAATATCATATTCATCATTTTAATCATCATATATTGGAGGTTTGGTATCCTCATAAGCAATAGAATAGCTATCTTCCAAAGCTGGGGAACTAAAAAAATCATTTTCATAAAAACTAGCTTCCCCAAGCTTAGACTTTTCCATAGCATTAGCAATAATGGTGTCCAAAGAATTCATACTAACAAAATTTATATTAGCATGCAAATAAAGTTCCATAGGTTTTTTAATTTTCTCTTCAAACACTTCATGTCCTAACTCAAGATAAATACTATAAAGCTCTCTATTTTTGTTGTTGTTTTCCATTAAGCCTACCTAGTGAAAATAAAAACAAGAAACAAAAAGATATAATTGCAGAATCTAAAGGAAATAACTTCGAGCACTCACACTAGAGGATGTGTGTACCTTTTACCTTACCTCCCCGGCAGCGGCGCCAGAAAATAGCTTGATGTCTACGGACTTCTATTTTTGTAGACAATTGTTGGGCCTCCAAGTGCAGAGGTTTGTAGAACAACAGCAAGTTTTCCCTTAAGTGGATCACCCAAGGTTTATCGAACTCAGGGAGGAAGTAGTTAAAGGTATCCCCTCTCAAGCAACCCTGCAATCAGGATACAAGAAGTCTCTTGTGTCCCCAACACACCCAATACACTTGTCAGGTGTATAGGTGCACTAGTTCGGCAAAGAGATAGTGAAATACAAGTGGTATGGATAAAAGACAATGGTGATAGAAAATAACTTGATGGCGTGGAAGAGACTAAAGGCAAACTAAAATAAAGATGGAAACAAGCAAACATGTAACAAATCTAGTTGCAAACGGTGTTTCAATGCTTAGAAACAAGGCCTAGGGATCATACTTTCGCTAGTGAACACTCTCATATAAATTTCTTCTCTTTATGATACTACTCTGAACTACTCTCCGGTTGGACATTCTAATCCATGGTAGGGATATAACAGCACACCTTAAAGTTCGCTTTCCCCATCTAGATAACCCCACACTGTCACCTTGAGCACTAGATGGTTCCAACAAACACCACAATTTCATAGAAACATCCAACTCCAAATATAACTCATAACAAGTATTTGTAATCTCTAGCCTAAGTGCCACTATGGTGTGCACGCTGTCACTTTCACACACATGGGGAGAGCAGAGATCTATTAAAGCACTTGAGTAGCAAAGTAGATCTACTTGATTACAAAGCTCATGATCACAATATGATCATGCATAGAGAGAGAGATATACACATAGCTACCGGTAGAACCCTTAGCCTCGAGGAAGAAATAATTCCCTCATCATCATGGGAATCAGCAACGGTGATGGAGATGGTGGTGGAGATCAATGGAGATGGCGGTGAAGATGGTGAAGAGGCGGCGACGGCGTGGAGGAGTCCTTCCCCTCCGTCGGTATCACAGGGGAGCACCGCCCCTTAGCGCCCTTCCTTCATGGCTTCTTGGGAGCTCTTCCCCATGGAGATGGGATCCATGGGGGAGGCAAAAACGTGGCTTTGGTGGCTGCAAATTCGTGGGTGGAGGTCTCTCCCACGAATTAGGTTTCCTTCCTTTATATAGCTTCTCGGATTCCCGTCACCCCATCTCGGGCTGCAAAAAATCAGGCCTATCGGGCCCTTCCGGACTCGGAATCACCTAAATTTTATATCCAGAATGTTTGTAGCAAAATTTCCAACAACTTTGTAGTGGAAGAGTTTTCATTTTGACGCCTTCTTCGATTCGAAACGTGACCATTTTCAAAAAGAGTTCTGAGACAGATTTCTGGAAAATCCCAATTTAACTCCAACAAGGTTTCCACTTGTATTCTTGGTAATTCCTACACATCAAAATGTAAAACAAGAACATTGTGCACTTTTGCAACTATTAGTAGGTTAGTCCAAATAAATCATAAACTTTACATAAAAAGGAGTATCATAAGCATATCATTAGCATAAAACAATCAAAAATTATAGATACGTTATGGACGTATCAGTCATCCCTTCTGGCGGCGGTGGCAGTCCAGCGGAAACAGCCGCGACATCCACACTTGGCTGATGCAATCGAACAAGCGCCAACGCAGCCTTGGCACCCGCGACCAATTGCTGGCGCACGCACTCGCGGACTGCGCTGATATCTTGAAACTTCGCCAGCAAAGCTAGTAAGCTCGATGGCACCACGTCCAGGGGAAACATCGCCTGGAAGATATGCCTAAGGCACGACTGTGCCGTCTTCAAATACTAAAGCACCCGCGAGGCACGATCCTGTAGCATCACCAATGCGACTGCGCGGTCATGGTCCACCCATAAGTAACCTCTAGCTTGCAGCTGCTCATGGGTCAGATTATGCAGGCGAATGGCAACCCGGTCCCTCTCATCCTGCATATGACTAGCGCTAACAACTACAAGTAGCGGAACAAAGCATAAGATAGAGCATCGCCGCGAATGGCCAAAGAAAAGGATAAGAGATAGAGAGCTAACACTTAAATTGCTCGTTCAGCTGCGCAACATCGTCCAAGAGATACTTCTCGCGCGTGCTGGCCTTCTCAGCCTTCGACTTCCATACATCCGCATTACTGCGGATCACAGGCAATTCTCGTGCCAACTGCTTCACGCAATCGTGCATTTGTGCAAGCAGCGATAGCTCCTCCACTTTTGAACGTGGTTGTGCCACAGTTTCATTAGTGGGAGGAGAGTCAGGAGGACCACTCGGAGGACCCTATTATAGCCAAACAAGAGGCGAATAAGACCAACTATACATTAACAAGGAGTGCATTCAAGTTCAAACAAGTATCAAAAGGGGTACCACCACAAAATAAGGTTCATCAAAAGGAAAGCTAAGCTATTACAGAAGGCAGCTAAGGAATGCTCTATTTTTGCGATTTCTACTTCGAGGGCTTCCTCGAATCTGTGGCAGTCCCCGACGCCACATATTTCCCAGTTGTAGCCCCAGATGTCGTAGCCTTCGCACTCTTCAATTGCCACATCTCAGCCGAATAAGAAGCGACTGTATCAATGAGCCGAGGCCCATACTTACTACAACTAGTGGCGAAAGGCTGAAAGACTACTTGCTGGCCATCCGCAGAGACCGGCGTCGCCGAGGAAATTTCGCTAGGGTCCATCTCCACGTCGTGGGCTTGCGCCATTGCTAGTGCCGTGGTCACGCCAACTGACCTCTGTGAATTCTTGAAGTCCATCGGGATGCCGTCTACGAAGGACTCCACCAAGCCATCAAAATTCTCGATCATCTAGGCCCTGGGAAGCATCTCCTCTCGAAGACGACTCAGCACGCCCTTGTCCTTATCCAGTGTATCCTTCACAGAGACGCTGCGGTCTTCGACTGCAGTCACGGCTCCGGCCAAGGCGTCCGCGTGAGTCAAAGCTTGGGCGTCAAAGTCTATGCCGGCACCATCTACAAGAATACACATATGAGCACAATAATATGAAGGCAAAGTACATGACAAATTCAAGCAAGACAGTGTCATACCCGAGAGAGCCTTTTCATCAGTGGAGGAACGCAGCTGATACAGCCTTTCAATAGTGTCATACCTGAGAGAGCCTTTCGCGACTGAGAAGAGTTGTCCTACGAACACCTTTTCCCTTTTCAACAGTGGAGCAAATATTCCTTGCACTTCTATGACTCCTTAAGAGCCTCGACTACTTCGTCGTGTTTCTTCTCCGCCGCGGCAAGTCCCTTCTCGAGGGAAGAGACGCGATCAAGAAGCTCATTATGCTCACCTACAAAGGATATAAACATGGCAAGATCACTCGCCAATATCTACACAACAGAACAGAGAGAAAAGTTTTAAAGTAACCCTCGAATGCATGATGGAGGTTATCTAGCAAGGCATGCTGTCGACCCAAGGAAAGGATCTGCTCAGCGAGGCGAGTGGAGTCCTTCATGATAGGCTACAAGAAAACAAAAGTAGTATGAGCATTAACGTGAAATTTGAGTGCCAACAGCACGAAGAAAACTCATGTGCTCCTCCAGGGACTTCGAAGATTCTTCCAGAATTGACGTCCGGGCAACAACTTGATGCTCCCCAGCATGGGGGGAGCTCGAGGAATTGGCACCGGAGTGGTCCGCCACCAGAGGAGAAGAAGACCGCACCGCCACCTCTTTGTTCTTGGAGTCTGCGACTCCGGACTCCTTAACAAATTGGAAGTCGTCGGAGGACGATGACGCCGTTTGACTGCAAAGTACCCATCACCACTTTTTTTGCGGGTACCCATCACCACTTTAGAAGGGGAAAATCTTCGAGAAAGATAAGACGAACTCGCAAAATTAAGACTTACCCGTCAAAATTCTTGAGGTCAAAAGAATCACCAGAAGTTTCCTTCGGCAACCTAAGCTTCTTCCGCGAGGGAGGATCCATGGCGCGCACAAGAACGGCGGGGATTGGATCCTCCACAGTAGTAGGAGGATCCTCCGGCATCGACGGTGAGGAAGCATCCGAACCCTCACTGCGAGAACGCTTGCGAGTCCCGTGCCCACTGGACTTGGGGGCTTCTTGCTCCTCCCTAATAGGGACGGTGGAGCCCGACTCGTCCTCTTCCTCCTCTTCGCGCGGGATAATTCCTTCAGGCTGGGGAGGCAAATTGGCGGCCACTTTCTAGTCCTGCAATTAGAAGAAGCTTCAGTATATAAAGCACCTAACAAGCAATCAAAAATCAAGAAAACTTAAAAGAGAAATCCACCTCAGGTGGAGGATTGCTGGCACAGAATGGAGGCACGACTGAGTGACCCGGGGGATCCTCCTACGTGGTGTACTTGGTCACTATCCACATTCTGATCCATGTGTGAAACCATGGTCACAGAGACTAAAAGCACATAGGAAGAGAAGCTTCCACATTGAATGTTGCACCAATGAGGCATAAGTTACATCACATAATGCACTGGAGTGTTTGTGGCCATGTGGATCAATGTTGTCTAGGAAAAGAACACATGCAATGACAGCTGTGCAGCAATGTGGTTTAGGAAAAGAACACATGCAATGTCCATAGTGTATCCATGTGTCAAACCATGGTCACAGAGACCAAAAGCACATAGGAAGAGCAGCTTCCACTTTACTTGTTACACTAGTGAAGCATAAGTTGCATCACATAATGCACTGGAGTGTGTGTGATCATGTGGATCAATGTTGTCTAGGAAAAGAACACATGCAATGACACTAGTCGATCAATGTGGTTTAGGAAAACAACACGTGCAATGACCATAGTGGATCCATGTGTCAAACCATGGTCACAGAGACTAAAAGCACATAGGAAGAGCAACTTCCACACTGCATGTTGCAATAGTGAGGTAGAAGTTGCGTCACATAATGCACTGCAGTATGTGTGGTCATGTGGATCAATGTGGTCTAGGAAAAGAACACTTGCAATGACACTATTGGATCAATGTGGTTTAGGAAAAGAACACATGCAATGAAAATAGTGGATCCATGTGTCAAACTATGGTCACAGAGAGCAAAAGCACATAGGAATAGCAGCTTCCACATTGCATGTTGCACCAGTGAGGCAGAAGTTGCATCACATAATGCACTGGAGTGTATGTGGTCATGTGAATCAAAAATAACATGTGTAATGACACTATTGGATCAATGTGGTTTAGGAAAAGAACACATGAAATGTCCATAGTGGATCCATGTGTCAAACCATGGTCATAGAGAACAAAAGGACATAGGAAGAGAACCTTGCACATTGCATGTTGCGCCAGTGAGGCAGAAGTTGCATCAGATAATGCACTGGAGTGTTTGTGGTCTCGTGGATCAATGTGGTCTAGGAAAATAACACATGCAATGACACTAGTGCATCAATGTGGTTTAGGAAAAAGAACACATGCAATGTCTATAGTGGATCCATTGTCAAACCATGGTCACAGAGACCAAAATCACATAAGAAGAGTAGCTTCCACATTGCATGTTGCACCAGTTAGGAAGAATTGCATCACATAATGCACTAGAGTGCGTGTGATCATGTGGATCAATGTTGTCTAGAAAAAGAACACATGCAATGACACTAGTGGATCAATGTGATTTAGGAAAAGAACAGATGCAATGACCATAGTGGATCCATGTGTCAAACCATGGTCATAGAGAGCAAAAGCACATAGGAAGAGCAGCTTCCACAGTGCATGTCGCACCAGTGAGGCAGAAGTTGCATCACATAATGCACTGGAGTGTGTGTGGTCATGTGGATCAATGTGGTCTAGGAAAAGAACGCATGCAATGATACTAATGGATCAATGTGGTTTAGGAAAAGAACACATGCAATTACCATAGTGGATCCATGTGTCAAACCATGGTCACAGAGAACAAAAGCACATATGAAGAGAAACTTCCACATTGCATGTTGCAACAGTGAGGCAGATGTTGCATCACATAATGCACTGGAGTGTGTGTGGTCATGTGGATCAATGTGGTCTAGGAAAACAACTCATGCAATTACACTAGTGGATAATTGTAGTTTAGGAAAAGAACACAAGTAATGACTATAGGTGATCCATGTGTGAAACCATGGTCACAGAAACTAAAAGCACATAGGAAGAGCAGCTTCCACATTGAATATTGCACTAGTGAGGCATAAGTTACATCACATAATGCACTAGAGTGTGTGTGGTCATGTGGATCAATGTTGTCTAGCAAAAGAATGCATGCAATGACAGTTGTGCATCAATGTGGTTTAGGAAAACAACACATGCAATGTCCATAGTGGATCCATGTGTCAAACCATGGTCACAGAGACCAAAAGCACATAGGAAGAGCATCTCCCACATTGTATGTTGCACCAGTGAGGCAGAAGTTGCATCACATAATGCACTGGAGTGTGTGTGATCATGTGGATCAATTTTGTCTAGGAAAAGAACACATGCAATGAAACTAGTGGATCAAGGTGGTTTAGGAAAAGAACACATGTAATGTCCATCGTGGATCGATGTATCAAACCATGGTCAG
Source organism: Avena insularis (assembly GCA_023614405.1). Taxonomy (NCBI): domain Eukaryota; kingdom Viridiplantae; phylum Streptophyta; class Magnoliopsida; order Poales; family Poaceae; genus Avena; species Avena insularis. The sequence goes on along the minus strand of CM042688.1, from coordinate 409,658,236 downwards.
AGAGACCAAAAGCACATAGGAAGAGAAGCTTCCACATTGCATGTTGCACTAGTGAGGCATAAGTTGCATCAAATAATTCACTGGAGTGTGTGTGGTCATGTGGATCAATATGGTATGGGAAAAGAACACATGCAATGACACTAGTGGATCAATGTGGTTTAGGAAAAGAACACATGAAATGACTATAGGTGATCCATGTGTCAAACCATGGTCAGAGAGACTACAAGGACATAGGACGAGTAGCTTCCACATTGAATGCTGTGGTAGTGAGGCAGAAGTTGCATCACATATTGCACTGGAGTGTGTGTGGTCATGTGGATGAATGTGGTCTAGAAAAAGAATGCATGCAATGATACTAATGGATTAATGTGGTTTAGGAAAAGAACACATGCAATTACCATAGTGGATCCATGTGTCAAACCATGGTCACAGTGAACAAAAGCACATATGAAGAGAAACTTCCACATTGCATGTTGCAACAGTGAGGCAGGTGTTGCATCACATAATGAACTAGAGTGTGTGTGGTCATGTGGATCAATGTGGTCTAGGAAAAGAACACATGCAATTACACTAGTGGATCATTGTAGTTTAGGAAAAGAACACAAGTAATGACTATAGGTGATCCATGTGTGAAACCATGGTCATCGAAACTAAAAGCACATAGGAAGAGCAGCTTCCACATTGAATATTGCACTAGTGAGGCATAAGTTACATCACATAATGCACTAGGGTGTGTGTGGTCATGTGGATCAATGTTGTCTAGGAAAAGAATGCATGCAATGACAGTTGTGCATCAATGTGGTTTAGGAAAACAACACATGCAATGTCCATAGTGGATCCATGTGTCAAACCATGGTCACAGAGACCAAAAGCACATAGGAAGAGCATCTCCCACATTGTATGTTGCACCAGTGAGGCAGAAGTTGCATCACATAATGCACTAGAGTGTCTGTGATCATGTGGATCAATTTTGTCTAGGAAAAGAACACATGCAATGAAACTAGTGAATCAAGGTGGTTTAGGAAAAGAACACATGTAATGTCCATCATGGATCCATGTATCAAACCATGGTCAAAGAGACCAAAAGCATATAGGAAGAGAAGCTTCCACATTGCATGTTGCACTAGTGAGGCATAAGTTGCATCAAATAATGCACTGGAGTGTGTGTGGTCATGTGGATCAATATGTGTTGGAAAAGAACACATGCAATGACACTACTGGATCATTGTGGTTTAGGAAAAGAACACATGCAATGACTATAGGTGATCCATGTGTCAAACCATGGTCACAGAGACTACAAGGACATAGGACGAGTAGCTTCCACTATGAATGTTATGGTAGTGAGGCAGAAGTTGCATCACATATTGTACTGGAGTGTGTGTGGTCATGTGGATGAATGTTGTCTAGGAAAAGAACACATGCAATGACACTAGTGTCTCAATGTGGTTTAGGAAAAGAACACATGCAATGACACTAGTGGATCCATGTGTCAAAACATGGTCACGGAGAGTAAAAGCACATAGAAAGAGCAGCTTCCACATTGCATGTTGTACCGCGAGGTAGAAGTTCCATCACATAATGCACCAGAGTGTGTGTGGTCATGTGGTCTAGGAAAAGAACAATGCAAGGACACTATTGGATCAATGTGGTTTAGGAAAAGAACACATGTAATGTCCATAGTGGATCCATGTGTCAAACCATGGTCACATATACCAAAAGCACATAGGAAGAGCAGCTTCCACATTGCATGTTGCACTAGTGAGGCAGAAGTTGCACCACCTAATGCACTGGAGTATGTGTGGTAAGCACATAGGAAGAACAGCTTCCACATTGCATGTTTCACTAGTGAGGCAGAAGTTGCACCACCTAATGCACTGGAGTATGTGTGGTCATGTGGATCAATATGGTCTAGGAAAAGAACACATGCAATGACACTAGTGGATCAATGTGGTTTAGGAAAGGAACACATGCAATGTCTATAGGTGATCCATGTGTCAAACCATGGCCACGGAGACCAAAAGCACATAGGAACAACAACTTCCACATTGCATGTAGCACCAGTGCGGGAGAAGTTGCATCACATATTGCACTAGGGTTTGTGTGGTCACGTTCATCAATGTGGTCTAGGAAAACAACACATGCAATGACACTAGTGCATTAATGTAGTTTAGGAAAATAACACATGCAATGTCCATAGTGTGACATGGTTACAGAGATCAAAAGCACATAGGAAGAGTAGCTTCCACATTGTATGTTGCACCAGTGAGGCAGAAGTTGCATCACATAATGCACTGGAGTGTGTGTGGTCATGTGGATCAATGTTGTCTAGAATAAGAACATATGCAATGACACTAGTGGATCAATTTGGTTTAGGAAAAGAACACATGTAATGGATATAGGTGATCCATGTGCCAAACCATGGCCACAGAGACTAAAAGAACATTCGAAGAGAAGCTAACACATTGCATGTTGCACTAGTGAGGCAGAAGTTGCATCATAGAATGCACTGGAGTGTTTGTGGTCACGTGGATCAATGTGGTCTAGGAAAAAACACATGCAATGATACTAGTGGATCAATGTGTTTTAGGAATATAACACATGCAATGTCTATAGTGTATCCATGTGTCAAACCATGGTCACAGAGACCAAAAGAACATAGGAAGAGCAGCTTCCACATTGCATGTTGCACCAGTGAGGCAGAAGTTGCATCACATAATGCACTGGAGTTTGTGTGGTCATGTGGATCAATGTTGTCTAGGAAAATAGCACATGCAATGACACTAGTGGATCAATGTGGTTTAGGAAAATAACAAATGCAATGACAATAGTGGATCCATGTGTCAAACCATGGTCAGAGAGAGCACATCTAGTACCTTAGAGATTTCTCCCTAGTAGCAACAGCACATTTAGTAGCAACAGCACATCTAGTACCTTAGAGATTTCTGTCACTTCCCCAGATTACCAGAGGCATGAACCCACTATCGAGCATAAATACTAAATCTTGGAGTTGCTAGCATCTACTTGGCCAAGATAGCTACTAACAAAGGAAAGCATGCAAGATCACAAATAACAAAGACATGATTGAATCAATTATCAATTTGAAATAGCATCTCAATATCCATCGGATCCCCGCAAACACAACATGCAGAATTACAAATAGATGAACTTGATCATGAACGGAGCTCACAAGATCTAAACATGAAAGAACACATGAGGAGAACCAGCTAGCTAGCTACTACATGGACCCGTACTCTAGAGATGAACTACTCACGCATCACACCGGAGGCTTGCATGATGATGAAGAAGGCCACCAGGGTGAATTCCCCTCTCTGGCAGGGTGCCGAGAAGAGCTGCAGATCCCTCCCGATCTAGGGATGGAGATGACGGCGGCTACAGACTCTTTCATGGAATTTTGATTGGGTGCTTAGGGTTTCTGTATCGGAGGCAACTTATAGGCGGAAGGAGAGGCCGAGGGGGTGCCTGGGCTGGCCACACCACCCCTTGGCGCGGGCCAGGCCTCGCCATGCGGCCAGGTGGTGTGGCCGCCCTCTGGCCCTTCTCCGTCTCGTATTCTGGCTCCATGTGTCCCTTGGTAAAATAATGACTTTGGCTTTTGTCCCGTCCAATTCCGAGAATATTCATTTGCTGAATTTCCTGGAACCAAAAACAGCAGAAAACAGGCAGTTGGCACTGTGGCTCTTGTTAATAGGCTAGTCCAAGAAATCATATGAAAAGTACTCCACAGTGTGGACAAAACATAATAAAGTAGATAAAACCAAGCATGGAACATCAAAAATTATAGATACATTTGCAATGTATCAGGGACTCGCCCGTTGGGAGTCGCTAGGAACAACCAAAAACAAAAAACCAAAGCCAACACATATGTATACAAACAAGTTATACCCCACTAAAGGACGGACGTGCTCGGGGACTCGCTCACACAAAATTTAAACACACCACAAAATCAAGATTGCAGTGTGAGTCAATTGACTCCTCTTACTCTCGTACAAAATATTGTTCATATTACAAGCAGTCGCCACTTGGAATATCTTACAAATCGCCTAGAAAAGCTATCTATTTCATAGGCCCTGATGAAGAAGCATCCCCACCACCCTTGACACGAACGAATGGTTGGCACGGGTTCATCGGGTAGGTTGACAGCGACTTCAACAATGCCGACCGGAAGGGCTGCTCTAACTTCAGATCATGATGCTCCGGTTCGGGGTTGCCTGGAGCCACCATCGTCTCCTGGTATGGCAGAAGGTCCCCCATCGCCAACACCCGATCAGCGAAGGGGGTGGCCTTGGCTGTCAGCTTCAATATCTCCAACATCTCCACCGTACCAGTCGCCGAAGTGTGGCCGCTGGTGACGTCATCGAGGTCGAAGTCATCAGGGAAGTGAGAAAGCCCTAGACTCAACTCCGTTGTTGCCCCACGCCTGTAAGCCGAGCGCGCCATCCACTCCACGATGCTGGGTACCTCCTCCAGATAGCACCACACTTTAGTCAGTCCCCCAGGAATAACCTCGGTGGCGGACATTCCTTGAAGAACTGCCTGGACGCACAACGCCGAGGCAGTGGCCGCGTTCACCACCGCAGTCACACACTGCGAGGCGTTGAAGGTTTACACCACCGGGTCGCTTTGCCCTATCACCGCTGCAACTTCAGACGTTAGTGCCACTACGGATTCCCCCACTCGGGGACTCACTGCACATATTAAACAAAAGAGCAGCGACTCACCAAGGAGCTTCCGGCAATTCTTGGTGACGTGCTTCTCTAGGGCAGCGTGATCGCTTTGCATCCCAAGGATGATCGAGTCTGTGGCCTTCCACTACTGTTTAGCTGCAGCGACTGCAGCCTTCGCTCTATCCTCATAAGAGATCGAGGCTGCTTTCGCCTCCTCCAACTCCTTGACCAGCGAGTCGATACGCCCATTCGCCACGTCTAGCTCGGCAATTGGGACATATCCTTCTCGGGCCTTGGCAATCGCAGCCGGAAGACCATCTGAACAAAAAAGAAACGACTGTTAGCACTCCAGAACACCAATAGTTTGTAGCCGAAAAATGAATCATGTACTCACCAACAGTCTCTTGGAGTCGCCGGTTTGCCTCTTGCGCCACTCCCAGATCACGCCCCAGACACTCCTTTGCGGCCTGTTGATCTATCGACTCCCTCTGCAAGCCCTACAAGCAGAACAAAAAGTTAGCAATCACAAAAACACAAAATAAGCGTCCAGCCGCTGAAATTCAGCGACTAGACACTCGGGGACTGACGACTAGAAGAAATTCAGTTCCTAACCGCTAAAATTCAGCGACTAGGAACTCGGGGACTGGAGACTAGAAGAAACTCAGTGCCTAGCCGCTGAAATTCAGCGACTAGACACTCGGGGACTGGACGTACCTGAATGGCGGCGCCAAGCATGTTGTGAAGTTCTCTAGTGTCTGTCGAAGGGAGCATGAAGAAGGTACGCCCGCGACGAGACCCAACGTCCTCGTCAATGACTCCAAGCTCTGAGGAGACTGGTTTTCCGCCACGCCCGGAAACCCCTTTGCCATGAAGCGCCGAAATGTCGTTGAAGCTCTAGCCGGGGCACTAGTCGTCAGAGACGATGGTTCCATCATCGGAGCTCTCGTGGCTAGCTCCGATCGGGTAACCGCCACCTCCTCGGCGCCTGCAACAGGATCAGTCCCCTTGGCACTATCTCCTGCCACAGCATCCTCGGCACCTCCCTTCTGCTTCTTTGCGCCCTCCGCAGGCGCGACATCTGCAGCAGGCTTCCTCTTCTTAGGGAGATCGCCCTCCCCTACGGTAGCGACTGGCCGAATCTTCGCCACTGAAGGGCGACCAATCTTCTTGGCGCCGGACCTGCCAAACCTCTAAAATCAGCTTAGAAGTCACAGAAAAAGAGGATCAAGAATCGGAAGGGAGAACCCGAGTCTTACTTGTGCGTCAGACCTCTTTCAAAGACATCCGAAGCCCACGACACCGCGGGCCTCTTCGATGATGAGGCCGCAGTCGCAGGAACCTCCGGTTCAGAAGACGCCGCCATTCCCGGAGGTCGTGGCGACTGACGCAGCGGCCTCATCTGCTTTCTGCTCTGGCGCCATCGAAGTTGGTGGCGTGATCACTGCAAGAGCAACCTCCACTGCTGCTTCGACGCCTTCTGCCTCCGATCCCGTCATCGGAACCGTGCAGTCTGGGATCTTGCGCGAGGTCTTAGACGTGTCATCCTCGGACTCGTCATCCGACTCGAACACCACCACCGACCTGGATGGTGACGCCGCCTTCTTTGCTGGTGACTTCGACTTGCGCGAGGGTTTTGCCGGTGGGGCTGTTGGCCGAGAAGTGTGCTCTTGCAAGATCTCATCGCCTTCTTCGCGTTCTTCAAGACTACGGCTTGCCTCGAACTCGTGTTGCTTCTGCATACGAGTCTTGTGAGCCGCAAGTGCTGGGGGAGGAACCTCTACCTCCTCCTCTTCCTCCTTAGAAGATTCTCCTGAGGCACCCTCCTCGAACTCATGAGGAACCTCTTTGTCGAGTGGGGGGAGCCAGCCCTTCAAAACCTAAAACAACTGAGAGTGGATACAAATAAATTTCAGACAATGCGTTTGCAAATCGCACCACGAGAATTACGATTGAAGTCAAATTCAGAGAGAAGAACTTACTATGGGGGCTTCATTCTTCACAGGCACATACGGAGCGAGCCCGGCTGACGTGGTTGTAAATTCCGCATCAGTGATCTTCTTCAGGGCGGCCTTGTAATCTTCGGCATCCCTGATTCCTTGTTGGTCCGGGAAGGATCATTCTTCCCGCTGTACTTGTACATCCAGTGCGGCCGAGTCGCCAATGGGACCAATCGCCGCCCGAGCCAGCAATTTTACAGGTTGATTGAGGATAAACCTTGGTCCTTCAACTTCTGGATCCGGTCCATTATCTCCGCGACATCCATCCTTTGATCATCAGGGAGCCTGTCCATCGCCAGCCGGCGGGGTTCGCTTCTCTCTGCGAAGAATTCCGGCAATGCTACCTCCCCGGAGGGAGTGGACTCCTTCATGTAGAACCAGCTCCTCTTCCACTCGCTCGCGGCCTTCTTTGGCAGCATAAGCTTGACGAAGTTGGCCTTCGGCTTCAGCTGGAAGGTGACACCTCTGGCCGGCAAGATCGGGCCACCGGACCCTTCACGTCTGATGCAGTCGTGGAAAAGCTCCACCCACAACGGGAAGTATGGCCTGCAACCAAGATAGCACTCGCAGAAGGCGACGAAGATCACCAACTACTCGACGCTGTGCTGGCCGAGATCTGACGGCTTGATCGCATAATATGTGCAGAACCACCAAAAGAATAGCGAGGTAGGGAATCCCAACCCCTCTCCATATGGCTTGGGAAGAGATGAACTCGCCGGCGTGTGGCTTCGGCTCGATCTCGGAAGACACGGGGATCCGCTAATTCCCCTTGCGGAGGACCCCGGCGTCCTCGAAGGACCTGAGCTGCACCGTGGTGCACTTCGATTTCCCCCACGAGCCTTTTGGAGGCGCCATCGAGAAGGAATACGGAGTCTCATGGTCTAGAAAGGTGTGGATCGAGGAAAGACAGGCGAAATGGATGTACGAGAATGAACAATGCGGGGAAGGATCTGCAGGACTAATCTATCACTCCCCTTATAAGGGGGTGCTACCCGCCAATCTCGGGTAGCCGTTGCCCGCAGTAATTGTGCCGAAGTTACCGTTGGACTATCCAACAGATAGTTTGACCAAGATGATGATCCAACTCCTTCACTCGACTCGGTTGCAACTAGGTCCTGTCCACTCACCAAAGCAGTGACGTGACAGTGGTTTCATTCGTGGGATGGCGAATAGAAACCTGGGGAAAATTTCCTTGATTTCGGTGGAGTCCATCGCCGATTAGACTGGGCATCCAAATTGGAATCGCCTACTCCGACAGCCAAATAAACGCCTACATCTGAATCAACGATGGCCTCGGGGACTACTGATGGGGATATGCCGAATGGGGTATGCCCAGCAGGACATTCTGATTGGGCCAAAGGCCTCACGAGTGGGCCAGCAGGACGGCGACAGGAATGCGACTAAGGAGAAATCCTGGCTACTGGAGACTGGAGGCCCAGAAGCATACCTGAAGCCCAGTCGGATTAGGTCAAATCCTCCGAATCCATATCTTGTTCAGTTGTAAACTGTAAACCCTAGCAAGGTGCCTCCTATATAAACCTCCCTAGGGTACTATGAGGATTTACGTTCCATCATACACCCCTTCGAGAGACTCGCTGCTTAGACACCGAGCTCTCCACCATTGTAACTTGCTCTTTGTCAATCCAATCTAGCAGGAGTAGGTCTTTACCCTCCGGGGGGTCGAACCTGGATAAATCCATGTGCATCCACCCCCATCTCGCACCACAGATGGCCGCCATCTCTCGCCCCCGATTTAATCAATCGCTGTCTACCACAGCGACTGCCGTGGCCATTTCCATGACAATTACTATAATCAAGTTCTTCAGGCTCCTCCCTTTGGATTCTCATCATCTTAAGGTCTTCAATAGGATTGGGCTGAGCTTTACCTGCAAATTCAGCTAGAATGAGAGTTTGTCTCTCGGTTATCTTACCTAGCTGTGCCTCAACAATCCTCGTTATTTCTTGGAGGGCCTGCAAATCATTCCTCAAACTTACAGCTTGGTTAGATAATTTACCAAGCATAGCATCATGGTTCTCCCTTATTTTAGCAAGGATATTGTTTTGCTCATTTTGTGAGTATATAAAGGACTTAAGTGTTTCTTGGAGACTACCATTACTTGATCCCATATTATTATTAGAGTTACCTGCAGGACTAGAATAGTGTTTCTAGAAATTCGGATTATAATTCTTCTTCCATGCAGGGTTGTAATCATTACGAGCTATGAAGTCTATTTCTTCAATATTTGTTTCTAGGATAAATCTTACTTGGATTTCCTTACCTTTTACGGATAATATGAGCTCATCCAGCTTAGCATTGAGTTCTTCATTTTCTTGTGGTGAGACGGAGTTCACCTTCTTCGTGTTTGATCTATCCACATGCCATTGGGCATGGTTGTCTTGCATATTGTCTAGCAGCTACTTTGCTTCGGTTATATGTTCCCCATAAATGTTCCTCCAGCTGCAGTATCAAGCATAGACTTAGACACAGGATTAAGAGCATTATAAAGTAAATCGAGAATTAACCAATCTTCCATCCCATGACTGGGATAGTTTCTCATGCATTCTTTCATCCTCTCCCATGCAAGCGCTAGTAGCTCACGCTCTTCCTGTCTAAAACTAGTAATATTAGATCTTAGTTGCATAGTATTTGAAGGTGGGAAAAATTTAGTCATAAATAAAAAGTACATTCCACCCATGATGCAATAGTATTTCTAGGCAAAGATAGCAACAATTCTTTTGCTCTTCCTCTAAGAGAGAAAGGAAATAAATGCAACTTGACCGCATCGGGGTCAACATATTTTATGCGCATCATATCACATATTTTAGTGAAAGTATTCAAGTGCATACCTGCGTCCTCAACAGCAGAGCCTCCAAATTGATTATGTTGAACCAAACCTAAATAATGGGGCTTAATTTCATAGTCATCAGCAGTAATTGTTGGCTGGGTAATAAGAGTACATAAATAATCATTATTGGGACTCGCAAACTCCCCAAGCTTTTTTTCAGCCATATTTCCTATGTTTTGGGGTTTTCTTAAACAAAGACTTATGATAGTAAAAACAAGAAATTAAAGACTAACTAGTTTTTTTGGTTTTTCAAATTAAGACTGAAAGCAAACTAACAAAATTAAAAACAAGAATTCAAACTAGCAAGGTTCCTACTAACCTCACCAGGGTAGCTATTGCTTCCCCTACAACATCGCCAGAAAAAGGGTTAATACCTTTGATCCGGATTATGGATGTAGTTTAGCTCTTTTTCCCTAGTAACCTAGGTTTATCGAATCCTCGGGAAGCATAAAGCATAATGAAGTTACTTTAACGGACCTTCGGGAGTTTTAGAATTCTTTTTGTGTTTTATCAGACTAAGAGTTTGTTGTCTTTTGTTGTTGTCGATGATGGAGAGAGAGGGCCTAGGGTGTTCGGTTTAACCTGTAGCTATGCAAAACATCTGATGGGAATAAAAGATAATAATAAAGTATGCACGTAATTTTTAGAGAAAGATAAATTATATGTCGGTAGTGCATCCATAATTTCTATTGCCTCCACAACCGCTTATAGCAATAATCTACTAGTCTCATCCATGGAAGAAAAAGAACTAATGGTGACGTCACCGTTAATCCCAAGTAAATCCCTCACATACAGTCATACTACCCTTTCTATCACTGGGGTTCCCAACCTGCAGACTAGTCATTACTCATACTCCCTATACCTGGTCAATCCTCGGGGTCTTGGGTACCTGACAAGTCCTTAGATCGAGGCAAGAGAGGATACACTAATTATCATGTCATACAAACTAATACATGATCCCATCTATGATAAATAACATGCACAAAAGCTACATGGCTAGGCCGAAGCAATTAGCCCAAGGACAATTACTCACACACAGAGATGATATCAATAATCATAAACATTGTAATGTAAATCATGAGATTGATAGGAAATAGTCTTACAATGTCTCCAATCAAACATGAGATCTACTATTACAAGTGGTGGAATTTGGCTATGGTGATGGAGAGGGGTTTGGAGATTAGATCTAAGTCTATTCCTCCGGCGACTCTTCGATGTTGTGGATGGAGTTTTGGGGGTGGCTGGTGATCGGGAAGAGCTCTGTTTCTCGTTGCCTGAGGCCTCTTAATATAGGGGTCCCTTCACAAAAGTTATTCCGGTTAACCTAGCGGTGTCGATGGCAACTATACGACCGGAACTTTATGGCTGAAATTTTATTCCCGCTGTATAGTTGGTCGTTAAAGCGTCTGTCTCCACTTCACGACTCATGGTTTCTTTGGGTTGTTGGAAATCTTGTATCTTTGACTTTAATGTTGTGATTCCCATCATCAAATGTCATTATCTGCGCAGGGAAAATAGAAAGAAAGTATTGCATACCCATTTCATCATTAGGCATTAGTGGTAGGGTTTAGAGAGATATTTCATCAGAAATATGAATAATATCCAGTTTAAATGTGGACGTAGATGGCTATATTTCACATCCATCAGGCCTCCATAATGCCATACAGATCACGGTAGGCAATCATGTTGTCGCTGATGGTGTGACATTTGTTCATTGCTTGTTGTGCTACAAGATTAGAATCACCAAATATTTTGAGGGGAGTTGCACCACAAGCTTTAGCCATACGTATATCATGCAACAAGGGCTCATACCCAGCTTCATTATTGGATGCGTTCACGAAGCTTATCCGAAGTATATATCCCATTTTGTCGCCTTGTGGTGATACTACTATGACTCCTGCCCCTGCTCCTTCCATTCTTTTCGATCCACCAAAGTACATTGTCCATGCGCTAGAGAGGTCAGGTGGTCCCGTGCATTGTAGTTCAGTCATAAATACTTCATATGCTAATTTTTTATAATAACGGCATAACTTTCGTGATGTCATAAATACTTCATAAATACTTCATATGCTAATTTTTTATAATACAGGTACCTTTGTTTGGATGGCGAGAGTACTTTGCTTAAGAGATAAAATGGCCTTTGAACACCATGAGTCTTTCCTTCTTCCAGTTATTCTATGACCAAAACCGTGCTAACCACTTGATTTGTGGTGGCAATGTAAAGAAGTAATGGTTCTTTTTTGCGTAGAGACACGACGATGGGGGATATCAAAAGTGTCCTTTTTGAGGTCTTCAAAAGCGTGTCGTGCTTCTTCTATCCACTCGAATTTATCTTATTTCCTCACGAGAGCATAGAATGGTAGTACTTTTTTGCCTAACCGAGCAATGAAATGGCTGAGTGCTGCAACCCACCCAGCCAGTTGCTGAACACCCCAAAGATTCATTGATTTTTTCATTGTTAGGATCGCCTGTATTTTTTCAGGTTTGGCTTTGATTCCTCTTGCTGATACGAGGTATCCGAGGAGTTGCCCTGCTGGGACTCCAAAGGAGCATTTCGTCGGGTTCAATTTGGAGCAGAATTTGTCCAAGTTATCAAATGTTTCTTGGAGATATTTGATAAGTGAAGACCGTTGATGTAACATCCCAAAACTTTCCTAATTTTGGAATGTTAAAATAAAATTAATAAGTTGCTGGAATTGTTTGATCTTGTTGAAAATTTTGAATAAAAAAACTTATGTTGTTTGTTTGAAATTTTACTAAGCCACATTAAAGGAACTGGATTAACATGACTATCACATTGGTTGGTAAGTTTTGATAAATCCAAATCTTTTTGCTTGCCTTGCATTCATGATACTCATATCATTGCATTCATGCAAAAATTCTTAAGTTGAAACCCCGTTTACAAAACCCTATTTTGAATTACCCAAAATACTCCTACAAGAGTATAACAAGGATTTATAAATCCATTTATTTATAATGTAAAACTATTGCAAAAATGATACTATGATGACCTACTGATTTCTAGAAAAAATTAGAAATAAATTTCATGTCATTTGGAGTTAATACGAAAAAGTTATAAAATAAATACAAAACAGAAAATAGAAAAATGAAAAGAAAAAAACAGAGAACTAAACTAACATGCCTGGCTAGCCCGAGCCAGCCCAAGCCCACCTACTCCCTACCGTGCTAGCAGCATGCAAAGGCCCATCGGACCATTGCCTATCAAACGCACACGCGCAAGAAGAAGCTACCGCAACAAGCCTACCCCAGCACGGCTGCTTCCCCCTCTCCTATGCTGACAGATGGGACCCGCATGTCATCCGCCACCTCGCGCGGTTGACCCGGACGAACACGGGACGAACCAAATCAAATCCTCTCTGATTCCGCCGTTCTGTTCGTGAATTTTGGCCCCTTCTGCACGTCATTGCCCCCATATAAACCCCCTGCACCTCCTCGTGTATCCTTTCATTTTTTCCCGAACCCTAGCCACCACCTTGACGAGCTTCTGATTCCACCGCCGCCGGCCTCGCCAGATCGATCTCGAATAGGTCGATTTCGACGCCCCCTCGCCCTACTGTTTCCTTTGTCCTCTTCCCCATACTCAACTGAGTCTTCCTAACCCCCCTTCCTCTCGCAGGTGCTCCACAGACACCTCGCGAGATCGCTGGACTTTTGCACCACCGGCCGGCTCCATCCGCCACATGCCATAGCTCCAGGAAGATACAGACGAAACTGAAGCCACTAGGACGCTCTCCTCGGCCATCCGCATCTTGTGGGCTACGTCACCGTCATCCGGAGCCACCAGAACTTGTGCCATCGTCACAGCCCGAATGTCACCACCATCGTTGACACCGCCGCTGCTGGTAAGTCACTGTCGCCCCCAACCGTTCGATCGCAAGTCTACGGTGTAGATTAGGCCAGCCACCGAATAGGTACCGTCCAATCGCACAGTGCCGTGTCAGCGAGCCGGAGCCGAGCCAGAGCCGAGCCGATCCGAGAGCCACGCCGTGCTGCAGCTGGAGTCGGTATCAAGCCGAGGAAGAGTCGACGCACTGCAACCGCTAGATTAAGATCCAACATACGAGGTTTTTCATGATAGTTAAAATAAAACATAAATACTAGACAACTTGCAAAATACATAGTAAATTATTTACTTGGCCAAAAAATTTAAATAACATATCGTCGGATTCGTAGAATTGTGTAGATTGTAGATCTACAATAATATTGCTAGTTTACTATATTGTTTTGGTGGTAGGATTTAAAGTCTAGATTGGAGTATTTTAATTCTAGGAAAATAACCGTAACTCCATTTTAGTTGATTCTTGTTGTGTTGGCTTTGTAATTACGATATCTACTGTTTAAAATTGGAATATCTTGCTTAGAGTGTTAAGATCTATTTCGTGGTAGATTTGAAGCTTGAATCTCTTTATGGGCATATTTAATGAAGAAATAATCGAAATTGCTTAAAATTTGTGGGAAATCGATACAAATAACACCCTCAATACGTTAGCACTCCTGAATAATAATCTTGGTTGAAATTGAGCTCATCTTAGCATATTACCATATTGCATGCATGCATAATTACTTTTGTGGCTATGTTTTGTGGAAGTTATGATTAGATCTATGTTTGTGATTCGTTAGATTGTTCGGAGTGCTCCGAGGAGTACTGTTGCATAGAGTGATGCTCGGATCAAGGAAAGTTACACCACTTGTTCATATTTATGTCCCGGTTTTTAATTATGCATGTTTTGATCTTCAAATTCTGTAGTATGCATGTGTAGGATATTGGTGGATTATCTTAGCATTATTTTGCAAGTGTGGTTTTGTAGTATGCCATGAGTAGCTATATACATAGGAATTTCCATCCTAATAGGTTATCCCTGATTTTGCTAAGTACTGCTTGTTATGCTATATAAATATAAAGTATCGTGGTTTGAAAGACTGAAAATTTTCTAAGTATAAAGCTCTCTCGAGCGAACCTTTTTCCTCACAAAACCCCATTCGAAATAAAACTAAGTTTTCTTATGGGCGGAATGGTTGTCGGGTCAACAAGTGGAATTTGGTGGAGGACGGCCGCCTAGGAATCAAAGAAGTCTGCCATGTTTCAGAATTCACAAGCTTCTAGTGCAACCATAATACATATGGGCTCTGTCTTGGCCTTGTAATTAGTGGGAAAGCTCACTTGGGTACCAACATTTGGAGGTTCTTGGCACGGTTAGATCCAGAAGGTAGAGGGGCTACTAAGGGAAAGCCTCTCCATGGTTTTGTCTGTAAAAGGACTTGATCGTGGATTGTGGGTAAAGTGCACAAACTCTCGAGAGTAGTCAATCTGATCGATCAGCCGTGTTCATGGAGAAAGAACAACTTTGAGCATCTGAAGGATGGACCCTCTAAAGTATTTCCTATCTCTTTTTCTAAGGAACTGTTTAAAAACTCTATGGTCATGGAATCATCCATAGATGGGATTTTGGGTTGCATGGTGGACTCCATGTTTTTAGGTTGAGGGATGGTAGCCTAGTTGAATCCAGTGTGAGCCACTTGACCCTATATTATTCAAACAATTGTTTACAAAAGTAGGATAAAACTCTTCCTCTTTTCCTCTTACTTAGTGAAAATTGGCTTTATGCAATTAAACCACAAAGCCTTCTCTTAGCCTTGCATGTAGAGATATCCAAGTCTTTTCCTTCGTGGTGTAATTTTCAAATACATTCAAAGTATTGACCAACTCGTTTGGCTGCACGTTTTATGTGCAGAAATTGGAGATCATCATTGAAAGGTGCACTAGGATCACGAGTCTTCACTCAACCTACCTGTGACATTGATGGGACTCCAAGTTGTATATTTCTCTTTGGTTGTAATAATGTAAACTCTGGATTATTCGATTCATGTAATCAATACTTGTGTTTTACATGATATTTCATCTACTATGAGTGTTATTTAATGATCCAGGGACTAGCATGTTAATCATAGGGACTTAGCATCTTTATCGATCCAAGGTCACTACACTTACTTTGTTGTAACTATGACACTGTCAATATATACTTGCACGTTTGTGCCGATTTGGTTTCCTAGGAAATTCTGCATCATCCGCTAATATGTTGCCCCGGCAGTTTTGAGGACAAAGGGCATTGTTGTGTTGCAGAATACGCCATATGGCGTGATATATGATGTTTTCTCTTCATCTTCCTCCTTCATCTGAATTTTATGATATCCTAAATATGCGTCTAGGAAGGAAAGACGTTCACATCATGTGGTTGCATCAATTATCTAATCGATTTTTGGTAATGGGAAGTGATCCTTTGGACAATGCTTATTTAGTGCAGTGAAGTCTATGCACATCTGTAATTCTTTTGTATTTTTCTTTGGGACGCATACATGATTGGCAACCCACTCTGCTTTCTTTAATTCTTTGATAAATTTGGCATCAGTAAGGAAATGGTGTTCTTTTCCAATGGCCTTACATTTTGGCTCAACGAAGCGATGTAGCGACTATTTTAATGGCTTTGCTTTTGGATCCAAATTTAATGTGTGCTCAGCAAGTTCCTTAGTAATCCCTGGCATGTCAGAAGGTAGCCGTACGAAGATCTCCTAGTGCTCATGGAGGAACTCGATTAGGACGCTTTCCTATGCGGGACCGAGATTGGACGCCCCAAATGTCGTCTTTTTTGGGTCGGTAGGCTGGATCTGTACTTCCTTTGCATCTTTCGCGGTGTCAAAAGCCTGATCGGGATTGACATGCGCTATTTCTAGAGGTTCTGCGGTTGTTGATGTTTTCAGCTGCTCGAACTCAGTTGCCATTCCGAAGGATTCAGAAATTTTGTTGAACTCCTTATCTCATTTGCCGGATCATGTGAAACTTCCCCCTACTATTATAATCCCTTTTGGCACCGGCATTTTCATAACTAGGTATGCATAATGGGGGGCTGCCATGAATCGTGCAAAAGCTGGTCGTCCCAAGATCGCATAATATTGTGATGGCTAGTCCATGACTTCAAACTCTAGCTTTTCTCGCCTGCAATTTTCTTTGGGTCCAAAAAACACGTCAAGAAATATTTTACCTTAGGGAATTTCGGCTTTACCTGGTACTATGTCGTGGAAGGATGTTTTTGTTGGTGCTAGATTTGCCAAAGAGTAGTTCATTGCTCTTAGTGTTTTGGCGTAGATCAAGTTTATGCTGCTTCCTGCATCCATGAAAACTTTGCTCATGTCGAATCCTCTCACTTGCGCTTCTACTATAAAGGCTGAATGACCTATTCTTGGTACTCGTAGCGGGTGATTAGCTCTGCTGGATGTGATTTCTTGCTCGGACCAGTGAAGATACTCGGGTGTGTCTTGTGGTGAAGTCTTAGCCATGTTTACTTGTCTTGTAATTAGCTTCTGGATCCTATTGGATGGATGACCTTTCTGAATCATTGACATTGCTGCCTTTGATCTGGGGTACTCACTACCTTGATCTGTTGTGTTTTGCGGTTGTCCTCCTTGCTGGTGTGCCGGTGGTGGTGGTGCTCCGATGGCTAACATGCCAGCTATTGTGGTGTATCCTCGGTTTGCTGCTTTGGTTGCCTTTGCATTGCATAGCTCTTGCATCTTTAGGAACATTCGACAGTCTTTCATGAGGTGGTTGGATCGTCTTTTGCCCACTGAGTCAACATAGAAGTGCATATTACAGGGTCCTTCAAGTATTTGCATTGCGGACATAGGTAGGTCCCGAGCTCTTGGCTGATACTGCTGCGTTCATTGGCCTCCTCCGATGTCATCTCTGCTACCATGGTGCTCGCTATTGTAATCATCGTTCCTATGATTGCCTTCTCCCAAGAAGGTGGCTGCGACATAGCTTGGTCCCGTTTGTCCATCATTGTTCCTCCGTCTCCTGTCACTGCTGTGTTTATCCCTCTCTTCTTAGGGTGAGCGTGTTCGCTTGTTGTGCAGCGCGTCCTCTCCATCAACCCAGCGATTTGCTATGTCCATTAGCTATGGGATTGTTTTGGGTTTGACTCGTCCTAGTTCTTCTATAAACTCTCGGCGCCGGAGGCCGTCATTGAAGGCGTCGATGGCCCTTTCGTCGGATATGGCTTCGGCTGAGTTTTTGATAATGTTCCATCACTAAATGAACGCTCTTATAGATTCTCTGTTTTTCTACTTGCACGCCCGTAATTTCTCTAGAGATGCGGGCCGTTTAAATGTGGAGTGGAAGTGATGTAGGCATACCTTATAGGTACTCGAGCTTGGCATATATGGTATAGGTATAGCAGAAGCCCACCACGTTATCAGGGCCCAATCCAGTATTCGGGTGACCCACGGAGACTCCGATTGCTTGCGGCACATGGCAAAGCTTACGATAGAAAGTTTAAAGGGACAAACCCTAACCGGTAACAAACTCGACCTGCTACCCGAGACCTAGCCTATTGATATAAAGGCTAGGAGGGCGGCAAGGAGGACAATCACAACCCTAGTTTCCACAACCTTGCTAGATTGCATCTGCACACCCCTGTAACTTTCGACTCCCTCGATAATCCCAAGAGCAGACAAGCAGGAGTAGGGTGCTCTACGAGGCCTAAACCTGGGTAAACCATGCGTCCATGTGTGATTGTTTGCTAGCTGATTGATGCCTCCAGTGCTCCCTCCTTCTCCAAACCCAAGCCCATAACAATGGGCATTGATGAGTTTAAACCTCATCAGTTGGCGCCATCTGTGGGAAGTGGGAGTGCCTATGTCGTGTGCTTCTTTGGTCTCGTCAACCGCGATCTATAACTCCGCAACAGCAAAGATTCGCCTCCTCTTCAGCGCTTTCAACTTCACCGGCCACATGCCGGCCAGTCGCCCATCTTTCGAGTCCGTGGGTGATGGGATCGGCCTGGCGATCGGGAGCTTAAGCTTCCAAGTTGGTCAGTTGGACACACTTTGCCTCCCTGATCAGCCGACAGTCCCCGCGATTTCTCCAGCGTCGTGGTTTCCACCATCGATTGGCACCCTGAGCAAACTCAACACCCTGACAACAGTCGGGAGCACAGACAGCGACAACAGTCGCGAATCCGATCTGGGTGATCTGGCCACAGAAGATGGAGCCTATGGCTCCGAATCTGAAAGTTGCAGAAGCAATAGCTTCCCCAATCACTACATGTGTGCCATCAACACAGGCGACACCGGTGTCAATCGCGACAATGCCAGTACTGGTCCATCCAACGGCAGCATCCCAGTCGAGAATGGTGGTCCCGACAATGGTGCACCCACCAACAATGGTACGGGAGGAGACCCGCATCTCATGGCAAATGAGCGCACTGAAGAGCGCGTGCTGATCGAGCTCAACGACAACGAGTGGTCCCGCTGTCGAGAAGCTCTGTGGGGAAATCCCCTACCCCCAAACTCATCACAAGACATGCTGATGGGTTACCATTGGAAGCTCAAGGAGGAGTACAAGCACCAGCAACAAGTAATCACGTAGCTCGACGCGCGCAGAAAGGCGGCGGCCGAGTCGAGCCTTTGGCGGGCTCAGCTCTCTTCCATGGGAGGATCCTCCTCCAAGGGCAATGACTATGTGGCTGCCAAAAGGCGCTCTCGACTGGCCCACCTCACCGACAACAAGAGGGAAGAAGCCGCGTCAGTCCTCGACTTTGGCTCCATGACAGTGGACACACGGGGCAACGTGCTCCCAAAGACACCGCAAGCAGTGGTAACGGCAGCCACCATGTACCTCCTCAACAACCAGCCACCGGTTGGGGATCCGCGAGCTGCCATGCACCGATCTACAATCGTGGGCTGGGGGTTAGTCGAAGCTACCCTCACCAAGGATCCAACACCACAGCCGAAGAAAAACAAAGCTCTGGCCAGGCGCTATTCATCGCCCTCCTCCAGCGATGATAGCCACGACTTGTCTCGGCAGTGTTGCTCATGGCGGCACGACCGCAACTACGACGCGTGTGATGACATCACATAGCGCAAGGTCGACAAGATGCGCGTGAGGCATGCCCGTTCGACTGACTCGGAGGATGATGGGATCGAGCTCTACGGTGCCAGCTGCTTCAGTAGAGCCATCAGGCAAAAGCGAATGCCTAAGGGGTTTAAACTCCCATCGGAGACCCCGAAATTCGACGGCCTGCAGGACCCAAAGATCTGGCTAGAGGATCACATCTCCTCCGTCCGACTCCATGGCGGAACCATGAGTACAGCGATGCAATGCCTATAGCTACAACTGCAAGGGGCTGCTCGTGCATGGCTTAACAACCTCCCGCGCGGATCCATTCGCAGCTAGGAAGAGCTGGTCTACAGCTTCGTGCGAAACTTCAAGGGCACTAACAAAAGGCCCGCATCAATCGAAGAACTATGAGGCTGTTACCAAAAGACGGGCGAGTCGCTGCGCTCTTACATCCAGAGATGGTCCATCATTTAGAATTCCGTAGAAGACATCTCTGAGGATCGCTCAATCGACGCAGTCAATGGCGGCATGTGCCGTATAGAGCTTAGGGAGGAGCTAGGCCGCTCAAAGCCCAAGACAATCGACCACCTGATGGAGATCGTGAATTGGTAGGCCGATGGAGAGGACTCGGTAAAAATCCGTGTCCATTCCGATGATGATGATGATGATGACCTCGGCCGTAGGCGCGACTTCCGAGGAAAACATCGAATGCGCGTCTACAAGGACCACGAAGAGGTCGATATGGTCATGGCTGGATACGCCGACAAACGCGATGACAACTGCAACAACGGATATCGTAGCGGTGGATACCGCGACAGCGGAAAAACCACACAAGTGTGGTAGTGCCGCACTCGTGATGACGCACCTGGAACATCCATCCAGGATAAACTGTCCGGACCGTGCAACGTACACTTCTACATCAACAAGCACGATAGCAAGAAAAAGTCTAGCCACCCTCTTAAGGACTACCATGAGTTCCTCAAGCTCCACGAAGGCCTGGCCTAGATGAATCACGACGTGATCAACCAGGGCTATGGAGCTGCCCCAGGCGCTGTGGCTCATGGAGCACCACCGCCACCACCCGGTCCACCACCACCTGCGGTTGTGCCAGTATAGATCCATGGAGGCGATCCATACCCGCGTGCGCTGGGAAACATGGGGATGATCCAAAAGGGACGCCCCTCAAATCAAGTACAGAAGGAAATCACTCGCCAAGTAAACTTGGCGATGAACTCTCATCCCTCCACCACTGAGTACCTCAATGGAAGCGAGTCATGCATCACCTTCGACAAGCGCGATCACCCATGCCAAGTACCTCGCCCAGGCCACTGTCCCTTGGTGCTCGAGGCGTAGAACGGAGGCTTCAAGATGAGTCGCATCTTCATGGATGGCGGGAGCAGCATTAACCTTATGTTCGCAAGTACCTTGCGGGCAATGAGGATCCCTCTGACATGTCTGGAAGTTTCAGACACAATTTTCCACGGCATCATCCCAGGGACAGGTGTGTACCCCTTGGGCAAGATCAGCCTCGATGTCATCTCTGGCATGCCACACAACTTTCGGTGAGAGCGCATAGAATTTTAAGTCATCAACTAGCCCTCACAATACCACTGCATCCTCGGACGTGTCACGTTCGCGAGGTTCATGGTAGTGCCGCACTACGCCTACCTACAGATGAAAATTCCAGGCCCAAACGTCATCATCATAGTCAACGGAAGCTTTGGGAGATCCGACAGCTGCAATACGGAGTTCAACAGAATCTCCCAGTCTTTCGGTATGCAGGAGGAACTGGCGAGGTTGAAGGAGTCGACAGACAACAGTCTGCCTCACCCGAGCAAGTCAAGCTCACCCAACCAATCTTTCGATACGTTGGTGCACACCAAGAAAGTCGAGGTCCATCCAACAAACCCAACCAAGACGGCCCTCATCGCCAACAACTTGAGTCCCACATATGAACTCGTGCTCATCGAATTCCTCCGTGAGCGCTGCGAAATCTTCAACTGGTGTCCAGCGGACATGCTAGGAGTTCCGAGGGAATTCACCGAGAATGCACTCAACGTGAATCCTGAAGCAAGGCCAGTCAAGCAAACAATCCGGGGGCTGTCGGAGCCAAGGGAAAAAGCGGTCGATATGGAAGTCAACGGACTCCTCGACGCTAATTTCATACGCGAGATCAAGGAAAGCACCTGGGTCGCAACTCCTGTACTCGTTCCCAAAAAGGACACGGATATCCTGCGGATGTGCATGGACTTCACCTTCCTGAACAAGCATTTCCCAAAGGACCACTTCCCGTTACAACAGATCGATCAAATAATCGACTCCACCGAGGGATGCGAGCATCTCTGCTTCCTTGACGCCTACTTAGGCTATCATCAGATTCAAAAGAAGGAGGAGGACTAGGAGAAAATGGTGTTCGTCACGTCTTTCGGTGTCTTCTACTACACAATGATGCCTTTCGGGCTGAAAAACGCATGAGCCACCTACCAGTGGTGCATGCAGGCCTGCCTCAAGAGCCAATTTGGTCGCAACATCCAAGTGTACGTCGACGAAATTGTCATCAAAACTAAGGAGATAGCCTTGTTACTCGACAATCTCTGCGACACCTTTGATAACCTTGACCGCTATGGGATCAAACTGAATCCAGAAAAATGCGCCTTCGGCATACCATCTGGGTAGCTACTCGGGTATCTCATCTCCGGGAGAGGGATCGAGGCAAACCCGAAGAAAATAAAGGCCATATTGGCCATGGAGAAGCCGAAGAATGTAAAAGGTATCCAGCAGCTGGCTGGGAGAATTGCGGCGCTTAGTCGATTCATCAGTCACATGGGAGAAAAGGCACTATCCTTCTACCAATTTCGCCGCAAGGCTGATAAATTCAAGTGGACAAACAAAGCACAAGAAGCATTCGATGATCTCAAGTGTCTATTGTCCACCTCACCGGTGTTGGTGACACCTCGTGAAAAAGAGTCGCTACTGCTATACATCTCCGCCACCAACCAGGTGGTAAGAACTGTGCTCGTGGTGGAACGAGCAGAAGAAAATAAAGTCCACGGGGTGCGACACCCAGTATACTACCTCAGCGAGGTGCTCACGCCAACAAAACAGCGGTACCCGCATTATCAGAAGCTGGCATACGGCGACTTCATGATAGTCAGGCGACTGCGTCACTACTTCCAGGAGCACCCAATCGTAGTGGTGAACGATGCCCCACTTGGGAACGAACTCAACAATCCTGATGCCACTGGACGAGTCACGCTCTGGGGAATAGAGTTGTCTCCATGAGACATCACATACGAGAAGCACAATGCGATCAAGTCGCAAGGTCTCCCGGACTTCCTCGTGCACTGGATGGAAAACCAGCTCCTCGACAAGCCAGATACGTCCTATATATGGACAATGCACTTCGATGGGTCCAAGCGCAGGGAGGGAGTTGGTGTGGGCGTCATCCTGACATCGTCGCAAGGTGACAAGATGAGGTATGTTTTGCGAATGTAGTTCACTGCCTCTAATAACAAAGCTGAATACGAGGCTTTGCTCCACGGGATGCGGATGGAGAAAGCCTGCGGCGCCACCCAAATCATCATCTACAGCGACTCGAAGCTGGTGGTCAATCAAATAATGAAATAGTGTGATGCTCTAAGTGACAATATGATCACCTAACGTGACCTCTACGACACACTCGAGGGAGACTTTGATGGCTGTGAGCTATGGCACATCAGCCACGAGAGCAACAAGGAGGTAGACACACTCGCCAACATCGGCTCCACTTGTGCCCAAGTGCTACCTGGGGTATTTCTCGAGCGCATCTGCGAGCGCTCCATCAAACCAAAGTCTCCAGAGCATAAAACCAGCATGTCAAAGGACTCGGGCGCTACGCCACCCAACGAGCCAATGGCACTCGACGACACGGGGCTAGACACGGGACTCGAAGGCCCCATCAAGGTCATGATGATTGAGCCATCCTGGACGCAACCATATGTCACATACTTGCTCAGCAAAAGGTTGCAGATGACCCGACTGATGCATGTCATATCACGCGACGATCCAAGGCATTCACCCTCATAAATGGTGAACTATACAAGCGCAGCATCACAGGAGTCCTTCAGCGGTGCGTCTCGAACAGGGATAGAAGAGCAATCCTCCTCGACATACGTGAAGGCACCTACAGCCACCACGCCGGCAGTCACGCTCTTGTCTCCAAAGCTCTACGAGCGGGATTCTACTGGCCAACGGCCATGCGCGATGCCAAGGATATTGTCCAGCGTTGCAACGCCTGCCAGCGATTCACGGACAAACTGCACGCACCTGGCGCTGAACCCAGGCAATACTTGTGGCTTGGCTTTTTGTGCAATGGGGACTCGACATGGTCGGCAAGCTCCAGAGATTCTCACGAGGAGGATACGTCTACCTCCTAGTCGCGGTCGACAAATTCACCAAGTGGATTGAGGCCATGCCGGTGACA
This sequence comes from Avena insularis, assembly GCA_023614405.1. Taxonomy (NCBI): domain Eukaryota; kingdom Viridiplantae; phylum Streptophyta; class Magnoliopsida; order Poales; family Poaceae; genus Avena; species Avena insularis. The sequence goes on along the minus strand of CM042688.1, from coordinate 409,634,333 downwards.
AACCAATCGGGAGCCAGCACTGTCAATTTCTTCGAGTCCATCGTCTTCCGCTTCAGGGTGCCACATAGCATCATCACGGACAATGGGACAAACTTCACCTCCAAGGAGTTTGAGGATTTTTGCGAAAACCTAGGAATCAACATTAGCTAGACCTTTGTGGCGCATCCTCAGACCAACGGTCAAGTCGAAAAGGCCAACAGCCTCGTCTCTGGCGGGATCAAGAAAAGGCTCCTACAGCCACTCGAAAAAGCTACCGGATGCTGGCCAGATGAGCTGCAATCAGTACTATGGAGCCTGCGCACAACTCCAAACAGCTCTACAGGCTACACTCCGTTCTTCATGGTACACGACGCCGAGGCGGTACTACCTGTAGAGGTGCGCTACAAGGCCACATGGGTAGTAGCATACAGCAAGGCAGAATCAACCCTCGCACTCGAAGACTCTGTCGACCTCCTTGATGAGGCACGAGAGATTGCAGCGGAGAGATCCACGATCTACCAGCAGAACCTCCACAACTACCACAACAGAAGGCTACAGCCTAGATCCTTCGTCGAAGGAGATCTGGTCCTGTGACTGAAGCAACAAGGGCACCTTAAGTTCGAGTCCCCGTGGGAAGGACCTTATGTGATTACCGAAGTAATCCCAAGTGGCACCTATTGCCTTAAAGACTTCAAGAGCGGAGTCGCATACTCCAGACCCTAGAGCGTCGCACAGCTGCGTCGTTTCTACCCCTAGATGTTTTTACTCTATAAATAAGGCTATTCAGCCAGGCTACTTAGCCACACATTATACCTCGTGATATTCCGCGTATAAATAAAGCTAAGTGCCCTAAACTTTGTGTCTCTATTTTCCTTGCAATTATTTTACTCGGGGGCTGTGCCGCCCTTTACACCTCGTTCCATGAACAACACAGTATCCTGAGTAGCTGATGAACTAGCAATCGAACCCTTGATAAACACCAACCCAGCTGAAACGCACCTGATAGGTTGGCAAGGCGCTGAGATGAATATACGTCAGGCTAACGAAAAGGAACTGCCTATTACGATACACTCAAAAAATTTATAATCTAGCAAACTCTTTACACATTAATGGGTATCAAACACACCCGGCACAGTCGTATGAATTTTACAACACTTATACATCTATGTGCAGGCTATAAACTACACTACTGCTGCAAAAGGAGAACATTTGTTTGCTCTTCAAAGAAATCGACGGTATCTTCGGCTGGCCGATCAACCGCCTCATAGTGTGGCACCATGTTCCAGGTCATCCCTTCTGGTGGCGGTGGTGGTCCAACGGCAATAGCCGCGACATCCACATTTGGCCGATGCAATCGAACAAGCGCCAACACAGCCTTGGCACCCGTGACCAATTGCTGGCACACGCACTCGCGGAATACGCTGATATCGTGAAACTTCGCCAGCAAAGCTAGCAAGCTCGATGGCACCACGTCCAGGGGAAACATCGCATGGAAGATATGCCTAAGGCATGACTGTAGCATCGCCACGCGATCACGCCAATGCGGTCATGGTCCAGCCAAATGTAACCGCTAGCTTGTAGCTGCTCCTGGGTCAGATTATGCAGGCGAATGGTAACCTGATACCTCTCATCCTGCATATGACGAGCACTAACAACTACAAGTAGCGGAACAAAGCATAAGACATAGTATCACCACGAATGGCCAAAGAAAAAGATAAGAAGATAGAGAGCTAACACTTAAATTGCTCGTTCAGCTGCGCAACATCGTCCAGGAGATACTTCTCGCGCGCACCAGACTTTTCAGCCTTCGACTTCCATACATCCGCATTACCGCGGATCACAGGCAATTCTCGCTCCAACTGCTTCACGCGATCGCGCATTCGCGCAAGCAGCAACAACTCCTCCACTTTTGAACGTGGTTGTGCCACGGTTTCATTAGTGGGAGGAGAGTCAGGAGGACCACTCGGAGGACCCTATTATAGCCAAACAAGAGGCGAATAAGACCAACTATACATTAACAAGGAGTGCATTCAAGTTCAAACAAGTATCAAAATGGGTACCCCACAAAATAAGGTTCATCAAAAGGAAAGCTAAACTATTACAGAAGGCAGCTAAAGAATGCTCTAATTTTGCGATTTCGACTTGGGGGCTTCCTCAAATCTATGGCAGTCTCTGACGCCATAGATTTCCCAGTTGTAGCCCCAGACTATGCATCCTTCGCACTCTTCAATCGCCACAGCTCAGCCGAAATAAGCAACAACTGTAACAATGAGCCGAGGCGCATACTTACTGCAACTAGTGGCGAAAGGCTGAAAGTCTACCTACTGGCCATCCACAGAGACCAGCATCACTTATGAAATCTCTCTAGGGTCCATATCCACGCCATGGGCTTGCGCCATTACTAGTGTCATGGTCGCGCCAACTGACCTCTGTGAATTCTTGAAGTCCATCGGGATGTCGTCTACGAAGGACTCCACCAAGCCATCAGAATTCTAGATCATCTGGGCCTTGGGAAGCATCTCCTCTCGAAGACGACCTAGCACGCCCTTAGCCTTATCTAGTGTATCCTTCACAGACACGCTGCGGTCTTCGACTGCAGTCATGGCTCCAGCGAAGGCGTCCGCGTGAGTCAAACCTTGGGCGTCAAAGGCTATGCCGACATCATCTGCAAGAATACACATATGAGCACAATAATATGAAGGCAAAGTACATGACAAATTCAAGTAAGACAGTGTCATACCCGAGAGAGCCTTTTCAACAGTGGAGGAACATAGCTGAGACAGCCTTTCAACAGTGTCATACCTGAGAGAGCCTTTCGCGACTGAGAAGAGTTGTTCTACGAACACCTTTTCCCTTTTCAATAGTGGAGGAACACAAATATTCCTCGCACTTCTATGACTCCTTAAGAGCCTCGACTACTTCGTCGTGTTTCTTCTCCATCGTGGCAAGTCCCTTCTCGAGGGAAGAGACGCGATGAAGAAGCTCATTATGCTCACCTACAAAGGATATAAACATGGCAAGATCACTCGCCAATATCTACACAACAGAATGGAGAGAAAAGTTTAAAACTAACCCCCGAAGGAACGATGGAGGTTATCCAACAAGGGATGCTGACGACCCAAGGAAAGGATCTGCTCAGCGAGGCGAGTGGAATCCTTCATGATAGGCTACAAGAAAACAAAAGCAGTATGAGCATTAACGTGAAATTTGAGTGCCAACGGCTCGAATAAAACTCATGTGCTCCTCCAGGGACTCTAAAGATTCTTCCAAAATCGACGTTCGGGCAACAACTTGATGCTCCCTAGCATGGGGGAGCTCGAGGAATTGGCACCGGATTGGGCCGCCACCAGAAGAGAAGAAGACCGCATCGCCACCTCTTTGTTCTTGGAGTCTGCGACTTCGGACTCCTTAACAAATTGGAAGTCGTCGGAGGATGATGACGCCGTTTGACTGCAAAGTACCCATCAACACTTCAGAAGGGGAAATCTTCAAGAAAGACAAGACGAACTCGCAAAAATAAAGACTTAGCCATCAAAATTCTCGAGTTCAAAAGAATCACCAGATGTTTCCTTCGGCAACCTCAGCTTCTTCCACGAGGGAGGATCCATGGCGCGCACAGGAACGGCGGGGATTGGCTCCTCCACAATAGTAGGAGGATCCTCCAGCGTCGACGGTGAGGAAGCATCTGAACCCTCACTGCGGGAACACTTGTGAGTCCCGTGCCCACTGGACTTGGGGGCTTCCTGCTCCTCCCCAATAGGGACGGTGGAGCCCGACTCGTCCTCTTCCTCCTCTTCGTGTGGGATAATTCCTTCAGGCTGAGGAGGAAAATTGGCGGCCACTTTCCAGTCCTGCACTTAGAAGAAGCTTCAGTAAATAAAGCACCTAACAAGCAATCGAAAATCAAGAAAACATAAAAGAGAAATCCACCTCAGGTGGTGGATTGCTGGTGCAGAATGGAGGCACGACTAAGTGACCCGAGAGATCCTCCTTGGTGGTGTACTTGGTCACTATCCGCAACCTCCTGTCCACTTCACCAGAAGAAATTCCCTCCGCAGAGATGTGAGTGACATCACCGCTACCGGTCCAGCGGAACATCGGGTGTACCCTGGCCTGCAGAGGCTATACGCGACGACGCATCCAAGTTCGAATGAGCTCTGCGCCGCCTACTTCTTTGCCCATGCGGTGTTCGAGGTTGCAGACATGCTGATACAGGGTCTCTGTTTCCTTGACTTTGACAGGCATCACGACATTCTTCCAGGACCTCCTCCTCTTGCAGGCCGCCACCAGATCGAAGGGTGCAAGTCCGTAGTGCTCTCCATCAGCCTTCTGGTCGCGGACGTAGAACCACTTATCCCTCCACCCTTGGACAGATGCAGTGAGCTTGATGGTGAAATAGGTGACATTGGAGTCGACGTGGATCCCACAGCCTCCTACATGTTAGATTACTGAACCCGACCCCGAGTGACGTTTGAGATTAAAGAGTTTTTTGAACAGGCCGAAGTGTGGCTTGATTCCGAGCCAGCACTCACAAAGAGTTATGAAGCAGGCGATGTGGAGGATAGAGTTTAGGCATAGCTGGTGTAGCTGGAGCCCGTAGAAGCAAAGAAGACCCCTAACAAACGGATGAAGGGGGAGAGAAAGACCGCGAATGATGAACGCAAGGAACATCACTCGAAAACCAGCAGGAGGACTGGGATTACCTCTTCGCTGGGAACGTGAGAGTCATCCTCCACGGTAGGAAGTGCTCCATCTTGATGCTGTGTGGACAACTCTGATGGCTTGATGGTGGATGGGGCGCCATGACCCATTAGTGACGCGAGTCCTCGCGCCCTTCTTCTTCCTCGCCGCTGCAGAAGCACTGGTGCCCGCGGTGGTGGTGCTTTTCTTCTTGGCCGGTACAGCGACGGCCGCAGATCCAGCGGGAGAGCCTCCCTTCTTCTTGCCCATCTTGCGCTGGTGGTGTGAGCGCAGGAAGTAGCTGGGGAAGGTACGGAGTTGGTCCAGTGCCACGGAGAAGATGCGAGCAATGGAACAGCAAGAGCAACAATGGCGGAGGAGCACGAGCGAGAAGAATATGTGGGGAAATTACCGCACGGTGAACCCCTACTTAACCTCACAACAGATGCCATCCAACGGCCAGGAGAAAACAAATACGACGTGTGGCACACATCGACATTGATGCGTGGCAAGGGTAACCCACGAACCGTCGCCCCACTCCGCCCATTACACACGAGAATCGAGGAGACACAGTTAAACTAGAAGATTATGCACGCCTGCTCAAGTCCAAGTCAGAAAAATGGGGCCCACTACTCATCACGTCCCGTCAAAGCGGCTCATGTGAGTAACTGAGGTCATCTCATTGTCAGCACTGACGACATCAACTCCAGCAGGAACACCTTTTGACTACTCTAGTTCTTACTCAAGTCTTCAACTCGACCAAGCACTCGTGGGCTACCCCTAACAGGAGCGCTGGCCGCGCACTCGAGGAAATTTTCTAAGACATTCAAGTATTATGACAAAACATTTCTTCTCAAAAACCCTTCACTCGAATCAACGATTCAATTGTGGACTTCGGGTTACTCCCATAGGGAGCACTGAAAGCACACTCGACTGAAACAAGCAAATACGACAGCAGTCGCAAAGTACTTATAGTCCCCATTCGAGTCTACGACTCGAATAGGCACTCGGGGGAGACTCCCATAGGGAGTGCTGGCCGTGCACCCTATGATTTTTCTTATGCCTTACACTGTGTGTTGATAACATCCACACTCGAATGCTCTGGCGACTTTGCCTCATATTTCCCTGCAAAGAGACTACATCTCCTGGGTCACCCGAATCATCTCTACGATGACAAAAATTCGTATGCCACGCTTACAGCGTGAAGATAAGACCTGAATAAGGCCTGGCAACACATTTTTTGTGCTCTACCAGAAACAATCCGTACTTATATGTACGATGAATAAGCCTTGATGGACGCATCGAGTGCAAACACTTACACATTGGGATTCGACTCTATAAGACCTCCGTGGCCTGACTCGAATTACGCCAACACTTATCCGAATTCGAGTCCGGGGACTCGAGTTTGAGTAGATTGGCATTGTTTTTTCCCTAAGGTAGTTAACTGATCCTGATACATCGGATAAATCAGGCACGTGTATCAACAATCCCTATGATACAAACCAGAGCACTTGAAAATATGCTTAGCTATGCACTCGGAAGACTTCATAAGTCTCCGCTTGAATCTGCGATTCAACCGGACACTCGGGGGCTACTTACGTGGGCATACCTTATAGGTACTCGAGCTTGGCATATATAGTCTAGGTCTGGCAGAAGCCCACGGCGTTACCAGGGCCCAATCTAGGATTCGGGTGATCCATAGAGACTCTGATTGCTTGCGGCACAAGGCTAAGCTTAAGATAGAAAGTTTAAAGGGACAAACCCTAACCTATAACCGACTCGACCTGCTACCCGAAACCTAGCCTATCTATATAAAGGCTAGGAGGGGGCAGCCAGGAGGATAATCACAACCCTAGTTTCAACAACCTTGCCAGATTGCATCTGTGCACCCCCTGTAACTTTCGACTCCCTCGATAATTCCGAGAGGAGACAAGCAGGAGTAGGGTCCTCTACAAGGCCTAAACCTAGGTAAACCTTGCGTCCCTGTGTGCTTGTTTGCTAGCCGATTGATACCTCCAGTGTTCCCTCCTTCTCTAAAACCCAAGTCCATAACAATGGGCATTGATCAGGTTAACCCTCGTCAGGAAGTGTCGGATGAACTAATCCTCCAGATCGTTCCAGCTACTGATTGAATCTTCGGGTAGTTGTCTGAGCCATGACCGTGCATTGCCTATTAGGTGCAGCTGTAAGCTTTGCATTGCGGTGGCCGTGGAGCCACCCTGTAGCTTGACGGTGGCCAGGTAATCTTCTAGCCATGCTTCGGGTTTCTATATTCCATCATAGTTTTGTCGGCCGTGCAGGAGTTTGAAGTCCTTGGGCGTAGAAGCTTTGCCAATCCGTTGGGAAAAACAGCTCGCCCTGCATAATTCTGGGTCATCTTCACTGTCATCTTTTCGGTATCTTCGACAGCGGCTCTCATCCCTTGATTCGTCATTCCTGTGCTGCGTATTATTGTTTCTTGTGCTACTCCGTGGTTCGGATCCTGAGAAGTGCACACGATGTGGTTGTTGCGACATCATGGAGATCTGCCAGGTTGGTGCATGATTCCTTGTTCTGCTTGTGTAAGAGATGCCCCCACCATGCCATGGTTCATTAAAGCCGAGAAATGAAGAGTCGCACGGGGATCGTTGTAACACCCTCGCCAGATAAGGCTGAGTTCTTGTGTATAGTGCTAATCCCTGGATCGGATCACTAGCACACACAGTATAAAATGATACCAGATATAACCGTTCATCATGAATATGATCCAGAATTTACATTATATTACAGCAAAAACAATACAAGGTAGATCTCCATCCTTCAAATGTGCCACAGGCGAACAATTGTTGAGTGGAGTCTCGCGACCTAATACGATCACTCAAAATCGGTATAACCTGTTACATAAAACGTAGCAGCCCCGAAGGGTTAATACTTGGAATGTATGGCAAGTAGAGCTAAGTAAGGAGACAGTATACCTAGCAACTACATTCTTATTTTGGCTAAGTGGAGGCTTTGGCTAGCTTGCATTTTCTTAACCAGTTTTACCCTACTTTCAAATCAAGTTTGATCACAACAACCCATTAAGTTCACCCATCAGTTTTAATAATTGCAAATTGGAATGAACAAGAACATGTCATAGCACCCATAATCCAGCAACTCAATCGCCAATTACCGAGGACGCGGCTAAGCACTTAGTTTTACACCCTGCAGGGGTTTGCACACTTTCCCCATATGACTTGGTCGACCCGCTCGTGCCATGACACACATTTTGAGTCATGATAGGGAGAAGTCCAAGAAGAGACAATTCGGGAAGTAGTTCCCCAAGCCCATCCATGCACCGTACCAACCTATCACATTCACTACATCTCTGGATACGAAGAGCTCGGGTCGCCACAACCTACTATGTCCATCCAGCCACCCATAACTCATTGGCATATGGTTACACACGGAAGCTACCAAATCAAGATACTAATCATTTCTCTGAAACCTGGGTGGCCATCCACAAGTGAGCTACTCGGTTAAACCATAGACATGATCCCGGCATTCACGAACCAAGCAATTACCAATTCCACCCAGAGAGTTCATTAATTAAGTTGTTTTAGTTGAACAAAACATACACAATACCATAGCATGGTGTAGACCCATCCCCATCTAGATAGCGTGGCTAAGCTCAAGTAGCATACGACAGTTCAACTACAAGTGGCTTCTACCAAGATACATAGGACATAGCATAGCGATAGTAATTCCTACTCATGCATCTACAAAAAAATACACTACACATGCAATAGGAAAATAGTAGGACAATTCATGATCAAAATAGCATCTACTTGCCTTTGTTGTAGATGTAGTCGATTAGATAATCCTCACAAATATAATGGTTTCACTCGTCGTACTCAAAAGACTTGCAATCACAATGCTCGCAATCATAGCTGTTGTGATCATAGTAGTTGTACTCCTCGCAATCTATCGTTCAAAACAAAAGGCACAACAACATATCATTCAAACATTGTAATCATGCAACAGTACAACAATACAATAAAACAGTGATGATCCAATGCATACATGATGATTTAATATGTCAAAATGGTTGTATTTAGTTATCTAAACAATACTAGATCACATGATGCATGTAGAAGTGTTTTAATGCAATATAGTAATTGTTATCCAATTTCAATTGTCAATAAAAGGGTTTTAACATAACTATTGTTGCTTCTGTACTAGTTGCCTAATTAAATTTGTATCTGAACTGTAATAGATAGAGGGCTTTAATACGAACCAGTAGCAATTGGATTCACCCTAATCGGAGTTACAGATCCTTTTCTAGGATTTATTTAGTATTTAATGGAGTTTAATTAATCTAAACAGATCGTACTGAAAACTAAGTACAGATCTGAAAACTACGCAATATTATAAACTCAGGGACATATTACTCATATTTTTCGGATCTATAGATTATTTATTATGAATTTAATGATTTAAAACTCCAATAATACTAATTAATTATTCGCCAGTAATCCAAACATCAAAACTTAGATCTAAACAGATATTATCAAACTACATGAAATTATCTTCAATTTGATATATTTTATGTAATTTTTGAACATAGTATGAATTTTCTATAGATTTTAAAAGTTAGATCTATAATCTGCAATTTTAAATTCGAACGGAATATTCTAGGGAATATTCCATGATCGACAGATTGATCATGGCAGTGTGATCGACTGACGACCTCACGACGACGTGGCGGTGACGAGGCGGCTGACCGGGACGATTGAGTCTGGACTGTCGAGATAAGATCCGGTGGCTAGGAGAGAAGTTGGTTCCAAAACGGCTCGATTTTGTCTCGGAGAAGATTAAAAACACATCTGTGTTAGAAAGACACATCCGTAGATCAAAACAAAAACATCGAACATGAAAGTTGTGGAGAATCATTAGATCTACCTTTTCACCAAAGGAATTTGGATTTGAAGAAACGAGCGCGAGTAAATCTTGGTATTACACCGTCAGATCTGAAATATTGTATGGCGAAATTCTTCGTCTGTGGTAGATTAAAAAAGGTGAGGTTCGTCGGGATTGAAAGATTTCAACGAGATCTACAACTTTTGTGTTGTAGCCAAAGTCATCCGACGAAGTTTAGATAGGTTTAGAAGCGAAATATGATTCGGTAAGGTGTAGATTCGGGATTTCGAGAAGAAAAAGTGATATAGCTGTGGCTCCGGAGAATTATATAGACTTTTAGGATGGTGGGAAGATAGATCTTGGAGTAGGGAACAAGTAGAAATAAACGGAAATCAATTCGGAGTTGTAGATAAAATGTTATAGAGATTTGAATACCCATAGGTTTAGAAAACATATTTTTGCACGATTTTTAAAGCAATCCGTGGGATTGATGGGTTCTCCCCTGCGCTGGTTCGGTCGTCTGAGTGGGCCGGCCCATTTTGTTTTTTTTCTTTTTCTAATTTGGTATTTTCTTTATATCTTTTGCATACGAACTCCAAATGATATGATTCTTGTTCCTAAATTTTTCTAAAAATCACTAGATCATTATAGGATCATATTTTATAACATTTTCACTAGTTTGAAGATGGTTGCTTCATAAATGTCTATATACTACTTATAGGAACATTTGGGCAAAACAACTATCGGATTTAGATATTATGATTTGGATTCAATTTTTGGGAACCTTGCATGGATGCAATGCAATGCTTATGAATGCTTCATGATTTTCATTTTTGTAAACATTCACACAAATACTAAAACTAAAACTCAATTCACGCCTCTTTGCCTATATGACTACTTAGGTCATAATAAAGTGAGTTGTTTCCAAATTCAAAAGGTTTCTTTTCCTTGAGAATTTTCAACAAAGTAAAACAATCAACCAAACTTACTTTATCTATTTCATATTCCAAAATTAGAAAATTTTGGGATGTGACAGACTACCACCCTTAAAAGGAATCTCGTCCCGAGATTCAGGAAGGCTAGAAGGAATTATGGGTTAAGGATCCTCTAGGCGCTACCACCCTTAAAAGGAAATTTACTAGATTGTTTATTGGGAATTCACATGGCTCCTATTGATTCTTCCTTGTACATTTATTGGTACAATGTCCCTACATTTTCTAAACTCCATAATTTATAGATTCTAGGCTAACACTATTTAAACTAGTGAAACTCTCATGGTAGGCAATTAGGGAACGTTTGCTTCACGATACCCATTATACATGGTTGAGATTCATCCTTATCGTACATTCCTATGCTTAGCGATGAATGCTTTTCTAAAGGTTCAAAGTCATACCATCCTAAGGTCCAGGCTTAACGCCGTCTCTTTTCTAAGGTTGGAAAGGCACTCAAGATTCGCAAAGCCAACTGTATAAGAGCAAATAATAAGAGTAGTAGGAATGGTGATCAATCTATCCTGCACCCAAATCATTACCCTGCATGAGGATAGGTGAATCGCATTTTTCTACCACTCGGGCATCCTCACTTTCCTTGTACATGGTTTCCATGGGCACGAAACAATGCTCGATGTAGACTCCTAGGTATTCAATCAACAAAGCTACTATAAAACTAGGCTATCGATGCTCCAAAACATTCAGGTTGCATAATCAACTACATAACATTCTTTACAACACTTCTTACTTCCACATCCTTTTTGTTGCATTAGATGAGCTATTCACCTTCGTTGGGGCATCATCATTGAAACATTTCCACTAAATCCTTCTCCATGTATTAAACACATCGTTCTAACTCTAAGGGTTTAAGATAGAGAAGAATAGAGTCTAGAGGAAATAAGCTAAAGATACCCATACAAACTAGAAATAAGTTCAATTCCTAGCTATCAAGAAAACAAGGAAGGAATGACAACTAACAAATCTCCACATCAAATGTTTCTAGCTAAGCGAAAGTGGTTTGTGATTTCTAATGGGTTATCCTAAAAATCTTTTAGAGTCTTAGGGCATCTATCATAGACAAGTTAAGGGTCTAGGGGAAACGTTATCCCTATGCTAACATAATCACACAACACTCAAAGCAACAAGAACACAAACAATTCAATCAAGCAAGCAACTAGTATTTCCTCTACCACATAAGTTGGTAAGATCAATATGCTAACACGATAACGATGATCTCCTAAAGAGATGAACATGGTGGTCTATATCTACTCAAACTTGGTAAGAAATTCATTGTGTCATCTTATTAGTTCTTTTACTTATAGGACAAGTACCATTTAGGGATAAGGATATTTGTGTTAGACCACTACTAATAGTAGAAGTATGAGAATTGAAGTGGTAAGATGATACTAGAAAGAAGTGTATGAAGAGAAGAAGATAGAATAGATTCTATAATTCATATGGCTTTCCTATTCCATTCCAAGGTCACGATCCTACAGCCAACACACAGCTCTGATACCATCTTGTAACACCCTCGCCTGATAAGGCTGAGTTCTTGTGTATAGTGCTAATCCCTTGATCGGTTCACTAGCACACACAGTACAAAATGATACTAGATATAAACGTGCATCATGAATATAACGAATATGATCCAGAATTTACATTATATTACAACAAAAACAATACAAGGTAGATCTCCATCCTTCAAATGTGCCACAGGCGAACAATTGTTGAGTGGAGTCTCGCGACCTAATATGATCACTCAAAATCGGTATAACCTGCAACATGAAACGTAGCAGCCCCGAAGGGTCAATACTTGGAATGTATGGCAAGTAGAGCTAAGTAAGGAGACAGTATACCTAGCAGCTACATGCTTATTTTGGCTAAGTGGAGGCTTTGGCTAGCTTGCATTTTCTTAAACAGTTTTACCCTACTTTCAAATCAAGTTTGATCACAACAACCCATTAAGTTCACCCATCAGTTTTAATAATTGCAAATTGGAATGAGCGAGAACATGCCATAGCACCCATAATCCAGCAACTCAATCGCCCATTACCGAGGACACAGCTAAGCACTTAGTTTTACACCCTGCAGGGGTTTGCACACTTTCCCCATATGACTTGGTCGACCCGCTCGTACCATGACACGCATTTTGAGTCATGATAGGGAGAAGCCCAAGAAGAGAGAATTTGGGAAGTAGTTCCCGAAGCCCATCCACGCACCGTACCAACCTATCACATTCACTACATCTCTGGATACGAAGAGCTTGCGTCACCACGACCTACTAAGTCCATCCAGCCACCCATAACTCACTGGCATATGGTTGCACACGGAAGCTACCAAATCAAGACACTAATCATTTCTCTGAAACCTGGGTGGCCATCCACAAGTGAGCTACTCGGGTAAACCATAGACATGGGCCCGCCATTCACGAACCAAGCAATTACCAATTCCACCCAGAGAGTCCATTGATTAAGTTGTTTTAGTTGAACAAAACATACACAGTACCATAGCATGGTGTAGACCCATCCCCGTCTAGATAGCATGGCTAAGCTCAACTAGCATATGATAGCTCAACTACAAGTGGCTTCTACCAAGATACATAGGACATAGCATAGCGATAGTAATTCCTACTCATGCATCTACAAAAAAATACACTACACATGCAGTAGGAAAATAGTAGGACAATTCATGATCAAAATAGCATCTAATTGGCTTTGTTGTAGATGTAGTCGATTAGATAATCCTTACAAATATAATGGTTGCACTCGTCGCACTCAAAAGACTTGCAATCACAATTCTCGCAATCATAGTTGTTGCGATCATAGTAGTTATACTCCTCGCAATCCATCGTTCAAAAGCAAAGGCACAACAACATATCATTCAAACATTGCAATCATGCAACAATGCAACAATACAATAAAATATTGATGATCCAATGCATGCATGATGATTTAATATGTCAAAATGGTTGTATTTAGTTATCTAAACAATACTAGATCACATGATGCATATAGAAGTGTTTTAATGCAATATAGTATTTGTTATCCAATTTCAATTGTCAATAAAGGGGTTTTAACATAACTATTGTAGCTTCTGTACTAGTTGCTGAATTAAATTTTTATTTGAATTGCAATGGATAGAGGGCTTTAATATGAACCAGTAGCAATTGGATTCACCCTAATCGTAGTTACAGATCTTTTTCTAGGATTTATTTAGTATTTAATAGAGTTTAATTAATCTAAACAGATCGTACTGATAACAAATAAAACTAAGTACAGATATGAAAGCTATGCAATATTATGAACTCAGGACATATTACTCATATTTTTCGGATCTGTAGATTATTTACTATGAATTTAATGATTTAAAACTCCAATAATACTAATTAATTATTCGCCAATAACCTATACAGCAAAACTCAGATCTAAACAGATATTATCAAACTACATGAAATTATCTTCAATATGATATATTATATGTAATTTTTGAACATAGTATGAATTTTCTATAGATTTTACAAGTTAGATCTATAATCTGCAATTTTAAATTCGAACGGAATATTCCAGGAAATATTCCGCTGACTGGACAGATTGACCGTGCAGGTTGACCGGGACTGAAAGCTGACCCCACGACGACATGGCGGTGACGAGGCGGCTGACCGAGACGATTGAGTCTGGACCGTCGAGATAAGATCCGGTGGCTAGGAGAGAAGTTGGTTCCAAAACGGCTCGATTTTGTCTCGGAGAAGATTAGAAACATATCTGTGTTAGAAAGACACATCCGTAGATCAAAACGAAAAACTTCAAACATGAAAGTTGTGGAGAATCATTAGATCTACCTTTTCACCAAAGGAATATGGATTTGAAGAAACGAGCGCGAGTAAATCTTGGTATTACATCGTTAGATCTGAAATATTGCATGGCGAAATTCTTCGTGTGTGGTAGATTAAAAGAGGTGAGATTTGTCGGGATTGAAATATTTCGACGAGATCTCCAACTTTTGTGTTGTAGCCAAAGTCATCTAACGAAGTTTAGATAGGTTTAGAAGCGAAATATGATTCGATAACGTGTAGATTCGGGATTTCAAATAGAGAAAGTGATATAGCTGTGCCTCCGGAGAATTATATAGACTTTTAGGACGGTGGGAAGATAGATCTTGGAGTAGGGAACAAGTAGAAACAAACAGAAATCAATTCGCAGTTGTAGATAAAAGGTTATAGGAATTTGAATACCCATAGGTTTAGAAAACAGATTTTCGCACGCCTTTTAAAGCAATCCGTGGGATCGATGGGTTCTCCCCTGCGCTGGTGGTTCGGTCGGCTGAGTGGGCCAGCCCATTTTGTTTTTTTCTAATTTGGTATTTTCTTTATATCTTTTGCATACGAACTCTAAATGACATGATTCTTGTTCCTAAATTTTTCTAAAAATCACTAGATCATTATAGGATCATATTTTGTAATATTTTCACTAGTTTGAAGATGGTTGCTTCATAAATGTCTATATACTACTTATAGCAACATTTGGGCAAAACAACTATCGGATTTAGATACTAGGATTTGGATTCAATTTTTGGGAACCTTGCATGGATGCAATGCAATGCTTATGAATGCTTCATGATTTTCATTTTTGCAAACATTCACACAAATACTAAAACTAAAACTCAATTCACGCCTCTTTGCCTATATGGCTACTTAGGTCATAACAAAGTGAGTTGTTTCCAAATTCAAAAGCTTTCTTTTCCTTGAGAATTTTCAACAAAGTAAAACAATCAACCAAACTTATTTTATCTATTTCACATTGGAAAATTAGAAAATTTTGGGATGTGACAATCGTCGGGTGCGGGTTTAGTTGTGATTAGATACGTTTGCGCTGCCATGATTGCTGCCTGGGTTGTTTTTGCTTTGATATTTCCTCCTTGATCTACTGACATGAATGATAGATCCAGGTCTCGAATTAGCTCATTTATTTCGGCTTTGGGATGTTTTGCAGTCGAGTGGTTCCCCTTCTTGGCGGTGATCCCCCTGTTACGCTTCTTGATGCTCTGGTGGAACTTAGTTGTGCCCGTCGAGTTGCCTTTGCATCCTTAGCAAGTCTCTCTTCTTGTGATGAAGAAGGTATTGATATGCTAGTAAATCGTAGTGTGTGGCATCGGTTGTCATTGGAACTGCACCCGAGATTGCTTCCCTTGACTTTTGCCATGCCGATGCTCGTAATCAAAGACTTCGCCTCTCGCCTCCATGTGATCTGCCTCCTCCTATGGTTATGCAGTTGTCTGTCGGATCGCCTTCGTGTCCGTGATATCCGTTGTTGATGTGGTTTCCTGCATGGTCATCTGATAAATTATCATCGGGATTAATAATAGGGACCGTTAGTCGCATTGTGCCGAAGTTTCCCGGTCAATCACGCACACTTGGTGGAGTGTTATGCATGGCATAGTGACGTTTGTTTTGGATCCGAAGGGGACACTGTCCGGGGGACTGGTGAAGCCCAATGATTCCCGCTTGGGATAGATTTCAGCTTTTCTAATGCCGAAGTCAAAATTTTCTCTATTTTCATCGGGTTCCTTGGTCTCCGATCTTGGTCCTCGTGGTGTGATTGATTGGGGGTTTGTCCTAAGGGAGAGATCATCATGGGGACTATCAGGGTCCCTTAGATCTTTTGCATCTTTCTTGTTTTTGGTCATGTTCGTTTGTGGTGTGGCCTCTTTGAATGATTCGTTCGGTGCTGCAGTTGTTGCTATAGATGCGGATTTCTTGACCGATGGTCCTGATGAGATCGGATCCAAGAGGTGTAATTAATCAGGATCCTCTACTTGGAAGTGGAACGTGTACTAAGACAGGGGTGGGCGGGCATGGAATCACTTTCGCTGGCTTGCTTCTTGGTGAAAAGAAGTCCGCCAAATCCATGGCTCCATCATTCAGATTTCCCACAGACGGTGCCAATTGGCGAGGGGTAACCTCGGCAATGCCCATTCTTATGGACTTAGGGTTTTGCGGAAAAGAGAACGCTGGGGATTTCATCGAATATCAAGCAAACAAGGGAGTCGAAGTCACCTGAATACTTGATGAACAACAATATTACAGATCGCTTGGGGATTTTTTGGTCTGTTCCTCATAGGCTTCTCCTATCCTATATATAATAGGCAGGGTCTCAAAGTCATATACAGATAGGTTACATACGTATGATTACAACTCTAACACAATGTCAGTTCATAGTTCCTTTACAAATACAACTTTAAGCTTTCATCGGATGCCTTCTTGCGCCATCATCTTGAATCCTCATGGACCGTGAGCCTTTATGCAGCTAGGGTAACAAATCATAAGAACCTCAGTAATCATACCCATGTCATAAACCATGGTCATAGAGACCAAAAGCACATAGGAAGAGTAGCTTCCACATTGCATGTTGCACTAGTGAGGTAGAAGTTACATCACATAATGCACTACAGTGTGTGTGTGGTCATGTGGATCAATGTGGTCTAGAAAAAGAACACATGCAATGACACTAGCAGATCAATGTGGTTTAGGAAAATAACACATGCAATGAATATAGGTGATACACGTGTCAAACCATGGTCATAAAGACCAAAAGAAAATAGGAAGAGCAGCTTCCACATTGCATGTTGCACCAGTGAGGAAGAAGTGGCAACACAAAATGCACTAGAGTGTGTGTGGTCATGTAGATCAATGTGGTATAGGAAAATAACACATGCAATGACACTAGTAGATCAATGTGTTTTAGGTAAAAAACACATGCAATTACTATAATGGATCCATGTGTCAAACCATGGTCACAAAGACCAAAAGCACATATGAAGAGCAGCTTCCACATTGCATGTTGCACCAGTGTGCCAGAAGTTGCAGCATATATGCACTAGAGTGTGTGTGGTCATGTGGATCAATGTTGTCTAGGAAAATAACACATGCAATGACACTAGTGGATCAATGTGGTTTAGGAAAAGAACACATGCAATGATACTAGTGGATCAATGTGGTTTTTGAAAAGAACACATGAAATGACCATAGTGGATCCGTGTGTCAAACCATGGTCACATAGACCAAAAGCATATAGGAAGAGCAGCTTTCACATTGCATGTTGCACCAGTGAGGCAGAAGTTGCATCACATAATGCACTGGAGTGTGTGTGGTCATGTGGATCAATGTTGTCTAGGAAAAGAACACATGCAATGACACTAGTATATGAATGTGGTTTAGGAAAAGAACATATGCAATGAATATAGGTGATCCATGTGTCAAACCATGGTCATAGAGACCAAAAGCACATAGAAAGAGCAGCTTCCACATTGCATGTTGCACCAGTGAGGCAGAACACTACTAGGGAAAACCCTATAGGAGATAGGCTTATAGGAGGCACATCCTAACCATATGCGCCTCCACTAAATATGCAAGGCAGAGTGCTTAAGGGTGCTCCTTGTATATTTGAATAATGGAGGCGCATATGTGAATGGTGCATCTCCTATTTTTCATGTACGGACCAGATCTGGATACCTTCCATTATTCAAGGTGCATCTGGGCCATATGCGCCTCGAGTAGTTCAACTAACTATTCGAGGGGCATATGGACCAGATGCGCCTCGAATAAGGTGGGTGGGCCCGGTGGTGGTTGGTGCCCCAATACTGGAGGCGCATATGCACATATGCGCCTTGTGTATTTTTGGATATTGGAGGTGCATATTGAGCATATGCGCCTCGAATAACGTGGGTGGGACTAGTAGTGGTAGGTGCCCCAATACTGGAGGCACATATGCCCATATGCGGCTTGTATATTTTTGGATATTGGAGGCGCATGACCCGTAAATGTGCCTCTAGTAACTTAGGTGGGCCTAAATCCTAAACCCGCGAACCCACCTCCATGTGCCAAAAAGTGGGAAAGGTGGTACCAGAATACTCAAGGCGCATCCTGTACAAGATGCGCCTTGTGTTCTTAAATTATACACGGAGCATCTTGTATGGGATGCACCTCGAGTATAATGGCACCACATTTTTCACCTTTTGGCACATGGATCCACTTATCACCACTCACTTCTCTACCCCTTTTGGGTGGGATTCGAAATTCGAATCCGGCCAGCCACTTACCCCTCTCCTTTTCCCTACCATTCTTCTCCTTCTCCTCCCATTATCCTCCTTCTCCTTCTCCTCTCCTTCTCCTCCTCTCCTCCTCTTCTCCTTCTCCTTCTCCTCTATCTCTAGCCTCCTTGTTGCGGCCTCCTCCTCCTTGCAGTGACAACATCGAAGACCTCTTCCTCCGGCTGCCACATCCTCCTCCTCCTCTAGCCACCACCACCTTCAACCGCCACATCCTCCTCCGACCGCCACCTCCAACTCGTCGGCCCGACACCTCCCGCTCGAGAACTAGCATGGCCACAACCTCCTACACCTCCCCGGGGTGGTAGGTTGTGGCCATGGCCATGACCACCATGCTCTGGCAAGGTGACATGACGGTGGCGACAATCGGACTCGATTGCTTTTGCAATTCAAAATGAGGGTGTTTTTTTGCATTTTGACGATGGTGGTGGCGCCACGGGTAAATTTGAAATTCGAAAATGCTATTCGAGGCGCATCTGTAAATCTATTAGAGGCACATATGTATAGCTATTAGAGGCGCATCTTTCAGACATACTCGGGGCGCATCTTTCAGACATACTCGAGGCGCATCTGATATGCGAGGCACATATATATCTATATGCGCCTCGCATATCTAGGGTATACAAGGTGCATATTAGATGCGCCTCGGGTAAAAAATACTAGCAGCCCGGGCCTCGAGGCGCATCCCATATGCACCTCTAATAACTTTTATGGTGCGCCTCGAGTAGGATTTTCCCTAGTAGTGGAAGTTGCATCACATAATGCACTGGAGTGTGTGTGGTCATGTGGATCAATGTGGTCTAGGAAAAGAACACATGCAATGACACTAGTGGATCAATGTGGTTTAGGAAAAGAACACATGCAATGAATATAGGTGATCCATGTGTCAAACCATGGTCACAAAGATGAAACGAACATAGGAAGAGACGATTCCACATTGCATGTTGCACTAGTGAGGCAGAAATTGCATCACAAAATGCATTGGAGTGTGCGTGGTCATCTGGATCAATATGGTCTAGGAAAAGAACACATGCAATGACACTAGTGGATCTACGTGTTTTAGGAAAAGAACACATGCAATGAATATAGGTGATCCATGTGTCAAACCATGGTCACAGAGAACAAAAGTACATAGGAAGAGCAGCTTCCACATTGCATGTTGCACCAGTGAAGCATAAGTTGCATCACATAATGCATTGGAGTGGGTGTGGTCATGTGGATCAATGTGGTCTAGGAAAAGAACACATGCAATGACACTAGTGCATCAATGTGGTTTAGGAAAAGAACACATGCAATGAATATAGGTGATCAATGTGTGAAACCATGGTCACAGAGACCAAAAGCACATAGGAAGAGAAGCTTTCACATTGCAGGTTGCACTAGTGAGGAAGATGTTGCATCACATAATGCACTGGAGTATGTGTGGTCATGTGGATCAATGAAGTCTAGGATAATAACACATGCAATGACACTAGTGCATCAATGTGGTTTAGGAAAAGAACAATTGCAATGTCCATAGTGGATCCATGTGTCAAACCATGGTCATAGATGTGGGCTCCCCGGATTAACCATCCGAGAAATCCCTATTATGTATATATCCATGTTCCCATGATCAGTGAGCCGTAGAACATAACCGACAAGTATCATTACAACATCCGAAACATAACAAATTTATAAGACTTACATAAATGCCATTATGGCTACACCATCTTTAGCTGCGGAACATCATCACATGCAGAGCCTAATCATGCCTCAACCTACAGGCGTCTAACTGGGAATGCGGCCTAGCTCGCTGGATGTCACCTTAATCCTCCGATGTCGAACCTTTGAAAGTCTGGTCAAGTAAATAGCCAGGGACAAAGCCATGAGTAATTTTGAATGTACTCACAAACCACCAAGATAAGAGAAATAAGGAAATGCATTTATGGCTGTGGCGAGATAGCTCTATCTAGGGTTGTTTTTTAAAGCCTCGACTACCTCTTGTAGTTATGGCATCTCCAAATCTTTGTTGAAAAAGAGTTTTGAAACAAGTCTCTATTTTATAAATCAAGGTATCCCCATATCTTTGTTGAAAAAGTGTTTTGAAACACGTCTCTGTTTTATAAATCTAGATATTCCCATATCTTTATTGAAAACCTTTTTAAGACCGTTTTGGGAGTAAAAACCCTTTTGTAAACCTCTTTGACCTCCTCTGGTCAATACAACACTTTAAACTTAGGTTCCCCCAGAACCTCCATACTTTCATCATTCTTTCCAAACAAACACCATTTGGGTACTCCTAGCCATCACCTTTCCAACCGTTCTTGACCGTGGAAACGGCTATTCGAATAGGTTATACTCTACAGAGTTTGCGCACTTTCCCCACAAGAATCAATACATCCACCGGGATAAAACCACGGCCCACTATCACTGTAGATGGGGGTCTGGATAATTAAACCTAACCTTTCGCTTGTCGAACCTAGTAAAGGCTGCTTTTCCTTTTGGGTTTGTTCTCCCCGGCAACGAGTATGTGGCTCCCAGCCATAGTCCTGCTTTCCGTACACACGTATACCCAATCCGCAACTTGGCGTATACCTTAATCTCGTGACTCCACTTCCTTCCGTACCACCTAAATCATACTGTCCGCGGGAGACCCAATTGTTGCACCAGCAGTCCTGCCAGAACAGGCTCACTCTTGCCAAAGCAAGCTACAGGCTCCAGATCCGTAGATCTGTTAGCGCCTGCCCGGATTTCAAGGGATCTCTCAGTGTAAGCATTGTACAAGCTGCCTCGGCTAATGAAGACAAACTACGAGCTAAGCCCCAACACCTGGGGTAATGTGGTTGCACGGATAAAAAAATTTCTAGTAAAGGCATAGAACATCCCTTCACTTTCTTATTTCTCATTATCACTACTTATGTAGTCAAAACATCCGCTTGGAACGATGCCTGTTCCCAAGGATTTTTACAAAACAGTTTTGAAACATTTGTAATAGGGTAAAACCCAAAACAATACATCAGGGTCGCGCCACGAGGGACACAAAGTCATAACTTGGAGGAGCCAAGTTATTAGCGCAGTATTATAAAACAAGACATGCAAATAAATAATGCAATTTCTAAAGAAGATACAAAATAGATATTAAAAGAATAGGACAAGTATCAAAATTCGGGAATGGTGGCTTGCCTGTGATCAGCAATAAGTCCCTGGACTTCCTTAGATAACCAAGAATACCCAACAATAAATAATAAGAAGTCCCTTCCTTCTTGCCGTCGTACACTCACACTATCGCCATCATCGAGTATACATGCAAGCAGACAATACCAAAATCAATACAAGGCATACATACATCAAACCATACATCAAACAAACATAAGGAATACTTGTTGCGACCTCGGATCAGTAAGGATCCTAAGTCCCTGTAATTAACATGCTAGTCCCTGGATCAATAGCTAGCACTTCACAGTTGATGAATATCATGTAAAACACAAGTCATTATTACACGAATAATCCAGAGTATATTTATTACAACTTGCATAGCTTATAGCAATCTCAAATAAAACAGCGGAAACTAAGTAAAACTTGGGTCCATCAACGCCTCAGGCTAGCTGCGTGAAGACCCGCGATCCCTACGCACCTTTCAATCTTCGGATTCTGCACATAAGACGTGCAGCCAACAAGTTGGGTCAATACTTTGAATGTATTGGCAAATTACACCAAGGAAAGGGTAAGACTTTCTCTACATGCAAGGCTAAGAGTAGGCTCTAGGTTCATTTGCGTAAAGCCAATTTTATCAATTTGATAAGAAAAGAGGAAGAAAGTTTTCCCTACTTTGCAAACTTTGATATATAGTATAGGGTCGAATGGAACATGTGGATATTACTCACCAAGTGCCCAAACAACCTAGCACTTGGATATTACGCACAAAGTTCCCAAAAATCCAACCCAATGGCGATATTACTCACGCCTTGGGGTTTGTAAAATGTTAAGTTTGGAAAAGAGAGAGGAAGATCTTTTAGAGGCTCCATCCTTCAGATGCTCAAAGTTGTTCTGTTTCCATGAACACGGCTGATCGATCAGATTGCAATACTCTCGAGAGGTTGTGCACTTTCCCCATAATCCACGATCAAGTCTTATTACGGACAATACCATGGCGAAGCCTTCCCTTAGTAGCCCTTGTACCAGCTGGATCCAACCGTGCCAAGAACCTCCAAATGTTGGTACCCTGGTGAGGTTTCCCACTAAGTACTAAGCCAAGACAGAGCCCATATGTATTGTGGTTGCACGGGAAGCTTCTGAATTCTGAAACATGGCAGATTTCTTTGATTCCTGGGCGGCCATACTCCAGCAAAATCTCACTCATTGTCCCGACAACCATCCCGCCCAGAAGAAAACTTAGAAGAACAGGATAACCTATTGGGATTTGGAGAAGAAATGTTCGCTTGAGAGAGCTATCATACTTAGAAAATTCTTGAGTCTATCGAACCCTCCCAACGGTATTTGATATATATAAGTATATAGCATAGCAAGCATAACTTAGAAGAACAGGATAACCTATTGGGATGGAAAATCCTAAGGATAGATCTACTCATGGCATACTACAAAACCGTACTTGCAAAATAGTACTAAGAAATTCTACCAAAAACCTACACATGCATACTACAGAATTTGAAGAGTGAAACATGCATAGTTCAAACTGGGACTTAAACATGAACAAGTGGTGTAACTTGCCTTGATCCGAGCAGCAATCTACACAACAGTACTCCTCAGCGCACTCCGAGCAATCTAACGAAACAAACATGGATCCAATCACAATTTGCACAAAACAAGTCACGAAGTCAATTATGCATGCATGCAACATGGTAATATGCAAGGATGGATTCGATTTTGACCAAGGGTTTTCACCAAGCGGTGTTGTTGGGTTGGGGATGTCATTAGAATCGATTCCCCACAGATTTTAAGTATTTTGGTTTAAACCCTAAATAACCAAGCTCAAAACTAGATCTACAACTCCAATCTACCTCGAGACAGATCTGAACACCCTAAGCATGATGAGACAATTTTCTACAGAAGGTGTTGTCGATACAAAGCCAACGCAACAAGAATCAACTAAAACGGAGCTACGGATAATTTTCTAGAATTAAAATACTCTAATCTAAACTTTAAATCCTACTGCAAGATTGCTGTGGCAAAACAGCAATATTATTGTAGATCTGTGTTCTACTCGAAAATATGAATCCAATGGTATATGAAACGCAATTTTTGGACTAATATTCGAATTACTATGTATTTTACAAGATTGGAGCTATTTCTGCCTATTTTAAAAAGAAAAACAAAAGGGCCAGAGATGCAGCGACACGTGGCGCAACGCGATTGGTCCGTGAGGCGCGCGTGACGTCGACACGCTGCTGACGCGGCAGCGACACGGCGGCTGCCACGTGGCGCGACGCGGTTGGCCGGGCCGTTTGACCGATTGGGGCCGTCGGATCTCGATCTGACGGTCGGAGAGGGGGGGCGGGCGGCGGCTTACCGTGGCGGCGGTGACTGGAGGCGGCGGATGGCGGTGGGGCTCCGGCGATGGTCGGTGGCGGGCGGCGGTGCTCCTCTGGCCCTACGAAATAGACGACGGCGACCGGCTCCTCGTCGCGGTTCCATTCCCGAGGGCGGCGTCGGTTCTTCTTCTCTGAGGCGACGGCAAACGGTGGCTGGAGGCGGTGAATGCGGCGGTGCTCCAGCGAGCAATTGGTGGCGGCGGCGGCAGAAAAGGGCTAGGGTTTTGGGGAGGCGTGTTGTCAACACCCGGACTTTTAATCCCAGATGCCCGTTATGCCATACCTCGCAATCCTAGGATTACCATTTTTACGAGACATAACGGACTTGGATATCACAGTACATCATCCATTACAAACCATACATAAGGTTTTATACAAATAAGGATCTCATGAATACAACAAGCAATGCTGACGAAGGCGTAAATAAACGATAGCGTAGCGGTGGGGTCCATCTTCAGGGGCACAGGCAATGCTGACGAAGGCAGATAGTCCTAGTTATCATAGCCGTCCTGCTGACCATCATCTTGATAATCTCCTTCATAGTCTGGCGATGATAATAGCCAGGGACAAAAGCCATGAGTACTCTTTAAGTACTCGCAAACTACTACTAACAAGGGTTATAATTCTAAGTTAAAGTGCTGAATTTAAAGAATAACTATCAAGTTAGTTTGAAACCTAAGCTGAGTTCTGAAGCAAGAATAGATAAAGTAAAGTTCTAGAATCGCTTAAGTTGGGAAGCTATTATCATTAACACAAACCTGTTGTGGTCAAGTCAAAGTTCATCATTCATTTCAACTTATTTAGAAAACATATGACAATGAAACAATATGGCCATTCCAACTGTCCATAACCACGGACGCGGCTATTCGAATAGTTTGACACTCTGCAGAGGTGGTACACTTTCACCACAAGATTCGATACATCTGTCAGGGATAACCCTGAATCATCATACTTAGTATGCAGATAATCAAACATAACCTTCCCTTTACACACCCTAGTATAAGCACCTCTCCTATGAGCATGGCCTCCCAACCATGACCATCAGTCATCTTGGAAACTGCATAGGTGGACAACATTGAGAGGTACCCTCATCTCAAACCTCTCCCGTGAGGGAACTAATACTAATGCATATAAATTTCCAGCTAAGCCTTACCCAATTCAGGTAATGTGGTTGTAGGATAAATTTGGAATGGTATCGCGTCCGAATCCAACCATCAGTTTTATAAAAGGGTTAAGGCTCATGCCTCATCATTTTCATCATTATAAACCAATTGTGTTTTTCAACACATGTCAAAACATCTCAATAGAATGACTCATCATTCCAAGGTTTTCATAACTCATTTTCACCAAGTGTTCCCATCTAAAGTGACTCAAGTTTTGGAGCTATTCTAAAATACTAAGTTAAGAGTGTTCACTAAGGTGGAAAGATGGGATCAATCTCATGCCATATAAGGACATCTAAAAGTTTCTAAGTAGGTCAAGTTTTATACTCTTTATGCTACCTTCAAAATTAATTAAAGAACTTTGTGTAAACTAAGGGAGGTAAAAGTTGTCAATAAGACTTGGGGTACTAATAGTTAACGGGGTGTGATCAAAGCATGCTTAAGGCATCTTTACTAAACCATCTAGTTTTATTCTAGCTTGCTAACAATAGCTTACTAAAGCATGTTTTGCAAGGGTTAGCTTGCCACTAATAGCTTGCCTTGGTTGGTGTAGTGGTTGAAGTTGTCTTCTTCTTCCTGGTAGAACTCCTCCTCCTCAAAGGCTTGGTTGGTACTAGCGTCTATAAATACGAAGGGAGTAGACAATCACCAAACAATACTTACCTAGTCTATGTAGCATTCTAAAACACACAATTGATGATCTATTATCATCACAAGCATCACAAGTTTAATTCAATAGTTTCAACCTTTTTATTTTGGAAAAGTAATTTCTACTCATTGAAAAATTAACTAAAATTTAATATTCACCACCAAAACATGGGATCATGTGGACACATGTCCTCACCACATATTCTAACATGTGGGAATGAGATTTAAAGGTTGGATCAATATTACTTTGGTTTAAGTTTATTATTTAATGATTTAAAGTGACTAGAGATGCCTATATAGCATTATTTTGGTACTAGTCCAAAGTCCCTGCATGTAAACCTTAATATTATTACATATTTAGATAGATATGATGAAATGTGATTTTTGAGAGTTGGAATCAACTCAAAAGCTAACTTGGTTGATTTTATAAAAATGTTTCAAGTTGCAAAAGCTTTTGTCTTCTTATTTTTATTAGGAGAGATCTATAACTCTAATTGAATTAAATCCAACGGGCGTGGATAGATCATTTTAAGACCTTTTAGACAAAATTGGTTTCATGCAATTTGGATTTGTCAAACTCACAGAATTGAATTTTGAAACACTGGACAGAAACTATATTATAACTAAAAGGAAAAAACCAGATTTGAATCTGTGGGCTAACGCGGGAAAAGACTTGGGTCGGCCCAGTGGCGCTACGTGGCGCGGGGCTCAGCTGACAGGAGGGGTCCACTTGTCAATGGCACTTAAAATGCGAAAAGGTATACGCGCTGTGGGCCGTGCGATTAGAGGCTAGATCTACGGCTGACGGTCGTCGTCGACGACGAACAGGTCACCGACGAGCTCGAACCCTAGCGGCTCGGTGGGGGTCTACTAGGGGCGTACCAGGGCTCCAGCGGGGTCGGCGAGGCGGGCAAACGAAGTGGAAGACGACGGCGAGGCGAGGCGTGGTCGCGGCGGAGCTTGGGGTGGCCGGAATCAACGGCACCCTTCTTCTCCCGAGGCGGCGGCTCCGGCTCCAATTCCGGCGAGCTGCTGCTCCACTTGCTCCGGCGAGAGGTGGGTGAGGTTCAGAGAGGTGAGGGGAGTGGAATGGTGTGAGTCTTTGGTGCTAGGGAGGGCTCCTTTTATAGGCTCGACGGTGAGACCGAGCGGGATGGGCGATCGACGGTGGCGACATGGCTACGGCGAGCTAGCGGCATGGCTGGGGATTGCGATCGGTGGGAGGTTCCCTAGCGGTGCTCTAGGACTTCAATGCGGTCGTAGGGGCGGTGGCATGCGGTCGGGGTGAGGTGGCGCACTGCGCGGCCGAAGCGGCTGTGTCCACGGCGAGCGGTGGCTGTGGGGCATTGGGCGGCGAACGGGGGTGTCTAGGGTGTTCTCCAGGTCGAGGCGGAGCGGTGGGGCGTGGGCTAGTGCCAAGGGGCGGTCGGTGTGAGCGGGGACAGTGCACGCTCTGCGGGCGGCGTCGGCATGGTCGATAGGCTCGGGGCCCGGCGGTTCCTGGTCGTTCTGGTCGCTGTCCTTGGGCTGGGACTGGTTGGGCGGTGGAGGTGGACCACGGGCTATCTCTAGGACACGGTGGATGGCGCTGGCTGCGGCTGTGGCGTGCTGTCGCCGGTGGGGTGCCCAAATGGGGGCTCGGCCTTAACGGCCATGACCATTTGGTCGTGGCACAGTGGGTGGCTGGGCTAGAGAGGGGTTAGGGGGAGTAGTGGAGAGATTTTGGTGGCAAGTTGGGGAACAAGTTTGGCCAGAACAGTATTTAAAATAGTGAAATTTGTTTAGTTTGAAATCTGCCTGCCAAGTGTTTGATGAAATGGCCGCAAGAGAAAAAGTTTTGAATTTTGAGTTCCAATTTTTTGAGCGATCTCCACTAGTGATAGGTACTCTCTGGTTGCAAGGTTTTTGAAAATGGTGCTCAATTAGATGGTTTTTTAAATAGGGGTGATCTATGCATATGCATTAGATTCAATTTTAAACTGTCATTTTAAATAGTTTACAGAATGTTTTTAGTAGATCAAAAGGTGGGCCTTGGTACCTCATTATGTGTACTAGCAAGGGTTGCAAAGATCAAGACTTGTTTCTGTTAAGAAATGAGTACTAGGAATAGCCAACTAGGCATGAGAGTTAAATTTGTCAAAATGACCATTCCTTCATTTTAATTCTTTTTTATTTGATTTTCTTTAGGAAAAGTTTGGGAATGATGTAGATGATGTTTAAATCACCTAAGAAACATTTTACAAGCATTGGATCAATCAATCATGGCAATTCAAACAACTCCTATTTTAAATGCACACATATATGAATGCTTTCATTTTAAATTTGGAAAAGTTTTTGTTAACCCCATTTTTGGATGATTTGATCTTGATAAGCTTGGATTAAAGTTTTGGGATGTTACAAACCTTCCCCCCTCCCCCTTAAAAAAAATCTCGCCCCGAGATTTACAAGGAAAACTAGGAACTAAAAAGATCTGGAAACTCTGTTCTAATGTAATCCTCGCGCTCCCAAGTAGCTTCCTCCTCGGTATGGTTGCTCCACTGAATCTTGAGAAACTTGATACTCCTGGTCCTGGTGGATCTGTAGGCTTCTTCTAAGATACAGATGGGTACTTCCCGATAGGTCAGGTCATTGTTGATTTCCACAGCTCTGTGATCGATGTTCTTGAAAACTTCAGTCTTCTTAGGCACTTCCAAGCATTTGCGAAGTAATGAGATATGGAACACATTGTGGATGGCTGACATCTCTTCAGGCAGTTCCAGTTGATACGATACTTCTCCTCATGGTTCGTAATCTTGAAAGGTCCGATATATCTGGGAGCTCACTTTCCCTTCAGACTAAAGCGTTGAGTTCCCTTCAATGGTGAAACCTTGAGATATACGAAATCTCCGACATTGAAAGTCAGGTCTCTCCTTCTTTTGTCAGCATAACTCTTCTGTCTGGATTGGGCGGTCTTGAGGTGCTCACGAACTTTGTGAACTTTCTCTTCTGCTTCTCGGAGAATGTCGGGTCCAAACATCTGACTCTCTCCTACTTGCGACAAATTCAAAGGGGTACGACACTTTCTTCCGTATAGGAATTCAAAGGGTGCCATCTACAAACTAGCTTGATAACTGTTGTTATATGAGAATTCTGCGAAAAGGCGTGCGGCTTTCCCATTTTGACCCGTATTCCAACACACAAGCTCTAAGCATATCCTCCAAGATCTGGTTGACTCTCTCATCCATCCATCTGCTTATGGTGATACGCGGTGCTGAAGTTCAACTTGGTTCCTAATCCTTCCTGAACTTTCTGCCAAAATCTTGAAGTAAACTGGGTCCCTCTATCTGATACGATGGTCTTGGGGGTTCCACGCAGACTAACAATTCTAGCAATGTATAGCTCTGCTAGTTTTGCACTCTGGTAGGTTGTCTTGACTGGTATGAAGTGGGCTACCTTGGATAGTCTATCAACTATCACCCAGATTGAGTCATTCCCCCTACTAGAAGTAGGTAAACCGGTGATAAAGTCCATTCCGACTGAATCCCATTTCCATTCCGGAATCTGCAATGGTTGCAACAATCCTGCAGGTCTCTGATGCTCTGCTTTGACTCTTTGACAGATGTCACATTTGGCGATGTAGCTTCCGATCTCTCTCTTCATCTTGTGCCACCAAAATTGCTCTTTTAAATCTTGATACATCTTTGTTCCTCTGGGGTGGATAGAATAAAGAGTATCATGAGCTTCCTTCATGATAATTTCCTTCAGCTCCGAATCTGCTGGCACACAGATACGTCCCTTGTACCACAGTACACCTTCTTCGTCTTCGGTGAATCCAGGTACTTTGCCTGTACCAATACGATGTTTGATTCCGTCGATACTTTCAATCCCCTTCTGGGATTCCTTGATTTGGCTAATCAAAGTGGGTTGAAGTTCAATGCTAGCTAGGAATCCTTTGCTAACTAACTCAGTCCTGAACTGCTCCAACTCCTCATACAAACTTGGTTGCTTCTCTTTGGTCATGGTGTTCAAATTTACACGGCAATCTGCTAAGAGCATCCGCTACCACATTGGCTTTGCCGGGGTGATAGTGAATGTCAAGGTCATAATCCTTGATTAACTCTATCCATCTTCTTTGCCTCATATTCAACTCCTTCTGGGTGAAGATATACTTCAAGCTCTTATGATCTGAGTAAATCTCACAGCGATTACCCATCAAATAATAACGCCATGTCTTCAATGCTAGAACCATGGCTACTAGCTCAAGATCATGGGTCGGATAGTTTTGCTCATGCTGCTTCAGTTGTCGAGACAGATATGCGATGACTTTGCCTTCTTGCATCAATACACATCCTAGACCAATCTTGGATGCATCACAATACACATCAAACGGCTTCTTAATGTCTGGCATGATCAAAATTGGGGCTGATATCAATCTCTTCTTC
Organism: Avena insularis; assembly: GCA_023614405.1. Taxonomy (NCBI): domain Eukaryota; kingdom Viridiplantae; phylum Streptophyta; class Magnoliopsida; order Poales; family Poaceae; genus Avena; species Avena insularis. The sequence continues at coordinate 409,603,944 of CM042688.1, read as the reverse complement.
AGCTCCTGGAAACTGGCTTCACACTTGTCTGTCCATTCAAACTTCTTGTCCTTCTTCAACAATTGGGTCATTGGTTGGGCTATGCTCGAGAATCCTTCTACGAACTTGCGATAATATCCCGCTAATCCAAGAAATGAACGAACTTGGGTTTGATTGGTTGGGGCTTCCCATTCTTCGACATCTTTGATCTTGGCGGGATCAATAGAGACTCCTCCGGCAGACACAATATGTCCTAGGAATCCTACTTCTTTCAGCCAAAACTCACACTTGCTAAACTTGGCATATAACTGATGCGCTCTCAGGGTTTCTAGGATGATTCTCAGATGTTGCTCATGCTCTTCTTCTGACTTGGAGTAGATAAGGATGTCATCGATAAACACAACTACAAACTTATCTAGGAAATTCATAAAGATCTTATTCATGAGATTCATGAAATAAGCAGGGGCATTGGTTAATCCAAAAGACATAACCGTATACTCGTATAAACCATAGCGAGTAGTAAAGGCGGTCTTCGGAATATCCGTTGCACGAATCTTAAGTTGGTGATAACCAGTCCTAAGATCAATCTTTGAGAATACCTGAGCTCCAGTCAACTGATCAAATAGATCCTCTATCTTTGGCAAGGGGTACTTGTTCTTGATGGTGACATCATTCAACTTTCTGTAGTCTGTACACAGACGGTTGCCTCCATCCTTCTTGTCGACGAATAACACTGGTGATCTCCATGGCGATGCACTTGGTTGAATCAACCCTATTGCTAACATGGCATCCAACTGCTTCTTCAGTTCTACTAACTCTGAGGGGTTCATGGTATAGGGTCTCTGGGCTATAGGTCCGGTTCCGGGGATTAGTTCGATAATGAACTCTATATCCCTATCCGGGGGCATACCTGGCAATTCATCTGGGAATACGTCGGGGTATTCACAGACTACTCTGACTTGGTCAATGGTAGGCAGAGCTACACTCTTGTTGCACTTGAATTGACGGGGTAAGGTTTCAGAGATATGCTCTACTGTTACTCCAGAACTACTGGTCATGGTGATGGCTTTCTTAGCACAGTCTATCAGTCCTTTATGCCTTGACATCCAGTCCATACCTAGTACTACTTCCAAACCTTTGGTTCCAAGTACAATTAGGTTGGCATAAAAATCTATCCCATGTATTCTGATAGGTACAGCTTTGCAAATTTTCTAGCTTTTGTGGTTGAACCGGGGATTTGAACTATCATGACATGCTTCAGGTTGGTTGGGCGAATCTTACTAGTGCATACAAATTCTTCGGTGACAAATGAATGTGATGCTCCGGAATCAAACAATACTCTTGCTAAAACTGAGTTGATAGAAAACATACCCAGCACTACATCTGGTGCTTCCTTGGCTTCTTCTGCATTCATGTGGAAGAGACGACCGTTGCGGTTGTGTGGGTTTCCTGGGGCAAATCTCCTTCCTGGTTGAACACGACGCTGCTGCTGAGCTGGGGCATTCACAGGGGCATTGGCTACAGTCTTCTTGGGACACTCATTGGAGTAGTGACCCTTCACTCCACACTCGAAACAAGTGATCTGGGACTTATCCTTGACTGCGACAGGTACAACATTGCTGCCAGTTCTGGGGGCAGTGTTGTTGTTGTTGCTCTTGGGAGGGGCACGGTTGAAGTTGTTGGCATTGCCGGGGTGATGATTGTTTCCTCCGGACTTCACATTTCCTCCGCTACGGTTGGGGTAGCTTGGGCGAGAATTTGGGGGTCGGTTGTTCCTTGGTGCATATCCTGGTGAGGGGTTAGGATGGTACTTCTGGTGACTACTGGATCCAGATTGCTGCATCATACGACGCTTGCGGTTGTCGTTTGCCTGGTTAATCTTCCCTTCCATCTGAATGGCAGAGTCGACTAGCTCTTCGAGATCCTAGAAACGGATGTTGACGAGGACAGTCTGGATCTCATCATGCCGTCCGTTTAAGAATCTCTCTTTCTTCTTGGCCTCCGTGTTGATTTCATCTGGTGCATATCTGGCAAGTGACAAGAATTTGTCACGGTACTCTACTACAGTCAATCTTCCTTGCTTCAGTTCACGGAATTCATCTCTCATCCTGTTGACAAGACCTTGCGGCACGTGGGTGCGGCTAAACTTGACCTTGAATGCTTCCTAGGTCATCACCTGGCCATGGTTCATGTTGCGGATGCTATTCCACCAAGCTCTTGCATCTCCCGCCAGATAGTGGGTGGCGAAGAGAACTTTCTCATTCTCCTCAACTCCTGCAACTTCGAGGTTGTTTTCCATGGTCTCAGAATCATCAGCATCTAATGGGTTTTCAGATTGGTTGAAGATTGGGGGATTGGTGTTCTGAATTTTTTTGAGTTTAGATCCATGGTGATCCTGATTTCCATGTCCTTGGTTGTTGAGATCCATTTGGGCGATCTGCTGCAATGTTGCTAAGTTGGCTTGACGCTCAGCCCTGCTTGCTTCACGGTCTGCGATGAGATTCTGCAAGATTTGTATCATTGGGTCCTGCGATGAGCTTCTCCCTCCTTGGTTTCCACGAGTCATCTGAAGATTGAGATAGATATAGGGGTAAGAGGGAAATTCTAAGGTTCATGGTTTTGGGTTTTCAAAGCTAAAACTTGGAGTTAGACTCAGGTTTTTTAACTAACTTTACTTTCATTCATGCAAGCAAGCACACGATACAACACACACCACAACAATCAAAGGGGAAAACAGATGCTTTTAAGAACCATTCTGCAAGCTACGATACAATGAGATGATACATCGCATGCTACGATAGTGATCTAGTGCATCTACTCATCGTCGATGAAGTCGGAGTCTTCATCATCAGTGTAGAAGTCCACAGCATCCTCTTCCAGAAAGTCATCATCGTTGCTGAGGTAAGAATCCATATCTCCCTGGATGTCTTCACCCTCATCATCTTCTTCTTTGGCGGCAAGCTGAGCTTCCTGCTCCTTGACGGTCTTCTCGAGGTCGGCCACCTTCTTGCAAAGACGGGCGATGATGCGATCCTTCTTTGCACGCTGGCGACAAAGAGACTGACGATCTTGGATGAGCAGTGCGAAAGTCTGGGTCTTCTGGTCGGCAATGGCACGGTTCTGGTTTGCTAACTCTCTGGCATTGTCCACTTCCTGTTGTCGGTCATGAAGCAAGAAGTCAAGGTTCTCCACTTGACGCCTCAATTCTGGGTGACTTGGCATCTCCATCGGCATTCCCATGAAGTCACGTCTTGCATAGTAGGCAAAACGGGTTCCTTGAATCTTGTTGACGCTGAGGGCACATAGACGTGCGAGAGCTTCATGCATTGCCCTGGCTAATCCATCTAGCCAGTTGTTCTCTCTCACAGAGAACTGAAATCTCCCGTAAGTTGGTGCTTCAATGCTTCCTCGAAGATCTGCGGTGACTAGCCATTGTAGGTCTCCTCCTGGGGGTCCTGGAAGTTAAGCTCCAAGAAACTCCGGATGTGGGCTTCCTAGTAACTCCGACAGTGAGTCCAGATCCCTCTCGAAGATCAGCTGACATCCGTTTCCCAACTGGTAAAACTTGCTGAACTGAGTCTCCATCTACAAGAATTTAGGATGAGGAAATTAGCGATGTGATCAAGGGTGTCAAATTTTAAGTAGTAATGTAAGAATTTTGAGGAACATGTATTTTTGAGAAAGAATGAGTTCACAAGGGTAAGAGGGGAAGTAGTTTTTCATAAATACTCACTTTGGTTTTGAAGCTAAGTTTTTGGTTTGGACGTCCATTCTAACTAGGGTCTCCTATGGTCAGGATGGCTCTGATACCAACTTGTCAACAACCGGATTTTTAATCCCAGATGCCAGTTATGCCATACCTCGCAATCCCAGGATTACCATTTTTGCGAGACATAACGGACTTGGATATCACAGTACATCATCCATTACAAACCATACATAAGGTTTTACACAAATAAGGATCTCATGATCCTGTCTTTAATACAACAAGCAGCGGAAATAAACGATAGCGTAGCGGTGGGGTCCATCTTTAGGGGCACGGGCAATGCTGACGAAGGCAGATAGTCCTAGTTATCATAGCCATCCTGCTGACCATCATCTTGATAATCTCCTTCATAGTCTAGCCATGATAATAGCCAGGGACAAAAGCCATGAGTACTCTTTAAGTACTCGCAAACTACTACTAACAAGGGTTATAATTCTAAGTTAAAGTGCTGAATTTAAAGAATAACTATCAAGTTAGTTTGCAACCTAAGCTGAGTTCTAAAGCAAGAAAAGATAAAGTAAAGTTCTAGAATCACTTAAGTTGGGAAACTATTATCATTAACACAACCCTGTTGTGGTCAAGTCAAAGTTCATCATTCATTTCAAGTTATTTAGAAAACATCTGACAACGAAACAGTATGGCCATTCCAACTGTCCATAACCGCGGACGCGGCTATTCAAATAGTTTGACACTCTGCAGAGGTGGTACACTTTCACCACAAGATTCGATACATCTGTCAGGGATAACCCTGAATCATCATACTTAGTATGCAGATAATCAAACATAACCTTCCCTTTACACACCCTAGTATAAGCACCTCTCCTATGAGCATGACCTCCCAACCATGACCATCAGTCATCTTGGGCACTGCATAGGTGGACAACATTGAGAGGTAGCCTCAGCTCAAACCTCTCCTGTGAGGGAACTAATACTAATGCATATAAATTTCCAGCTAAGCTTTACCCAATTCAGGTAATGTGGTTGTACGATAAATTTGGAATGGTATTGCATCCGAATCCAACCATCAGTTTTATAAAAGGGTTAAGGCTCATGCCTCATCATTTTCATCATTATAAACCAATTTTGTTTTTCAACACATGTCAAAACATCTCAATAGAATGACTCAACATTCCAAGGTTTTCATAACTCATTTTCACCAAGTGTTCCCATCTAAAGTGACTCAAGTTTTGGAGCTATTCTAAAATACTAAGTTAAGAGTGTTCACTAAGGTGGAAAGATGGGATCAATCTCATGCCATAGAAGGACATCTAAAAGTTTCTAAGTAGGTCAAGTTTTATACTCTTTATGCTACCTTCAAAATTAATTAAAGAACTTTGTGTAAACTAAGGGAGGTAAAACTTGTCAATAAAACTTGGGGTACTAATAGTTGACGGGGTGTGATCAAAGCATGCTTAAGGCATCTTTACTAAACCATCTAGTTTTATTCTAGCTTGCTAACAATAGCTTACTAAAGCATGTTTTGCAAGGGTTAGCTTGCCACTAATAGCTTGCCTTGGTTGGTGCAGTGGTTGAAGTTGTCTTCTTCTTCTTCTTCCTGGTAGAACTCCTCCTCCTCGAAGGCTTGGTCGGTACTAGCGTCTATAAATGCGAAGGGAGTAGACGATCACCAAACAATACTTACCTAGGCTAAGTAGCATTCTAAAGCACACAATTGATGATCTATTATCATCACAAGCATCACAAGTTTAATTCAATAGTTTCAACCTTTTTATTTTGGAAAAGTAATTTCTACTCATTGAAAAATTAACTAAAATTTAATATTCACCACCAAAACATGGGATCATGTGGACACATGTCCTCACCACATATTCTAACATGTGGGAATGAGATTTAAAGGTTGGATCAATATTACTTTGGTTTAAGTTTATTATTTAGTGATTTAAAGTGACTAGAGATGCCTATATAGCATTATTTTGGTACTAGTCCAAAGTCACTGCATGTAAACCTTAATATTATTACATATTTAGATAGATATGATGAAATGTGATTTTTGAGAGTTGGAATCAACTCAAAAGCTAACTTGGTTGATTTTATAAAAATGTTTCAAGTTGCAAAAGCTTCTGTCTTCTTATTTTTATTAGGAGAGATCTATAACTCTAATGGAATTAAATCCAACGGTCTTGGATAGATCATTTTAATACCTTTCAGACAAAATTGGTTTCATGCAATTTGGATTTGTCAAACTCACAGAATTGAATTTTGAAACACTAGACAAAAACTATATTCTAACTAAAACGAAAAAACCAGATTTGAATTTGTGGGCTAACGCGGGAAAAGACTTGGGCCGGCCCAGTGGCGCTACGTGGCACGGGGCTCAGCTGACAGGAGGGGTCCACTTGTCAGTGGCACTTGAAATGCGAAACGGTACACGCGTTGTGGGCCGTGCGATTAGAGGCTAGATCTACGGCTGAGGGTCGTCGTCGACGACGAACATGTCGCCGGCGAGCTCGAACCCTAGCGGCTCGGTGGGGGTCTACTGGGGGCGTACCAGGGCTCCAGCAGGGTCGGTGAGGCGGGCAAACAAAGTGGAAGACGACGGCGAGGCGAGGCGTGGTCGCGGCGGAGCTTGGGGTGGCCGGAATCAACGACACCCTTCTCCTCCCGAGGCGGCGGCTCCGGCTCCAATTCCGGCGAGCTGCTGCTCCATTTGCTCCAGCGAGAGGTGGGTGAGGTTCAGAGAGGTGAGGGGAGTGGAATGGTGTGAGTCTTTGGTGTTGGGGAGGGCTCCTTTTATAGGCTCGACGGTGAGACAGAGCGGGATGGGCGGTCGATGGTGGCGACATGACTACGGCGAGCTAGCGGCATGGCTGGGGATTCCGATCGGTGGGCGGTTCCCTGGCTGTGCTCTAGGACTTCAATGCGGCCGTAGGGGCGGTGGCATGCGGTCGGGGCGAGGTGGCGCTCACGCGCCAAGCTGTGGTCCACGGCGAGCGGTGGCTGTGGGGCTTTGGGCGGCGAACGGGGGTGTCTAGGGTGTTCTCCTGGTCGAGGCGGAGTGGTGGGCGCGGGCTGGTGCCAAGGGGAGGTCGGTGCGAGCGGGGACAATGCACGCTCTGCGGGCAGCGTCGGCATGGTCGACAGGCTCGGGGCGCGGTGGTTCCTGGTCGTTCTAGTCGCTGTCCTTGGGCTGGGACTGGTTGGGCGGTGGAGGTGGACCACGGGCTATCTCCAGGACACGGTGGATGGCGCTGGCGGCGGCTGTGGCGTGATGTCGCCGGTGGGGTGCCCAAATGGGGGCTCGGCCTTAATGGCCATGACCATTTGGTCGTGGCACAGTGGGTGGCTGGGCTAGAGAGGGGTTAGGGGGAGTAGTGGAGAGATTTTGGTGGCAAGTTGGGGAACAAGTTTGGCCAAAACACTATTTAAAATAGTGAAATTTGTTTAGATTGAAATCTGCCTGCCAAGTGTTTGATGAAATGGCCGCAAGAGAAAAAGTTTTGAATTTTGAGTTCAAATTTTTTGAGTGATCTAGTGATAGGTAGTCTCTGGTTGCAAGGGTTTTGAAAATGGTGCTCAATTAGATGGTTTTTGAAATAGGGGTGATCTATGCATATGCATTAGATTCAATTTTAAACTGTCATTTTAAATATTTTACAGAATGTTTTTAGTAGATCAAAAGGTGGGCCTTGGTACCACATTATGTGTACTAGCAAGGGGTGCAAAGATCAAGACTTGTTTCTGTTAAGAAATGAGTACTAGGAATAGCCAAAGTAGGCATGAGAGTTAAATTTGTTAAAATGACCATTCCTTCATTTTAATTCTTTTTGATTTGATTTTCTTTGGGAAAAGTTTGGGAATGATGTAGATGATGTTTAAATCACCTAAGAAACATTTTACAAGCATTGGATCAATCAATCATGGCAATTCAAACAACTCCTATTTTAAATGCACACATATATGAATGCTTTCATTTTAAATTTGGAAAAGTTTTTGTTAACCCCATTTTTGGATGATTTTATCTTGATAAGCTTGGATTAAAGTTTTGGGATGTTACACGTGCCCGGGCTTAAATAGGGGCATAGACTTGGGGCGGGGGCCACGGAATCCGCTCTGGATTCGCTGGAGGCGGTTGGCGCTAGCGCGGCGGTGGTCGGGCTCGAGCCGGACTCGGGGAAGGCGGCTAACGGGTGGGGCCCGCCTGTCGGCGGCTGCGGCGCGGGAGTAGGCTGGCGGCTGCTGGGCTGGCCTGGGCATCGGCTGCGCTGCGCGTCGCCCACCCGGCCAGGCGGCGGCAGGTAAGCCCCAGGCTGGCTCAGCCGGCCCGGTTAGGTTAGGTCTCCCTTTTTTTATTCCTTTTATTATTTTATGTTTTGATATTTGTTTAACAACTTTTGCAAACGGCCTCCGAATTAGATGAAATTTGTTTCTAAATTTTTTTCAAAATAAGAGAGTTAGAGTAGGACTATAAAATAACATTTTTGCAAGGGTTTTGGTGGTTCAAAAAGGTTTTACCCCTTTTAGTCTATAAGTGACTAGGGGTTTAAGAAAATACCTGATGCAGTTTTTGATAAGTGTTGCCATGATGCAATGATATGATGCATGCTTCTAGTAACACCTGAAATAACAAAATTTGGGATGTTACAAACCTACCCCCCTTAAGAAGAATCTCGTCCCCGAGATTCAGGTTGGTTAGCGAATAGGTGTGGGTGTTCTTTCTTCAGGTCTTCTTCACGTTCCCACGTGGCTTCTTCCTTAGAATGATGATTCCATTGAACTTTGCAAAACCTGATAGTCTTGGTACGAGTAATTCTCTCGGCTGTTTCCAAAATCCGGGTAGGTTTTTCTTCATAAGTGAGATTGTTTTCCAATTGAACTTCTTCCAATGGAACTGTATCCTTTAGTGGGGTTTCAGCCATTTCCGGGTGACACTTCTTTAGTTGCGACACATGGAAAACATCGTGAACTGTTAGCACTTCGGGCAATTCCAACAGATAGGCAACTTCCCCTCTACGACCCAAGATTTTGTAGGGCCCTATAAATCGGGGTGGTAACTTACCCTTGATTCCGAATCTCTTAACTCCTCGTAGTGGTGAAACTCGGAGATACGCACGGTCTCCCACTTCATAAGTCACATCCCTGCGCTTGGAATCAGCATAACTCTTTTGTATTACCAGGATGAATTGAGTAAGGCGAATCATGAGCTTCCTGAAGGATTAACTTCCTAATATTGGGATCATCGGGAACGCACAAACGGTTCTCATACCAAAGCGTTCCTTGTTCATCCGTGTGAAACCCTTTTGCTTTACCCTTGCTTATATTAGTTCTTATCTCTTCCAACTCTTTGTCCCCCTTCGGGGCCTCTTTGATTTGGTCCAGAAGTGTTGATATTATCTCCATGTTTGCTAAGTATCCCTTAGGAACTATCTCTAACCTGAGGTCCTTGAACTGCTCACACAAATCATTTAGAAGTTCACCCACGGTAAGTCCATTTACATAGACCTTCCGGCTTATGGCGTCAGCCACAACATTGGCCTTTCCGGGATGGTACCGCCGGTCCAAATCATAGTCCGTGATCAGCTCAATCTCCTTTGCCTCATATTTAGTTCCTTTTGTGTGAAAAATGTATTTAAGGCTCTTGTGATCCGTGAACACATCACAATGTTTGCCCATTAGGTAATGTCTCCATACCTTGAACGCATGCACAACTGATGCTAGTTCCAAATCATGCATGGGGTAATTATTCTCATGGTGCTTAAGTTGCCGAGAGGCGTAATAAACTACTTTTCCATCTTGGATCAGAACACTACCAAGTCCTTGTCGAGAAGCGTCACAATAGACTTGGAAATTCTTTTGGATATCAGGGAGACACAAAACTGGTGCTGTTACTAGGCGCTTCTTTAATTCCTAAAAGCTTGCTTCACAAGCCTCGGTCCATTAGAACTTCTTCTCTTTCTTCAGCAACTCTGTCATAGGCTTTGCTATCTTGGAAAAGTTTTCAATGAACCTTCGGTAATATCCTGCAAGGCCCAGGAAACTCCTAATATCACCCACATTCTTAGGGGACTCCCATTCTATCACGGAAGCTACCTTACTTGGGTCCACGGCAACACCTTTTGCTGATACAATATGGCCAAGGAATCCCACTTCTTTCAACCAGAACTCACATGTGCTAAATTTGGCATACAACTTGTGTTCCCTTAACTTTTCCATGATTAGGCGCAGGTGCCTCTCATGTTCCTTCTCGTCCTTGGAGTATATGAGTATGTCATCAATGAATACCACAATAAACTTATACAAGTACTCCATGAACACCTTGTTCATCATAGTCATGAAGTATGCTGGGGCATTGGTTAAGCCAAACGACATCACGGTGTACTCATACAATCCGTATCTTGTGGTGAAGGCTGTCTTGGGTACATCCTGTTCCCGGATCTTTAGTTGGAAATATCCTGATCGGAGATCAATCATAGAGAATACACTAGCTCCCTTTAATTGATCGAACAGGTCGTTAATATTGGGTAGAGGGAACTTGTTCTTGATTGTTACTTCATTTAACGACCGATAGTCCACGACTAGTCTCTTGGTTTTATCCTTCTTCTCCACGAATAAGACAGGTGCTCCCCAAGATGATGCACTTGGTTGAATGAAGCCTTTGTCCAATTGCTCTCTAAGCTGTTTCTTAAGTTCCTTCAACTCATCCACATCCATCTTGTACGGTCTCTTTGCTATTGGTCCAGTACCTGGCATCAAGTTAATGAGAAACTCGATGTCTCGGTGGGGAGGTATCCCTGGCAGTTCTTCCGGAAACACATCTGGGTACTCCTTCACAATTGGCACATCCTCCAAGCTACCCCCCTTAAGTGAGTTCACCATACTTTCTTTGAGTGCGAAAGTTGACTTAAAGTGGATCCTTTTCTTATCCGGAGTCGTGAGTGCGATAGTCCTTTTGGCACAATCTATGACTCCCTCATATTCGGTCATCCAGTTCATGCCCAAAATTATGTCTAAGCCTTGTGATTCCAGAACGACTAGGCTGGTGGGAAAAGTGTGTGCCCCAATCCTTAATTCTAACCCACGGCATCCAGAGTTTGCCACTATTTCTCCTCCAGGAGAACTTACCCTTAGGGGAGTACTAATAGTCTCCGTATGTATCTTGCCTCTATCCACAAATACCCTTGATATGAATGAATACGATGCACCAGTATCGAAAAGAACAACTGCAGGGATGGAGTTAAGCTTGAACTTACCAATCACGGAGTCAGGTGCCTCACGAGCATCCTCCACGGAGACATGATTCACCGTGGCTTTGACGAACGAATTCGGCTTCTTCCCATTTCCATTACCATTGCCAGGGTTGAGTCCATTGCCGTTTCCATTACCATTCCCACTCTTCGTCTTTTCGGGGCAAGTAGTCGCATAGTGCCCTGTCTTGTTACACTTGAAGCATGTCACTTCACTCATATCCTTCCCATTGCCATTTCCATTGTGGTGTTTATGGCCATTGTGGTTATGTCCTCCATGACGATGACCATTGTGGTTGTGTCCATTGTGGTTGTGGGGTGGTGGTGACGAAGTGCGTTGCTTATGATAGGGGCAGAGTTGTGCTTGTGTGAGGTGGACTTTCTCGTTCGGTTTTCTATACTCCTTTGCTTTGCTTCAACCACCACTGCCCTGTCCAGGAGTTCCTGGTAGTTATCAAACTTCAGAGCTACAAGCTGGATAGATATTTCATCATTAAGTCCCCTTAAGAACTCTTCCTGTCTCTTGGCATCAGTGGATACATCATCAGGTGCATAACGTGCCAGCTTGTTGAAAAGGTCCCCATACTCGGAGACATAGCGGTGTAGTTGCTTCAAGTCGCGGAACTCACGTCTCTTAAGTGACATGACTCCCGCGGCTACGTGATGAGTACGGAAGGCTGCCTCAAACTGGTTCTAGGTGATAGCTTCAATATCGGGGTGGGTGACCTGGTAGTTATCCCACCATTCAGCAGTTGGTCCCTCAAGTTGGTGCGTGGCAAAGCGCACCCTATCAGCTCCAACAACTTGGACGGTGTCTAACTTTTTGTTGAGGGTGCGGAGCCAGTCGTCTGCCACAATTGGCTCAGAACTACTTGAGAAAGTTGGAGGGTTCAACCTCAAGAACCGAGTCAAGCGATCCTGTTGGGGTGGTGGGGGTGGCGGAGGCGGCGGGTCGTTGTTGTTGTTGTTTTGCATGTTTTGAGTGAGGAGTTGGATCAGCTGATTCTGGGAGTTCAGAAGTTGTGCTATCTCTGGGGGGCATGTTGTTATTGTTGTTTCCACGTCTCGCCATCTGGAGGGTTTGAGAGGCAAGTTAAGAAAAGATAGAAAACCTAAGGAATAAACTCCTACCCTTATGTAAACAAGAGAAGAAAACACACGAGAAAAGCAAGGCACACATAGCACAAAAAACCACACACTCAACCAAGTTTAACTAACCAATATAAGGTTTTTGGTACTCATTACAATTGCGAATAACATTCGACTATAGAACTAAAGGTGGTCCAACTACTCTACTCACCATCCACTTCCTCATCTTCAATGATGAAGCCTTCCTTTTCAAGCAGTGACTTGTATAGCTCCATGTCCCTTGTCGTGGCTTCAAGCTTCTCTTGAAGTTCCTTCATCTCCTGTGGCTCTGGTGTTGCAGCTTTGAGCCTTCCTTGAAGTTCCTTCACCTCTTGTAGCTCCTGGGTAGCAGCTTCCAGCTTCGCTCGGAGTTCCTTCTTCTCCTTCTGTAGCTTCTTGATCAAACTCGACCCCATAGTCACGGGCGTGATCTTCTCCTCCAAGCTCCTATTGGCTGCTCGTAGGTCCTTCAACATGGTGGCAAGGTTCTTGAACTCCATCTCGTTCTTTGCGAGCACTAGACTTTCCTCCCTAATCCTCTTGTTCTTATCTTGCACCCTCTTCTCTTGATTAGCGAACCTCTTGTCTTGGGTGGTGAGCTCCCCTCCTAGGTACTTGATCTTCTCTTCTAGCTCTTCGATCTTCTCGTCCTTCTCCTTTACTAGGGCACAAAGCTCGTCATTCCTCACGATCTCAAGGCAGCTCCCCTTCTGAAGGTCATTGATGTGGAACTCCAAGTCTTGATATTGGATTCTTTGACGCTTGCATGTCTTCCTTTCCTCCGGGGTTAACTCGATTGGAACTCCCCTCTCATCACGTCTTCCAAAGAGTTTGATGTAGTGGCCTTCAACCTCTTCATGGTGGCGTCCGCAAAGGCGTCCAATGAGCTCCTGCAAACAGATGCT